>JAUCBN010000027.1:16022500-17457500 GCA_035048815.1 Abelmoschus esculentus | reverse complement strand
TTAAATAACTACTTAATAACTGGTCAATCACAAATTACATGTAAAAAATAATGATTTACTTTAAAAAATTAGGATCATTTTCCTAATTAATTTCCTAATTAATTTAACCACGGAAGACATGGTAAACAGAATCCCCTAATAATTTTTCCTTCTAATGGGAACCTTTGTGAAGTGCAAAGGTAATGACACACAGCACAAACAGCAACCGGGGAAAACTCATTGAAAACATAATAAAAAACTACATTGAAGCCAGGAGAAAACTCAAATCGTCAGTAAATAGAGATTAAAAGGATAACAGGAATGCCATGTCTCAAACTTGGACACAACAAACTACACCATCTTAACCTAAAATCGAACCAAAACTGATGTCGCTACTATTCGGTCTTGATGATGAACCTTGTGCTCTAATTTTAACCAAGAATAGTAAAACAAAACAAAGTATGCATGCATGCATGTCAGGAAATAGGCAAATTATCTAAATTTACACTCGAAAAACAGTAAAAGTTTTGTAGCTCCTGACTATTGAATAGAGCACAATGAATTTCCAAGCAAGTGAAAACCATTGTGATTGCGGTGGTGGGGAGCTCACTTGCCACCCAATGAAGGGAAGTGCCCTGGGTCTTTGATTGAGGGGGCTGACACATTGCTAGTTGTATTGCCTACATATCCACCTCTAGGACCACGGCCACGACCTCGACCACGTCCAGGTCCATAGTACCTTTCACCTTCAGCTGGCTTCAAGAACTCATTAATGCTGACAGACTGCACAAAACACCGATCATGCAAAGTTTTAATAACAGAATGTGAAATGCATCATCAACGTCGACAATGGTGATTACGACAACTTAATGCAAAGATACAATCTCACAGATTCATAGAGTGCTGCTAAAGTTTTCAAATTTCACATGAATCATAATGCAAACACGTAGCAGTAAGAGAATATTAGCTTATCATTCACTTATTTTACAGATTCATTTTCATGTTGCATAACAAGTACTCTGTTAAACCAAGAGAGAGAGAGGCATGACCTCAATCAGTACTATTTATATCTCAAATTAGTTTAAACTCATTGCATTCACAAAAGAATACATACGATGACACAGGGACACCAATTAAGAACCGAAGTCCAGAGATTCATCTATATTTTGTAAGACATGACATAATTTGTAAGACCCAGTTAGGTTAGAAAGGCCAGATAGCATCCAAAGAAGGATAAATGTCAAATGATAGACTTGCATCTATCCCAAAGCAATTAATTAACAATGAAATGTAACAAAAATATGCAAACCTTTTTGCCTTTTTCTTCTCTATCGGCATCTTTGCGCTTGTCCTTTTCAGAACCCTAAAAGCCAAAAGCTAAATCAATATACCAGTATAAACTAAATATGAAAGCACAGAAACCAAAAGAAGCTAAGAAAGCTTGCCAGTTTGACAAAGATCTCGTCATTGCTCTTCTTGTTTGAAAGCTGCTGCATGGACTCAAACACTTTGGTATCAACTTTCCTTTCTTCAGTCGTCTTGAGGGCAAGCAGAGCTTTCCTCTTCTCCTCAAGTATCTTCTCATATTCTTCTAAGGTCATCTCCTATAATATGGAAAGAATTACAACATTAACATCAAGCAAAGCTCAATAAACCAAACCAAAATCAAAACTTAGCTGATCCGTTATTACAATTCAAAATCATTGAAGATGCAATTTGCCCAACATTTCAGAAACAACAAAAAATTATCTAGCACATGATTCCTAGTTTTAGTTAAGTTCAACCACAGATGCTATGCACTTTGAAATGATTAGAACTACTAATTGAGGTGATCAAGTAAGATATCTCAACACTGACAAAACATTTGGGAAAACAGAGCACACAGTTTTGTTATCCACCACCCACATCTCCACAAAACAAAGGCATTAACCATGAAAAAAAAGAAAAACTACCTTATTTTCAGGCTCCTTCTCCTCAGCTTCATTTGTTGCATTCTCCTTGCTGGCATCCACAGCGTCCTCCTCTCCAGGCTGCTTCTCAGTGCCAATATTCTTTTCATTCTCTGGGACATTTTCTTCAGTCTCCCTATTTTTGGGCCAAAATAGTAGAATAGCATAAAGAGATTTGTTGTGAAAAATTACTTATGTTAAGAGATTGGCAAAACAGATACTCACGGAGCAACTTCATCAGTAGGGCTACCCCAATTACCACGTCCAGCACCATCACGTTTGAACTCATTCCTGATTATGTTTAAAGACAGAAGAACAATGTGTGAATGGCTTAAGAAAACAATGGAAATTCAAATAACAAAATGATACTGACCCACGACCAGTCCCACTACGGCGATCATACACCCTGCGAGGACGTTCCCCTTCTCCAAATTCTCCATCATTAAAACCACCACGGCGACCGCCACGGAAGGACCCTCGAGGGCCACCATATCCACCACGCCTTTCAGTTTGCTTCCTTTCTTCTCCCTCTTCAGAAGGCCTGTACCCTCCTGAAAGTGCATTGGGGTTATCACCAACATTGGAGTCACGATTGAACCCTCTGCCACCATATCCACGCCCACGTCCACCACCACGCCCTCCTCCACGTCCAGGTTCATTCCTTGCCTCCCTCACTGCATAAAAGGAAAAAATGAGAAAAAAGAAGGATGCAAGATAAATGAGAAGCACACAACACTTCAAGTTTCTTGTCAATAAACCAAAAATTTGTAAACAAAACCTAAGTAAAAGATAAGCAATAGAACCATATCATCCATGATAAATGGCATAATGAACTTCAACATACAGTTTAAACTTCACAAAAGAAATGGTTGGAATTTATACAAACATTTATAGACAGACGATTTTAATCAATAGAGTTCATAAATGTTACGTTTTAATTAGTGACAGTTAGAAAACTAATAAATTTAACAATCTTTAATTAGTGAAAGCATATAAGATTATTCAGAAATGAACATTTTACTTCGATTTTCAATAAAAATAAATCCATGCATCAACCCAAAAACTAATCACAACATAGATTACCAAAATACTGAAACAATATATGGAATCAAAAACCCAAAATCTTATTCATTTCTTAGACATTACATTCAAAACAAACCATGCAATCAAATAGGTTTGTGAAAAAAGAAGCATCTTTACCAGCTTGAGCAGGAGGCGTTGGCTTGGTGGGGAGCTTCGCAGGCTTAGCCGGCTGAGCTTGAGCCGGGGCAGAACCAGGAGCTTTCTTAGTCTTTTCAAGCTTCTGCTGCTCAGCAGCCGCAATAACCAAACTTGGGTCCTCCGTATCATCATCCAAGAGATCGAAAGGGTTCTTGGTTGCCATTGGTTAATTCAAAGATAATGAAATTGAAAATCTTTGAGCTTTTAAGTTATAAAAAAAACGAACTAGCAACCGATAGGACCCTATTGGATGATTAAAGCCATGGAAGTGAATATAAATGGAAAAGATCTAAAGTCTGTGTTTGGGAGAAAAGAAAACAGAGAGAAAATCGAGAGGAATTGCAAAACCCTAGCCGATGCGGCAGAGGACTAAGAGTGAGGCTAAACCTAATCTTAAAAACCCTATTGGTGATGTTATTGTGTGGGCGAATTCATTTTAAGACTTGTGCATTTTGATTAAAAAATCAATCTCAAATGTTAACATTTTTTTATTTAACCACAATTATTTCAAATTATTAAATTTAATGAAATGTGGAATTTAAAATTTATTGAGTCATATTTTTAATATATATTTTCTCAAAAATCTATCAAATAATAAATTTTAAATATAAAAATTTAAAAAATAATAATAAATTATATTTTAAAAAATATTAAAAATTGAATTAATGGTACTAAAATTATTATAATTTTTATAAATTTTTTGGTTATACCTATTTTTAGGGGTCTTTTAAGTAAATTTAATAAGGTATTTTGTTTTATAATTAAATATTTATGATAAAAATCATATTGAAGACAACACCTATAGGTGAACTTTTTTTAAAATTTTTCATTAATAAAATTTAAAGTTTATCAAAGATATCGCCTATATGTGGCGTTTTGAATCAAATTATAAAATTTAAATCGTAAATCAACAGTTGGATCATACGCCTATTTTTTTTTATATCGTAATTTGACGACTCAAATTTTATAATTTAACTTAAGATATCATCTGACGGTGGCATCTTCATCAAAATTTATATTTTATTAATAAAAATTTAAAAAGATATCATCACAGATAGGGGTGTAAACAAACCGAGCTTGAACAGACAAGGATATGTCCGTGTTCGTTTATTTATTTTTGAAGGTGTTCAAACTCAGTTCCTGTTCGTTTAAATTTTTAATGGTATGTTCAAGTTTGGTTCGTTTATTTTTTGTCGTGTTCGGGCTCGATTCGTTTAATGTTCACGAACGTGTTCGTTTAACGTTTACGAACGTGTTCGTTTACATGTTCGATAAATTTTTCGTTTAACGTTCGTGAACATGTTCGTTAAGTGTTTGCGAACGAGTTCGTTTGTATATATTCATCAACTTGTCACGGACCGCACCATAGGGCCCGAGACTAGCACAGACGAGGTTGCCACAAAAGCACTATAAAGCCTTTTGGGCATCTCAACACCAACCCAATCACTCATTGGAGCCCAAGAAGGAATTGGCCCAACACTTGGTGATGAAGACTTATCCAAATCAGATTTGGAAAGTTATCTTTAGGATTCTTATCCTTATCCCTTATCCTTGTAATTTAGGCAACTAGCTTAGATTAAGGAAAATAGAGATAGTGTTGAATCTGGACCCTTGATGGATTTCATTTGTAACCGTTGGATGTAAGGGGCTTCAAGTATAAATAGAGGCCTTCCCCACCTCATTTGTCACTCACTTCTTCATTGAGGAATACAAAGAGCATTCACTCAAAATCTCTCTAGCATTTGCCATTTCTCTTCTTTCAGTTGTTCTTTTCTTTCCGCAAGGTTCTTAGCATTCTAGCTTTGAACGTTTGAGGCTTACTTAGGCGGTTTACTGAGAAAAACGCGTCTAAGGCCGCACGCCCCGAGAAGCTGAGTTCTACGGACGTGACAAATTTGTCTATTTAGCGTTCACGAACATGTTCGTTTAGTGTTTGTATATAAAAGAATATAAACAAGCCTATAAACGAGGTTATAAATGAGTATATAAACGAGTTTGTTCGTGAACATAAACGAGTCGAATACACTTATGTTCATGTTCGTTCGTTTATTAATCCAACATAAAGTATCTGTTTATACTCGTTTATTTAACTTAATAAACAAACATACGAACGGTTCACGAGCAGCTCATCGAACACCCTGTTTATTTATACCCTTAATCACAGATAACGTCTTCAAATTAATATAGTCGTAAATTCCTAATTATAGGAGAACATGTTTTTATCCTTAAAACTTAAATTAAAATAAAATATTTACCTTAAAATTAGCCTATTTTAACTTTTACGCAGCCGTAAAAGGCCCATAGAAAGCCCAAGAAACACTTCCCGACAGTTTCTTTCCGGCACAAACATAATCAAATCGACAACACCAAAACCTCACCGGCCACCGCCAAAAAATCACCGAACAAAATTAATAATAAGAAAACCATGATCTTCAACCTCAACCGAACGGCTTCAAATCCCAAACAATGGATCAAAAAGAAGCGCAGATCTCCATTGTTTTTCCTCTCAATCTCTCTAATTTCTCTCCTATTCTTCTTCTTCTTCCTCACTTACACTCCCATTGCCAATTACACGATCTTCTCGACTTCTTCGAAAGTCGCAAACTTAGCCCTGTCCCAGAAATACCCACATTGCGAAACACGATTTCATGGGGAGAAATTCTTGTGGTATGCGCCTCATAGTGGATTTAGCAACCAGCTTTCCGAGTTTAAAAATGCGATTTTAATGGCGTCTGTTTTGAACCGTACCTTAATTGTCCCGCCCATACTCGATCACCACGCCGTTGCTCTTGGTAGCTGCCCTAGGTTTAGGGTTCAGAGTCCTAAAGAGACCAGGGTTTCCGTTTGGGATCATATTGTGGAGCTTCTTAGAAGCAGGAGGTAAAGCTTAAAGCTTTTTTATGTTTGAATTTTGGGATTTAGTTCTTTTTTTACATTTTTAGATCAATTTGTGGTTAAATTTGTAAAAATTCAGAATATGGGTTTTAATTTCTAACTTATTTCTAGTGAATGATGAACATTGTAAGTCACTGCTGGTTAATTGCATGAAGTTTGAATCACTAGGTGAATTGAACATTGCTTTAACTCCATGGAGTTTGGTTTTAATGTTTACTTGTTGTTGCAGGTATGTTTCCATGGCTGATGTCATCGATATTTCTCCGATACTGTCATCTTCACTTGTTCGAGCCATAGATTTCAGGCGTTTTGTGTCATTGTGGTGTGGTTTGGACCTTGATTTGGTTTGCTCTAATGGATTGAATGTGCCGCCGTCTCTGGTTCATAGCGTAAAGCAATGTGGTTCTTTGCTATCCGGGATTGATGGTAACATAGATCGATGTTTATTTGCGGTCGATGAAGATTGTAGAACAACGGTTTGGACGTACCAAAATGGAGTGGATGGATCGTTAGATTCATTTCAACCCGATGAACAACTCAAGAAGAAAAAGAAAATTTCTTATGTTAGAAAACGTAGAGATGTATATAAGGCTCTTGGACCTGGAAGTGAAGCTGAATCGGCCACTGTTCTTGCATTTGGAAGCCTTTTTACTTCCCCGTATAAAGGTTCTGAGCTCTACATTGATATCCAAAAGGCACCGGGAGATCCACGGATAGAATCTTTAATCAACAAGATTGAATTCCTTCCATTTGTGCCTGAAATTATAAGCGCGGGCAAGCAGTTTGCTGCTCAAACGATAAATGCTCCTTTTCTCTGTGCACAGCTTAGGCTGCTGGACGGGCAATTCAAGAACCACTGGAAAGCTACTTTTCTCGGTTTGAGGCAAAAGTTAGAGTCATTAAGGCAGGGTGGTTCTCGACCTGTACATATTTTTGTGATGACCGATCTGCCTCGAGCTAACTGGACCGGGAATTACTTGGGTGATTTGGCTAGGGATTCAACGAATTTTAAGCTATATTTTCTCCGAGAAGAAGATCTCTTGGTGATGAATATGGCAAAGAAACTAGCACTAGCCGGACGTGGCCTTAGATTTGAATCGGTTCCTGGTAGTTTGGGTGCAGTGGCTAAGGTGGAGAAGCATTGTTCTCCTGATAGGTTACCCGATGTACTCCTGTATATAGAGGAAACAGTTTGCAGCTGTGCTTCACTTGGTTTCGTCGGGACAGCGGGTTCAACGATAGCACAGAGTATCGAGGTTATGAGAAATTTTGGTTTATGTTCAAGTCCAACACAGACTGCATTCTAACATTTAATCATCGATAACCTAGTCGATAGAATTGCACTGGTTCGGTTCTTTTCCTTCTCGGAAGGCAGGGACTATTTCGCAATCAAGCCCCGGTCTCCGACGAAGTTCCGTTCCACTCATTGTTGCACTGTAAGTCAAGGTAGGGTTGTTTGTGAAAAGAAAATTTTTAGGTCCTCTGAGAAGCAAATATTGTTTTGATTGGTTTTCATTGAATTCATGCTGTGATGTTGTGTATGGTAAAAGGGCAAACTTAGGTTATTATTATTAAACTTATATTACAAATAAGTACCTAAAGTATTCATCTTTTTCGTTTAGGTACCTAAAAGGATTTTAGTGACCGAAGTAATGTATTTTTGGTTTGGTTTAATCTTCTAATTTTGTGATTATCGTCTATTAGTCTCTTTTATTTGTAGTTTAGCCATGGTATACATATTATTTTTGTTCCAATTAATATTAGGATGGTAATTTAACCCGAACCTGTTGGGTCCCAACCTTACCCGATAGGGGTGAGTTTTTTTTTATTTAAAAATCAGATTCGGGTTGGGTAGGATTGAATTATTGGAAAACTAAAGTCGGGTCGGGTTGAATTTAGAGTAAAATTCTTTGACCTGATATATTTATATATTTTTATTATGTTTTTATATAATATATATAATATTTTTATTAATTTTTATGAATCTGATCTAGTCGTGTTTTTTATTAATATATCAAGATCAGGTTGAGTTATAGGTTTTATTATTTTGGGTTGGATCGAATCGGGGAAATATATATTAATGTCGTGTTAGGGTGGATATTTTGGAAAAATTATATCATGGCTCAGTCTCACCACCTGTCCATGAGATCAACCAATAAAAACTGTGTATTTTATCAATTTTTTTATGTCATAATTTTTTCTCAAGTGAATCTTCACTTAAAAAATTAAAAAATAATGAGGTGTATAATTTTTATTGGTTGGTCCCATGGATGACGTGATGGGACTGACCTATGATATAATTTCTCGATATTTTGGGTCGTGGTTCTCAAATATATCAATTTAATTGATGTTTGGCATAATTTTAAATTTATCCCACAACATTTATATTTTTGTTATTTTAGTCTTTTATTTCTTTTTAATTAAATTTAATCTTCAACCTTTTAAACATAATTTTTATTCTTATATTCAGGCGTAAAGATCAATAAAATCATAATAGTGGATAATTTGGAATAAACAAAGAAAAAAAATATTTTAAAAAATCTAAAATTATTTTGGTCTTTAATAAGATTAAACATTAGATTTATAAAGTGAAATTAAAATTTTAAATCTTGATAATATGGAGGATATAAACTAAACGATTATAGATTTTTATAAAATTTAATATAAATTAATTTATTGATCAATTTTTAATATATTAGAGATGATTATAAAATAATATTATTTATAATTTTTTAATTATCTAATAATATATATACCTTGTAAACAAAATAATTTAACTTGGATCACATATCATTCCTTTTCTGCATTAAAATAACTTGTTAAATTTAATTAACAAATAAATTAAATATATATGATTATAAAAATATGTTAGTGTTGATATTATTAGGTGTGAGCAAAATTCGATTAAAAAATATAAATTTTTGACTCGACTCAAGACGAAAAGACATGACTCATTTTAACTCGAATCAAAATTATATAAACTCGATTCGACTCAAAAAAACTTAAATAAAATTTGAGTTGTAAAATATAATTCGAATAACTCAAATTTTTTAACAATTAGTGGATTGATTTTTAATTTTGATTCAAATCCTTAATTTTTTTGAAATATATATGTCAATATTAAAAATATATGTCAAATATTAAAATATATATACTACTATAATTAGGGATGTACATTCGGTTCGGTTAATTCGGTTAACCGATCGAACCGAAATTATTTCGGTTAATTTAGTCGGTTAATTTTTGGTAAATTCGGTTAATGGTTAACCTTTTTTTTTATAATTCAGTTATCGGTTAATTCGATTCAAAATCGGTTAATTAACCGAATTAATCAAATTAACCAAAATTATATATATTAAATATTATATATATTATATATATTTATTTTTAGTCATTTAACTTTTAAAATATTATAAAATGTTCATTAATTTTTTTATATTATAAAATAGTCATTAAGTTTTGTATTAAATTAGTATAAAATAAAAATTTAGTGACTAAAAAAATATTTTAGCTTAATTTAGTGACTTGTTATGTAATTTAACCATAATTTATAATAAATTTCGGTTAATTCGGTTAATAACCAAAATAATTTCGATCCGGTTAATTCGGTTCGGTTAACGGTTAAGATTTTAAAATCCCAGTTAATTCGATTCGCCCACCAACCGAATTAACGGAATGCTCACCCCTAACTATAATATGATTAAAAAATTATTTAAATTAAAATCAAATTATATTATAATACGATAAATAATTATAATTAAATTTATACAAAAACTTAAAAATTTGACTTAATACAAACTCGATTGACTTTTATAAATTTAACACAAATCAAAAACTTTAAATAAAATTTAACAAAATATAACGTTTAATTTAATTAATCTATTTTTTTTAACTCGATTCAATCTTAGTTAAATATTACCCTCCATTCCGACATGACATTCATAAATGCAAATGGTTTTATACTTTCAAAAGTTGCTTTCGTGAGGACTTTTTATTCGTTTGTTTTTAATGTCGTTATTTCTAAGAAATACTTCCGCCGCAAACTCAATAAATACCAACCTACTGCATTGGGATAATCGGAGCTCTTAATTATTAGGATTAAAAAAAATAAAAGAAAAACAGGGTAAATTTTATCTAAATTTTAAATATTAAAATTACTAATAATCAATTAATTTAATAAAACAATTTTATTGTATAAAATTCTGTTAAACAATTTATTTTTTAAAATTTAAAAACTTAATTAAGTATTAAAATAATTAAAAAATTTAATTGATTGTTCAAAATAAATCGACTGTAATAAAATTATTCACAGGAGAAATTATTTTATAGACCGGTTCCACCACGTCATCTATGGTCCTTAAGAGTAAAAAACAAATCCACGTCATCATTTTTTACACATCATCTGTACACTCATAATTTTAATTTCTAAATCATCTCTTTAAATAAAATATATTAAAATTTTAAAAAAATGATGACGTGTATTTATTTTTTAATTAGGGTTTAGGGTTTAGAGTAAAAAACAAAACTACGTCATTATTTTTTTAATTTTAATATATTTTATTTAAAGAGATAATTTAAAAATTAAAATAATGACGTAGATTTGTTTTTTATTTTAAGAACCATGGATGACGTGATGGAACCGGTTCATAAAATAATTTCTCATTCACAGTAACTAGTTTATATTCAGTTCAGGTAGCTGGCTAGCTGCTTCAGTGTTCCTTGCTGTTTGGCTCTCTTTTGGTTTTCATTTTCCTCTGCATAAACAAAAATAAAAAAGAATACAAATTATCTGTTTTGTGCTGTTTATTTTGTTAATTTGCTGTTTGTGAGGTTTCGATTGGATTCGAGAAAGAATGGAGCCTCTGGATTACCTCGCAGAGGAGAGGAGCAAGGCGTCGTTCAATGTAGAAGAGATGAAGATCGTTTGGGCTGGTTCTCGTCAAGCTCACGAGCTTTCCGATCGAATTTCTCGTCTCGTCGCTAGTGATCCGGTGATCTACTTGTTCTTTCATTCTCATGTGATTTATTGTTACATGCATTATGGCGGTGAAAACTGAAAAGTGTATGTTTTAAGAATCTTGAGACTTTTGGTTGAATATAACTCGAGATGTTTGAGTTCATTATTTCTAATGTTGTTGCTAGTTTACCGTTGCGTGAACCGTTTATTTTTCTTTCTGTTTGGTTCTCGAGAACATGAGGGAATGAATGAAGTCTAGTTGTTAGTTGGTATGAAATTATGAATATACATTGTTTACTGTAATCCCCTATAAGAACACGTGTTTACTGTTTGTTTTTGGTAAAAATGTAGGAAGAAATCTAATTTCCATTTGCTGTCATAAATTCAGTTTTCAATCCCTCTCTGCTAATTGTGCATCAGCGGTTCATGTTCTTAAGCCTTTTCATCTACAGCTCAAAGTTTCCCTGGACTTGGGATAATTTTCATTTGTATCTTCAGTTGTGCTTAGAGTTTTAGATTACTGGGTTCCGGTGAATGGTAGTTCCAAGGAATTGGCATGATTGAAAAGTGAAATGATGCAAAGTCATGATTTGGAGAGTTCTTTCCCTCCTTCATTAATATTGTTTATATTTTTGCTAGGTCTTTCGGAAGGATAACAGAACTATGCTAAGTAGGAAGGAGTTGTTTAAAGATACTTTGAGAAAAACTGCTCATGCAGTGAAGCGGACAGTTGAGCTTGATCTCTCTGGTTTGTTTTCTGCTGTGCTCCTCATAGTGTTGTTGATTGTTCCCATAGATATCTGAATAATATTTTATTGTTTTAAGACAGAAGAAGAGTCATCAACATTATGGACTTATGTGGATCAGCTTTCTTACGCAAAACTTCACTGGGTAAGATCTATTTTCTGATTCCCATTTCAGATGCCACTTGCAAGCTAAGCAATAAATTTGGAAAACACAAGAAACCTTGGTCAACTTCATCATTCAAATCTAGTTTGCCAATATTTATATAACAAGATTGTTTCTTTGTGTTGATTTCTGGGTTTGAAGTTTTCATCATTTAAATCTAGTTTTATCCTACTAATATATATTTCTTCATAGGGAATGTTTATACCTGCTATTGAAGGACAAGGGACAGAAGAGCAGAAACAGAAATGGCTGCCAATGGCATATAAAATGCAAATAATTGGATGCTATGCACAAACTGAACTTGGTCATGGCTCCAATGTGCAAGGGCTTGAAACTACTGCAACTTTTGATCTTCAGACTGATGAATTTGTCATTCATAGTCCCACATTGACTTCGAGCAAAGTGAGTAAAATGAATAAAAATCCTTTGTCAATTTAATCGTTGACATCGATCAATTATACATCGTACCGGTCAATAGACCCTGAGAGGTGTTTCAATTGTCATCATCTGTATTTTTTTTGGTTCAGACACCCTCAAGTGTTCTTCTCTTTCTCTTCTGCAACTTATAGTAGTTTTTATATTTAATGACACATTGTAACCTTACATTGATCTCCTCGTATTTTCTTGACTTCAACATTCTCTAAAGGGTTTTGTTATTGATAGTGGTGGCCTGGTGGCCTGGGTAAAGTATCTACACATGCTGTGGTTTATGCTCGTCTTATAACAAATGGACAAGACTATGGAGTGCAAGGTAAGGCCAAGCATAAATTATCTGGTATTGCATATACTAATTCAGATCCTTTCTTTTTTAGGTTTTATCATTCAGCTACGTAGTCTGGATGACCACTCACCTCTCCCAGGCATAACAGTTGGTGATATTGGAATGAAGTTTGGTAGTGGGGCGATTAACAGCATGGACAATGGTGTTCTGAGATTTGATCATGTGCGCATTCCGAGGGACCAAATGCTAATGCGGTTCGTTCAATAACCATGCCCCTCTTAAGTTTTTGTCTCTCTTGTTTTTTTGAAGGTTAACATTTTATTTGTCATTTGATGTTGGCCCTCCTTTTGGAGGAATATAGTGTAGGCTGTAGCTCATATTCATTTAATGAGCAGCTTTTTTTCTTGATTGAAATTGCACGGCTGCAAAATTTTTGCGACTTCAGTAAACAGAAGAGAGGTTTCAGAGTGCTCAGAAACCTAAAACTTATAAAAAATGATTTTCCCCTCAATTGAAAATAGCCACCAAAAAGGAAGCCAAAAAAGTGATATAGACTAAAATGTAGCTCCTATAGTGTGAGCTTCATGGATAAACAAGTTGACTTTTCTGATATTTGCTTCTTTTGTTTCCTCTCCAAATGTCTCAGTGTTTCTCAGGTTACAAGAGAAGGGAAATATGTGCAATCTGATATTCCCCGCCAGCTGCTTTATGGTACGATGGTCTCTGTCCGACAACTAATTGTGTCTGAATCTTCTATTGCTTTATCAAGGGCAGTTTGTATTGCAACAAGGTATAGTGCTGTTCGTAGACAATTTGGTTCACAGAATGGTGGTCCAGAGACCCAGGTACTATTTTTTTTTTTGGATCGTATACACTTTCATATTATTTAACATACTTATTGTTGTACACTGCTACCTTTTATGATCACTTCTAATAGCCTTTTCTTTCCCGTAGAAACTTTCAAATAATTCTGTTCAAGAGTATTTGGTTACCGCTGCATAAGTTTGAGCTTAATCTTACATCTCCTAAGGCTGATGCATCTATTGCTTTTACCTTTATTTATTTTGTTTCAGGTGATTAACTATAAAACTCAGCAGAGTAGACTCTTTCCTTTGCTTGCTTCTGCCTACGCTTTCAGATTTGCCGGTGAATGGCTGAAATGGCTATACACTGACGTAACCAAGAGATTGCAAGCCAATGATTTCTCAACATTACCTGAAGTTCATGCATGTACTGCAGGGTTAAAATCTATTACCACTTCTGCAACTGCGGTATGTCACTGACTCACTGTTACTAACCTTCAATACTCTTCTTTCTCATAAAGATATCAACTAGTTTTCTACTCTGTCAAACATTGCTGTAGTTTAATGTATTTTGGTTAACAGTTATTTTGGATAGTTACTATCACCACTTTGATGGCAATTGGCATAAATGCTCTCTCCTGACTTCTAAAATTTTTGACATTCATTACGAAATAACAGCCAGTAATGCTTTTAGCTTGGCTAAAATAAATGTTATTAGGATGCCATTGAAGAATGCCGGAAGTTGTGCGGTGGTCATGGTTATCTTTCTTGCAGTGGGCTCCCTGAGTTATTTGCAGTTTATATCCCTAGCTGTACTTATGAAGGAGACAATACGGTGATGCTTTTGCAGGTACGAAAAATGTGAAATACTGCAAGTTTTATTTTTGGCACCTTTCATCTTCTTCATTTTGTTCTTTTAGAATCTTTGACATCGATATCTTGGCGTTTCTTGGTATATTATGTAGGTTCGACGGATCTATTGTGAAGAAAATGAAATAAATTTACATTTGAAAATAGGGAACCTATCTAGAATCCATAGATGTTGTGTTGTTGATGATGATGACGAGGTGCCATCTATTGACGATGCAAGTGGAAATGCTTTTGTAGGTTGCAAGGATCCTAATGAAGACCGTTTCCCAGCTGGTGTCTGGAAAGAAGCCTGGTGGGACAACAACATACCTCGGACGAGTAGAACATCTCATGCAATGCAATTGTGAAGTTCAAAGAGGTATCTTTTACGTTTTTCTCTCTCTTGAGCTTGTTTACAACTTGTACATGCTTTTTGAATTTTTTCCCGTCTAAACAATTTTGAGCTTATCTACAAAATATTGCTAACTCTATAGACATCGTTTCATACTCCTTGACAAATAAGTATTTAGTAAATAACAACATAAATATTTAATTATTTGGTTGAATTGCAGCTGAGGATTGGCTGAAACCTAGTGTTATATTGGAGGTATTTGAAGCGAGGGCTGCTCGGATGTCTGTTGCATGTGCTAAAACCCTTAGCGGATTTTCAAATCTAGAAGAGGGTATCTTCTATAGGCTTTAATGGATGAATAAACACTCCTTTGCTAGTTATTTTTATTGTCATTTTACTCAACGAAGTCAACTCTTGCATGGTTATTCGTAGATGATCATGTTTGGGATGTAAGCAAGACACATTTCCTCACAAACTACTCGAGTTTGACTAGAGAAAACTTGAATTTGGCTCACTCATTGTTGAGTTGAGCTATAACTCAAGTAGCTTGAGCTATTGAGTAGGACGACTTCGACTATCCTCATGCTTTACTCGAGTAGCTCATGAGCATGGTATATGTTTTTCTAATCATTGAAAATTTTCAATGTGAACTCGAACTCGAGCACAAATCATCAAGTAATTGAGCTTTTTTACTAGATACTTGAGTCTAATCAAGCAAGCTCAAGAAGTTCAATCTTTAACTTGAATTGAGCTTGAACTTTGAAGGTTGAACTCAATTGAGCTCAAGCAATTTGATCTTGAGCTTTAAAAGTTAAAGTCAATCAAGCTTGACCCAAACTTGGAGCCTCAAATTTCAAGTCCAGCTCAATTCGATCACATCTTTACTCACACTTTCAATTCTTACCAAAACTTGCTATTTTCTGAGTTGCAATTTAAAAATTTCAGATGTGTGTCTGTAAACATCATTTTGTTAGGATATATAGTGTGAATTGCCTCTCTGCATTATAGTTGTTGAACTCCACAATTTTAATGAGTTTCCACATTATTTTAAATAATATTCAGGTTTTGCTGAATTGTCATCTGATTTGGTTGAGGCTGCCGTTGCTCACTGCCAGTTGATTACTGTTTCCAAGTAAGCTTCTCCAGTCTTATCCATTCGTAAAATCGGGGGCACAAACGTTGAATTTTCATGGCAATTTTCAAGAAACTTGTTGCAAAAGATCAACATATTGTTGTCTGTTTCATTTGTTTTTCAGGTTCATTGAGAAACTGCAACAAGAAGTACCAGGAAAAGGAGTGAAATCACAGTTGGAGAACCTCTGCAATGTGTATGCTCTGTCTCTTTTACGCAAACATCTCGGTGATTTCGTCTCCTCTGGCTGCATCACCCCGGAGCAAGGTGCACTAGCGAACGAACAGCTCAGATTACTGTACTCACAGGTTCGTTTCATGTATTTGATTTCGTTATTTAGGTGATCAGTTCAAAAGGCTGCCGCCGCCGCTGCTGCTGCTGCTGCTTCTATCTTACTAGCTTTGGTCTCGTTTCAACCTTAGGTCCGTCCGAATGCGGTCGCCCTTGTCGATGCATTCAATCACACCGACCACTACCTTGGCTCAGTTCTCGGCCGTTATGATGGAAATGTGTACCAAAAACTCTATGAAGAAGCATGGAAGAGTCCGTTGAACGATACAGATGTGCCGGATGGTTACCATGAGTACATTCGACCATTTTTGAAGCAACAATTCCGCTCTGCCAGACTATGAACGACAACAGTTAAGTACCTCTCAGTTGGTTGAATGTTGGAACTGTGTGCTATAAAAGGTCAGCTTAACTGGCTTTAGTTAGCTATCTATCCTCTCTTATGGACCACGACTTATTTATTGTTATTTCGGGACTTAAACGCCGTCGTAGAAGACCCTTGATATATACGTATTCCATAATGGACCGGGTGAGACACGTGTAAGTATATGAATAAATGATTGAGATTAATTAAATTTGGTTCACCGATTTGATTAATTTTGGTCAATTTGGTCACGAGTCTCTACTATGTATAAATTGAAGATTTAGTCCCTGTATTATGAATAAATTATGGATTTAATCCAACTATTTCAAAAAGAACCCTCTTCGTGAGGAAAAATTATTAGGTGAATCATGTTTACCACGTTATCTATGGTCTCAAGTAATCAGGATCGTTGATCTTAATTTTTTCAAGTGAATCATCATTTTTTTTCTACATAGACTTAATGGGTGGGTAGCTATTAGATGATTATTTAAAAATCAACGGTCCTAATTGTTTGAACTATAAATAACATAGTGAACATAGTTTACCTAATAATCTCTCTTGGTGGCTCATAAGTTCGGGTTGAGAAGGAGAGAAATCTGTTTAAGAGGGAGATCTTTGTTCTCAAAATAGTAAATTTATTATTTTGATGAACATATAAAAAAATGTTAATAAAAATATAAATAAATATTTTAAAATTAAACGAATATATTTATAAATGAACACGAACACTTTTAAAATAAATAGACGAATATAAATTTAATATAAAAATTTAAATGTACAAAAATTAAACCTATATACTCTAATAAATAAATATTATTCATTCAAATTTGGTTTATTTACGCTTTCGTTTCGTTTTGGCCATGATACCAGACTCACAAGCTTTCACTCATCCCATATGGAAATGCCTAAGAACCCGCTCTATAAAAACAAAATCCCCAATCCCCAGCTATTGATCGGTGCATTTAGACTAAGATCAAGGCTGAACATTTAACAAAGCATCTCATTTCCCTTTATTTTCGATATTGTAGCTCTTGGATCAGTGATTAGAAGTGTTGAAACAAAAATTAAACTTTGGGAATCGAAGGATTTAACTGCAAACACGAGATCTCTCCATGGCCGCCCCTTTTTATACTACTCCTTTTCAACCCTACGTTTACCAGGTAAACTTTTTTTGGGGTTTCGCTCTTTCACGGATGTCTGTTTGTTCCATGAGAAAATTGAAGCGAAATCAGAAGAAAATTGAGTTTTTTTTTTTTCCATTCGGGCATGAATTCTGATCATATTGAGGCTCCGCTTTGGCATTTGATCTGTTATGAGTTTTTCTCGCCTTGTTGAAGATATTTGTAAATTGGGTTTTCCTTAAATAGGATTGACTTTGACTCTGTTTATTATCAAGTTGTATGTAAACATCTTTATAATCAAATTGTGAGACTGAGAGTAGATTGTATTAATGACAAATTCAGGAAATGGAAGTCCTTTTTTCAGATTTTCTTGTAAAGGAAATTAGTGGAACTTAGAATCTTAATATTGTGTAGTCTAAATGTCTCAGCATGAAATATGGCATCCATGATAATCTCGTGTTGGTATAAAATTGTGTAGTGTCAGCAAGATGCTGTGATCCCATTTCAAATATTGGGCGGTGAGGCTCAAATTGTTCAGGTACTTCCTAGCCTTTTATCTGGATTTTTTAATGTTTACATTTGTAATCCTGTGCCTATGATTGTAAACTCTCTTTTTTTTTGTATTTTTTTGTATTTTATTGGAATTTTCAATGTAGGAATTAGGGTATTGATGCTGCCACAATGTATGCCTTCGTAGTTCTAGTATTTTGGTGTTTATGCTTTTATGTATGGCTGTCTGCTTGTGATAGGGCGAGGTTTGTTGGATTCTGGGAACTCATCCCTGTTTTTTTCTACAATTTGAGAGGGTGCCATTTTATGTTACCAAAAATATATTGTACTACTAATGGTATAGTCAGGGGAGGGATGGAGCCAGAATATTAGTTTTTTGGGGGGGGCTGGGGTGGGGTGCAAAACATTTTTTAATTTAGGGGGGCAATTTACATTTATCCCATATATTTTAAATTTGTGATATAAATTAAAGGTTTTTTTTGGGGTGGTGGGGGGCATCCCCTCCCACATCATACATGCTTCCATATCTGGGTATAGTGTTTGGAAGCATCAGCTTCAGTATAGATGTGCTACTGTAGTATCAATGTAAACCATCTATTCTTACCCTTCGTAGTTTCCTATAATTTAATCATCAAATTCTTATGAAGTAGATCATCTGCTGAATACATTAACGAGGACTGTTCAATTGATAAGATGATTGGTTTGCTGCATTAGTTACTGTTTGTTATCATGTAAACTTTATATGCAAAATTGCAATGGAATTGACAGAGAAAAAAATGTAGGATCCATGTGTTTCACGTCTGGGTCCATTGAAATGGAAAACACTTATGTCCGTGAAAATGAGGTAGGCATGTGGCAGTGGTTTTTCGGCAAGAGTATAACTAGTATTACTCTTCGCAACCCTGGTCCAAACGATGGGTTTGTTGGAATTGCTGCACCTTCTCTTGCAAGGATTCTTCCGGTTTGTGTTTCAAACTCACTAAATGTCAACAATTTGTATATTTATAGCAGATGGTGAATTTGAGTGCCTCCTGATTCCTGCAGTCACTTCTTTGTGACTAACCATGAGTTGTTTTTGGTTCATGTTTATTTGACAGATAGACTTGGCAATGTTTGGTGGACAGCTTTTATGTCAGGTAACTGACTTTTTAGCTGCTCATTTTCCTTTCATTTCCTCTAACTATTTGTTTACCTTTCTCTGCACTTCTCATTTGAAGTTCAGAACTCAATAAGTGCATAGAGATTCATTTTTGCTGCATGATTAACTTGGATTTCATTCCATCGACTGGAACTTTTATGTGACCTTGTAAACTTGTATTGTAGCCAGATGCATTTCTTTGCTCAATCAACGATGTAAAAGTCAGTAATACAGTTGATCAGCGGCCACGGAATGTAGTAACTGGTGTGGAGGTGACATAATGATGACTTTTTTGCATTTTCCCTTATTTTAGATTTATTCTCAAGAGGTGTTTTCAAATATCATTTTCTGATACGTGTTTCTATTTCTTTTGTTTTCAAATATCATTTTCTGATACGTGTTTCTATTTCTTTTGTTTATTTCTCAAACTTCTTAAGCTGTTCTTACCCGTGTATTTGATGTATATTGGCACTGGCATAACAGGGATTTCTGAGACAGAAGTTATCCGGACAAGGTCTTGCGTTCATCATTGCCAGTGGTTCTGGTATGCATCTTTCTTTAACCCATACTAATATTAGACTTACTAAGTTCAAAAGACATCCCAATTTCCTTTTACCTTTTTCTTGTAGCTTCATGACAGGTCATACAAGAGCATGCATTAGTTTCATTTTTCCATTTTTTTTTTCATGATGCTTTTGTTCCTCCCTTCCCTGCCTGGAAGGTAAAAGAAGAGAACGGAAAGAAGAAAACATCTATTCTTGGTGCTTAAGCAGTCATTGATATCATATTCCTGTCTTCTAGTTATAATAAAATGTTGAAGCTGTTATCCCTAGCTAAACCACGGGGTTCTTTATCTTGCTAGTTGTGCAGAAAAATCTCGAGGTCGGTGAGGTGTTGGCAGTTGATGTCTCATGCATTGCTGCCCTAACTGCTTCCCTTGATGTTCAAATCAAATACAATGGTCCAATAAGAAGACCAGTCTTTGGGGTAATTGCTTTCTTTTTGCACTCTGTCAATATGATGGTGGTTGAGCAGGACTGCCGATGCATACTTGCTTTTCGGGTTACAATTTGTGTGTTTTACACTTGATAGCTGCACATGATATCATTATTCGGGGTTTGTTTCAAAACATGTCTTCTTAAAACCATGACAAGAACACTTATTTGAGTAACCCTACTTCTACCGTCTCGGTCCATTTCTTAGACCTTGCTTAATCAATGACCAATAATTTTTCATGCTCTTTTCTATGTGAAATCGCAGGGTGACAGTTTGGTGACAGCTCTTCTAACAGGACCTGGTATTGTATTCATTCAGAGTTTGCCATTTCATCGATTTTCACAGCGAATTGCAAGGTAATGTATGGTTGCAAGTGCAACATGAATTCCAGAAAAAAACACCAGCTGAATCCCAGTTAACTATCCTCCATCTTCTACCATCCATTATCTCTCTCCCGAGGTTTAACGAAATGAAATCAATGGATTCCTTTGTGTTTTCAGGGCGGTAACGTCTCCGAACATGAGGGAAAACCCGAAGTTTTTCATTCAGATTGCAATATTCTTTTTCCTTGCATATGTAGTAATTGTATCTTCATTAATCTTGACAGATGTGTGAAACTGTCTTCCCATCTCTCCAACCCTAATTTCTATTGAACCCTTGTATGAATTGTCTTTCATCTCCTTTTGTAACCCTAGATTTGAATAGATCAAAGTGGTTGCTTCAAAGTAAAGAAACCATTGCCATGTTTGTGTTTATATCTGTCTACTTAAAAGCATCTGATTCGTTTGGAACTAAGATTAATTTTACAATTTATTAACTATAGACTCTTCTAATATTAGTATACATGTCGAATTTATAAACTTTATCTTAGAAATGAATCGGTTTGTCAAGGTTATTTAGAATTTTTTAATACTATTATAAATAGATTTTTAACGAGACATATAATAGTCTTTTCTTTATTAAAAATATGTATATATTTAAATATTTAAAGTTAAGTCTAATGTCACAAGTAGCGGATGTATTAATAGTGTAGGTTGGATACAGTACACATTAAATTTTTAAAGTTTACATATTTATCTTTAATTTTAAAATTTTGTAAATTAATCCTTAAATTTTTAATATTTATAAGTTGTGTTAACCTGAAATTTTAAAATTTTATGCTTTTACGCTCAAATATTTTTCTGAATCCGTCACTAAATGTCACACGTATATAGATTAACATTTCAATACAAAATTAAAAACAAAATCATTGTTCTTTTGTACTAATCGTCATTTCCATCTGCTTCCTCAAGATGCAGCCCTTGCCGAATCATTCATCAACTATTATAGAAGCCAAGGGTTTAAGATCAGAATCGGATTCTGTCAATCCCTGCACCTGCACTCTACTATATATATACATATTGTATACGTATAATCTGATCTGTATTTCTTAATCTAATCTGTTTTCCTAATTTAAATAATCAACTCACAAGATTTATATGAAATATTCAATGGTCCTCAAGTCTAAAGATACTTGAAATGGTATGCCACGCTGCCCAATTCTCTCACATATAGAGTCTTCCTCACACACTCTCCATCTTCCTCAACAATACCATTCATCTCTGTTTTCTTCTGCCAAAAACTAGAAGATGGAGGGTCTGATCCCTTTGGTTTACCGAACACTGAAGAAGACCAAGACCTGCAGACAATACGAATGTCTCACGGACGGAGCAGAAGCTCAAGCTTACAACATTGCAGATTTCTACGTTCAGAGTTCCGGTTCGAATCAAAGTCATTTCTATGTAGAATCCAGTAAAAATTCTGTAGGTGAGAAGAGTATGGGCAGTCGTGGTCACCATCGGCACACGTCCACGGGATGAACCGGTGGTTCTCAGGCATCGGCAGTGCTGACACACCACAGTATGTTTTCTCACGTGACCGGTTGCTAAAAGACAAGTACCATCCTTAGCTTTCATGATGAAATTTAAATACTTGCTTTTGTTTTACAGTAGGAATAAAAATGTTGATGGCAGAGACTATTAGAACTTGGTTTTTCTGGGTAATAATCATTATGAATATGTCAATGGTTATGCTTTCATTGTAGCAATGATTTGCTTCCAATGCTGAAAAATCATATATCTGGATCATTGATGGACCAAGAAAACCGAGAACTGATTCGAAATCGGATTCGATTTTAGTAATAGTTTGATGTAGTTCAAAAGAGTTGAAAATACAGTGGGTGTTGGTGTTCAAGTGGTTAAACAAAAACAAGCAAATGAGTACAATAAATATTATATTTTAATGCAATAAAATATGCTTTATATTATGTATTTGGTAATTAGAATTTGTTTATTCAAGTAAATCAAGAATGGGTCCAATTACCTACCCCAAATATGAACTTAAAGAAAGACCTTTTCAACTAGCTACCACTAAAATTCAGCAGAACCAGGAGTTCTTGGGAAAGGGATTGCATCTCTTATATTCTCGACTCCGGTGGCAAACTGCACGAGCCTCTCGAAGCCGAGTCCGAAGCCCGCATGAGGAACTGGAAAAGGATGATCAAATAGATTTGGATGAATATACTAAAACAGGTTGCTTTCTTAATGATAAATGCAATGAAATGGTTTTAAACAGAAATCTTGATGATGATAACTTTTCCAGGATCAGAAGCTATTGCTATAGTTTATGAGAAGAATCCCTAACCTGAACCGTAACGACGTAGATCTAGATACCACCAGTAGCTCTCCTTATTTAGCTTCAGCTCGTCTAAACGATTTTCCAGATAATCAAGTCGCTCTTCCCTTTGGCTTCCGCCAATGAGCTCACCAACCTAAACAAATGTAGAAATGAAACGGAAATACAATGAACTCACCAATCGAGCATCACAAACACCACCTAAACTTATCTGCTGAAATACGGTTATAAAGAGATTGTAGCATGAAATTTTAACAGATTTGCTCGCAATCATAAATGAAGAAACTTAATATATACCCGAGGTACCAACATATCCATTGCTGCTACAGTCTTCCCATCATCGTTTTCCCGCATATAGAATGCCTTGATCTCCTGAGAGTTTTACATTCAAGAACTTTAGGCATTTAAAAGATAAAGTAGATAAATCCCAACATAGAGAAGCATGATAGGGATGGATTGCATGCCTTCGGATAGTCCCTGATTATAACAGGGCATCCATTAAATGTTTGTTCGGTTATGTATCGTTCATGCTCACTTTGCAAATCACATCCCCATTTCACCTACAAAAGAAACCAAGAGTTAGAACTCTCCGATAGAAATGAATCTCCATACAAACTCGTGATAGGATTATCTATGAACAGAATGGCTAACAATCATAAATTTAAGCTCGGCATATTCATGACCTGGAAATGCTTATCTTTTCAGTTAATCGGAAACTTTTTTTTCTTTTTTACACCTAATGCAGGAGAAGGTTTCTTCTTCATAGGTTTGAACCCGAGAAAGAATATGTATTACCGGGAATTCAAATTTTTTATTTGTCTTTAGAAGAAGTTCAATTGCATCAGTATAAGTCAGCTGCACAAAGTCTTTCTCAGCCACATCCTGTTAACCAAGTAAAAGTTACCCTTTATCAGTACAATAACATTGCCGGTAATGACGTCAAGTTCAATAAAAGAGCTGATCAAAATTTAGAAGAACAAATAATGTGTAATAACTCCCTCCAAATTCAGAAAGGAAAGGTTATGATACACATCGAGCTCATACATTCAGTCGATCAATGATCCCTTTCTCAATCCAAGTGTTGAAAAATTCCATGTCTTCCTTGCAATTATCAAGCACGTGTCTCACCTTCCAAGGGAAAGAGCATGGATTACAGCATATTCACTCGGAAAAATACAACTAAAGAATTTCAATGTATCTGCCTCTTAGCTTCCCACTCTAGCAACAAAGATGAATTCATAAATAGATGTGAGAGTAACATACTACATACTGGAGATATGCTGTAGCACAGGCCATGTCATCATTCAGATCAGCGAAAGCGAGCTCTGGTTCAATCATCTAAATAAATGACGGTATAAGTTCTTCGAGATAAGGTTTAGAAAGGTCAGATCAAATGCTCAAAAACGTTGTAGGGACATGGAGAATGTTAAAACTTTATGAGGCTAAACAACAATGCTTACCCAAAATTCAGCCAAGTGCCTAGATGTGTTTGAATTTTCTGCTCGGAAGGTGGGTCCAAATGTATACACCTAACAAAGTATAAGTGTGCATTATTTCTCAACTGGTTACCTTTATATTTTGAATTACTATGAGAACATGTGGAAGCATACATCCGTAAGAGCAGTAGCATATGTTTCAGCATTAAGTTGTCCGGAAACTGTCAAGAATGCAGGTTTGCCAAAAAAATCCTGGCACATAAAAATCGGACAGAGAATCGCATTAGTGGGATTAAAACACACACTAATTCCTGAGAGAGTTGCAAACTACATCCATTATAATTTCAGACATGTTGTGATAGACAATTAAAAAATTGCAATGTTTACAAGTAGATTTCAAGATAAAACATCTTATTGAACGAATTCATCAATTGCATGGATAATGCATGGATCAAAGCTATAAAACGACATGCAGTTGGCTGCCTCTCTGCAGTTGAAGAACCTCGAGATGCAAAGAGAGCAGTTTTATCTTATAAAAATTTAAACATTTTAAAGCGGGATGCAACTCTATGTAGTAGTATCGGAGGCAGTGTGAAGTAAAACTAGCTCACCTGAGACCAATCAATTAACCCATCCTTTGTATTCGGAATGGCATTCACAGGAGAATCAGCAGCTTCTCTGGAGCTCGGAATCTATTAATTAAAAAAGACTTTTTATAAGTCAAAAAGCTAAATGAAAATCCCTAACATGATTGAGTCATGATTGCTAATGAGTTCTTTTGAAACCATTTCACACACGTCTAGATTTTACATTTAAATCAATAAGCCCATACATAGTCTAAATCACCCCCCAAGGAAAAAAAAATCACAATGCAATAAGGATGCTAGAAAATGATCAAAAACATAATAAATCCTCTACATGCTCCAAGTAGACACGTTGACAATAGCTTAGCTTTACACAAAGTTATTTAAAATAATATGGAGCCGTCAGTTAACTTTCAATGATCAAAACCTAAAATAACTAGATAGCTATTAGAAGAAATAAATTGATTCATTATAGATGTGGTTCATACCAAAGTAGTAACACAGAACTGCTCACCAGCTCCTTCACAATCTGAAGCTGTAATGATAGGACTTGAGATCCATACAAAACTGTTTTCTTGAAAAAATTTATGCGTTGCATAAGCCAAAGCATTCCTCACTCGTGCAACCTAAAGAGAAATTATCATTAAAAGAGAAAACACGCATAGATAAACAAACATGCAAAGAAAATCACCATGGTCTCGTTTGGAAGGCAAAATAACCATGCCGGAAAATAGCAAGTAGAAGTTACAACTAATGTAAAAGATAATGCCTTGCATAAACTATGGCAGGAGTAAAAATAAATTAATAAAATCGCAACTAGAGATGATAGTGAACAAGCAATGGAACCATACCGCACCAAATGTATTTGTTCTAGGACGAAGATGAGCTTTACTTCTCAAAAATTCTCGACTGACCCTTTTCTTTTGAATGGGATAGGAAGCATCACTTTTTCCAACCTGCCAAAAAACAAAGGATACATATAAACATCAGTCAAAATACTGGAAGTTTAAAATTTGTCCTACAATTAGGGGAAGACATTTCTTCTAATAACCCAAGTTACCCAACAGAGGAACAGAGGAACATGCAATAAAGTTCACGTAATATGGTACCGTGATTGTCCATTTTTCCAAAGCATTGCCATGAAAAAGGATAGTGACAAAAAGTAAAAAAAAAAACAATTTGGGATCACAACATAGCAATGCAAAGAGCAGTATGATAGAGTCAAATCATTTTCTGAGTTCATAAAACTACTCTGACGGTTTGCAGATGCAGACCACTAGAACCAATTCTCCTACATATCACAATAACCAGCTTAAACAAAAGGGGGAGTGGATCTACCATACCAAAACAACTTTTTCAACCTTCAGCTCCACCTTCTGCTTTGATCCTTGGCTAGCCACCAAAGTCCCTTGCACCCATATAGATGCACCAGTAGAAATCAAGCCAGATTCCACCTACAAGCTTGAAATATATAAATAATTTGCAACTATAATATACACAGAGAGACTAAGAAAATCCAAAGAACAACTATATAATGATTTTTTTTAGTTTTCCACTCTCACACAACAAATGGTGTTAAGAAGTCTAACAAATTAATGTTGTATTACCTGATCATAACCTTCAGCATCCGAATTCATCACGCATTGCATGTTTGAAAGGGATGAACCGTCATTTACCTACAAATAAAATACCAATTATCAACCAAGTACATTAATTGAGAGAAAGAGACGGAAAAAGGTTGTCATTTTTACCTCAAGGAATGTAACGCTGCTTTGAACCCGGAGAGTCCGAACCCAACCCATAACCACCAGAGTCTGTCCGACCCGATTCAAACCTTCGTCAGGTCCTCCTTTTATGTCAGCAATCTTCACCTTTTTCCTAAATTCGCTTACTTTATTCCCCATTTCGCCAGCTTTCTTTTCTGGGAATTCCGCTTTCTTCATCTCCCCGGACTGTAGCGCAGAGGAAATAACGGAGCAGAAGCACCGGTTCCGATGAAAAGTTGAGTGGAAGGGGACCGGCCGGCGAAGAAGCGGCGGGAAAAGTCGAGAGCTTGCTGGGTTTTTGGAATAAAAAGAAAGGAAACGAAGGGTAGAGTACGGTTTGAATCGGAGAGGAGTGGCGGGTGTTAGAGCAGCAACCGCAGCCATTTTTGCGCCACTCTTTGCTGTGCTTGGATTGGGCTCTTTGTTTACACTGCTGTGATTTCGACTCTAGCGGGCATAAATTTCCAATTTTTTTTGGATAAACTGCATAAATCATCCCCAAATGTTTAGCTCACTTGCATTTTGATTCCTAAACTTTGAAATTTATAACATGATCAAGAAATTTTATGGATATTGATAAAAATTTGACGAGTTTATAAATAATGAGTTGAGTCGAACAACGAGACTTTTTAACGAGTATGATTTGAGTAAAAATTTATTTATTTTAACAAACAACGAATCGAATCAAACAACGAAATTTCTTTACCAAACATAAACCTAACCCCACTTAATTCGTGATCGACTCACTCCATAATCGCTGATAAAATTCTACCTTTCTAAATCACACCACAGTTGAAACAACTATTCCAGTTGGTCAGAGAACTTAGAAATTACAACATCATCATTCATCTCTCTTACCCTAATTTCCATCAAACAGGCAACTTCAACATTTAACTTTTTCAGCCTTTGCATCACCTTACACTGCTTATCAGGATTATTAACGCTCCTCTGACATTCCAAAATGCAACAGTCATGAAGAAGTAATTGAAAACTTACCTCCTGCTAATCCACCAACCTCTTCATTCAACCTTAAGGATGCAGTATGAACCTTCCTGCACTCAGCCTGCTTCTGTACATCACCATCAACTCTAACAAGAGCTTCAAATTTGTTTCTTTGACCCCACAAATCCCTTTTTATTATCCTTAACAGGCTTACCTTTATTCTGCTTCGTTTGAGATTGGGCATTTTGCAAGGGAGGAAACTCCTTCAAATTAGATTCCTCAACTGCAATCAAAGCATCTCCACTTCTACCAGGACTATCAACTTCCTGCACATTCTCAGATTGCTGCAACTTTCCCTCATCAGAACTCTGCTCAGTCCTAGCATCCTGTACTTCCTTCTCTTGCACCACTACAAGATCCTGTACAAGAGGAGTATCCTTCTCTAGTACCATATGTATCAAACGTTGGTGCTATAAGTTTTAATAAAATGGTGACCAAAATGCAAAGTATCTAAATGTTGGTGACCATGTATCATATTTTACCCTTTACCATGTTCTTTGAATAAGGGTAAATTACACGTATAGTTACCGTACTATAAGGATGGTATCAAAATGGCTATAATACTTTAAAAAACGTTAAATCTACCGGTCAACTAAAGTATGGTAACTATATATGTAATTTACCCTTGAATCAAATGTGGGTTCATAAATTAAGGATCACTCAAGTTCGAGCCTTTTTCTAAGATCCATGGCCATGGCCGTGACTCAATAAGAAAGAACAAACAATCTAAATATAAAAGTGACCCAAATTAACAATGAAGATATAAAACCGACCAATCCAATCATTTGGTCGATTCAAATCATATTAACTAATAATAAGAATTAAGAAGAAGCAAAAAGGAAGTCTTTTTGAAGTAATTCATTTATAAAAAAAAATGGGGGAGACTGGATTCCTTCTCGTTTTCATTTCTGTTTTTCTCTCTTTTTAGAGATTAAGCGACTCCTCGAATTAATCCCATTGCATCAAAATGAGCACTGGCGACCTTCTCAACGTCGACCCTGTAGAGCTCAAGTTTCCTTGTAAGTTTTTTTTTTTTTTTAATTCTGGGATTTCATTCTTTGATTTATGTTTTTCTTTTTCTGGGTATAAATTTTGATCTGTTGTCGTTTATGGTGTTCAATAGTTGAGCTGAAGAAGCAGATCTCATGTTCTATTCAATTGTCGAATAAAACTGATAGTTATGTAGCTTTCAAGGTATCGTTTTTCAATGTCGAATTGAAATGGACTGTTTGGAAGCTGAGAAAATAAAATGGAAATGAATAATTAACAACGATGAATCAAAAGTTTATTTGGATTTTGTTTTCAGGTGAAAACAACCAATCCCAAGAAGTATTGTGTTCGTCCCAACACGGGGATCGTTTTGCCTAAATCTACATGCGAGGTTACAGGTACAAATGCAATGAATCAGTTCAATTTTTCCCCAGAATTTTATGAATTCTAATTTATTATTTAAACTTTATTTAAATTTTTTCGAACTAGTCAAATTTCCTAGTTTATGTATGAATATAATTGTAATTATTTATAACGCTATAATAAATATTGATTATAATTTAAATGACTTTCTATATTTATATACTATGTACTTATATATTTCTCCGTATTTTCACATATCATATACATAATATATTAGACAGAATTGAAAAACACGACTCAAACTTGAATCAACTAATTACTAGAAAAATATAGTTATTCAAGTTTTGTTTTATAACTCAAACTTTATATAGAATTTTTCGGGTTGAAGGAATTTATGAAATTCTGAATTGAGCTTTATTGCATAATTCGAATTATTCAGTTTTTTCGAGTATGATTCGAGTTTTCTAATCATCTTTATATTTTGGTAATCTTCAAAAGAATCATTTTTTTTTGGTTTAGTTACCATGCAAGCGCAAAAGGAGGTCCCTGGTGATATGCAATGCAAGGACAAATTCCTCCTTCAAGCTGTAAAAGCCCCTGATGGTGCAACCCCAAAGGATATAACTGCAGAAATGGTATGATATTATTATATTCTTCCAGACCTTCATTTTGCTTGAAGTATCCATTTCCGATATTTATATTCGAATCCGAGTAACATACTTTTTAAATTCTTTCTAGGGTTTAGGATGTATAGTTTTGATTGATTGCAAAAATGTTCATTTTTCTAGTTCAACAGAGAAGCTGGAAATGTGGTTGAGGAATGCAAGTTGAGAGTGTTCTACGTTTTTTCACTTCAACATACACCTGCAGATGACGGAACTGAAGTAGGGTCTTCGATGGGAGGCTCTATTTCAGACAATGGACCGGTAAACGCTGCCGAGTTTGTTATGGTACCGAAACCGAGATCTTGCTGCATATATTTTCATTATTGCCTTTGTAGTTTTCCCTCTGGACTCTTGAATGCTAATAGTTTGCATTTCGTTGGTGAATGCAGGCTGCAAGAACATTTACAGATGATGTTCAAGATAAATCTCCCGAGGTAAATTCTGAAGTCTGTATCATCTGTGTTACCTTATGGAGCTGCATTTGCATGATTTATTCTTCGTTTATTTCGGGATTCCGATCTTTGTTGCTTCGACTCTTCATTTTTCTCGAAACACTCATGCTGTACACTTATATCCGATGCATATCCAAATATTGGTACGAGAATATGATGCTCCACTAGCCTCAAAATACATTAAAAACTTTGAAATTTTAACATATTTGTGTTGAAAACGTACCCGTATCCGAAACTTACACCGAGTCAGAGAAGCAGTTCTGGATATAATAAGGATATAACTTATGTGTCACCCTATACTGCTGCATATTCATGATTTGTTCTTCATTTATTTTGGCATTTTGGATCTGTTGCTTCGATTCTTCATTTTACTCAGAATTGTTTGTGTCCAACACCGATATCCGACATCTGTATGAAAATATGATCCTCCAACTGCATCATACACATGAAAGAACATCAAAAAATTGAACTTATCCGTGCTGTAAACATACTTGTATCCGGAAATCACACCTGAGTCGAAGTAACATAGTTCTGGATATGGTAAGGTCCATATTTTTTTCTAGTATGTGATGGAGATATATTGAAAGTGCTATAGTCTTCAACAATGCTTTCTACAATTGCAGGCAAAAGCTCTTATAACAAAGCTGTCTGAAGAAAAAAACAAAGCAATTCAACAAAATAACAAGCTTCGCCAAGAGCTGGTGAGTCCAACTGACCCTGACATATACCATAAGAATCATAGTTATAATCATGAAGAATCTGTTGATTTCGATCCTTTTCCGCTTACCGTCTCTCCGTCATCGCTTCTAGTTCTTCTGTTTTCCTTGTACATCTCAGACTTCAGCATGACCCCTACCAGTCTTTCCTTCGAACCGATATGATCGTGTTGATAATTGCTTATAAATGCAGTTAAAAGCTCCCATCACCTGATAGATTTCTGCTTTCGATATACTTGTCTCCGACCGGTTTATCATGTTATTCGATCTTATACGAGCAATGCAACACTCTCACATGTAAGAATTACAAATGTTCAGGAACTGCTGAAGCGTGAAACCAGCAAAACTGGTGGTGGTCTGTCATTCATGCTTGTTGTCTTGATTGGCATTGTCGGATTAATTGTGGGATACATCATGAAGAGATCGTAAACGTCGACCGATCGAGCTGGTTCGTCTGCATATTTTCCCTCTACTTTCCTTCCTGCTGGAGAAGTGAACTGACAAAACCAGAGGGTCTTCTTCTCCTGGTGCTTCCATTAGTTAGCTTTATGGAATTAGCAAAACTTAAAGGCTAAGGTCCTATGCATATGCAGTTGGTAGTTGCACTTCCATTCTCTTATGTGATCAAGTCTGGTCTAGTACAAATGATTATTACTAATAATTTAAAATTTTGAATTTAAATTATTTTTTAATAATTTACTAAAAAATATCACTGTTTTAGGAGCATTTGTCACCTTATATTATTTATTTATTACAAATAAAATAATGATTTTAGATATAAATATACAGTTAAAATTAATTAAAATAAGTAATAAGATAATTTTAATCCTTAAAGTTTATGATTTTTATCATTTTGGTCTTTATTCTATTTTTGGATAAATTTAACTTTTAACCTATATCTTTTTAACAAATATCTCATGATAATTAGATAATTAAGAAATTAACGATAATGATATGTCACATATATACAGAATGATAGTTAAGATTTGAGAATGCTTAGTAACCTTTTATTTTAGATTTAATTAATTTTTAATATTTTATTTAAATTTTAATTGTTTTATATTTTATGTTAGAATAAAATTATATTTTACATATATATATTTGTCATTATCATAAAAATTTAACGATAGTGACATGTCATATATATAGAGATAGATAGATAAATAGAATGAGCTAGATGCCATGTTATTTAAAATATATTATCACATATATATGACATGTCAATATCGTTAAATTTTTAACGATTTGGTTATTATATTAGTTAAAAAATAAGATAATTGTCAAAAAGATATAGGTTAAGGATTAAATTTATATATATAAAAAATAAGGACAAAAATAATAAAAATTATAAACGTTAAGGATTAAAATTATCATTATGCCTTAAAATAAATATTTTATACACCAGTTTTTCAGGTAAATTTACGAATATTTGTGGGGGGAAAAATCAGTATATGATATAATAATTCATTAAAAATGAATATTTAATATATTGTTGTGTAATAATTATCTCTATAATAATTGATTCGAATTAATCTACGATCTATCGAATATCAATAATTATAAAATTATTTTTTTTAATTTATCCGTTGGGAGGACCCCACACTTTATTGACTGTCCCATGATCATCAGTCATATTATCAGCGTCCGATTCACATACTTTCCAGCCTTATCCAAAACAACAACGACACGTGACAATGTCTGTCTTACCTTAAATCAACAAGGAGAAATTATATTAAGCTACGATATAATTTTTCATTTGTATCAAAACTAACCAATAATATCAATCCACGTGTAAATCATACCATATGTAATTAAATCTTAAGCTATTTATTTGTAAAGTCTTTCAATAATCATTAATAAATAAACAAAACACAAGTTCGGCTGAAGGAAAGGCATAGACAAAGGCTTTTGCCTATATTAATCTTATACTTTATCTTGTGGACCAAGCCACCAGCTTCAACACTGGGTTCATCTTCAGAAGGTTTGACTTTCTGGGTAATTAGAAAGTACAGTTTTTGTTGAAATCTGGGCTTTTATTTGTTCTTTTTGTTGTGATTTTGTTGTCTCCAATTTGGGTGTTTAGGGATTGCTTGTATTTGTCTTTGATTTTGCTTTGGTCTTGAAAAAGCAAGTGTTTTTACTTGATTTTGGGTTTGTGATTTCAGGAGGAATGGCAAGTAGTTACTTCAAGCAAGAACATGATCTGGGTAAGTACTGTAAGTAATGCTTTTTAATTTCTATGTTTATGGAAGCTAATGTTTTTTTTTTCTCCTGTTTGGTTCTGGGTTCAGAGAAGAGGAGGGCAGAAGCTGCTAGGATTAGGGAGAAATACCCAGATAGGATACCGGTAACTATTGAATTTTTACTTTCGAGATCGATATCGGTTCGATATACATTAGTGTTCATATGATGTGTTCTACTGTTTTGATAAGCAGGTATATCTGTTGACTGTTGGTAATTGTAAGTTTTCCAAGCTTGATTTGTTGTGTGTCCTCTTTCTATTTTTAAGGTGATTGTGGAGAAAGCAGAGAGGAGCGATATCCCGAACATCGACAAGAAGAAGTAAGTGTCGCTGATATTATCGGTCTCTGTCTATGGCTTTAGGTTCTCTTGATGCATTGTCATATTTTGCTACATCTGGTATTAGTTTCTTTGAAATATCGGTCTATGTCGTGTCTTCGACACAATGGTTCGATGATCAACATCCCTAGCTAGAAAGAACTATTATAGAGAGTAAAGTGTATGATGATGATTGACTGCCTTGGACATATGAAATTGCTTATTTGTTTCCTGTGTAGTCTTCAGCAGAGATTATCTTCATGTAATATGATTCCGAAATTTACAGGTACCTTGTCCCGGCTGACTTGACGGTCGGGCAATTCGTATATGTCATCCGTAAAAGGATCAAACTGAGTGCTGAAAAAGCAATATTCATATTTGTGGATAATGTCCTCCCTCCAACTGGTAATCCCTTGTGTTTATATGCACCAGTGCTCGATTATTTACCTTTGCTCTCCGATTCAGAGTCGAACTCTTTTTCTTTTCTTTTTGCAGGTGCCATTATGTCTGCCATATATGAAGAGAAGAAGGATGAAGATGGATTTCTTTATGTTACTTACAGCGGGGAGAACACATTCGGAGATCAGATTTCGCAGTAGCCTTGGTAAATTCGTTCCCGACATTGCTTTTATCTTTCCCGAACCCGTGTATTACCTCTAGCATTACCATTTCCATTGCCTTCGGACTGGTAATTTCGGTATCAGTAGTATTATTTAAAGACCTGGTGACTATGGTGTACATCCGAATACTGTATATAAGTTTTAAGATTTCTGCTCAGTATTAATACGGTCCTTTTCGTCGTATCTATTGAATTCGATCGATCCTGTTCATAAAAAGATGTTCGCAACTTAACATTGAATTCGAAGTTCTATCATTTCGAAGTCTATATTCAGGGAGCATCAGTTGTGCTCTCTTTCGGAGATTAGCCATGTGATTGTTTCCGATGCAGGTATGCTTGTGTCCCTTGTAAACAGCCCCACATCCTCCGCCATACTATCCCAAATTCACCCTAAAGTTCCCCGCCTGAACCTTCCAACCGGCAACCACTAAGCATCCACCATCAATGCAGCCCGAAGGTCAAGCCACCATCGGAAAAGCCTCCGTTGTCACCTGATTTTTTTGTCCCTCACATTACCAACCCTACAGCTACAGTCCCACTACCTTCTGCCGGAGGTGGAGGAAGTGACAGTAGAAGTGGAGGTAGCTCTCCTACTCCACCAGCTACCCAACCAACCTGCCCTGTTGATTCACTTAAACGACGACTACGGTTACGTTCATCGAAATAAACACGACATTTGACACTTGAGTTTATCTTGTTATATGAGTCGATCAATATTGATCGATTATTATAAAAGTTTTAAAAGATCTAGTGTTCATCATACTAAACCAATTTATTATCGATGATATTTAAGTTTTTTAATTTACTTAGACCATATGCATTAAATGTTTAACGGATAGTTTAATCTGGATATTAAATTAAATGTTGAAATCAAATTGTAATATGAAATTGAAAAAATAAATATCATATTTGAAGATTAGTTTAAAAATCTATGACCTCCCCCCAGCTGATTTCTATGGTATTAAATTTTGACCCTTAGAAGGCGCATTAATCTAGACCAAACTCCAAACCTTGTAATTCACGAACTATCACCCAATGGGCATTTGCCACGCAATCTCAAACCAAGAAAAACCATCCCAAAAGTTTCAATCTTTGTTCGAGTATTCACGTGTTTTCCTGCCCAATCACCCCCACCCCCTTGGATTATTGGATTTTGCAGCAAAAACAATGGCACCGAAACCTGCTCTTTGCATGTTATTATATATACTTCATAGCGAAAGAAATTAAGAGTTTTCATTGGACTTCCCTCAGGATTTGGTTGGCAAAATCGCCCCAAGTTTTTTTCTCTCTCTCTTCAGCTTCGTCCCGTCCAAAGATTTTGCGTAAACTCATTGATTCTTCATTGTCTTTCATTTCCCTTTCATTTCACATTCTAAAGATTCTTGCTTGCCTTCTTTGTGCAAACAAAGTTTCGAAATTTATTTGGTTCGTTTCCTTTGTGGTGTGGTGAGTGTTAATGGCCAATGCATCTGGGTTTTTCACACCTTCGGTTCCGAAGCTGAGGGCAAAGATTCAACCTTCAATAGGCATTTCTCGATCTGGGTTTTGCTTCTCTAGGAGGATAGTGTGCTCAAGTGGCGCTGAAGACGCAGAGAAGCAGGTTTCCCCTTCTGAATGTCGAATGCCCAAGTAAATCTTTCTTCTGCTTCTATATAATTTCCTGCTTGATTGCGAATCTAGTTTATCAGCTGATATATTTCTTTCTTCTTTGTTGTTATGATTTCATAGTTTGATTGTTGTAGTTATTGTAAAGTTGTATAGGCTGAAGTGTTCTTGCACTAGCAAGATGAAAGGGGTTTGTTGCTTCGAGCATTTGCAATTTTTAGCTTTTTTACAGGACAATTAAGTATTAACTTAGCTTAAATTTGAAAGGTTGAAAAATTAGGGTCTCATTTGATTGTAGTGCTCCCTTAGCAGTGTTTCCTTGCTGTTGGATTACGGCTAAGTCTAGAACGGTACGATTCGCCTATCCGAATGTTGCTTTGCAGAGGTCTCTTGGACTGGGTATGAGCAAAATGTTTGGCTTATGATGCTCTTAAGTAGTACGAGCTGAACAAACAGTCAATGAACCTTGGTCTGGAGATATCTAGAATAGCTTATTGTACCAAGCTTGATACCGATATAGTATCGATTATTATCCATTCATGGACATGTTTGAGATTAATATGACCATACTTCAGATACTTTATTTTAGTTGCTAGATAATCCTTTTTTGGTTCATTTTGTCTCTAGGGAGGCCAGACACCAGACATCTTAGTGATTGAGTTGAGATGCAACTTCATTTTTATTTGTATGTTTATTACTTTCATATTTGGAATGATAACAATTTTCCTGAATTATGATTTATTTTTCTGTTTATACTTTGGAAAAACACAGGCTTGTCAGTAAAGGCTGCAAGTTAGTTGGTATTGGGTCAGCAGTGCCGTCTCTTTCGGTTTCGAATGATGATCTTTCTAAAGTAGTTGATACTTCTGATGAATGGATCTCTGTCCGCACTGGAATACGAAATCGACGGGTAATTTCAGGTCAGAATACAATTCATACTAGTTCTATGTGTAGAACATTTGTCTACTGATTAGCTGACATTTTATTGATGTGATTCAAAATCTTTTAACTTAAATCATGTGAAAGACTATTTTGCTTGAAAAGTCCCTGCCCCTAGATATGCTGGTTTTAAGTGCAGCCTATTATGATCTATTTCTTACGAGGTTGAAAAAATAGTTTATAGAAGATTTTCCCATTACAAAAGGCGGAATTTGGCCCGGGGTAAGTGTTGCACTCCATTGCTCTTACAGGAAAGGAAAGCTTGAAAGATCTAGCAGTTGAAGCGGCACGAAAAGCTCTTGAAATGGCAGATTTTGATCCTAATGATCTTGATCTAATCTTGATGTGCACATCTACTCCTGAAGATATTTTTGGTGCTGCTCCACAGGTTAGTTTTCTTTCCGAATCTAAATTTTCATTGTTTGAAAAGTCATTTATGTGCGTTTTATCTTATACTAATTTTGTACTTTGGCGTTCTGGCAACTATTATTTAATCTGTCAGATACAAAGAGAGCTTGGATGCAAAAATTCTCCTTTAGCTTATGATATTACGGCAGCTTGTAGCGGATTTGTGCTGGGTCTGGTCTCAGCTGCTTGTCATATTAGGGGTAATAGTTTTGTTTTAGTTCACAGCAAGGAGGTCTCACTTTTGTTGATTCATGTTATAAATTTGAACTTCTACACTTGTGAATTACAGGAGGTGGCTTTCGTAATGTTTTGGTGATTGGAGCTGACGGCCTTTCTCGATTTGTTGATTGGACTGATAGAGGGACTTGTATCCTTTTTGGGGATGCCGCGGGTGCTGTTCTAGTTCAGGTAATATGCTCCTAACTTCTTTTCATAGTTAACTCTTTCCCGGAAGATGCAATGGCGATTTCTTGATGAGGATGATGATCTGATTTGTCTAAGTACATGCACGCATATGTCGTATTTCTGTCTACCCGAGGTCATATTAGGTAGCCTTAACTAGAGATATTGTCTTAAATAAAAGGTTGTAGATTGTTGCATCATGCATGTAATCTGCAGTCTTGGCAGGGAATGATTCCTTTGTGCATCGTACCCCTTGCTGAGTTGCTGAACACCATTTTACATATAATACGAGTATGGAGCGGCATACACACGCAAACACGTATTTTTGCAACGAGACATGATATCGTTTGTCATTGGTTCTCTAGGCCTGTGATGCTGAGGAGGATGGTTTATTAAGCTTCGACTTGCATAGTGATGGCGAGGGTGCAAGGTATGTGTCTCTCGTGTTTTTGAAGTAAACAATTGCTGTCTTTATTCCTCTTAAGTAATTCGACTGAGTTTTTGCCCCTGTTGCAGACATCTTGGTGCCCCCATGAGTGACAATAAAACCGACGAGCTGTTGGGTTCTAATGGTTCAGTGTTAGATTTCCCTCCAAAAAGGTCCTCTTATTCCTGCATACAGATGAATGGCAAAGAAGTCTTCCGCTTCGCCGTGCGTTGTGTACCGCAATCAATCGAATCTGCCTTGCAGAAAGCTGGTCTCGTTTCATCCAGTGTGGACTGGTTATTGCTCCATCAGGTAATGATTTAGAGTACAATTGTTTCCGGCCATTACCCTTACGCATCAACAAGCATTGAAGTCGTTGAATGCTAGTTGTGTTTCGATTAATGCAGTCAACTGATTTTCATGTCTTCTTGTAATGGATATCCGATGGATTCGATTGATGTAGGCAAACCAAAGGATTATCGGTGCAGTCGCAACACGGTTAGAGTTCCCGCAGGAAAAAGTGATATCAAATCTGGCAAACTATGGTAATACAAGTGCAGCATCCCTTCCTTTGGCATTGGACGAAGCCGTTCGAAGCGGAAAGGTGAAGCCGGGCCACACGATCGCAACTGCAGGCTTCGGCGCAGGTTTAACTTGGGGTTCGGCAGTTATTCGATGGGGATGAACCAGAAGCCTTATGCCAAATTAACCATGCTTGAAAAGAAAAGAGAAATTCTTACAAAGAAGAGCTCCTTCCAGTTCCAACATTCTGATCCGAAAAACACAGAAAATGGGAATTCGGAATCACAAAATCTCCATCAACTCCATTATTATTCGTTCGAATTCTGCTACATTTTAATTGTTTTACTTCGAATAAATGTCTTGTCTTTTCTTTCTTCTCAAGTAACTGTTTATTAGACATAAATACGTTTCGATTCTCCATTGTTATACCCCTTTCTGCTACTTTCTCTCTTTTGCTCAAAGTTTCTCTCTTTAGATTACAGCTCTCTTTTTTCTTCGCCTTCATTTATTCTTTTGCCTAAAATATTTTGTTAGAAAAATGTAATCACCGGAATTCGTCCGGGGAGTCGGCACCAATCGATTTTTATATCGGTGTGATTGGAACACCAAAAATAGCGTCTACGAACCAGAGTGAGTCCGGGAGTCTATTACACGTGAGGAAGGGTGAGCACCCCCACGACGTCCGAAATCGGCACCTGTCGGTTACATAATATTTTATACAATCGAAAATGCAAAATCCGACGTCGAAGATCTGAAATAAAAATGGTTAATATATATTTAATGATAATAATAATAAAAATAATAAAAAATTATATGACAATAATAATAAAATTTTAAAAAAAATCAGGGACTATTCTGAAAAAAAAAACAGAAACATTAAAATTAAATAGAATAAAAAGGGGTAAATTGAAAGAAATTGAAAGATTTGGGCTAAAATCAACTCAATCAGTGATTGAAATTGAACCGAGGGATATCTGGAAGGTCGAACTGAAACACGCTGGGAAGATGGAGGACCCTATGTGTGATTTTCCATTTTTGTGGGTTAAGCACGCGGGTCGGGTCGCTGGACGGGTTCGGAGCTGGGTATGGACCTTCGAAACGGTGCCGTTTTGGGCCCGATGAACCTGCACCAAAACGGTGCCGTTTAGCGTGATCTATAAAAGCCCACATATATATTTTTTGTTTCATTTGCTTCTTCTCCCCAGAGTGATAAAACCCAGAGCTCTGAAGCTCTAATATTTCTTGGCTGCCGGTGAGATTCCCGGCCACCGTACGCGGCTGTCGGCCGCCGTGCCGGTGGTCGGAAGCATCAAGGGTGGGTGTTTTCGGGTTCGTCTCAACAAGAGGATCAAGGATTTAACCTTCTTTTTCCGAGAAGCAGCCCATACAAGCGTAGATCTGAGAAGATAAGTGTCAAAAACTAAACTTTTACCTTTATTTTTTGCTCCGATTTGGTTCTGGTTTCACTGTTTTCTCTCGATTTTTGTTCGAATGCTATAGATGATGTATGTTTTTTTGGATTTGATTTTTCTGCTTGAAATATGGTCTTATATTTGATTTCTGGTCGTCCGGTTGTCTAGCCGGTGTTACAAGCCAATTAGGGGGGGTTTATACCCATTTTCCCAACATATTATAAAGCAAAATATAGGATTCTTATCATATTTTAGATCTGATCTATTAAATCTAATCATCCTCTCTTCTTTTGTAGGTCGAGTGGATGTTGGCGGTGGCGTCAGAGGCTTCACGTGGCTAGGGCAATGACCGGCGTCTTCAGCGAATCAGAGGGCGCGTGGCCACCACGCGCGGACAGTTGGCAGGGTGTGGTAATCCAGGGCGGCTTGTTCCCATTAGGGTTTAGGTTAGATTAGTGTTTAGGGTTTATTATTGGATTGGGTTTATGTGTATGGGCTTGGTTGGGCTATGTAATATTTGGACTTGGACTGTGGTTATTTTGTATCTGGGTTATGATAATAAAAATGGATTTGCTTTTTTGTTTAATTGGGTTATTACAGATGCCCCTCTTTGCTCATTGTTGTGTAACGATAATAGAGCAAAGATAAGGAATAACCCATTTCATCTGGTTTTGGCTTCAGGGTTCTTCTTTGGTAAGGTAATGATTCTTTTCAGTAAGGTTTAGGTTCTTTCGGCCACCGCTTCTTCTTGTGGAGCTTTGACTTGATGTACTCCACCGCCCTTGTTCATAAAATCTTCAAAACTGACGATTCGTTGGAGAAGATGACACAAAACTTGAGTCGGATGTAATGCTTCTATTTTTACTAAAGACTAGACCTAGCTGCACACTGCCGGAGAAGCAAGGTCTGACGCGAGCGCTGATGTCTGATCTAGCTACACTATCGAGGAAGCATGATCTGGCAAGGAATTCTGATGCTCACTTAGGCTGACGAAGCACAATCTATCTGGTCCATTTGTAACACTGACGTTGAGATGGAGAACAACATTTGATCCGCTTACAACACTGCCGGAGAAGCGAGGTCTGACTACGAGTTTTGTCCCTCTTAAACTGCAACACTGACGAAGCACGATTTGATTGATCTGTCTACAACACTGCCGCTGAGAAGAGGATTATTTGATCTGCTTGCAACATTGCCGAAGAAGCGAGATCTGATAACGAGTTCTGTCACCCTAAAACTGTAACACTGACGAAGCATGATTTGTATGTTCCATCTACAACACTGCCGCTGAGATGAGAAACATTTGATCTGCTTACAACACTGCCGAAGAAGCGATATTTGGTAACAAGTTCTGTCACTCTAAAACTGCAACACTGATGAAGCACGATTTGACTGTCCCATCTACAACACTGCCGCTGAGATGAGAAACATTCGATCTGCTTACAACATTGCCGAAGAAGCGAGATCTGAAAACGAGTTCTGTCACTCTAAAACTACAACAGTGACGAAGAGCATGATTTGTATATTCCATCTACAACACTGCCGCTGAGATGAGAATCATTCGATCTGCTTGCAATACTGCCGAAGAAGCGAGATTTGATGATGAGTTCTGTCACTCTAAAAAACACTGCCGGAGAAGTGAAGTCTATTGCTGAAGGTTCTGATCTAGCCGCAACACTGCCGAAGAGACACGATCTGATGAGTTTTGCTGCTGCTACACTGACGAAGATGCATAATCTGACTGAGTTTTGATGCTTGATCAAGCTACTACACGGACGGAGAAGCGCGATCCTTACTGATAGCCATTTACTTTGGGCTAACTGTACTATCTCTTTAAGTACAATCGGTTGGTATGATATTGGAATTCTTCAAAGGGTTTGACTTCCTTTGACCATTAAAATGGATTTTAAAGGATATCTGAATAATCCTCTTTAATGCATTTTTCCCCAATGCACAGGGATCAACGGATTTGACGTGCCTTTACCGGTGGCCGTTTGCCCCGGACTAGTTGTACCATTCCCCTGGGTACAATCAGTTGGTACCAATCATGAGATTGGATTTGTTCAAAGGGATTGATTTCTTTTGACCATTCGTGAAAATGGATTTTATAGGACATTCGAATAGTCCTCTTTCGTGCATTTTTCCCAAATGCACAGGGATTAACGGATTTGACTCGCCTTTACCGGTGGCCGTTTGCCCCGGGCTAGTTGTATCATTCCCCTGGATACAATCAGTTGGTACCAATCCTGAGATTGGATATATTCAAAGGGATTGATTTCCTTTGACCATTCGTGAAAATGGATTTTAAAGGACATTTGAATAATCCTTATGAATCACCGGTATTACTTTTTCACCAAATGATGTATCTACTAAATAAAGATAGTAAATGCAAAAGGTGAGGAGTCTTACCTGTACTCCCCGATGAATAGTTGTGATATGGATAGAGTTGCACTATTCTGCCAAAGTGCCCTGATGATGCCTCTATGTTCGCCTATTCCTTTGTTTCTTGAAAGGACAAGACCTGTAATGCTTTCGTAAATAGATACAAAATATTAGGGTTAGCATGCATCACATGATTCTAATCCTAATATGTATAATGTATGTATGCATGTATGCATGATCCTAGCATGAAATGCAAAATGCATATGATAATGATTTTGTCTTAAGATTGGTTTTATCAGTTGATCTGGTTGTCTGTTGAGACTCTGATAGTCATGCTTCATTCCTCGGGCAAAATATCTGGCTTCAATTTATTTGCTGAGTGTCTGTTCTCAGTTTAAGATATTTTCTCGATGAATGTTCTTAGTTTATGTTCTTTTAGGAACGTTTCTGGATCAGCATGGATCAAGTTCAAGTATCCACATTGCTAGTTTCTCAGACGAATTCGCAAAACATGATGCCCCACGAGTTTGATAGAAAGCTCGATATAATCAATTCGGCGAGATATTTTGTGTCTTGTAGGTTTTAAGTAGACATTCTCCTCGTATCACGGAGCTATGTTTCATCTCATTTTGATCTTGAGAATATCCATAAAGAAGAGACGTTTATCCATAAAACAAGGAAAGAGGTTGCACTAGCAGAAGTTTGTACGATATAAAGCGCATGATGGCTTTCTATGTCCCTTACATGATTAGGGAATGATTTTCAGTCTCAATGGGCATTATAGCATTTATCCCCTATATTAGGGAAAAAGAGGCTACCCTAGTAGAAGTTCAAATTGATATAAAACACCTGACGATTTTTGTGTCCTCTTGATGAGGGAGAGCTTTTAAGCTTTTTGGGGAATTGTAGCGTTTATCCCCTATATTAGGGAAAAAGAGGCTACTCCAGTAGAAATTTGGATGGATCTAGGGCACATGATGGTTTTTCATGCCCTCTCTATGGTTAGGGAAAGATGTTTTAATTTCTACAGGCGTTGTAGCGTTTATCCCTTATATTAGGGAAAAATAGGCTACGCAATAGAAATTATAGCCAGTGTTTCAAAAACACATAAAGTAGATGGTAGTTCTTTGCCTCAATCTTTGTAGGTCTCTACCATTTCAACCATTCTTGTCATTTTTATTGTCTGTTTGCACCGTCCCGTTCATCTGAGGGCAATACGGTGAGGAATTATGTTGTCATGTGTTGTATTGTTTGCAGATTTCAATATGGTCTTGTTATTCAAGTTCAATGCATTGTTGGATATAATACTTTCCGGCATCCCATATCTGCATATGATTTCCTTTTTGAGGAATTGGCTCACTGATACTTTGATCACATTATCATAGGTGGCTGCCTCTACCCACTTAGTGAAGTAGTCAATGACAACGAATATGAAACGATGACCGTTGGAAGCTTTGGGTGAGATAGACCCAATTACATACATGCCCCACATTGAGAACGGTGACGGAAACGTCATCACATACAGAGGTGATGGAGGAACATGAATCTTGTCAGCATAAATTTGGCATTTATGGCATTTCTTAGCATATTTGATGTTGTCACTCTCCATTGTAGGCCAGTAATATCCAAATCTCATGATTTGTCTTGCCATGGTGAATCCGTTGGCATGAGTTCCACAGACACCCTCATGTACCTCATCGAGGATCATTTTGGCTTCGGCGGTGTTTACGCATCACAGCAATATCTGGTCTTTTTGTTTTTTGGATAAGATGTCACCATCTAGGACATAATCAATTGCTAGTCTTCGCAGTGTCCTTTTTTCATTCTTTGAGGCTTCTTTTGGATACTCACGATTCTTTATGTATTGCAAGACATCGTGGTACCATGGGCGTTCACTGTTTCCGTCTTCTTCCACATTGTAACAGTAAGCTGGAGAGTCGTATATGCTCATTTGTATTGGCTTCAGATCCGACAATTTGTTTACTTGTATTAGTGACGACAAAGTGGCTAAGGCGTTGGCCATTTGGTTATCTTCTCGGGGCAAATAATGAAAGGATATTTCGTAGACTGACTTGATCAAGTCTAGGACCAAGTTTCGATATTCCATTAGTTTAGAGTCTCGGGTACTCCATTCTCTACGAAGTTGATAGATCACGAGCATTGAATCTCCGTATACCTTCAACTGTTTAATCTTCCGGTCGATAGCCGCTCGAATTCCCATGATACATGCTTCGTACTCTGCCACATTGTTGGTGCAGTCAAAATCAAGCTTACTTGCAAAGGGATAACAGTCACCTTCTGGAGATACGAGCACTGCCCCAATTCCCTTACCGGTGGCATTGGAAGCACCGTTGAAATTTAATTTCCAATGGTTATTATTTACGCTATCTTCCTCAACGCACATCAGGTCTTCGTTAGGGAAGTCGAAGTTTAGAGGTTCATAGTCCTCTAAAGCTTTACTGGCCAGAAAGTCAGCGATAGCACTACCTTTAATGGCTTTCTGATTGACGTATACTATATCAAATTCAGACAAGAGAATTTGCCATCTGGCCATTCTGCCGGTCAATGCAGTGGATTCCAGCAAGTATTTAAGGGGATCAAGTTTTGAGATCAGCCATGTTGTATGATACAACATGTACTGCCTTAGTCTTTTAGTTGTCCAGACCAGAGTGCAACAGGCTTTTCCAACTGGTGAATACCTTGTTTCGCAATCTGTGAACTTTTTGCTAAGGTAGTATATTGCTTTTTCTTTTCTGGCGGAGCTATCATGTTGACCCAATACACAACCCATGGACTTCTCGAAGATCATTAAATATAAGATTAACGGTCTATTAGGAACTGGCGGTACCAGAATTGAGGGACTTGTCAGATAAGATTTGACCTTGTCGAAGGCTTCCTGACATTCTTCATCCCATTCTCCAAAGTCATGTTTCTTTAAAAGTCGAAAGATAGGGTCACATTTTTCAGTTAATTGTGAAATAAACCGGGCGATATAGTTCAGTCTGCCCAGAAATCCTCTTACTTGCTTCTGAGTGCGCGGAGGTGGCAGCTCCTGAATCGCTTTAACCTTGTCGGGATCAACCTCGATGCCCCTTTCGCTGACTACGAAGCCTAACTGTTTCCCAGACGCTACTCCGAATATGCATTTGGCAAGATTTAGCTTCAGTTGAAATTTCCTCAGCCTCAAGAAGAGTTTTATGCGCGGCTTTCAACATTGAACTTCAATCATCATATTTGAGAACAAAGTGATCATACCTTGTTGATATGTTGCCCCCAACATTTTTAGTCAAAAGGGTATTAATTTATAGCAAACGATTCTCTCATACACTGAATCCTTATTCTCTGCCACTTTTGTTGAATTGGCTGGCAACTCTCTTTTATAGGATATGTGTGTGTATCATGATATTCGTTTTCATTCCAGGCATACCCTTTTCATCTGTTTTCTTTCTATCAGTCTCAGTTGCTGAAAATACGAATTATGACCTTGATCATTTTTAGACTTAGGTATCTCCCCGAGGTGTATTTCTCGAACGTGAGTCGTAGAGTCATCTTGACATAGTTTGATACATTGATATTGAGGATTTCAGCAATTGTGCATCATTTGTTCGACATTTGTATATAAAAAGAAAACAAGAATGCTTGTCATATGTAGCACAAAATGTTTTATTTTATACGGATAACTTTAAGCCCTTTTTACAAAAGCTCTTGTTACTCACGGGCTAGAGCAACAAGTATGTTCTGTACATAGTTTCAAAACATTCACAAAATAGGAAGGAGCTATTTAGTAATCCGATTGTTCCGAGTAGTTATAAGGTGAAGCATTCTTCAGACAAAAAGTTGTAAACAAGAGGAATCAAGGGTTCCCGATCACACTAGTATCTTCAGAGTCCCCGAATTGTACGACTCTCATTTCTAAGAACTTTTCAGTAAGCTTCTTAAACCTGATGCAATTCTCAATGGAATGCCCTGCTATTCCGGCGTGGTATTCACATTGAACGTTAGGGTCATACCATTCTAGGTAAGGAGGTTGCCGTGGTTTCATGTATACCGGGGAGACTGCATGTGCACTATACAAAATTTGATATAATCTGCCATAAGAGATAGGGATAGGGGTAAACTTCTTTTCTTCTGCGCTTGTCTTCTGGCCTGATTTCGCTTTTGGAAAATTCATATTTGCTTTTGCACCAACCACAAAGTCCTGGTTATGATGTCCCTCTGAGGGTTTTTCTAACTCCATCTTTCGCTCTTTCAGCCTGATGTTCTCAGATTTGTTGCGGGCTAACTCTTTTTGCATAAGGGCTTGTTGTGTCTGTGCAACTTTAAATTTCTTTTCCCAGTAATCAGCCTTTTTCTGGACTTCAACGTTTTGATCGGTAGAGGACTTCTTGATTCCCGCATATTTATGATTGCCTTGTAGATCATCCAAGGCTTCTTCGGCCTTATTTTTGCCCTTTATCAGCCTTTTCATTTCCTCTTCCTGGGATTGTACCCCAAAGCTCAACTGGCTCCTTTTGTTTTCTAGTATCGATACCCGCATCTCTAGATCGGCGCATCTTGCTTCAAAACATCTTGTATTTGAGTCTTTCTTCCTTTCGAAATCTCTCTCGGTCAAGATCTTGCCATCTTTTTGATCAGGTCATCGTGCGACCTCGAAATGCACACGTGAGTATCTTGCTGTATTTTTTTCAACTTGTCTTCTATGTCCTTCTGCATATCTCCGTAAGCTTCCTCCATCCTTGCTAATCTTGCCTCCATTCTTTTAGCTCTTGCTTTTGACGAGATGAGGATGTTGTTGCTTTTATTAACTGCAACGGAAATGCCCCCCTAATGTTAGGCTCATAGTAAAAATGATGCAATATGTAATGCTTTGATACAACTAAAATGATGTCATGATATACAAAGTGCTGCAAAATATTATAAAAAGGTGTTGATTCGGTACAACTTTAAAAAATGAAGCTCGAGTCAGAATAAAGCTTTCTCTACATAAAGTGAGTCTTGTTTAGCATTCATCTTCGAAATTTCGATTTTCTAGGACAACGCTATCAGCTTCTTACCCCAAATAAAAATTTAGGCTTGAACTGTTATAATGCGTAGATACGTGGTCACCTCTTGAACTTACTTCGGGGTTCTGATAGAGATATGAATTTAATCTTGCGTCTGGTCAAGGTAAGTCTTCCATTATTTCTGGAACGAACTATCTCGAACTTATGTTCTCTTGACGTCATCAGTGGAACCCATTTCGTTGCCCCTCACTTTATCGAGAAAGCGGTTTTTGTGTGACTAAACCTTTTTAACGGTTGTACTTTTATCAACACCTCCTTTATAAGATGAAAATAGAAATGCGAATAAAAATGGAAAACAAATAGATGAACATGTCTATATCGAATTAGACAAACGTGCATGCTTTATGATGCATGAATATGAATATGACATATTATATTATGAAAATAAATAACAAGAATTAAATCATAAAAATAACGAGCGTAAATAAAAGTAAACATCCCCTACACTCGCTCTCTCTCTGAAAGAAAAAACATACAAGGTGACCCTCTAAACGGGCAGAGGTTCAGCATGACTGTTCTAAAGGCGGGCTTCTAGGGCTTACTACGTTTGGTGTAGTTCTAGAAGGTACCCGAACGAAACTTATTATCCTACTAAGGATAATAAATTTAATTCAGGGGGATACTTTTCTCTAAGTCTATGCGAAGACATAGGTCTCACAAAGACAGAGGGAAAAATATCCCGAAAACAGTTCACCATCCTACACGGAGGCATAACCTCACAAAGGAGTGGTTTCATGCTCCCACTTAATTTGGACGTGCCCGGGTTGAGGGCTTATGGAATGAAGGGTCCTGAAAAAAAGGATTTAAAAGTACATTAGTAACGTATTTAAAATAATAATAATAATAAAGATAATAATAAAAATAAATAATGAAAAATAAATAAATAAAAGAAAATATAACTGAATTTATATTTTCGATCGTTAAATAAAATGTAACCGAGTTGAGGCTCGACTCTCGAAAATATAGTCCCCAGCGGAGTCGCCAGCTGTAATCACCGGAATTCGTCCGGGGAGTCGCCACCAATCGATTTTTATATCGGTGTGATTGGAGCACCAAAAATAGCGTCTACGAACCAGAGTAAGTCCGGGAGTCTATTACACGTGAGGAAGGGTGAGCACCCCCACGACGCCCGAAATCGGCACATGTCGGTTACATAATATTTTATACAATCGAAAATGCAAAATCCGACATCGAAGATCTGAAATAAAAATGGTTAATATATATTTAATGATAATAATAATAAAAATAATAAAAAATTATATGACAATAATAATAAAATTTTAAAAAAATCAGGGACTACTCTGAAAAAAAAACAGAAACATTAGAATTAAATAGAATAAAAAGGGGTAAATTGAAAGAAATTGAAAGATTTGGGCTAAAATCAACTCAATCAGTGACTGAAATTGAATCGAGGGATATCTGGAAGGTCGAACTGAAACACGCTGGGAAGATGAAGGACCCTATGTGTGATTTTTCCATTTTTGCGGGTTAAGCACGCGGGTCGGGTCGCTAGACGGGTTCAGAATCGGGTATGGACCTTTGAAACGGCGTCGTTTTGGGCTTGATGAACTGGCACCAAAACGGTGTCGTTTAGCGTGACCTATAAAAGCCCACATATATATTTTTTGTTTCATTTGCTTCTCCCCAGAGTGATAAAACCCAGAGCTCTGAAGCTCTCATATTTCTTGGTTGCCGGAGAGATTCCCGGCCACCGCACGCGGCTGCCGGCCGCCGTGCCAGTGGTCGGAAGCATCAAGGGTGGGTGTTTTCGGGTTCATCTCAACAAGAGGATCAAGGATTTAGCCTTCTTTTTCCGAGAAGCAACCCCTACAAGCGTAGATCTGAGAAGATAAGTGTCGAAAACCAAACTTTTACCTTTGTTTTTTGCTCCGATTTGGTTCTGGTTTCACTGTTTTCTCTCGATTTTTGTTCGAATGCTATAGATGATGTATGTTTTTTTGGATTCGAGTTTTCTACTTGAAATATGGTCTTATATTTGGTTTCTGGTCGTCCGGTTGTCTAGCCGGTGTTACAAGCCGATTAGGGGGGGTTTATACCCATTTTCGCAACATATTATAAAGCAAAATATAGAATTCTTATCCTATTTTAGATCTGATCTATTAAATCTAATCATCCTCTCTTCTTTTGCAGGTCGAGTGGACGTTGGCGGTGGCGTCAGAGGCTTCACGTGGCTAGGGCGGTGGTCGGCGTCTTCAGCGAATCAGAGGGCGCGTGGCCACCACGCGCGAGCTGAATAGCCGCACGTGGGGGTCACGCGGGGACAGTTGGCAGGGTGTGATAATCCAGGGCGGCCGGCTTGTTCCCATTAGGGTTTAGGTTAGATTAGTGTTTAGGGTTTATGTGTATGGGCTTGGTTGGGCTATGTAATATTTGGACTTGGACTGTCGTTATTTTGTATCTGGGTTATGATAATAAAAATGGATTTGCTTTTTTGTTTAATTGGGTTATTACAAAAAACACCCAAAGGATAACTTTTTTGAAAAACATGACTTTAAGTAGGACTGCATTTGGGGATTCCTTTTAAGGGGGAAAAGAAATGTGCGGAGAAATTATAGAAATGTTGTGATTGAAAATTTTAATTTAAAAAATATTATTTCTATATTATTATTTTTTATTATATTGTGATTTACTGTTAAGTTTAGAAGATCGGTTTCTTTCAACACTTTTAGAACGGTGAATTAATAAAAATAATAAACATTGTTTAAAGACGGGAAAGGAACCATCTTTGAACAATGTTTTTCTTTTTAAATTTGTTTTATTAAGAAAAAACACTATTAAAACAATGCTTGAGTGAAAAACACTATTCAAAGATACTTTGTTTTTCCCGTCTTTGAACATTGTTTATTATTTTTATTAATTTACTGTTCAAAGACGGATTAAAATAAATCGGTCTTCTAAACTCAACAATAAATCATAATATAATAAAAAATAATAAGATAAAAACAATATTTTTAAATTAAAATTTTTAATCACAATATTTTTTTGAATTTCTCCGAAATGTGTGGTTCTCTTGAGGGATCGATTTCAGAATCTTATCCATTATTCCATAATACCACATGCTAAAAACACACTGTCTAAGTTTACACGACAATTTTGTTAAAATGTATATAAAATGATTTGTATATTTAATATTTTAACATAATTTATGACATGTAAAATAATAGGTCGATTAAACATATAATGGAATGCATATAAAGCCGAAAAATGACCGTTTGCGGTTAGAGATGAGTAAAATTTAACTCGTTTAAACTCAATTTTAAAATTTTTAAATAAAATTTAAGTTTTAATATAAAATTAAAATAATTTAAAATTTTTAACGGATTCTTAAATCCAAATCAATTTTGTTATTTTATATTTATATATATATATATATATATATATATATATATATATATATATCTATCGAGATAAATATATATATCACGTACGAGAAAAATATAATTACAAAATATCTTTTAAATTAAAATTAAATCATATTATAAATAATTATAATTAAATTTATATAAAATCTCAAAATTTTGATTCGATGAAAGATATAGTACTTATTTGCGTCACCGACCAAAACACGATATTTTCTGCTTCCATTCAACAATCAACCATCAGCCAACACGAAAAGGCTTTCCTATAAACAATCCAACCTTATTCTCTGTAAACTCAAAATCCTGGAAGAAGAAAACGCCAAAACAGACCCATTCTTTGCTGACACGACAGCCACAGATGAAAACGGAGGACGTTAAAAAGACAAAAACCCAGTTCTTATATTCAGATTTCAAAACTACCCAGATCACTCTTTTCTCGTGGAAATTGAAAGAGATTAGGAAGAAAATTAGAGGGTTCAAGATGGGGAAGGATTTAAAATGGATAATCCGACCGGAAATAGAAGTTCAAGCGATTGTTGCTTGGGACAGCCGAGACCGATGAGATGCTACAACCCGTTTTCTAAAATCCCTTCTTTTGTCCGGTTCCTTCGATGTCGAACAAGGTGGCTTTATAATTCAAATTCGGATTCAAAAGTATCTGATTGGGCGAGGAGGGTACGAGGAGAGTTGGGGTACGTAGGGGCATCTCGCCGTTTACGCGGGCGAATCAGAAGGCGACACGAGGAGGGTGTTGGTGCCCGTGATTTATTTCAATCACCCCCTGTTTGGAGCTCTATTGAAGGATTCGGAGCGGGTATACGGGTTCAATCAATCGGGTGGGATCACGTTGCCTTGTGGGATTTCGGAGTTTGAGAAGGTTAAAATGAGAATCGCCGATTGGGATCATTGCCGACGGGGAAAACGCCATCGCTGTTAATGATACTTCCTCAGTCACTCTTCATTTAACGGTGGATCAGAAGGTATAAAATTCTGCGGATAATGTCAGTGTCTTATTTTTAACTATCTGTAAAAAAATGGTCTAAATTTATCATGTTACGTTTATAAAGATTTGAACCTGTCTATATAACAGATAACCAAGTAGAACTAAATTGACATAATCTCTACAATAGAGGGACCTAACAAGTAAATGGACCAAGTAGAACTAGATTGACATACTCTCTGCAATAGAGGCCAGGGACCTAACAAGTAAAATGGGACAAACAGTTTAGATAAGAAAACAAGTCATTCAAAAAGATCAAAACACGTTCTTAATGGTTTCATGGTGTCAAACAGGTTTAAATAGGCTCAAAAAACAAGCTTGCAACCTTGACTTGCTTGGAAAATTTAACAAGAGACAATCTACTGACTAAAATTTTCCGACTCAATCTTAATCCACTCGAATTCATAAGACAAAGTACATGTTTTACTGAAATGGGGAAGAAAAAAGGGGGGCAGAAAGATTTACTTTAAAATTTTGGGTCTCATTTATCTCATCTGGACAATACCAGCAGAGATCAGCTTCTGAATCTTGTTCATCACCATAGGATTCTTGGTGTGCTCCTGTGCTGCCTTTGGGTTCTCCTGGAAATCAACCAACACCTGCACACATTCCAAATCTTTCTTGGTAATCCATAGGGAGAAATATCGAAACTACACATCAACTTTGGTCCAATGTGAACTTTGATTTGTACAATTCTATGCATGATTTTCTGATTTCATTCGTTTTTTTCACAAATTACCAATATGGAAATAAATGAGTGTAATTACTTTTTTAAAAATGTATAGAATTGAGCCAATACCAAAGTTTCACGGGTATAATTACAAAAAATCAAAGTTCATGGCCATGTGGAGCAAAATCAATGAATCTTCAGCCTTACCTGTCTCATGACTGGATCAGAAAGAATGTTTTGAATTTCCGGATCTTGCATTGCCTTGGCCTGCAACATTACACAAATTTAACATTATCAGGGTATCCTAAACAGCTTTTAAAACGGAAAACAAAATACATACCTGTCTTTCCTTCAATTCTTCAGGGCTCAAATCACCTCGATTAGCTTTGTTAATCTGTTCCACACATCTGCAAAATCATTGACAGAAAGTTATACGAACACTGCTGAAAATATAAATACCGCGCCGAATACATGAAGCAGAAAGTCACATACCTTCTAACACCATCCAGCAATTCCTGGTTATTTGGGTCGTGTTTCAACCCTTCCTGGTATGTCTCTAAAGCTTTGTCATACTCCTTCATGAAAAACTGAACAGCTCCCTTTCTTGTGTAACCCTTGGAAAATGTTGGATCAAGCTCAATGCACTTCTCAGCATCTTTCAACCCCTCAGGCAAAGCACCCAGCTTTGTGTAGCAAGCAGCTCTATTGCTGTATGCCTGACGAGGCCAAAATGCATTTCAACAGTCCATATGATGGCACCTTGAGTGAATTTGTCACCACCAAACTAGCAAACACAGAATAAAACTTCTTACCTTCGGATCTTTGGGGTTTCTTCTCAACGATTCTGTATAATGCTTCACAGCCTCTGGATACTTCTGCTGCTTGAAACATTCATTCCCTGCTTATAAATATATTAAAGTCAACAGATAAACATGTTAGTGGGGCTAATATTTTTGCTCACTCCGACATAAATATTACACATTAACTTGGACCAAACTTAAATGAATATGATAGCAAGATGCAGCATAACGTAGGAAATACCAGTAGCAAGACGCACAAACCAGAGAAAAGAATAAAGATATCACTGAATGCAACACATAAACTGATAATTAATACCTTTCTCGCGCTCCTCATCAGCTATCTTTGGATCAAAATATTCTTGCTGCTCTAGTTCTTTCTTGGCCTTTTCAGCATCATTTAGTTTCTTCAATGTGTCAGGATTGCGATGCTCAGTGAGAGCTTTCTGGAAAGTCTCAATAGCTGGTTCATAATCTTTTGAGCATTTAGCCATCTTCACCAAAGCAGTTCCCTTCCTAGTCAAAGCTTTTGCTATCATTTTATAATCTGCTCTAAGCTCTCTACCTCTTTCAACAGCCTTGTCACAATCCTTAATGCAGTCCTCATACTGCATTCAACAAGAATGGTAGATGCAAAAAGGGATTGAAGTTAGATATAAATATAACCTATAGTGAGTGAACTGATGGGAGTATTCTCTTATTAGGCGTTCGGAAGAAATAAAGAGAGCCAAAACACGATAAATTAATAATGCTAATCGTTTGACATCTTCCTAGACCAAAACATTTCAAACCTCTTGTAGCCGGAAAGAAGAAAATGAAAGAAAACCCTTATTCAGGAGATTTTATACATTCTGCACACTTAGCAACCACATGGTTGAACATAATAAAAGAACATCATAAATTTGCACTTCATAAGCATGCTAAGATACCATTCGAGATATGATTTTATAAGTTCAAGCACCATTAGAGAGCTTGTAAAAACAGGGAATCATCTTAGAGCTGAAGAGACCCAACAGTGAAATTAATCTGTTAAAAGTAAATATGTAGTCATTAATTATTTTATACTCTGAAATCTGAAATGATATTAGCATGAATGTTAATCAACCAACAAACTCCACATTTTTATAAAGTTCATAGCAATAATCACACTGAAACAAGTAATTTTTTTTAGTTTTCTAAAGCAGATACATTCTGAACAGGGAACACTTACCAATGAATGACAGAACATATACAACCATGCCGTAGTAAATTAATAGTGGTTATAAAATTACATCTTTAATGGTTTCTTAACATGGCTATAGAGTATATAGTCTTTAATTACCCCATAATCTGAAATGATATCAGCATGAATGTTAAGCAACCAACAATTTCTATATCTTTATGTTCATAGAAGTAAAATTTATAGTTAGTAGTAAATAACCATACCTTGCCCATTTCCAAATAAACAGCAGCTCGATTGGTGATATATGAAATATCTTCATCATCAATCTCCATTGCTTTTGTATAATGTTGAATAGCCGTTTCAAAGTCTTTCTTTTTGTATGCAGCATTCCCAGTCTCCTTTTCCTTTAAAGCTTTCTCCTTCTTCTCCTTTTTCCCCTCCTCTTCCTCCGTGATTTCCATTGGTTCTGGCACAGACTCCGGCTTCTTCGCCTCTGCCTTAACAGGCTGTGAAGATGGTGGAGGCGAAGGCGTCTCCGCCTCTGGAATCTCCATGTCATCCCCACCACCATGTGCAATCTTAACATTCAACAAAACACCCAAAGCTTGCATAACTCTCTGGTCTTTCAAATGTTCATTCAATTTGCTAGGATTCCTCTGAATCTCCTGCATCGCTTTAACAAAATCCGGCTGCTGTAAAAAAGCCCTAGTAGAGGGATCCGCCGTCAATTTAGCCCACATCTCCGGCCCCTGAAAAGCGTCACCGAATAGGTTCGGCGGCTGCGCTGATCTAGCTCGAGAAGCCGAAGCCATCACCGCCGATTGAGCATCAGCCAAACCGGATTTCAATGCTTCATTATTAGGATCGATCTCCAGTCCCTTTTTGTAAGCCGAAACAGCTTCTTGGTATTGACGCAAACCGAGGTGACCCGCGCCGAGCCTGCTGTAACCTTTGGACCAGTCCGGTTTAAGGTCGACGGTTTTCTTGGCGTCGGATAATGCGGCCTCGTATTGATGGAGGGAAGCGTAAGCGGCGGAGCGGTTGGAGTAAAGGACGTGGTTGGCCGGAGAAAGGTTTATAGCGTCGGTGAAGTGTTTGACGGCGGTGTTGAAATCGCCGGAAGAAAAGGCGGCGTTACCTTTCGCTTTTGCTTCATCGGCCATCGTAAAACGAATCTAGAAGCTTTGATTTCAGTTTATGGGTTCGGGTTTGGGTTTCCTCTGGGTATTTAGAGAATCAGACGAGAGACGTCTACTGGTTCTGGAAGCTTCTTATCTGCTTTAGTATTGGTTAAATTACTTGATCAGTACCTACTATAACATAGGTCAATAAATTAGTCTTAGTCTTCCAACTATAAAATGACATGGTGGTAGCATTTAACAAAAATTCTATAAACTCAAGGACTTGTTTGGATAAAAAAATGGTTTTTCCGTCAAATATTTAAATTTAAATAATTTTATTTTGATAATATCTAAAATATAATAAATGTTAAAATAAATAAAATTTTATCACGTTCAACTGGTAAGTATCGAAATCAATTTTTTAAAATTAAAATCCATTGATTTTATTAAATTAGAATATATCTTAAATTATAATAAAAAATTAATTTAAATCTAGATATATTATTAGTAAATAAAATTAATATTTTTAAATTATAAGAGGACCGAACAAGAAAAAAAAGTGAAAACCGAACTAAAGACTTCAAACAAAAAAATACTAACATCACCAAAATCTACGATGATAGGTAAAAGAATTAATAAATAATATAAAATATATATTATAATAAAAGTACATTGACAATAAGGTTATTACCACAATTCAAACGCGAATAAGGAACGGTAGATGTAGTCGCGTATCTAAATCTAATTCGGGGGTCCGATACAGGGAGATCAACAACATAATGAAAGAAGTATCATCTTGATCAGTTATGACGTTATCAGATCTAACTCTAAAAATCAAAATAAAAAATATGCCAAAAAACAGATAAAAACATATCAAAAGATAAAATAAATTATAAGAATATAATAATTTATTAAAAATTAAAAACAAAACAAATAAAATGATAGATTCATACGATCAATCAATTAATATTAAAATCGATGATTTTTATGTTGACACGGATTGAAATAATAAGACAACTGCAGAGATTGAAAATTAGAGATGAAATTATGATTAAATATTAAAAAAATATTTTTTCTCCCGAATATTTGGGTTTTGGGTAGTTTTTTCGAAAGTTTAGATGTTTTTATTTTTTAATTCAGTGGTTATAATAATATATTTTAGAAATATATTTAATTATTAGATATTAATCGTTCAATCATTGTATTGATATTATTAGTATTCGAATCTATAATTTTTAAAATAATAATCGTTTTTTAATCACCGAAATTAAATGATTCGTGCTCATCAGCCTCGATGTTGATTTGCTAACAATGAAATTAATGGTTTAGTGCTTAACTTAATTTATATTAAATACATATTACTTTAAATTTAGGGTTAATTACTGCGGAAGTCACGTTTGTTTGCCCCTCAGTACAAAGTTAGTCACCGATTTTGAAAATCAACCAATATAATCACGTACGTTTTCGGGCTGTAAACTTATGGTCACTCTGACGTTAAAACCCGTTAAATGTTAACGGAAAGATGATTTAGCACATTAAAAAAATAAATTACTTAAATAATTTTTTTATTTTTTTTATTTTTAATTTAATCCTTAAAATTTTAAAACTTTATATTTTCGTCATCTTTCTAAAAACATCTATTTCTTTTTCCATATAATAACGATTCCCTTCTCTTACATCTTTGATAAAAACTTTGTTCTCAAATTTCTTGAAAACCAAACCAAAAAAAATAAAATAAAAATAAAAAAAATAATTATTTAGTGATTATTTAAGTAATTTATCTTTTTTAGTGTGTTAAATTATTTTTTCGTTAACATTTAACGGATTTTAACGTCGGAGTGACCATAAATTTACTGTCCGAAAACGTATGTGATTATATTAGTTGATGTTTAAAATCGGTGACTAACTTTATACTTGGAGCAAACAAACGTGAATTCCGTAATAATCAACCCTCAAATTTAATATGATATTTTATATAACACTAAAATCACCCGATTAAAAAAATATTTTAAAAACATGGATAAAATGTTGGGAAAAAAACATATCTGAAAAAAATAAAAAACAAGACAGAACAGAAATGAGTGAGGTTTGGTATCACTTAGCCACCATCCTGGCAATAAAATCATTGTATTTGAGTTTCCCATCGGCGCCGACATCCACTCCCTTGATCCAATCATCGAACTCCGCCGGTTCCAGCTTCTCGCCGACGCTCGTCAATATATGTTTAAGATCCGACACCAAGATGAACCCGGTCCCCTCTTTATCCAGCACCTTGAACGCATCACGCAGCTGCTGATCGAACGGCTCCGTCTTCAAGTGCTTCTCCATCAGTTCAAGAAACCGTTTGAAATCAAACGGCGACGTCAACTTCTCTTGAGATACGATGTCTTTGAGTTGGGCTTGGGTCGGGTTCCCACCCAGTGATCTCATCAACACCCCGAGCTCCGTCGGAGCTATCTTTCCGTCGCTGTCGGTGTCGAAGAGAGTGAACGCTTCTTTCATCGCGTGTTTCTGGTCCTCGCTTAGGCCCATTTTCCCGGGTATGGGTTCGACTGTTCTAGAGTTTTTTGATCATTTTTATTGATTTCCATGGCGGTTGAGCTGCCTTTTAACTTGAGAAACAGTAAACATAACAGAGATGATGAGGAAGAAGGGAAAAAGTCTAGATTTTGACTGTTTCTTTCACATTTTTCTGAACTGAAAACCTCCACGCCATGCATGGTTTTGTGTTTCTCCGACTTGTACTCCATTTTTACACATTTTAACCAATTTCAACTTTTTTGGGTAAATTTTTATTTAGGTACCTCAACTTAGTTTTAAAGTGCAATTTGGTATCCAAACTTTTTTTTTGTTTGATTAAATACTTAAACTTGACTTGTTAGTTCAAATTAGTATGGGAACTTCACTTTTAAACTTAAAATAATATTTACAATGGGTGATAATTTTTGACATTGAAACTAAGTTTAGATGTTTGAATCTAAAAGCCAAGTTCATGTAGATTTATCTATAAATCAATCATTTATCTAAATTTAAAATTTTATTTTTGAAAAATTATTATAGGTGTTAATTGAGTTGAGTAGTTTTTTATCAGTTCGAGTTTGACTCGACCAAAGTTTGATTAATGCTTAATTTGAGACTATATTTAAATTCGAGTTTAACTTAGAATTTAACTAGTCAAGTCGAACAAAGTCGAGAATTCAAAAAGTTAATTTGTATTAAAGCATCCTTTTATTAAAACGCACGGATTATGTAATGTCTGAAAGAAGAACACTGTTTCTGTAAGTTTCAATCACTGGCTCATTGCAATGAAAACTGAATACATAGACAATACAGAGTTTCAATTGGAGAGGTTACATATGGTGATTGGCGAGAGGGAAAATCGAAGAAAATGTTGATCTCTCACCGGTGGCCGGTAGGTTTCCGGCCATCTTTTTAGGAACAATAACACCACTTCAAAATCACAAGGATACAGTTATATGTACATATGATGCAACCCGAACTTCCTTTTACGAGTGATTGAAACTTGGAAGCTTGCTTTCGTTCCCTAGTTAATGCCGCTGGGGTAGCTCCCAGTCGGGCCTTGATGGATATTCGAAACCTTGAAGGGCTGGCATTCGCCTTAAATCTTCTTCGGAATAGGTCGGGATGAACCAGAACTTCTTCTCTAGTCCAAATACCTGAAATCAGAAAAAAGTTCAAGGATATAACTCAGGATGAACTTACTGAAAAAATGTGCATGGTTCATATGCTTATAAGTCCTTAAATTTGCTACACAGCTCTTTTAACTAGATTCCATATGCATCCTGAAAGTGTGTCATTGTCGGACCAATGCTACGCGTGGTGGATAGGATGAACTTAACGAGTATGGTCGAGCAAAGTGTACGACTCCCGAAGATGAAGATTCAATTCAACTATATTTCCATTTTCCGGTCTTCGATAAGTTCGTGTCGAGTAGGAGACAGCACCTTGAGGAATTTTGTCGGAAACACAAATGTTCAAAATCCGATCTTTTAGTTCTCCAGCAGTCACATGGCACTAACCATTTTTAGGATTTCCTTTACCATGTTCTTTTTGATATTTATTCAATGGTTAACATCTTATATACAATAGGCAAGAACTCGAAACGACACCCAGAGATCGATGCAACATGCTAATATTAGGTAACTATCAACGCTGAAAGCAAGGGGTTTGGGAAGGAAGAGAAAAGAAAATCAACCTGTTGAAAATTCTTTTTCCAGCCAAGGTCGTAACGCCACTTAGGACTGGTTTTCTTCTCATATGCCTGAAATCAAAATATGCGAAAATGAGACCTTTACTTATTACTTCGGCAACGAGAGGAAACATGATTATGCAACATATTACCTCAATAGTGGTGGTATTGGCTCCAACCAATGCTGTGTGCATAATCAGAAAGCCCAGAATACTCAGCGCAAATGCCAAGTTCAAAACTGCAAGGTTTGGGTTACAATTGGTTAAAAACATCGACAACCAATTAGATGGAAGATGCTTAAACCCTTAAGACACTTACCAAATGTGATAAAAGTAGCTGCAAGTGTTCCTGGTGTTTCATCTATCTCGCCGTCGTTAAAGAACTCCATAAAAACCCGCAGTAACAATAAACTGACAAGTGTTGTCTCAAGAAATGTGTAAAACTGCATCAAATTTAAGAGAAAAAAACAAAATACAACTCAATTTCCCTTCTCTGTTATATGTCCACTAATGGCGTGCAAACAATGATATCTAGTTGGCATAAGAGTCTACTTAATACATAAGACTCGATATGCCGAATGTTTAAAGCTAGAACTTGAGCATATCAGTCACTATTATTTATGACTGATCAGGAAAAATTTAGAATACCCCGCCCAAGTGCACGTATTGTCAGAGAAAGTATTCGAAGATGTGAATTTTAGAATTCTACATAGAAGAAAACAATATTTCACAATAAATTCTCGTATCATAAAGGTTTCAAAGTAATTCGAACTGCAGAAGAAAACTTCATCATACCGAGGTTTATATGTAATATTGATGAACAATGGACAAAGTCCGCACACAACAGTCAGAATGAGCATTCATGTTGGTGGCAGCTTCACAAAATATTCAGGAATATATGATAACATCTTCCTTGAGAACTAAACTAATAATCTTATCAGCAACAAATTAGGGGATTCTTATGAAGCTTAAAGCTTCAATCATCAGAAAATGTATGCCGGAGAACAATCATATTTTCAAGTTTTTGGTTTGAGTTGTAACTTAGCAGGCCGCTAACTAAGAACAATCATACACGGAGCATCCAAAGTTCAGCTGCTCCATCTATTCACTTTTCCACCGGTCCGTATCATATAGTGGTATGTTAAATGTTCATATTAATAGTCACCAGAAATCCCCAATTATGGCCATCGCCCAACTAAGTACCATATCACCAAGAACATGCAGCTACATGAATATAAATGGATGCTTAAAGTTAACATACCAAAAATAGAAGGAAATACTTGTAGTTCAATGCCCCAACACAGTTGACAACCCAAACACAGTGATGGTCCATTTTTAGTATGCACCTCCTACCTGAAATCATGAATAGACGAGGGTTTCTTTCAATAAAGATGGCATAACAACAGAGCTACACCCGAAGAATTTATCACAGATTACTCACAAACAGAGCAGTGGTGGGTGCGAGGAGGTTTAAATTGTTTGCACTTGTGACAGAAACGTATGTCTTGGCTCGTGTAATCACCGGGCATAACTAACTGCTTCGAGTCTAAATTTGCATTTCCATAACCAGAACCCACCAATGGATCGGCATCACCCTTCTCCTCATCCGTGAGGGGCCTCCAATTCGGTGGGACACCACCCGGATCCGTTACAACAACAGAAGAATAACACCACATTACCATTACCAGCTGAAAAACCAGATAAGCTTACATTAAAATGCAGCAATGCCATCTAATAAAACTAATCACAACACAAACAAGGAAATCAAACCATAAATATTATGATAATTATTCCCAGGTTTCGTCCTTCCCTTCAAATTCAGCAAAACCCCATCAATCTAAAACTCAAAAATCCTGGAGTCACTCCGGCATTTTCATTGCAACAAAAGAAAAGAAAATCACAACACTTAAGTTGGGGTAATTTTGCCGATGTAGTAATCTCAAATCAACAACATTGCTCCTCCTATTTAATTGCATCAATTTAGCCATCATAGTCTTCCAAAATCAACAATGCCGCCCCTCTTTTCTAATTTCATCGATTTAACCCTCAAACTCGTGAATTGCATGAATCACAACATTTGATGCTTTTTTAGTTAATAATTTTAAAAAATAATAATTAATTCTAAAATTATCCATTCATACTATCATGTCATCATAATTCGAAGGCTAAATTGATGAAATCAAAAAGAAAGAGCAACATTGTTAATTAGTGATTATTACATGAACAAAATTAACCCTTTCCTCCTATCATTTACCCTAACCAAATAACCTGCACTTGATCCCAATAAAAACTTGAGCTAAAAATAAATTCTCCTCAACATAAAATCACCGATGAAAACTAAAGCCAAATCTAACATTTTCCCTTCTAAAATTGCTTAAAATCAATATCCTTTATGATCAAAATCCCATGTTTTTATCACAAATCATACAAAAGGAACAGCTAAAGCTACAATCTTTGTTCTTCATGGGACCATTACAGCTAAAAACCAAATCATGACACAAGCTAGACAAAGAAGAAAAGGTTGATTACCAGGGAATGAAACATGATGAGAGATACACTGGAAAAAACCGAATCAAAGCCTCCCAGAAAGAGACTTGGTCCATAATGAGCGATGACCACTGAATAGTAAGTGACGCCGATGATCGCAAGAACGAAAACGATCATAATCGAACCCAAAGCACGTAGCGCCGTACAGAATTTGAACACGTTCCATGCCATAACATTAAAATTTTTGAATTTTATTCTGTAAAACAGAGAGGAGATTCTGAAAGGAGATGGTGGAGGAGGAGGAGGAAATTGAGAGGGGGAATTTGGAACTCCGGTGAAGGAAGGAATTCCGTTCCCCGGAATTTGGGTCAAATAATGAATTTGATGAAGAGGTTGATGCTGGATTTGGATTGGAAGTTTGAAATTTTCCTTTTTATATAATTAAATCTGATGTACTAGAAGTAATGCTTTTCATTCAACACGGTTTTCTCGGGAAACCCAGATTGAATTTTCTGAGAAATTGAGGGGTCTAGCTTCCATTTTCTTACCGGGCCTTAGCACCTTAACTTTTTAGGATAAACTACTTAAACGATCATTTAATTATCAAATTAGTTTCGATATGATTATTATACTTTTAATTATATCAGTTTGATATACAAAATTATGTAATTATATATTTAGTCTCGATTATTTATATATTTTATTAATTTTATTCTAATTTTAATTTAATATAATAAATTAATCACTCAGGTGATCTTATAATCACTTAATTAAATGATTAATTTATTAAATTAAATTAAACTTAAAACTAAATTAATAAAATATATAAGTAACATATATTAAATATATAATTATATAATTTTATATCAATTATCGTGTTATCCTTCCATTAAATTTTAACGACGGTTGATAGATATCACTTAAATAATTATATCGTCAAACTGATATAATTACAAGTATGATAGTCATATCGGAATTATCTCATGATTAGGCAATCTTTTGAATAGAAATATTACATTATACAAAAGTTAAAATGTTAAGATTAAATATAAGATAAAAAATATATATATATAAATATCATTGACCATTTCATCAATTAATGGATCTAATCTTTTGTATTTATTTTATAATTTATGTCAATTACCGATAATATTTATATAAAATCTAAATTTAACTCTTCCAATTACAATAATTTTTTTATTTGACAAGATGTGAAAAAACTTTGAATCGTAAAATCATAAATTTGATTCAACTTAGAAAAAAATTCAAAAACAATTAAATTATAGAATTAGACTCGGACTCTTAGTAGTTAGTATATCGTTTTTCAGTTCAATTTTTCAAGTCGAGTCTTTCAACTTCATATGATACATATATTATATGAAAAAAGCGTAAAATTGTATGTGTATCGTATATGATTATAAAAAATAAAGAATCAAAGTAACATAAGTAACACAAGCAAGATTTTATGATTCACCAATTAACTGATTTATAGTTTCCAAAAAGACTTGAAACAGAGCACATACATCAAAACCCTCCTACATAATAAGAACTGGCATCTCCTTCCAAGCTTACTACAAAAACACTTTTGGAACAACTACTATTCATCTGAATAATTTGATAATTCTACTTTGATCATAGTCATACTAACGATGATGTCAACTCGAAATCACATTTTCCCGGAGTTGTCGAAAGCAAGGCGAGAGGTAGACCAAAGAGGCTGCTCGAGAGATTTGCTCCATTGACAAGCGGCTACTCTGATTTAAGATCTTGAGCAGGATAATAGTATGAGTCTCCGTTTCGAGCACCGTCGGTTTTAGATCCCTCTTTCAACTGAATGCAATGAATACATTAGTGGGACAAAAATCTTGAGCCGGAGTGCCGGACGACATGATATGCGAGGCTATGCATGTAAACACCTCATCCTAAGACTCTTGATGAAGCATGTTATAAGCAAGAAAAATTATTTGGAAACGACGGTTTATGTGTAACGTTGTCTTCCAATCAAGCTTTATAGGTGGCATAAACCGATGATATACTATCAGTTGTTTGAAAAAACCTCGGTTTAGACCGTAATGGTCCCGCTCATATTTTATGTCTGTGTGTATTTGTAGCTAGTCTCAAATCCACATTAGTTAAACTAAAGTGTAAAACATGCCAAGGCAAGTGATAAAGGATATAGAACAAAGGAAGTGAGTGACTTACCTTCTTTAGGACCTTCTTATGATATCGATAGCCCTAATCACACAAGAACAAGATTTAATACACGAGAAAAGTTATCGGTTGATTACACGAGAAATCATGCATTGTTCAATTACCTTGTCAGTGCCATAGATGTAATCACAATAGGTAAAAACTGATGCGAAGTTGCTCTGGCTTTGTCCTCCAACATAGTGATGATAATCATGGTAATCTGCGCCGCCATAAAACGGGATAAATCTTGTGAGAGTCCAAGGGAAGTCATATCTGCATTACACAACTTATACCGTAAACAGCCTACTTCTGCATCAGAAATGATCACTTACCAACTTTCATTAAACTAAACAGTGACAAACAAACCCCATTAAGCCTTAATACCAAACTATATCGATGTCAAACACATGTGTATATCCGATACTCACACTCGAGTATGAGTAACATAGGTTATTTGGTTAACTCTATGTACCCGGTTATTACTACAAATATCTTAAATTCAAAGTCATGACGATTGGAAAGAAGATTTCATATCAAAAATACAACTCGCACACTAGCAAAAGATGGGAAATGGAAAAATTACATTGCCTATTTCGGATTTCATCTCCATAATAGACCAGGAACCAATTTATACCGGATTAAGTAAATATTAGGCAACATTTGAAGGTATATTGATACGCATGTGAGTTTCTACTATATGTTTTGACAACCATTATTAACAAAAATCCAGCTCTACGAAGCTTCATAGGATATCAAATACGAATATTTTGAGCTTCAATTATTGCCTAAATAACTACCTAGCAGAAGCTCGTACAATGAACTCCTATTTCAACAGTAATCACGGATTCCTTCGTACCCTGTTAACTAAACACGTGAGTAAAATGACTGCCCTTCATCAGCAGAGTGGTTAAGGACACGCATAATCAATTTCGAACCATAGAATCCATTTTTTTTATCCTAATGTAACAACATCAAGTCTCTTTCTCCTTAAATTCAGCTAAAATATAGCCAGTTGACATAATAGCTGCACAGAAGGTCAAAACCAACGTGGGAAAATACTAATGCTGCTTTACCAACAAAAAAGTCTGAATTATTGGATGCTAAGTCAGCAATATACCAGGGTAATCTCCATCACATGAAAAGGGATAAAAAAACATAAATTGTCGAAGAATGTGATGACGCGTAATCATCGATTTTCCAAAATCGATGAAAAAGCATGCCTCCGTACTGTGTGTTTGCAATGGATGCAGCTATTGGCATAATAAAGTGATAGCAGGCAAAAGAAGCCATTGAATTATGTGTGTGTATAATAAAGATCCTTGAAAATCCAAGCAATTTGATATATAAAGGAGGGTTTTAAAAGTAATGAAAAAAATATTCTGAAGTTGGTATAATTCAGTCACAAGACTAAAGCAACAAAGTGCGAGCAAAATGGAAAAGTAAAACAACATAACGAAAAGTTTAAGCTCTAGCATGCATACCCACTGTGTGTCTCGATTGCTTCAATTTGCCGTAAAGCTATCCATAACCAAAACGTGATCATATGCCCTGGAGCAATCGCTGGCCCGAGAAAAGATGGAATCCCGAGGATCAAAATTTCCAACCAGTGCGCATACGGTGCAGCAAAGCCTATTGGAGCAGTGTACTCATGGTGAACCCGGTGGATTTTCTCATATTCCCATTTACCATGGAGGAACCTGTGAATCCAATAATTGGTATAATCTTCTATCATGAAATATACAGTCAACTGTGCCACAATCTCCCACGGTGATGGCAATGGCAGACCTGTTCGGATCCCGATCATCTGTCAAGAAAGGACTTGAATTAGTAGATAAACTCCATTGTTTAAGGTTGAAGATGCTGATTTGTGTAGCTTGCAAGAATAAGATTACATAATCAAAATCAATGGAATTAAGTGTCTAAGTAAACAGAGGAATCTAAACATTCAAATCTTCAAGAATCTCACTAATTAGACTTAGTAAAATCGAACTAATCAACAATATATTAATCATATTTACACCAACCTACATTGTTGAAAATGAAGATCTCATCAATCCAACATAAAATTGAAGTCAGAAAGTTCAATAAATCTTCATATTAACACAATTATATCCCATGAATAAACAAATTCCCCAATATGACAAATCACATTCTCCAAAAACTTCAATCTTTCACCAAAACTGGAATCCAAAGATACTAACTTTATAATCAAACGAAAACAATCCAAACCCATAAAAATCCTGGGAAATTGAACAAGCTTTTACCTTAATTGAAGGATAAGACACTAACTGCAAAGGACCTACAACGAGAATAAACATCCGCATAACATCCTTATAACACTGGAACATCTCAGACAACGACAAGCTAACTTTGGGTTGAATCTTATACTTGTCGAATCCCAAAGATCTCATCAGCTCGATGAGTACGAGAGGCAAAGGAACCACGGAAAATATGAGGAACAAAAACAGGATGTTGTGGCAGAAAAGATAGTAATCCGATTTTTTAGCCGAGTAATTGAACCACAACGTCTCGGCCACCGTCAGGTTCCGTCCGATGAATGTGGCTGCCTCCTCGATTGTATTGAACGGCAACATTTTTCAGCGTTGCGCCGCCTCAGGCTACTGGTGGTGGTGGTGGATTTGTCGCTAAGTCAAAAAATGCGGCAATCTAAGACGAATATTTTAGCTTCGCATGAATTAAACCCTATTAAGACAGTGATCTACTTTGTTTTTGCATGGAGATTTGGAAATGGAGGGTATACCAGAATTATTTTATATTTATATTTATTTTTATGAGTTTGAACACTAATAATATTAATAATTAAATGTATATTTTAAAACGATTATTAATTTATAAAATATTTTTTATTAATGTAAACTAAAATGAAAAAATTAATATTATTAAAAAATAAATCAACTCATGATTAGTGGTTTCACGCTGCTGATTCCACCTTGAGTCACTGACCCTAACCAACCATCATGATTTTATTTTGTTCATAATTTCATGAACTTCAACTTTGAAAAGTATGAACACATGACGCTTTATTTTTTTATAGTTTATATATTTATTTTATATTTTTATTAATTTAATTTATATTTATTAAAATTTTATAATTTTTTTATATAATTTATAATTTTTTACGTAAAATTCTGTATCCGTCATGTTTAATTTAAAATGCGAAATGCATATAATGTCAATGATATTGTGCCATTGTTAGTGAGCAAATCATTATCGACAGTGACGAAATTACATGGGGTTGAGGTGAGTCAATCGACTCCAGCTCCAAATTTTTTTTATTTAAATTTTTTAAAAAATTATTTTTTTACGAATTTATCTTTTATTTTTAAATATTTATGTTTTGTCCCGTCAACCTCAAATTTTAATTACGTCTCTGATCATCAGAAAAAGGATAAGAAAAGTTGAAACTAAACGGTAAAGAGAAGATTTCTTTCTTTCTTTCCTTTCTTTTTCTTTGTTTGTAGTGAGAATTGAGTGTTCAAACAGTTGAGTGTTGGATTTTTAACTTTTAAGCTGAGAAAGATGCAATCATGGAGGGTGGACCAGAGAAGCTATCCTCACCTGGGATCACTTTCATGGCTGAGGATGACTGAGGATTTGCCTACACTGGAACTAAATATCAGTCAAAATTTAATAGTTAAGTTACCTTTAATAATCGTTACGACAACTAATTAATCGTTTATATTAAAAAGTAAGATTAACTTAACATAAACATCCCAATAGTAGATTTTGATCCAACATTTTCTGCTTGGACTCTCCCATCCCCACTAGCTTTTTAACCTACCATGCATGCCATATCAATATGCTGGAATTAGCACGTTACTGCAACTGTAGTTCTGCATGTTTTACCCCTTGGTGGATGCTTCTGCTCGGATAAGTCGTGGTGGTCCTATTGGTGAAATAATAAAATAGGAAGAACGTAATAAGAATTTAAATTTATCGTAGATATATTTAGGATAAACAAATTAAAAAACATCAAAATATACCGAAAATGATTGGGTGTATTGGTAAGTCACATTGCACTCTCGAAACGAGTTTTTTTTCGAATATTTTCCCTAATAGCCCAATCTCTAATGTACATAAGTGCTGAATATAGTCCTTTGGGCTTTGGTCCCCATCTGTTAAAACAAATGCTCTGATTCTTTTCTTCTGCAAATATTTTTGCACAGTTTTGTCTGATTTAAAGCTGTTCGAATCTGGGATTTACAACGATTGTCTGTTTCATAAACCAACTCAATTTGATCCAAAAAGGAAAGTACCGAAAGGATTATTACAAACAAGGAAGTCTTCAAAGTCTTTCCAAGTTACTTTTGGTCGGATCTTTCCGGCATTAAAGAGTTCGGACACAACAAAAATCCTTTCCTCGTATCCTCCTCGTTGTGCTGTCGGAAGGAGGGCAAAGAAATCACGTGCACATTCTTCACCTGGCGTTGCCATGGGAGATCTCTTTATATGGCTTATTTCCTTCTTCATCCTCATTGCCCTTATCGTTCTCCTTGTTTATCAGGTCCATTCGAATCCTCGTTTTTCTTTGCTGGATCTTGTTTTATTACCATTGTTCTTGTTAGAATCATATCATGCTTTGTTATTGGCACAATGGGTTGTGATTATTTAGTTTATTATTTATTCGAATACATCCGAGTTCCGACCCTTACATTCGAGTCCGAGTAACATATCTACGTGGTGCATGGCACATGAATGATGTTATTGTTCATCTCTAGTTTGTTTTGGATTGTAACATGCTTGATAAATTTCGCTGCAGCTCATGTGCTTGGCCGATTTAGAGTTCGATTACATCAATCCTTACGATTCTTCGTCTCGGATTAACAATGTGGCCTTTCTGGAATTCATAGGAGAAGGAGTTTTATGTGTATTCTATCTAGTCACAGGGCATTGGGTCATGTCTCTGTTATGTGCTCCCTATTTATACTACAATGTGAGACTGTAAGTTTTTCTCTCATCCTGTTAGACTCCTTATCGTTTAGTGTTGTCGATTTTGAGGAAAACCGTAGAATGATTTCGGTTTTTGGTCGGATTTATGCTCCGGTCTGGTTGTTATATTCTGTTTAGTTCCAGGAGATTGTGGATGACGTGAATTGTGAATGATTAGTTGGGGCCCTTGTGGCATCAATGTGTAGTTAGTAACTTAATATAAAGTAGCATTCGAACTTTGTGACGATAATCTGTCGTTAGCGTATGTTATTTTACGGAATCTGTCGGTTCGGGTTGGATTGATTCGAGGCATGTAAGCTAAGGAAATCTCTTCTGCTAAGTTAGATGGATTCTGTTCCTTGTTTAATATTAGCCTTGGTTGCCTTGCATAATTGTGGTTAATTCTGGATTAGAACATATGAAATTTTGTCCTCGAAACCGTTCGAATCCTATATGCTTCGGGCCAATTCGCTAATTTTCTCTTCTTATCAGTTACTCACTGAGACAGCACCTAGTAGATGTCACAGAGATATTTAATTTGCTTCATATGGAGAAGAAGCGACGACTTTTTAAGCTCGCCTACCTCGTTGTTCTTCTCTTTTTCGATATATTCTGGTATGTTTTGTTTTTCTATAATGCAAAGCTTGCATTTGCTACACATTTTGATTTTAGCAGCTGACTTGAGAACTCTTATATGTATTGCTAGGATGATCTGGTCTGCAATTGAAGACGATGAAGATTAACCGGAGACGGCAGCTCTGTTGGATCGAAACATTTGTTGCTTTCGACTACTGCCGAGAATCATCCATTAACATTGTTTATTTTCCTTTTTCCTGTCTTGTTTCAGCTGGGATCTGTTGTAACTGATATAGCATAAACTGGAAGGTTGTATTGAAGGAAATATCAGTTGGTTTTATAGTTCAATATATTTTCAGGCATCTGATATCTGTGTTTTTAGTCCTTTAGCTACCATTATTCTCGTGTCGTGTTCGTATTATTTGTTTACGTTATGTTGGAAATTGCTTATGGATCAGGGATTAGGAGTCCAATATAGATGTCTGAACCAAATCCTCCATTAATAGAACTCAAAGTTACATAACTCCACACCTTAAGCTAACATAAACAAACCATTAGCAATGACATGTTCCAAAAGTCCGTGATTCTACATTACACAACAGCTGCAGAAGACTATCTAATCCGATAGACTAAACCGACATTTCCGGTGAAAATGAATCTGTCTATACTTACTATAAGTCGTCGATTGTACTTAGAACGATCGGCTGGTGATGTTGGTATCAATCCTTATGCTGCACAACAAGGTAGGTACATTTACATTAGCCTCCAGGAAAAGGTACACTGATGACAGCAGGTCTATTCATCTAATCTGCTGACAACAAAGGCCGATCCGATTGTCGATGCTTGCAAACTGAGTTATTTGATCATATGTTGCTTGTTTGAACACTCGTTTATCTCTTAAAGAATCTGTATGCTTATTCCTTTTTTAGTTGCACTCAGTTACCGACAATCGGTGGTTAGGAGATATAGGTAGGGACTCCGGTGACAACGATAGTAGAGTCCAACAAGACTATCGGCGATGACAATGTCATTAATTTTGGATTTAGGAGTTTGGGATTTTGGAGATTTGAAACTGCTTTATAATTTTTGAAAATCATCATCGTCATAATACAGTATACATTTGTATGTGAACTCTCTCAGGTTCATCCCCTTGGTCAGGGACATTCACCCTACAGGGATGACATGGATTCAAGTTGCAGAGATGATCTGTTTGTGGTGTGTACCTGTGCAACAATGATTTACTCTGAGTTATAAAGACTCGATGAACACGAATACGAGAATATACAACTGCAAACTCAGATGGTTGTCTGTTCATGTAAGTGAAACCTCTTTCACGACAACTTCAACAGAAGCACAGTTGTTCGGACTCCGGTGATTTCTAACTGCAGGAGTTTCAGTTCTCTATAGTCTGAACTGGTTTGGTTCCAGGCCAGCTTACATGGTTTCCTAGATCCTACTCTTCAAGTCCATTACTCAAATCAAATTTTCCAAAATCTTATTAATAGTCTATTTGTAGCCGCCTCAACTCCGCTACGAAGGTGGGGCTCGAAGTAAGCGTCCGGCGCGCAAGATTTCTTATATCACCGCGGGAACAGTCTCGGGAGATGCGAACCAATTCCCATAAGGCACCTCCGGTCATCATGTCTTTAGCATTCACTTCTGCAATGTGGTAAAATTGGAGTGTCAATGTATAGATATTTTGGAAGAGAGAAACCTCGGAAAATTTACCGAGACAAAACAAAGTTACCGCGTTGTGCCAAATAGCAGAGTGCAAGCTCGATATGCCGCCGGATTGGCGAGGCCTTGTTAGCGTTCTGTACAATCCATAAAAGTGCTCCATCTTCAATCAGAAGAGACCTTCCAGTTTTATTTCCTGTACAATTTGAGAACCAAATTAACCTCAAAGGACAAAGAAATCATAGACATGTAAACTTCGGTAACAAGGCACCGGCAAGTTAGAAAAGGGCATAAGGCTACCTTACGACCTATGAATTGAAAAGACTTCAAGAAGTTATCCTCGAAGAAATGTACCTTGAGTTGATGCTCTCGACTCGCATTTAGCAACGTTCGCCATGCCACGAGCAACTTGAACAAGAACATCAGGATGTCCACATTTTACCATTCCAAGCAACGCCTTGATACCACCATCACCTCGGAGCTTATTCTGAAACTTATCTGAAGAAGGTAACCGAAAATTACTCATTGAAAAGGTAAACCAATTGATAAACTTGCATGAAAATTTAAGAACCGAATCAGTAGAACGACACATTCATTTAAGCCCTACACTGATTATGTTCGTTACTATCGTATCGACTTTTTGAAAAAGCAAGAAGGTAAAATCATATTGTAAAGAGCTCCATGGAACATCATAAAAGCTTAATATTTCGAATTTATCACCAAGTTTAAGTTGATGAGCATGCAGAATCATAAACTTAACAATGAAGTCAAATATGTGGATTTTTGCAGATAAAAGTAAAAGAGGTCAAGTAATTTACCATTGCCGCAGAGATTGGCGATGGCACCAGCAACCATTCTAAGCGTTTGGGGATCCTTGGCATTAGCTGCTGTCATGGATAACAAGCTAATACCCCCTTCAGACATTATGAGTTCCTGATTGGTTTCTGACAAAAATAAAGAATACCATGTAAAAGAAAGAGAGACCGAAAGCAAAAAGACTTCATAGGTCAATAAAGGGAGCTAAATTTTGCACCATTCATCGCAAGATTGGCAATTGCACCGGCTGCAACTCTATGAATGGTCTCATCCTTGGAGCTCCCAAGCAACGCCAGCAAGGGCTTTAGACCTCCTGCTTCTACAATCTTCTGCTGATTTGATTCTGCAGAATGGAGGTGAAGTTTTACACACATTGACAGATGAACGGGAAACAGCACAAAGTAATTATTATCATCTGAATAGAAGCAACAGGGGAAACAGATAATACATCCATATGGAAATCCTCAATAATTTAGAACTAACGGTTTAGTCCTAAAACGCTTCCTACACATGGTACTTAAAAATACTCTATTTAATCAAATCAAATTTAGAGCAAAGTGCAACAAAAGTGAACGAGGAACAAACAGGCAGAAACAATACCCTCAGCAGCTATATTTGCTAACACTTGCACAGCATGAACCCGAACATCAGCATCTTCTGCTTCGATCAACGACAAGATCTTCAGCAATCCCACTACAAGAGAAAGCAAAGAGATTCACGATAAATACATTATTATCTATTAAGTTTTGATCAATAATACCAGTTCAGGAATTACTACTACCTTGTTCGAAGAGGCTTGCTATCGAGGCCTTTTCTCCATTTTCCGAATCATTTACCTGTGGTCTAGCTTTCGAAATGAGAGATTCTAGACGTCCCCGGACTTTTCTGGTCCCACCTATGTCAAAACTTCTTCTAGTCTATAAAAAAGAATGCACATCTGGTTAAAATTTGATGTGTAATACAATTAAAGCAATTGATGTGAGCTTCCTTAAACATACAAGCCCCACCTTCTACCACACAAATTTTCATTTCTTGAAATCTGGTTGTTGGAAGGACAAATAATCTCATAACTTTCAATAAATGTTTATTTTGTAGTTAACGACATTGACGTGGACAAAATTTGACAATTTTAACATTTACCATATGCTCCACTTATACAATCTTCTCATGAGAGGGAACTTATCAGTGAATTATGTATAAGAACACTTGGTTGAAATTTGACAACATACCTCATCAGCTTCAAAACTTAGTCGCAACAACTGCGATTGTAGCGTTGATATTTCCCTTTCAAGTTTTTCCTTTCGATATGCCTCAGCTTCTTGCATCTTTTGCAGTTTCAAGACCTCAGAATTTGCTGATGCCTATAAAATGGAAGTATGGCAGTAAGAGATAGCAATCTATACATGAAATAAGTTGCAGCAAAAGTGCAAAAGATGAAAAGGAAAACAGAGGTACACGAGATTGCCTCAGATATTTTCAATTGAGCAATTTGGCTTTTAAGATTATTGACTTCCTCTTCAGCAGCTTTCCTTAGAGAAATTTCTTTGCTAAGTAACCTTTTTAGCTCAGCAACTTCCTCGGCAGTGGACGCCATCTGGTCCTGTGTGGAAAAAATGGCAGACATTATAAGTGAGTTTCAAGTTAGCTATGATAGAAACTAAAGAAAATAGTAACAAAGAAAATGACGAAAAAGATGTTAAACATTGTATAAGAAATCCATATCATGTAATATAAGGCTGATAGTTCTACACAAGAATATATTTCCACCTGTCTTTCACTTTGCTTTTGCTGATTCATCATCCATTTCTCCTCAAGCTTCTTTATTGATTCCATATATTCCTTCTCATACTTCAATCTTTCCTTCTGCAACAAGAAGATATGAACCAATACGCATTCATGTAGAAAGTTGATTAAGGCAGTGGACAAAACGATCTAACTTTATCAATTGTTACAAATTTGATACATTCATGTTATCAGATGCAGAAATTTAGATGATAATTCTGGCAAAATTATGAACGTGATAAGCTTTATGGCATTACACATTAGCGCAGCAGACACTAGTTTCCAGCTAAAGTTAGAATATGCAGAGGGAGGGTGACAGAACCTTACCTCCATTGCATTTGCATAATTTCGTTCAGCCTCAGAAATTCGGTTTTGTGCATCTTTGGTTAATCTTTCAACCTCATCTTCAAATGCTTTCTGTTCCCTCTCATGCTCCATAATCATCTGGTCTAACTGTAAGTCGAGCTTTCTAGCCAAACTTTTGTAATCAAATTCTTCCTTGTGCTTCAACATATCCTCCGCTTTCATGGCCTAGATAAAGCGAGAAAGAGGGTTCATATCTTGAGCAATCAAGTGGTTGTATAATATAATCCGCTTACACTCTTGGTGAAGATTTGATTCCATTATATGTTAGTAGAAAATAATATAATTCAATACATGGAAATCCCACCAACCAGTCTATATAGGTGCCTCTTTAAAACGTAAATTAAGATGAAGTGAGTAAAATAATGGATGTTGTTACCCACCCTCTGTCCAAACATTATAGTATTAGCTGTTTCTCTGCGGTGACGTGGCGATGGACCAACAGTTATAACCAGCGATGTTCTTGCCGTGCCTGTTAAAGAAATGATTTAGGAAAAAAAATTGTTATTTTGTTCAATGCAGTGACAATGTTCGATACTTCATGATGAAAAAGCTATTGCATCAAGTTCACCTCCAAAAGAATCTTGAAGTAACCTAGTAAGCTTTGAATCATGAACTGGAACTTGAGTACTATTCTCTGCCAGTGCATTAATGCACTTCCCTAAGGCACTCAAAGAAAGATTGATATATTTCGCTTCCTCTAGCGCCTGGCCTTCACTCCCTGCAAAATAAAAGCAAAAAGAAGAGTTATGATTGAAGGAGAAACAGATAAACTGAGAGGAGGAAGTTTAGTGCTTCCAATTTAATTACCTGACTTGTTGATTCGCTCTGAACCAGCAAGATCTACAACAACTAGCTTTGCCTTTCGAACGAGTGTAGGTCCAAGAGATTTATCCATGTTAGTAGTGTTACCATTTTGACATGAATGAGCAAGATCTCCACCTTTGACAGACCTCTTGACATGTACCTATAGCAGAAAGAGATCAATTGGTTGCGTGATAAGATAGCTAGTTTATGAACAGCTTAATTCACAGGATTCACCATCAAAAGAGCATGACTACGAGAAGATTCAGTATTCAATCTTGTATTCGCAGCACAGCGATGAGCTTCGCCTAATCGGAGTAATTCCAAGAAACTCTGCTGATCTCTTATTTCGACTAAGGTGGCCTCAGGTAGTGAAACATCTCCAGATTCTGGGTCTTCCACAATCGAAATGTTGTCGTTTGTAGGATCAAGAAGATCCTGTAAGCTCTCCATGTAGAGCTGCACAAATTTTCAATGAGAAGAACTATTACGAACAATAAAATGTTTATTAATTTGAAGAAATTTTATAAAGGCTATGATAATAACCATAAACTAAACACCAAGATCAGTACTAAAATGCAACAACCTGCAAATAGGAGACTGAAACAGAATCAGTTTCCAATGAAACGTCTGCCAAGATATCCTCCATAGCACGGATTATTATGCCACGATCAGCAGTATCTTCCTCTCCAAGTCGTCCAAGCGTATATGTTTTGCCAGTACCAGTCTGACCATAAGCCATGACTGTACCATTGTAACCTTCCAAAACACTCTAAAGAAAAATTGCACAAGGATATCGTTAATAACTTGGGGGAAACCAAACAATGAAATGCATCGATAGGCTGAAATTTCGACATGTAGCAGGAAAGAAAAAAACTAAATGCAAGCGAATTTCGAAGAAATTGTGGTAGAATTATGCATGTCATGTACACAAACCTCCACAACCGGCTTTGCAACAACTTCATACACCCTCTTTTGTGATGCAAACTCTGTGAGCACTTCATCAAACTCGTACATGTCTGTCTCCCAATTGTTTTTCCGAAGCTTTAACCTCTTAAACTGAAGTAAATGAACAAAGCATCCCATTAAAAGGAAACTTGCACAAACCAGATTGGACCTAAATTCAAGTAATTTGAAAACTAACTAGACAAGCCACAGCAAGCAAAAGCAATAGCCCACCAGCACATATAACCGGCAAATAACATCAAAATACCTCTGGTTGAAGTTCTAAACAACCAGCAAAATCAGCATCTATCACTGACTCTTCTGCATTTTGTGGCCTTAATCTCACAGCCACTCGAACTCTTCCGGGAACTGAAGAGGAACATAAACACATGAAATTAACAACTCAAAATACATAACAGGCAAAAGAACACACATGGATTGGACTTGTCAGTAAGAGCTCAATACGATACAAGATAAAATCTTCAGCCTAAACCCCAATTCTTTGCAAAGAATAAAATTCCTAAGAATCTAAAGTTTGGCAGCACTGAGGGCACTGAAAGATAAACAAGCACTATACCATCTATACTGTTTAAGTTATCTGATGTGGAGAATGATCCTCCTTAAAGTAATAGCATTGCAATATTGTATTGCCATGAAGGAAACACAGGCTTCCATTTCCAAGAAAGGAGGCTTCAATTCCAAAAATACTTTAAAACTTATAAACCATGGATAAGTTTGATTACTATCTAACCAGACTTAGATTGCATAAATTATTGAGTAAGTTTGTTCTATGATCTATCATGTCTCAAGGGTAAGATAAATCACACATTTAACCATCCAAAAACACAAGTAGAATGCAATATCACTCATGCATGTTATAATCGAGATTTAAAAACGTTTGCCGTTGATTTTTTGTCATATTGCGTTTATCGTAATTGCATATATAACGGTTGCTATTGCAATATCATGATCCTGAATTTTTTTAAAACTCGCACAACTTATTCTAAATCATAATATATAAATATAATAAATTTATTTATATTTTTTTATTTTTAAACTTTTGGAGATTAAATTTGACAATGATTCTTATTTTTTTAGGCATTTTTGAAATAGCTGGACAATAACGGGAATAAGGCACCGTTATTGCCTCTTTTGACTATTAACCATTAAAATATAGTTGTTATAATTGACGTTATTGATTGTTAATTGTTAAAATATGAAGTGTGATTTTAGTCTCGTCGGTATTTATGCTATTAACAATTTCAGCCAGCAACATTACCTTTAAATAACACGTTATAACGGTCACAAATATTTTCTAAATTCGTAATTAAAGCCGCAACGCAATAAAACGGTCGCACCTTAATTTCATTTAAAATAAAAATGACAAACCGCAACCGCAATTTAATACTATAAATCATCAACTATCAAAAACTTACCCGACAACCTCAATTGAAAATTCAGACATCTGACACTCCAAAAGCAAACAAACATGATGAGACAACAAAACCAAGAAAAACAACGTATCATCGAAGATCTCAAACAAAATCCAGAATAAATTTAACAAAAGCAACTAACCCCCAGCATCGTCTTTGGCAGTTCCGTCTCCAGAAAATGCACCAACCGTAGACAAAGACTTGCTTTTTAGTGCAGGCTTTGAAGGGTTGGAATTCACAGAGAGCAGCATATCAGTTACTGTTTCTGTTTCTATCGTTGTTCCTTTGAGAGAGTTCCTATGAGCTCCATCCCTATAATTTCCACCACCACTAGCCATTTCTTAAATCACTCAACACCAAAGATTCAATCTTTACAGTGATCACTTATCCTATGTTTGTTTGCCGAGAAAATGCTGTGAAAGGGTGATTTTTTTTTAAAGCGTTGAAAGCTGAAACTTTCAGTCAGCAGGAAGAATGTAAGAAACGGAGTTTTGTGTCTGGGAGAATGGACCAGTGGACGTGTTGGATTAAACAGTGGGGGAGAAAGAGGGGTTGGTGTTGATTTTACCAAAACGCCCTTTTGAAACATCAACGGTGCGTTTTCTTATTCGACAGTGCGTCGCGTTTGGGAAAACCTTAAATTACTCTTGTGCCCCTCAGATCCAAGTTTCCTACTTTTTATTCCTTTTTAGTCACTAAATTTGATAACTTTTCCTATTTGGTCCCTCAACCATCTTTTCCACATTAATTTCTAAACTTGACAGCTTTTTCCATATTGTTTTTAAAGCTTTCCCCATATTTGGTTCTTTTGATTATATGAAAATCTATTTTTGGTATACATTAAATTGTGTCATAAAAAAAATCCAAATTTATACAGTAATATGGATAAAAATTCAGAAACTAAATTAAAAAAAAAAAAACATCGAATTCGTTATTTTATCTTTTAATTTTTTGCTCGTAAGTGTTTATAAATGAACTATCAGATTAGTTACGGCTAATATCTATATCTATATCTATTCTTAACCTTTTGATAATATACATATATAAATTACGGACAAAACGATGTAAACCCAAATCTCTTAAGACGAACATTATTCATTTTTCTATTAAAACAACCGATGAAATAGTATTTGAATTAAATTAATCAACAAGAAATTAATCATGTAACCTACCAGGTGTTTGTTGAATTCACTGAAAGAAAGAGAGATAAAGGGTGTCGTCTGCTCCGCCACTGCTGGCCTAACGGTGGTGGCATGATCCAATCCCCCCCTGGTTTAGATTCTTCGATGGAAAAGCTCACACAAATGGGGGTCCTGAAAGTGAAACAAGATGCACTGAATAGTATCCCATTGATATTTCAATGAAAATAATGGATGACAACCTCGATGATCGCAACACAGCCGGCGTTGGGATTATTTGTTTTGTCGTTGATATTGACATCATTAACATTTGATATATCTGTGATTAAATTGTGATTTAACTTTTGTTTGTACCTGCCTCCATGATAGTTTGCATGTTGTATAGCAGAAAAAGCATGGACAGGAGGAGCAACTGATACGAACAAGAACAATGTGGTGGAGATTTCGGCCGATACCTAACTGAAAACAAAATCCACCGTCCGGATTTTTGTTGCTTTAGAAGTGCTTCCTCGGAGCATTTTGGGTAGATTCAAGGGGAACAAGTGGAATGGTTTTCATGACAGTGACACTGGACAGCCGCATGCTCCGAGTAGTCCATTTGGGTTAATTTTTTTTCAACTTGAATAATTTAACTCGTTTACCGGTTAATTCGATCAAATAATTTTAAATAAATTTAAAAAGAAATGGGTTTAGTACTCAGCCTATTATTTTTCAGGTTAGGCACAAATAAGGAATCAAATTTTTTTGAATACTACCCAAACACCTGAATATATTTTAGTTTTTTATATTTAATAAATATATGTAATTATTTATATATAAAAGTAAACTAATAGCACAAGTCTTTTAACTCAAGTGGTTTAAGAATGATTGTTGTTATTACAGTTACATGTTCAAACACCAATGATACCAATTAACGTTAACAGAATGATTGGACACCAATCAATATCAAATGGTGAAAATTATATTCTAAAATAGATTTATTCGGTGAACTATGTTCATCACGTCATCTATGATCCAAACAATCAGACTCGTTAACTACTTAATAACTGTCCACCCACTAATTATACTTAAAAAATAAGTAATGATTCAAATTAAATCAAATTTAATTTTTAAATAACTTTTAATTATTTTTATAAAATAAAAATATATATTTTATACTTAAAACATTATAGGTATATTTTAATTTTTTATTTTTACTTAAAAATAATTTTTTAATAAATATTTTAAAAAAATATTTTTAAACTTTACCTTAGTAAAGCTATTTTACCAAGATAAATACACATTTTTAAAAACAAAATCGATTAATCGAACCAAAAATCAGTAATTACTAATATAACTTATTGAATTACAACCTGATCAGAATGTACCCTGATCAGAAGAGTAGCAGACAACAACAATTGTTGATGAGAATTACAACCTTATATTGATCAAGTCATAGAGATTTTGATAAGATTTGAATCATCCAACAAAACAGATAGCTTCAATATATAGTATATGTATTGGACAAATATGGATGTAATGAAGATCAAACCAGAAACATTCATGGACATATTCTTATTATGAATCAACCTAAGGTAACAACAATATTGTCCTAATTCAATTCAAATTCCCAATAGAACGCAAGCAAGAACAATTAAAATACCCAAATTTTCTCTGACTTTAGATCTTGATAGAACTCTTAAGAAGTTGAGAAGGAAAGAAAAGGGAGGTAAGTTTTCAGAACCTCTCCAGTTTGTCGGCTTTAATGACGGGATTTGCGTTGGCGATTGAATCGCGTCCGGGGGACTTGAAATCGAAGGAGCACTCGTGTTTTTCAGGGTACCGATGGTCGCCGCAGAATGTACTCCCGCAGCGGCACTTGAACCCAATCAAACCCACCTTCTTTCTGCAGACGAAGCACCTGTTCGACGACTTGGGAGCTGGGTTTTCATCTCCGGCGTGGACCAAGGCCGGTTGTTTCTCGACCGCAGTCGATGATGAACCCTTGTGAAGTATCTCGTCGGCGGGATTAATCGCTTCCACGACTTGGACACCGAGTGATTTCTCCATGGCGGCTTTCGCCTTCGCCGCTTGCTCCTCCCCAGCACGGAGATCGCGGTAACACTTGGAGCAGAGGTTCATATTCGCCGCTGTGCCGAAAAAGCCGCAACCGTTAGCACAAAGCTTCGGCTCCGACGGGGAAAAGCTAGTTCCTTGATTCTGTTCAGAACCCATATCGTCCAGTTGAGGCTTTGCTTCGATTTCTACGATCAAAGACGAAAAAATAGAATTAGGGATTAGGGTTTTGATTCAGAGAGGGTTTTCCTAATTTTTCTTCTTGATTTTCACAGGAAATCTGAAACAGTCAAAGTACGATTAGCGAGCCTCGCAATCAAAATATATAGATTTTTTCTATTAATGTCATGATTTTTATTGACGAATATAACCTCTACCTACAATGTTCTTGAATACGGCCTAAACCGACATAAAAGGGTATTTTGGTCCTTTAGAGAATCTACAAGATTTTAATTTTACTTGTATGAAAAGAAACGTGCCACACTTTATATTAGGAGAAAATACATGTTTTATTAGATTATTTTATTAATATTTTGATTTTCAGGTTTCGGCTTTTTTAATAAAATATAAAAAATTAAGTTAAATTAATTATTCATGTTTCTATTGGAATTTAATTAATTATTAATTTGAAAATTATTAAATATAAAAAATAAATTTATTAATTAAGTTTTTTCTTTTGCCAAGTCTACTCTTAATGATGGAAATTACTAATTTAAAGACAGATATCAACTTCTTCCATTATTATTATATATAATAATTAATTTATATTTTTATACATAAATCAAAATATAATTTGTTACTCAATAAAAGAACTATAATGATACTTTTATCTAGTATTATCTAGGGGTATTTAGACAGTTTATTTAGTCAATAGTCAAATCAAATTATCAAAAATTAATTTAATTAATTTTTTTAAAATTTTAATTGTTAATTAAACTGATTTTTTAAATATATTATCAAACCGAGCAAAATTTTGGTTAATTCGGTTAATCGAAATTTGTTATAAAATTTTGGAGAAATTACACAAATGATCATTCAACATTGCTAAAATAGTCTTTTTAACCACTGAACTTTAAAAAATTATAAAATAACCATTAAACTTATCTAATTATTATAAATTGATCATTTAATTATTATATGTTATAAATTATTGATAAATTTTAAAAATTTTAATGAATATTTTTTAATAATTTAATAAATTTAATTATCATTTTATATTAATTTGATGAAATTTAATGATCAATTTATAATTTTTAAAAGTTCAGTGATTAAAAATAAATATATAATATAAAATATAAAATTTCGATTAATTAACTTATTTTGAATCGAATTAATTGTTAATCGAACTTTTAAAAAAAATTAACTACTCACCGACCGAACAAAATTTTGTGATCAACCGTTTAACCGAATTAATTTAGTTTGATCAATTAATTCGATTTAGTCAACCGTTTGAATACCCCTAATATTATTTATGAATAAGTTTAAAAATAAAATATTTTTTGATAAATGTTTACTCAAGAGGAGGAAAATAATTTTTTTAATAATTATTGAATGTATAAAATAAGAAAAAAAATATTAACCGAAGTTTTATAATTTATTATTTAAAAATATTAATTTAAAACAGCTTAGGGGTATCCTTTAAGGCAGAAACATGACCACTCTTCTCCGTTCTCTGCCCATGTCAGCTTTCAACCTCCCAAAACGACACGTCGTTTCGTTCTGTCTCGCGCAACTTCTTCACCGTCGCTCAACTACCAGGCCCTTCTGCTCCAGAGTATCGGCCACGTCGTCAACTTCGCTGACTCACTCCATATCGCTGCCGAGTCAACTGGGTCAACCCATCCAAATCGTTGCAGCTCCTGGCCTCTCCGATTCCGAGTTCAGGTTCTTTTCCCTTTTTATTTCTCGTCTTAGATCTTTGAAGTTATTGGAATTTGGGAAGTACCCATTGTTTGCTCAAATCATGAACGTGAATTTTACAGGGTTGCTATTGAGTCATCTTTGTTTAGACATTGGTTGAAGAATCTGGAGAGTGAAAATGGGATTTTGGCTAATCAGGATATGAATTTAACTCATGTTCTTATTCAGGTAAAAGAAAAGGTTTGGGTGCTTTTTGTTTCAATTGTTTTTGTCGTTGTACTGAAATTCATGGAAGAATTGTTTTTTATATACAAAATTTGAACTTACTAAGCATTTGATTATGGAAGTTTGGAGTGATTGTTTTCTTTGATAACAGGGAGTTGATATGTTTGGAAAGCGAATCGGTTTCCTCAAATTCAAAGCCGATATTATCGATAAAGGAACGGGACAGAAGGTATTTGATTGTCTTCTTGAATGGCATTCTAAATGAATCTGCATCAAAGTATGATTCTGGATGGAACTTGCTTGATGTTGAAATTGGTTTTTAATTACAGCTTGGAGTATTTATTGTGGTTTTTCATGCGATTGTTCGATATCTTTTTCTTATGAACAAGAACATGATCAGGTCCCAGGTATAGTGTTTGCACGAGGACCTGCCGTAGCTGTGCTAATTCTTTTGGAGTCCGAGGGCATGACATATGCTGTTCTCACCGAACAGGTAGGGTGATGTTTTTGTGTAATAAAATTTAGTCTTAGCAGTTTATCGATCAATTATGGTTGTAGAGTTGAGGAGAGGAGATATTGAGTTTAGAAGGTGGCCATTTAAATATCTCTACTTCGCTCGATGCTAATGAGTTCTTCATTTTTCTCTAAGGCTAGAGTCCCCACCGGGAGGGTTGTTCTTGAATTGCCTGCCGGAATGTTGGATGATGACAAGGGTGATTTCGTTGGCACTGCAGTTCGTGAGGTCTTCCCTCTCTCTGTCTTTCATTACTGTGCACTTGCACAGACACAAACACATATCCAAATGTTTATATATGCATATTCAAATTTTTCTTTATTTTAGACATCTCTGTGTTTGTCATATCACCATATATGAAGTTTGTAAAATCATTTGCTGTTAGGTGATGAAATCTGCCATTCTTGAGCCCAAGTACTCAAGGGTTATATCTAGCAGCTGACCCGAACATTCGAGTCTCTGCTATGAGACCATTTACCCCCTTTGTAGGTTGTTCTTTTGGATTATATCCCAGCCTACATTATATTTACAAATATGCCGATTGCCAGTCCGGATTGGCTTCTTTTTACCCTCCTTTTGTTTTTTCCTTTCTGTTATAGAAATGGTTTCTTAATGAGTTAAAACTTACAGGTTGAGGAGGAGATTGGTATTCACTTGAAACTAGAAGACATGGTTAACATCACCGCCTTCCTTGATCCATCTACTGGATTCAAAGTTTTTCCTTCTCCGGTATGTTGGTAATACTGATGAGTGCTTCTTCCTTTTTTTTCCGGAAAATCGTAGCATGTTACAAACCCTACGTTCATCACTTCAAATTAGAATCATTAACTGCATGTAACTTTGATTATCTAATTATGAATCAATGATATGCACTATTTACTTGGAATCTCTGCATAACAATTCCAGACCCTCGAATGTTTCGATAGACCTTCGTAGAGAATTCTATATCCTTTTCCAGGGGCATTTTGTCGCGTCATGACCTGATATAGCTTAGGTTTTATATAATCATTTATTGTGTTTTCCATGTTAGGGAGGCTGTGATGAAGAACTTGCCCTATTTCTGTACAGAGGGCATGTTGATAAAAACATTATCACACAGCTTGAAGGAAAAGAAACAGGTCTTTCCGAACACGGTGAACTGATAAAGGTTCGTGTAGTTCCATACGAGAAACTCTGGCGTACGACACCTGATGCAAAAGCACTCATGGCGATCGCCATCTATGAAATGGCCCAGAAAGAAGGATTATTACCACAGTAATCCTAAGACCTAACCAGCTAAAATCGATCGTCGTCGGCTTTTGTTTGTTCCTAAAAACCAAGTTAGTCTAAATTTAACCCTGCTATAGAAATGTGTAAAACTGCTTGAGGCAGTATACACATACCTAGTCATATCCAGTAATAATTCTAGTTCACAATCATGGAGAATTATAGTCAGTTTTCAAATGTTTACGTTCGAGTTTAAAGCCGATGTTTGATCTAGAACTCAGTTCGAATCTTGGCGGTTTAATCTTGTGATAAGAATGAAGCTCTACTTGAATCTGTTCGATTAAATTCGAACAATCTCATAGACACAATTAAAATGAATTTAAAACTACAGAATTAAATTAAAAAAATTTACAGGAACCAAAATTCTGAAATCATTCTATTTTGATTCATAACTCAATGCTTGAGATTGTATGAAAATTAGATGCAATGATCAAACACAACATATTCTTACAGAAAACCAAGTTCAAACTAAAGAATATTATTAAAAGAGACAATCACGAACTCAAAACATACACCTAAATTCGGAAATCCGAATAAGTTCATCCAGAATATACTCGAAAAGAAAAATTAAAAGTGCAATGCACAAAATTGACTCTTTTAAGTCCCTAACCCTAAAAAATCAGCTAGAAAACTCATCATCATCATATATATATATATATATATCGCACTTCCAAAATATAAGCTAAACTACATAGGTTTACTAGCACTTCAAAAACCCTTGGTGCTTCAACCTTTCCCTAAAATTACTTGGATATATGACAACAGAGTCTAAACAAAGACCGCCTTTTGTATGCGTGCAATCGATTTGAGTCGTTGATAGCTTGATCTTTGTCGATGAATTCGAGTTCTCCACGTTGAAGTCCCCCATGTGGTAGTGAAACCATTTTCCAGGTTCGTTCAAAGTGCATTGAGATGTAGCATACTGGCCATCTGAAGTCCATAGTTGAAACCTTACGGGTTTTATATCCCAGCCATGGATGTTCTCGGAGTTGATGATTCGACGACCAAATCTCTTAGAGGCACGGCCTAGCTGCAGTCTGAAGAAAACACTGTAGCTTCCGGGTGGAAAGGGAAATTCCACCTCACCATCAACTTCCAACCACCAGGTTTGCTGGAGATAAGCGAACGAAGAGAACCTGAATCGCAAAGAAAAGGTCTATTTCAGCACCATCAAAAACAGCAATCATTCCCACTTTCAACCAAGTTAAAGCTCCTCTAAACTACTAGCAACTACGAGGACTAATGCGACACAAAGACACGAGGCTGATTCCTTTTCTAAGAGTTCTAACAGGTTGTGTAAGAAACCACCGGGTTAAGTGATTGTCGCCGCAACTTAATTATAGATTCGGGAAGTCAAACGCAGTTGCTTTAAACCCCTATACAAGTCTAACTATGGGACTGAGTAAACCATGGATGAATGTCAAAAACAGTGAGCAGCCAGCCAAGAATTGTCTTTGTTTCTTCAAAAGGAGGCAAGCTTTGAACAAAATTCCTATTTAGACAATAATTACCATCATCATGCATTTACTAATGGATATCATCGAAATTTAACAGTCGAAACAAACGAAAAAGAACATAATTCGGATCAATTCAGCACGGAATGCCCCGAAAATCTCGATTTTGATCAGCCAAATCTAAAAGAATCCATGATAAGAGACTAGAAAATCCTACCATTATCAAGTATCAACCAATTTAATATGATAAATACATGCAAAAAGAAAGTGGATAAGCTCTTGAATCATCACCTAGATTCATCAGTTGGAATATGATTCCAGTATCTTCGATCATCAATCCCAGTTATATGTAATCCCTTTGAAGAAATTGCCATACAAACACCACCTGTGCTCTTATCTAGCCATACATTCTGCAAAAAAGGGGAAAAAAAAAAGGAGTTAAATTAAGAACAAAACTAGTTTCTAACTAAGATTTGCTATGATTTTTGACAAATTAATTAAAAAAACATCAAATCCATGAATAAATTTATGTAAGACTTTATGAAAAGAACCAGTTCACATGAAAAAACAGAAGACCCAGAAATTAAAATCCCAGATTTTCTCGGTATCCAAACAAAAACACACCTTGGTACCACCATCAAGGGTAATAGCTCCACATAGCCTTGCATAAATATCTCGTTTACCCAGATTTTCAGGCACAGAGGGTATAATTTTATCCACAATAACTTGATAATTGGGTGGCAATTTCGCTTCCCAAACGAAATCAGCCCAAGAAGCTCCTCTAAACGCTCTGTTCAACTTCGCCAATTTACATATCTCCGGCGGATCCAAATACTCGATAATCGACGCCACACAGCTCTCCGGCAAATCTCCCAAACTGGGTGACGGCGATGAAGAAGAAGAAACGGGTGAAAAACAGTCGATGATGAACAAAGCAGAGAAATCGGCACCCATCAAGAGAAAACAAAAGGGATTTTTTTTAAAAAAACAGAAAACTAGAAAGTTCTAAAGCAGAGTCTTTGATTCTTCTACAAAATTATAGGAACAAGAGGTGTAAAACATGGAGACGTGCTTGGTTTTTGATGATCTTTGTCTCCTTGTTTCTGTGTTTTGTCTGTTATTTATATTTTCCGGTGAAAAGGGAGGACGACAGAACAGGGAAGACTTGTGTTTTCTGACGGTTTATAGAGAAAACAGAAAGAATTTTGATTTTTTTTTTACTGAATATATTAAATTATAAAATACAATGAAAAAAATATTATGATTAAAATAATAGAAATAAACATTGTGGATAAGGATTTATGCACCTTAAATTTTTATTTAAGGTTATTAATTATAAAGATACTGTTGGTCAATTAATTAATTATAGTAAAATCTGGAGTAATTAATATCTAAGGACTAAGGTTATTGTAATTATAAGATATCATAATTTATTTTATATAAATAAGTATTTTGATATATAATTTTTAAAATTTTAAAGTTAAGAATTTTAAGTTAAAGATAATATTTAAGGGTTTAAATTATATTTTTTTAATAAGTTAACAATGATTACAATAATATCTGTTTTAGAATATAATCTTCACCATTTGACATTGATCGTTTAATCACTTTACTGTCATCAATATTTGAACCTGTGATCTCTAGGAACAACAATCGTTCCTTTAATTAGCTGGGCTAGAGAGTTTGTCCTTAAATTATATATAATATAAACTTTAAAATTTAGTAAGTTCAATTATAATAAAAGATTATTTTTTTTGTCTTATAAATATTGTTTTTATTAATTTTTTGAATTATTTTTTTGAATTTTAGTTTTTATTATTTAAAATTTATTGCTAATAGCACGAATTATCTTGTATCAGTGGTTAAAAAACAATTGTTGTTTTTAGTAGTCACGGGTTTGAGCACCAATAATAACAACATAGTGATTGAGTGATCAAGTATACTCTAAAATAGATACTACTGTAACATTGTAATTAATTTTAAAAAATAATTTTAAAAAACTCTAAATATATTTTAATAAATTTAATTTTTTAAAATATTTAATATAATTATAATAATATTTAATTTAAAACTTTTAAAAATTAATAAAAGATAATATTTATAATATTATATAATAGTTGGTTGTTTTTGAACCTTGAGATGAAAACCGGAAATATGTCCCACTCGTACGGTCGAGCCGTAATTGACCACAAATATTTCACCACTTCAGAAATATCTTAATATGACAGCTATGAATTTTATTTTTTTTATTTAAAAAATGTTTTTGGAGAGTTTTATTTTAATTAAAATATATAATTATAATATTTTCTAAATATATATTTATATAATGTATAAGTAATTATATCCAAATGTAATTATAGATTAATGTTAGTGTCGCAACGACGCAACCTAATAATGTTGTATTAAAGATAAATAAATAAACAAGTTTAATAAAATTTAGGCACAAAGATAATTTTAACTCGAAACGTTTATATTTTTTTTATCGTTTTGGTTCTTATTTTTTTGGATAAATTTAGTCTATAACTTATATTTTTTTATAAATAACTTATTTTTTAACTACCATGATGATCGAACCGTTAAAAATTTAACAATGATGACATATCATATACATATGATAATATATTTTAAATAACATGACATCTAACCTATCAAATATATATAAATATATGAAGTATAATGTTATTTTAATATAAAATATAAAATAATTAAAATTTAAATAAAATATTAAAAAATAATTAATTCTAAAATAAAATATTACTAAACATTCTCAATCATAATTACGATAAAATCAAAGTCATATCTTAAAAAAATAAATACAGTTCGAGATTTTGATTCTATCGTAGTTAAGATTTAAAATATTTAGTAATATTTTATTTGAATTTTAATTATTTTATATTTTATATTAGAAAAAAATCATATTTCATATATTTCACATATATATATATGTATTTGATAGGTTAGATGTCATGTTATTTAAAATATATTATCATATGCATATGACATGTCATCAGTGTTAGATTTTTAACGGTCTAGTTATCATGGTAGTTAAAAAATAAGTTATTTGTCAAAAAAATATAGGTTTAGGGTTGAATTTATCCCAAAAAAGAATAAGGGCTAAAACGATAAAAATTATAAATGTTAAGGGTTAAAATTATCTTTATGCCTAAAATTTAATCTAATATCTTAGATGATGTAATAAAAAAATATTGATTATAGGTTGGATTATGAACTCTTAATACAAGTCGAGTTTAGATTAAATTAGGTCTATTTAAAATAATATAATTTAAACTCAAATAGATTCGATTTTAATTTTATATAGTTTTTAGAGAAAGTTTACTTTTATTTCTATTTAGAGAGAGGAAGAAAAGACTAGGAAAGGGATACTTCACTCGGATTTTGAACCTAGAACTTAAAGAGGAAGGGATGATAATAGGTCAGGAGTGATGGTTTAAAGATTTTGATGCTCTGCGTAATTTATTAAAACAAAACATTTATTTTATCAAAAATATCATTATCTATACAATTTATTTAAAGATATTTATTTTAAAAAAAATATTTTAATAAAAGATATTATTAGATAATTTTTTAAATAATAAAAAATTTAAATATTAAATATTTAAAACAAATATTTTTATTTTTTTCACTTAAAAAGTGACATCTTTTATGTTTTAAGTTAGATAATTATTATATATATATATATAATTAGATACAAATATTTAATTTAATTTTTGGGTTTTGTACGATCGTTCTTATTGTACATATCCAAAACACCATTATAATAGATAAATAATTCCGATCAATCAGTGATCTTAACTTATTATTTAATTTTTTAAAATAAAAAATGTTAAATAAAATATGCCTAAAAAAGATGAGTTGGCAAATATTTTTTTTTTAACTACAAGTCTTAACATTTTTGAAATTTCTTTTGAAACCCTTAATTATAAAAATATTTTCAAGGTCCATTAGTATGACTTAAAATAACTAAAAAATTCATTAAAAACAATCAAGTGACGTGTCTCCATTTGTGTTCACATCATGGAAATTAAGCACGTGTTTTTTAAAATACAGCATGTTCACATACCAAACCATATCAATTGGTCATCGAATTTAAATTAGAATTATTAATGTTTAAATGGACCGGCACTTTGAATTCTCTAACCAGCCATAGAATGTCGTAAAACTCGTTTTCGTAATATATTTTAATTGGACCATATAATAATTAATAATTTTATCAGGGAGTATATTAATAATTAATGAAATTGAAAAATTATATCATATGGGTATAAAAAAATGGTGCACGTTAATCATATGGTTATGTATTTGATTAGAAAATATTATGAATTTTTTTTACCACGTCATTCGCGGTCTTAATCAGTGACGAAAATAAGTGGGTGTGGGCCCTTGAAGATTTTTTTACCACGTCATTCGCGGTCTTAACCAGTGACGAAACTAAGTAGGTGTGAGTTCCAAATTTTTTTTACTTTTGTCTCTCTATTTAATTTTATTTTTTTATGAATTTGCTCTCCTACTTCTAAATATTTATGTTTTACCCCCTAAACCCTAAATCTTGACTCCGTCCCTGGTCCTAACTAATCAGATTCGTTCATTTTATATATTTTTAAGGTGAATCATCATCTTTCTCCTTCTTGTAATAGATGAGTAGGTAGTTATCAGGTAGTTAATTAAAGATGAACGAACTTAATTGCATGTACCACAGATAACGTGGTGAACAAGGTCTATGATATAATCTCTCATTTGATTGAATATTTTATATTTAATTTATTTGTTTCGAACCTTTTCGAATAATATATATCGATATCTGAATTTGATTTTAAAATATCATTTAATATAAAAAAATGTTAAAAGATACATAAATTTAATTTTAAGGTTTAATTTAATATTTTTTTTGTTTAATTAGATTCTTGAACTTGATGCATTAGTCTAAATCAGTACCTAAATATATTTATTTATTTTTATCTAAATAAAATTTATTTTTATAAATAATTTATTTCTTTGTTGTTTCCAAAGGGTTAGGTGTAGAAATGTGATGGTGAGCGATGGAGCGGCCGCAGTCGCCTTAGCTGGGGATTGGACTCATGGGATGGAATGATTTATTTTTGTCAATTCACGATGATGGCATAATTGTTAATTATTTTTATAAATAAATAAATATATATATGAGATATATTAGGTTTAAAATACGGTTAAAATATAATAAATTTTTAATTTTATAAAATTTATTCAAAAATTTTAAATATTAAATTATTTATAATATATTAAATTGTTTAAAAACCCATTACAATAAAATTGTTTTTTAGTAATATTTTTAGCGGCGTTTTTTAAAAAGCGCTACTAAATTATACCTTTAGTGACATTTTTTAAAAACTTCCCTAGATATAAGTCTTTAACGGTGTTATTGGGAAAACGTAACATATTATAAAGAGTAATATTTTAAGTTTTTGACGAATCTTTCGTAAAATTTAAAGTATATTATTTTTTAATCGTACACTTGTTATACATCAGACTTTATAAACATTAAATCGAGATTTTTTTTTAAAAAAAATATCTCAACCCTTATTATTAAAAAGATGTTTATTTATATGATATGACATGAAATAATATTCGTGGTCTCTTGTTTGATGAATATGACACCCATAATGCTTTTGAGGAAGAAGCTGAGCAACATACTTCAAAAGCATGGCTTCATTTTGATGCTGACATTAACGGTTATTCTTACCGTAACGTAGAACATGTCCAGTATCATGTCCTCCAACTTGTTATTTGTTACTTAGTAGTTTTACCTCTTATGGTATGAAGTTTAATATACACAGAAACAGAGTCAGAATTTAAGGTTAAAAAATTAATATATATATATATATATATTAAAGAAATTAAATTCGTAATTTCTGTAAACATTTTAAATAATAAAAATAAAAATAACGTGTAAAATTTAGAGAATTTTTCGTGATCCCATCTATTTGAGAATATAATTATATGTTTAAAGGTTTGAGTTTGGTGACCCTTTAAAAATACAGTGACGGAGTTGTATGATGCTGGGTGGGACAATCACCTCCACCCATGGGCGGAGCCACATTAAAAAATGGTGTGTCTGTTGACACCCTAAAATTATATAGAAAATTATAATTTTCTATATAATTTGTATATAAAAAATTAAAAAAAATGTATAATTGATACCCTTTTATAAATAATTTAACACCCTTTTATATATAATTAATTCTTTTTAAATATCGTTTAAGAAAATGACACCTCTTAAATAAATTTTTACCTCTGTCCCTGCCCTCACCCCCAATTTATTTTCTCACTGTTGTCTCCCTATTTAAATTCTTTTAATTTTTTTTATGAATTTATCCCATATTTTTAAATATTTATGTTTTACCCCCTTTAACCTTAAATCCTAATTCTATCCTTACCGGCAGACATAAAAAAAAAAACAAGATTTTTTTTTCTTTGTTACTTTTCAGCAAAGAGTGCAAGAAACAATGATGGTGTCAAAGAAGACAATGGACAACAATGACAAGATTGATAAAGTTGTGATGTAAATAAATCCGAGTCGTAAATATCGAGATTCGAATCATTAATTTTCTTCATGACAAGTAAAATACTATCCTGAGATGTCATGTGTTTCAATCAAACAGAAACCTTAAAGAAATCTCCATGACTTCAATGAACTAAATCTCCCTAACTAGATGCTGCTCAGTCCCATCTAATTTAAAACCACACTTTATTTGTTTAATTAAATAAAAATATTCAAGTCAAACTTTAAGATATAATTTAAAACTTGAGATTTTTAACTAATTATATACATAAATCTAATTTTGATTTAAGTTAATAAAAAAATAATTTCATGTTTTAAACAATAGAAATTTTTATATTGATTAATTCATATAATAATGTACAAATGAAGGTGTCGGACTTAAATGGTGGAACCAATAATTTGACTTTGACTTCATCGCTGTCTGGAACAGAGGCAAGCCCAGTACCTTCAATTTTTTCCTCTCAGAAAACGGTTCTCGGGGCGACCCGATTAGATCGTACATGTTCCCTCCCGTGTATCCCCACCGTCCCGTTCAGGGGAGATTATGTCATAGGTTCGGCCTATCATGTCAGCCGTGGTTAGAGGTGAATATTCAATCGAGTCAAGTTGAGTTAAAAAATTTTGAGTTATTCGAGTTGACGAGTCAAGTCGAGTCGAATCAAGTCGAGTTTTCGAGTTCCTATAAATATTTTATTATAATTATTTATCATGTTATAGTATGATTTGATTCTAATTTAAATGATTTTCTCTAATCATATAAGATATATATATTCATATTGTAGCAATATTTCTTTTTTATTTTTTATATATCAATGTATATATATCATAAAAAATTAAGAGATTCATCTCAAACTTAAAAATTAATCCTTTAATTACTAAAAATTTCGAGTTATTTGAATTTCCATTTCACAACTCAAACTTTATATGAAACTTTTTCGAGTCGAGTCTATGAAATTTCGAGTCGAGTCAAAACGAGTCGAGTATTTTTGCCTCGAGTCGAGTCTATAAAATTTTGAGTCGAATTGAGTTTTGCTCACCCCTACTGTGGTCCCTAAGCAATTAAAACCACCCATTTCACCATTAATCAGCCATTTAATTAATATAATTTTCAAAAATTATATTTTTAAAATACATAAAAATTATAAGTAAAAATTTATTGGTTAAAAAAATAAATTAAAAATTAATGATGAAGTGGATAGTTATTTTTTCTTATAATCCGATACTAATATCAATATTTATTTATTTATATATTTCCAACCAACCCTAAACTGGACCAGAATTGGAGTTTGAACATAACATGTGCCGTGAGTCTTACTGAGCCCAAAAGTTTGTTCCTTCGCCGAAAGCTTTAAACTTGAGTCGATAATGGACAAGACATGAGCAAGAATCCTTGGCAATGAAATAAAAGAAAAATTCTTTAGGATGCGATTCAATTTTAAGAGTTTTATCCCGATTAATCTAAATGGTATATTTAATTTTGAAGGATGAGTTTTTAAACAAAATTTTTTTATATGTACAATACCAGAACATTTAAAATACGAGACTTACTTAAATGATAATAAATCACTTATCAGTTAAATCAATTTTGATAATCGAAATATCAATGATAAAAAAAAAAATCTAAAGGGACTACGTAACATAATTTAATCAGAAAATGTGTCTTCAAATTCAAGAAAAAGAATCACAAGATTAGTGTTCGGACAACCCATAGACTCCATGTTCCTAATCCTATGTGCATTTGCTCGATGGTTTAAAGAAATTAAGTAAAATAATCATGGTTTTTTCCCCATGTTCTGCATTCTTGCATGAATCATAGCTGTCTGTAAAGTGTCTCCCACGACGATGCCCACGGTAAAACACAGATAACCCATTGTTTAACACCTTAAAAAATATTAAAAACTCGTAAACTTGTTATACATTAGACTCGTCCTAAATCGAACAAAAATCTTAAATCTTTAAGTACCCATTGATCATACTTGGAGTTTAACACGTGGCTTGTTGTCCCAACAGCAATCTACACCACTTTGCTCTAGAGTCAATAGCTGTTTGAAAAAAATGGCGTTTTTAAACCCTAAAATCTTAGCTTGTTTAAACCCTAAACATGGGATTAACGCCCCTAGTTTGTCCTTAATCTCCTCTCGTATAAATAAACTACACTCCAAGTTTTTATTACCATGTGTCCTACGTTAAAACCAGACACAATTCGCCGGTACTAAACCTTCTTTCGTCGCCTTTAAGCAGTGCGTTTCAGTTTCATATTTTCCGGGAATTTGATAACAGTACTCGGACATGGATGTGTTTATTCCCGAAGAGTATGTTATTCAGAGAAGAGTAGAGAAAAGAGCGGCGGCGAAACGACGACTGAATACGGCGGCGAGCAGGAGGATGGAGAAGGAGAAGAAACCGGAGCAGACACCGACGTTTCGAGTAGACGGCGGCGAGGTCTTTGTCTCTGGTGGGATTGGTGAAACCGTAGTTTTCACATGCTTATCTGCTTAATCGGAAATTATGTCGTTTTTAGACAGACTTTGGCGGTAAAAGAATAATAATTTTAGGTATGGAAAGAGAGGAAATATTTAAATCTTTAGACCAAGTAGTTTTAATGTAAAAAATATTATTATTTTTTAAAGATCGAATTTAAACGATTTTGATTCACTTTTACTTTACGATATTAGTTGAATCTGGTTTATTTACAACGTATATTTATTCAATTTATTTTAAAAAGATTATACGTAAACAAAATATAAAACGAGAGTAATTATCTCTTTCGTCGTTCATATATCTCCGCAAGGACGGGGTTGTGTAGGGTGGGGAGGGGACAATCGTCCCCCACCCAATTTTTTTTTTCAATTTTATCATCCTATTTAAATTTTTTAGTATTAATGAATTTGTCCCCCATACTTCTAAATATTTATGTTTTTTTCCCTTCAACCCCAAATCCTGACTCTGTCCCCGTAACTCCGTCTATATCGTTTATATTTTCTTTTACGTTCACTTTCGATTATCTATTCCGATCACTATAATGTCTTTTCTTCTCTCATTAAAATTGTATAAGCCATTTTTTTTTTTAAATTTTAGTTTCCTCCCTTTCACCCAATTTAATAATCATTAATGTATCCTTTTAGGACCATTCCCCGGAATGTCTACATGACGAGGAACCGTTCATTGTCTTCGTCAAGGCATTGTTCCATCGACGTTATGGATTGAATAGGGTTGGTATCCATCAATATCCTTAAAATAATGAGAGAAAAAAAAACAATGCTTGGATAATATGATTTTCTTATTTTTTTTTATCAAAAAACATAGATAATATTTTATATATTTTTTAATTAACTATAATGGTTACAGTAGTATCTGTTCGTGTAAGAATCCATGACCTTCAAAAATAATAATTATTTTTTAATCACTAAAATAAGATAGTTCATGCCGAGTAAATCCTATATATTTTTTAAAAAATTATTAAAAATCAATATTATATGTAATGATAAGACAAAATAATATTCTAAAATAAATAAATCTTAAATATTCATTAGCGGGAAAGACTAGAATTAAAACAGTTTAGTCTGTACGTTTATGTTGGCTTATCTAAATTTAAAATTAAAACAGTTAATATTTTATATTTGAATAAAATAATATAAATGTTAAATATATTATATATATAATTCAAAACTAAAATTATATATTTAATATTTAAAATTTTAATTAAAACGATAAATATTGAATTAACTTAATTTTTAATTAGGGATACATGATTAAAGGCAAAGTAAACCCTAAAAAGGACACAAAGGGTCCATATTTTTTTACTTACCCTTCTTTTACAATATCAATAATTACATGTCCGGTCTGATAACTTCGATTGGAACAGACCGGGACGGCGGGGCCCCCTTTCAATAAAAGCAAACACTGTGGATATGTTTTGTTTTCTTTCTTTTAGACCGGGTCGGTTCTTGAGACATAGATCGGTAAGGGTAATAAAAAATGGTACGCAAGTTTTAAATTGGTATTTTCTATGTATATTATGACAAAAAAATTTATTACGGGCGCCGAATACTGTTGAATATCATTAATGTTGAATACTGTTAAACATTATTAAATTAATTAATAAAAATTTTAAATTTTAAGGACTCAATATGTAATTAATAAAAAAATAATAAACTCAACATATAATTAATAATTGTATGATTAGTCTTGTAGATTTTAATTTTTTATAAATTAACTTAATAATGTTCAACGATGTTTAACATTAACAATGTTCAGCGGTGTTCGATGCACGTTATAAACTTATCCATATTATGATATTTAAGAATAAAAAATATTTTTAATTGTGAATAAATCAATAAATTTAAAAACTGTTATATAATATCTTTGTTGTTTATTTTAATTTTATTGGTTATTAAGATGTCACATCAATATATATTATATTAAAGACTATAAAATTAGATAAAAATATACATTTTAAATGATATATTTTTATCAATAATTAATTATTTTAATAAAACGAAATATTAGATTATTTAAGTAATATAAATTATTTTAATTTTATTTTTGGGAGCGAACAAATTAAACTAAGAGATTCAGCCCATGATATATTTTTATGATATTCGATTTAAATTAATTTATTAATAAATCTGATTTCAACCGTTATAAAAAAAAGGCTACAGAAATTTTAATGCAAAAATCGGATTTAAAATTTTTGTTGTAACATCTTAATTCAGATACGAGACTAAAAAAGGCAATACTTTACTTTTAAAGATTTTTTTTATCTTTTTTATTTTTTAAAATAATTTATTTATAAATTTATTCTCTCATTTTTAAATATTTATATTTTACTTTACAACCTAAAATTTTTGCTTTGTCCTTATCTTGATGCAAAACAATTTTGCCTCCAAAGTAGGGGTGCATTCAGTTCGGTTTCGGTTTAATTCGGCAAACTATTTTAGTACTCGTCGGTTTTCGATTCGATTAATCTCGATTTTTGGGTTTTTTATATTAATATTAATTTTTAAAAATTTATATTTTATCTTGATAAAATAACTTTATTTTATGATTTTTAAATATTAAAAGGTAAAAATTTTGAGATATTTTTCATAAATATTTATTAAAAACTTATTTTTTAATAAAAAATAAAAATACATATATAGTATTTTAAGCGTAAAATATATATTTTTATCTTATAAAAATAATTAAAAAATAATATATTTTTATGCAAAATAATGGTTCACAATTGTCCTCACAAAACGGAATTTTTCTAAATAACTAGAAATATTGAAATTCTTATATTTTTATTAAAAAGATAATATATATCAAGAATTTATTATTTTTTTTATAAAAAATTGATATGCATAAAAAATTTATATTAAAATTTTTGTAAAAAAAAATAATATAATCGTATTTAACCGTTTTTAATTTGTCTGTTACGATAATATGTTTCTTTCAAAAACATTTCTAAAATAATAGTTTTTAAATGGTCCACGCTTCACATGCACCACAGCTTGCAACTTTAATCATGTTTTTATTTTATCTTTTTATTCCATTATTTTTATGATACATACACATTAAATATAAATATAAATTCAATCGCGAATAAAAGTGGTAAATATAAATTTAAATCTAAATTTAATTTAATGATCTAAAATAAAAAGATTAATGGATTAGTAGTGGTTGTTAAAAATTAGGTGATTAATTTAAGAAAATAAATAATAATAAAAAATAAAAATAATAAATAATAAAATCCTCTCAATATTGAATTATAACTTCATTCCTACATAAAAATATAATTATTTAAATTTAAAATTATACAAATAAAAATAAAACAAAAAATATGATGACGAATAAACAAATTTAAAATTAGTACCGTTTTTATCAAAAAATTATTAAATGAATTATGTTCATTATGTCATCCGTCGTCCAATCAATCTGATTCGTTCATCTCAAAATAACTATCCACTCTCTAATTATATATAAAAAAATGATGATTTATATTTAAAGAATAAATAAAAAACTGATAAATTGAGATCACGTATGATAAATAAGATTTATCTAATAATTTTTTCGTGTTTGATGTCGTTAAATAAACAAAAATATATATAAAAAACAGTTTTTGGAAATTGTACCTAAAAAATATTATAAAATATACTCCTAATACAATAAATACGGAATACGGCTAGATTTCGTGGAATATTTATAAAGAATCAAGGACATTTTAGTCTTTTCAATAGAATATAAATCACGGTATTTTGAGTCTCAGAGAGTCAACCTTATCCGTTGTATTTACTTCTTCAGTGTTTTAAGATATCGTGATATTTTTAATGATGTAAGTTAGCAATATCTCGCGATATGATAATTAAAAAGTGCGGCGATTTAGATATGGGGGCTTAGACACTGCCCAAAATCTCCGGCGCAATCGCCGGAGGGGCCCTTAGCTTTTGCTTAACTGTCATTAAAATTAGTTGTTAACCCTAATTGGAAAAATTATATCATGGGTCAGTCTTACCACGTTATCCATAAGACCAATCAATAGAAACTGTCCACCTTATTATTTTTTAATTCCCATGAACAGGTGGTGGGACTGACACATGATATAATTTTCCCTAATTGGAATACTATTTAATTTATTTTTTTATCTGCATTTATTCACGTATAAAACACTTTCCATTAAATATTTTGATAAATCTATCCTAAGTTCATGTTTAGGGGTGAGTTTTCGATCGAGTCGTGTCAAAAAAATTTGAGTTATTTGAGTTTACGACTCATAATTTATCATTCAAACTTTATTTAAAAATTTTTCGTTTTGAGTTGAGTTTAAAAATTTGAATCGAGTTTTCGGGTTTTTATAAAAATTTAATTTTAATTATTTATCATCTTATAGTAATTTAATTTCAATTTAAATGATTTTTTTAATTATACAAGATATGTATGTATATATTTCTTTATATGTGACAATATTTTTTCGTATTTTTATATATTAATATATATCATAAAAAAATGAGACTCGTCTCGAACTTAAAAATAAATTCTTTTATTACTAAAAATTTTGAGATATTTGAATTTCCATTTTACAACTCAAACTTTATTTAAAATTTTTCAAGTTGAGTTGAGTTAAAGCGAGTTGAGTATTTTTGTCTCAAGTCAAGTCTACTTGTTCGTTTTTTTATTCGAGTCGAGTTTTGCTCACACCTATAATCATGTTTATTATTTTTTATTTAGCTACAATAGTTACAATAATATCTATTCTAGAGTATACTCTCAACAATTGGAGATTAATCGCTCAATCACTGTATTGACATTACTAATGCTCGAACTCATGACCTCCATGAACAATAATTATTCATTTAACTACTGAGGCTAGACGATTCGTACTTTAATAATATTTGTTTAATATTTTAGTCATTTAATAATACACATATCATGCACATAAAATTTTCAAACTTAAATCATTTCATATAAAATACGTCCCTTTTTCACTAAAATCATTTCACGAGTTTTACATTTATTCATTTTTATAAGACAAAGGAAGGACTCTTTAAAATCGAATTCAAAATTTAATATTAATAAAGACTAAAACGATATTTTTTTAAATACATTACAATAATTTTTAAAATACCATAAATTATACATGAATACATATTTAAACTCATAATTTTTATCGAATATTAATCGAATAAAAATTCAATCACTTATAATGATTTTTTTACTTTCTTGATAAAATAAATAAATAATTGATTGACTTACGTACAATTTTATATTTTAGGGTTTCAATCTAGTTATAAGATTTGACCAAATTATTGTGTTTTAAGTATAATTAAACTCGTATTTTTATGTAAGTTAAAAACATCAACGATATTAATCGAGTTAAAATTTTATTATTATTATTATTATTATTGAAGTATTTTCAAATATTTAATACTCAAACTATAATTATTTTTTGTTTAATTATTCAAATATATATTTTTAAAAATTCGAATTATAATTTATAAATATATATTTGTACCAAAGAAATTGACTAAGTAGTATCACATATTAATCAAGTATCATCATCAATTTAATTAAAAATAACGGAAACACTACTATTTTAATTAAAAGGTAATTAAATTATTATAATAAATTCTTTCATTAAAATTAAATGTTATAATCTCATGAGATTAATATAATCAAAATCTCATATCAATTTCTCTCGAAAACAAATCATTTGGGCACAAATTCTTTTACAAAATTGCCATTCTAAATTTTTAACCCTTCAATTATACTGTGAAAGAAGACAACATTCTTAAATTCATTCCCTGTTTTCAATCCAAGTTTTCCTCCACATAATTCATTTGTCTGTTTTCAAGTGATTTGCTTTAATGGGGTTGTTTCAAAAAGCTTGGATTTTCAAGTCATGGAGTGGTTTATTACTAGAGACTTCATCTCTTCATTGATTTTTCCTTTCTTGTTCCTTCTCTTCCATTTTATTACTGTCTGTTTCCAGAGCAAAGCTTTCAACTTTGCCTTGGTTTAAATCTTATGATAAAGCCCACATCTTCTACTCTGTTGGGTTCTTTTCCTTTTTTACTATCTCTGCTTCATTTTTTGTGTTGCTGAATTCTACCTGCGGGTGATAAAAAGAAAACAGAGTTTTTCTGGGTTGATGAAAGGTTGAATTCTACTTGTGGGGTGAGAAAATGAGACCATACACTTATTTGCTGCTTATTTTCTTGGCTTCTGGAGTTCTTTGTGTGACTTGTAGTCCTTTCCCTAGTAATGAAGGTAATGATCTTTTCTGGGTTTGTCTTTGGTTTTTCTATTTTTGTAGATCTTGTTTGGTTTCTGGGAAAATGTTGGTAGAGGTAGGAGTTTTAGTTAGTGTTTTCCCCTCGGTTTAGATTTGTGCTCTTGATTTTGTGGATACTTGTTATACTTATGGACATTGGGCAATGGACATATGGTTTGAATGGTATCAATCTTACTGAGTGTTGGATTCTGGTTTTGTGAAGTTCGGGCTATTACATCATTCAAGGAAGCTATTTATGAAGACCCGAATCTGGTTTTATCAAACTGGAATGCTGTAGATGCTGATCCATGTGGATGGACTGGGATTACTTGTAATCATGAGAGACAACATGTTATGAAGATGTAAGAACTGAACCAACAAAATTTCAATGTTCTTTAGTGGTGGATATGTTCTTAAGTTGTCCATTTCATGTGTTGCAGAAACATATCTGGTTCATCTTTGAAGGGATTTCTTGCTCCCGAGATGGGACAGATTATCTACCTGCAAGAACTGTATGCTCCTTTTTGTTCTTATTGGCATCAAAATGATGCTCTTGGTCCAACTATTAATGGTCTGACTCATAATTTCACATGTTTTTTCGTAGGACTTTACGCAAGAACAATCTGATCGGCACGATACCTAAAGAACTCGGCATGTTGAAGTTCCTCAAGGTGTTGGATTTGGGGATGAATCAACTGACTGGTATTATTCCTCCAGAGCTTGGGAATTTAACCAGTGTAGTGAAAATGTAAACCCCAAACTTCATGTTTCGATGAAGTTAACATTTGTGGCGAATTTAGGCCATTTTGCTTATTTTGTCTATGGTTGTTTTCACAGAAATCTTCAGTCAAATGGATTGACCGGAAGCTTGCCTGGTGAGCTTGGCAATTTAAAGTATCTTCAGGAACTTATTCTCGATCGAAATAAGCTTCAAGGAACTATTCCTGCTGAAAGTAACTCATCATTTGTGGCTAATATAATTGGAATGTAAGTCGAGCAAACTCGGTAGGAAACATGGCTGCTCTTTATTTATACTTAGTTAAGAATCTGTTTCTATATATACAATACCTATATTAAATTTAGACTAATTGTTTCGAAGTTGATCCGAAATAATTATTTTCACTTCAGGAATGGTTCAGGTTCAAACTTAACTGGACTTTGCAGTGCCTCTCAGCTGAAAGTTGTTGATTTGTCCTACAATTTTTTGGTTGGAAGCATACCAAAGTGTTTGGAAAATATTCCTAGGTAAACTTTCTTTTGCGCCTGCATCATAGATCTGTGCTGGCTTCCTTTTATCCGACCGGCTCATGTTTTCATATAATAACACAGCACAAGCTTTCAAGGGAACTGCCTCCAGGGAAAAGATGCTAAACAGCGGCCTCCCAGCCAATGTGGTAAGTATTACATAATCTACCCTTAGTCCGTGCCTCGAATGAGAATAGTTGAAGAAAAACGTATGTTCTTGGCTAAGATGACATCTTGAAACTTGAAATTTCGTCGATTTATTTCCTTATTATATTGACTAGTGCTGCTGATGGTCTTGTGAGTATGACCACTTAAAGAACCAAAGATTGATTGTTACACACTTGGCGCCTTGGTGGTGCCATTATTCGTTATTAGGTCTTCAGCCATCGAGAACTCATAGAGAAGCAAGCCCTAAGAATAGTCTTCCCAAAGCTGCTGTCAAGCCTCGGAAAGCATCAACACCTGCCTGGCTTTTGGCTCTTCAAATTGTTACAGGAATTTTGGTGGGGTCTCTCTTTCTTGTTGCCATCCTTATTGCTTTCCAAAGATGCAATAGCAAGCCTGCAATTATAATCCCTTGGAGGAAATCGGGGAGTGAAAAGGAACAATTGATGGTATACGTAGGTTAGTTTTCGACATATGGCATTAATTACACACTCAAATTAACTTAGAAACATGTTTTTCGAAGTCGTATTGGTTAACTCTGAATTTCTGCAGATTCGGAGTTGTTGAAAGATGTTACAAAATTTGACAGACAAGAGCTTGATGTAGCTTGTGAAGACTTCAGCAACATTATCGGTTCCTCCTCGGATAGTGTTGTCTACAAAGGGACCATGAAGGGTGGTCCCGAAATCGCCGTGATATCCTTCTGCATTAAGGAGCAGCAGTGGACTGGCTATCTTGAGCTCTACTTCCAGAGAGAGGTACTTGTTATTTCTGTGAACAGTTTGACAGAAAAATTAATTCGTCGAAAGATGTAATGCTTTAAGTTGCAAGAATTTATGAACTTCGAGTAATTGTGTTCTAAGTTTTTCGCATATTTGCTACTCAGGTGGCAGATTTGGCAAGACTGAATCACGAGAATGTAGGGAGATTATTAGGTTATTGTGGAGAGAGCAGTCCATTTACAAGGATGCTCGTCTTCGAATACGCATCAAATGGAACACTCTATGAGCATTTGCATTGTAAGCATACTTACTCTATTCTACACAAAGATAAATTTTTTATCGAGTTTAACCCGAGTATCCACCTTTAATGTAGATGGAGAAGGATCCCCGTTATCTTGGACCCGGCGGATGAGAATTATTCTCGGTATTGCTCGAGGACTCAAGTATCTTCATACTGAACTCGATCCTCCATTCACCATATCAGAGCTAAACTCTAGTGCTGTGTATCTTACAGAGGATTTTTCTCCCAAGGTACCTCCTCTACACGATCATCTAATGGTTTCTTCATGATCCGGATATACTTGAATACTAGTCATTTCTTCCGTATCTAAAATAAGAAATGTATATATCGGCGTTTCTGTTTCGTGTGCCGGAAATCCTTATGATGAAGAATATAAATTGCCCTGTAAACCATTACAGTTGGTTGATTTCGAGAGTTGGAAGACAATTCTTGCTAGATCAGAAAAGAACTCCGGTTCTATCGGCAGCAGTGGCTCAATCTGTCTACTTCCGAATTCGTTGGTGAAACGTCATCTCGATATCCAAGGAAATATTCATGCTTTTGCCATACTTCTACTGGAGATAATTAGCGGGAAGCCTCCATTCTGCAAGGAGAAAGGCTGCTTGATAGATTGGGTAAGCAAGTTCAACCTTTCTTGAAATTCCTCGTTATCATCATATATGCTAAGCTTGATATGCTTCGAAATTACAGGCCAGGGACTATCTTGAATTACCGGAGGTGATGTCTTACATCGTAGATCCGGAGCTAAAACACTTCAGCTACGACGATCTTCGAGTCATCTGTGAAGTTATATGCCTTTGCATTCATCCGGACTTCTCGAAACAGCCATCGATGAAGGAAATAAGCCAAATGCTGGAGAGCAGAATCGACACATCTTTATCGGTCGAGCTCAAGACATCGTTAGCATGGGCTGAACTCGCTCTTTCATCGTGATTGCATTCATTTCATCTTTCCGAAATGGCTATCGGAGGAGAGGCGTTAAGTCTAATGTTGGGAGAGTGGAATCGACACGCATCCATATCGATCGAGCTCAAGGCATCTTCTTTAGCACGTGGCTGAACTCACTCTTTCGTCACGAGTTAAGTTGAGTTGAATTGAGGTCACGAGTTAAGTTGAGTTGAATTGAGCTAACGTATCGTAACATTAAAATACATATAGTTGTGAGCCATTTTGGTCTTTGTGAATGTTGCTTGCCGAAAAAGAAACATTTAGATATTTCAATTACGATAATCATTCTAAATTAGTCCATAAATTTTTAAATATTTTAATTTTATGTTAAAACTATAACTTCCATTCCTACATCTCTTCTAAATCATTTCCAAACTTTTAAACATTTCAACTTTCTTCATACACTATCGATATATTAAATATTACGCAAAACATCAATGTGTATTATATAATAGTATAACAAACTATATTATAATACGATATCTCGTTAATTTTATATTAGCAATGAACTGCACTTTGATATTTTTTTCAAAATAAAATATTATTTTTCTAAATTTCAGTAAAATTGATCTTATAATCCATCAAACCAACAAATTAAATAGAGAAAAATATAATCTAATAATTAAAATTCATAACAACATACATTGTTTTTCAAAATAAATGATTGAATTAAATATTTTCCTCATTTCTCCTCTTTCCTTCTCCCTAAAAGGATGAATTTCTCAATTTAATATCAAAACTTTTGTTTGAACATTTTGGTACTTGAACTTAGAAAAATTCTCAATTTAGTACATGTGCTGACATGACATTGATTGATCAAAATTTTGACATGTACTTATTTGAGAAAAATATTCTAATTTTATTATCAAAATGGTCTAAAAAATTTAAATTTCAAGTAAAAAATTTATCAAAATTAAAGACCAATCGAAAAATAATCGATAAAAAAGAAAAGGGATATAAAAGTGGTCATCCCTATTCATAATTTATAGTTTTTTCAAAATTTTTATATCGAAAAACTCGATCAAATCCTTCTCAAATCAAAGAATTTGATCTAAAAACTGGTTTAGTGTGATATAGCTCGTTCTTTGACGATGTCGTAGCTCATTTCACTCAGGTCAGTGGCTTGCAACTCAACTTGAACACCATCCAACTCTTTTCTGAATCTGTCCTTAGAGCTGGCGTACACCATTTTGCTCCTCACTCGAGATGTATCCGGAGCCCTGCAATCAGTATCATAAGACCAAGACACCGATCTTGATAGGCTTAAATATCGAAATCGATTTTCTTAAAACACACCATGACTTATTCCGAACTCGTTTTTTAAACATTCTTATATCGAGTCGAGACATGACAGAGTTATTTTATCATCCGTAGCTTGAATATGCATGTTAATGGAGAATGTGATTACCATGCAATGAAGACGATTTTGCTCTTTTGGCAATTTTCGTTGGTGGTGAAATCGAGATCGAAGACGGCGTAACGACACTCATTGGTTGGCAAACTAGCGATTAAGTCTTCGTATTTGTCATTTGGTTCACCCAACTTGTCGACCACGACCTGCTGAGTGGCGTCTTCTATTCTGAAAATGATGTACCTGTAATTCCTCTTGGCTTTTAGTTCTAAGAACTTGGCCTTACAATTATCATTCACAGCGATCCCAGAGGATGCATTCGCCTGTACCAACAAAACAAACATTTTGGTTACATTATGATTAGAGATTTGTATCGAATCAAAGGAAAATAAGATACGAATAGAGGCTTAAAGGGTCCTATTTGTTTATATATATTCTTAACCTTCTGATAACTTATAAACAAAGCAATTTGAATCGAAGTTTTCTAGGATGAATATCATCGGTTTTTCCATTGAAACTACTTGTTAAATTCATTTACAAATACGTTACGATATAGCTTTTATGAACTATATTCGTATTATGTAATCGAATCATGTTTGATATTATTAAATACAAGAAGAAAAGCACATACCATATTATCACCTACAAGAGAAGAATGTGACTTTTGTGAGGAATGTGAACTAGGAAGAGGATGAATGATTGTTTTGAGTACAAAAAAGGATGAGATCCTTATTTCTAGGGGCAATGAGAGGTTAAAATTTAAGGTTAATATTAATAAAAAAAAGTATAATTTTTAATTAAATATAGAAAATCGTTAGGTCAAATGATAAAAAAACGAATAATTTGCGAATATTTTTACGAATTCGAACAAAGTTTGAAAGTACATTTTAAGCTTAATGGTGCATGGCTTGCTTTTTCAGGAAATTTTATTGTATTAATCAGATCATTAAATTTTAAATTTGATTTGAACAACAATTTTTTAATAGAATTACTTACAAATTTTGACAAATATCAACATGGAGTCAAGAGAATATCTTAATAAATAAACGTATAACGGTTAACTAATTGTTTATGTTAAAGGGTATATTTGACCTATTATGAACACTAGGGGTGTAAAAATGAACAATATTTTATTAATCGGTACAACCGCTCGTTTTATAGGTTAATTAACCTTATCGCTAAAGATAAATAATTTTGGTTAACTAAATCACTGAAAAAAGATATTAATGGTTAACTTATAGATATTTTTTAACTATGAAATTTTCCTTTAAAATCTTTCTATTTAAGTATTTTTTTAATTTTAATATAATATCTATTGGAGAGATGGATTTATTAGTCTAAAAAGAAATAATGAACATTGAAAAGAAATTTATAAAATATTATATACTTACATATTAACCTCTAATCGAACCGTTTTTAACAGTTAACCACAATAATGATTAATCATTTAAAAAATTAACGATCAACTATTTCTTAATGATTAAGTTACGGTTAATAACTGTTATAATAATTAACCAACTATTTAAGCTAAATTATACGACTAACTAATCGTCATTTATTTGAAACGAATTGTCATCTAAAATACGAAAAAAAATCTAATATCGAATTATCCAACCAGGAAACTTAAATTTTAACAATGATTAATACCAAAACAATTCCATGCCTACAAGCTACAAGCCTACAAGTAGTTGTTTCTCTAACCCTACAGAAAACATTACACCCTTGGAGCTCGATTAAGAACGGAGAAATTGAATCTTGAGTTAGGGAGATCCCAGTAAAGTCCGATTTCATCATCAACCTTAAGATCTCACCTCATAACAAAGTTTGGAATCCATTGCTAGATGAATACATGAGCTCCATGCTTCTATCTCTTGAAATCATGGCATAATCACTGTTGGTATCGCAGTCGAAAACAGAAACCTGCAACCCTGCATCTGTATGAATCTGTTGGTTCCGTTCAAAGTCCCAGTGCGGCAAGATATGAGATTCCACGAAGTTCTTTGGCAATAACAGCCTCGACAGGTCGCTGAAAATATCGCTCTTGCGAAGCTTCTTCTTCATGCACCATGGATCATGCTCCTGGCCAAACCTCAACTCAGGTTCTGGTTCACATAATCTCTTCTCTTGTTGCGGTTTTTGAAAAGCTTGGGACTCGGACTCTCCTCCCTTTTTCTCTTCTTGTTGGATGTAAACACATAATTCGGAGACAAAGTAAGTCCGCCATTGTTGTTCCGATCATGGAGATTGCTCTTCTCCATTATATATTCATCACTGCTTTCTTTGTACTGAATTAATTGTTTTTCCTCATCGGTGGAAATACAACAACAGGAAAGTGACAACTCTAACGAGATTCCGGCATCAGTACCGGCTTTCTTTAATTCCGACGGAAAGACTCCGTCCTTCTTCATACATTCTAATTTCTTGGCTTGTTTCTGCTTATCCGTTGGTGCAGAAGATGACTTAAAACCGAGTGAAAGAGACAAGTCCAACGAAACATGGTTCTTTTTCCGATCTGGGTTTCCTTTTTTTGCCCTAATATCGCCGTCCTCGTCCATGAAATTGAAGAAGATAAGTTTCCTTTCCTGCATTGCTGAATCGGTAGAGCTTGTTCGTTTTTTAGGTTTAACTCTAAAACCTTCTCAAGGCTATTTTTTTCAACCATGTTAGGGTTTATATAGATTTAAATCTTTTTCCCCAAGTAATTGTACACCGTCATTGTCAATCTGTAAGAAATTTCATTCTATCTAGAAATAAAAAAATATTTTTTATTAATTATTAGAGTTAATTTTTTATTTATTATTTTTTAAATTGATTTTAGGCGTAATGTTAAAAAATATATTATCGACGTTGGATTAAATGATTAATTTGATTTATATTATTTTTTAAAAATAATTTAATTTTTAATATTTGATTTTGGTTCAAAATGGTCTTGAATAAAAAATATTACTACTTAATCGTCCTAACTTTTAATGACTCGACAAAATGACACACACATATTATAATTTTTAACTAATATGCCATTTTGTAAAGTTGATATATTTGCTTATATGACGTCTGCTATCATGGCATGTAATGTCATGTAGGTTTATCTCGTCATTTCATTTAATTTATTATTAGTTCACTAGTAATTTTCATCTAAATTAAGATAATTTTGGTCTAAAATAAAAGATTAAAAGATTAAATTACTTTTAAAAATAGAAACTAAAATGATAACTCGATCGAATGTTAGTGATAATTTTTAGCATTATGTCTTAAAATTAAATACACAATTTTAGGATTAGCAAATATCAAATATAAAAAATGAAAAAAAAATTAAACTTTTAAATATAAAACTTAAGAGAGACAAAAATCTTATTAATTAATATCTAAATTAAAAATAATTATACTAAAAATTTTGAAAGGAATAACAATCCCAATTTAGGGACTAAAGTGGATAAAAAAGTTTAAAGACCAAGTTGTGAAAAATTTCCAAATTCAGGGACTAAACATTGGTTTATCCCTTTCGTTTCATATTTGTCTCTTTCCTTGGGCCTGGGTTTTAACCTAAATGTAATGAACCAGGACTTCTAAAAACTTATCTCATTTTATTCAACTCAACCAGTTCTTATTTAATGTAACCCAGAGTTATTAAACTATTAATTCTATTTTATTTTATTTTATCAATTAAATCAATAAATTATTAAATTTAATTTTAATCAAACAAACAATTTTTAACATAATTATTTATAAATTTTGATAAACATCAAACATTTTAAGAGGTTTAAAACTACATTTTTCCCCAACACCGCCAGAGAACATTTTGATTTTTTTGATAAAATAAAAATATTTTATTCATCCAAAAGAACTATCTATATGCACTCTCAAAGTAAAGTTAAATCAAACAAAAATATAAAAAATTAAATCAAATCCCATTCCGCAGCAAGCGTATGGGAAGAAAGAGTTAATTTCGTGTTCCCTGAAAGCTTCCAACATACTGTCTTTTGAATCTACAATCCCAGAATTACAGTCGGTCGAAGCGAATGGCCATGTAATCTATAATTCCTTTATTGCCAAATATGATATAAAAAACTACACCAGGCCAAACGAATAATGGTCGCCTTCAACGACCTTCCTCTACCATTTTCTAGGATCCACTCTACCATGTCATGCCAGCTAGCAAAATGATGCAATTGCAAGACAACTTTCCAAACTAGCCTTGAATAATCACAGTTAAAGAAAAGATGATCCCTACATTCAAACTCATAATCACACAAAATACATTATGAGTTAGCTATGCATCTCCAACGCAACATCCTAACTTTTGTTGGCAACCTATCATACAACACAAGCCAAGCCATAAATGAGTGATGAAGGATCGCCCAACCTCCTCATAAAATTTTGAACCACGAGACATTTTTGTTCTTATGTCGAAGAATGTCCCATATTTTCCGTGCTTGAAAATTTCCTGACAAATTACTCACTAAAGTAAACTCATCTCGTAAGCTAAGAATCTTTTTCTAAGTCCAATTATGATTGATTCTCCAACAACTTGCCAGATAAAGACCCTTTGAGTATATAGTTCTCAATTTATGTCATTCAAAGAAAACTAAATTTAACAAAAATGGTCTATAAACATCTCATCATATAAGATCTATTCCAAATTCTTAATTCTTGGCGACTTTAAATAAGATATTGAGAATTGTAATATGATTCTTTTTATTTATTTTGTTTTAAGGTATGTGTTAACAAAGTAGGTAAAGAAGTAAGGTCACATTATTTATCATCGAGTGTGAGCGTAGAATAAACTATAATCATTAAATTTTATATTGATCGTTAATATTAAATGATTTTAGTTAATTGATTATTCAAAAATGGTTAATAATTAACGGTTATAAAATTCTTTAAGCATAAAATAAAGTTTGTGATAAGAATTTGCCTATTTATTTTATTTAAAAAATTTAATATAATATTTATTGGAAAGATAATTTTATTATTCTCAAAAATATTAGTTAAGGTTTGAAATTTATTTTAATAGGTTAATTACATGTTTTTTATTTTAAAAAAAAACATGTAATTGAACCATTAAGTAGAGGTTAATTGTTTAAAAATTTAATGGTTAACCATTTATTAATGGTTATATTACTTTTTAATAAACTCTATCGTTTATGTTAAATGGTACAATTAACTTACCATGAACATTAGAGGTGCGCAAAATAAATCGTAATCATCAATCGGTACAATTTTTATTTTATAGGTTAATTAAACTAATTGTTAAAGTTAAATAGTTTAGGTTAACCGAATCGCTAAAAAATATTAATGGTTAACCTATAAATATATTTTTAACTATGAAGTTTGTGTTCAAAATCTTACTATTTAAATATATATTAAATTTTCATACAATATCTATAGGTGATATAGATTCTAATTTTAAAAAAATAATGAACTTTGAAAAGAAAATTGTAAAATATTATATACGTACCGTATTAACTTATAATCAAATCGTTTTTTAATGATTAACCACAATAATAATTAATCTTTTAAAAAAATAACAGATAGTGGTTTCTTAATGATTAGGTTAAGATTAATAACAATTATGACGATTAATCAATCTTTTAAGTTAAACGATACGATTAATCTATCATGAATTATCATGAATATGATATATTATTGAGTATTTATTTGAATCAAAATCATTGCCATCTAAAATGTGAACAATAAAAATCTAATATAAAATTATCCAACCACGATACATAAATTTGATAAACATCGATCACAGAGTCAAGAGAACATCTTAATTAATAAACGTATAACGGTTAGCTAATCGTATATGTAAAATGATATAATTGACCTATCATGAACACTAGGGTTGTATAAAATAAATCTTACTTATTAACTAGTATAACCGTTCATTTTATAAGTTAATTAACCTCACTATTAAGGTTAAACGGTTTCGGTTAATCAAACCGTTAAAAAATGATTAATGTCACGGGTCGCAAGTTGAGGTCCGAGACATTGGCATCACATGGTATATTTTGGCCTGCCCAAATAAAACAAAGGGTGATTTTGGGCTTGCGAAGTCCACCAACGTTGGCCCGATCCCGAGAGTGTTCTAGAAGCTTTATCTATCCAAGGTGTGTGAACACATTGTGTGAACACAGAAGATACTTTCCATAGTTAGGTAGGAATATTCTCAAAATTATGCTTTGTAAATGGATAGAGTTGTATCATAGCCGTCGATGTAAATCTGTATAGACCGTAGGATCGAGGAGAGTTTAAGTATAAATAGAGGCCTTCCCGGCCTCATTTGATGTATCTAAGTTTCTAAGTAATAAAGACATTTTCTTTAAATCCTCTAAGTGTTCTTATTTGTTCTTTCTTTGTTCTTGAGCGTTCTTGAGAAGTTTTTCCTCGCTCATCTCTTTTGATCCGTTTTCGCATAAAACGTTTTACGTTTGTCAGTATTTAGGAAGTTTAATCTTCCTTAAATGTTGAGAACGCTTACTTAGGCGTTTGTGCTGAGTCACATCGCCTAAGGCTGCACGGTAGGCTGGTTTAAAAGTCTAGCCACGTGACATTAAATTATAGATATTATTTAACTATAAAGTTTGCGTTTAAAAATATTTTAAAAAAAATTAATTCAATAACTATGAGCTTACATATTTAACTTGTAACCGAACCGTTTATTAACGGTTAATCATTTATTAGTGATTAGTTTACGATTAATAATCGTTAAAATTATTAACCAACCATTTAAGTTAAACGATATGACTAACCTTTCGTGAACACGCATATTAAGTATTTATTTGAATTAAATTATTGTAATCTAAAATATTAAAAAATAATTCTAATATAGAATTATCACACCATAAAACTTAAATTTAATAATAGTTAATACAAAAATAATTCCATGCCTACAGGCTACAAGTAGTTGATTCTCTAACACTACAGAAGAACTTTGAAAACAATACTCCCTTGGAGCTCGATTAAAAACGGAAAAATTAAATCTTGAGTTAAGGAGATCCCAGTAAAGTCTAATATTATCGTAACCTTAGGATCTCCCCTGATAACAAAGTTTAGAATCCATTTTTGGATGAAGACGTGAGCTCCATGCTTCCCTCTTTTGAACATGGCATAATAACCGTTGGTATCGTCGTCGAAAACCAAAACCTAAACCATTCATATATATGAATCTATTATTTTCATTCACAGTCCCAGTGCGGCAAGATATAAGATTTCACAAAGTTCTTTAGCAATAACAACCTCGACAAGTTGCTGAGAATATCGATCTTACGAAGCTTTTTCTTCATTCACCATGGATCATGTTCCTAGCCAAATCTCAACTCAGGTTTTGGTTCACATAATCTCTTTCTCTTGTTGCGGTTTTTGAAAAGCTTGAGACTCGGACTCTCCTTCTTTTTCTTTTTTTGTTAAATTTAAATACATTATTCAAAAATAAAGTAAGGCCGCCATTGTTGTTCCGATTATGAAGATTGCTTTTCTCCATTATATATTATCACTATTTTTTTTGTACTGAATTAATTGTTTTTCTTATCGCTGAAAATACACCACACAAAAAAAGACAACTCTAACGAGATTCCGGCATCAGTACCGATTTTCTTTGATTCCGACGAAAAGGCTTTGTCGTTCTTCTTCATACATTCTAATTTCTTGGCTTGTTTCTGCTTATCAGATGGTGTAGAAGATGACGTAAAACCGAGTGAAAGAGATAAATGAAACATGGTTCTTTTTTTTATCTGAGTTTTCTTCTTTTTCCCTAATGCCGACGTCCTCGTCCATGAAATTGAATAAGATAACTTTCCTGTCCTGTATTGCTGCATCAGTTGAGCTCCGATGGATGAATTTTGTTTGTTTTTTAGGTTTCACTCTAAAATCCTTCTTTATGGCTATTTTTTTTCAACCATGTTAGGGTTTATATAGATTTAAATCTTTTTCCTCAAGTAATACTCCTGAGGGTAGGTTTACTAAACTAACAGCGTACCACGTCATTGTGGATAAAAAAGTTTGAAGACCACGTTGTGAAAATTTTCCAAATTCAGGGACTAAACATTGATTTATCCCTTTCGTTTAATATTTCTCTTTTCTTGGGCTTGGGTTTTAACCTAAATATAATGAACCAGGCCTTCTAAAAAGCTTATCCCATTTTATTCAACTCAACTAGTTTTTATGATTTATTTGGACTAGAAAAATCAATTTCAGTTGGCAATCCAAATAGTTATAATTCATTTAATAAAAGAATAATTAATTTCAATTAAAAATATAAATATAAGAAATATTTTTTATTAAATAAACTACTTTTACGTTTTAAAGACAACTGTCAAGATTTGAGTGATTTTTTTTATATGATAACCATTTAATCAATTTTGTTCTTGATAAGAAATCGAAATTCATTAAATACATACATTTAATACGAATAATTAATTCATTAAAACAATATCAATGGGTTTAAAAACCTATATTAATAGCCAATCAAGTTCACCCACTTATATAATTTATTAATTTTTTTTTTTGGATAAGTAAAACTTTATTTTATCCAAGAACATAAAAAGAAACCATACAAATTATCACTCTCTATTCCCAAAACCCCTGTACAGAATAAAACCCGCTATGTAGTTATATTCTTATTTTTAAGAATTTTCGTTCTCACGTCATTTTTAATAATAATAAAAAGAACTTCTTCTACTCTTGAATTTTTTCTATGCAACTTTCGATTCTGTTTTTGTCATACATAATAGTTGAATTGTTTTTATAAAAATGAATTGTTTTATTTATATTGTAATTGATAATTACATGCTTGTTATCGGCCTGACATCTTTTTCCATCCTTTACTGTCTGCCTGTGGTGTTAGCTGGAGATACAAAAGATCAGATACAAGGATGTCAAGAAACATAGAGATTGTTTGTACTGTCACAAAGTCATAAAAGAGAAAATGATTGAGGGGGAAAGACTTTATGTGGTCCAATTTCAAAATATAAAAAATAAAAAATTTGATTTATTTACTGATCTAAATTTTTAATATTGAACATAAAACGAACATAAAAAAAATTAAAAAAATTATTTTTTAAATTATGAGTAAATTAAGACGGTAGATGTGGACGTTAAAATATCAAACCACTCTAAAATCAATCATGCCAGTTTATCATTTCTTTTGCTGATTTTTATTTCTTAAATTGAAAAGAGTCTTTTATACTTTTTACTAACGAGATTCGATGTAATGCATTGAATTTATCATAAATAATTAAATCTTAAATAGTTATATATCAGTATTTCGATAGTTTTTAAATTTTAACATTGTGAATGAGCACGAGCCCTTTAGCCCAAGTGGTTAAAGAAAACGGTTGTTGTTCCTAGAGGTCACAGGTTTGAGCACCAGCGATGTCAACAAATTGATTGAGCGGTTAATATCAAGTGGTGAAGATTATATTCTAGAACAGATACTACTGTAATCACTATTAGCTTGTTAAAAAACATAGTGAATGAAGAAATTTGAATAAAGAGGGTCACCTTTATAAAATCTGATCTAAATTAATTGATCAATGAGTCAAATATCAATAGTTAAATTTTTTAAATCCTGAGTTTAAATTTTAATATTGTGTATAAAGAAAAATTAAATAAAGAGAGTCACCTTTATAAGATCTGATCTAAATTAATCAATCAATATATCGAATATTAATAGTTAAATTTTAAAATCTCGAGTTTGAACTTTAATATTATAAATAAAAAAATTAAAAATATAATCCCATATTAAACCTTAACAAAATTTGATATTAATAAATCGATCAATAAATCGAATATGAGCGATTAAATTAAATAAAACAAGAGTAAAGACAAGGAAGCGTGTATCTTTAATTGAGACTGGGTCCCTTGGATTGGCTCATTCGTGTTATTTATAAATGTGATCCAACGAATAAATTATATATTTATAGTTTAATTATATTTTACAAATGAATACACAATTATATTCAAATATCACTTATAAATTATTCGAATATATTTTAACTATTAATTTATTTATATTATGTAATAATTAATTTTAAGTATAATTTATTTGAATATATATTATTCATAGTTTTCTGTTAATAGTTTGCCTTTGAGAAAAATAATTTTGTTCTTTCATTTATTTTTAATAAAATTTTGAATTTTTGTGTTATTAAATTATATATTTATATTCAATACATTGATAGTAAAAGAAATAATTTTAGAATTTATGAATTTATATTAATTATAGATTTGAATTCAATATATTTTAATATTAAGTGTTTTATAAGTTATTTTTAAAATCATGATTTTCACCTCTTGTTTTCATAGTATTTTCAAATAAAAAAGTATTTATTGAGTAAACGTCTGAAAAAATAATAAAAATTAAATTATTTCCCAAAATTACGTGTCACTATTTATAATAATTTTTTCAAATGTCATTTTCAACCTAATTAAAAATAAACATAGGATTTATTAAAATAATGAGTTAATTTAAAAAAGGGATAGCTTGACACGTGTTGATGTGAAAAGAGAGACGAACTTAAAGTGTAAGAAATTTTTAGAACAATAAAAGCATAGAAAAATTATGTAAAGGAAATCAATAAAATACCACATAACTTAATAAAAAAAATAAAGATTTATAATTAGGAAAATAAGTAAGTTGAAAGATATTTTAGAATTTACGGTAAAAATAATCGTACAAAAAAAGTCGTTATATGATGATTTTGGTGAAGATGTCATCTGTAGGTGGTATTTTTTTTTAATTTTATCTTGAATCGATAAAAATATTAAATTATTATAAGTTCGAGTGAAGTGACCATCTGCAGATGACGACTTTCTCCTTTATTGTAATTTTTATCGTAGATTCTAAATTATCCCCTAACTTATCCTATTTTTTAAATTATTGAATCCATTCTATTTATCTAAAACGACTAAAAATCTGATCTAATTTAATTTTAATGGTTTATATTTTCTTAAAATACCTGATTTAAATTGGGTTAAATTAAATTTAAGATGAAAAATTAAATATTAATAATATAATTTTATTCTAAATATTTTAATAGAAATTATAATAAAAAATAAATGTATAATAACTTTGTAAGAACGAAATGTTATTGTTTTAAAAATAATAATAAAGTTAAATTAATACAAAACATGATGATTAATTCTAATATCCACCCATAATTTATCCTTTAAGATTAAAAAATATATTAATAATAATAATTTTCGAGTTATTATTATTTTTTTCTAGATAAAGGGAAGACAATGGGTAGGCAATTGATTATGGGAACTTAGGTGTGGAAAATAAATAGAAAAAAGAATAGGCAATGTCGGTGGAAATAAATAAATAAATAAATAAAATAAAACGCTTTATTCTCATATTTATTTTATTTTCTTAAAATTGGATAAATATTTATATATCCATAGAAAGAGAGAGAGAGGGAGCTCGTTCTCAACACTGAAAACAGCTCAGACGATCGCCGATTCAGGTTCTTCTAAAGTTTGAACTTGTTTTTAAGCTTTGATTTGATTAGAGGAATTGTTTGAAGTTACAGAGAATTTGAAGTTGTGATGAAGCTAACGCTTTAATTGAGTAAAGATGGAGAAAGTGAGTTGACTCAGCGGTTGGAACTCGGTGCTGCTAAAGGTACCTTTTGTTCTGTTTATTTCTTTTTTTTTTGTTCGGTTGTTGAGAAAGTTATTCGAGAGAAAAGTGTTGAATTAAACGAAATGATTTTCATGTTTCCTTTTGTTTTAGTTGAAATGGAACGGAAATTTCGCCACGTAATACGGAGAGGTTTCAAATAGGATCAATGATTTGATTCTAGGTTTTACCGTTTTAGATTTCAGTGGAAGAATAAAACTGAATGCCATATATATGATTCAATTTCTTAGCTTAGCTTCCTTTTTTATGGATTGTTTCGTAAGTTGCATATTTGAATTCAAATTGTTATGCTGCAGGTCAATTGAGGTTTTGGTTTAAACAGAATTTTTGAAAAATACAAGGATATCTGGTCAATATTGGTGAAAGTCAGTGAAAATTACTTCAATGAAGCTCATTTATGAAGCTGAGTGTAAATATTAAAAGAATACAAAAAGTTTGTACACCTTTGGAACCTCCATTATTTGCTACTGTTTGAAGAGATCCCATTAGGATGGGTTGTGGGTGTTCGAAACTAGCGTGTTGTTGGAGATCGGATCATAATGGATCAATTCCTGAAGCTGCTAATGTTGGTAAGTATGAATAGTGAGTTTTTTTATAGTATAATTATGCTAATACAGGCTGCGTTTGATACTAAATTATGTTTTATAGAAAGTGAGGAAAAGGGTGAAGTTGATGGTTTACCTGCATTTCGTGAATACTCAATTGAAACACTCAAGATGGCTACATCTGGATTTGCTGTGGAGAATATAGTTTCAGAACATGGTGAGAAGGCTCCTAATGTAGTTTACAAGGGCAAGTTGGAAAATCAAAGGCTGATTGCTGTTAAACGATTTAATAGGTCTGCATGGCCTGATTCCCGGCAGTTCTTGGTAAGCAAATGCTAATACAGATACGTAGTATGTTCTTTTCAAGAATTCATGTCAGTCATTTCCAAAGTGTTCATTGGTCATCTCTGCAGAGCAAAAGAAAATGTCTCTCTATAGCATTAGACATTGAACTTATGAAGTTAAGTTCATTGAGAAATTTTTGTTTTGAAGGGATTTGTTTCTTTAAGTTCTGATGCTGGTATTTTTTATGCATGTTTTGCATAATGACTTATTTGTAACCTTCATGACTACCTACTCTAACTAGAGTTTATCACTTTCTGCTATCATTATATTTATAGTGTGAAAGTTCTGTTAATGTAGTAATATTCTAGATTACAATATAAACCTCATGGATTCTGACTTGAGCTTGTATAACTTTAGGAAGAGGCGGGAGCTGTTGGTCAGCTTCGGAACCACAGATTGGCAAATTTACTTGGTTGTTGCTGTGAAGGTGATGAAAGATTACTTGTCGCAGAATTTATGACCAATGACACATTGGCAAAACACTTATTCCACTGTAAGTTCATGTTTGGTTCCCTTGCTTCAGCTTTGGCATTTGGTTTATATTTTGTTTTTCTATCTCTTCTCAGCCAAATGTCTTGTTAGATTGATATAAATCTGACTTGTTAATATCAGTTGTAATATGGATCTCTTTTTCAAGTCGTTAGTTTTTACTTCTATCTTCTTTTTTATAGCTGGGCCTGGATCATTGTAAAAGGAATGGTTATTTCAGACTCACATTCATACTGAACTTATGGGTTTTCAGGGGAAGCACAACCAATGAAATGGGCAATGCGACTAAGGGTTGCTTTGCATCTTGCAGAAGCTTTAGAATACTGCACCAGCAAAGGACGTGCCTTGTATCATGACCTAAATGCTTATCGAATTGTTTTTGATGATGTATGTTTCTTAACATTCTTTCCCCGACTTCTGTGATTTTCTTTTCTTTCGTGTTTTCTTTGTTTTGCAAGTTAAAATTTCTTTTAAAAACTAAGAAAACCTTATTTATGTGGCTGCTGGAATTTGAGCCAGGTCTCCATGGCCACAACGTGGAACTCTTACCACTAAACTACATCAACATCGTTAGAAATTAATTACTTCATTAATTATTATGCATATTAATTTCAGGAGGGCAACCCTAGACTTTCATGCTTTGGACTAATGAAGAACAGTAGAGATGGAAAAAGTTACAGCACAAACTTGGCATTTACTCCTCCAGAGTATTTGAGGACAGGTGCTTATCCTCTTCAATAAAACGATAAACTTTTTTACATGAATGCTAATCCCTTTTTTTATTTGTATGGACCTGGGAGTTGAATATCCGTGAGATAAACCCAGTTAGGGCTTTGTTAATCAAGCTATTACATAAAATTTTTGCCTGACCTTTTTTGTCCTTATTTGTTTTTTTCTAGTTGTGTAATCTACCATCACTTCGTTTCAATTTTTCATCTGGGGATTATACGTTGATTTATATAACAAACAGATTTGAAGAATGCATCATTTCTTAGGGAGATACCATGTAATATCATTTTGTGGCTGGATTTTGCTTAGTAAATAGAAATGATATCCATATTAGATTCTAGATGTGTTAATATCTGTCGACTCTTTTAATTCTCTCCTCTAGAGTTGTGTGCTCCCTGGACTTTGTTGTAACACTGGTTTGCATCCGGTTTTATGATAAGAATATCAATATCAATCACTTATCCTTTTGGAGTTCAGTATTCTAAATTGTTCATGGCTACAGGAAGAGTAACACCAGAAAGTGTAATTTATAGTTTTGGCACCCTTCTGCTTGATCTTCTCAGTGGAAAACATATTCCTCCAAGTCACGTAAGTATACTAAAGACATTTGATGCAACAGATTTCTTGAAAAATATGAGTTTCCTTGTATTATCCATCTATGAAGTTGTCATTTATCCTACATGTTGAAGGTGTCGCGTCGTTTATATTGTACCTGTTTGAAACATGATCTGTGATTAGAGACTGTGCTTGTTAATTTTGGGGTCGTAAGTTAATGTTTTTATGGTTTTCCTTTAGAGATACAATTTAACTTTGAACAGCGATTCTGGTTTCTCTGGAACATTGTTAAGATTTAAGCTGGAACCTATTAATGGCACCACTTAAGCTGTTTCTTTCCAATATTAATATATTTTTGATGGAATAAAACTTTATAAGCTATTCTTTGTCATTGTGATTATAGTTCTTAGAGTTCAATCTTATGGGAATCATGGGAATGACACTTTGTGCCTGTCAAAATAATTTGTTTTTTTTTCATATTAGGATGGTGTAGTTATGCCAACTGTGGTGCACCTAATATTTACTTGTATCACTTTGTTCAGGCACTGGACCTTATACGTGACAGGAACATCCAGATGCTAATAGATTCTTGTTTGGAAGGGCAATTTTCAAATGACGATGGGACTGAGTTAATACGTTTAGCATCACGATGTCTGCAATATGAACCTCGTGAACGGCCAAATCCGAAGTCATTAGTTTCTGCAATAATTCCACTCCAGAGGGGTGCTGAGGTTGTTTGTCTTCAATTTCTCTAGTAACTTCATTTTATTATTTCCAAAATTTGAACTCTCTAAATTCCTTGTCCATATATGTCTGCCGTAGGAAGTCGTATTTTTTTCCCAAATTACATGTCCATATTCGACTTCCGTAGAAAGTCGTATTCTGTTCCCAAGTTACATGTCCATATACATCTTCCATAGAAAGTCATATTTCTGTCTCAAACTTTTCTTTTCTTAATAGGAATTATAGATTCTTTTGATTTGTCTGTTTGGTCCTTAGAGAAAAATCCTCATTCTGTAACTTTTATGTCTTTTTGATTGTTTTACATTGTTCATTCCATACAAGCAATATAGATGCAGCTGCTCTTCCTAACATATACTATTATGTCAACTCCAAAGTCCAAATAGATGTAAATGCCATCTTAGGCAAGGATTAACTTGGTTTTATCTGTTTCAAGGCTGAATAATGCTTTTCCATTAACGAGAAGTTTCTTTTTTCAATTAATTTGAAGGTTCCTTCTCATGTATTAATGGGCATACGTAATGGGGCTGATGCCATACCTCTGTCGCCGCTTGGGGAATCCTGCTTAAGAATGGATTTGACTGCCATTCATGAGGTTTTAGAAAACCTCGGATATAAAGATGATGAGGGTGCTGCTACTGAGGTTTGTTTCTTGTCTGACAAGTAAACCATCTTTTCTCCTATATTATTTTCCCTTCAGAGTTGCCTAATCAAGCCTTAGCTGAGTGGTGATTACCTCTCAGGGAGAGGCACATGGTCCAAGATGAAAACCTTTGGCCTTATTCATTTATGCCCTTCCCAATCTCCAAACCAAAAAAAGACCTTCGAACCTGTTTCTAATTAGTCATCAGAATTTAGTTCTGATTTCTTTATGTTAATTTGTAGTTGTTGTGGCAAGGATATCGGCTCTTTTGTATCATTTTTACTGATACAGATTAAATTGTCTATATAACCATGTTTTAACATGATCTGAGTTTGAATATTTTGATCCTTCTCTTTTGTGGGTTTGGGGTGGTCAATGCACAATGTTAAACTGAGATGGGGTTACACCTGTTTATCTTGCTGGTGGTTAAGGCCAAGATTCATATTGTCAATGGCATAGCATTTGTAGTTAGCTTGCTTGTTTTCAGCTGTGTAGTGAGTGTTTTTCTCACTGCTAGTTTTACGGTTGTCAGCTTTCATTTCAGATGTGGACAAACCAGATGCAGGAAACATTGACGTCAAAGAAAAAGGGTGATGCTGCTTTTAGGCATAAAGATTTCACAGCTGCCATTGAATGCTATACCCAGGTTAGATTTGTTTACTCTTCTCCTCTGAATGTTGAATATTTCACCCACGTCTTCTTTGCTAAATCGGACCTTTTTTTAGGAGTCATATCGAGGAGAGATTATTAGGTGAACCCTGTTCACCACGTCATCCATGGTCCAAGCAATCAGGACTGTTGATCTTTAAATAACCTCCTAATAACTACCCACCCACTAAGTACATGTAGGAAAGAGGTGATGATTCACTTGGGAAAAATTTGAGATCAACGGTCCTGATTGTTTGGGACCATGAATGACGTGGTGAACGAGGTTCACCTAATAATTTTTCCATATCGAGGTAGCCAGAATTGTTTTTCCCTAGTACTTCGTTCAACCTTGCAACTTTTCTGCTGCTTCTTTATTAAACTTTTAACATCATCATCGAGACTGTAAAAAGTGTCCAGGATCATATTAAGTGTTATTCGTGTTCTGAAACTTATCTCGAGTTGATTATGGGAAATTGTCTAGTTTGGTACTTTTCGTGCCTTGGTTGTTGATCCTAAAAGAGGTAAAGGTTTTGCCAATGGCATTCAAAAGTAGATTTTTGACCCAACAATTTGTACACTCATGTCACAGTTCATTGATGTTGGAACCATGGTTTCCCCAACGGTTTATGCTCGGCGTAGTTTATCGTACCTCATGAGTGACATGCCCCAAGAAGCCCTCAATGATGCTATGCAAGCACAAATTGTATCTCCTGTCTGGCATATTGCATCCTACTTGCAAGCTGCTGCTCTATTCGCTCTAGGAAAGGAGGACGAGGCACAAACCGCTCTCAAAGAGAGTACCGGATTTGAAAATAAAAAGAAGGCAACTTCTTGACCACAATCGAAACTCAAATAAGTCGCCGCTGCAATCAACCCTAAGATGATCCATCCATTGACAAAGCTCTCCGTTTCCAGGTAAGAGAACTATCTTAAACCTCAAAAGAAACCATGTGATTCGATGAACAAGTATAATGTCGACCAAGTCCATGCACAACCAGTTTCGTTTAGGATCGATTAGGTCCGGTTCATGGTCGGCCTCGAAGATCCTGGATGTGGGTTGTTTTGTTCAAGAGTTTCCATAAATCTACCCTTGTTTTCACTCTCCAAAATGCAGATGATCTTTGGAGGAATAAATAGGAAACGGATTCATATATTTTGTAGAGAAAAGCGTGAATAGGATATTTGTGATTATGTACAGTTCTGTACCGATGATTATGGACTTATGGTTGCTCATCTGGAGATGAAACTGGTTGTTTTTTTGTTTTTATATTTATTATTGTTTAAAGATTGGATTGCTCATTTGGTGGAGCCTATTTGTTTTAGTTTAGCTCCTGATTTTTAGGGTTTTGTCATGATTAATCTAGATCGACCTATTTTGATATCTGACCTATTTCGATATCTGGCGGAGCTTGGTTGTTTTGGTTGCACTTTTGATTTTTAGGGTTTTGTCGTGATTAATCTAGATCGACCTAATTCGATATCTGGTGGAGCTTGATTGTTTTGGTTGCGCTCTTGATTTTTAGGTTTTGGTCACGATTAATCTAGATTGTTCATCTGGTGGAGTTTGTTTTAGTTGCGCTCATTATTTTTAGGGTTTTATCGTGATTAATCTAGATCGACCTAATTCGATATCTGGTGGAGCTTGGTTGTTTTGGTTGCGCTCCTGACTTTTAGGTTTTGGTCATGATTAACTTAGATTGACCTAATTCGATCATTTATCAGGTGGAACTTGTTTGTTTTAGTTGCGCCCTTGATTTTTAGGGTTTTATTGTGATTAATCTAAATCGAACTAATTTGATTATTCATCTGGTGGAGCTTGTTTGTTTTGATTGTGTTCCTGATTTTTAGGGTTTTGTCCTAATTAATCTAAATCGATTTAATTTGTACATTTAATATTTAATTTTTATAGGTGAGTCTTCCTTTGAAAAGTGGGACCGACCTTTATTTATTTAAAACAAATATAGATTTTTAAGGGGCGGTTATTCTTTCCGGTTTTCTTAGAGTCCATCCCTGTTAATATTGTATACGTTTATGTTGATTTTGTTATCAGATAAAAAATATTTTAATAATTATTTGCTTCAGTTATTTCTAATTAGTAAAATTAATTTTAAAGTATTTCTAATTAAATTTGTTTATAATATTTTATAAATAAAAATGTTTAAATTAAATTTTTTAAAATAAAGGTAATTTATTTAATTATAACAACTCGTTGAGCTCAATCATAAGTTTTATATAAATAAATATTATGTAAAGTAATTTATCTTTTATAATATAAGTAATTATTAGACAGTAAATTTTTAAGTAAAGTTTAGAATTTAAACCTTGATATTATAATTTAAAAAAATAAAAGAATATATTTTATATTAATTATCTATAAAATATAATTTTAAATTAATAAATTAATTAATTGAATATCAATAATTAAAAAAATATTATCCTTTGCGTCCTTCCTTTTCTTGTACCCGTTGCTGCTCCAGTGTAGTACAAATGCAGCGGCTCCAAAGTGGAAATTTCTGGGACATTTTCTGTAGGTAAGCAATTTTAATGCTCTGGGACATGTGAACCCACGACTTGAAAGCAACGGGGAGAGTTAATTTATTTATAAAAAAAACTTATTTAAAATTATTTAAAATATAATAAATTAAAATATATAAAATGTAAGTTCGAATTTCGGTATGAAAAAAAAGATATAATCTCTTATTTAATAAAAAAGTTATTTAAAATGTAATAAATTAAAATATATAAAACAACGATAATTAAAGTTCAAAAAATTGGTTTTTTTAAAGTTAATATTAGTAGATATATTGAATGAGATGGAGAAAATATATAATATATTTTTTTATTTTTTAAGTCGAAAAAAGTTAGATTTGAGTATAACCTTTAATTTTCAGGGTAGGTTAAAGTCAAGATTAGATTTTTAGGTTTTCAGGACGAGTCTGAATAAAATATGTAAATTTTTAGACACCTAAAACAAATATAACAAATTGAAAATTTAGACAACATAAAAAAATATAATTTATGTGCACTTAATTTGGAATGTAACTCGTCTGTCATTTTATTACGTCTCTTTTAATCAGTGGCGGATCCAAAATTTCATTTGAAGTGGGTACATATAAAATTTTAAAATCTCAGGCTAAGCACAAAATTTAAATATTACAAAATCTTAAGGACCAATTCATAAAAATAAAAAAATTAAGAGTAAATATACAAACTTTAAAAAGTTCAGGGTGAGCATGGGCTCACCCTATTTAAAGGGTGCATCCGCTAGTGCTTTTAATGCTTCACCTTAAATTAGTGAGATTAAGGTTCAAGGGTTATTTTTAGGGTTAAGATTTAAAAAATTAAAGGTAAAAAAATATTTTAAGATTATAAGATTTAAAATTTAAGATATAAAAATTAGAGTTAATCTTTAGAATTAATTTTAAAAGATTCTTTACATTGGGATTTTTACTCAATTTTATAGTAAAGCCATTACTATAATGCTCTACCATTTCCAAGAAACCCAGAAGAGAAAATTCAGAACAGAATCAACAGATCAAAGTATTAATCAGAGTACTAACAAGTGTGTGTATAAATATATGCAGTATTGGAATGGTAGATATATTAGAACACTAACAGAGGCCATGAGCCCTATATTACAAGGTTAGAATCCAGGGACAACATCCGGTTAGTCGATCGATCGATTACTCATCCCTATTAGTCTTTTAGTTGAACTTAATCTAACCTAATGTTAGAACTGGAAGTTAAAATATGGATCAACTACAATGCAGAAGGAACATTCAGAGTTGCTCACTATGTGAGTCGTCGGTTTTCAGTCTCTTTGTGGCGGTGATGAATTCCGAGATCACCTGTACGTCGTTGAGTGGTGGCTGTATCGAAGAAAAGGATGTTAGATTCAGACGGAGGGGGGTAAATGTTGCGCTTTTATACGGATTTGCTCGGCGGGAAAGAAATATACCTGTGACCCGAAATGCTGCTGCACGGTGTTAAGCATTAGTTCCCTTGGTGAATAAGCATTCATGCTACCCTGCAAATCAAAACCGAAACCCTTATTTAGATGAATGGATTTTGAATATCGAAGAAAATTCATCGGGGTTATGGTTTTTAGTGCGTACAAGTTTGAAGTGCCTGCAATATCTTCTCAACGAGTCGGTATCGAGTCTTGCCAAGTTTACCTTCAGAGTCAAGAAACACAGTCAAATACAAAGGTTTCATTTTTTTTCCGACGAATATGGCACCGGATTTAGGTGCATGTTGTGATACAAAAAAAGAAGCTTAGATGCATACTGCAAAGCTTGATACTAACCGACTGGGGTGCACTGATAATGGATTGAACGTCTCTGTAACTGCTCCGATTAGATGCTTTGATTGCTTTCATCGATGCAGATGGAACCCATGGTTTTGAATGTCAAACTCTCGGTTTAGCAGGCCTCTGGAACTCGATGCTACTAGCTGTCGAAAAGTAGAAGAAAAAAGGGTCTCATCAGTCATCACAATGTTGAAATTCACATGAACAAGGTTTTAGCTTCTTGTGAAATGAAATCTTGATCATTCTTACCAATGTCTGAGCCACTGCTTGAGTTCTCGAAATCATGATCATCGTCTACTTCATTCCCGGTAGGGTGTTCGAGCACACTCAATGCATTCCTTTGCAGCTTCACTTCAACCCCATTCTTTAAAACCTTCGAAAACAAGCACCGGTGTCACTCAATCTGATTTTTCGACAAAGCCTATCAAGTAACACTCTCAGCTATAAAAGGATTCAACAATGAACACATCAAAAGTTTAAGCTACATTGATCCGACCACGGATTTTATCTTTTTTCGGGATGTCCATTCGATCTTCAACAATGTCTGAGTTTAAAGCAAGTAAATTCAACTGCTTCAAAAACTAAACCTAGGCCTAAAAATCCAGGGCTGTATATAGTTTCCATATGAGAAAAGCTTGTCCTAATAAGCTAATAAACAACCACATATTCAAGAACCAACAGTTATATTACACATTCATGTCAATTAGTGTAAATTCTAATGGTTAAGGAGACTACCAGCCAATGCCAGCCACCGAGGCCGACCGCCTTCTTGACAACACCCTGCAAACCAACCAATACAGACTTTGTTCTATTGTTTCCGGTGACGATAACTTTCGTGTGTCTCGGAAGAACCGACAGCTCTTCGTCGATTTCCTCTCGGAACGGAGACAGAATCCGAGAAGAACACAGTTCATGTTGTTGCTGCTGCTGCAACATTTTTGATCCCAAAGTTCAATTGTTAAAACTAAGCTAATTCAGTACTTCCTCAATCAGATTCTCAAAAAGAAAAGTTGACTCATAACTCATCAACTCAGGATTCTGAGCTTAGTTCATGCCCTGTAAAAAAGGAAGACAAGCTTTAAAGGAAGAATAAAGAGAATCCCAGATTTTATGAACAGTAATTGATTTAAATTCGAGAGAATGAGTGAGAGAGACTGAGTCACTAACACGAATTGTTTGAGGGATGAGTTGAATGCCGAGTCTTGGGTATGGAGAATCCAATGACCGAGTCACGGACTTTGGTTGATTTCAATAAATGAAACCCATAAATAGAAATAGCAGAAGGAAGACGAAGACAACGTTATTTCATCATTAAGATCTTGCTGATCTCACCTGAAACAAACACAATTGAATTTAAAAAACCCTAATTATTAAGAAACCTGAAACGATCAAAGCTTTTTAAAAGCTAAATTGTGTACCACGTCAAATGCCAAGATAGAGAAATCATGTTTGGTTGCTGAGAAAATTTTAACTGTAAAAAGAAACGGAATCCCAAACCAAAAAAATTGTTTAAAAATAAATGGCTACACAGTTAGATTACCAAAACCCCATTGTTTTAAAAGAATAAAACAAAGAGAAAGTTAAAGAAGAGCTGAAATTTTCTTTGCTGCATTTTCCAGGAAACCAGTTTGAGAGAACCAACAAAAAAGAGTTGAAAACTGTCCAGATATTGGCATTAAAAGTGCAGTCTTTTTCACTATAAATTTCTTCTCAAATTACAAAATTACTCCACAATGTTTATAAGAAGGAATCTTCCATTGAACAAAAGAGAATAAACCCAGAAAAATCTAGTATACCTGCAAACGGGAAACCATTCCAAGAAGGAAGAAAACAGGGTACAAGGAAAATGGGGGGTGCCGGGTGGGAAAATGCTTGGTTTCAGGGTAAGAAAATCGGTTCTTTATGGATAAGGCAAAAACAAACGGCTCTGTGTTTAAAAGAGAGAAACCGGAAATACACAACTTCTCAGAGATGAACGGCTTTTTAACGTTGGTTGAATTAAAATAAGATTAAAATATGACATAATTAATATTATTATAAAAATTAATAAAATTCTAGTATTAATCTTTGGATAATACTAAAAAATATTTTTTTTAAAAATTAATAGGTATAAAAATTTTATTTTTTTAATAAAAAATTTGATGTATTTTTAATTTTTTTAAATGATATACTTAAAAAATTGATACTAGATTTTCTTTTAATTTTTTATAATAATTCAAAATTTTATTATATTTTAATCTTATTTTAACTCCTTTTATCCTAAACTTTCGTGAGAAGATTAAATGAGACAAACCAAGTACAAAGGAGAAATTTAATACTCTTTTTGTTTTGAGTGAAGTTTTCTTCTTTTGGATAATATAACTTTTTGACCCCTAAACTTAACCATTTCTTCCATTTTTCGGTATATAATTTTTTTTATTCTCATTAGTCCCTTAACTTACAATTTTCCTTAACTTTGTCTTTAAACTTTGATTTCTAATAATTTGCCCAATATTGATGATGATGTTACTCAATATCATAGTATTATAAAGTCAAAAGAACTAGAAATTCAAATCATAGTATTATAAAGTCAAAAGAACTAGAAATTCAAATTTAAGGACCAAATTACAAAACTTATCAAATTATGGCACTTATATGGATAGTTTGAAAATTTCTAATGTCAAAATGAAAATATTGTGAGATTTAAGTGCATAACATGAACCCTTTATAAGTTTTTGGTAAACTATTGAATCATGTTTGCTTTAGCAATTTAAGAACAATTATATTTTTATATATAAAAAAGTCATTATCTATTTGGGAATAAAAAAAAGTAATAAGATTTCTTTTGGTAAAATATAAATATCATTACAAATTTAAAAAGAATATAGAGTTTTAATCATATATTATTCATACTCTATATTTTTAAATTAAAAGTATTAAATAATTAAATATAATTAATTATATATTTTTTACTCCCTCCGTTTCATTATTTTTGTCTATTCTTGACTTTTTTTAGTCAAATTTTTTTAACTTTGACTCATTATAACTTTAATTATATTATTGATAAAAATATAAAAAATATGTTTTAAAAACCTTTAATCAAGTAGTTTAAAAAATATATTTTTGTAAAATTTAATAATTTAAAATAACTATGGTCAAAGTTAAAAAAATTTAACTTTTAAAAAATCAATAATAAACATTATATATGGGACAGATAGAGTATATTATATTGATAATAATATAAATCGAATTAAATTTAATTAATATTAAATTTTAAATTACATGGTAAATATAGTTTTACAAGTATATGTAAATGTGTTTAGCAACGGTGGATATAATTCTATCAATTTCATAAGCCGGTGGATATAATTCTATCAATTTTAATTTGTTTTGGCTGGGTTTTCTCTTTAGGGACAAATCAACTTTATCACCCTAAAATTGTAAAAAAAAAAAATTAATATAATACAATTATAAATAAACTGAACGTTCAGTGGTTTGTTAAACGAAAAAATTATTTATATTAATTTAATTACAAATACGAATAAAGGTTTTATTCGTTCATATAACGCTTTGTAATCTGTTGGTTTATATTTATTTAAATTTATTCATATTATTAAGTTTATTCACATGTCTCCATTTATTTGTGTTTGTTTTGATTTATTCAATTACGTTCATTTATTATTTTAACAGATGATCATGAATAAAAAAATTATATTTATTTAGTTGTTTTATTAAAATTAAATGAATGAACATAAATATATCAGCATTCATGTTCGTTTATTTATTTACAGGCCTAATAATATCAAATTAAAATTATAAAATTTTTGAAGGGTAAAAAACTATTTTTAAAAAATGTTTAGATCAAACAATTATTTTAAGAGGGTCAAAAGGTACAAAATTTTCACTTAACTAAGAGTTAAAATGCTTAAATTAAATGTTTAATGTTAGTGAAAACTAGAATTGAAAATTACTCGTCAACCAATGGGGCCAAGGTCCTTGCCTGCCCCTAATTCCTCTCTATTTATTTTCTTTTCCATATTTCATTCATGTTTTTTTTGTTAATATTAATAACAAAGTTTGGATTTTCGATTCTTTTAATAATATAAAATTTTATGATTCTGCCACATCATCATCCACAAAAAAATATTTTAATTTTTCGGATGATGACATGACATAATCTCAGGCTATCCCTTCATCAACATGATTATAAATCTAAGTTTAGGGATCAAATTAGCAAAACCTCAAAGTTTCAGGCCTAGTATGGATAAAATTGCTTTCGGGACCAAATTGTAAAGTCAGACAACTTCAGGGGGTAAAATAAGAGTTATCCCTTCGTCATTTTTAGTTCTATTAGAGACTGAGCCTAAAAACCAGAGCGGAGCGGGAGTGTAATTATTGGGTTTCCTTTTTAATTTCTTTTTTTTGTCGCATTATTTTTGGGGTGGGTCCCATTGCAATCTAGGTTGGGCTGATAATATCTTGTGGGTCCCACGATGCCTTGTTTGTTGAAAAAATAGTTTTGCATGGTCCCAAATACCCATCGTACAAAACTGTGATCTAATTCCAAAAAAAAAAGAAATTGAAATTTGATTTGAAGTCCGCTCAGCTGGAGCGCACTCTAAATCCCCTGTTTTCGGATTCAAACTGTGGGCCCTTTGCCCTACCCCACATGTTCCCTCCCTTTTGGTATTTCCTAACCATTTTTATATCTCTATTTTCCCAATCATTTAAAAGAGTTTGTCTTCATTTACAAAATTTGCCATTCAAATTTCAAACACATGCCCAGTAATGCCCAATATGCTCTAAGTTTAGTTTAAAGATCTTTGAAACAAAATGGCAAGAATATGAGACAATTTTAAACGGATATACCAAAATATAGAGAAGAAATAATCAATACCTGAGGAGTGATTCGATGGATTCGAAAAACATTGGTGACATCTCAGGGTTTGGAGTCTTGATAGCGCATTTAACACCGGGGATTCCGATAACGGTTGTAAGTTCGATCAAGAAAGGTATGCCTCGAGGGAGTTTGGCAGAGAAGTAGAACATGTCTTGATTGGTGTGTTTGCGTTTTGCTATGGAGAACATATTTGATGCAGCTAGTCGGTCTAGGGTCGCTTCGGCATTGCTCATCACAATGCCTGGAATTTCTTTTTGGACCTCGTTTGAATCGGGTATTGATCGCCATGTCTGCATAACGGGAAGAAATCATTCACATTGTACCAAAGGAACTGAAGCAACGTATATCGAACAAACTTCTTACCTCAAGAAAACTAGTTCGATCCATTCTGCCATCCTCGGCAAAGAACACATGCAACATGATTTTATCATTGAAGTACCAGACTTGCTGCTGATTATTTTTCACGGCAACCTGCAGAAGAGAGTTAGGAGGACCAGGAGACAGATTCTGGAACAATACCATCGGCAGCAATGTCCTTGCCGATGCTCCTGGTGCCAAAGGGGGAACCTAAGAGGCAGCACTGATTAAACCCCGGTAATGTAATAATAAACTAACTGAAATTTCACACGTCTTGAAAAATTACCTGAAGAGGACCAGCAGCTGCTAGACCAAAGGAGTTCTTGTTAAACTGAATCATGAATCCATCTAGTGTGATCTGTGTGTTATTCTCAAACAATAAACTGTAAAATATTTGACCATCCTGCCGAGCCAACCGCGCACTGATTTGCAAACCCTGTCCAGTTGATGCTGGAAGTAAAATAGGCAACCGGGGGCTGCAATCAAGATAAAATAAAAAATTTACAGTAAGTGCAGCATCTAGGCATGTGAGCATAAGTTACATTGATATAATCTCAATAACATAAGAAATTTGCGAGAAGCTACGAACTTGTACTAGCATTAAAAACTTAAATGTTTTAAACATTTATCGCATTAAGAGAAGAATGTTCTTGTGGACAAATGAGACTTTTATCTGAAAAACTAACAAGTCATGCATTCCAGCATATACTTACCTGAGGGGTGCAGCCAACTGATCAGCAGGGACAATTGCATTGTTATCAGGGCCAATTCGATCCCCTAACAAATCGGGCATTGGAGCCTGAGCTGGGGCTGGCTGCCTAGCTGCAGCATATGGGACACTACTTGAACTAGCTTGTGGTGATGCACCAGCAGCATGAGAAGGTGAATCAGAATACCCTGTTTCATATCTATCAGTGTAGTCATCATCTTCAGTTTTATGGGTTGCCGTCTTTGCACGGGTTACAAAAGCATCTGGAGGTTTGTGATAAACAGAAGACAGTGTAGCGATATTGGCTAGAAGTTCATCAAGAAGAGCTGGATCGAGTTGGTTTGAATCATCACTGATCACTGGTTTCTCAGCTAACACGATATCCTTAGCTGCCTGAGAGAAAAAAAAAAATAGAAAAGTCTCAACTACATAAAACTTAGTGCATTTGGTCAGATGTACCTCTAAATGTACATTCATGTCAGCATTGACACCTGCATTCAACAATGGTTATTTCTCCTAATGCTTCTCCTAATAAAATACTAACTTCTAATAAAGTACTACTAATAAACTAATTTCATAATAATAATAATAAACTCTAAAATAATATTGGCTACAAAGGCAATCTGTAAGAGCTGGATTGATAGAGAAGGTCACCACATCGAGACAGAAAAGACCCTTAAATAAAGAATTATGTATCTAATCGTGTAGACATGATTAAAGGATTTCTGAAGCAGAACCTAATAATGTAGTATGGACAGCTTAAGAGTAGTCCTCAAAATGGAGATGAATGAGCTTAAAGCAAAATACCTTCGGTCCATTCCCCTCAAGGTAACAAAAGGCTCAGAATTGAAAAATGATTCAATTTTGGAAATTAAATTCATAGAATAATGAACAGCAATTTGATAGGGGAAAATCATACCTCGGGATCAGTTGATAGAAGGCGCCAATAAATGTATGCACGGTCCCGTAAATCAGGATTGTCAGTTTCCACAGTAGCATTATTCAATACAACCTATAAGCGAACCCAAATCATAATTAGCTGGATTTAATGTCTCAATATAATAATATTCAGCAACGTAAAATAAGGGACATATGACAAAAATTATAACAATGCTGATGACTCTAAACAATGATACTTTATGCGCTTTTCATTTTAGGCAACTAGGATCTTGCATTGCAATGTGGCAAAATCAGAACATATAACTCAAATATGCATAAATACTACAAATGCAAGACCTGAATCATCTGCTGTGGGCCTTCAGTTGGCTTCTTCAGAAAAAGTTTCACTGTAGCAGTTAACAGTTGCAGTTGAACTTGGGGAGGCTCTTCTGGGAAACTCTCCAAGAAGCTTTCAAGAAGCTCATCAGCATTGTCGATTCTCTCTGCATATTCTCCAATTATCCATATCATTGATGCCTTAGCAACAAGGAGGTCAGAAGAGCAAATAAGCAAAAAGCTAACAGAAAACAATTTATCGTAATAACAAAAACATTGTACTAATATTTTTGTAAATTGTGCGACAAAAAGTACCTTAGCTTCAGGTTCATCTAAAGTGTCCAAGCTCTCACAGAGGGTTGCGATGATGGATTCATACCTGTGAAGGTTAGTAGGAAATCATCAGCAAGGTCCCAAATATGAGGCTTCTATTACTATTAAGAAATGCAGTGACATGAGTTTTGCATTTTCGATCATGCAGCAACATAAAATAGAAATATAAAAAATGGAACATACGTGTTAGGGTATCTTCTGAAGATATCTTTGATAACTATAATAGCCTCTTGAACAACATAGTTTACTTTAATCTTGATCAACTCAAGCAGAACACTAATGCACCGTTCTGCTGCTCTATCTAACTTGATAGCACAACGACCAATGGCACGAACAGCCTTTCTCACAAAATCTACATCTACTTCTGTGGCATATTCTTTAAACTCCAATAAAACCTACACAGGTATTTAATGAGAGAACATATTAAATTAGGACTTTATATCAAGATTAATACATCTTAAGTGTAGAATAAAAAAACTATAAATAAATCCATCGGTACCAAAATTTAGATACCTGATCTATATTCCGGTCAGAAGCAAGCTTTATCATTATTTCCAACTTTTCCATCTTCACATAAATTGGATCATTATACTTGCAGAAGAACACCTAGCAAAAATAAGTAAGCATATATTTAAGGCTCCTACACCATTTCGGAAACATACACATCAGTCAAGACAAAATGTAAATGCATGTGATTGAGCAAGCATGAAGATATTTTATTTTCATATCCATCCACCTTGATTTCATGGGCGAGAATTGTAGGCCGCTTTTGTACGATTAGGTTAATATTCCGTAATGCAACATACTGTATCTCAGGTTCAGAAGAGAGTAATGTAACAAGAGGTGGAGCCATCTTTTTGCAAAGATTTCGAACAACGTCAGTACTAATGATATGGTCCATTTGTTGAAGGATCATCTGGATGGCAAAAAGAGAAAGCAATAGGCACAAAATCATGACATTCTAATAAGTAAATTGATAAAAGAGTAAAAGACAGTTCTGATGTTTAAACAAATTATCAAATGGAAAACAAAATGCACCTTAACAGCCGAAAGTACTACAGCACAATTAGCATGTTGAAGTCGTGGTGTAACTCTCTCCACTATATTTTCAGCTTCACGTGCATCGCCTGCCTTGTATCTAGAGAGAGCATCCAGTATAAAAACTTGACCCCACCTGATATGCACCATTATCAAAATGCGATGGGGCAAGCACAGGGTTCACATCCAAAACCAACAAAAGAAACAGTAACTAGATCAATGATTTGCTTAAGCTGTCTTGTTGGAAGATTGCAAAACAGCAACATATCCATCTCAAAAACCATGCTAATTGCATAGACTTACATTTGAGAAAGAAACCATAATGTTCAAAAAAACAAGAAAATATAAAATGCCAAAATATCTATTAATGCAATGCCCTGATTGTAGCTAGTCAGTTTTAAATTATCAAATTAACGGGGGTGAAGCAATGCCATACTTTTCAAACCATTGAACTTACTCTGTGCATTCGTTAAGAGCAGTAAGGAGTTTTGAGAGTGTCGAAGTAGTGATTTCAAATACTGGTCTACAACTATGCTCTTGGATCTCAGAAAGAGCTGCCACAGCATTAGCTACGACCATTGGATTGTTGTCAGATATTAAGTCTTTCAGAGAATCTAGGAACCCCCTATCCTCAACTAACTCGGCGTTTGTCATAAAGTTTAGCAACACATATGGCAGCTGTCTTGCGAACATAAGGATCATCATCCTGTTCAATATTAAGCATAGTAAGAGTAAAGCATGATATAAAAAAAGATCAAAAAACAGAACACAAAAATATTGCTAAACTTGGTACAATATAATATAACAGAAGATGACCTTGAGGCACCTCTGAAGGGGGTCACAGAGATATTCTGTGATTTTATCAACTCGGATGCACCCCATAGTCCGAACAGCCAAAGCACGAATGAGAGGATTTGGATCCTGTGAGTCCTGTATATGTACTCACAAAAGTAGAAAGGTATAAGGAAGGACGTTACGAACAACACTTGTTTAAAACTAATAAGTGGAAATGTATATGTACTCACAAAAATATGTATCGGGAGAAATGTTGTAACAAGAACGTTACGAACAACACTTGTTTAAAACTAGAATGATAACAAACTTTCTATTCCCCTCTTCTACTACAACTAATATACAATCAGTAACTAAGGAAGGACAAGAGCTTTATAATCTACTTACTCATCTATGTAGCTCGTTTTACTCAGCCACTTGTATGGAATTTGACTCAAATTAATAATACAATACTACTGCTGTCTTACGAAAAGAAAATATTTGGTCTTGAAAGCAAACCCCAAAGAAAATAATTCCACATCTCACAAATGGTTGACAATCACTTTCAAACTGTGCAGAATCCTTCACTACAACCCCAAAAGATTTAGGCTTAGAATACATAACTTGAGCACTTAGTTCTAAAAGGCGCACCTGAGGCGCTCGAGGCGATGAGGCGATGCGAGGCGTTGAGGCTAACGTATCTGAGGGCTGAGGCGAGGCGCTATACAAGAAGCATACACCTCAGAGCGCTTTTGCCTGAGGTGTGAGGCACTCGAGGCGACACCTCTTGTCCCTGATGCGTTTTTTCAGATATTGTTCACTATTTTATTTCTTTATATTAATTTTTTTTATTATTAATATTATTTTAAATATTATTATCATAATTATTATTTTTCATATATTATTATATATATTATTAAATATTATTATATAATTATATTTACCGTTAAATACTATTATTAAAATAATTGTTATTATTTTTATATATATCATTTTTGTTGTTTCTTATTATTAATATTATTGTTATTAATATTATATATTATTATTTGTTTAATATTTATTATTTTTATATATTATTATTATTACTATTATTGTTGGCTATTCTCTTTTTAAATCAAAATAAAACTATATTCGTAAAAACACGTCAATCTCCTCTATGGTAAGACTATTATTACAATTTGATTTTCAAGTTATTTAAAATTTAAATAATGAATTTGAGATCAAGTTCAATGTCCCGAACATGTTAGGAAGTGTAAAATATATATACTTAGGTGTTTTCTTATACCAATTTATCTAATTTAAGAAGAAAATATTTTTATTTATTTAAAATCAATAATATAATTATCATGTTTTTAAGCACAAAATATGTCATATGGTTAATTTATAAATTAAAAAAAACACCTACGAGAGGCGAACGTCTTCGCCTCTCGCCTCGGCTTTAAGGACCTTTTATGCCTCGGAGCGCCTCGCGCATTTTAAAACGAGCAGAAAACAAGCCAGTAACTTAATCGGCACATATTTTTCTAATTCTATATGTTCAAATGACAACAATAGAAATATCCATGTAAAATGAATATAAATTGTAAATATTTTTTAATACAACGTAAATTGTAAAGATGAAGCATTTGATAAATTACATACCTTTACAAATGTATTTACTGCAAGAATTGCAAGATCGGGCTGGCTTTTAGCATAATTTATGAGATACAAATACACAAGCTTTTTCAGCTCCAAATTCTCAGTTTGCATGCAATTCACTACATCTGTGAACAGTGACGATACATCCTTCCCAACTGTCATTGCAGCAATGACCTTTTTTACAGCATCTTTTCTTTTATCCTTCACAACACCGAAATAAGGACATGATTCCAATCCCATAAGATGCGAGACAAAAAAATATATATGCAAAAATATACATTCAAATTTCTTGGATCACAGCTTCTAGTCCTTTCAAATGCTAATAACTACAGGGTTGAAACTAGCTTAAACCTAAAAACATCTTCACTAAAATCATTTAACTAAAGGAAAACCAATAAAATTGAAATTGTATAACGGTTAAAGTTCAATGCGGACAGATATATAAATATATTCCAACGAAAACATGATATAAGGCAAAACCATAGCCATCCGCGAATCAAGTACCATCGAATCTTATACAGAAAAATGAATCTCGCTTTCGGTTTACAGCTATGCACCATTATCCGCATTTAATCGAGAAAAAGAGGATACAAGAAAATCACATAACTAACTACTAAGACATAATTCAGAAAATTTACAACTCTAAAAAACAAATCGAATCGTAAAATGATAGATCTAACTAGAAACATAAAATGATCAGCTAAAAGAATTCGAAACCGAAAACGAGGCGAATAAAAACAATCAGATCAAGAAGCGTAGATGGATTGAATGTATTGATAGATGTACCTTGTGCTGAGAATTAAGTTCTTCCTTGAGTTCAGGGATTTCTCCCTTCTTCGTTGTCGAGAAATACTTCGAATCATGGCCGCTCATTTCTCAATGCAGAGAGGTCTCCTCTTGCTGGTTTGGCATCGACGAAGAAGAACAAATAAAAGTAAAACGGAAACAAATCAAACAATGCGCGAACAACTGCCATGGAATCCGAAAGCTTCTGATTTTTGAAAACTGGACTGATTGTTGGGCCAATTCTGTCTTTTTATGACGAAGTGGGAGTGAAAACAAGCCTGTTTCCCCCTAATTATGTACCTTAGCCCAAATTCTAAACCCAAGTTAGATTTAAGATTTAGGGTTTTTAGGTCTCATTGGTCAGGCTTAGGCTTATATTTATATTTGATGAAATATATAAATGTAACATATAAATCTTATTATACGATTTTAGTTTTTAATTTAACATATATTTTAATATTATTCGTGTTCGTTCAGTTTATTTACAGACTTATTCTCATAAATCAATTACAAATATATAAGTATGTGTCATGTCATACTCATATAATTTTTATATGACATTTTATTTTTACATTTTCTTAAAATTTATATTTATTAAAAAATAATATCAGTTGATTAAATATATTTAATCTTTATTATATTTTAAAAAAAAATAGTTAAGTTAAAATGCTTGGCAAGGGCATTCTATTTTTCTTGTTTAAAAGTAGCCTCATTACTTTATTCTAAAAATAACATCTTTAAACCATATTAAATTTATTTTACGTTATTCTTCTTAAATTCTTAAATTATAGATAATTATTATATATATATATTCTTGATCTCCAAGTGTCCATAAATATCATTCCTATTAAAATATAATCAATAATATCATTTTAATAAAAATATTTAAAATGTAATAGTGGTTTATAATATTTTTATTTTATAATCAATGGCATGGGGTTCTTTTCTAGTGCACTACATTGAACACATTATAAATTTTGTAGTGTAAGAAAAAAAAGATGTTCCGGTTGACAATCATGTCCCATTCATGTGCACTATTTATCATGATATTCTATTATAGAAAAAAAAATAGATAAATCTTATTTATTATATTATTTATGGTCTGATCTAATAAAAATTTATCGTATCATTTTTTTAATATTAATTTTTTCTTATATAATGGGTAGTTATTTGAAAGTTACCTCGAAATAAATGAATCTTATTACATGAACAGGGACGAAGCTACTAAGGGGTGGGGAGGGGCAATCGCCCCCGGCCTCGAAGAATTTTTTTCACTTTTGTCCCCCTATTTAAATTCTTTTAAAAATTGTTTTTTTATGAATCTGCCCTCCGTACTTCAAAATATTTATGTTTTATCCATTTCAACCTCAAATTCTGACTCCGTCCCTATACATGAATCATAGATAATATAAAAACATAATCTATCTAATAATTTTTTTATTCGAAGGGAAATGATAATATATGATGCTTGTTCAAGGACTTGGAATTTCAATATCCCTGGCAAAGGTCCTTTTCATGGACTCACCAAAAGCACGTCTAAATTGACCCACATTTGATGCCTTTCTCAGCATGCTAAAAGAAACTTAAAAAAATGGTCTTTTAGGGTTCATTTTCGAATAAAAACCAAGGACCAATACTTCACTATGATTGTTTACAGGATACAACTGCAAACCCAGAATTATTTTAACTTTAATTTAGCTTCAAAACTTTAAATTTTCAGAAATTGAAATCAAAATTTTACTATTTAAGGGGTCATGACTCAGACTCTGATTAGTTTTTTAATGATGGGACTAACCAATGGCGGACTATAGAGGATTCACGGGGTTCGGTCCACATCAATCGTTATTTTTATATATTAAGTAGAGATAAAATATATTAAAATAATATATTTTTTAAAACAATTGTTTTTGATCTCTGTCAATCAATAAAAAATTTAAAATATATATTTTAATCTCGTCTATAATAAATTTTTAATTCCGCTCTCAAGAAACACAAAAAAAAACATATAACTTTTGTTCCTTCTCACTTCACCTCTAACTGTAAATTTGCGTTTAACATAAATATGAGTTTAGAGTTTTGAATTTAGGGTATTATTTAATATTTTAAAAAATTAAACCTCTAAACCATAAATAGAAGGAGTCATATAGTCTAAAGATTACACGTAATATAAAGGGTAGAAAAATGGTTTATTTATAAATTTACTTTCCTACTATTAAATATTTATATTTTGCCCCCTAATTTTGAATTTTAACTCTGTTCTTGATATGATACGTATCGAATAAGTTTCTATCCATATATATATGCTGGGGTCATCAATGATATGATACTGAAAGTGAATTAATTTTAAGCATATTTTTTACAACTATTTGGTCAAAAGTTCGTTTGGAATGTTGTTGTGTTAGTGCCTCTCTTCATCTCTGCAATCCTGACCTTAGATTCTCTTGGCTGTCAAGTTCCCAAACACCTTTCCAACTCCTAACTTCCCCATAAAATCATGATACCAGTAATGGTAAAGTCAAGATGCCAACATTGTTCTTTCAATAGAATTTTCTTATAAGATTTTCCAAGAATCAGAATTGACTATCAACCCCATGATCCAGATTTGATAAATAATACTAATACGTATGAGTATCGAATACGAATATATATACAGCAGGAAAATATTGGTTAGCATATTTCTTTTTCTGTTCAGAAAATCTTCAGTTTGTGAAACAGGTTGACATCGGGGAGTTTCACTTTTATTACGGATTTAAGAAAAAGAAGAAAGTGCAAGAGTACAAATCATCTAGCGTCATTGGTTGAAGAAACAGTTTTTGTTCTTGGAGGTCACGGGTTTGAGCACTAGTATTGTCAGTACAGCGATTGAACGATCAATATCTAATGGGTGAGATTAATATTATACTCCTTCTGTCCCATAAATAATGTCTCTTATTGACTTTTTGAAAGTTAAATTTTCTAACCTTTGACTATAATTATATTAAATATTTTAAATAATTAAATTTTATAAAATATATATTTAAAATCTATTTAATTAGAGGTTTCTAAAATATTTTTTTTATTTTTATCAATAATAAATTTTAAATAATCAATAGTCAAAGTTTAAAAAGTTTGACCTTAAAAATGTTAATAACAGACATTATTTTTAGTAAAGGGAGTATATATTTAATCTTCCACTTCAAAATGAAATTATATGAAATAGAAATGATGAAAGGCCATTGCCATCCATTTTCACTTGAGGCCATGGATTTGACAACATAAACTAATCCTTTACCTTTTGGAAACTAGTTTGACTGGTTGATTGGGGGACTGCATTAGGGTTTTGTTTTATAATCAAATATTTATTTATTATTCGAGTTAATCGATTTTATATTTTATAATTAAAATTTTATTTTATTTTTTAATTAAATAAAAAATTATTTTTTTAATCAAATCAAATTTTATTCTTTTATAATGAAGAAGATTGAGTGGAGTACCATATAACCCTAACAATTCTTATTATGTTCGATAGAAAATTCTACAACGGGCGTCGAACACCGCTGAACACCATTAATGATGAACACTGCTGAACACTATTAAACTAATTAATAAAGATTAAAATCTTTAAGGACTCAACATATAATTAATAATTATTTAAAATAAAATTTTAATTAAATTATTTTTTATTGGAATAAATATAAAGGTGGTCACTCAATTGTCACATTTTTTTGTTTTGGTCACTCAATTATTTTTTTATCAAAATTATCACTAATATTTTATTTTATTATTGTTTTGGTCATCAAACATTAAAAGTTTAATAAGATTGTATCATGACATAGTTTAATAATAACTTTAATCCCTAAATTTATAATATTATACTAATTTAATCTTATTAAAAAAACTCATCAAATAAATTCTTATATTTTTATATAAACCCGCATAATAATACAAACAATACTTATCACCGAAAGTAGTTCCCTTTCACATCTTTCAATCACTTCATATTTCTCTTTTTTTGTTATGTTCAACTCTTTATCAAGGTTTGTTATTTCAGTTTCTTTTCTCTAAATTTAAAACCCAACAATCACGTTTCTTTCTTTCCATCAATTGTTAGCGAGCCTCTTTGAAATAATTAGTTAACAAAAATAAAGATAATAAAAGATAGAAAATCATAACAAAATCTTATGTTTAGCTTTCTGATTTTACCCATACAATGAAGAGAAACCATAACAAAACTCTATTAATTTTATATTTTAACCGTTTTAAGTTGTTCAAGAAATAACGAGTTATACTGATCTACATTAATTTTTTTTAATTGTGTGTGAAAAAATTAAAATAGATGAGTTTTTAATCACAAATTCAGGATTTAGTATAGTTATAAGTACATTTTATGTGGTTTAATAGTTTAAACAATACCAATAATATTGTTTGTTTTTATGATATTATTATATTGTTATGTAATGTTTTTAAAAATATTTTATCTTTAAGTTGTATATTGTTTGTGTGTGGATTTTAATTCATATAATATGTAAAATTGAAACATAGTAATCGATTACAATCTTATAAATATTCATTAAATAAAGTGAAGACATAAATTATACAATAATCACATGAAAAACTGTTTGGTTTTATCTATCTAGAGATTATTTGATTTTTTTACTATTCAATCCATGTAACTAACATAATTTATTTAAAATATTTAATAAATTTAAAATTATGTTCGAAAATGTATTTTTTAAAAACTGATTTTTAATAGAAAAATAGTTATGAGTTGAACTTTGATTAAAATTAAGAAGAAACTGATTTTCAATTATTGTTTTGTAAGTTTAGTATTAAAAAACAATAATTTTGTGTACAATAAATTTGATTGGAATTAGAATAAACGTTTAAAAAATCTTTGAAATGCAGGAATAATTTTTCAACTAACATTGCTTTATTTTAATATTTACATGTTAAATGTTTAAATATTTGTACAAATTTGACTCAAAAAGTAATGTATACCAGTAACTTAAAGAATCGGAAAAGTTAAATTAGATTTAAAAAAACAAATCATAAAATAAAATTGGTATTTTATAATTTAAAATTTAATAAGTTGCCCAAAGACACAAAAAAAGAAATAAAAAGTGAGTTGGTTAATTAATTTTAAGAGTAGTGTTGTAAAGGAAAAAGAAAAGAGATAAAAAATTTAGAGTTTAATCCAAATATTTGATGATTTATTTTCTATTAGTATTAAATTGATATAGTATAATAGTTTTAGTTTCTAAAATTATTATTAAATCATATCATTTTATAATTTTCGTTAAATCTATAATGGAAGATGATCAAAATGAGAATAAAATAAAATGTTAGCGACGGTTATCACTAAAAATTTTGTTGGATGACCAACACACAAAAATGATGATAGTTGAACGATTACTTGTGTAATTCTTCCTATAGAAAATAATTTAATTAAAATTTTGTTTTAAATAATTATTAATTATACATTGAGTCCTTTAAATTTTTGTTTTTATTAATTAGTTTAATAGTGTTCAACAATGTTCTGCGCTAGTGGTGTTCAACGGTGTTCGACGCACGTGGTAGACTCATCCATGTTCGATATATGTTGTTCACTCAAAATTTATAAAATACAACAACATTATGCTTAAATTTTTAATGACCTATAAAATGAGCCCTCTATCCCAAGTGATTAAAAGAACGATTGTTATTTTTAGAGGTTATGGGTTCGAGCATCAATGATACTACTGTAATCACTATTAATTTATTAAAAAAAATATATCTCTTTTTTTTACTTTCCCTTGTTAACATTTAATTTTTACTTGTTTTGAGATCTATTATAAAAATATGAAAAATTCTACGACGGACGTCAAACACCGTTAATGATGAACATTGCTGAACACTATTAAACTAAATAAAGATTAAAAACTTTAAGGACTCAACATATAATTATAAAATATTTGAAATAAAATTTTTATTAAATTACTTTTTATATATTTTTATTTTTTAAATAATTGAATAAAATACTAATTAAAATTAATTTTTAAAAATAAAAATCTTAAACTCTAAAACTAAAACCAAAATCCAAAACCTAATTCACTAAATATTAAACTCTAAACCCTAAAATAAACCATAAACACTAAATCTAAACCCTAAAATAATCAAAACCCCTAAACCTAAAACTCTAGAACCCTAAATTTTAAACTAATTTTGGGTTTCAAGTTCAAGGTTTATACTTTTAGAGTTTCAATTTTTTATTTTAGGGTTTAGGGTATGATTATATTTTTAGGTTTTAGGGTTTTATTGTTTTAGGGTTTAAAGTTTATGATTTAGAGTTTTGGATTTTAGGATTTAATGTTTAGTACTTTTAAGCTTTGAGTTTAGGGTTTTGGGTTTTTTATTTAATATTTTTTATTTTTAGATTAAAAATAATTTAAATAATTTATTTTAAAAAATTAAAATATAATGTATATAATTTGTTTAAAATTTTATTTTAAATTATTTTAAATTATACGTTCAGTACTTGAAATTTTTAGTTTTTATTAATTAATTTAATAGTGTTCAACGGTGTTCATCTTTAGTGGTATTTAACAATATTCGACACACGTGGTAGACTCATCCTAAAAGTTTTTTAAAAATATAGATTATACATATGTAGCATACAAAAACCTATCAAAGGATGAATGTTATTTCCAACAAATAACTCCATTTATTAATTCATCAAAAATTATTATTTGTTAAAAGTAAGTAAAAAGTTTTCCAAAGCTTATGACTGCAGCACCCTGCAGTGCACCCCCCAGCACTTAGTTCTTCCATCACTACCTTTATATATATATATATAAATTATGGATTACGACACCAAAATAATACATAAACTTCATTGTTTAATCTTAAAAGCTTGTGCACTTTCTCAATAAAGGCATAATTTGGTATATTGCATGTTAAAAAGAATATATAAACTGATGAGAGGCTAATGAATACCCTTCGTAAACGGATCTATGGGTGTTAGAACAGTCGTACTTTATTACATGAAATTCTAGATTCGTCCTTGTCCTCATTTTTAATATAATTTATATTTTTTATATGAAATTCTAAATCTGTCTATGTCTTTATTTCAAAATTTTGATCTGTTTATTCATTACTCTATAGAAACTAGAATTGAAAATAAAATTCACTGAATAGTGTTGTTTTAACTCTTCATTTTGTTTGAAATATCGATATTTTATCGATATCGAACATTCGAATTCAAGTCCCAAACACATAGACACTAAAAGCTAACTGTACTGAAAAATGCTCCACTTAGAAGCAGACATGGTTAAACCGAAACTGATATTGGCCGCTGAAACGGTTCACAAGTGTTCCTCTAGTAGCCATTGCTTCATCTTCAACCTCTTGCAACATCATCTACAATACCAAAATACTTCACAAATTTAAGCTCTTCAATAGTCTTTACGATCGTGTTAAATCAGTTATAGTTTATTCGAGGATGTTCGGTGCGTACCCGTAGGTTATCATCATCTTCATCTCTAGTTGAACATGTAGGTTGGGGACTCTGAACAGTTTCGTCGTTTCGAGCGAACCTGCCACGGATTCGCGGGCGGGTGTCGGCCAGTGTTTTCCGGCATGCATACTAATTTACATCAACAAGACAAATATTTAGAACATAAACAAATGTGGTCTTGGTAATAATCTCATGAAAGTGTTAAGACACCTTGATTGTTTTGTTGAAATTCCTTTGACTGCGCTTTGCTCTGTACTTGGAGATCCTCTCTTGTCTCTCTTCTGCGTTGTAACGCCCCACTTTGAACGGTGATTCCTCCATTAAAGAGTTTTCCATGGCTGATGAGGTAGAAATTGACCTTTGGCTGATATGAACGTTTCTCAGACTCTAAAAGCCAACCAACCAAACAAAAAATAACTAAAAAAAGATTCCATTACATAGAAAATTATTGCTAAAAAAACATAGTAAAAAGCAAGACAGCTGATACTAGATGGCTCGTGCTATTTTACTAGATATTAATCCTTTAATCATTGTGTCGTAAATACTGATATTCGAATATGTGATCGTGAAAAAAATAGAAACAGGATGAAACGAACCTCTAAATAACCAGTGCTGGATACCTTCCTCATTTGACTAATGAACAAGCTGTTCTCTGGCAAGCTCAAGGCTTGACCTTGGAAACTGTGCGATTCCATGAGAGAATCAAAAGATGGTTTGAATGTAAAACTAGACTTCCCTTCAAAGTAATTGCTACTAAGGCTTCTTTGCAAGTACTTTCCGCCATTGTTATGAACATCAGAGTAATCAGAATCGAAATCTACTCCAGATTCTTCACTCTTAACCTCAAAATTTACGTACCCATTTTCCGAATTCGAACCAAAAGACAGTGACGAGAACTGGGTCGTTTGGCAAAGGCTGAGATTTTCAAGCTGGTGTGAGGGAAGCAAATCAGCAAACAATGGGTCTGCACAGTCGTATTCATCAACTGGGTTTTGTTGAATGTTATAACCAGATAATGAATCGTAGAAGGGAGAGAAAGGAAGATCAAAGAGCGGTTGATAATCAATCGGATCAGCCGAAACCATTTCTGGGGTGTAACGATTGAAGGAAGAATCGTCGGAAACGGAGAGATTGTCGGACATTTGAGTGAAACCGAACAAAAAGGCGGCTGTGTGGCTCTCAGGTGCTGAGTTTATTTCAGGTTTCAAGGCTATGACATGGAAGAACAGGACAAAGATTTCGAGATTCGGACACAACAGATATAAATAGTCTCGAGTGTTGACAAATAGTCCACAAGTACAACTATGATTGGCTAAAATATTTGGAGTTTGGAACACTTTAGTTGTGGAATTAGATGCTGGTTTTATGGTCTTATTGGAACTCTGTGATCTTGAAAAGGAAATGTCCGAGTGGATTGCTTATATGATTTTGGTGAGGGAAAAAGTGGGTATTCGATTAACTGGTCGAAAAATTTGGATCTGAGTATTATAAAAGTTCAAACCATGGAGATAGTTTAGACAATGAACCTAACCAGACTAATGACTTCATTGTTCTGGTATGTTGACATTCTAGTTCAAGCTGTCTGTTTCATGCATATCTATTGAGATTTTGAATCTGAATGCAGTGATTTAAAGCTTATATATGCCATTTCAAGAGCTTTGGCACAGTTTATCTCTATTAATAGGCAAGTCTCAACACCCCTTTTCCGTTTAGACCGAACCGAATCGACCATAATTTTTCTCCTTGCAGGTCTATTCTTCGAACATATGCTCACGATCATGGTTTATCGGACTTGATGTTAAGCATGTTGATGAGAAGAAGTTTTGCTGCTCTCCGTCGTCTACCGGTCAGTCTTCGTCTCTTTTCCGATCAAATGCACGTGTACTATATGTTTGCTGAAGCGATTTACAGGTAAAGATGTATGGAAACAATTTGAAACATCCATTTATTTGTTCATATCATTGTCGTCCTGTCATGTTCATGGTGTCTATCTTTATATTCGACAGCACCGTGTTAGTAACACCTTGTTTATGCTGTGCCGGAACTAACTCAACCTACGGAGAACGATGCCGGTTTCGTCTGGAATCTGGAGTGCGGAATTGCCGAAGATTTTGGATTCGGTTCGATTAGTTCTATACTGGTTTTTCTATGCCCTGAACAGCCGCAGTTGCAGACTTGCAGTTGCAGGACAACATATTCATCCTTGTTGAAGGCACAGCAATTTTAGTCCCATTGCTGATGCATCATAACTTTGTATATTTCAAAGTTCATTCTTGAACGCTGATTGATAAATTTTCTAACATAATTTCAGATGACATGATGACCAACTATAAAACATAAAGATCTATTTTGGGTTAAACGATGTGTTTAAATTCGAGTCGGTTTTATATAAGTTTAACACGAGAAATGAAATTTTTAGTCTATTTTTTTATTCACAACATTAAAATCTCCGATTTTGACGGGATAGGTCCTGTTTTTTTATTATGATCAGAGGTAAGTGTTGTCCGAGTTGAAATCGGAACTTAATCTCAAACTATTATTTTTATTTTTTTTATTATTTTATAAATTTAAGTTTTAGACCGACTAGTAGTATCAACATTAGAGATTTTATTTTGGATTTATCATAAAAATAATCGAGATTTTTCTAATATCAATTAAAATTAAAAAAAAATATCTCATGCACTCGTAGTGAAAACATAATTTTTTCAAAAGACTCTAATTATAGTGTTTAAAGCCTTGATGCAGGGTTTAAGAGTAACTCGGGTTTAAGAGTTTAGAGTTACTGTTTAGATTTTAAGGTAACATAATTAGGGATTTAAGTTTTAACTTATGAACTCAAAATTTTAATTTTAAACCCTAAATTATAATTACACTCCTAAATTCAAAAAACCCTTAGACCATAAACAAAATCTCCGAACTCTAAAATTTAGACACTTATAAAAATAAATTTACATAAACACTTATGTAAAAAATAATTACCCATTAAAATTATATTAAAAAATTAATTTAAACTTAAAGTACTTAAATTAAATATTAAGATATTCAACTTTATTTGCTCGACATCTTAAAAGCGTAACCCATACCCCTCAACCCTTGCTTATAATTTTAGCCAAATGGAGTGCCGGGGTGTATGATGGAGGAGGAATTATTTTTTTAACTAAACTATGAAGAAATGTGCAGGCCAAGAATGAATCATTTTATTTACTATCATTGAGTCTCTTTAAATTAAGGCTTCTTTTTATTAATAATAATAATAATAATAATAATAATAATAATAATAATAATTCTTTTTCTTCTGCCAGTATTCATTATATTTCCACATCTAACAAATAATTATTTTGCCACGACAACAGGATTTTTTATTTTAATTATTTTTCTTCAAAATATAATTTTATTTTAAAAAAAATTGTTTGAAATACACGCAAGTATATATAATATAATATATATTACGGAATAAAATAAGGGTACAAAAGTTAAGGATGATAAAAAGATGTAATTTATTATTTTTAATTAAATCAAAATATTACGTGCTCACGTCGGAATTTGAATTTATATAAAATAAAATAATATAAATATTTTTAATTATTTGATTAATTAATAAATTTTAAAATATAATTTGGTGTTATAATAAAAAATTATATATAATTGAGTTTAATTAAATTAATTAATATATCTTAAATCAGTTATAATTGGTATAAATAATATATTTTAGAATATATTTTTAATCATTAACCATTAATTCTTTAAACATTATACTATAAATATTGATATTCAAATTCGCAAACTTCAAAAACAATAACTATCTCTTTAACTATTGAGATAAAATAATTCGTACAAATTGATTAATATATTAATTATTTAAATTTAAAATTTTATATATTTTAATATCCTAAGTGATGTTTTCTAATCCGCAAAGAATCCCACCATCTAAATTTGGACCGCCAAAGTGAAGTAGCGTCGAATTCATAACCAAAAAAACAAGGACACTCAGTCCTCTGATCTCCCCACACATGTGGACCATATCATGTGTCCGGTCCACTTTTCACTTTTACAATAATTTTTAGATACAGATAAAATTTATAAATACTCATTAAATTATTTTAAAATATTTAATATTGATTTTATTATAAAATTAGCACCTAATCCTTGAGAAGTTATAACTTATAAACAACCTAATGTCGGATTTGACTGGAATATGGACATGGAAATTCTACCTAAATAAAATAATATTGTTATTAATATATCGTGTCGGATCAATATTAAATTATAGGTTTTAGATCTTATAATATAAAATTAAACTTTGATATATTTTTTAATTTAATTATTTTTTTAAAATTTTTTAATTTTAAAATTTATAAAATTAATTTTAAATTATTTTATTTTTACGATTTAATTATTTTTTAAAATTTTATTATTTTAAAATTAATTAATCTTTTTCTCTCGTCATTTTAAACCCAACTCCACTGCGATTAATTACGTGCTTCATCAACAAAATTCTGACACGATACCCTGCCCATGTCACGCATGAGGAAAGTATCAGAAGACGGACCACCACCAGAAACAATGGTGGGGTTCACCTGCTAACTTTGTCTTTGTTTTTTAATCTCTGCAACAACAACCCAAACCTTCACGAAAAAAAATCTGATCTTTCTCTTTCGCTTCAACTAAATGTTCGTCTTCACAGTGTCCTTTTTACTTGAATTTTTCGCCCGATTGTCCAGCTCTGATTTCCATTGTTCTCGTATACACCGCCATTGCTGAACATGGACGCTGATGCTGTTGTTGTTGGCCTAAAAGACAAGAAAATTCAGCCAAAAAAGAGAGAAATTTAAGACATTGAATACCATTCATTTAATGGCAACGACCACAGCTGCTGCAACATCAATTTCTGCAAAAACTTGCGCCGCTGCTGCTCAGCTCAAAGTTCAAGTGCAGTCCGTCAAGCAGAAACGACGCAAGTGTAAAGAAATTACCATTACGAACAACTGTTCCGACGAGACTCTTCCGGACATCCTTTCACCTGATAAGAATAGTCTTTTGTGTTGCCCTGCTCCGCCACCTCCTTCTCCTCCTCCGATTCCGCAGCAAGCTCACGGTGTTCCTGACCAGGGATTAAACGATTCCTTGCCTGGTTTCAAGATCCGGTATTATCCGGGAAGTGTATCGCCTGTCATGGATTTCACGGGTGGTACGACGCTCACTAACGGTCATTCTCCGTGGAGTCTCACTAAGTTTAACTCCGCCCTCACGGCGGGTCTTCTAAACCCGATGTCCCCGCCGCCTCCGGCAGATAAGACACGCTCCAGCCCGACCCTTTTCGAAATGATGACCAATGAACCCGATATCCACCCGAGAAACCAAACTCAAAACCAAGCTCAGATCCAAGTACCCAATTCAGCTCCAAGACAAAACCAACCCCCGCCTGTCGTCGATAAGCAGGCATTGACCATGCAACGAATTTCGGATCTTTTGTCGTCCCGGAGCCCAGGTAACCAGTTTAACGACCCGAATTCGAGTGATATAAAACTGACATTGAGCTCCAAAGATGGGATTAGTGTGTCGATGAACGTGCACAGACAAATACTGGTGGCTCACAGTAGGTTTTTCGCAGTGAAGTTATCGGACCGGTCACCGGCGACGAATGGATCCGGTGAGCCGTACAGTGTGGAAATCGCAGATTGTGATGATGTGGAGGTTTATATAGAGACTTTGAGGTTGATGTATTGTAAAGATTTGAGGAAGATGTTAATGAGAGAGGATGTTTCCAATGTTCTTGGAGTTTTGAAGGTAAAAGTTCAAAATTTTCATCTTTTAATGTTTATAACAATTAATTTGATTGTTGAGATGATTCTGTTGGTTCAGGTTTCAGCGGCAATTGGATTTGATGCTGGGGTGCTTTCATGTTTGGAGTACTTGGAAGCGGCTCCGTGGACGGAGGACGAAGAAGAGAAAGTGGCTTCGTTATTGGTGGAGCTCCGCCTTGAAAACGTCGGAGCTGGGGAAGTTTTGAAGAGGGTATCCATTGAAGGTACTAACGGCATCAACGGTGGCGATAATGAACGAGTGCTTCTCAAGCTTTTGCATGTGGTTCTTCAAGGAAAAGACGAGAAAGCAAGGCGAGAAATGAAGGATTTGATTTTGAAGATGCTACGTGGGAATCCCTCTCGGAACGATCTCCGAAAAGAATCGTTATACACCGCTTGCGGCGGCTGCCTGGAACTGCTTCGACACCATTTTCTCCGAGCAGCTTCGTCAGACTTGAGGGATGTGAATCAGATTGCTAGACAAGCAGATAACCTGCACTGGATTCTTGACATTTTGATTGATAGGCAGATTGCTGAGGATTTCCTACAATCATGGGCTTCTCAATCTGAATTATCCGAGTCCCATTCTAAAGTTCCGGCTGTCCATCGGTTCGAGGTAAGCAGAGTTACCGCACGGCTATTTGTCGGTATCGGAAAGGGGCAGCTACTGGCATCAAAGGAAGTGAGGTACTTACTTTTACAGACATGGTTGGTGCCATTTTACGATGATTTCAGATGGATGATGAGACGTACAACGAAAGGGCTCGATCGGCATTTAATCGAGGATGGCCTTAGTAACACAATTCTCACATTGCCTCTGGCATTGCAGCAGGATTTATTGCTTGCTTGGTTTGATAGATTCTTGAACTCCGGTGAGGATTGTCCAAACATTCAGAGAGGTTTTGAGGTTTGGTGGAGAAGGGCTTTCTGGCAATGAAGCTGTCAACGGCAACAGTTACAAGCTTACGAAGCTCCGATCATTTTTCGAGCTCATCTTTCATCTACATAGACAATAAACAGATGCTAGTGATTCTTTACAGACTCATTTATGTCTGTAAAAAGAGAGCATCCCAGTCGACTTTGTTAGTGGTTTGTTTCTTTGTTCCGGAGAGTCATACGATATGAATATTGAAGTTTCTGAAAACGAAGATAATCATACTCAAATCCGACTCAACTCAAATCACTATAACCCCATACAAGGATCTATAAATACATGGAAAATCTCTGCAAAGTTATGCATATACATGCTGTAAACATGCATTATCCAACATTCAAGCCTATGTCCGGGTTTATGTCGATATTTGTCGAGGTTAGGTGGTCATGTTCCAAAGCTCATACAACAGCGAAGTAACTTGTCTACTTGAAGCAAAGAATTCAATGCCAACAATAAACAGAAAACATGGGGAGGAAATATATCCAGAACTTAAGAGCAATAAACACAACAAAATGTGTAAATAGATAGGAGAAAGAGAACATTGTTTCTAAATTACCCCATTAAACAACTCAAAGTAGAAGCAGCGTTTTCAAACGAACATCGAAGCATAAGACAAGTACATCTATAAAATCCATATTCGAACAAACCTAAACCGACAAAACTATGCGTCACGAATAATCATCTCTTAAGGAAGACCCGCACCTGCTGCAGGTCCAGCACCACCATAACCACCACCTCCACGACCAAATGCAGGCCTTGAGCCAGGACCCTGTATGTTCATAAGCAAAAAAATTAAAATAATTGGATGAAACAGTGACCTCTAGAAAACTGAAATATTTGAGAAAATTATATGAAAACTGCATGCTTCAAAGTGAAATAACATCACGGTAAGATCAACACTCATTTACAACTTATAATAAACCACTCAAGCATTAACATTTGAGCTACAAAACACAATTTTTTCTTCATATTTGAAACTAAGCTGGAGCAAGTGCAACAGAATAAGGAAACTATTCTGGTCCAAATATCATTTTATCCTTAAAAGTACCGTTGTCCGACTTCCATGTAGAACACATTTTTATTTATGAATATAGGGATATTGTCCACTACTGACCTAACAAATACAAGGTGAAACTTAGGGGAAAAATGTATATTCCCATGTCGATACGTACAAGTATCCGACATCCACAATCAATTCCAAGTAAAATAGCATGAACATCCAAAAGGAAAACAAATGATTCCATAATTGATCAACACTAAATGAAGTAATGAAGTAAGAAGTAAGAACTATTGCAAGTACACTAAACCTTAACACACAAGCAATGCATAACTTTGCAAACAATAATATAATCCAAGTGCTAACAATGAAGCAAAACAAGTAACACTTGGAACTTGGAAGATAGTATACATCATCTGTTCTACTAAAGTTAGAAATTTATTCAAAGCAACATTACCCTGAATGAAGGCTGATAATCAGCCGGAGCACCACCCTTGTCACCAAAATCACCACCTCCTCGAGGGCCGCCACGGTAGCCATCTCTGTCACCAAATCTCCTCTCGCCATCACCAAACCGTGGTGGACCACTGATTCATAAATCATAACCAACAAAACATATGAAAAAAAATCCAAGTTTCATCAAACCAAAGAGCAACAAAACAGCAAAAACCGACTATTACCGTGGGCGGTCACCGGAAGGCCCCATCGGACGACCAGCAGGCTTGGATTGTTTCTTCAAAGTAGCCGGAACTATCTCAGAAGGAAGATTAAGATAAGTCCTCAAGAACTCAATGCCATCATTAGTAAGGTACCAGTAATAATGCATCCAAGCAAAGGTTTCACGCACGTATTCCTTCGATTTAAAGCTTTGCATCAGCTTAATAACTTGAAGATTCGGAACATCGATTTCTGGGTGCTTTGCCAAATTATAGTCTTTCTTCGCATAACAAACACCCTCTGCTCAAAAAAAATCATAAAACCCAGATCTTAAATCCAAATATCTAAATAAAATGTGGGATAAAAAGTTGAAATGTGTAAGGCTGGTTATCATTTGGCTACCTTGGAAGAGGTACTTAGAGATCTCGCGGCGGTTCTTTTCTGGGATGATCTATCAGCCATAAAAAACACAGTATATGATATATCAAACACATTTTCTCAGGAACCAAACAACGAGTTTAAATCAATAAACAAGTAAGAAATTACCATGGTCGAGATATGCAGCAACAGCAGCAGCAGCTAAAGATGAGGCTTATGTTCTACACTGTCTAACCAACACAGAAAAAACCCTAATTTCTGACAATTGATTTTATAGTATTTGCTTTCTCTGCATTTGGGCTTTTCTTTTAGCTACATTTGAAAAGAAATATGGGCTTTAAAGCTTTCACCTTTGAAGCTGGATAAGGCTTTTAGGAGTTTTAAACAATGCATTAATTAGGGTTTTAATCCCTCTATTATTCTAAACTTTGGAATTTAATCTTTTTTGTTTTGATTAGTTGATGTTGTTGTCGTTAGCTGATGACATGAAATTTTTTAAAATATTTTTAATATAATATCGTAAAATTGAAGGAAAATATGTATTTAATTTAGAAATATTTATAAGTGTGGGCACAAATCACAAAATTTTAAAAATTTAGGGTAGACATAAATCATAAGAATTTTAAAAATTTAAGGACTAATTTATAAAAATTTAAAAATCAAAGTTAAATGTATAAATTTTAAAAAAATTCAGGGTGGGCATGAACTTACTCTCCTCTCTATGTGTATCCGTCAATGTATATAAGTGTGTTCTTACTAGCATCGTTATGTTACAATAACACTCATTGCAACTGGTTTAAGATTTAATCGATTATATAAAATAGATTTAAAATATTTAATTAATTTATAAAATTTATTATCGATTAAACATGATTAGTTAAAGTATTTGAATAAATTCTCTCTTATTTTAAAGTTATATATACGATAAGATAATTTAATCATTCGATTAATAAATAAATTTCGCATCAAATGATTTTTTGACATCAATTCACAAATCAACATCATCTCTCCCTAAACATAAACTTGAACCGTTAAATCAATGGATGATGATGACCTAATTGCCGTCCTTTAAATAAATCAAGGACTAAATTAATAATAAAAAATAATTAATTCCACGTCACATTAACTTTTCCTGTTCACCGTATGTTTTTGGACTATTCCCACACCCCAAATATTTATGTAAATGTACATATCAAGATGTTTTCAATTTTGTACTCTTTTCACATTTTTAACCGATTTTTGTATTTGAATAATAAATTTGTATAGTACAGGGACTAATAGAAGAATTTAGCCAAAACAAAGTATTTGACTTCTTCATAGCTGTCGTCAACGATGTTGACTGCTTTGTTAGATAACTTTAGTCCATACTCCATACAAGTTGAGTTTAAGATGTGAGTTTTGTATTATTTAGATTGTCTTAATCTGCTCAAAATTAATTTAATATAATCCTAAATCAGCCTTTTAAAAATAATAAGTAAAAATTAAATTAATATCAGAAATAATCAATTGACTTAAAAATCAAATTATATTCATCTGAGTATCAAATTAAGTCGAGTTAAGTTAAAAAAATTTAAATTAGTTAAATTTATGATTTTTTTTAATTCAAACTTTTTTTTAGTCGAGATAAATACAGTCGTTTGATTTTTGTTTAAATTTAATTATAAATATTTATAATATTATAATATTAGATTGGCTTCAATTTAAACAACTTTCTATTATCATAACAGTATACATAATTGCATATATCAATAGAGTTGAGATTTAAATTCCTTTTATAATTCAAGACTTTATTTTAATTATTTTCAACTTAAATCAGATATATAGAATTACTATTTGAATCAAAATTTTCGCATCAAAATAAATAATTATTTTCAAATAGATTCGCATTTACTTAGTCGGAGGTAAGAATCGTCCCCAAACTCCCAAGAATTTTTTTTCATCTTTATTCTCCTAATTTTTTAAATTTAATTTATTTTCAATTTATTCACTCTTTAAAGAATCTACATTTTATCATGAATATCAAATTCTAATTGTTCTTATTTGTGTACGAATCATTTTGTTTCATTGGTTAAATGAATAATTTTCGGAGGATTTGAGTTTAAACACTAATATTTAAAATACAATAATTAAAGAATTATTATTCATCTGTCTAAAATATATTTTAAAATATATATGATTTATGCTCCAAATTACGGGTAAAAATCATCTGCCTCCAACCATGCCTCTTATTAAAAATTTCTAAAATATAAAATTTAAATCTTAACCCTAATTTTATATATTCTAAACCCTACCTTCTACCCCTAAAAAATACGTCATACCTCTAATTTTCTAAACTCTAACCATAACCTCTAATCTTAAACCCTAAACTCTACACCTTAAAACATCTAATTTAAAATAAAAATATACATAAATACATGAAAAAAAAAGAGAGACGATTTGCGCCCGGAATTACACCCTCTATGTCTAAGTTTCGTACATAGTTTGTGTCTATTTATAAATTGACCTTACCATGTGTGTCTATGGTTTTTATGATCAAATCAATCATTGTTTTGTTGCAGCAATGAAGGTCAAGACTTTCCTTCCTTTTAATCATATTTTCCTTACAAAGATGTTCCATCTTTCTTTACGTTTCTGTCTGATTCTTGTTTGGTTTCACTCCCCAGAAACTTGTCTTCAAATTGGATGTACACGATGGAAAAGAAAAACAGAAAGCCATGAAAGCAGTGTCTGGTCTCCCAGGTACAGAAATGAAAAGAAAAAAAAAACTTTTTGTTTTGCAATATCGGTTATTACCAGGAACTTGTCTTCTTCAATTTCTGCACCTCTGGTTTTTCTGTAGGTATCGATTCCATTTCGATGGACATGAAAGACAGGAAGTTGACGTTGATCGGAGACGTTGACCCGATTAAAGTTGTGAGAAAGTTAAAAAAACAATGGCATACCGAGATTTTAACGGTCGGGCCGGCCAAAGAAGAGAAAAAAGATGGAGGCAAGAAAGAAGAAGGCGGAGGTGGCGGCGGCGGCGGAGGTGGGAAGAAGGAAGATGATAAAAAGAAAGAATCTGATCAGCTTGCTGAGCTTGTTAAGGCTTATAAGGCGTATAATCCTTACATGACCATGCATTACCGAGTTGTAAGTGCTGAAGAGAATCCGAATTCGTGCGTTATCATCTAAAAAATGGAACACAGGGTGAACTGTTTATAACTTTATATTAAAAATTTAATCGAATATGAACATCTTTAAAAATAAACAAACGAACACGAACGGACATACTTATCGGCAATTGTTACATTACCATGAAATCACTTGGTTATGTGAGGTTACATGATCCATAATAACTCTTTCCCCTGCCTTGTTTTTAGTTGAGATGTCTTCCGAGTTCTTCCCTTTTGCTTCCTTCTTCTTCCTCTCCTGCATTTGTTCGATCGAATATACACGATAATACGTGTTTCCGATGGCATATAAATGGAGAATTTACCTGATCTTTCAATCTCTCTTGCTTTGTTAACTCCCGGACCGGACGAGGATACGTTCCCCTGGCTTGGTCAAGACCCCGTCCCAATGAGACATGAACTCGATTTTAATCTTCCGCATAGCTTCGTGCTCTCCCGAGTCCTCTGACCGAGCATGCTATCTACCTCGTCTACAAATATAATTGTAGGAGATACCTTGGCTGCCAATGTGAACAAAGCTTGGACGTTTTTCTCGTCTTCTCCGAACCATTTAGAAGCAATGGTCAACATCAATACATTAATGAAGCACGCACCGGCTTCTCTAGCAATGGCTTTTGCTAGCATTGTCTTCCCAGTATTCCCCTGCAAGGCTTCAGAAGGTCACCTTTGGAAAGGTCTGGCCTTTGGAGAGGAAACATCACTAGCTCTTGCGGGGACACTTTCATTTCGTCTAAGGCACCGATATCGGCAAATGTAACATCGATCTCGTTTGCCGGTATGACCTCGGGTTTAATTCGCTTTTCAAATTCGTTGTCTGGAATAACTTCCTGTGGATTGATATGATGACAAAACCAGATATAGGAGGAATTCGTTACTATGAAAGAGTAGACAAAAACTTGCACGAACTTTCACAGCTAGAACAGAAATTTCACTGTCAGTCAGTCCTTTCGGGTACGATAGTGTTAGATACGAGCATATATTACCCGGACTCAGCTACGAGAGTGTTAGATACGAGTATATATTCGACATGTGTATGTAGAGTCCAAACAAAATAATGGTAATGGCACAAGATATGCAAATATTAACTTTTAAGGAATGCCAATTACATCCAACAGCAGCAACTTTGGTTCAAAGTAATGAGCCAAGCTCTGGCAAGCATTTGTTTGTAAAGTTCTTCAAGAAAACAACGAAGAACGATGCAGTTAGAACATTTTCCGAAGCCGACATGCGATACAGAAAAATACGATGTATAGTCCGATAACGAACCTGAAAGTCCTGATAGTAAGATGGTTTTTACTAGCTGGGGAAAGGTTCCTTGTGTACTTGGAGACATCAGCATGTCTCAAGTGAACATAGGCAGCACTGGTTAACAATGCAGGAGTCTGCTCACTGACAAACATAACCAACAAGGACATGAAGATGTTGTTAGGACAAGGCAAGACCAGATTGTCCCGACAGCCGTGACTGGGGTGCTTATCGAACGAGTTAGGCATTGCTCGATTCGTGCTCGTTAAAAAAATTTGTTGCTCGACTCATTGCTTGTTAAAATTGTAAGGGTGGTCGATGCAGCCAAGCCTCCTCCGGGCCAACCGCTCTGACCCGAAGCCAATCCAAGCCCCACCCGGACCCCAACCCAACACCTAAGGCCGACAACAATAAACTCTTTTGCTCCTTTATTTAATTTTCCTTTCGTTTCCTGAGAAAATTTCTCAGGAATCTCCTTGTTTCGAAAACCAAAATGGAAAATGTTCGTCTCTATCGGAGAGGGGAAGAAAACAGTGTTCGACATTGTTAGTAATGTTCAGAAGAAAACAGTGTTCGACATTGTTAGTACGACATTGTTAGTAATGTTCAACAGTGTTCGACACACCGACAATATAAGATGCACGTTACGAATTGATCTTCACCCCGACAATATAAGATGCATGTTACGAATTGATCTTCACCCACTGTCGTTATTGTATCATATTCTTCCAGATTTATTCCTTTTCTTTTCATGTTGAATTGAAAAATATTAACAAAAATTAAATTAAAAACGAATTTCAGTATTTCACCACATAGGTTTCAGTTTCGAGATTCTTGGGGAAAAGCCTTTGAAGATTTAGAGATTACGGGCAACAAGCAGTTCTTCAAGACTGATCTTACAAATATAGCTAAATCATAGATATGAAGCCAAAGAAAAGATTTATTATAACCATAAAATGTTCCACAAACTGAGTGGACCTTACAGGCACTACCCTGTATATATATAAAATAACCTGCTTAAAACATGTAAATATTTACAACAAAGAACAATGCCCCTGTTTCATTGTTATAGCTAATTACGATCCCAAATGGTAACACTGAGTAGTAAAACACTATCCTTGCTATCTAAAACTAATGAATGACGAAGGGTTCCTAACACTACCAAACTTGAACCAAAGGATGCCAACAAGGACCGAAACTGGCTAACTTCCTAGAATAATTTGATAATAGTTGAGATATAAACCTACATCCAGGTCTGGGGGGACATGAAAGATTTATTTGGTTCTGATGCATTACCGGAAAAACCTGCTGTGTTGACTGAGGCAAGACAAGAATCACCTGCTAGCATTGCCATCAAACTCCCACCATGGACCCTACCTTCAGGAGCCAAAGCAGAGAAGCTTCCTTTGCTGACAGAGTTAGAACCATACGGAACTCCAGATCGATTCAAACTAAAACAAGTTCTGTCCGCAGAAGGTTCTATGCCACTCCACATTTTCATGGGGTCGACATTCACATCCTCGGTCGTAGCAATCTCTTTCATCTTCCCAGAATTGCTGAGTTTAGGGTCTAGGACAATAGGCCCGAGTGTTGCACCCCCATGAACTCTCTTATCGTGAACCAGGCTGCTGTGGAGTGCACAAAGACCTGTTTTGCCCCTTGCAAAAGAGTTACAAGGGCCAGAAGGTTGGTTGCCGTATTCTGACCCAGGATGGCCCCAGGAGCATCTCTTGCCTCCACCATGTGCCTTGCAGAAATCTGTGCTACCTTGTGCACTTTTGCCACACCCTTCAAATTTGCATCTTTTACCTCCTCCATGTCGAACACAATAATCCGTACGTCCCCTCGCACTCTTCGTGCATTCAGGCACAGCACACCTCTTGCCTCCTCCGTGTGCTACACAAAAATTGGTTCCTCCATGCACACTCTTTGTACAAACCCCACCACCTTCAAATGCACATCTTTTTCCCCCTCCATGACCCTTACAGAAAGGGGTACTCCCTTCAGCACCCTTGGTGCATCCTAGATATGTGCACCGTTTTCCACCACCATGTGCCTTGCAGAACATGGTGCTCCCTTGTGCCCCTTTTGTGCATCCAATAAACTGGCATCTACGCCCACCTCCATGTGAGATGCAAAGGCCTGAGAGGCCTTCAGCACTCCTCGTGCAATTTTCCTTTTGACATCTCTTCCCACCACCATGACGTATGCATAGTCCAGATTTGCCTCTGGCAGCTCGAGTACAACCATCATGGCTACATCTCCGACCACCACCGTGGGCAATACAGAAATCAGTACGACCTTCTGCACTTTTTGTGCAACCAAGAAATTCACATCGTCGACCGCCACCATGGACCTTGCAATACACAGTCCGACCCTCTGCTCCTTTACGGCAGCCAGGCTTTTGACACCTCCTGCCACCACCATGAGATATGCAACGACCAGAGGCACCTCTGGCCCCCTTTCCACATCCTTCAACCTGACATGTCTTCGAACTATAGCTGCGGTGTTGTGGCTGTTGTTGCCGCATTATCCCGGAAGTGCAAGTGACCGAGCTTTTCGGTGTAGTAATCACGCTTGAAGATAGCTCTGGAACAATGGGAGAAAGATCAACGCTTCTTGTGACCTCCTTGAAGAAGACACTAGCCTCGTTCGGTGGTAAGGATTTCCGGTGACATGAAGTAGATCTTTCATCTGCATTTGGGTGGTCTTCAACTGCTATAGGCATCTTCGTACCTGGCATATCTGGAGAAGAGCGAAGATGGACACCAGTGATATCAGATTCAGAAAAACCAGTTGAGAGACTTAACTCCAAGTCCACGTTCAGTTGCAATTCCTGTCCTTTCAGATCTGAACCAGCAGGTTTCTTGGGGTTGTTTACCTTTTCATTTCCAAGATGGAGGGTAAAATCCAATTCAATATCCATTGAGGACTCCATATCAGATTCTTTGGCTGAAGATGTGGCAGTACAAGCAGTTGTTGAACTCCCCTTGCTGTCAGAGGAACTCGAGGAGCGGCCTAACCGAAGATCCAAAGATGACCCAACTGGCTCACGGATGGATCCATCCATCAAACTCCGCTTCCTCTTGATTCCCTTCGATGTTGACATATAAGGGATTGAAGAACAAGGGGAATCAAGACTTAGAATAGTATCTTTGCCGCATGTAGTTGCACCCCCAGTTCCTCCGACTTGCACCGAACTACCCAAATTGTGGAACGCATTCAAAGAAAAATTAGAAGGTAACCCCAAGTTTGAGAACCTGGAATCCATCTAGCAATAGCTGAAAACTCAAAAAAACGATATGCAGAGCAGATCTCAATTCTCAAATGCAACAGAGCAGTCGACAGTCGACCTGACTTCCGGGTCAAGACAATTAGCCACAAAAGTAAGGTTAGAAGATGTAGTTGAGTGAGTAAATCCCACCCCCACTAACAAATCCTGAAGTGTCACAACGATCCATTTCTATCTAAAAGTGATTCAATTCAACCCAAATTCGAGCCAATCTGTACTAAAAGAAGACAAATCACTGCAGACCAGGCACGTTTACAACAACATCACGATGCTCCATCAACCTGTTCCAAAATAACAATAAGAAAGTTGAAGCTCAATCAAACTAGATAACAATTAACAACTCTATTTAAGATGAGCAAAAAACTAAAACATTGGCCAAACAAAACTAGATTCTCATCAAGCTAAATCTACTTTTTTTTAATTAAAATCTGAACTCTCAGCACAGAAAAATAACATAGCAGTATTAAATAAATACAACTTGCCAATCCATAACATAGCTTGAGATTCGTTTAGTTCTTCCTTTATGATTCCAAAAAAAAACTTTTAGACTTTCAACTCAATAAAATAGAATTAAAGCAAACTTCAATTCTTATAAAATTTTCAGCAAGTTTTAAGTTTCTAGACAGCCAAACAGAGCCAGGTATTAACAGATTCGTAACAGTTATTCAAAAATAAATAACTAATAAAATACTTTGAATCTGGACGAGATTTGAAATACAGATTAAGCAACCACAATAAAAAATGCAAAAAAATTTATATAAAAGAGTGAAAATTCTGAATTACCTTGAACTCAGATTGAATTTAATCGCAGAAAATGAATCTTTGGGACGAGATCAGGAAGTTTCAGAGCTTCGAGAGTGCTGGCGAGGAAGAGAGAAATAAAGGAGATTGCGGGTGAGATGGAAATTAAAGGGAGGAATTTCATTTTTCATATGGTAATGGCACGTGTGTATGATATCGGTGCACGTGCTACTTGCAGGATTTCATTGTTTTACATACATAAAGTATTCCATGATTTACCATTAAAATTTCAATTTACCGACTAAGTTTTAAAAAATCATTTAAATTAATAAAATAAATGATAATTATTAAATAAAAATCTAAATTATTATTAAAATGTAATACTATCTTTTTAATTCTGAGAAGTGATGCATTACCTCAATAAATGTTTATCTAGGGAAGAGCGTTTTACCCGGTTAGATTAGGTTTTAATTCGACTCGGTTTGATCGAGTTAAATTTTTTGATAAAAAAATGAATTTAAGTCGAATGATTTTTTAAAGTGATATTTGGTTAATTTGAGTTTAAGGTGTAAAATATTCGGTCTGACCGGTGATTAAATATATAATTTTTTAGAGATATTTATAATAATAGTCTTCTATCTATATATATTTTTTATGATTTATCTTTAAAATTAATTTTTTATTTATAATTTAGTCTTTAAATCTATATATTTATAATTAAGTCCCTATTTTTTTATAATTTAATCCTTAAATTTATTTTTTTCTGTAGGTCGAGTCGAGTCAGGTCAGAGTCGAGTTTAGATTATTTATTTTGGATTGGGTCAAATTTTTTAAAAAATATTTGAGTTTGATCAAAGTCGAATTTAAAATTTTTATATTTGGATTAAATTCGAGTGGACTAAAAATTCGACCCGATCTATACCCATCTTTATATTTACCTTATTTTGTAATTACGAGATTAAAGATTCAGTTTTATTTATAAAAACAAAATATATTTTATGATGGATTCATTTATTTTCTTGTATATAATATTTACATATTTCTCAATTATTTTTAAAATTAAAATAATATTTTAATTATATTTCTAAAAAGGAAATAGTAATAACTATATACAAATTGGAGCATTAGAAAAGGAATCCTAACGTACTTGATGATGCCAGCGAAGACGACATCAAAGAGGTCGGACGCTATCAAAGTAAGTATCCATCGCTCGGTTCGCCTGGCGACGCGATATCTGACCGCCACGCCCACAAACATCCCCCAACCCTAGGCCTAGTCTACACTATGAGTCAATGACTAATCCATGTATTTATTAATTTAAATGGCAGATGGGATGATAACCTTGTCTCCTAAAATTATCCAAAGCTTACAATATGTATATTTAAAGTATAGATATTTATGTAACTTTTTTTTCTCACATACGAATGTAACATAAATAAAAATATGTACTCGACTAAAATTATTTTAAGTGATAAATAATTTAATAAATATAACACGGACAATTTTGTTGTTAAAGGTCAATATGTTATAACGCGGACAATTTAGTTAGGAAAGAGACTGAATATGATTATTTACAGTTCTTTGTTGAGACATTTTTTAGTATTTTTTATGTTTTGTCTCGTTTGAGTCGTGTTCTCTAGTTTCTCTTTGTATGATAATATTCTCGATAATCTTTTCTTCCATTTAAGTTGGAGAGTTTTTTAATGAGGCCTATAATGTTATCCACCTATCAATAAAAATATATATGTATGATATTTTAAGAGTAAAACATATAATAATTATAATTTAATTAAAATATTAATTTTGATTTAATTCAATTTAATTCGATCAATTAAAATTTATAAATTTAAAAATCATAAATTATTAAAACAGTTTAATTCAATTTAATTTTAAATTTTATAATTAACTATGACCGGTCTTAATATTATCGTCTCTAAATCTAAAATGTTTGACTCTTAAATAAATCTCTAATTTATTGATTTTTTTTTAATATTCTAAAACTACGTCGTTTTGAAGGAATGGTTTTGCGAGGTACAGCTCAGCTGTAGCCTGAACCACTCAAAAATGGAAAGGGAAAATCAATAAAAGCATTAAAGAGTGGTGCTGAGACAAGAGGCAGTGATGAAAGGTCAAATGTCGTGAGAAATAAAAACAAGTCAAAAGAATCAATTCCCTTATCACCATATCTCAGAAATCAATCAAATTTTGACACGTGTTATTACGGATTACCGTCGATCTTCATCTCCATGGAAGGCTCCTTTCTCTAAAAAGGTGAAAATTAAAATATATATATATAAATTGAATTTTCTTTATCAGATAGAGATAATATATTATAATTTTTTTATAAAAATAATTTTATTAATTTAAATTAATTTATTTATAATATTAATATTTAAATTTCTAATTGATATATTATCTCGCTAGAGTTTAAATAAATTAATCATTCAAAAATATTTATTTCACAATTTTTTTATTTGAACAAATCTTAAATATAATATAATCTTATTTAAAGAAAAAATATTAATAGTACATTTATATAATAATATATATTTTTATTTTTTTAATATTATATATGACTGTTTAAACATAAATTTTCTTAAAATAAATATTATTTTTTATTAAAATTAATTGTTTATATTTTCTAATGTAATTCAGTTTGAGAATATTATAAGATTATCCTTCCTTTTATCAATTATCATTGTCTTTCGAAATTATTTGTATGGTTGCGACTCTTCCAAATAGTCCACACGACGGTGGTAGAATAGAGATGGGCATGAAATTCGAACCCGGCGTGTTTTAATTTGACCTGGTCTAAATGGAACGGACTTTTTTGAAGAAAATTCGGGTTCAGGTCAGATCGAGTTGGATTTTTTTAAGAATAATTTTAGGTCGGATTGGGTTTGCGTTTAGGGTGAAAAAAATCCGACCCGACCCGACCTGAGACTGATAGTGTAATTTTCCATATATATTTTAGAGATATTTGCAATTATGATCTTTTTTTTAAATATATTTTATATAATTAGGTCATTAAAATTATTTTTTTTACTATTAGGTCACTGAAATTTTATTTTATTTATAATTAGGTCCCTAAATTTTATTTTTTATAATTAAGTTCCTAGATTTAAATTTTTTTAATGATTCGGGTCGGTCGAGTCAGATCGGATTTTAAAGCTTAAAATCGGGTCGAATCTGGTCAAATTTTTACCCTAAATTTGGGTTGGGTCAAATGACAGATGAAGAGTATATTTTTCGGGTTAGATGCGGTAAGCCAAAAATTCGACCCGACCCGACCCGTTCCATCTCTAGGTAGACAGCACCACCGTGACCCGTGGTTCAGTCCATTCTTCTTTAGCAACAGAACTACTAGACCATTCTAGTTGGTTTTACACTTCATCTGATCATTTGCTTTTGGGTCATGGATTGCGTTAACTCATTTTCCAAACATCTAGAAATCATATCCTCTCGACGACAAAATGATAAATCTATTATCTTAAAAATTATAAACTTATGAGTTAAACCAATGATAAAATTATATTTAAGCACTTTAAATAGTGATGGTACAGATCAGGTCATATTAAAATTTTTTGTCCACTTAAATATAAAAAATTAAATTTAACTCTGATCTGACATATAAAAAATAATTTAAAAAATTATTTATAAAAAAATATAATTTTAAGAATTATATTTTGAATAAAATTTAATTTTAAAAATATAATTATAAATAAATTAAAGATTATTATTATAAATATCTTCAAAAATTTATTAAAAAATTATATATTTAGTTTTAGATTAAATTAGATCGAATATTTTACGCTCTAAATTCGAGTCTGACACAATCTAACTTTTACCTCAATAAACATTCAATCAAATCTAATCCAATTTAAATTTATTTTTTTCATCAAAAAATTTTAATTCAATTAGACCGAATCATGTCAAAACCCGAGTACCCGACGGATCGGGTACATGGCCATCCCTACTTTAAAGTTTTTCTATTACAGTCAACACGCGTATAAAATATTATAAAATTTCCCATTTACAATGTGGGTGGGGTCCATTTAGATAGCCAATGAGAGACCTACACGTTATCCCTTTTATATTATTATTAAACAGATTTTTTTTTTTTTTTCACTCAGACCTCTCTTTTTTATTATAATTTATTTAATCCTTCCTTTTTATTTAGATATTTTCAGGGATTAACAATAACAAACAAAATAACTACGACAGGAGGATATCTCAGGTACTTGCTTCTCCCCCTCTATAATTTCTCAAATTATTTTTTAATTTTTGCTTCTTTTTAGTTTTACTATTTTCTGAGCTAGTTCAATATCTTCAAGGTGATCTAGCTTTGATTTCATTTTCCTCTTTTTTTTCTTTCAATTTTTTTGTGATTTTTGTAGGGTTAGGTTATGGCTTCGAAGCGGATCTTGAAGGAGCTCAAGGATCTCCAGAAAGATCCTCCTACCTCTTGCAGTGCAGGTTCGATTTCTTCTCTCTTTTACTCTGTTTCGTGCCTTGACTTTAATTATTATTAAACACTTCTTGAGTTTTTGTTAAAATTTATTTTTTAGATATAAGGAATTTGCTATCCCGAATCAATCGTGTTTCTTAATTATTGCTGCATAATTGAATTTTGGCCTCTATATGATGGGAAATAATTTATTATTGGATTTGATTTTGAGCTTTTAACTGTGTTGATTCAATGTTTATCATGTCGGTATGCCGTAATATGAATTAGTTATAGTTTTGATGGAGTTGTGAGGGTTGAGGAAATGATTAGCATTAGTTGCTTGCATATAAATGAATTCATCATTTCATAACAATTTATTCTAAATCTGATAAAAATGTTTAGGAGTTGGATACAGAAATCTATTACGATGAATGTTTTATTTAATTTTTATATCGATAGAGAACTTGATTGGTTTACTTGCAGATTGATTATTCCATTGAACTATTGCTTAACTTTTTATTATTATCAAAATAAGGTCCTGTTGCTGAAGACATGTTTCATTGGCAAGCAACTATTATGGGTCCTCCGGACAGCCCATACGCTGGTGGTGTGTTCTTAATCTCCATTCATTTCCCTCCGGACTATCCATTTAAACCACCGAAGGTATTTAATTGATTCCTAAATCATCTAGTTTTCTTTACTTGCTGTTTTTTTCTGTATATTGTGTGGTTTTTACCTTTCTTGACAATATATTAACTGTAAGCATTGTTTTTTGCTTCAAAAAATTGCTTTTATGTCCCTAAGTGTCTTGAGGAAAATTGCATAGCACTTCATAATCTGCAACCACAAGTTCACTATGTGAACAAGCTAGTTTTTTTATATGGTGTATGTAACTACATTGGGCAATTTACTTTGCAAAGTTTGGAGGGATTTATATAGCGTGAATGTTTAAAGTCTTCATGTTATATAGCTACTTCCTTGCCATTAACACTTTGGTGTTGGTCTACAGAGCCAATGGCTTGTTCAAACTTTGCTTGGCAGTGAAATTGGTAAATGTTAATTCTACTTCATGCATGGATGGCTGTGCATGTTCATGTGCATGCATGCCGTGTGTCTAATGGTTTAGTTTATGCATCAAAGGCTGTTGGGTGGTGTTCAGTATCAATTTTGGTTTTAGTTTTGCAAACCGTGTGGTAGTTTTCATTGTTACATGCATGTTGTCATGGAATGTCACATATGCTTTATACATGTTAGTTATACGTATGTGATAATAAGATTCACATTCCCTGAGGGATTAGAATCAAATTTATTGTAAAAAGTGAACAATGGTATGCCAATGCGGAGCCAGACTCTGTAACTTCTATTATTATTATTGACTTATTTTTTCATTATTTTTCCTTCTGTTCAGGTTTCATTCAGGACAAAGGTCTTTCACCCTAATATTAACAGCAATGGAAGCATCTGCCTTGATATTCTGAAGGAGCAGTGGAGCCCCGCCCTTACCATATCTAAGGTTGTTGTTAAACAGTCTTAACTGCATTCAAGTGTATACATCTTTTATTTTATCATATGCATTTCCATGTTTTGTGTCGACCATTCCTCTTGTTGTCATTAAAGAACTGCACCAGTTTAAGATGAAGGGTAAAGTACATGTCTATTTTATGGTTCATGTTCAGGATTCGTAACTCAATTTGTTGAAGGGTTAAAACTTAAAAGGAAGGCTTTAATTTATAACATTTCATCCACTAGACCTGTTGTTTGCACCATGGAAATTCATGCTTTGTGTCTTCTTATTTTCTATTTTAGGTGTTGCTCTCAATCTGCTCGCTGTTGACGGACCCAAATCCCGATGACCCTCTGGTCCCAGAGATCGCCCACATGTGCAAGACCGACAAGAACAAGTACGAGGCAACTGCTCGGAGCTGGACCCAGAAATATGCTATGGGTTAGTATGCCATTACACCCTATATAATAGAACGGCCTTCAATACCCAGTTGGCTTTGGTCTGTTAAAACTAACATGTGTGAATCAGTATGTGTGATGTGATAATCTTTCTTATCCTTTGTTTAGCGTGTGCCAAGCCCTCAACAGAAAAAAAAAAAACATTTCCCGCTTTAGTTGTTTGAATGGAGATTTATTTTTGTTCACGTTACTCCTTGAACTTTGATTTTTGGCCCATTTTTAGTTCCTTTGAAGATGTGAATCTAGGGGCTCATGTGGACATAAAAATAAACCTGGGGACCAAGTTTGTAATAGTCTAGTTTAGGATAGATTATTAGGTGAACCCTGTTTCCACGTCATCCATGGTCCAAGCAATCAGGACCGTTGATCTTTAAATAATCACCTAATAATTACCCATCCACTAAGTTCATATAGGAAAGAGGTGATGATTTACTTGGAAAAAAATTAAGATCGACGGTTCTGATTGCTTGGGACCATGAATGACGTGGTGAACAAGGTCCGCCTAATAATTTTTCATAGTTTGGGGACTAAAAAGTTACTTTTTATCTCTTCCATAAACAAATAGACCTGGACAGATGATAAAGCCCAATTAATGTTTTCCCAATTGGCTCCAACAATGAAATCGGTCATTTATGAAAAAAACAAAAGTAATTTCGCTCTCCTTTCGTTGTAACGTTAGATGAGTCTATAATTCGGGTATTATCGTTGGTACAAGATATGAGATTAAGATTCGAACAATCTCTAATTTATGAGTGTAACTAAAAATGTCTAGGTAGAAACATTATAATCAAGTATATCTTCAAAATAATTCTAAGGAAAAAAAAACATTCGTCGCTCTAATATCATACAAAATATGTATACGATATTAAAAATTTTACTAACAATGTCATATAACAGAAAATAAAATAAAAAAAAAGTTCAGTATAAAATTGTTTAATGATGCATTTTTTAAAATATAAATATATATGATTTAAAAACTGCAGAACGACCCACCTGTATGGAAGGAAACCTTTAGACCCTGTGTCCAAAAAGCTTTACCTACTTGTGTAGGCAGGTCCTGGAGAGTGGTAAATGTGTTCCATAAATCTGTGAGTATTTACTATTTAGATCATATACTTGAAGTGTTCACATTAATTGAGAAAACCCACATTACATCCTATTCATTACATGCGTTCATGGAGAAATTATATTATAGGTAAGTTTTACCACGTGCAGGGACGGATCCACATTATAATTAGGTAGGGCAATCGTCCCTCATTTCCGATTTTTTTTTATTATTATTGTCTCTTTATTTAAATTTTTAAAAAAATTATTTTTTTATGAATTTACCCCTTACTTCTAAACATTTATGTTTTGCCACCCTCAAACTCAAATCCTGGCTCCGTCCCTAACCACGTGTCTATGAGACCAATCATTAAAATCATCAGTTTTTTATGTTATATATTTTTTCAAGTGAATCTTCTCTTTGAAAAACTATTTTTAAAATGAATTAACAGTAAATATGAGTGAAAATTCACTTAAAAAGATACAATATAAAAAAATAATAAAAAAATAATTTTTAATGATTAGACTCATAAATAATATGATAAAACTTATCCATAATATAATTTCTCGTATTCATGTCTTCACTGCTCCGTTTCTGTCATCCCCGTGTTGCTTCTGATTTTGGAATAAAATTTCACCAAACCAACTCATCCTTATAAATATGGAAAAACAACTTAAAATATAAGATTAACTAAAAAAATATACAAATATTAATGTATTTTTTTATTTTTAAAAGGAATTAAAAGAAATGTATAAATACACTTTATTTAAGAAAATAATATCTTCCCACCAACATAGAGATGGCTCAAAGCTTTAGGTATCTTTATTACAACGAATAATTAATACTTATCCCTCAATAATTTGGTCATGTCCTGCTGAATCCATCTTTTTCAAGTTGGGAACACATGTTTAAAATCTTTCAGGTCTCGTGAATGTATCTTATGCCTATTTGGCAGCTCCAAGACACACTTTGATGTTGATTGATGGTCAAATTTAAATAAACAAAAAAATGTGGAGAGGGATAGGTGCATATGGTAGGCCTCCAAAACTCGATATTAATCAGTTACAGTGTTACAGTAATAATAATTTTAAAAATATATTTTCAATCATTCGATATTAATCGATCAATTCACTGAGCTGACATTACTGATACTCAAACCCGTGACCTCTAAGAACAACAACTGTTCCTTTAACTACTGAAGCTAGATAATTCATACGGGTTTATATATATATATTGATAAATGGGTGTTATTATTCATCTAAGAAAGTAAAATCTGATTAAAAAATATAATAATCATAAACAAAAATATTAAGGTTAATATTATTAAATTTCTTAAACTGTATATAAATGTCTTGTATGACTATCAGATTTAGTTATATTAATAGTTCAATTCACGGAACTGACATTACTGATACTCAAACCCGTGACCTTTAAGAACAACGATTATTTTTTTAACTACTGAAGCTAGATAATTTATACGGGTTTATATATATATATATATATTAATAAATGGGAGTTATTATTCATCTAAGAAAGTAAAATCTGATTAAAAAATATAATAATCATAAACAAAAATATTAAGGTTAATATTATTAAATTTCTTAACTGTATATAAATGTCTCGTATGACTATCGGATTTAGCTATATAAAATTTGTATAATTTAATATTAATAGTGTCAGTGTCACGTATAAAACTGTAATACTATTAGTTGAATAATGTGAATAGTTTAATGTTAAATCATTAAAATTATGTATTTTATGATTCTTAATATTCATATATTACTCATAAAAAATTACGTTTTATATTTAAAAAATCACGAGAAAATCAATAAATTCCTTTTCAAGGCTTAAAGAAACATTCTTAATACACAAGTTACTTGAAGTAATATATTTCCTTTCAACACGGTTCATTTTATTTATTTATTTTATATTAAATAGAGTATATATTATCATAGATTTTTTTTAAAAAAAATAAGTTTAAATTAAAAATAAAGTATATATGATAATATTATATAATTAATTAATAAGATAATTCTGACAATAAATAAACAATATTCTAAGTTTCAATCGTCAAAATTTTTAAGAAAAAATTGAGAATAACATCAAAAAATTATAAAAAAGACGAGACTCAAAATTATTACGTGAACGTTATCTTATCTATAATTTTACATCTCATTGAATAAAATAAAACAATAAAAAACGGTATTTCTTTCATCTTTATTTCGCAACACGGTCCAAGTTCCTGGTCTTTGGGAGGTACCAAAAAAATGACTACTTAAATCGGGGTTTTGAGCATAAAGATTCTATTGTTCTGAAAAAATAGGCCTAACCCTTGGGGATGCGGTAATACATCTAAAAAATTATTCCATCGAACATATTCTCTCGGGATTCAGGAATAACACCATCAACTAAGTGCCCTGTCCAAACCAAAAAACTTACTCCGAATAGTCCTGACAAATGATGATTGAGACAAGATTGTGCGTTTTTGAACCACGAAACGCTCGATTTCCATTTCGGTTTTCATATATCATGTTCCATTTATCAATTGGCCATGCCTCCTTTAGTGAACTCTATGTCGTTGTTCGGACCTGATGACCGACCTTTGGGTTCAATCGAATAAGATATCCGAATTTTTAATAATATAGCGAGAAGTGTTAATATTCAGTAACTAGCGATATATTCGAATAAAAAGTGTTTTACTAGATAATTTATCATTATCGGATGGAAAAGTTTCAATCAATGATAATAATCGTTTAATAAAATTTATTCGTCTGATAATAAACTTATTATCTAATAATTAATGATTTATTCGATCGAAAAATGTTTTATCATATAATTTGTCATTATCAGATGATGAAATTTCGATCAATGATAATAATCGTTGGACATGGTCAATTTTAAACTATGCAAAGCTATCAGAATCAATGGAGAATCACATGCATTAATAGCTAGAATAGTTGTGAGATACCAATCCATTATGATAGATCTCCATCGTATCTGATTTGAAGTAATCGATTAATAACAGAGATAATAATAAGACGAGACGAATTTTTACTGACTCGATACAAAATTTAAAAAAATTAATCTGACTCATTCTGATATTTTTTAATGTTTCATTCACCCTGAATTCGTCTCGATATTTTGAATAAAAACTCGAACATAACTCGATATACCAGTCAATCACATTTTTTCCCAAAAAAATGCAAGTTATTTGTAGAACACCCACAAAAGTTGTACTGATTTTCATGTATTCATTAGTATTTATGCAAGATAAAAATGAAAGAAAAATGAAGAGAAGTGGGGAGAAAGAATGAGAGGCGGAAACGGTGGCAGATCTAAAAAATATTTGAAGGTAAATACAATTCGTAAATATTAAAAAATTATAAGATATATTTCATAAAATAAAATAAAAATTAAAGACAAATGTATAAATTTTAAAAAGTTCAGGGTGTGCCTGGTCCCACCCTATTATATATCTGCATCCGTCACTTGGCGGTAAAAAGATCAAAAAATGAGTGTTAAAACTTTTTAACCTAAATATCGAGTATGGTCGATTTTTTTAATCTTAAATCCAAGTTCATCTTGTCCCGATTATATTTTTTTAATATTAAAAAAAAATAAAGGACTAACTCATAAAATTTCAAATAATTAAAGACAAATGTATAAATTTTAAAAAGTTCAGGGTGAGCTTGGATTTATCCTATTATACATCTGCATCCACTACTAGGCGACAAAAAGATTAAAAAAGAATGTTAAACTTTTTGACTTAAATATCGAGTCTGGTCGATTTTTTAATCTTAAATCTAAATTCATCTGGTCCGATTATATTTTTTTCAAAATCTATCCTACTCTAAAGCCAAACCTATTTTTCTTAAAAAATAATATGTACTTATCCATTTAGATTGATCAAAACCTAATGAAACCGGATAAAATTACCAACCCTAATTAATAATTTGAATACCGACAATTATACAAAAAGTTATCTTCATCCACTTGTATCCCTCTAAATTATGTTCTACCTAAAATACTCTTAGAAACAGTATTAATCATCAATATATTCTACCTAAAATACACACATTTTTTATATTTATAATATTCCTAATAATAATAGAATAATTTCCCATCTACGTATAATAATTTAATATTATGCATTTATAAAATAATCAATAACATATAATAAAAGATGTGACAGTTTTTATTATTACATTATAAAGTCGGTAGACCAAGACCTGTGCAAGCATTTTTGTCGAATTTGATGTACTGTTGTTGATGTTGGTTCCTTGTGTTGGTTCCATCAGGTTATACTCGTTTTTTTTCTTCAATCTAAATCTTTAATTATTTATTAAATACCAAAAGTTATAAGATACGAAACCTAATAAATAATTTAGGGATAAGTACGAAATCCGAATCTAACGGGTTTTAACCTGACCCGGTCTGATTGGGTTGAATTTTTTTGTGAAAAATTCGGGTTCGGATCGAGTTAGTTTTTTTTAAGGGTGATCTCAGGTCAGGTTCGGGTTTAGGGTAGAAAAATCCAATCCGACCCGACCCGGGACTAATAGTGTAATTTTCCTATATATTTTAGGGATATTTCTAATAATGATCCCTTTATATATATTTTATACAATTAGATCATTAAAATTATTTTTTTACAATTAGGTCACTAAAATTAAATATTTTTACAATTATATCCCTATTTTTTTTACAATTTAGTCCTTAAAATTTTTATTTTTTAATAATTTGAGTCGGGTCAAGTCGGATGTTAAAGCTTAAAAATCGGGTCGAATTTTTTTCACCCTAAACCCGGGTCGGGTCGGGTTGCGGGTGTAGTGTATGATTTTCGGGTCGGGTGCGGGTGGGCCAAAAATCTAACCTGTACTTATCCTTAAAATAATTTTAGTAAAAACATAAATAATATTTATTTAAAAAATTTTAAATTTAATTATTCTATCTATATAAGTATATATTACGTTTTAATTATCATTATACTTTAAAAATATAAATTGTAATTAAATCTAACATGTTTTGGAACCCTTAAATAATAATTCAAGTTAAGATCGGATAATTAAATTGTGTTATTAGCAATGTAAGTTAAGATAAAACATCGAGAAAGGTCAAATTCAAAAGATAAGACTTAATTACGATAGAGATTATCGAAAAATTTATATGGATATTGATCATGGGAAAAAAAATTCTCAAAATATTAATGATGGGAAATTATTTCTCAAAATATTGAAGATTAAACAGTGGATTGAAAGTCAAATTTATTACCCTCCGACTTTAAATAGTAAAAACTTGAAGATCACATGAAGATGCCAAAGTCGGCATCTCTTGAACCCGTCTTTAACCTTTTTATTGTTTAAAGTCGGCATCTCTTGAACCCGTCTTTAACCTTTTTATTGTTTAAAGTCAGCATCTCTTGAACCCGTCTTCAAGCTTTTTACTGTTCAAAGTCGGTATCTCTTGAACCTGTCTTTAATCCCCTGTTCAATCATTAATATTTTGAAAAATAATTTTCCATCATCAATATTTTGAGAATTCTTTTTCCCATGATCAATATCCATATAATTTTTTCGAGATTATCATTCCTATCTTTTTCTTTATTTTTTTAAATAACTTTTAACATTTAATTTCTATAATCAATTTATACTCATTAACCGGTCCAAATTTAATGCATAAATTAAAAATATAAATTGTGTAATTGAATCATAACGTATAATCATTTAAGGATATGATATTGTGCACTTAAACAAATAAAGTCCTTGACACCTTAGTTAATAGTAAAAAACATAAACTAAATCCTTGGAAAATTTACATTTTCAGCCCCTTTTAGAAATCATTAATTCAATTTAAACCATTTTAACAAAAATTAACTTTGACCCCCCATTTTTTTTATTTTTCATCTCAGTCCTAAACCAAATCTTGTCAAAATCTACATCTCAACAAACCTTTAACAAACAAATCATTAATTTTAGGTGAGGAATCGTCTTAAAAAGGCTTTGGTTGGAAGGTAGTGCAATTGAGACAAGGACCATTTTGAAAAATGATAATTATTGGGATACCAAACTACAAAAATTTGGTGATTATTATTGACAAATTTAAATTAATTAAATTAAGTTCAATCATTCCTCTAAAACATATTCAGGATTAAATAATAATATTTAAAAAATTAAGGTATCGAATCGTATTATTCCATTAAATATCTGGCTGTCTAAGAACTAATAGCTGCGAGATAATCCAAAGTTGAAAATGCAAACAAAACGGCAGAGTATTGGACAATTGTCAGATTTTCACTTTTAATTAATTAATTTTTAATATATAATTAAAGATAAAGAAATACAAAAGCTATGATAGAGAGAACCCACCCACCAATGATTGAGTGACACGTAATAGCCGAAGAGGAAGAAGACCGAAAAATTATATCATGGGTCAGTTCCACCACGTGTTCATGGGACCGACCAATGATAACTACTCACTTCATCAACTTTTTCATGTCATATTTTTTTTCCAGGTGAATCTTCACTTTAAAAATTAAAAATTAATGAGGTGGATGATTATCATTGGTCGGTCCCATAGATGACGTGGTGGGACTGACCCATGATATAATTTCTCAAGAAGACCAATCCCCGATGCAACATGTTAGACCAAAATTGAAAAATAATTATTAAAAAAATAAAATAAAAATATGGTACGAAAATATTAGTCATTTAACAATAAATAAATAAAATGATTATATAGATTAAATTTTAAAAAAATGTTATTAAAAATATTTAAATCCGAATTAAAAAAATAGAATAAAAATAAAACAATAATAACAGCATATTTTCTCCCAACAAATGTTTTTGATTCCACACTTTATGGAGCGACGTTTCAAACAAAGGGAGCCGCCTGGTTTTTGTTTCTTCCTCTGATTGGCTTAGTTTGTCCATCTGGGACAAAATAATTGGTCAAAATACTCGGTGCGTATCGATACTCTATATTTTTATTATCTTTAAATTTAAATCGAATATATACTAATATGTTAGAACGTTAATATCAAATATTGATACAAATCGATAGCTAAAATTAACGAACGAATGAACTCGACCTATAAATTTAGAATCCAAATCGTTATAAAGATATAAGTTCTAAATATTTGAGAATCCATGTTGGAGTACTACTCTATATAAATATCATGCGGATTTTCACACACAAACCGCTTGAACAAAGACCTAAACTTTAAATTTAGATCGATTTACGTTGTACATTTGATGTTGGTAAGTGAAACTTTCGTTTAAAATTTTCTATATACACAACATCTCAAACTCGAGACTTGCTTAAATAATGATTCTTCTAATAATTTGTTTATAATATAAAAAAGCTCGAACTTAAAATTTATTTAAACAATATAAAATTACTTACTCGCAGTGACAACTTTAATGTGTATACATAACACGAATCATCTCACATCAGTTATTAAGGTAACAGTTGTTGTTTTTGGAAGTCATATGTTCGAATATCAATATTTATAACATAGTAATTAAAAAATCAATATTTAATGATTGAGAGTATATTTTAAAACAGATACTATTTGTATCTACTTTGTTCAATTAAAAAAAAAATGTGTATACATAAATTATGATTTATAATTTTCAAGTGGAAAAGAAAGGTCCAAAAATCCAAGTGTTGGCATAAATTAAATGCATGGTTCCTGGTTAGTTATAGTACATGTCGATGTATTTCGGTTGCGATAATTAAACACCCTGGAGGTTTATTATTTATTGCTACTCAACTAAAAAAATTAAATTATTAATATAATTTCATCATAAATTATCTTAAATTCCATTTCAAAATATCATAGGATCAAGTAAGACATACATATTTAAAGATAATATTAAATAATTTTTTATATTTATAATAAAAAAATTCAATCGATATTAAAATATATATCATCAATAATAGTATAAAATAATTTTTTAAAATTAATTAATTTATTAATTATATTTAAAAAATAATTATTCAATATTTTTGATAAAAAAGGTAACGGTAGTTATTTGCATTAGGAATATTAGGAGGGAATTTAATATTCATTAACTACGAGTTGTTATTGCTCAGTCAAGTGGAGAGGAGAGCAGTGCACTGGCTTCAGTGTCCATTGTCACGTGACATAAATCCCCGGTTTCGTGATACAAATATTTGACTCGAGTCAGTATTCACTATCAACCGGTTCAATCACCGGTTCATCCAGTTTTCTCGGGACCACATTCCACGTGTCGTAATCTTAAATGACCATCTTACGCGGCGCCTCGTAAAATATCTCTCGGTTGCCGGAAATTCGACGTCGACGATATACCCCAGCTTCCCGCCGTTCAGTGAAAAGCTGTATTTTTAAATTAAATTAATAGAGAAAAGATATTTGGGGATTGAGTTGAACCGGGTGAACCAATTACGGGTTTTGGGATCCTATAAAATAGCTAAAAACTTTCCATTTACACTTCAAAAAAGAATTCTTCTTTATTCTCTCATCATTTTTATGGTTTCGCCTTGATATCTTTTGTTTGTTTTCCTGGAAAAAAAGTAAATCATCAGAAAGTAGCTTGGATTCTTAGTCTCTTATCAGACTTTAGATTCGAAAGTTACCCAGAATAGCAAAGCCGTGCTCTGTTTCAACTCTTTTCGGCTGCTTTTCCGTGCTGCTTGTGTGAGCGAGCACACTCTTTGTTTGGGCTTCACTTTCCTTGAAAATTCTCGCTGTTTGGTAAACTTTTTGAGAAAACCTTTGGAGAAGGGGTATGGATTAATGGTGGATTTTCTTTTCTTTTCCGAGATTTATCTTTAACGTGTTCTTTCTCTTTTCAACCCTTTATTCTCCTCGTGTCTGGTCTCGAAAGGAATTTCTTCTTTGCTTCTTTTCTTTTTAATTCACTCTCACTTCTTACTTCACTGTTCACTCTCGATCTCAATGAGAAGAACTGAAAGAATCTGAAAAAAAAAAACCTTCAGAGCATTCTAAATGAAGAAGATGATGGATGGTTTCCTTGTTCCTTCGATCAAATACACAGAACACCGTAATCAAACAACGCTGCTTTCACCGGAAATGAAGCGTCAGGTTGTTCGGATTTCGGTTACAGATGCCGACGCTACTGATTCCTCCGGCGACGAAGAACAAGAAAGTCGGGGTTGTTCACGAAACAGAGTGAAGAAATACGTCAACGAGATAACTATAGAGTCGTCATCTTCAGTGAAAAGTGACACCGTCTTCAGGAGTAAATCTTCGGTAGCGAAAAGTTCTCGGAAGAGGCCGTCGGTGATAGTACCGGCGGGGAAGAAGTACAGAGGGGTAAGGCAACGGCCGTGGGGTAAATGGGCGGCTGAGATTAGGGACCCGCTAAGACGTGTACGGTTATGGTTAGGTACCTATGATACAGCCGAGGAAGCAGCGAAGGTATACGACAACGCGGCTATTAAATTACGTGGACCCGACGCGCTCACGAACTTTTCGACTCTCGAGGAAAAAACGATTCAAGTAAAAAACAGCCAAAAACCGTTATCAAGCTCTGACTACAACTCCGGCGAAGACTCTCAGAACGCAAACCATTTCTCTCCGACTTCCGTTCACCGTTTTCCGTCACTATCCGCCGACGACGCCGATACGGAAAACGTCAAAGAGCCCCGCGAATCCGAGACCCAACCTCGAGATGTCATCGACGAGTCTTGCATAGATTTCTCCGATCATTCATCTTTGTTTCCAAGTGATATATTCAGCTCAGTGCCGAGTTTGTTCGACGATAATCCGAGCCTATACGATTATTTTTTGAAAGATGATTCCGGGCACGTGTTTTTGAGTTCCGGTGGTGATTTTGAGTTCGGATTCAATGGCTTCCCGAGTTTGCACCGTGTCGATGATCAATTCCAAGATATCGGAGATTTATTCGGGTCGGATCCTCCGGTGGCGGTTTGAGAGTGTTTCTCTACCGAATCTATGACAAGTTTTGGATCGGCGGGAACTGCAAATATCGTTTTTTTTTTTTATTTCCGTTTTTATTTTTTCTTTGTTATTATTTTTTGTTTAAAATGTCGGTATTAATTAATGTTAATTAGTAAAAGTAATTGAGTATTAAATTTCTCCGTGGTTGTAACGGTGACGGACGTGTTTGGCTACGTGTTTTATGCCATGTGTCGTTTACGTTTCTTACATTTTGTAAAGGCACGTGTGTATTTGGTAATGGTAAGTTCAAATTTTGATAGTATTTCGAGAATGTAATTATTTTTTATTTAATAAAAAATTAAATAAATATTCTAGTAATCCTCTGAACAAAATCAGATCTGCTGAGGTGGCTTGGTTTGGTCAAACCAAAAAAATATATGGCCAAAATATTAGTATGTCAGGAAAAATTATTAGGTAAACCGGGTTCACCACATCATCTATGATCTCAATTAATTAAGATTGTTGATTTTAATTTTTTTCAAGTGAATTATTATCTCTTTCTTACATGAACTTAGTGAGTAAATAATTATTAAGTGATTATTTAAAGATCAACGATCCTGATTATTTAAATCATAGATGACATAGTAAACAGAGTTCACTTAATAATCTCTCCTTTGAAACGGTAAATTTGCACTTTGCAGATGCATAGAAGCTTGGAATGGAAAAGAAGGCCGAGAGGAAACTGGGCTTGAAACGTTAAAATTTTTGGCAAATCAATATTGGGCCGAAACTGGGCTTCACTTCAACTTAAGACACCATGCCATTTAAATCAGAGAAAAATTGAAAATAATTTAAATTAAAATTTTATTTTAAAATATAAAAATTTTTAACTACATTTTTAATTATAAATCAAATTTTATATTGCAGGTAAAAGAATATCATGTATATATAGTGCTTTTCTTTTAAAATTTATAAAAAAATAAAAAATAAAAAACGTTATCTGTAAGTAACGTCATTACTCAAAATCAGCATTTGCTAACGTCGTTCACTTACTTGCATCGTAACTTAAAACTTAGATTCCAAAAGGCACGCAGATAATTTTAACCTTTAACGTTTATATTTTTTATCATTTTGGTCCTTATTTTTTTTCGGGATAAATTTAGCCCTTAACCTATATCTTTTTGACAAATAGCTTATTTTTTAACTTCCATGGTAACTGGATTGTTAAAAAATCTAACAATGATGATATGTCATATGCATATGATAATATACTTTAAATAACATAACATTTAACCTATCAAATATATATATATATGAAATACAATTTTATTATAATATAAAATAATTAAAATTCAAATAAAATATTAAAAAATAATTAATTCTAAAATAAAATGCTATTAAACATTCTCAATCCTAACTACGATAGAATTAAAATTCTATCTTAAAAAATTAATTAATTTCGAACCGTGTTCATATTTTTTTAATATAGGATTTTGATTCTATCGTAGTTAGGTTGGGAACGTTTAGTAGTCTTTTATTTTAGAATTAATTATTTTTTAATATTTTATTTGAATTTTAATTGTTTATACTTTATATTAGAATAAAATTTTATTTCATATATATATGTATTTGATAGGTTAGATATCATATTATTTAAAATATATTATCATATGCATATGACATGTCACCATTGTTAGATTTTTAACGGTCCAGTTATCATGAAAGTTAAAAAATAAGCTATTTATCAAAAAGATATAGGTTAAGGGCTAAATTTATCTCAAAAATAGAATAAGGACCAAAATGATAAAAATTATAAACGTTAAAGATTAAAATCATCTTTATACCCTTCTAAAATCAAACATCTTATTTATTTAAATAAAAACTCTAAATATCTTTATTTTCAACAGAACCAATCCTCCAAAAATAAAAACCATATATAAGAAGTATTATTTATAATAATTATTTATAGAAAACATGTTTCTCTATCTTAAATTGTTAATTGAAAATAATTTATTTTCTTTCTTCTTCCTCTCTTTTTCCCTAAATAAAAACCAGTCATAAAAAATCTCTAATATTTTATTTTAATAAAGCGAGACAAATTTAAATATTTTAGGTATGAAATTAGACACTTTCTTTTTAATATATCATTGGAATATTTTTATGTAAATTACTTTATTACCCTTTATGTATTTTTAAACCTAATGATTTAAATTGCTAGTTGTTTTCCTCTCTCTCCATTGCTGCGCCGCCGCTAACTCTTGCGGACCATATCTACTCTTCCCAGTCCCCAGTATCGGTTTCTCCACCGGCTCCCAATTTCCATAGGTTCGTTTTTCATAGTTTTAAGCTAAGCTGTTGTTCTAGTGATATTACTATTTTCTGTCTCTAATATGGTGGATTCTGAATTAGTGAGCTAAAACGAGAGGATTCGAGTTAATTTTAATGATTGAGCTTGTTAGGAAGAAGAATTTAGGTTTTGAGCGTGAGGATTAAGTGATAGAGATTGATTTTGTGTTCATATTCTTGTAATTTGAACCAAAATTACCCGTCAGAAACAAATTTGTAAATTTTAATTTCTATTATTGGTCGTATAATGTGAGAAATTGCATTAGGGCATGAACAGATCTTCGTTTTCCTGTTCTTGATTTGTGGTAGCAGCTGATATTTGGATTTAGAAGTGAAACTGAGTATTTAGATTCTGTTTTATTGATTTTTTATTTATCATGTTTAATTAATATAAAAATTGTATATATGAAAGCTTAATCTAGCTGGAGCTTCAGCTTGAGTATGGAAATCTGTATATGAGCATAATTTAACAAGATGGGTAGTTTGAAATTTGATTATATCTCCTGCCGAGTTTGAGTTTAGAAAATGATATGCGATCATGCTCGAGCTGAGTATCATGCCCGAGTTTCGAATCGAACTCAAAGAAGGGAAGGTTTATGAGATATCTGTAGACTTTTTATGTCTCAAGTTTTTCCTTTGAAATGCAGCGGCAACCGTCAAGGACAGGTTACCTAGGTTTGGACTTCTGTTTCTCTCTCATTTTCGGTCTTAGCAAAGAAGGATGAGGAAGTTAAAGTTTCATGAGAAAAAGTTGTTGAAGAAAGTAAATTTCTTGGAATGGAAAAGAGAAGGTGGTCACCGAGAGAATCTCGTTATGCACCGTTATCATGTCACTGGTCGTGACGATTATAAGAAGTCAGTAATTTCTCAGTACTTCATTCTTTAATTGAGTTCATTGTTGATTTTAGGTATATATATGTATATCTTTTAATTATGGTGGGTTAAAATTGAAAGCAGATATTCGAGTTTGTGCCGGATGGTGCAAAAGCTGGTGAATATATTGAAGCAGATGGATCCCCGAGATCCTTCTCGAATCGAGATGACCGATTTACTGTTAGAGAAACTGTGAGTATTTCTTGCTTGGATCATGATTTACTCGTAGTAGTCGAAGTTTAATCAAAGTTCTGTTTTTGCTCCTTCATTTCCGGAATTGTTTTCTTGAGCTTTTGCATATCTTAAACAAAAGACTTGATTCATATATCATTTCCCTATCGTTGGCAGATACAATATGGGCGTAATCCCAACCAGGAAAAGCTTGGCTCTATGTGATCGGTTATCGGTATCATCGTTTTGTAGGTAAGCAAATGCATAATCAGTGATGTCGAATGATGATCATATGAAAGCATGGGCCGGAAATTTCTTCATTTGCCTTGCTTCTTTCATATGGTTACCCCATTATACTCTCTTATTGCAGGCGTAGGCTCTCAACTGTTTTGGTGCACCTAAAGTTTGCCGAGCACTTAAAAGAAGCTGTCACATATATCGAGCAGGGACATGTTCGAGTCGGTCCAGATACAGTTACGGACCCGGCATTCCTTGTAACAAGGAACATGGAAGACTTCATTACATGGGTAGACACATCCAAGATACGTAGGAAGGTGTTGGAATACAATGAGAAGTTGGATGATTATGATGCCATGAACTGAACACCTATGCTTGCTTGACCTATAAACAATATTTTCGGCCATTATTCGGCCTAGTTAGATTCATTTCACTTATGTTGGATTTCATCTTGCTGTGAACCGAGAGTCACTTGAGAAGATATAGTCCTCTCATTTTGTTATTTTTTTAATATTTAAAAGTTAAATGTATTAAAAACCAAATTTATAGAATATGAAAGTTGCCTCAACGCAAAGGTCATATATTTGAAACTGTAACTGTTTTACAAAGACTGCAAAGAAATCGGGGTCGTTTTTACAGTTTATTGGAGGAAAAACAAACCAACCTGAAACCTGCTTCTGTTATCCTAAAAAGGAACTTTAAATCCTAAATCGGGATTTATGTTGTTTTGCTTTGTTGGTTTCTGTTTCTGCCTGAAAATTTTGTTTTCTGAAATTCCAAACAAATCAAATTAAGAGGGGAAAAAACTCTGGATTTTGGGTTTCAGGTGCTGTCATCGTTGATTGTTTGTTTTATGTTCTTTTTCTAGGGGAAAAAAGATGGGTTTTTTCCATGGATAAAATCGAAGTGTTTGATTCTGGTGTCTTTAATCTCCAGAATTCGGACAGCACCATTTGTGTTTTCCGAAGCTTTTTATAGCAATGGAGGAATTCAGACAAATCGGTGAGGTGTTGGGAAGCTTAAGAGCTCTCATCGTCTTACAAGACGAGTTTCAGATCAATCGACGACAATGTTGTCTGTTGTTAGATATGTTCTGTCTGGCTTTCGATGTAATCGCCGAAGAGATCAAGCTGAACCTGAAACTCGAAGAAAAGAACTCGAAATGGAGTCCCCTGGAGAACCCTTTGCGAGAGCTTCAACGGATCTTTAAGGAAGGTGAATCGTATGTGAGACAATGTATGGACAAGAGAGATTGGTGGGTTAAGGCAATCAATCTACATCAAAACAAGGACTCTATTGATAATCACATCCACAATCTGCTTTGTCATTTCCCGGCAGTCATCGAGGCCATCGAGATGGCCGGAGAAATTGCAGGGCTCAACCGGGATGAGATACAAAGGAGGAGAGTCACACTTGCAAAGAAATACGATGTTGAATGGATTGATCCCAAACTTTTTCAGTTTCGGTTCGGGAAGCAGTACTTGATCCCTCTAGAGATTTGTCGCCGGTTCGAGAGTGCGTGGAGGGAAGATCGATGGAACCTTGTCGAACGTCTGAGGGAGAAGAAGTGTTCGGGATCGCTAACGAAAAACCAAGAGCAGCTAGCTGGCTTGTTGTGTCGGAAAATTATTGAATCAGAGGCTTATAATGGTAAACTTTTCCCCTGCTCGATCTTGTACGGAGGGGATTTCCAAGTAAGGCGAAGATTCGGACAATATAAGGAAATCCAATGGTTGGGAGACAACTTTGTGTTGAGGAGTTTCTTTGGGGATGTTGAACCATCATGTTCCGAAATCTCTACGTTGCTTTCGCTTACTCATCCGAATAAACTGCAATACCTTTGCGGATTTTACGACGAAGAAAAGAAAGAAGTGATGCTCGTTCTCGAGTCGGGGAACAAGGACCTCGGTTGTTACTTGAAGGAGAATTATGGTTCGAAAAGACGGATCTTGTTCCCGCTTCATGTTGTGGTTGATCTTATATTTCAGATTGCAAGAGGAATGGAATATCTGCATTCAAAGAAGATTTATCATGGAGAGTTGAACCCTACTAGCATCTTTATAAAAGCTAGGAACAACACTGAAGGTTGGTTCCATTTGAAGATCTCGGGTTACGGTTTATCCGATGTCAAGCCTCGTTCATCCCCGAACTCATCCCCGAGGAGTTATGAGCCCAACCCTTCCATTTGGTATGCACCGGAAGTTATGTTAGAACTAGAGCAAACATTCAGTGGCTCCTCCGGCTTGAAGTACTCAGAGAAGGCCGATGTGTATAGTTTCGGGATGCTTTGCTTTGAACTCTTGGCCGGGAAACCACCGTTCGAAGGACATGGGGAAAAGGTGAGTAGAAGTATCATTGCAGGGGAAAGGCCTCTTTTTCCCTGCACAGCGCCAAAATATCTTGTCAACTTAACAAAAAAGTGTTGGCATACGGATCCGAATCAGCGTCCGAGCTTCTCATCGATTTGTCGGATTTTGCGCTACATCAAGAAGTTCCTTGTGACGAATCCCGACCATGATCATCCTGAAATGCAATGTCCTATTGCAGACTATTGTGAGATAGAGTCATGGTTTGCAAAAAAGTTCACTGAACATGGGACTTTCAATCCACTTTCAGTTGCACAAATCCCATTTCAAATGTTCGCGTATCGGCTTGCGGAGAAAGACCGAACTATTCTGAACATAAAGGATAAAAACGGCGAGTTAACGAGCCAGGGGACCGGCACTTGCAGAGATGACAATGTTTCCATAATAGATGATCCATTAGCAGGAACAAGTGATAGAACGTCTGTTGGTTCTGATACAAAATCTCGAGGTTCCGATTCCAAGTCTGTTTATTCGGATGTCAAGTCGATCTACAGCGAGGTCCCAGAAAGGCGATCGATCCGAATTCGTTCACCCCCGAAGAAACAAATTCCCACCAAGATTCCAGAGAAGAAAGCTGTAACACCAAAGAAAAACACTAACGTGAAGGTCAAGAAAAGTCCAGGTCAGATATATAGTTCAGATTATATATAAGATATGAAGGATAATGAATTGAACAATTTACTCCATGATTGCAGGGCCACCAAATGGTCACTCTACTAGATCACCAACCTTGATCCGTGTTAACAGTACCGGGTTAGTCCGAGAAAACCGCTCGCCATTCGTTGCCGGTTCTTTCACCAGAACCCGGCAGCGAATGATGGGAGCAGCAACGGGTCATATCTCAGATTAGCACCATTTAATCACAACCATTACTGGATAATTTATACAGGGATAACCAAACAAAAGCACTCTCCGATCATTACTGGTTCCTTCAGCAGAGGTCGGCAAACGAGCAGCAACCGGCAACCGCATGTCGATCCTCGGATTACTCCGATTCATCACCATAACAGACAAGGTTGTCTCGTGAATTACCATGATACATATTGGACACTGCCATGTTTTTCCTCATGTTTCTTTCATTTTTTTGTTATAAATTGTAGGAATAGTGTGTACTATATATTAAGGTGAGGGATAAATGGCTAAGCTAAATTACAAATGATGTAATATACCTATTTTATTTGTATGATTAAAGTATTACACAAATAAAACATAAGTATTATTTTTTAAAAATTATATTATAAAATAAATGTCCAAAAACTATATTAGGTTTTCGGACAGGGACTATATTACGTATAAGGTGCAATTGTCACTCAAATTTAATGAATTAATTATATTTTAATTTAAATAGTTTTAAAATAATTATAATTAAGGTTTTATATATTTTTTAAAAATAGTTTATTATTATTTTATGATAAATGTAAAAGAAAAATTCTATACGAGCGTTGAACACCGTTAATGATGAATATTGCTGAACAGTATTAAACTGATTTATAAATATTAAAAAATTTTAAGAACTCAAAATATAATTATAAATTATTTAAATTAAATTTTTATTAAAGTATTTTCTATGTATATTTTATTTTATTAATTAAATAAAAACAATAAAGCCTAAAGATTAATTTAAAAAATAAAAAAAGCTAAACTTTACACCCTAAAATCAAAATAAAAAATCTAAATCACTAAACATTAAATTACAAACCTAAAAATATAATATTAAAATCCTAGATTCAAAACCTAAAATAAAATCCTAAAAATACTAAATCATAAACACTAAATCCAAACCATAAAATCTTAAACCCTAAAATAACCAAAACCATAAACCTAAAATCTTAAACTAATTTTGGGTTTTAAGTATTGGGTTTATGTTTTTTAGAGTTTAATATTTTTATTTTAGGGTTTGAGTTATATTTTTAGATTTTATGATTTAGGGTTTTATTGTTTTAAGGTTTATAGTTTATGATTTAGTGTTTTGGATTTTAGGGTTTAAGGTTTAATATGCCTTTGACTTTAGGGTTTTAAGTTTTTGATTTAATATTTTTATTTTTAAATTAAAAATAATTTAAAAAATAATTTTAAAAAATGAAAATAATATATATTTTAAAAATTATTTTAAATAATTTAAAATTATATGTTTAGTCCTTAGAATTTTAATTTTTATTAATTAATTTAATAATATTTAACGATATTTATCGTTAGTGGTGTTCAACAATATTCGACGCACGTGGTAGACTCATTCTTTTAAAAATTATAAAATTAAACCTATACTTAATTTTTACGGTTTTAATCAATTTTAAGATCATATTTGTTTTAAAGTTTTTCAATATGCTCCTTATAGTTCAATTTTGGCTGTCTTTACTTTTAGATTTTCGTTTTTATTAATTCAAGTCGATTTATATCGTATATCTAATTTTAAAAATTAATTTTTTTAATATTTATATATAATACTTTAAACATAAAATCTAAATTATTCATCATTTTTTTGATATTATATAGAAATATTATATATAGTAATCAGTCAAGATCTGATTATTATACTAATTTAATAACAACTGTTTACTTTAAATACATTATTATCATTTAATAAAAATAAATTAAGACAAGACAAAACAAAAAAGCGCGGGACATCGCCCACGTGGCCTCGTGTTGGAATCTTAGCGAATTCTATTCGAAACGACGAAATTATCGCGATTATTTCGGCTATAATCCTTTTTAGTGTAATAAAAGCCGAATTCAAAGGGCAATTGATTCAAAAGAGGCGCCAAAAAATTCATTCTCAGGGACCAGCCAGGGCCAAGACAAATCCTCCCCCTAGAAGAATTAAAAAGAAAATCAGTGAATTATTTCCCACTTTTTCCGATTATTTTATCAATTTTCGCAGCATTTTGATCCGCAGAAAGAATATTCGCCTTCAGTTTCCAGGTAAGATTTGTTTCCAATCTAATTTTCTGATTAAAAATAGTTTTTAATTTGATTCGGTTGTCGATGAATTCGGAATAGAAGACGAAGAGAAAATTACGTTGTTTTTTCAACGATTTATTACCGAATTATATATGTTAAATCTGCGATCTGGTTACTCTATTGATTTCTTGATTCGTTTTCTAAATTAGTTGTATTCTGGTTGAATTATTAAAATGGGAATCACAGGATTTTCCGTCGTTTTCAGCGAACGGAATGCCTTATCGAACATTCATTGATGCAGTAGTAATCTCATGATTTAGCTTAAAATTCGTGATTAAATAAGCATTTGATCGTTGGGTTAAAATTTATTAGCCGTAATTATTATTAAATTTTTTGAGATTCAAAATTGTCAAGAAATGAGTGGGGACTGGCTGCTGTTGCTTTAGAATATGACGTCTAAAGACTTATGCACCACTAGACATAACCCTATCTATGAATAATCTCATCTGGAAGTGTTAATGGAGTTCCCCTTTTTGTTGGTAGGCCTTGGTGTCTAAATCATATAAAGCTACTGTAGTAGAATAATTAATTGTTGGATCCCTTAGCTGAAAAGGAAGATTCCTAGATGGATAATTTTTTTTCAGTACTTCAGGGCAAACAAGTTTTTTTTTTTGGTTAGCTGGGTTACATAAAAGTATTAATTCGAAACATGTTACTCGGACTTTGGATGAGTGTCGGATAGTGTATGCATCCTTCAATGCAATGACTGCCATTAAACTGTTTTCAAGAACATGCATAAGTTTAGGATTTTACACTGTTTGAATGTATCAATGTCAAGTAATAATGTTTGTTCCTTGTTGTGTTTGAGATGATGAATGCTTTTTTTAAGCCATTTTTTCGCCTGGGGACTCATTCATGAAATTTGGTGCAAATTTCATTGTGGGGAAGCAATAAAGCCCGGCAATGACCTCTGTGGATTTCCGTCATGTTCAAAAGATTAAAAAGATGGAGAAAGTAGAAGTATAAACTACCAGAGTCCAAAAGATTGAAATCTTGTTGATATCATCCATGGTAACATTCTTTTATCGTCTTTTGTTATGTCGCTTTGACTCTGTTTTTCTTGAAGTGCACGTCTCTAATGATCTGGACATGGTGGACATATCGATATTGGCACTTGTTCCGGAGTCCATGTATCATAGATCCTCTTAGATTAATGGAGTCCAAGTATCAACCGGATGTCAACTTTTTATGTATGATCTCAGTCAGGTTATCAGTAGCCTAAGGGCTATTCATTCCCTTCATTTTAATTTGCTTCTTATTGTAAAGCTCAATGCATGCTTGCCTACATAAGTTATCTGGATAGAAGTAAGCGTATAATGTTATAGATTAATGGACCATGACCAATTCTGGCATAATTTTAGTAGTGGACTAGACAGCTGCAAAGGTTGTCACCATGTCTGTCTTGTAATAATTTCCTTTGTGCTGATGGAGAAAAACTTCAATTTCCTTGTGACAATTAGCTATTTTATTGTGATGTTGTTTAGAGTTTCGATGTATCAGATTCAGAAGTTCTCTGTTTTCCTTTGCAGACGTTGAAGAGAAAGTTGAAAGAATCTTGAAGCTCGTCAAGAGAAAAGACTTTCCTATTTTGAAGCAGAGCATAAGGGATGGGCTGCAGACCTAGAGGAGCAGTTGATTCGCTTGAAAAATGAGGTGGAATCTCAGCAGCTCATGAAAAGACATCTGGAAGATCAGCTTGCTTGTAAGACAGCTGAATGTAAACTGCATGGAGAGACAACTAGGCACTGTATCAGCAGATTCTGAAGGTTGGAGATGAAGTTGCTAAATTCATGAAGCAAATTAGGACAATGTGAACGACTTAAAAGTCTAAACTTGAGGATTCAATGGCTCAGATCATCGATCTGAAGGTAAAGCCGTAGAGGTGGATTATATACGTGACCAAGACGACGAGGTAGAAGTAGTGAAGCAGGAACTGGATTCCCTATGTGGCCAGAAAATTGAGTCAGCGACTCTACTAGAAAGAAGTCTAAAGAAACCTCCCAGTATTTGATTCAAGTGAAAACCCTGAAAGAGGAATTAGCAAGAAAGAGTGGTGTTGAGAAAGTAATGGTAGAAGAAAAGGAAGGCTTACAGATGCAGGTGATGGAGTTGGAATACGAAGTGGACGTTCTTCGCAAGTAGAAAAATAAATTAGAAGACAATGAGCGGAGTAATACCCGCAAAACCAAGTCACCTAAATGCTAAAATTCTAGAAGTTGAAGCACTATTTCGGCAGAAAGACCTCGAACTTTCGGCTATCAAGGAGGATTACCAAAGTAAACGGCCTGAAGAAACTGCTCAGGGTTAAAGCAAGAAAATTGAGCACTTGGGAAGAAGCTTGCCGGTTGTGAAGCTGAGCTCAAGAAGCTAAAGAATCCAATGGACCCAGCGAAAATTCCATTGACTGAATCGAACTCTAGGCTGGGGCAAGAAAATGAAGGCGAGCTCAAGTCTAGAGAAAGAAAATCGAGCACTATAGGAGAAGCTTGCCACTTCTGAAGCCGAGCTGAGGAAGGCGAGAAGTTCAATCAAGGCAGGCAAAGATGCATTGGCTGAATCAAATGCAAGGCTAGAGAAAGAAAATAGAAAGCTTACTGTCGAAGACCAGCTTGTTTCTACCAATGACATCGATACAGAGAAGAATAATGAAACTGAACAACCGAACATCGATGCAAACTTAGCAGAAGTCGGTAAGGAGAACAAGTTGTTGAAGGAAAAGGTTTCGAGTTTGTAAGCCAAGTTAAGCGAGGAAGGAAAAGAAAATCTGAAGCTGTTGAAAGCCATTGCTGAGCTCGAGATTCGAGTGAAAGCATTTGAGAAGATTACAAAAGAAAAAGATGAAGGTACAACACTGGCAGAAATGGACGAAATTCTATTCATTAATTTTTCCTAATCAACTAATCTTATATTTTATTTTTTAAAATCTTATTTACAAGTAACTTATGTGACTAATTTTCCATTTTTGGCAACGGTAAGTAATAAGTTTGAATCTTTGATTTGGACAGCAGCTGAAGTAGGGATGAATATTCGATCGAGTCGAGTCAAAAATTTTCGAGTTATTCGAGTTGACGAGTCATATTTTACGACTTAAACTTTATTGGAAATTTTTTCGGCTCGAGTCGAGTTTAAGAAATTTGAGTCGAGTCAAATTGAGTCGATTTTTCGAGTTCCTATAAATATTTAATTATAATTATTTATCATGTTATAGTATGATTTGATTTTAATTTAAACGACTTTCTCTAATCATATAAGATATGTATATATATATATTCATATGTACTAATATTTCTTTATATTTTTATATATCAATATATATATCATAAAAAAATGATAGACTCATCTCAAACTTAAAATTAATCTTTTAATTACTAAAAATTTTGAGTTATTTAAATTTTTATTTTATAACTCAAACTTTATTTGATATTTTTTGAGTCGAATCTATGAAATTTCGAGTCGAGTTAAAACAAATCGAGTATTTTCGCCTCGAGTCAAAACAAGTTATTCAATTTTTCGAGTCTAGTTTTGTTCACCCCTAAGCTGAAGTACGTCATGGTACAAGCCTCATAAGCCGGAAGTTTTGTTCCGTTGCCAAAAATGAAGAAACCAGGAAGTTTCTTACTAAAAACGTAACCAGGAATCTAACTCCACAATACAGTGGTTCACTTCACTTGTAAGGATTAAGTGACTATTAGCCCCTGAACTTTGATTTTTTTTTCAATTTAATCCTTACACTTTTCTGTCTGCGTTAGTGATTGAATTCGGAATTTTTATTATTTTGAAGACGTGACATGTATTTTCATATTAGATACGTATAATTATTTATATGTACAAATTTAAAATAAAATAAAATAATACTCAAATATAATGTTTATATTGTAATAACAATTTGATTATAAAAATAATAATACTAGGGTAATATTAGGACTGTAAACGAATTGAACGTTCGACGAAAAAATTATTTATATTCATTTATTTATTAAATGAGTAATCACGAACAAGAAATTTTTATTTGTGTAATTAAATGAACAAATATAATTAAAGGATCCATTCATTCATTTACGTTCGATAATTTATTTATTTATATTTATTTAAATTTATTTATATTTATCCATTTATATGTATTATTTTTTATAAAAATATATTTTATAAAATTAAAAATATATATGAAAAATAAATAATATTCTACGTTCATTTAATATAATATTTTATATTATTAGACTAACTAATTATTAATTAAATTTGAAAAACAAAATCTGATTACATTGGGAGTAGAAATATTTTGTTTTCCGACAGCAACTTGAAGAGAAAAAATAACTGGACGAGAAAAACACCAATGAATCTGGTTTGTTTAATTCAGTGACGAGAAATTGAAAGGGCATAACTGAAATAAAATAACAAAAGCAAGGGCAATTAATTAGAATTAAAATAAAAGAAAGGTACAAAATTTCAATTCCGTCCCCTGAAAACGGAAAGGCTACGACCACGCTTTCTACTATTTATCAAACAACCATTTTCTCTCTCAATCCCTTAGTTCCTTTGCTCCGTTTTTCTCTTCAAATTCTTCGTCTTAATCAAGTTTTAAAGCGCTGAGTCCAGGTAATCTTTGTTCATCTACTGATTAATCATCGCTTACTTCGTTTTTTGATTACTTGAAGATTCAGTTTCAATGGAAAAAGTTCAATCAGTTTTGATATTTGAATTTCTGTTCAATTTTCTTTTTCATGTAATGGATTTGTACTTTGATTTACTGGTTTTCTTTATCTGAAAATTAACTTAGATCTTTTTTGTATGCTTTGGACTTCCTTGTGGTTTTGATTTTCAAGCTCCCTAGTTGAAAATGACTTAAAAGGTGAAGAGATTATTAGATCAACTTTTTCTTTAATATTTTTCAGATTTCATTCGTTTCGTACTTACACCTTGCATCAGTTATCACCTATCGGTGTCGATTCGATTCTTCGTCTTCAAATTCAATATTCTACTCTTTTGATATGAAAAAAATTGAAATCTATTTGTTTTTGCAGAAATCTAGAAAAGCTTCCGACGCAGGATTGAGAAACGGAGGTTAAGAGAAAGTCTCAGAATCTCAGGTGACGATAGTGCCAAATTCCTGCTATTATTTGCTTGTTTTTCTTTAATAATTTAAAAGTTTTTTATTATTTTTTTAATACTGTTTCCTTTTTCATATATAATAAACAAGTTTTTGAGTCATCGAGCGGTGATGATTGACTGGCCTTGACTTATATGTATGAATTTGAAAAAAAGGAAAATCAATGAAAAACAGCTCACTTTTTTTCAATAATAGCTGTCTTTTATCGTTTCCACTTTTCATACCAAACCAGCTCTCTCCATTTGTGGCGTGGGTGATTCCATTCGCCAGTGACTGTGATGATGATGTGTCGCCATGCCAGACTAGAATCATATCTGCCACTTTACTGACCATTTGCTCCTTAAAACGACAATTTTAGCTGTTTTCTTTAATAATCTGTCTTATTATGCTGACTGATGAGTGTGGTGGATCTAGATTATTGGTTTGGTTGAATAATGAATATACTAGATGTTCGGTTTTATTTATGTAATTTTAAATGTTTAAGAAACTGATAAATTTAGTAAATAATTGACAAGAAAATGCAGGTGGCTTAGTTTCCTCCCTCTGATCCATGTAAACCATCTAATCTATTAAGCATTAGGTTCTTGATTAATGCAATTCCATTGAATTAGTCTAATCCGGGTTCTGTATGCTGAATGATAAGATGGTAGTGACACTAATGAATATGCCTACATTGATTATGTGGACCCATGTTCTACTATGGGCATACATTCTTATAACCATGTTCTTATTTGATATATCTTATGTTTAGATTAGTTTAATTAAGTGTTTAATTGGTTGTTTAGTAGTTTAGGGTTCTCATAACATTATATGTTTAATTGGTTGTATTGTTTCTGGTTGACATAGTTTTAAAGTTATTACCAAGTATCCTTAATTATGCCTTTTTCAGGTTTTATGCTTGAGATGGAGATTGCCTTATCGTCTTTGCCACTTGCTGAGTTAAATTAGTTGGTATAGAGATGGGTAAGCATCGTTTTAGGGAGTCTATTAAGTCCTTCTTTGGGTATCATGCTGATCTAGAAAAGGATGAGCAGCTTAAAGGAAGTAAATTAGGTAATTTTCTACATATACTCTTATTTCTTTTGGGTGCAATTTTCTATTTTACTTGTGAATTTGATTTATGTCACTCTGTCTTTCATTTTCTTGAAGTACTTGTGTTATACATCTGTGTTCAAGACATTATCGAACATGGGTATGATATGACTTTCTAGGCCCTCCAAATTCCTATATTTACACCCATGCTTGAGTCTGAGTAACAGACTTAGGCTTCGTTCAGCGACCTGTTTGGAACGGGAGTTGGCAGCTGAAGCGCTGCTGAAAGGGTCTCTTAGAGCCGCGTTGCCGCCATAATTTGGAGGATTTTGTGCTGCAAACGGGTGTTTTCCAACTACCCTTTTTTCTAGCTTTTGTTGGGGAAACGGAGGTTGCGCAAAAATCTCGTTCCAAACGTGTATCTGAACGAAGTCTTAGATACATGGATGTTTTGAAATGCCACAGGCAGCTTAACATGGTTTACAACTTTTGATATACATTTTTTGGTTTTAATCTCAAGTGTAAACTCCTTTTACTGCAGAAATTGATGAAAAGGTGGCAACAATATTGAAGCTCATTAAGGATGAAGACGCCGAAGAAAATGGAGTTCCAATAGCTAACTCCAAGAAGGAGCCTCTTGTTCGGTTAATTGAGGATTTCAACGAACACTACCAGAACCTCTATGCACACTATGATCATCTCACAGGAGAGCTGAGGAAAAAAGCTCATGGGAAACGAGATAAAGATGCATCCTCTTCGTCAAGCTCAGATTCAGACTCCGATAATTCTACAAAAAATAGGGGCAGTAAAAATGGACACATGGAGGGAGAATTCCAAGCAATAGCAGGAGTTAAACAAGAACTTGAAGCTGCAAATCTGGAAATTGCTGATCTTAAGAGGAAGATGGCAGATGCAAGTGAAGAAAAAGATGCTCTGAATTCAAATTATCTAGCTTCTTTAAGCAAGGTACAAGATGCAGAGGAAATCATCACAAATCTAAAGCTTGATTCCGAAAGATCAGAGAGTGAAAAATCAAGACTTGTGGTTGAGAATGAAGAGCTAAGGCATAAGCTGGAAACTGCTGCTAAGGTGGAAGCTGAGGTGAACCAAAGATTGGAGGCGCTGCGTAGTGAAAACAGTCAATTAATTATAGAGAAAGAGTTAGCATTTAAAAAAATTGAAGATGGCGAGACGCTTGCAGAAGATCTTAGAAGAGAAGTCGGTTTGCTGAAGGAGGGAAATACAACTTTGCAGCAAGAGCTAGAAAGTGTCAGAGGGGAAGTTTTCAATATGCAGCAACTGCTGGAATCTTCAGAACAGGGAATTTCAGAACTGAGCCAGAGTCTAGATGCCGCAGTGGAAGAGAATAAATCACTGAATTCGAAGCTCTCTGAGGTTTCAAATGAGATTCAGCTGGCACAGGGAACAATACAACAACTCATGGTTGAACTTAGTCAATCAAAGGCGGATCTGGGTGACAAAGAAAAGGAACTTGTGACTCTCAGAGAGTTGCATGAGGTGCATGGGAATCAATCATCTGCTAAGATAAAAGAATTAGAGGCACAAGTGACAAGCTTAGAACTTGAATTGGAACAATTGCGAACAACAAACAGAGATATGGAGCTTCAGATAGAGAACAAAGCAAGTGAAGCAAAACAGCTGGGAGAGGTAAATATAGGGCTGCAGTCCCAGATTTCAGAACTCGAGATGATGTCAGAACAGAGAGAAGAACAACTTTTGACTCTCGGAAAGAAATTTGAGGACAATGAGAAAGAATTGTTGTCTAGAGTGGAAAATTTGACAGTTCAGATCAATAATCTGGTAGCAGACATGGAGTCACTACGCACACAGAAAGCTCAGTTGGAAGAACATATTGCTGTTAAAGGCGAGGAAGCATCAACTCAAGTCAACAGCTTGATGGATCAAATAAATACCTTGCAGCTGGAGCTGGAGTCCCTGCATAGCCAGAAAGCAGAGCTGGAAGTTCAGCTCGAGAGTAAAACTCAAGCTATATCAGATCATGTGATTGAGATAGAAAAGGCAAAAGAAGAAATAGTAAGCAAGACTGAGGCTCAGCAAAGAGTTCTGCAGGAGAACAAAGGTTTGCTGGCTCAAACGAAAGAACTAGAACTTGAGGTCAATTCTCTAAGGAATCAGAACGGTGAATTGGAAGAGAACTTAAGAACTAAAATGGAAGAGAATGGTCAGCTGAGGGAGGAAAATACAGGACTGCAATCCCAAATTTCAGAACTCGAGATGATATTAAAGCAGAGACAAGAAGAACTTTCGACTCTCACAAAGAATTTCGAGGACACCGAGAAAGAATCATTTTCTAGAGTGGAGAATTTGACAATGCAGATTAACAGTCTGCTAATAGACATGGAGTCGATGCGGACCCAGAAAGCTCAGTTGGAAGAACATATTGTAGTGAAAGGCGACGAAGCATCAACTCAGGTCAAGAGTTTGATGGACCAGATAAATAGTTTGCAGCAGGAGCTGGAGTCTTTGAATGGCCAGAAAGCAGAATTGGAAGTCCAGCTTGAGAGAAAAAATCAAGCTATTTCAGATTATGTGATCGAGTTAGAAAAGGCAAAAGGAGAGATAGTAAGCAAGATCGAGGATCAACAAAGAGTTCTGCAGGAGAAAGATGGTTTGCTGGATCAAATAAAGGAACTAGAATTTGAGTCAAATACCCTTAAAAATCAGAAAGGTGAACTGGAAGAGGACTTGAGGACAAGAATTGAAGAGAATGGACAGTTGAGGGAGGAAAATACAGGACTGCAATCCCAAATTTCAGAACTCGAGGTGATATTAAAGCAGAGACAAGAAGAGCTTTTGACACTCGCAAAGAATTTCGAGGACACCGAGAAAGAATCATTGTCTAGAGTAGAGAATTTGACAATGCAAATTAACAGTCTGCTAGCGGACTTGGAGTCAATGCGGACCCAGAAAGCTCAGTTGGAAGAACATATTGTAGTAAAAGGCGATGAAGCGTCGACCCAGATCAAGAGCTTGATGGATCAGATAAATACATTGCAGCAGGAGCTGGAGTCCCTGCATAGCCAGAAAGCAGAGCTTGAAGTCCAGCTTGAGAGTAAAACTCAAGCTATTACAGATCATGTGATGGAAATAGAAAAGGCAAAAGAAGAGATAGTAAGCAAGACTGAAGATCAACAAAGAGTTCTTCTGGAGAAAGAGGGCTTGCTGGCACAATTGGAAGAACTAGAATCTGAGGTAAATTCTCTAAAGAACCAGAAAGGTGAACTGGAAGCGGACTTGAGAACGAAAATCGAAGAGAACGGTCAGTTGAGGGAGGAAAATACAGGACTGCAATCCCAAATTTCAGAACTCGAGATGATATTAAAGCAGAGACAAGAAGAACTTTTGACTCTTACAAAGAATTTTGAGGACACCGAGAAAGAATCATCGTCTAGAGTGGAGAATTTGACGATGCAAATTAACAGTCTGCTAGTAGACATGGAGTCGATCCGGACCCAGAAAACTCAGTTGGAAGAACATATTGTAGTAAAAGGAGATGAAGCGTCGACTCAGGTCAAGAGCTTGATGGATCAGATAAATACATTGCAGCAGGAGCTGGAGTCCCTGCATAGCCAGAAAGCAGAGCTTGAAGTCCAGCTTGAGAGTAAAACTCGAGCTATTACCGACCATGTGATGGAAATAGAAAAGGCAAAAGAAGAGATAGTAAGCAAGACTGAGGATCAACAAAGAGTTCTTCTGGAGAAAGAGGGCTTGCTGGCACAAATGGAGGAACTAAAATCAGAGGTAAATTCTTTAAAGAATCAGAAAGGTGAACTGGAAGCGGATTTGAGAACAAAAATCGAAGAGACTGGTCAGTTGAGGGAGGAAAAGGTGGGTTTACAGGATCAAATCTTTGAATTGGAGAAAACAGTGGTAGAAAGAGGGTTTGAGTTCAACTCTCTCCAGGAAAAGCACACAAGCTTGGAGAACGAAACTTCCTCCCGGTTAACAGCCCTAGTGGTGCAGGTCAACAATTTGCAGCAGGAGTTGGATTCATTACAGACCCGGAGAAATGAACTAGAGTTGCAGCTTGAGAGAGAGAAACAAGAATCATCAGAAAGATTGACCATGTTTGAGAACGAGAAGTCTGAACTGGAAAGCCAACTTAGCAATCAGCAGAGAACACTAAAAGAACAGGGTGAGGCGTATACGAAGTTGAATGAGGAATACAAAGAGGTCGAGGGCTTATACCAAGAGTGCAAGGCTAATCTTGAAGTTGCAGAAAGGAAACTGGAAGAAGCTTCTGAAGAATTCCATAAAAACATTGAATCTAAAAGTCAGGTGGCAGCTGATCTGAAGCAAATGGTCGAAGACCTTCAACGAGATTTGCAAGCAAAGGAAGACGAGAAAAACGACCTCGAAAATCAGATTACAGATCATCAGACAATGCTAAAAGAACAAGATGACGCGTTTAAGAAGCTAAGCGAGGAATACAAACAACTCGAAACTTCATTTCAGGAATGCGGGGCAACTATTGCAATCACAGAACGGAAGATGCAAGAAATGGCAGGAGAGCACACCACGAACATTCAATCCAAGGATGAAATAGTTTCTGAGTTGGAGCAAACCATTGAAGACTTGAAAAGAGATATAGAAATGAAAGGAGATGAACTCAGTAGCTTGGTTGAGAATGTCCGCAACATTGAAGTGAAGCTCCGGTTGTCGAACCAAAAACTTCGAGTCACGGAACAGTTGCTAACCGAGAACGAAGAGAGCTACCGAAAAGCAGAAGCAAAGTACCAGGAAGAACAAAGACTGCTCGAAGAGAAGATCTCAACATTGTCTGGAATACTCGTAGCCAACAAGGAAGCCTACTGCAGTATGATCAACGACATCTCTGCGAATGTACATAGTACTTTGATTGGATTCGAAGCAGTCATAAACAGATTCGAAAACGGGTATCGGAACTACGAGCATTGCATTGAATCAACATCGAAAGAGCTCAAGCTTGCAAAACATTGGGTTGAAGAGACAAAGAATGAGAAGAAACGGCTAACAAATGAAGTAACCAACTTGATCGAGCAACTGAAATATCTTAAACAACAAGAATCTACGCTGCGAGAGGAAGCGGAGAAGCTACGGATCAAGGCACACAAGGAAGAAGTCGAGAAGGAGAATCTGCTGAAATCCGTGAACCAGCTAGAGAAGAAGGTGGAATTCTTGGAGACATCAATGAAAGAGAAGGATCAAGGCATACTCGGACTAGGAGAGGAGAAGAGGGAGGCCATTAGGCAGCTGTGCTTGTCGATCGATTATCACCGCAGCCGCTGCGACGATCTAAAGGAAATCGTCTCTAAAACCGTCCGATTCCAGAGGGCATCCTAGAGGAATTCTACTGTTATTTGTTGTATTAGTGTTCATTGGGTTTTTGCATTTATGGATTGTTATTTTTCATTATTCTATTTTTCTCCTTTTTTAATAAACATTCTCAGGTAATGTTTAGTCAGCTTGTGTTTCATAAACCTTGTTTGCTTGTACAGATAAATTTATAGTATAACCGTTTGTTAGATAAATTTAATTGAGTTAGTTATAGTTAGATGGTTAAATTTATATATGTAAATATGTTATATATACGTATTTGATCAATCAATAAAATATATGAAATTTTACTTTTCTTTACGTATGTCTATAATTAATTTTACATAATTCGTTATTAATAGTTGCTTGTTAAATAGGTACGGGTTGAATAATAAACACACATTTTTTTAATTAATTATAGTGATTATAATAATATTTATTTTAAAATATACTCTCAAATATTAGATATTGATTGCTTAATCACTTTGTTGCAATATCAGTTCTCGAACTTATGACCTCTAAAAAACGCAATTGTTTCCTTAAACACTGAGATAAGATGGTTCGTGTTAAGCATACAATTAAATAATGAGAGTAGGGATAAACTTAAGAATGTAACTGCTTAAATAGATGTGAATTTAAAAACTAATACCATTACATTTTAAAACAAATATTACTTGTAATCACTATTAGCTTGTTCAAAAAAATAATACTATTATAGGTGACGGGTAAATAATAAATATAAAAACTTTAAATAAACATAAATATAAAAAAATATTCGTCTCGTCCAGTTATCTTCGTTCCTTATTATTTATTTATATAATAAAAATAAAATATTCTTAAAAATAGTAAAAAATATAAAAATTTATTAAATATTTTTTAATAAATAAAAATCATTAATAACGCGATAATTAAAATATATAATAATTTTTCCAATAAACCAAAGTAACGATCTGACTTGCATTCTTCAAATAGCATAAAACCTTAATGAACGCGTAATGCTTATAGCTGTACTTGGGATCTTGAATTACTTGGTCTCCAATCAAAAGCGGACTTGAAATCTAATTATATTAAAACAATCAACGATTGAGATTGAAATCCGCAAATCTCACCCGCCCTATATAAACCAACAAGGTCTCGTATCTGTTTACTCGTTTTGGCGTAATCGCTAAGAATTGAAATTTTTTCTCTCTTCTATTTGAAGATCACTTCGAAAACCCTAATCCTATCTCCAGCTTCAACCGAGGATTGAATTCGCTTCGATTTCATCATTGAAGATCTCTTCTGATTCTCTCTTTTTTGTGAACCGGTATTTTTCTCTCTTCAATTCTCTATTTTTTTTGTTGAATCTAGCGTTTGTCGTCTGTAAATCCGTTTCTGTATTGTTTATTTGTTGAGTTATTCCCACTTTTTTGAATTGATTTGTGAGTTTTTTTTTTCTGTTATATGTTCTATCTCGTTAACTGTATGTTTCTCCCTTGGTTTGAATAAAAATTGTAGAAATTTCAGGGTTTCTGACAGTGAACCTTTTCCTATGCATTATTTGTGTATAAATTAGGATATTACTTCTGTTTGAATCTTTTTCTCTTGAGCTTGAGTTTGCCGCTTTCAATTTTGAAATATTTCAAATTATGCTTTTCTATTTCTTTGGATTAATGCTTGTTTACATCCTCAGATGGCGGGTAAACCACTTACAAGCGAAGCAATTGCCCTCACAGAAAAGAAAATGGATATGACTTTGGGTGAGCTTTAGCTGTTTATGCCTTTTTAAAAACAATTTACTTATGGGGGTAAACATGTTTCTGATAAGTTTCACTTTTTATGGACTTAGAGGATATTATTAAAATGTCAAAAAATACTTCAAACAAAGGCAAGCAACAACAGTGGCAGCGAAGGATACCGGTAAGAATTATCTCACTCCAAGAATTTTGTTGTTGTTGGTGTTCCTTGTTCTTAAATTGACATTCCAATTTGTTATCGTCAGAATAAAAGTCAGAGACCTATGAGTAACGCTGCTAAGGATAAGGCTTTCAAGGTACAGCAGTACATGGACTCCCGGGCTTCTCTTAGACAGGTGTGTGAATTTTTACTGCTGTTGTTGATAAATTTGCATCTCTTCTGGTTGCACATTCTTACTTTTGATCGTATTCTTATTTTTCTTCTTCATGTATCTAAATCAGGGGGTTCTAGCGCAAAGAAGATCTAATTTCCAGGGGAACCGGTTTCCTTTTGCATCTGAGGCTGCCCGGATGGCTGCAGTTGCTCCATTTAGGAGTAGAGCCTTTAATAGCAGGAGGGTGGCTAATGTGAACAAACCAAGGTATGTGGATTAGCTATGATTTCTTATAGCTGGAGTAGTTGTTTTTTTAAATTAAATATGTAATCACTGCTGTCTGATTGTGGATTCTTACCATCGAGTCATTGCAGGTAAATTTTGGATCTTCTACGACCACATCTGGAATGTGGTCCTGGTTAACCTATTTCAAGTTGCATGTTGTGTGGACTCCTAATATTTGATTACATATCTTTTGGAAAAGGGTGAATATGGGATTATCTTGAAGTGTTCGGGTTTATTTTGTTCAAACTGCCCTGAGTAGTATGCTAGTTTGTGCAAGGTTCTCAGGTTAATTGGTGCCTAATTTGGATTTGGTTTTCCCTTTTATGTGGGACATTGAAGCATTGAGTAGACAGTGTTTAACATGGTCATGATGTTTGAAGGTGGATTAAGTAAAAATATGATGCCAAGTTTTCATGATTACCATTGTCAATTTGTCTAGAAATGTTAATTGGGTAGTTTCTGCTCGTTTGTATGGGTTTTATTGTGCCAGTTGCCAGTCAACACTTAATTTGTTTTGGCCGCTTCAGATTCCTTGATTGCTATGAACATTCGGTGCTCTAACATCCCTTGGTTTACACTACTAGTTTTAACTAGTTGGGCAACTTGTGGCCATCTGAATACCCCCTTTTCCCAGTACACTATTGATGCTTCATCGTTTTCATCTTTTCTAGGGTTTCCCTACCCTTCTAATCTATGCTTGGGTTTTATGTTCTTTCAAGGACATTGGCTTGATTGGCCCTGTGATGCACTATTTAAAAAGAATATGTTGGTGAAGTGGATAGATTGTTGCTGATGGTGCTTTATTGAAATATGAGCTACCGATTGAAGCTGGAACAGTGCTTGGTTGGTGAATATTGAAAATATAAGTTTATTTATGTTGTCTTGAAGTAAATTTGGCACATGTTCCTGCTACCTTTTCTTGAGAGGTGTTAATATCTGTCTAAAGTTGGGGGTTTAGGAGTTTGCTCTAATGGTGTCGCTGCTTTTTTTGAGTACGCTGAATCTACCTGTGGTTTTCCCTAGTTCTTGTACCGCACCAGAAGTTTTCTCGAGGATCGCAATACATTTCAAGAGGGGTTTAAATGCATGATCATGTTTCCAAATTGTGAATGTTTTGCGGAAAATAGAGGGAGTTACTTTACGGATTGTTTGTTTTATGTTTCTGTTTACTGGAATTAAATAGTCTTCCTATGCTGGTAAGATATTCCTAACCCTCGAACATTTTGGTGCTGGTTGCTGCTGGGTGAAAGCTAGTTCCTCACTGGACTTACGTTATTGTTATGCAATGTTTTTGTTATTTGTTCATGGATTTTGGTTCTCGGGTGCAGGATTGGAGCACCACCGGTCCAAAGAAGGGTGTCAAACGTTGCTTTTGCAGCGAAGCCACATCTGAAGCCATTGCAACAACAGCCACGGCAACAAGGGATAACATCAACCAAGCAAAAGCCTAAAACATTGGATTCCCTGTTTGCGAACATGAAAGAAGAGCGAATGAGGGTGTTTTCCCATCATAACAACGATGTACAACCCAATGGTGTTGGGAGGCAAAGAATGCCATGGAGAAGAGGCCGATTCGGCAACTGATGTATTCCGGTATGTGAAAGGACAGGTTTATTGACTTGATGGCTTTGATTGTTAACAAATACCCTGTCCTTAGGAATAGTGTATTTTCTGATAGTGTTATTTTATATCATGTCATTTTAACTGCGAATCTATTTGGTAGGCGGGTGGGACTTGGCTCCAAATAGGGATGATAGGCGTCGGGTTTTTAAACGCTCCGATCGCCTAGAAACTTGAGTCTTTCTACTTGATCTTAATCCTGATCTGATTTGATCTAATATTATAAAAATTATAATTTGATCCCGGATTCCAATATTTTAATAAAAAATCCAAATAAATCTAACTTCACTCAAAAAATAATAAAAATATTATATATAAATACATACAGGGTTGAAGGAATCAAAATTTTTATCTTAAATTTGATCCCGATTCAATTCAAACTTAATTTTATAAGTAAAAAAATTGATTCAAATTTAATTTTATAAATAAAAAAATCTGTCCTGATTGGCTCGGGTTAAATTCCCATCCTACTCCCTAGCTCCAAAGTCCAACCTATCCAAAAAAAATTGTCCTTAGTTTATTACGTAAACTATTTTTTATAAAATAATACACCATCTCTTTAAATTTTAAATATATATATTATTTCTTCTATTTGATGTTCTAACTCCGTACCAATAGGTTTAAATAAACAATAATCCTAACTTGTTTAGAGTGGGCCATCATCAATTTTCGTTCGATTGTTTGAACCTCCAACGGTAATATTGGTTCAACGGCTCAGGGAATGCTGGGTCCAACTACAATGCCTTTATATAGATTTACAGGTCCAATTTCATGTTCATAGAATCAAATTTCAAAATATCGAAACATATATTATATTCTATTTTTAGACTATTTAAAAATTAATGTTTTATTTATTTGAATTTAAAAATATATTAATTTATATATTTTTTGAAAAAAAATAAGCAGCTCTAAATTATTTTTGAACTATCAATTGTTATATTAAAAAATGTTGGGTTTTGTTTTCTTTGGGGGTTTTGAATTTTGGGAAAACCCCACCAAGACAATAGAAAGCGGAAGAACCAACGTCTTGAAATTCAATGATAAGTAATTTGAATCCTTCACACATTTTCATTTATTTATTTTTCTTTTTTGAAGTTTGATTTTTTTTTCAATTTTTTAAAATAAATTTACTTTACCGTTGAAATATGAATTAGGGATGAATATTGAGTGAGTTATTTTTTTAATTGATCGAATTAATTAATATATTTTATAATTTAAATTTTATTTAAAATTTATAGTATAAAAATTCAAGCTGAATTGTTGAGTTTTTTTTTTAATTTAAAAAATATAATAATACGATATTAATTAGTTTTAATTTATTTTTTTTATATTTTTAGTATATGATATATCATATAGAGTTGAGAGGTTCGATTCAAAATTAAAAATTAATTTTTAATTATTAAAAATTTAAAATTTTATTTTATAAAACAAATATTATTATTTTTAAATTAAATAAAATTTATAAAATTATAAATTAAATCAAAACTAATCAATTTTTTTCGTGGATTACCCACCTTAATGTGGACCATACAAACAAGGCCCTTAGCAATTGGTAGCGAATAAAAAGCAACTTTGCAACGGAACAATCCCGAGTTAACTCAACCGCGCTAGCGAGTCATATACCTCTCATTTTTCTCTTGGCGTTGCTTAATGCTGACTCACTCTTGTCGCATCGGGACTGAGTCACCCTAAATACAACGCGCTTCCCTTTAGAGCCAACTTCATTTTTCTTCCATTCTCAAAACTTCTCAAACAACCCCAACCCCAACCCCCCGACTCAGATCTGAGATTCTGCCCTTGCTTACCTATTCAACTCAGATCAGCCTGACTTCAATCATACTCAGATCTGTTGCTTTATAAAAGAAATGGATAATTTGATTTCCCTTGTGAACAAGATTCAAAGAGCTTGTACGGCTCTCGGTGACCATGGGGAAGCAAGTGCGTTACCTACTCTTTGGGACTCATTACCGGCGATTGCAGTCGTCGGAGGGCAGGTCAACACTCGATCTCCTCTTCTCTTTTCAATTTCAGTCAACTTTTCTCCCTTTTTTCGTTAACTTTCATATGATCTGAGATTTTGAATTTTTAACAGAGTTCAGGGAAGTCTTCGGTGCTCGAAAGCATAGTCGGCAAGGATTTTTTACCTCGTGGATCCGGTAAAAATAGATTACCTCATAAATCTATCCTTCCTCGCGGATGAACATAAGAACTTATTTATTTATTAGTTTATTTTTATGCGTTTAAAAATTAATGCAGGAATTGTTACTCGGAGACCTCTGGTGTTGCAACTTCATAAAAGTGATGAAGGAAGCAGGGAATACGCTGAGTTCCTTCATCTTCCAAGAAAAAGATTCGCTGATTTTGGTAAATTTAATACTTTTGACACATTCAACTTTCGTTTTGACTAATTTTTAGCATCTGCTACACTTGTATTTTGAACTTAATCACTTTGCGTGCTTATAGCTGCCGTTAGGAAGGAGATTCAAGACGAGACGGATAGAGAAACTGGCCGATCCAAACAAATCTCCAGTGTCCCTATTCATCTTAGCATATATTCTCCCTATGGTATAATCTGTTTGTAAACCCTTGCTCTGTTCTTCGTAGTTTTTTAGCTTTGTTTTCTCTAATTTACAAAACTTTTTTCCATTTTAATTTGTTGCAGTTGTCAATTTGACTCTGATTGATCTTCCTGGTCTTACGAAAGTAGCAGTTGGTAAGTTACCAAAAGCCTAGTAAATTTGAAGAAAATTCGGAGCCTTTATATACTGTTATTGATTGACTGAAGTATATTTCCGCGGTGACTTAATAAAAAATGTGTAATCTTCGAAGTGCAATTTTCTTTCCCAGTTTAAAATTCACACACACACACACACACACACACACACACACACATATATATATATATATATATATATATTATTTTACTATTTTATCACTTTTGAACCCTATTAGATGTTTTTGCTGCACTATGATTTATGAAATTCGTGATTAATTCTCATAATATCATTTACAATTGATGGTTTTCTTGCTAAATGTAGAGGGACAGCCGGAGAGCATTGTGCAAGATATAGAGAATATGGTTCGCTCTTATATTGAGAAGGTGAAATGCATTTGATCTTTATTGTGTGCCCCTTCTAGGAAAATTTACTTAAATTCGATTTACAAATGATGTTTCTGCGAACAATATTTTAGGATGCTGGTTATTTTATGTGATTTCTTCGAAAATCCTAGAAAAAGTGGGTTGTGGATAGTTCTTTCTGTAAATTGCCACTTCCTCTGTTTCTCAATAACTTTGCATTTGCACAATTTTCATGGTTTATGCAAAATTGAAAGCTGAACATTGTTGTGCTATTTTGTTTGTGGACCTATTTATGCAGCCCAACTGTATAATATTGGCAATTTCACCTGCTAATCAAGATCTTGCTACATCAGACGCAATTAAAATCTCACGAGAGGTGGACCCTACAGGTATTCTTTTTCAATATTATTTCATTCAATATTTCCCCTTGCCGTGCACCACAAGATTATCATCTTCTCCACTTGTTCTAATTAATATCATGTAAACTTCTAAGCCATGGGTGTTTTTAAATTTGTGCTAAATAATATCATAAAATATTACTACGATATGTAAACTTTTTGACCTATTGGTTCAACGTGTTGTGGTTGCATCTTTTAGATTTTATATTTAGTAATCATTGTTATAAACCTTTCAGGGGAGAGGACTCTTGGCGTGCTGACTAAAATTGATCTAATGGATAGGGGCACAGATGCAGTCGATGTAAGTTGTGTTATGCATGTTTTTTGATATGCTAAAACCTCTCCAATTCTTCATGGTTGGATGCTTAAGGCATTATCATGTTCTAATTCATGCTTCTACTGACTAGATATTGGAAGGCAAAGCTTATCGTCTGAAATTCCCCTGGGTTGGTGTTGTGAACCGCTCACAAGCAGATATTAACAAGAATGTCGACATGATTGCTGCTCGCCGTAGAGAGCGTGAGTATTTTGCTAGTACGCCCGAGTATAGGCACCTTGCTCAGAGAATGGGTTCTGAGCATCTTGCTAAGGTGCTCTCAAAGGTATTATATTGAGCATTTTGTGTTATTTTTTGTTTGAACTTCTTATTTCTCGATTTTCTCCTTTAAAGGATGAGATGGTACTGGATTCAGTGCTAACTTCTCAGTTTTATTAACCTTTTGCTACTGGTTAATGTCTCAGCATTTGGAGACTGTAATCAAGTCTAGAATCCCAGGCATTCAGTCCCTTATTAATAAAACAATCAACGAACTTGAAACTGAACTGAGCCGTCTTGGAAAGCCTGTTGCAGCTGATGCGGGTGTAAGTGCTCCTACTGTTCTCTATATATACATACCTCTATACATGCGTGTGTGTATTTTGATCTGGATATTTTTGATTTTCCACTTGCAATTGATTATTAGTTATAATTTATTTGAGAATTGCTGATGATTGAGATACTTATACAGGGGAAGTTGTATACAATCATGGAGATATGCCGTCTCTTTGATCAAAATTTCAGAGAACATTTGGATGGCGTGTATGTATAACATGTCTTGTTTTTACCTTTCTATAGTTCATTCAATTTTTGCTAATTTTTATAGAGATTCTGTTTTGACTTCTATTTCAATGTTGTTCACAGGCGTACGGGTGGTGATAAGGTTTACAATGTTTTCGACAACCAACTCCCTGCTGCTTTGAAAAGGTTGCAATTTGACAGGCAACTATCAATGGAGAATATTAGGAAGCTCATTACTGAAGCCGATGGGTATCAACCACATTTAATTGCTCCCGAACAAGGATATCGTCGTTTGATTGAATCTACTTTAGTAACTATCAGAGGTCCAGCTGAGGCTGCTGTTGATGCGGTATGAAACAATAATTTAGAAATATGGTATATCATATTCAATTCAACATGCAGAGATCATCTGATTTTCCATTTTTCTACGTTAGCGGTAGTTCAGTTATGATTCATCCCTACAAAACCTTCTTTCGAAATCATAATTTTTAGATACCATTCTGTTTAGTCGTCTTACCCAAAAAATGTTGATGAATGATATTAAGTATTCCGTTGCAAGTTTTATCCTCGTAATTTTTTTTGAATTACTTGGTGCATTATGCTTGGTCATACACTGATGCTTTGGATTGGATTGGTTTCGTTTGTTACAATTTTCAGATTCATTCCATTCTGAAGGATCTGGTTCACAAGGCTATGAGTGAAACTCCGGTATGTTCTCGTCTTTGCCCATCTTGTTCACCCTGCTGTTTTTCTATTTCTTCAAGGTGATCGTGATTTACAAGTTTCAACCGGGCTTGGTTTTCAGGAATTAAAGCAGTATCCTGCACTCAGGGTAGAGGTCGGAAATGCTGCGATCGAGTCTCTTGAAAGAATGAGGGAACAGAGCAGAAAGGCTACACTTCAGCTGGTCGATATGGAATGTTGTTACCTAACAGTTGAGTTCTTCCGAAAACTTCCTCAAGATGCTGATAAGGGCGGCAGCGCTACTCAATCAATATTTGACCGATACAACGACTCATACCTGAGGAGAATCGGTAGGTTCACGTACACAAAAATTACATATACCGTCCTAAAACTCGACCTGTTGTTTCTGATCATGTGTTTCTCCGACAATGTATGAACAGGAACAACAGTTTTATCTTACGTAAATATGGTCTGCGCTACTTTGCGCCACTCGATTCCAAAGTCCATCGTTTATTGTCAAGTCCGAGAAGCGAAACGAAGCCTGCTCGACTTTTACTACACGGATTTGGGTAAACTGGAGGTGAGAACAGTTCTTCCTTAACCAACTCACCATATTTTACTTCAACACTGCTTGATTTCTTTGAAAAAATTTGCAGCAAAAACGATTATCTGCATTATTGAACGAGGATCCAGCCATCATGGAACGACGAAGTGCTCTGGCCAAGAGGCTGGAATTATACAGAAGTGCACAAGCGGAGATCGATACGGTCGCCTGGTCCAAGTAAAATGTATTCAGTTATTTTAAATTATTTATATTAGAATTTTTAATATTTTTTATTTATAAATGAATTATTTATATTAGAATTTTTAATATTTTTTATTTATAAATGAGTTATTTTAACTCAAAATAAATGATAAATAATTATTTAATAAATGTTGAGATATTTTTTAACTTTATAACTTATTTAGAACATTTGATTTGCTAAAATTGTTTTTGACTACTAAATTGGTAATAATCTGTTTTTTTTTAATATAGGATTAGTTAATTTTTATTAAGTTTGAGAATTTATTTAAAACTTACTTCTTATAAACTTAGGTTATCAAAAGTATTAGAGTTCAACTATCGATACTTTATAAATAATTTTAAATTTTAATCTTAAGGAGCTTATAATATATTATTATATAGTTTTTTTTTTATTTTTTTTATTTAACTTTAGAAGTCTTGATAGTAGTTTTATTTTTTTAATAATTTTTTAATATTTTTTTTTCTTTAAACAACCTATCAACCTTTTAAAAAATTTATTTTTAAATCAAAATTTTCTATCACGTCATAATCACATGAATTACTATGTCAGTGCGCTTGACAATCGTTTTTCGATAAAAAATAGAGTTTAATTTTTATGTGTTCAAGGGCTTAATAGGATGAAAAATAAAAGTTTAGGAGCTGTTTTGATTTTTTAAAAGTTCGAGGCCTCAAAAACAATTAAATCTATTTATTACAATTTTACTATCAAAGTATTATTAAAAAGAAGCCCCTTTTCGATCGGATAAACGACTGTATCGGTCTTTTCATTGTATCGAATGTGCAAAATTTGTACCTGAGAGATTATTAGGTGAAGTCTATTTACCACGTCATCTATGATCCAAACAATCAGGACTGTTGATCTTTAAATGACCACCTAATAACTATCCACCCATTAAGTATATGTAGAAAAAAGGTGATGATTCTTTGATTAATTGAGAATAGTCCACGTCATCCATGGTGAACAGGATTCACCTAATAATTTTTTTACTGAGATTAGGCTTCAATCAATTCTTAGCCTCCACAAACTGCAATGAGACAGGAAATAACATCTTAATCAAATATTTTTCCGACAATTCACCTAATAATTCGGTCATTTTAGGAAAATATTAAAGTTTTAAATAATAATCGAGGATATAGGGAAAAAATGAGTATATTTTGAAAATTACAGTAATTACTACAATAAAAAAAACGTCACATCCACGTAGCATTATCTTTTAAATTATTATTTTTTATTTCCTTAAACAATGAATGAGTCATCAGTCATGCATAATATAAGATGTAAGCACATGAAATTTTTTCCCTTTTGCTATAATAATTATCGTAGTTTTTAAAATATATTCCTCTTTCCTTTATATCTTCAATTATTATTTAGAACTTCAATATTCCCATGGCGCAATAATCCAATCCCATGAGGGGTGATTCTAAGAGAAACCCCTTAAAAAAGGCTTAAAAAAAACTGATCGTTTTATTTGATCATTTTGTGTACATAATTGATTACGAACTATATATACAATTTTTTATAAAAATCGTAAGAAGAACGGTACATACATAGATTGCTACAAATGTAAGGATTTATGTACATACATAAACCCTTACAAAAACTATAAGGAAAACGATACATACATAAATTGTTACAAACGTAAGGATTTGTGTACATACATATATCACTACGAGAATACATAAATTAACACAAAAATAGTAAGGATTTGTGTATGTACACAATTCCTTACACAATGGCTTACGAAAAACGTATGTACACAAATCCTTACAACTTCTCACCATGAGTTAAAGGAGGTCATCCAAGCAGTGGCGAATCTAGAAAATTATCATCGATTGGGCCAATTTTAGTTAATCCAGTCAATTTAATTAGTAATAGAATATTTTAATATAATTTACATATGATTTTAAAATTTAAATTTTGTTAATCAGTAAACTTATATTTTTTTATTATCATATTCAAAAAAATATTTTATTATCTATATATTTATTTAAATAAAATTGTTGTATTTCATTAAAAAAATTATGTATAAATTAATTGATTTTCTTTAAAATATGAATTTAAATCTATTTATTTAAAATTAATTAATTTCAACAAAAATAACATGAAAATATATTATATTTTTATTTTTTAAACTTATTTTTCTAAAAATACTAGATATAAGTTATAGTCTTTTACTAAAAATATATATTTTAAAATATAATTTTGATCTTAATTTTAATTATGTTTTGTTGTTTGTATTTTATAATATTATATAATAGTATAAAACCTTAACAATGCTCGAAAAATCATTTTTTAAATATATTTTAATTAATTAATAATTAAAATATATTTAAATAATTTTTTAAAAATAATTATATAATGTTTATAAAATGTAATAAAAATATAAACAATCTCATTTTTTTTATTTTTAACTTTTACTTTAATTAAATTTTATTTCTTAAATTATTTCAAGATTTAAAAATAAATTAATCTTTTATATTTGGCTATTTTTTTTATTCTTACATATTTAAAACCTAATTTACATTAATATTAAAATATAAATAAATAACTTTTATTTGGGCATAGGGTGGGCCTAAGCCTAGGCAGGCCTAGGCCCAGATTCGCCACTGCATCCAAGGATAAAGATTTGTGTACATACCTTTTTCCTTACAATTTTTCTAAGCATTTGTATATATTTTATAGGGATTTGTGTACATAAATAAATTCTTACATTTTTTGTACCAATTTATCGTAGTAAATTGTGTATTTACATAAATCCTTATCATTAGATGAACTCTTTTAGCTCATGGTGAGAAGTTGTAAGGATTTGTGTACATACATTTTTTCTTATAGGTTTTGTAACCATTTGTGTATACGTTGTAGGGATTTATGTACAATATTTTTATTCATATATTTTTATTTGAATATTTATTATAAGAATATTTTTATTCGAATATTTATTATATAAATATTTTTATTTGTATATATTTTTATTCGAATATTTTTATTTGAATATTTATTATATGAATATTTTATTTGAATATTTATATACAAATATTTTTATTTGAATATTTATTATATGAATATTTTTATCCATATATATTTTATTCAAATATTTTCATTCTTATATATTTTATTTGAATATTTTTATTCAAATACTTATTATATGAATATTTTTATTCAGATTTTTATTATATTAATTTAAAATTAGATAATTTAATTGACGATCTTTTTAGTTGAATGGCCAAAATAAATATTCTAAATTAGTTGAGTGATCACTAGTATAATTTATCTATTTTTAATAGGATGACAGGTTAACCAATTTTAAATAATTTTTTATTTTAATTTAAGGGTTAAAAATGATGAACTGTCATCCACCATCATTGATCGAAACTTCTTTAGTTTTTTTGAGAGTGCCTTTTTTAGCCAAACCCATCCCATGAGTCCTGCATTTGTTTTCTTTTTCTGGATCGTGAACTGATCAGTCCTACTCATATCGCTGCCCTTTTCTCAGCCACAAGAGTCGCAGGAATCTCGACGAAGATCGGGGTTGCATCAACTGATGGAGACGAATCATAGTCAGACTTCGCAGGCTCAGCATGGCACGCCGATCGAACAGAATCATAGTCAGCTTTGTTAAAGATACCTCCAATAAGTAAAATATCAATATATTCTTCAATTCTATTAGTTTATATTTAATTTAATTTCTAATCAAAATTCATTGTATTTATAATTAAAATATTATAAATAAAATTAATTATATCACAATCAATCACATAAATTTATGGTGTCTTGATGCGAACTTTGAAGTCCTATGTTTAATTCAAAGCGTTTTATCTCTTTTGTCAAATTATAATATTTAAGGTTATCGAACCTACAGAGACTAGACACAGATATTTTGAGTTGAATTGAGAATAACTAAATGTACTAAATAACTAGTTAAATAAAGAATGAAAATATCAATGATAAAAGTAAGGCTAGGCTAAGTGCTTTATACAGTGGAGTCTGGTTGCACTTATTATGCATTTATTAATGCATCGGGTTGATTTGCCGTCCCGGCGGGTCACACTAAGGATCGACGTGACTCCCTAGGTGGGGCTATGCCTTGTCAACAACTCAACTTTCCATAGTTCGACAAAGCATCCTCGCATGTCTCTTCCTTATCCCTAAGCTCAGAAAACTATTGAAATCCATGTCTTGATGATACCTCCCGACATGAATCAAGGATGAATAACAACAAATCACATGCATCCTTTTAGTCGCTGAAACCCTTGTGGATTAGTCGGTGTCTTTGAGTAAAGACCGTATTCTCTTGTTTCGGGAGCTTAACTCTCCTGATATTAGACAAATAGTTTTTCTTCACATATTATCATTTCGAGCTCATATACAAAAAGAGCAAACACCAAGAGAGAATAAACTATAAAAATAAGATTTGTATTAATAAATATCAAATAGGTACATCATTCTTTCCCAACTACTCCACAAACAACCTAAGTCTCAATGGGAATTTAGAACATGATAACTTTGTCGACGACTTTAGGTTTTTACCATGAGAACCCAATTTGTTCTCTTCTAAGCCTAATAGATGTCTTATATAGGCCAAGCCTAGGTTAAAGTGTTTCATAAAAAGAAAGAATTCTAAAAGGAAAAGAATAAAACTCCTTGTTAAACTAACACTTTATTCTATTTTCTAAAATAACTCATTTATTTTTGCGTTGACTTTGATCATGGCTTGACTCTATTTTTCTGTTTTTGTTTCTTCTTGCATTGTGTTCGTCCAACTGGGCATATTTATCTCTATCTATCGAGTACCAATTATTATCTTTAATCTACTGTCGCGGCCTCCAAAGTGTTACCGTGACGGGTGCTTATCTATAATTCAGCCTTAGTTTTCAACATCCGTTATCTTCTCTAGTATTTCCTACGAGATAGTATTTTGTCTAAGAAAAAAAACTATCAAATGTCAAATAATAGATAAATTTATGAAATCGATGTAGAGATTTATAATATAAAAGATACTCAAAATTATTTAATATTATACTTAATTCTATCCTTTATTAGCAAAATAATTGATTGAGAAAATGATATAAAAATTATAACTATTATGCACTCATCATATCTCATGTCATTTCTTCTATTATAATTTATGATCCATGTTTATTTTTATAAATTAATTAAACATAAATAATTAATCAGTAAATTTACTCTGATAAATACATTCATGTGTTTTTCAATTTGTCATTTTTATTATTGTGCTTTAGTCTTTAAAATGAGGACAAATCCTTATCAACACTGGTCGGTGAAGGTATGAGGTATCAACTTAATAGGCTAATAGAGCCATGCATCACAAACTTCTGAATATGGAAGGCCGACGTCTAAGAAGGGGGTTCACCACCGATACTCCTCAGCTTCACCGGTACGAACCACTGCGGCAAACGGCCTTCAACCGCCTGTTTGCGGTGGTTTACTTCTCGGCTGTTCTAGCTCTACTCTACCGCCATGTCCGAAACCTATTTCTATCTCCCATTACCAGTTTACTCTCTTTATCCATCACTTCTTCTTTGTTCATATCCGACCTTGTTCTTGCCTTCATGTGGGTTTCATCCCAAGCTTTCCGAATATCTCCGATTCGTCGTAAAGAATTCCCTGAAATCCTGAAAAGAGTCATCAAAGATGAAGATTTTCTAGGATTAGACGTGTTCATATGCACGGCGGATCCTTACAAGGAGCCTCCGATGAATGTGGTGAACACGGCACTGTCGTTGATGGCTTATGATTATCCGGCCGATAAGATTTCGATCTATGTTTCCGACGACGGAGGATCGGCGTTTACTCTCTTTGCTTTCATGGAGGCGGCTAAGTTTGCAAGTCATTGGTTACCATTTTGCAGGGAACACAACATAATGGACAGGAACCCTCAAGTATTTTTTGAAGCTAACTATCATTCTACACCTCGCCATGAGAAAATCAAGGTAATTTAATTAAAGCATAAAGATAATTTTAACCTTTAACGTTGACGGTTTTTATCGTTTTAGTCTTTATTTTTTTTTAGATAAATTTAGTCCTTAATCTATATCTTTTTGATAAATATCTTATTTTTTAACTAGCTTGATGACTGGATCGTTAAAAATTTAACGATGATATATATATTGAATATAATTTTAAATGATATGGAATATAACCTATTAAATACATATATATGTATATATGAAATATAATTTTATTCTAATATAAAATATAAAATAATTAAAATTTAAATAAAATATTAAAAATTAATTAATTTTAAAATAAAAAAATTATAAAACATTCTTAACCCTAACTACGATAGAATCAAAATCTCATCTTAAAAAATATAAACACAATTCGAATAAGATTTTGATTTTATCGTAGTTAGGGTTAAAAATGTTTAATAATCTTATATTTTAGAATTAATTAATTTTTAATATTTATTTAAATTTTAATTGTTTTATATTTTATATTGGAATAAAATTATATTATATATATATATATGCATTTGATAGGTTACGTGTCATGTCACTTAAAATTATATTCCATATACATATGTATCACCGTTAAATTTTTAACGGTCCAATCATCAATCTAGTTAAAAAATAAGCTATTTGTCAAAAAGATATAGGTTAAGGGTTAAATTTATCCCAAAAAGAATAAGGGCCAAAACGACAAAAACTGTAAACGTTAAGCGTTAAAATTATCTTTATGCCTTTAATTAAAAATATAATATATATTAAAATTAACCCAAAATTTATAGGTTAATTATGTTTTAGGCCCTCATAATTTAAAATCATTATAATTAACTTTTACTTCGTTTATCTTAAAATTTTGGTTCCCTCTCTTTCTTACAGTTGATGTACAAGGATATGAAAGATAAGGTGGAACATGTGGTGGATAAAGGTGAAATTATGGATGAATACATCACCATTGATCAACTACGCCAAGCTTTTAATCAATGGAACAATGGCTTTACTCCTACAGAACACCCCACTATCATTCAGGTTTGCTTTTCACTCCAAACTGTTGAAAATTATTCGATTAATCGAAAACAGAGACGACTCAAAGATTTACGAGATTTTGTAACTCTTATTGTACATGTTCAAAATCACCTCGGACTGGGAAATTATGAACTGTGAGCAGGTTCTCTTAGATAAGAGCCAAGACAAAGACATCTCAGGCCATTTCTTGCCAAATCTAATTTATGTGTCTAGACAGAAGAGCAAGAGTTCGCCCCACCACTTCAAAGCTGGTGCTCTTAATGTTCTGGTATGAGATATATGATTGAATCAGTTCTAAACCCTTTAATCTTCTGCTAATTATCAGATTAATTAACCTTTGTTTATGCTTTGTAAGCTACGTGTATCAGCTGTAATGACAAATGCGCCGGTAATCTTAACCCAAGACTGTGACATGTACTCCAATGATCCCCAGACACCTCTTCGTGTACTGTGTTACTTGTTAGACCCTGAAACGAAATCGAATTTAGCATTCATTCAGTTTCCCCAGCGATTTCATGGCCTCGACAGAGACGACATCTATGGTTCTGAGTATAAACGTCTCTTCCAGCTCAACCCCTTGGGTTTGGATGGTCTAAAAGGCCCGGGTTATATGGGATCCGGCTGCTTCTTCCGACGGAAAACTTTGTTTGGTCTGGTGCCGCCGGAGCTCAACCCGGACCGTGTGGTGAACAGGCCTATTAAATCCCAAGAAATTCTGTCACTGGCACACCATGTTGCAGGTTGCAACTATGAGGACCGAGCCAATTGGGGTTCTAAGGTAAGGCTCACCGGTCATTCTCTGTAATACTTTGGAAAGCTTGCGGTTTAAGTAATCGAAGAGCTGATTGTCATTGTTTGCAGAGTGGGATTAGGTATGGAACATTGGTTGAGAACTTTTTCACATCTTTTAGGCTGCACTGTGAAGGATGGAAGAGCATGTTCTGCAACCCCGAGAGGGCTGCGTTTCTCGGGGATGTCCCGATCACCCTTTTCGATGTACTTAGCCAATGCAAGAGATGGTGCATTGGTGCTTCTGAAGTAAATTTCTCCAAATACAACCCTCTGATCTTTGGTTCTCAATCTATGGGTGTTTTAACCAGCCTAGCTTATTCTCATTATGCATGCTGGCCCCTCTGGTGCATCCCGGTCACCGTTTATTCTTTCCTCCCTCAGCTAGCACTCCTCAATCAAGTTACCGTCTTCCCAAAGGTACGAGCACGGAGCATCAATGAGTCGTGAACTTGGTCTGTTTTTATTCGATCTCAAAACATGAATTCGTGTGTTTGCAGATATCAGAACCATGGTTTTTCCTCTATGTTATCCTTGTCCTCGGTGCATACGGGCAGGACTTTCTCGAATTCCTCCTGGCAGGAAGCACGGTCCGAAGGTGGTGGAATGCTCAAAGGATGTGGATGATAAGTGGACTGACGTGTTACCTATTCGGTTCGGTCGAGTACTTGTTGAAGTCGGTAGGGATTTCGACGCAGGGGTTTAGCGTGACGAGCAAGGTGGTTGATGATGCACAGAGCAAGAGGCATGGGGAAGGGAGTTATGAGTTTGGGACACCATCACCAATGTTTGTGCCATTAACAATGGCAGCAACCATCAACTTGTTCGCATTCGCATTCGGATCGACTCGACTTCTGAGAGATGGCAACAAGGAAAGCCTGAGTCTGGAGATGCTTTTAAGTGGTTTCATAGTGTTGAATTACCTGCCAATTTACAGGGCCATGGCATTAAGGAGTGATGCAGGAAGAATGGCAACAGAAGTTACTGTTATATCAGTATTTCTTTCTGTGACATTTTACTATGCCTCTTCACTTTGTTTTTCGATCGGGATTTAAATAACGATCCGTTATTATATAATAATTTTAATATTATCTAAAATTGTGATACTATAATTATTATATATTTGTAATAATATTTATTATTTAGTAAATTTACAATTATATTAAGATAATGCGGCCAAAAACAAGACCGGTGATAATGAATATTCTAAAAATTAAAAATATTTTTTAAATTAAAGAGAATTTATATTTTAAATTATTGAATTTAACATTTAATTTTATTTATTTTAACAAGTTTTTAATTTAATTAAATTAATCATTAAATTTTTATTATTAATAAATTGAATCACTTATAATAATATCATTAACTAATTCTAATAAAAAACTAAAATTGATATCTTTATGCAACATATCATAAAATAATATTTAATTAATAATTTTAATATTTTTTTGTAAGAATTTTCTAAAATATTTAATTTGAATAAATTTAAAATAAAATATCTATTGCTTTTGTAAATCCTAATAAAAATATTTAAAATTTTAATGAAATATTATCTATTAATTTTAAGTGAAAATATATAAAATAAAATTATTAATTTTAGTTTTTTTATTAAAATTATTAGATAGTGTCATTATAAATAACTTAATTTGTAAATAATAAAAAATAATATAATTTAATAATAAAATATTATGTATTGCTTCAATTAGCTAAGTCTTATCAACAACCATTTGACTTCTAATAAAAATAATAAAACATTAACATTTTTAAAGATTGCAAATCAATTAGTCAATGCTTAAGTTAAATATTAAAAAAAACTATGAAAGTTAAACATAAATTAAAATAAATAAAATTATTAAAGTTAGGACTTTGGTACCTTCCGGATAGTTGAGTTAGAGATGAACATGGATCGGGTCGGATTGTTGATCATGCGAACCACATAAATATAAATATTTTAAATTTGATCTTGTCGGACTTGTATATTTTTTAAAAAAATCAACTTAACCTGATTTGTAAAAAAACAGAGACTTAATTATAAAAAATAATTTTAAGGGATTTAATTAAAAAAATTATAATTTTAAAGACTAAATTATGAAAAAAAATATTTTAAAGATCTAATAATAAAAAACAGAGAGAGAAATAATATTATAAATATCCTTAAAAAATTAAAAAAAAAAATTAAATAACTAATATCGGGTCGAGTATTTTATATCTTATACTCGAATCATACCAAACCTTTTTCTCAATAAAACTCGAATCGAATTAATTTTTATTAAAATTTGATCAATTCGGTTAAGTTAAATTAAAACTCAACCGAATCGAATAAAATATCCTTATCCCTAAGTTGAGCCCCAATAGACCACATTTGAGAAGTCTTTTTATTATTCCTATATTTTCTTGGACCGAGTCTTTAATCACTTTGTTTATGTGCCCCATTGACTTGGGTGGGGGCGAAAACCTTCAAAAAAATCACTTTATTATTCATATATTTATTTATTTTTTAAATAATGATTTTCTGATAAAAATAAACCTCGAAATTATAGTTGACTTAGAGATTTAATATATAATATTTTATATTAATTTTGATTTTTTAATACCAAGCATAAGATGAAATTAAACATAAGATTAATTAATTATGTTGTTAACCCAAAATTACCCTTACAACTCTTTTAATACTCAAGTTTTCTTGTAATAACCAAGAGTACCAAAAACTAAAATTGTGGATTATTTTTAAAATAAATTTAATCTTCAATCTTTGAAAATAATTAGTATTTTTTTTTAAAATTTTAAATTTGACTATTAACTATTAAAAACTTAGATTTTTTAAATTTTCTTAAAATAAATTTAATCTTCGATCTTTAAAATAAATTACTCAATTTTTTGTTTATTAAAAGTAAATACTTCAATTAACTTTAAAACAAGATAAAAATAAAACTTTAAACATCTATTTTAACCAAAAATAAAATTTTTAATGCATATTATAAAAAATAAAAATCAAATATTTATTTTATAATAAAAAAACTAATATCATATCAACATAAAAAATATATAATTATTATATAAATTATCATATCAACCCTACTCAAAATTAATTTTTTAGATAATATCTATTTTTGTTACCAATAATTTTTTTAATAATTGTTATTAAATTTTTATTAAATTCATAAAAATATTATAATTATAATGTATTTAAAAAAATAGAAAAAGTAAAATATTTTTTATAAGATAAACATACCATCAACGTTCAAAAGCTTCTTGAATTTTTCGGTTTTTGTCCAATCGAGATACATAACGGGTGAATAAGGAGTAGTGAGCGATCTAAACCATTAGACAGAATGTTTCGCTACCCAGGACTGATTATTTCGGTATACAACCATCAACTGAGTGTGGATCTAACCTTCAATGACCATTGATAAAATCATAATCAGAAACTAACACCGATTTAAATCTCTGCAACAATCGATTATTAGCGTATGCTGAATCATGTCACAAGAATATATAAAATAAATCACAAAAATAAAAACAAAAAACATATCATAAGAACAGAAAAACGTTTGCCATAAAAATATATATTCTTATTAATATATGAGAAAATAAAAGAAAAAAATAATAAATTCTTTTCACTCCTTTTAAATAATATCATATTCGTCTAAAAAAATAAAATAATAATTAAATTAATAAGATGTATAAATATCATAATTAAAACCATTATTACACATAATCATATTGTCGTTGTCTCTTGGCTTACGTGTGTATTTTGTTGTTTTCCTTTGTCTCCGTCACTCTCCACCAAACAGACAGCACAAAGTGGAAAACTTTCTTCTCCACAACAAAGGAGCAAAGAAAAGAAAACTGAAAGCAACGAAATTTTCTTTCCAATTTCTTTCCCGGAAAATGTGCGAGTCAGAGGAAGACAAAGTATGTCCTTTCCCGCCAAAACAACGGTATGAGATTATCGATTTGGACGACGGTGTTGATCTCGACAACTCATGGCCTTTGGATCAGCTGACTTTCGTTTCCAACCCTTCATCTCCTTTCATCATATCTCCATCTGAGAAGCCTTTTTCTCCGTTATGGAATTTCTATGGTGAAGATAATTACAAGCTTGGGTCTGCCGCCGGTTACAATCTATTTCTCAAGTCTTTGTCCTTTTTGAAATTAATGAATTTTCCAACGTTTAATTCGCTCTTGGACTGTTTGTCTTGGTTTTCTGATTTGTATTAGCTGATTCCTTTCTGGGTTTTCATGGTTCAGTTTGTTGATTTGGCTTGGTTGAAATTTAATCCCTTCCCCCTTTCTTGAAACCCTGAAAATTTAGAAAATCACTTCTCTGCTAAGATATTGTTGATTCCTCCAGCAAAGGCTTCTGCTATCTGGGTTTTTAAATCCCTTTTCAAGTTTCTCAAGACCCTAAGTCTATATAAAAAGGAAATTGAACCAATGATTGAATTAAAATACAATTTTGGTATTAAATAGTGTTTATGTAACTGTAAATGCTTGCTTAAGTAACTTGATATGTATCTTAAACTTACACTAAATGCAGGGAATTCCAGTTCAGTGAATGAAAATCCTAAAGAAGACAACGATGATAGAGGGTCATCTTCTCCGCTTCGGGGTCCGCTGGCACTCGATAACCCAGATAGTTATTGTGTGATGAAAGAAAGGATGACTCAAGCACTGCGTTACTTCAAAGAATCGACTCAGCAACATGTTCTAGCACAGGTTTGGGCACCTGTAAAGAGTGGCGATCGGTATGTTCTAACGACTTCAGGGCAACCATTTGTTCTTGATCCACATAGCAATGGATTACATAAGTATCGGATGGCTTCTTTGACATACATGTTTTCTGTGGATGGAGAGAGTGGGAATAAGCAGCTCGGGCTTCCTGGTCGTGTTTTCCTTCAGAAATTGCCGGAATGGACTCCAAATGTGCAGTATTATTCGAGCAAAGAGTACTCACGGCTTGGTCATGCTTTGCATTATAATGTTCAGGGGACCTTGGCATTGCCGGTGTTTGAACCTTCGATTCAATCTTGTGTTGGTGTACTGGAACTGATAATGACTTCACAGAAGATTAACTATGCACCTGAGGTTGATAAAGTATGCAAAGCTCTTCAGGTGGGGGTTCTTTCCCTTTCTCCATATATCCTAGCCTTGTATTTTCCTTGGATAACTCATGTTCTGCACATATCTGGTATATGAATAACTGAATATGGTGATAATACCTTCAATGAAACCTCCTAAGTTCAAATACACATTTTTTTTAAATGAACATATCTGTGTAGGATACTACTCATATCTGATAATCACATCCGAATCTTACATAGAAATCATTGGTCCATTCCTTGGAGACTTTTTCGATGCACCTGTTTTCCCTTTAAAATGCTTTGGGATTCCTCGGTCATGTGATTTCAGTTCTTATGCAGGCAGTCAATCTCAAAAGTTCAGATATATCAGATCATCCAATCACCCAGCCCCAGGTGAAGCTTAAATGCTTATTCTTCAAATCTGTCATTCTTTCCGTATACTGCAAAAATGATATGTTCTTTCATTCTTGTGTCTGTTACTGATTGAGTAGTGCTTTTTTCTTTTTCCCAGATTTGCAATAAAAGTCGCCAATATGCACTGGCTGAAATTTTGGAGATTTTGACAGTAGTCTGTGAAAACCATAAATTACCTTTGGCTCAAACCTGGGTTCCTTGCCAGCATCGCAGTGTTTTGGCCTACGGTGGCGGTCTAAAGAAAAGCTGTACAAGCTTTGATGGTAGCTGCATGGGACAAATCTGTATGTCAACAACTGATTTGGCATTCTATATTGTAGATGCTCACACATGGGGTTTCCGGGAGGCTTGTCTTGAGCATCACCTACAAAAGGGCCAGGGTGTTGCCGGTCGGGCATTTTTATCCCACGGCTCGTGCTTCTGCGCCGACATTACCCAATTTTGCAAAACCGAGTACCCCTTAGTACACTATGCTCGGATGTTCAGATTAACTGGATGTTTTGCAATCTGTTTACGGAGTTCTTACACTGGAGATGACGATTATGTTCTAGAATTTTTTTTGCCCTCTGCTATTGTTGACAGCAGTGAACTACAGACTTTGTTGGGCTCCATGTTGGCAACAATGAAGCAGCATTTCCGAAGTCTTAAGGTTGCTTCCGGTGCCAAACTTGAAGAGGATGAAGGGTTTATTCAAATCATTGAAGCTTCTTCAGATGAAAGGCTTGAGACCATACTTGAATCTGTTCCAATCCCTTCATCTGTGAAATCACCACCTGGTATTAACACCTCACCCAATGGAGAACTACAATTAGATTCGTTACAACAGCAGTTAACCATGAATCTTGACCCTGCAACTGCCGGAGGTAGCGTTGCTGCTAGTGGAAGTGACAAACCTGTTTGTCTTCGACAGAGTAAAGACGGGAAAAAGTTAGAGAGAAGACGTGGGAAAACTGAGAAATCAGTTAGTCTGGAGGTGCTCCAACCGTATTTTGCAGGAAGTCTCAAAGATGCTGCCAAGAGCCTTGGTGGTATGGATATGCTCTTTATGAAAACTTTTCTTTTCCTTTTATCTTTATATTACATCATCTGGAATATAGTTTTGGTACCTATTGACAATTGATTATGCTCAGAGAGATTATTGCTTTACAGTTTGTCCTACGACAATGAAGCGCATCTGCAGGCAGCATGGGATCTCCCGATGGCCATCTCGTAGGATCAACAAAGTTAACCGTTCCCTGAGTACGCTAAAATGTGCTATTGAATCCGTCCAAGGTGCAGATAGAGAATTTGGTATAGTTTCACTTGACAGTCCACTCCCAGTTGCTGTTGGTTCTGGACCATGGCCAACCGCTTTGAATGGTTCCAATCAACAAAACTCACCAAACTCCAACCCTTCGGATCCTCAAGGTGAAAAAGATGATTTTCCAATGTGTAGGACACCAGGAAGTAATGGGCAAGCTTTGGTGGAAAATTGGTCACTAGGATGGAGGACATTGAGCAAAGAACTTTTCTCTAAGCAGAATGGGCTTTCCCCGGACCTGGATAAAGGAAGAGTGCCAAGCTTCCGAAGAGAAGGGAGTATTAAGATGCCTACTTCTCAGGGTCCATGTCAAGGTAACCCTGAAATTGAAAATGCAGGTACTAAGGATCCACTCAGTTCCATCCATGATCGATGCTTTAAAACACACGACCCTCCTGAATTGGCCTTTCAACATTTAGGGGAACTGAACATGTCAGCCCCATTCTCAATGCCTGAAGCCCTTGTGGCAACAGAATGTCAAGAGCCATTTGGAGGTTTGCTAGTAGAGGGTGTCGGAAGTTCTAAAGACTTGAGAAACCTATGCCCTTCAACGGCAGAAGTTGGCGTAGATGAGATGCCACCTCCATACTCCGATTTAGCTCTGAAGCAGTCCTCAGCTAAGCAGCAAATGAAGAGTGTAACCATTAAGGCTACTTACAGAGAAGACATAATTAGATTTCGGATCTCCTTAAATTCTGGTATATTGGAATTGAAAGAGGAAGTGGCCAAGAGGCTGAAGCTAGAGGTGGGTACATTTGATATCAAGTATTTGGACGACGATAATGAATACGTTTTAATAGCTTGTGATTCCGACCTTCAGGAATGTCTAGATGTTTCAAGATCATCGTGCAGCAATACCGTTAGACTGTATGTTCACGACACGGTGGCCAATCTAGGTAGTTCCTGTGAGAGTACTGGAAAGTTATGATTAGGCTGTAGATACAATTTAGAGTGTAATTTGTAGTCTTAGAATTCCAGGTAATTGACAGTGCAGATTTCGGTTACAGGAGCTTTCTCAAAGTTGTAATTTACCTTTCTTTTAGCTAATAAAACTCCTAGTTCTAGTCTCTGCTAATATCTGCTAATATAATTGCAGCATATGAATAGTTGCAGCATGAAATATGTTCATCAAGCTAAAACAGCAGGCTATTCAACAACATTTCGAACCCGAGGGAGCTCACTTCAGTGTATGACTTAGAATTTTAAGCATGGTTAATGCTTGGGCAGCAAGATTCCACTGCATCGACTTCCCTCCTGGATTCATTCCTCCTGTCACTCCAGCCTAAGAAGGGTAAGTATAAGCCATCATGCCCTGAGACATTCTTTGCATTGGAGGAGGCGACATAGGTGGATTCACAGATCCATCTCTCCCTACATGACCACCCATACCGCCAGCTACATTTCCAGATGGCACAGGTTGTGGTGGTTGCTGAATGCTAGTTGTCCCTTCAAAATCAGTGTTCTGATCCACTGGACGAGTAGGATAATTGATTATTTTCTCTCCAGGATGGTTGGGTACCGGTGCCCATCACCACCACCCATAACCAATATATTTGATGCCTTATATTCTCATGTGAAAGTTTTCGCCTTCTTCAATGGAGGGAAAGGAAAATCCGGTTATGTATTCTGATGAAGAGGATTCCGAGATGTTGATTCCGACACTGTAATCCGTAGCGGAGAAGCATCGGATGGAGATTTGACACCCGGCATTATTGGATTAAAAAAAATTGTAAACGCAAAATTAGAAAGAACAATTGATTCTGAAGATGAAGGAGAACTTGAATGATTTTAAAAAAGTATTTTACTATTAGAACAAGCCAGCAGTCCAGTCAGTCACACCAGTGAGGTGGTTTTGATTTGAGGTCTGTGGTGGTGAGACTTAAGGCCACGACAGAACAGTACATTGACTTACGATTGTTATTTCATGCCAATCGTTGTTTTGATTCTTCATTTCTTCTTCTCCATGTTTCAAATGCCACAAAACTGGATTATTTATGCTTAAGCTTGGGTTCAAATCAATCTTTCAAAATATGAACGTTTCGATTAAGTTGAGCCGCTTGATTTCGGCTCATTTGTTAGCTTAAACTCGACTAGACATTGATCGACACTCCGATACAACTCGCCGTCCGCTGCAAAGCGGGAAAGCAGTATATATGAATGTATTTTTCCCTGGAATTAAGGGAGGTATATGTATTGAGTTCATTGCAGAAAAATAAGATCCATGCCCTTTTCAGTTTCATTATCCGTACAGGGATACTGGAATGACAAAAGTAATCAAAACCTAGTACTAGAAATCGGACATGAATTCATTCACAGTTCAATGATCACCATTGATTCCGAATATTCGAACTTTGTGCATGTTGGGGAACTTCGCGACCACCAGCACCAGGACGGCCAGTGTGTTGATGAACAGCATTGGGTTTTGATAATCCGTTGTGTGCGATGCGATGAGATACCTGACAAATGAAATGCAGAGTAAGAGTCCGGTCACATTAACTGTGACAGAAGAACACATCGATGTTCGGGGTATTATGTGCTGCATCACATCATGCAGAGTCACGAATGGAAGTAGGGGCCAACATGGGGGAGGGGGACAAACTATTGAACTTCTGGTTTTGATTAAATATTTCGTAGTCTTTTTGTTCGGATCTTCAATAAAAGTTTATACATCGGAGAGTGAATACTTACAGCACAAGAGGTACAACAGTCAAAAACTTCCTGTTGCGAGTGAGTTGCTTGCCACTGTCTACTTGCTCCCACCAAGTCAAACCATTGTAGATCCCTTGGTCATCGGCGAAGGGTGTTCCCTTTTTCCAGTGAAAGAAGTGATACGTGACCTAAGGCAATATAATCCAACCACAAGACACTCATTAAGAAGAAGTCGATAAAATTCGGATACTACAGAGCCTTTATGATTGTTATTTAGACAGCATATCGTTGTTTAGACATCTAGGAGCAGAAATTCAAAGAACTTAAGATTGACTAGCACGGATTTTCTTTTACAGGTAAGTGCTTAATATAGTAGTTTGATGATTTCTTTTTCCTTTTCTTGCACATTTAGTTTCAAAGGGAAATCGAAAATGGCCTAAATGAGAAAAAGGAAGAGTTTGTGGTTCAAGTGTGTCAACTATACCGGCGAAACCAATGCCTTCTTTCACTCCTCAAGGAGGCAGGAAAGAGAGCTAATCAGGGTCATGAAGGAACATCGGCAAATGCTGGTGTTCGTAGGTGTACCCTTGCGACTTAAAAGTTCAGATTTTCATTCATCAACACAATGACACATATCAAGACGTCAAGAAAACTAGTAAGTACGGCATTTAATCATGAAAAATAAGAACATCTAGTGACAGACTGACAGCAAAGATGTTATCTAATCAAATCTCAGAGGGGAAGCGGATATGCCGACTCCGAAAAATGTAAATTGGGGTCAAAGATACCTTAACACTTCCAACTTAATAACTTACTCCTAAAATAACAGGTTGCAGCATCCCTAACCTAAATAATACCAAGAAGGCTAAAAGGTTATCTCATTACATATTTTTTCGAGTACTTTACCAATCGGAGATCGAAAAAACCCAGTCCAGCACACATATGAAAGTACTAGAGCAGTTTACTCTCACCTAATCGAAACTCAAACCAGCTCGGAGATACATGATTGCAATGGTGAAAGGCCAAGAAATAGATGACCATCATACATAATTCAATAATCAACTTACAAACACAAGAAACAGAATGAATTAATGCTATCAACATAGAGTTCTGATCAATAACAGAGACTTCCCATCAAGCAAAAGAAAGCCCGAATTCAAAATTCAAACACCCTATTAAATCTCTTAAACCTAATTCACAAACCCCCTAAAATCTTAAACAAAAGCAGGGAAATTATCTTAATGTTTGCTTGCAACAGCCAAACCCTTAATTTATTCCAAAACCCCATTAAGTAAACATAAACAAATAAAGCAGATCAAACCCAGACACGAAAAAAACCCAACTTTTTAATGAATCAAAAATGAAAAAGAAAAGGGGAAAAAGGGCTTACAAAGAAATGGGAAAGATGAACAATGGTCCAAGCGGTTCCAGGAGAAGTACCCAAGAGAGATAGAACGATGAGCCATGAGAAGAAGACGATCAATATATAAGTGGACCAAACACCAGGATAAGTGAACCACTCAGTGTTCTTGTTTAGATCTGTCGTAAGCTCAGCTCTCACGTACATCTTTTGGTTTTTCTGGACCCCTTTTCCCTTCTGCAAATCTTAAACAGAGGGATCCTTCAAGAAAGAAAAAATCTTAAACAGAGGGCTGTTGATTCAACGATGATGCAGTCTTTGTCGGTGCCCGTCTTTGGGTTTTACTTGTTCAGCCTAAGCCACTCAATCATGTGTTTTAATTACAGATGAATCATATTTTTTAAAGTTATATTTAATTATTTAATTAAAATTTTGTTATAAACCGACTATTTTTTAGAGTTAAATTTATTAATTTATTTTAAATAAAATCAAATTAATATAACACATAAATTTTGAAGATTAAAGTTATTATTATCCTAAATTACGTTAAAGATGATATATTTTAATTTAAATAACATAATGGCATGTTTATAATAAAATTATAATTATATGACTAAATTATAATTTTAAAAATTTGTAAGTCATAATAATTTGTGAATTTAATGGAACGTTGGTATTGGTTAGTAAAAGACCGATATGAAATTCATTTCCCAAGATTTCACTCATATTTTCAGAGCACTTCTTGCCATGGCTAGAACGCCCTCATAAGTATGATTTCCGCCAGTAAACCCGCTCATGTGGACGAAGATACAGCTCGGAATGCCGGCCTCCTTCGATAGTTCATCATCCGTTAGACCTCGCCATTGAGCCGGGAGGGGTTTTCGGCTATCGAATCTATCGGGAGATACTGCTACTGCCTGAACTCGCCATCGTTTGCCTCTATCATCCTGCATAATAATACATCATTGTTTAATCACTGAAGGGGAGATGGGCTATGTTGCTTAGACGTGAGGATTAGTGTCGGATATTCTCGTATATTTAGAGCAACACACTCGTATATTCATGTCTAAATATGCGTCGGGACGTATTTATGGAACGCGAGTTTTTAAAAGAAATGAAGAGTCGGGATAACGTAAGTCTAAATATATACCTCATAAAGAACATACTTAATAGGAGGCTCAACCTTCATCTCCTGCTCCAGCTCAAATATGTGAAGCTTCCACTGTTAGATGCAACATAAAATCATACGTAGTTGTAAGTAAAGGTAAGTCAAGAATTAGCAACAGTCACTCGTCAGCAATGGATTCATCTTTCATCCTACTGCAAATTGAACAATAGCTTATTCGATAAAATTCAAACCAATCTAAGGAACAAAATGGCTCGAGAGATACGAGTTTGATATGGGGTATTTTAATTCTTTTACATGATTTTCATCTATTGAAAGTGTTCTTAGGAGACCATATTCTTATACCTACATCGGATACGTATCGAAAACGGATGCTTCGAGAAATAAGACGAGTTGGAGCAACGTAAGATTATATTTTAATACAAGCAACTTGCTAACACGAGATACCGTACACTCTTGCAGGATTAGTGGAAAAAAATGATGCATCTACTTACCGGGGCGAACTTCTTCAAAACCATAATTTCACCGCTAGGGTCTATATTATATCTCTCTGCAATGCATTCCATCACAATTGACCTTGCTGGTAACCATGATTTTGCATGGAATCGGACACTCTGAAAATTGAAGAAGGCCATCAAACTATTAAAACACAAAGGACATGGCACGTACTTTTATCTTTTATAAAGAGAAATAAACAAAAAAAAAATCTGTATCCAGGACACTCAAAGTGAAGAGTATACTAGTAATTGTAAATTTAGGCCTGGTTTTAATTTCGATAGAATCTTACATCTAAGAACTCACTACCAGCTAGAGTCATTGCTCGTTGGAAAGCTTCGTTCTCCTGCTCAAGAGATTGATCGGGATCCATCCAACCCAAATTTAATCTTCCAACCCTAGAGGATAAGTCAGTGTTGTTTACAAATCTTGGAGGCTTGTCTGTATCGAACTGGTTGATTCCATTGTCGATTGCATCAATTGCCTGGCAGAAAATCAAGAAAATAATATCCCACACGAACATTTAAATTTCTTAAACACACGAAAAGAAAAATGAAATATGCACATCCATGAAGTTCTTAAGAATACGGCAAAGGGCAAAGCTAGTCTCCTAACAAATTCAAACACTTTAAAACTTAAGAATCAAAGATGTACTTACCTCCATGAAGTTCTTGTAAACAGCCAGAAACAATCTATGCACATCGGGGTGGTCTTCACTGAGTTGAAGCTCTTTAGCTATTATCTCTTTGCCGAAATGCTAAATACAAGGAACAGTTGATTGATAATTGAGAAAACAGCATAAACAATCGGGGAAAAATCATTTCTCAGATTAATATAAGATGAAAACAATAGCAACAAGAAGACACATATGAGAAGGGATCTCTATAAATTGCCTAATGGAAACGATGAATACCTTATAAACAAGCCCGGCACTGCTCAGCTTTGTATTGAATCCATGACCGAAAACCTCCTCAAATCCTTTCTGGTGATGATCGTACCGGTTATCAGTAGGATTATATACGCCTCCAACATCAAGCACACCATCAAGCCCCTGCAATACCTGCAAAAAGAGGTCCAACTGGTTCGATATCCTGTTCGGGTTTTGTAATCATGCAAACAGGCTAACTGAGAACAAAATAAACTGCACGAATAGCTTAGCTTAATAATAAACCACCCATTCTATCTCTTTCCTAACTGAATCTACATTTCAAGTTTTGGAATTAAAAGCGAAATTGCATTAACACAAGCACATTCAAAGGAAAAGCAAGTGGATAACATATTTTAGGACACAAAAGAAAACCCAGTATATAATTTGCATATGTTCTTACTTCGCTGCCATTGTTCGGCAATCAAACGGTAGGAAAAAAAAAAACTGACCTTGGTGTCTCTTGTACGGACAATCTCGGAATTGTAGAACTTATTAGTGAGACGAATGATGAAGCAGCCAAGAGCCTCGTCGCAGTGAAAGCTTCCGCTGTGAGTGCCAACGCGCTTGGAAGGCACATTGTTCGGTGACCCAGTCGAGTAAGCCGTGGAAGGAACCCTAATGTGATCGGAGGTAGCCCCGACAGAACGACCGAGGGTTTTGGGCAAGTTGAAAAGCTGCTGTTTAAACCCTCCTCTTGTAATTGCCCACATAACTTCTTGAAATTCCCAATTTTCGCCACTAAACCCTAAAAACCTTAACTTTATAAACCCTAATCCCTAAACCAAATCATACCCCGAACCCAAATCCCTAAACCTTCAAACCCATGCCCAAAAGAATATGAACAGATTTGGGGAGAAAGAAGAAGGAAAATGAGAAAATTACAATTTTAATCCAAAATATTTAAAACTATGTTTAAATTTATTGAATTTTAGACTAAATTTATAGATTATATAAAATTATAATTAAATCCTCAAATTTAAGTATTATTTTAATTAAATTCTTCCAACTGAATTTTAGCACAAAATTAACCACAAAATTAAGGACTAAAATGGCAAAATAACCGCAACATTTTAGCACCCCAAAAAATCCTGGTTTTGTCCTTTCTTAGTAAGGTATTTGAAGTATTCATGATGGTAAATGGTAATAAGGTAATAATTAGAAAATCAAGATAAATAATTTTAATACAATAATGATTTAAACTTGCGACCTTTTAAATGTTTGATAATAATATTAATTAAACTCGAACAATGTATTCGAACTATTTTATTACCAAACATGTAGCTTCTAACAACAATATTGACCTAAACTTCACACATTTTATGAAATTAAGATAAAAAACATGACAAGCTTTAAGATGATTTTACAGTTATGTTTTTTTTTTTCCGGGTATTTTAATTTGTTCTTTAATCAATCACTTATTGATCTCTTCCAAATCTCCTCGAGTTCCTTAGCAAATGCCTTCCCTCTACCCACAACAATTGTAATATGATCTTTGTTTTCGACGACGTTGATACGAGCACGAGGGATTCTTCTTTGAACATGGTAGCTACATGCCGGCGGGACAACCTTGTCGTCTCCTCCGTGGAATATGGTGATGTCGCACTTTAGCTGGTTGCGGATTACATCCAAATACCCGTCGAGCTTGCCGGCGGTGCCGCAGATGATGTTGTGAAGTGTATGCCATGCCGCATTATGAGTGTGACAGAAGAAACCTTCCAACAAGAAAGTCTTCATCCTGAAATATTGGATACAAAGTTAAAAAAAAAAATCGGATTAAATAATAGGTTAATTGAAAAGCATGCAAAAAATAAAAATAAAAAATAAAAACTTGGACTGTCGGAAAAGGACAAGTATCATGCATGGTTTGTTGGTTGTTTGAGCAGACACGACTTGCGGTGTTAGGAAATTAGGATTGACGAATTATATTACCTGTTTCTCGTGATGAATTTGGTTAGAATTTCCCACAGCCGGTGGTTCTTGCATATGACCAGGCAAATCGTCCGGCTGATGTGCTCGTACCAGCAAGCGATCGATGTGCCGAAAGCCATCACCGGCCACACTTGTCGGGGTGCAACTCTTCTCAGAACATATTGTGTCGCTGCTTCATCTTTTGGCACCGGATAATACGGCTTCATATGCGATTAAAATCGTTACGGGAATAATGAATGTTATTACGGTCAATTCCAGAAAATAAAATCGACTTACCGGTGCAAGTAGGGTGAGGGACTTGACCGATCCCGGGTGTTTAACAGCTATAGCAAGGGCTAAAATGCATCCTAGGGAATGAGCCACAATGTGAAAAGACTTGACTTCGTAAGCATCGAGCACGGATTTTTCGATCATGTCGACGTGCTCTTGTAAGGTGTAAAGCGAGTCAATCGGCTTCGGACTTCGACCGAATCCCAATAGATCGACGGCGAATAACCGGTAAGTCGATTTAACCGTACTCGAAAAGTTGGGGAATAAAGTTTCGGTCCAAAATGCCGATGACGAAATGAAACCATGGATGAACAAAACATCTTCTCGTGCTTTATATTTGGGTCCTTCCGCCCTAACAAAAAGAGTGTCCTTGCTCGAAGTAGTCCACGAGTTGCACATGTTACAATCACAATCAGACCATCTCGGAACCGTCGAGTTAACGGTGAAAATCGATCTCACCTTCGTTTTTTTCATCTTCTTCCGGTCGTTAACGATAAATTTCGAGACATCAGTGACAATCGAAGGACGAGAATAAAGGGTATCCGAAATGTCCTCCAACCGTAACTTGCTCGATGTGAGTGAAACGATCTTGGACTCGCACGGTTCCGAGACCAAGATCTTGCCATTTCCAAAGACGAGTTGATCTTTTTCGTTATCCGACGAACAATAACAAGGCTTCCGCCGGGATTCGATCAATGAATCAATGGCTCTGTAAACGAAACATAAGTTGAAATCAACAATATCAAGAACACCAAAGACAACACAGCTGACAACGTTGTTTAGAATTGTAGCTGGCGATGTTATCAGCCATTTGATTCTACTACACATTACATCCATTGCAAGAAAAGAGTTGAAATGGAGAATGTTTTAGGCAATGAAATCAACTGGACGGCAGCGGTGTTAAATAGGCAAAGCTAAAGGATAGAACAAGTTAAATACAAGGACCAAATTTTCGAATTAAAAACAATAAATTTTATGTTTATAGTCAAAAAAATTTAAAATAATATGTATTTTTTAGGATTTAGAGTTTAAAAATTATGATTTAATATTTAGAATTAAGATTTAAAATTTAAAATTTTAATATTAGGATATTAAAAATATATCGAAAAGAATAAATGATTTTTTATATATTTTATAGGTCAATGAGCCATTGACCGGGAACGTTAATATTCCACTACGGTCAACTTTTTGACCTCTTTGCTATATCTATTGGGTGACATGCCTCGAAATTTCTTATGAAATTTTACATAGTACAAGTAAATGAATCTACCTTTCAACAAATAGATTCTTGTTAATGGTTTTATTTTTTTTATAATATTAATTGAATTTTATTAAAAATTATAAAAAATATTATAAATTTAGTATATTTAATTAAAAATAATATTTTTTTATTTTTATAACGCTGTGAAAATCTCTGTATGAATATCAAACAAACACTAAAATATATTAAAATGATAAATTTAACAAAACTAAAAAAACGATAAAAATGTATGCCATAAAGATAGATATTTTTATTAAAAATATATAAATATAGAAAATAATAAATTTTATGATGGACGACTAAAAAACAAAAGAAAATAGGAGACTTCATTGCTAGAAATGATGGAAAGAAAAAAATATGTTAAAAAGTAAAGAAAAATATTTTTTTTAATGTTTGACTCATATTCTTTAAAAAATTTAAAATTATTTTTATGTTTATTTTTTTATAAAATTATTTCTATACATTTATATAATAGTAATAATTTTTATTCGAATATAAAAAATTTAATTCATAAAAAATAAAACAGATTAATATTCATGACTATTAAATCATTAAATATCCATTTGTGAATAATGCAAAATTTTATACAAATAAAAATATATTTTTAGATATCGATAAATAAACATAAATACTAAGGTCTGTTAATGAATATTATGTACAATTTATATGTATTTGAATGTCGATATTTATTTTAAAAATATTATAATAATACTGTTCAATCAAAAGAAAAACAAATATAAATATTAATAAATATAGTATAAATAAAATAAATATAAATAATTTGAGTAATTTTTATAAAAATACCAAATAAATAGAAAATTAAAGTTATTTTATTTTATTTGAATAACTACATTTTTTGATTTATTCATTTTAGTTTCTTTGATCACTCCTTAAAACCCAACCTTTGTAAATTTCGGCTGAACTGGATTCACCCAAATTCTTATCTAATATAAAAATTAATTTTATTTAAATTTAATTAAATATTTTAAATTTTAAATATTTAAATAATGGAATGGGCCTTATGATTAGTTTGAGCCCAACAAGTTTTGGGCTGGATATAAAAACAGACCACAACTTAGCCCATAGATATCTCAAATTATACTTTAAATACACTAAAGGTCACTTATTTATAGGTTTTGTAACAAATAACTCACTCTTCTTCAAAAAGTAACAATTGAGTCAATTTAATCATAGATTTGGTATAATAATAATAATTTTAATCCTCAAAATTTATACATTATATTAATTTAATATTAATCTAAAATAATTCAATAAATTTAGCCTTTATATTTTTTCGCCCCAATTTTAACAACAATAATACTAAACTAGGTTGCAAATTATCTACCCCTAATCATGTTATTATTGATGCATCATTTAAATTAATGGGTTTAAGATTTAGGGTTTATGATTCAAGGTTAAGGGTTGTGATTAGGGTTTAGGGTTTTGAGTTTGTATGTAGAAAATTAGTGTTAGGGATTAAAATTAATTTTTAAGAATTTTTAACAGAAAACATAGAAGAGGTACGATTAGGGGTATTTCTATTCCTAAACCGGACCTTAACCAGTGGCGGATCCATGCTTTAAATATGGTGGACCGTGTTCACCCTGAACTTTTTAAAGTTCACATATTTATCTTATTTTTTAAATTTTTTATAAATTAATCTTTAAATTTTTATAATATTTAAATTTTGTGTTCATCTTAAGATTTCGAAATTTTATATATATTCACCTTAAATAAATTTCTGAATCCGACATTAAGTTCAATCAAATTGCTCCATTCTCACCCATCTGTTTTACAATCTTGTTGTCAGAGGTTCCTCCATATGAGTCACCAAAACTGAATCCAACACCCACTCAATTCTGATCTTCAGAAAAATATTACAGAACCTAACACATGTGGAGATTGTTTTCCTTGCAAGTTTCGCTTTGTCATAAAAAAGATTGTCGTTGAAGCCAATGATTCCTAAGCAATGACTTCAGCTACTAAGTTGGCACACCCTGCAGAACAGGGCAAGTTCTTGTCATGTTCGTGCCAAATAACCAAAACCCAAATCATGTAAAAGGAAGCTTGTTGTTAAGGTTGATGACACTGCAATGGGTCCTGGAGTTAACCTACAAGGGAGACATACCATTGGATTATTAAAAAAAAACATTGTGTGAACTCATGATAGCTTATGATGTCCCTCTAAGGACTTTGTAAAGCACTTAGGAGAAAGGATGTTTCATTAAAACAGTTGTTTCATCTATTCCCTAAGATTCCAACTCACTTAGGCAGGTTTTAACCGAGTTGAACGATTCTGAGTAGATCGAGTTTGAATCAGTCAAAGTTTGATTAATGTATAACTCAAATTGATTGGAATTAAACTTGAATTTGAGTTTGATTAAAGACTTTAACGAGTCGAGTCAAACAAGACCTACTCGATTTGATAAGTTCAAGATCAGATCGTTAATTTTTTTATAATGTGTTGGTTTGGCATACTTATAAATTGCTATTTTGGAGTTTATATTTCGAAATTGTTTTACATGATATTTTGATTTTTTTAATTTGTTAATATATATTTATATTAAACTCTATATAGTATTACTAAAATTCATATATATTTAAAAAAAATAAGGTAAAATTTCCGATGATCTTAACGAACAACTAATCTAATCAAGTAACGTTTTTTAACGAGTACAAATCAATAAAAAAATTCATCAAACTTCTAGAGTATCGAGTTAAATCGAATACGAATCAAATAATTTCTGAATCTAATCAAATACTCATCAACTCACGATGACTTACTCGATAACCACCCTAATCACACCATAAAAAACCTCATCAAGGTTTATCTTTTTAAAAGATTATTTTTAGATTTGGGTTTTTAAGTATGGATTATTTTGAGTATGATAATTTAGGTTTAACATTTTGAATTGTTAAAATTTAAATTAATAATTTTTTTCTAATTATATAATTTAAATCCAATTTGATTTTAGATAAATCTTTAAGTTTGGATCAGAATTGATAGATGTAATGAGTATATAAATCAATAAAAAAAATTAAACCATACATTAAATTTAAATCCACTAAAATTATATGATCACGTTTTAGTCCCATAGAAGTAAATATGTACTTAAATTTATAATTTAAATTTTAATTTGAATAATAGATAAAATACCTAATTCGAATATATAATAAATAATTTAATAACTAAATTTAAAATATTATTTGGGATTCGCAAAAAATAAAAAAATTCGAAATCGTAATCTGAATTACCATCTCGATCTCTTTTTTTCATGCTTATTAATAAATTTGATAATGCTGCTGTAAAGGAACCCTAATCAATCACATGCATCATTATGTATGCATGTGGGGATGTGATAGTGAAATGATTGCTCTGAGATATACAAAAATATTCTGACGGTAAAAATAAATATTTTTATTTATAATTTAAAATAATATATTAAAGATTTAAATTTTAACATAAAATTTTAAATTTTAATTATAATATTTATATTTTGAATTTTTATAAATTAAAATTTTTAAACTTTAAAATTAAAATATTTATAGATTTTTTTTTAATTTTTAGGTAGGTATAAGACTAAATAGTTGTAAATTGTTTATATTTTTATTGTGTTTTTATCGATATCTCACTTTGAAATAGTAAATTTAGAGTTTAAGGTTAAAGGTTGGGGTTAGGGTTTAGGGAATTAAGGGTATAATATATTTTTTAAGTTATCAGATTTATGATTTAAAAAATTAGAGTTAGAGTTTAAAAATTAATTTTAAAATATTTTTAATAGAGAACATAAAAAATATAATTAAGGGATAGAAGATTTATACTTAATTTAATTACCTATATACGCAATACAAAAAAAAAGAATTATTGCTCTTCTGTTTTTTAAGGTTTCGTCCTAATTAATTCGAATTAATCCGCGTCGTGTATTTAGTTTTAGTAGGCGAGTCTCTCAATAAAATCTTTTTACGTACATAATATCTCAAACCGACCCAATAGTATGCAATATTCATTTAAATAAAATAAAATTATTTATCATTTGAACCAACACGATAGTATATAATACAATACTCTAGTTATTGAAATCCTCAGATAGGCCACCCAACATTCCATGGGTTAAAAATAAAATAAAAAATAACAAAAAATTTTTGTTTTTTTTCTGTGTTTCTTTTTATGACTCTTTTAAAAATTTATTAAAAAAATTAAAATTTAAACCTTAACTCTTATTTTTTATATCCTAAACCTTAAACCCTATATCTAAAAATATATTTTATCCTTAATTTTTTAAACCTTAACCAAAATTCTTAAACTTTAAATCATAAATTCTAAACTTTTAATTTGAAGAGAAGACACAAATAAAGTCATAAAAAAAGATACAAGATTTACGCCAGTAAAAAAGATTTGGTAACTTTTTCTTCTCTTATAGTCCTTTGTCATTGCAGATGGATCCCTGCAGAGAATTGGTTGAAAATTTTGGTTTTCCATAGAAGAGAAGACCAAGTTTCCCCCACCACCTTGTTGGTTTCCAAAATGCAAATTCTTTGGGCAGGGAGGCCCCAACACCATGACAACAAAGTTGCAGGATAAAAACCAAAACCTCATACTCCACACAACGAAAGAGAGAAGATGATGAAAAACAGAAGCACTGCTCACCTGAGCAAACAGATTAGTTGGTACGAGAATCCTTTCTATTTTTCTAATCATCATCAACAGCAACGCTGCCGGAGCACCACCGAGAATAGTCACCGTCAAGTGAAACCGGTGATGGATTCCGAATTGGGCATGGTTCGAGCACAGATCATCGACTTGAAAGCCGAGGTGGAACATGAACGTAAAGCCCGTAAAAAGATGGAGTCTCTGAACAAGAAACTGGCTAAAGAAGTAACCGAGGAACGGAGGGGAAAAGAAGCATTGGAGAGAGTATGTGAAAAGCTTGCGACGGAAATCGCTTCGAAGAAATCGGAGATTGATCGGATGAAAAGGGAGTTTGAAGAGGAAAAAAAGATGTTGAAGATGGCCGAAGTCTTGAGGGAAGAACGAGTTCAGATGAAGCTGACCGACGCCAAGATTCTGTTCGAAGAAAAGGTAAAAGAATTGGAGGAAATTAAACACAGACAACAACCGGATGATGCTACAAAAGTGTCCAACTCGAAGTCGACGAGATTTGTATTAAGTGAAAAGTCATCAAACGGCATAGCAGCCGTGACTTCATCGACGTCGGTTCGGCGATCAGCATCAGCAGAAGCTGAGAATCCTCACATAAAGAGAGGGATCAAAGGGTTCGTCGAGTTTCCTAGAGTGGTCCGAGCAATTGGATCGAAGAGTAGGCATTGGGGTTCAAAGCTAGAGTGTCAAAAAGCTCAGTTAAGGATTCTAGCTTCATCCAAGTAACTGTAAACTTAGTTTTGGGGTTGGAAAACTTCATTTCTTTCTGGTTTTCTTGTTGAATTGTTTTGGTTCATGGAACTGTCTTGTTCTTGATAGATTGTAAGAAAGAAAGTAAAGACATGTGCTCTGTCTGTGTAGTTTATGATGTCAGATTATACATTAAGTTCATGTTATGAACAATTCTTGACAGATACCAAACATCTGCTAAAATTTCGGTTCGTAACCCTAACACTTTCTTCTTAAAATGGTTGGTGAAAGCGGAAATTCGTTGCAGTTGTCGGTTTAAGACACAACGACAAAGTATGGTTGAAGACCGAAGACCATAGCCTCAATTTGCAGTCTCGTTCAAAACTCAGTTCAATTAAGCTCTTTGAATTAGAAACAAACAGATTCAGACAAGACAATGAGAAATGGACAATAGAAGGGGGTGGGGGGTCGAAATGGATGGAATTTGGTGACAAATGCAATGTTTTATCAAGACCAGAACCGACCATTGTCTTCTTGGTTAAAATACTGACCCCATCCCTGTCTTTATCAATAAGGTAAAGAAGTCCCTCCACTTATAAAAGTGAGCAATCAAGTTTGGTATCTTTTAAAGTGGAAATAAATTGGTTAAATTGATAGAGTTGGCCGCAGATTTCATTCGATTTGATAATTTAAAATGTTTTGTTATTGTTGTTGCTGCTGTTACGGTAAATGTTTCTTTATTAGTACGGTAACCTTAGACAATTCACATCTCATTCTAAACGTATGTTCAATAAACGGTTTTAAAACAATTAGATTTTTTAGTCTCTACGAACAGAGGTTTATTCCAAACATAAATTAAGAACTTTAACGACAATCACAACTTAAAAAAATTGATGTTTCATGGGGTTAAAGTGTTAATTATAAATTTTTTTTATAAATCAACGGACTATTTATAATTTTCTTTTAGTAGAGAGATAAATTTATTCTCTTATTTATTTTTCATATTTTACATATTTATTTAACGGTTCAAATTTAAAGATTATAATTGTCTTTGTCATTAACTTCACTCAATTAAGTGTTTTTGTCATTAACTTCTCTTATCTTCATGACAGAGCTAGGATTTGAGGTTAAGGGGGACAAAACATAAATATTTAAAAATAAGGGGGATAAATTCTTAAAAATTTTATTTTTTAAAAGAATTTAAATAAGGAGATAAAAGTGAAAAAAAAATTTCGATAGAACCGATTATCCCGCCCAAGCCTAAGATGGCTCCGTCCCTGCTTACCCTATTCATGTGGGGTTGGAATTGGTGTTTTTGGTTTCACGGGCTTAGCAATGGAAAATATGAAATCTTTAAGACCACCACCAAATGGCTGAAGCGTTGGGCCTTTGTTTTCGGTAGCTGTCTAAAGCACAACCAAATCTACATTAATCGGGTTATAATTTAGAGTTTAAAATTTATAAACTATAATTTAAATTTTAAAATTTAAAGTTAAAGATTTTGATATAGAATTCAAATAAATATATCTACACTGACAATACATCAAATATTAATCTATATTATTAACCCCTAACAACATATATAAAATATGATAAAATAAAGTAGAACATAAAGAAAAAGGTTTTTTTATTTATAATCACATCAGATTTGGGGAAAAGATTTCCTTTCTTTTGCCCAACGAAGCTTCTCAAATCACAGCCCTACAATTCCTCCTTTTAAAAACTTTCATAAAGTTATGTCACCTTACATTTCATTCTCCTCGATGGTACATTTTGCCTTCTGATCCGGCCCCATGCACACCTAACCAATGGCATATCTTCCTTAAACATCACCTAAAACGTGATTTCACCGTGTTTTTTTGATTCGATCTGATTTTATTTTACATTTAAAAATAAATCGAACAAATCATTATCACCCACATTGCCATTACAACTACGTAGTATAAACCCTTGTGAAAACCCTCCCATTTGGTTCATGGGAAGGTATTATCGAGGGAGGTGAATAAGCTATCGTCAATGTTAAAAATCTAAATTTTTTTATTTTAATCAGTAAATCAAACCATAATATGACATATCACAAACAATTATGCTTAATATAAAATCTTACAATAAAAAATAATGTCAATGTTATATCAACAGTTATTTTATATTGTCCGTATCTTCATATTCGATTTTAAACTATAAACACTATAACATTATATTTATTTTGTCTCGAAATCATTTAAGTAACATTTTAACCTTATATACATGACATGACATGTATTTGTATTTATATTATTATATATTGAATATACTTGAGAGACTTAACATGACATCAGAAATTTCAATTATACCGACAATTGGTCCAATGGCGACAGTGAAGATGATGACTTCATCAAGCTCCATAGCTCATTCTCGTAGACATAAACCTGGGAGTTTTGTTTTGATCTTTGCAAACTTATGTCCAATAATCGAACACCATCATGGTGACAAGGACCGAGAACCGAGCTAGTGTCACTAAAACTCGATGTTTGCTTGCTTGTCCCTGCTTGACCATTTAATTGCGTTGCTACAAATCGGTCCAGGCTGACCCAGTCATTAACACCAACAACATTTATTGATCCATTTTGATGAGGATGATGATCACAAGCACCATCGTTGTTCCCTTGGTCGATCGATGCCGGTTCGGTTCCGGCGATCAGCATATCGAAGAGTGGAGTATTAATAGGAATGGAAGGGATAGTCGGGCTTTCCAATCCAGGCATACGAGTAAACATCACTTGCATGTTCCGGCGATCTACGACCTCCTCGTCGTCATTGCCGGAGTAAACCATAGGCGGGGGAGAGGAGGTTTTCGAGCTCTCTAGGGTTTTCGGATGACTCTTCTTTCTAAACACCCGGCAAACCACCCAACCATCTTCACACATAGAATCACCAATGGGATTGGACACATTAAAGTCATGACTAATGTTGTCATCAAGCCTATACTCATGCATGATCCAATCCGATTTCTTACCATGAGGAGCTCTTCCTTCATAGAACACCAACGTCTTCCTCAACCCAATTCTTCGAAACCCGCAATAAATAAACTTATCACGACCGGTCGCTTTCCAAAATCCGGCAGCCGTCGCACGATTCGTTCGAGTTCCAGTAGGGTATTTCTTGTCCTTGTGACTAAAGAAGTACCAATCATTCTGTAACGTTGAACTTGAACCAATTTTACACTTCTCTGCACCAAAAAAACCAAGAAAATATCATCAAAACACGAACACGAACACAAACAAGCAGACACGATATATATTAGTACCTTGTATATCCCACGGCTCAAGCTTGTTAAGATCAACCTCTGGTATCACATCAAGATCTATCTTTTCGCAGGCAACTTTCTTTCTGAGGTAATAGTGAAGCAGTTCTTCTTCTGTTGGATGAAATCTAAAGCCTGGAGGGACCTGAGACTGGCCATTAATGGATAGGTTCATATTTTCTAACTGTATTTGGCTGATATTTTCAAATAAGGGAATGAAAAGGTGGCTTTTTTTTTTCCAGCTTTTCTGATATATAATGGTTCTTAGGCATGGAATTGATGATCATTAGCCATGGGAGAGACAAAGAGAAGAGGCCAAAACGGAGATGTGGGTTAAGAATGTAATGCAGTCATGATGTTTTATATTGGTGGTAGGGCTCCAAAGGTCCAAGCTTATTAATTTTGAAATAAACAAGATTTTAAAAAGTAATTAAATAATAAAATATATTAAAATTGAAATTTAATTTTAATAAATTGTATGTAAAATTTGGTCTTAATAAATATTGAACTCATACTTAAGAGTGAGGAGAAAATGTTAACCGAGAGCTTTTAATTGCATGCTCGAGAAATTATTAACTTAATTTTACTAAATGCAAAGAGTATTAAAAAGTTATTAAACCAGAAAAAAATAGGGGTCACTGTTTAATTTTATTAATTTTAAGATAATAAATAAAAAAATTAAGAGAGACAAAGATTTAAATGCAATATAAAATTTTATGATTGTATACACCATATAATTTTGATATTAATTAATTATTTTTATATTTTTTAAGAACCCTAAACCCTAAAATAAAATTCAATTAAAAATTATTAAGATTTAAATAATAAGTAAATACTAATATTGTTTTGTAAAGTTTCTTTCTTCTTTTAAATTTGCATGTTTTCCATTTGTGTGTTTCTTTTTATTCTTTTCTTTTCCTTGATTTTACATGGCAACCGCTTTGCCTTTCATTTCATTGTTGAAACTTGTGAAACACGTCAACATCTCAAAAGATTATAGCAGTTCTCTAGAGTCACAACAATAAAAAAAATAAAAGGGCGCTCTTAGTTATACAAAATGGTAAATTTATATTGTAATCCTTTAAATTTTGTTAAATTATCTTTTTAAAATTAATACAATAATAATAGTATATTTTGACTTAAAAATTAATTCAATTTTCATAATTAATATTTTTGAACTTTATTCATGTTTAATTTATGAGGTTAATAATAATAATAATAACTTTACCATTTTATTTTTTAAAAATGTATACTAAATTGTATTTAGAGTAAAAATATTTTAAAAAGACACGAGAAATATTAAAAATTTAAAACAAAAAATAAATACAGTTTAATCCAACGATGTACATAGGTAACTAGTTTCAAAAAATATTATTATTTTTATCTATTATTTTAAATATTTTTCGAATACATCTATTTCTTACATATTTTTTACCCTATTATTCACTTAAATTTAACCTTAAATCAAACTATACATATTCTAAAATTTATTGGGAATCAAGTCTTTTAATTATGTTCAATGAAATTTAGATTTATGTGTTAGTTTCCTCGGCTTAATCATGATTATTATTAGTTATTACCCTTAAATTCTTGTGCTAATCATGTTTTTTTAGGGCAGCAATTTGATGGAACAACCACTTTACTACTAACCTACTCCACTACCTCTTTTCATGTTGTCGAAAGAATTAAATATTAGTATATTAAATATTAAACATTATATTAAGCTTAATACTAACAATATTCCATTTATATGAAAAATATAATTTTTTTTATTTTTTTTCTTTTTCCTACCTAAGTTGACAAATTGTTCCTGGTCGTTGTGGTTGTAAATGACGTCCAGTATGACGGATGATGCAGTGGTTGGTTTATTTTATTTCTTATTAATTGTAAACTTATTTTATTTAATTTTGCATTTTTTATATAATTAAAAAATTGTATTTTTAACAAGTTTCTAAACGTAATTTATAATTTTATGACATAAAAACGCAAAATTTATAATTTTAAGTTTTTGTTTTTTAATATTTTAATTATATTTTTTTAATCTTAAATTCTACCGTGATAAAGACCTTCAATCTGATCTCTCCTTGTCTTACAAGCCGCCAGACAATTTTTAACAAATTACGTTGAAATCCTGTCTTGTCTGTTTTTAAGAAAATTGATTAAAAAAATATTATTCACGACATGGTGACGAAATGTAGGTTCCAATGACGTTGGAGGTTTCTATTGTATCCACGTCATATTTTTAATTTAAATAAAAAATGGAAAAATAGTAAATATATAGATAAATAATAATAGGTGTATAATTGTCTTTGTATTCAAATAGAAGGAGAGTTAGTGTATTGTACATTAAACCTTAAGGTGGTAAGTGACTATTTTTCAAAGTATAGGGATTAAGTGGAATTTCATGAAACTTCAGGGGAATTTGTGTATTTTACCCTTTATATTTATAACATATTTTTGTGGTTTGTATCACAAATAAGTACCTAAAGTATATCAATTTGTTCATTTAAGTACCTAAAATATTTTTAATCAAAATATTTTCAAATTTTCAAACCTCAAAAATAACTTTCTACTGTAGGGCATAACAGGGGAGTTGGTTCCACCTTTGAAGCTAATGGCTGTCGCCGGTCGACAGACGATGCTATCGGATTTCGCTTCAGACGTAGATTATGGAACTCTCAACTATGCTCAGGGAGTGGCAATATTTTCCTTAGCAAGTGGAGCAATCTCCTCTCCTTCGATGCCCGGTTCGCTCCCGACAGGCGACAACCTCTAAGCTCAACAACATCTTCTCCCACAACTTTGATGGTCCCTGCATAAATCAAACAGATTCCGAGTTAAAACCCGATTTTACTCGAACTCGGACATAAGTGTTAGGTACGAATATATGTTGGACATAAGTGTTAGACACGAGTACGAACCTTCGATGAAAGATCCTGTGCCATACAATTCTGGATCATTTCTCTCATGGCTCCGGTGTTGTATACTGCAAGAGCTCTCTTGACACCTTTTACCACCTTATCTACATCACTTGGATCCACTGTATCGCACTGCAAAAACATATCCTGTTGAGACGAATGGTCGAAATCGAAATTAGCAACTCATACAAAGACGATCTGTTTCTTACTACTTGCTTCGACGTTGAAGGCTCCCATTTGGAAACCTGTGAATCCGTCCTCGACTGTGTCGACGAGTCCACCGGTAGAGGCCACTATTGGCAACTGTAATACAAAAGGAAACCGGTTATGGAAACTTGAGTGTGAAGTTAACATCAATTGGTTGCATAAAAAGGGAAGGCTACTATGATTTACAGTTCCGGAACGCATGGCTTGCAGTTGAATGAGACTGCATGGTTCAAATCTACTTGGGACCGGAAGGTAATCGGCACCGGCAAAAATCATATGGGCCAACGGGACATTGAATTTGGCTTTGCCGAGATATAGAATCTCTGGCTGTTCAAGCTGCTTCTCCATTGCCTTTTTACCAGTTCTCTGAAATTAGCTAAGTTAGAAAAAAAATTCGGATTTCAGGACCAATATGAAAAATAAAAACAGGGAGTAAATTGAAAGGATTTACCGAATTTGGGAGCTAAATGTTATTTTATCCTAATAAATAGAAGCAAACTAGCGAAGGACCTTTCATGGCATTTTTTCTCTCTCGTTGAACAGGAACAGACGCTGCCTTTCAAATGCCTCTCCACCTATGGAACGATATCTCTATGAGAGGCTAAAATATTTCTATTATAAATATTAATAAAATATCGGTTGATATTAATTTTAATATAATATATTTAAATATTTAATATATATTAGTATTTTTTATTTTTATTGAACATAGCCTTTTGTTTTTTCATTATGTTTTTGTCTAGTCGAACATGGCATTATTTTTAACGTTGATTATCGACCGTAGATAAATTATATTTTTTATTTATTTTATTTTTTTATATATCTTATAATGTTATTTTTTTGTTTATGTGACATTTTCTTTGCCTATACACATTTTTGTCTTATGGCACACTTATGTAGTTATTGTTATAAGTATTTAATGTTTATATGATGTATCTTTACGATATTTATTTTTTATTAATATTTATCGGTGATCATGTAAAATTTGATCCATTTTTAGATTATTTGATGATATTATAACATATTATTGTTTTAAGGAATAGGCATGGAAAACATATAACATATTATTTGATGATATTATAACATATTATTTTTTTTAGATTTTTTTCTTGGCGCGATTCGTTTAGGGTCGTGTCTCTTACGACACCGTACGATACAGAGAATGCAACGAAAAACACCGAGATGAAGACGAGAAGGGGATGCCGCTTCACTTCTCTCGTTGTTTATCAATTTTTTGTTTTGACAATTTCATAGAAAACTTTATTATAATAGATCACAAAGATTAATCGATTAAATCTTTAATTTTAATTAAAAAATTATGTATCGAATAAAATTTATATAAAATTATGAGTCTGAAAATCTCAATTTTAATTTTGTCTCGTAATTTCTAAAGAAAAAAAATTGCTTGGGAGATTTTATTTGTAACATGTCAATGTCATCAATTTGTTTTAGGACCACCACATGATCTTACGAAAGTAACACAGAGACATTAATTGAACTATCTATATAATTAATCATGGAGTAGTTTAATAGATTCTTGGACCATATTTTTATTTTTATTATAAAAAATTATCAAATTTATAAAATTTAATTGTGAAGTCACTTTCAAAATTAAAAATAATGTGGAATAGGATGAACACGAAGGTAACGATGAATTTTAATATTTTAAAAAAATATGTGAATAAATATATTTGATAATTTTTAAATTTTTATTTGTTTTTTATATTTTTTAATCATATGTTTTAAATAATTTTAAAATATTTTAAATAGTTTAATTTCACCGTCAAAATCAATCTACCCGAAAGTGTAACAATAAGCAGTCGAAAAACGACAGGAAATTAACAGAATTAAGAAGGCAAATTCCTATCTGTGAGCCGTGATCAATGTCTCTATGAATCTCAATCCATCTAATCGCGGCGGAAATTTCTCCCGTCCCGACGACGTCAAACTGTTCGACGCACCGTGAACTGTCCCCTACAAGATCCATATACAATCTCAAGATCTAGAAAATTCAAAACATATACTGAATTCGTAGATTTTACCGTGAATTAATAGAATGAGGAAGGGAAAATTAGATCTAGAAACGATAGATTGAAGCAGGCAAAGTTTCAGATTGAAATTTATTGAACTCATCGGCAATTGAAAAGGATATCAGTTAAATATTGAATGGGATTTTCTGTTTTTTTTAATTAAAACGAAAAATACCTGATTGGAAGAGGTGGGAGGAATGACGGAGGAAGATGTGGAGAGAGCCACCGTTGAAACAGCGAGCACGGTCGCAAAAAGAGGTCCAGATCCCTTCATTTTCCGATATTAATTTCTATTCCGGCGTTTAAAAGTTTAGATGGAGAGAGAGAGGTTCCGAAATTCCGACGACAAAAGGAGGAAATCCGACGAAACTTTGCCGGATTCCTCCCACCAGTTCTCTCGGTTTTCCGTCAACTCTCCCTTCCCCTTTCTGTATATTTCAGCTTCCATTTACCTTTTTATACTAATTTGCCTACATTCCTAAAAGCACGGTTTTATTTCTTTAATTTCTATTTTAAGATTTCAAATAATTTGTGCCTCCTTTCTGTGCCACGTCGAGTCTACGGTATCGAGAAATTATTATATGAACCCATTCTATTATCTAAAATATGGTCTCAACCAATTAAAATAAGATAAATAATATATTTTTTCGTATCATATTTACACATAAGCATCGTCCAAATCATCCACTTTAATGTATTTGATTTAAAAATAGAAAAATATTAACAAATATTTTTTATGTTGTCTTCCTTTTTATTATTCAATTTTTTAATTATTTTTTTCAATCCTTAACCCTAAACCCTAATCCCTAACTCTAACCATAAACCCTAAATCCTAAATCCTAACCCTAACTTTAACCCTAAACCTTAAACCTAAACCACATCAACCCTAAACCACTAATCCTTAACCATAAACCCTAAACTCTAAATTCTAAATTCTAAATTCTAAATTCTAAACTCCAAATCTATATAAAAAATTAATTAGGAAAATTTTAAAGAATAAAGATAAAGATAACACAAAAATCTTTGATAATATATTTTTCCTTTTTTAAATCAAAGACATTAAATTAGATGATTTGGCTAATGCTTATGTGTAAATTTGATATGAAAAAATATATTATGTATATTAATTTAATTGGTTGGATCATATCCTATGTGGTGGAAAAAATTGATGTAATAATTTTTCCTACGATACCCCATTCCCCAACTCACTTTAGCCACTAGAAAAAGGCCACGTGTCTCGATATTTCTTTATACTTAACTATAAAATAAATATTCAAATTAATTTTTTACAATAGATGTTTAAATTATTTTTAATCAACATAAATACTTAATATTTTTATTATTATTTTAAAATAACACCGTTAAAATTTTTCAATAGTATATCAAAATTTAACACGTATATTTTATTTTATTTTTAAATAAAACTTTGAAATTGTCAAAACAATCTGAAATTCAAACATCAGAAATTCAAACATCAATTTTTAAATAAGCGTTGTTGTCATCATCAATTGACAACGACAGTTTTGTTGGATCTCATCTCGTCGTCTGAAATTTTTTGTTTAACTTTTTTAAGTATCTATTATCGGTAATCAGTAACAAAAATACTAACCGAGATTTGAATAATTAAAATTTTTTGAGAAAATAGGTGAAAATATTCTGATGACAACACTAATAAAATTCGATGAAACTATCGATGTCGATAATAAGATTCGAAGGCTTCAATCAAGGGCTAGAGAGAACATATATACAACGAAATAGAACTAAAAGGAAACATTATATATATGAGCTACTGAAAGGAAACTCGAAGTTAGATACTATGAGATCGTTTTCTTGAAAAAATCATTCATCTGGTCAATTCTATTTTTCCGGATTCTGAGTTTCCTATGACCCAAGTATTATTCTGAATGCAGGAAAGTGAGAAGATTCATCCATGGAACATCCCACTTCATTGCAAGGGCAATCTGCTTTGCTGGTTGTGGGTACATCCTTGAGATGATGGACAGAACGATTCGGGATCATAACCTTCTTCCTATTTTCGAGAACCTTCGGGCTACACCGAATATAACAGCTTTGGTCAACAGCCCCTGATCGAGAATACAGGCGAAGGTGAAGGCGATGGTTCCGCCCACTACAACAAGTTTGGGAATGTTGTTCCCTGAAGGCTTCTCGGGTGAATTGTGTGCTTCGACCTCTGATGAATCCTGATCATGGGTTTCCAAGGATGTTAGGTAGTCTCTGGTTACTGCGGTGTTTATATGAGCCATGGAAGCACAATGGGATAGGGGTGCTCCGGAGGCTCGTTCCTTCTGATATTTACGTAAGCCAGGGTCGATTCTCCGGACGGTTCCCCACATGCCGAGCTTGACTCCGAGCTTCGCAACTTCCCATGGTATACCCATGTTTTCATGATGAAAAAATAACACCTCGCACGCACTCGGCTGACCATCCCCTTTCCTTGATTCAACTGTTCGAAACATACAACAGGTAAATTATTTAAAGGTTTTATACCGACAAGAAACACAGTATGGCATTCTACATTTTCTTAATCGAGTGTACCAAGCCAATACCAAAACCAAAACCAATTTCGGTTCTTCAGAGAACATACATGTATACATGTCTCAAACATTCTAACAGCATAGGAGAGAAAATGAAAAACGATTTCGAAATAAAAGTCGGGACAAAGGGTACATTACCTGCACGAATGCGCCAACTTGAGAAGAACAAATCAACGCGTCTGGGTTTGTTTTTTCGAGGAACAGAGGGATGCACTACTCCCTGAGATGGGGCGAAACATGCTAACAAGTTAGCTTCTGCAATTCAAAATCTAGACAAAACAAATTGAACAAAATGATGCCGTCGTGGCATGAGGTGTAGTATACTAATAGTCATTGGCCTGTCATTCGGCACTAAGACTCGAGTGAAGTGAACCATAAGGTTCATAAATCAAAGTCGATTCAGCTAAGCAATTATCAGATTGACTTCAACCTAAAAGGAATATTGTTTCCACGAATATTTGATCTAAATGTCGGTTCCTACCGAGTTATTTCTCACTGAATGTAGGGAGAACAGATTAATATAAGGGAAAGTTAGGACTTGGGATAGACTTGTTAACTTCCGGACTAATCGAAGCTGAAAAACGGGGAATGGAATTCGATGTTTACCTTTGTAACACAGTAATATGTCTGCCCAGACGCCCAAATCCGACGACCGATCACATACTCTCTGTCACTACAGAAGAAAGGAAACTGCAAACAAGGAACAAGTTACAAAACAATGTCACCAACAATGAAAATCAACCATAAGAACATTTTACAAACCTTGCGAACCCACTGAACCACCATTGTCCCATCAGTGGGAGCCGAGTCCAGAGTTTCAGCTGTAAGAAGCATTCCGTCCCACTTCGATTTCATTCGGAATTCGTCATCCCAAAAGAAATCTCTCACCATTTCAGGAGTGGCATCATCGAAAACAGTCCGGTTACGGTATTGCGTAGGACCAATCTAACAAACAACAATACCATAATTCAACACATGAAATGAATTCCCAAACAACTAGCACAGCTCTAGATATACCTCGAGATCTCTTTGCCAAGCCTGAAAGGCCATGGTCGGCGTCGACTTTTCCATCATACGAATCCAAGCAGGACCTCCATCTTTTTCTTCAGTTAACTTCAACAAATACTCTAAATCCTCATCTGTCACCAAACCCAGATTTCCTTTCCACTCTGCGATGAACTGCACGATTACACAAACATTAGTTGTTGCCAAATTCAAAAACAATCACAGTTCAAAAGGAGGGTTTATGAAGTAGCAAACCTGCAATTGGAATGGGTAATGGAAGACAAAGGGAACGAATCCTGTCCAGCCCGATCGTCTGAACTCCAAGAGATACAACTGGGGAACTGAAACTTCACCAAATTCAAGCTCGGAATCGAACCAAAACCTGTAAAATTAGACTCCGAAGACGAAGCAATTGCATCCTCCATGAACACTTCCGCCCATTTCGGCTTCCAAACCCAACCCACTAAAACCCCAACAATCACAGCAGCCCATAAAGGAGCTATAAAAACCAGCAACTCTCTCAACACATCCCCAATCGTGAGATCCCTCAACATCCCCCAGAAAACTGAGACCAAACCCATCTAGAATCCTCCCTCGAGTGAATCCAAAAGTACAGCGTTAAGCGCAGAGATTTTCTCCAGGGTATTGTTTGAAAGAGAGGAACAACCGAAATTGAAGATGAAAGAGAGCGAAGGAGACGACAAGATATGGGGATTGTAGTGCAGACAAGCGAGGAGAAGAGATGAAGGATAAGGATTCGGTGAATGGTGATAAGCAGTGGAGATTCTTGTTCCCAGGATTACCGTAGGCCCCTATGAACTCTCTCTCATATACACACTGACGCACATACTCTTTTTTTTTATAGATAACCTATACATATATAGATGATGTTTCAATTATAGAATAATGTATTTTATATTATTAATTATTCAAATATAATACACTATTTCTCTAAAAATCATGAAAATAGTTCATAATATTTTGATTTTAAGATTTAAAAAGTTAATTTTTTAAATTTTAAAATATTATTTTGTAAATTAATATTTATTTTTTTTATATAATATTTAATGTCATGAATTAGTAAAATACCTGATATGGTAGGTGAATTAAATAAATATATAAGGAAAAGCGTTATGAAATCATTCATGTTTATCTGGTAGAGTTACAGTCAGTCATGTTTATCTTGTTTTCTTACCGGAACCGACGAGTTTAGACCTATGTCTGAATAGCACGCTTAACGAGTTGAACAATTCGGGTTATTTGAATTTAGTTCGATTAAAATTTAATAAATATTTAATTTAAATTAATTTATTCGATTTAATATCTTAATAAGTTAAATTGAATAAAGTATAATTTGATTCGCGAGCAATTCGTATTTTTTTAAAATATTTTTTAGTAATTATTTTAAAATTATTTTATTTAAAAATAAATATAAATAATAATTATTAATTTGTGAATTGATACTTTAATTTTAATATGTTAGTTTGAACGTATTTATGAATCATTACTTTTTAATTAGACTTTGAAAGTGTTTTATACGTGATTTTGAGATATTTTGTTAAATTTATTAATTTATGTTAATATTTATATTAAATTCTATTTTTAGTTAAAAATAAAATAAGTTTTTAGTAAGTTGAACGAGCAACAAGTCAAGCTTAACGAGCAATGAGTTAAGTTGAGCAATAAATATTTTAACGAGCTTAACGAGCAATAAATCGAGTTAAACAATAATTTTTTAACGAGCACGAATCAAATAATACCTAACTCATAATCGAATTACTCGATAAGCACCATATATCTAAAGCAAAATTCAGACAGCTAATTTGCCAATTGTTTGGTAATAAGTGGGAAAAAATGGATAAAAAAGAATATTTCTTAAAAAATTAATTAAAAAAAACTGGGTAGGTGGACAAGGCATATTTGGTAGGGGTGTTTATTATCGGATACTTGATTCTTTCGGGTCATAAAAATTCAGTCCGTATCCCCGTCTATTTAAATCGGGTATTTGTTATCGGGTACCCGTAAAATCCGAATATCTGGCTAATCGGGTAACGGGTACCCGATTTATAATTTTTATTTTCTTATTTTTTATTTTAAAATTAAAAAAAATTATATATTAAACATATAAATTTTATAATTTTATAATACATAACCAAATATAAAAATAAGTGATTTAAAGTTAATTTTAGAATATTTGGATGTATATAAATCTTTATATTTATTAAATTTTATTACTAAAATAATGTTAAAAGTATTAATTTCATTTTTCTTTCGGTATTAGTAAATTAATAAAAATATATTTAGAAATTTTAAAACTTAAAAATATATAACACAAACATAAAACTAATTTAGAGATTTAAATTTAATTTTATATACAAATATTAAAGAAATCTAAAATAAAAATATAAATTAAAATTAAAAAATATATGTAATAAAACTAGTCGGGTCGGGTACCCAAAAATTAAAAAATTTTGGTCAAAGCCCGACCCACTAATTCTCGGGTCGAATAATTTTTTTCGGGAATTACCCGTTATTTTTATTTAGGGTTATCGGGTCGTTGGGTCGGGTAATTGTTAACACCCCTAATATTGGGTAGAATATTTTTTAGTTTTTTTTATTTAAGCAAATACTCCCTCCATCCCATCTTTTTAGTCCCTTATTGATTTTTTAGTTAATTTTTTTTTTAATTTTGACTCATTATACCTTTAAATCTATTATTGATAATAATATAAAAATTATATTTTAAAAATCTTTAATTAGTTTTAAAATATATATTTTTATAAAATTTAATAAATTAAAATATTTAAGATAACTATGGTCAAAGTTTTAAAATTTTGACTTCTAAAAAGTCAATACTGGACACCATATATGGGATAAAGTGAGTAATATTTTTAAAAATAAAAAATAATTTTCTTTTAGTTTACTAAATTAAATTTATATTTGACGATATAAATTTTAAATTTTTGTTTGAATAAACATGAAATTTAAATATAAAAAATAAATAATTTATCAAGTTTCTATTAGACATAAAGATAATTTTAACCCTTAACATTTATAATTTTTATCATACGATCCTCATTCCTTTTTGGATAAATTTAACCCTTAACCTATGTCTTTTGACAATTAATTTATTTTTTAACTAACATAGTAATTAGACCGTTAAAAATTTAACGATATTGACATATCGTATATATGTGACAATATATTTTAAATAACATCTAGACTCATTCTATATATATAACATATTATTAGTATTAAATTTTTACGATAATAAAAATATATACATGTAAAATATAATTTTATTATAACATAAAATGTAAAATAATTTAAATTCAAATAAAATATTAAAAATGAATTAAATCTAAAATAAAAGGCTACTAAACATTCTTAAATCTAAATATCATTCTACATATATACGATATATCATTATCATTATTTTTTTAACTATTTAATCATTATACTAGTTAAAAAATAAGATAATTGACAAAAATATATAGGTTAAAGGCTAAATTTTTCTTAAAAAAAGATAAGGGTCAAAATATAAAAATCATAAAAGTTAAGGGTTAAACTTATCTTTATGACTTTCTATTGTATTAAATTTATATTTGATAATACACAATTTAACCTATATGAGCTGAAATTAGTATATTTCTTTTAATTTTATTTGAAAGAATATATTTATTCAAATAAAAAACTAAAAAAAAATATTTTGTCAACTGAACCGATGACAATGGATATATTCCTATTTATATTATATTTATATCATATTATAATAAAATATTATAAATTCTAAAACATTATTTTGATTTATTGTAACATCCAACCCGGATGTCACATTGAGCCTCCGGCCTAAAATTCGTATTTCAAAATTTCCTTTAAAAGTCCAATAATAAAATCACATAAAGTCCAAAACCAATTCCAGAAAGTCCACTTAAATTAAAACAACCCAAAATGATTTAAAGTAAATCAGAGCTTCAAAATTATTATAGACTATTTAAAAACCTTCGACCCAATTAAAAATAACAGAGTTATAAATTATAATAAGGTTCAACATAATACTATGCCCGCTACATCAAATAAATGTACTTTGACAACTTAGTCGATGTTGAAAGTCCAAACCTTGATGGTGCTCCACGAAACCTGCTTCACCTAACCTACGCACGAAAACAGATTTCGAACGCTGAGCCACACAAGCTCAGTGGATACGCCAAACTCGGCCAACATCAAGCATATTAAAGCAGTAAAGCATGACATATAAATCACATGCATGGTATGATGGTCTAGCATGCTTGCCTATCACATGGCATAAATGAGATGTATATTATCGCACACAACATATACAAATCAATCAAAACACACAGGGTAGTGAGGCCCGCGTCCACACAGCATCGGGATCACATACTCAAGGATGAGGCCCACGTTCACACAGCATCGAGATCCTACATCCGGGATTGAGGCCCGCGTCCACACAGCATCGGGATCCTCCAAATCCCATACTCGGAATGTCACATCGAGTATCTTTGAATGAGGCACACGTCCATACAGCATCGGGATCCTACACTCGGGATAGTCGTCAAATCATCATCCAGAATATTACATCGAATGACCTACGACGTATTGCAACACTTATGGATATCCGGATTTCCAACACAAAGGACTCAAACCACACAAACGATCCACTTAGGATTTATCACAACAAGACATATTAATCCTTATCATACTTAAATCTTTCGGGGTTATAACCTCAATCTTAGTTCGACAATTCATTTCATAGCTTTTAGATTTAAGTATTTATTTATTACGATCACCGAGCCCAAAACTCTACTCAGTTTACCCAAAATACATAGGGGTATCGATACCCTTAAGTAGGGTATCGGAACACCCTGTATTGATACCCACCCAAAGAGGGTATCGAAACATATCGATACCACTAGACCAAAGTCAAAGTCAACAAAAAGGGAAAAGACTATTTCGATACACGTATCGATACTAAAAGTTTCTGGAAACCCTTGGTATCGAAACAAGGTTCGATACCCCTGAACAACAAGCCAAAATATACTTATGGGTATCGATACTGGTAGCCCGAGTATCGATACCCCATGCACCAAGGACGAGTCTGCACTTAGAAATTCTAGATTTTCATCCCCAAACTTAATCTAATCGATTCTAAAGTCTTTCTACTCATTTTTAAAAGTGTTTAGGATGTTTTAACATCAATTTCCAACCATTTAACACATAGGCTTGGATTTCACCATTAATGACCCTTTTCAAGCAAACCAAGCAAGACAACACACAAACATGTTTTCTCTATATGCTATGCACTCTACCATGAATGGATGATGAAGGAAGAGTTGGGAGTACCAACCTTAGCAAGCTACAGCAACCCAAGCAAGCTCCACACCTCTTCAAGCTTTTCTCCCTCCTAAGCTTGATGATGGCTCACAAGCCTCTTTCTCTACAAGAGAAAGATGTAGAAAGAGTTAGCAAGGTCTTGAGATGATTTTAGAGCTTAAAACACAAAAGACTCAGATTCTTAAACTCTTAAAACCCAATCCCGAACTCCTTCTAAAACTCCCATTAAACCTTCATCCTCACCAAACACACATCTACTTACCTCGTTTTATAGATCACAACTCCCTCTACAACTTATCCTTCACCACCTAAACGAGATTTTGGAGTTACCACAACAAAGATTAAATCTTTCCTACCTTTTTCTCTTGCAAGGATGGAGGAAGGGGATGGGAGACAAGGTGATATCACTCCCTCAACTTTCTGCAGAGTAACATAACACCCCAACCCCTCTTTCGTCTATTTTGACATTTACAAGAATGCCCTCAACCCACAACTTAAACTAACACACAACCACTCTAAACCCAACAACTAGACCCAATTAGGCCTAAAACCAAAGCCCAAACTCTTGAGTCAACCCGACACACTAAACCGAGAATCCGAGTTGTTACAACTCTCTCATCCTTAAAGAAAATTTTGTCCTCGAAATTTATCTGTCAGGAAGAGAAGAGGGTACTGAGCTCTCATGTCCTTCTCTGCCTCCCACGTAGCCTCTTCGATTCCATGATTCCTCCACAAAACCTTTACCAAGGGTATACACTTGTTCCTAAGCTCTTTGACTCTTCTATCCACGATTTCGATAGGTCTCTCCTCATAAGTCAAATCCGTATTAACTTCGATTTCCTCAAGCTGAACCACATGTAAGGGATCAGAATGGTAATGTCTCAACATAGACACGTGGAACACATCGTGTATACGTGCCAACTCCGGAGGCAAAGCTAGCCTATAAGCTATCGGTCTAACCCTCTGAAGAACCTCGTATTGCCCAATATACCTTGGGCTTAACTTTCCTTTGTGACCAAATCAGATGATACCTTTCTATGGAGATACCTTGAGAAATACTTTCTCACCAAGCTCGTACTCGATGTGCTTACGCTTCTTGTCCGCATAAGCCTTCTGTCGGCAAAAGTTGCTTGTAACCTTTCCTTGATAATCTGAACTTTCTCCTCGGTTTCTTTAACAAGTTCCGAACCTACTATCTTTCTCTCATTGAGCTCTGTCCAACCAAAGGTGTCCTACATCTGCGCCCGTACAAGGCCTCAAAAGGAGCCATTCTGATGCTCAACTGATAACTATTATTGTAAGCAAACTCTACCAGCGGTAACTGCTCCTCCCAACTATGAGCAAAGTCTACCACATAACACCGAAGCATATCCTCCAAGATCTGGATAACTCTCTCAAACTGTCCGTCGGTCCGAGGATGAAAAGCTATACTTAAGTGCAACTTGGTGTCTAGGGCCTCGTAGATAGACCTCCACAACCTTGCTGTGAACCTCGAATACCTATCCGATATGATCGAGGAAGGTACACCATGCAACCTCATGATCTCCTTGATGTACAATTGAGCCAACTTTTCCAAAATGAAGTTCATCCTCACTGGTAAGAAGGAGCTGATTTGGTCAACCGATCAACTATGACCCATATAGCATTATGCTTCCTCAACATCATCGATAACCCGGTGACAAAGTCCATGGTCACACGATCCCACTTCCACTGTGGAATCTAGATAGGTTGAAGCAAACTTGAAGGAACCTGGTGTTCCGCTTTCACTTGCTGACATGCCAAACACCTTGTCACAAACTCTGACACATCTCTCTTCATGCACGGCCACCAAAAGAAAGGACGAAGATCCTGGTACATCTTGTTACTACCCGGATGAACAGAAAATGGACTACAATGAGCTTCTCTCAAGATACGATCCCTTAGATCCTCCAAGGCGAGAACACACAACTGACCCTGAAAGTACAAGAAACCATCATCTCGTACTTCAAAGTCTAACGACTCACCCCTCTGAACAACCTCTAACTGAGCTACCAACTCCTCGTCTAACACTTGTGCTCTCTTTATCTCTTGAACAAGTGTGGGCTCCACACGCAACTCAACCAAAAAACCTCTGTCATCGGTCATCCTCAACCGAGCAAATAAGGCTCTCAAGTCCGACATGGACTTCCTACTCAAAGCATCGACGACCACGTTCGCCTTGCCCGGATGATACTCTATAACACAGTCATAATCCTTTAACAACTCTTTTCATCGTCGTTGTCTTAGATTCAACTCTTTCTGAGTAAGCAAATACTTAAAACTCTTATGGTCGGTGTAGATATAGCATTTCTCCCTATAGAGATAATGCCTTCATATCTTCAAAGCAAAGATAACTGCTGCAAGCTCAAGATCATGTGTAGGATAGTTCCTCTCATGGGGTTTCAACTGCCTTGAGGCGTAAGCAACCACCTTACCCTCTTGCATGAGCAGATACCCTAACCCATTCAAGGAAGCATCACTAAACATCATATAATCCTTTCCCGGTTCCGGTTGCGTCAAGACAGGTGCCTCTGTCAGATAAGCTTTCAACTGCTCAAAACTCTGTTGTCTTCTCTCGTTCCACACAAACGGAACTCCCTTCTGAAGCAACTTGGTCAAAGGCGCCGCTATGATCGAAAAACCCTTAACGAACCGCCTATAGTATCCGGCAAGTCCAAGGAAGCTACGGACTTCCAATACATTCCTCGATGGTTTCCATTCCACCACAGCTTGGATCTTCTGTGGATCTACTCGGATTCCATCCGCTGCAACTATGTGGTCAAGAAATGCCACCTCAAACAACAAAAGCTCACACTTACTGAACTTGGCGTACAAACGCCTATCCCTCAACACCTGAAGAACAACTCTAAGGTGGTAATCATGCTCCTCCTCCGAGCGTGAATACACCAAGATGTCATCGATGAACACAACTACAAAGTGGTCTAGATACGGTTGAAAGATTCGGTTCATCAAGTCCATAAAAGCTGTAGGTGTATTAGTGAGCCCAAACGGCATCACTAGAAACTCATAGTGTCCGTACCGCATCCTAAAAGCGGTCTTCTGGACATCCTTATCCACCACCTTTAACTGATAGTACCCTGATCTTAAGTCTATCTTAGAAAACACACAGGCACCCCTCAACTGATCAAAGAGATCATCGATCCTAGGCAAAGGATAACGATTCTTGATCATGACCTTATTGAGCTGACGGTAGTCAATGCACATCCTCATCGAACCGTCCTTCTTCTTAACAAACAAAACCGGTGCTCCCTATGGTGACACACTCGGCTTGATAAAACCTCTCTCAAGCAACTCCTGGATCTACTGTTTTAACTCTCTCATCTTTGTTGGTGTCATACGGTAAGGTGCTATAGACACCGGTGCCGTACCAGGCAACACCTCTATCCAGAACTCCAACTCACGATCGGGAGGCAAACCAGGTGATATCACTCCCTCAACTTTCTGCAGAGTAACATAACACCCCAACCCCTCTTTCATCTATTTTGGTATTTACAAGAATGCCCTCAGCCCACAACTTAAATCCACACACAACTACTCCAAACCTAACAACTAGACCCAAAATCAAAGCCCAAACTCTCAGGTCAATCCGACACACTAAACTGAGAATCCGGGTCGTTACATTTATTATATTTAAATTATTTTTAAGACTAATCTACCGCGTGCATTAAACATCATTATTGTTTAATAATATTAAATTGATTAATAAAAATTAAGAATCTTAATGATTCAATGTATAATTAATTTAATTGAAATTTTATTTTAAATCATTTATAATTATATGTTGGGTTCTAAAAATTTTAAACCTTTATTAATTAATTTAATAATGTTCAACGTTTATAACGCTCAACAGTGTTCAACGCACGTTATAAATTTTTAATAGTTATAAGGTAATTATAATATGATATATATTTGTATATATTTTAATTCTTTAACAATATATACATCTTGCTGATAAAATTATTAAACTTGTTTTTCATAAAGAATATTATTTTTTATTAATATTATTTTTTTAATAATTAAAAGATAATTATAATATAATATATGTTTTTATATATTTTTAAAATTTATAATAATTATTTTTTAAAAATTGAATCCTTTCAATTTATTTGTTTTAAGAGCCGATGGTCAAATTATTTAAAAACATATTTAATAAAAAATTGAGAAAAACTTATTTACAAACATTTAAAAATTTAAAATATAATAAAATAATTTAAAATTTTTAAGAGGTAAAATCATTTTTTGTTTAATTTAAAAGATTTGATGCTATTTTAAAAAAATGTAATATAGAAAATATAAATTAAAACATGTTGGTCGGTGAAAATTAAGGGTGTTCAAACAGTCAGTTGATCGAATTAATCGATTAAACCAAATTAATTCGGTTAAATGATCGGTCATCAAACTTTGTTTGGTCGTTGAGTTGTTAAAGTTTTTTTAAAAGTTCGATTAACGATTAATTCAGTTTAAACTAGGTTAATCAACCGAATTAATCGAAGATTTATATTTTATATATTTGTTTTTAGTCACTAAACTTTTAAAAATTATAAATTAATTATTAAATTTTATCAAATTAATATATAATGATAATTAAATTTATTAAATTATTAAAAAATATACATTAAAATTTTTAATATTTATCAATAATTTATAATATCTAATAATTAAATGCTAAATTTATAATAATTAGATAAGTTTAATGGGTTTTTTATAATTTTTTAAAGCTCAATAACTAAAAAGATTATTTTAATATTGTTGATTGATTATTTGTGTAATTTACCCATAATTCTATAACAAATTTCGGTTAACCGAATTAACCGAAATTTATTCGGTCGGTTAATGTATTTTAAAAAAAGTTTGATTCAATTAACAATTAAATATTTAAAAAGTTGGATTAGCGATTAAAGGTTTTAAAGTTCGTTAATTCGATTTTTGATAATTCGGTTCGATCACCGACCGAATTTTCTGTTTGAACACTCCCAATGAAATAATCGGCATTTGGTACTAAATAATTTAATTTTAAATTTTATAATTTTTTTAATCTTTTTCATTATAATGTCAATATCTTTTTAAATAAAATTCACGAGCGATTTTATGTCAAGGCTAATGAAATTTTTTTTTTACCAATTTTTAAATATTGCCAATGTCTTTTTAAATAAATTTCAGGAGTATTAATGTCATGTAATTAACGTTTAAACATAATTAAAAATACATTGGGAAATTTAATAATTAAAATATTACACCAATAAAAAAAACTTCTCCATTCCTCTCGTTATCTTAGGGGGGAAAAGGTAAATTTAATCTTTTTAATGGTCCAAAATGAAGGTTTAGTATTGTATTAATTAAAAGTTTATAATTTTTGAGGGGATTAAATTATAAAATTATCATTTTTTGAAAATCAAAATATAGTTCATCATTGTACCTTTTTAAAATGATACCTTTTTAAAGGGATTAAACAACAAATTTATCATTTAGGAGGGACTAAATAATAATTTTATAATTTAGGTGGGACTAAAAAAATATTTTATAAACCACACTGATTTTCATTATACTACACTTAGGATAAATTATATCACGAACCCTTTTCATCACGTTATCTGTGATCCCAACCAATCAAATTCATTTATCTCATATTTTTCTAAGGTGAAACATTATATATTTCCTGCTTGTAATAGATGAGTAGTTCGTTATCAGATAGTTACTTAAAGATAAACAGACCTAATTATATAGAATACAAATGATATGAAAAACAGAGTCTATGATATAATCCCTCCACACTCAGACATCCAATAATTAATCATGAAATCCCAATGAAATTAAAAAATAAAAAATAAATATAAATTTTGACCATTAAACTTTCTTTTTTCATGAAATCACAATTTATATTAAATTTTAAAAACTTAACAATTTTAAATAAAAAAAACTTTTAAAACAACCCAATAAAAAGCAAGAATCCAAGAAAATATTTTTCTCAAACCAAGAATTGAATTTAACAAAAATATTATTCAAATATTTTTAAATTTAAGAATTGAATTAAACAAAAATATTGTTTCAAAAATAAATAATAATTATACAATTTTATGACACCAATATCAGCTTGTCTCTGTCTTTTCACATTCAATTTTTTTTTTCAGTTCACTTATTAATTGCCATGTTTTTTGCATGCGAAATTGTGTGTAGTTTCCTAATTCTGGTCGTTATGTAGTTAGGCAACGGCGCCGACATTTAGATGTTTGACCCGTAGGGACGAAATTATATAGGGGTAGAGAGAAAAAATTATATTATGGGTCAGTCTTACGACGTGTCTATGGAACCGATCAATGATAACTATCTATTTTATCAATTTTTTCATGTCATATTTTTTTTCAAGTGAATCTTCATTTTAAAAATTAAAAAATAATGAGGTGGATGATTATCATTGGTCGGTCCCATGGATGACGTAGTGGGACTGACCCATGATATAATTTCTCGGGTGGAGAGGGACAATCGCCTTCCACCTTAAATTTTTTTAATTTTTTTTAAATTAATTTTTTATAAATTTATTATTTATTTTTAAATATTTATGTTTTGTTTTTCTCAATCTTAAATTCTAGTTCCGTCACTCAACCTTCGACTCTCATTGTACTATACCAATGTTGTAAACATGTTAATTTCGTAGACTTTGAAAGATGACAATTGTAGTGTAGGACGGTGAGACAATACAGCAGTAGGGATGGCGGCTTTCACCGATCTAAGTTTAACATAACCTAATATATATTAAATTTTTATTTGATTCAGATTTAATTTAAGTTTTATAATTAAAATTTATTGTTGATCTGATTCAATTTAAAATAAATAAAAATGTTTTTTTTTATCAAAAAACGAGTGAAATGAATGAACGAAGTTAGAAGTTGAATGTTAAAAAAAAATTTTAATTTTGTTTATTTATTTGAGTTGTCCAATAATAATGTATTACCATAAACTCTTAATTCCAAATATTAAAAGCAGAGACGGAGTCAGGATTTTGGGTTAGGAGGGCAAAATATAAATATTTAAAAATAGAGAGTAAATTCATAAAAACAATTTTTTTTTAAAAATTAAATAGAGAATAAAAGTGTAAAATAAATCTTCGGGGTGGAGGTGGACCTCTGCACCCCATATAATTTCGTCCTTGATTAAAAGATTTATGCATCAAAGTATATTATATATATGATTCCTTATATTGTGTAAAAACAATTATTTTGTATTTTTTAAAATTATTGGATGATGGTAAAGTTTAAATTGTTTTTCTTATCCTTTTATGTGATAATCTTTTATTTTTAATTTTAATTTTATTCATTTATTTTTTTTGTCTAACGGTTAAAAATATATAAAAAATTTAATTCTATATAAAATAAAATTTTTATTACTATATATATATGAATTAAGATTCACCTGCAACAAACTAACCCAAGCTCCAAATATATATGAATATATTTTATTAAAAAAAGCCCAAGCCCACACTCTGCAAGCTTTGGCATATTGGACGATTGGACTCGGCCTGTTTGCAGTTGGGTTTATCGTTGCCTAAACAATGGTTCATCGCTTGGGGTAGATGGGCTCAAGAATCAAAGCTTAAAGTTTAGTTTGGTTCATAATTTATTTTTTTTGGCAATTTTTTTTTTATTTTCCATCAAGTAATTATAAATTTTTTAGAAATTGAAATCTTGGGTTAAAATCTAAAATAAGTAATTTACATCAAAGGGAATTTAAAGTGAGATCTCAATAATATAAATGAAATACATTTTATAGTCGATTAGTGAGAACACTCATGTCGAGAGAATTATATAGGTAAAAAATGACAATAACCGACTAATATAACATGATCATCATATAAGTGATGATTCGTGAAAAACCTAAAACCTCGTTTTATTAGACCAATTGGTTAATGGTAAAATCGAGTAACTCTTTGATAGCCTATTAATTGAGGACTAAATTCCTAAATTTAAATTAGGATCAAAATCTAAAAATATGAATACTTCAGTGACTTGGAGCAGAATTTAACCAAATATGCAACTACAGTATCCTATGGGTCATCCTTCCTCTTAATACTCTCAGTCAAATCCCTTCGAAATTCTAATGATCCCCATTTCATCACTCTTGAATCTTCTCTTCTTCCACTTAAACAACAAAAACAATTTTTGAGTGTTCAAAAAAATCTGTGTAATAACCCATTTACACAAAAATAAGAACCCAAATACAATACAAGCCCAGAAATACAAAAACCTAACAGACAATAACCTAAATCTAACAAACCCTAAACTATGGAAACCCCAGCCATCTTCAGCCGCCGCCGCCGCCTCCACGTGGCAAAATCGGTTTTGTCCTCATGGCCGGCCACCGCCTCTCCTCTGACACCACCACGTGAAGCCGCTGCAGCACCGCCACTGACCTGCAAAAAGCAAGATATTTTCATGTTTTAATAATTTTATAAGATGTAAAAAAAATGGGTATATAAATACTCATTCAATCAGATGTAAAAAGGGGAGAAAACCAGCAACAAAATCAATCAAAAGAAACATATTTTCGAAACCGAAAGATCAGCCCGAATCCAAGCACATACCCAAATATTCGAAACGCACAAAAGAAGAACCAAAACAGAAGCAAAATCGAGTGAAAAAGGTAAAAGAAATATATAGGATTCGAAAACTTCCCTTTTAGATCTAGGTTTATACACGCTTCGGTTTGTAAATCTAGCCCCAGATCTGCGTTCCCCACGTCGAACTACATTAGAAAAGAGGCTCCTTGCTCGTCGCCGGCGATCGGAACGACGGCCGGCCGCCGTGGCTGCGGTGGTCCGGCGCCAGAAGCTGCTGGAAGTTGAGAGGCTCTCCAAGTCTAAATGTTAAACTTCAGTGGAAGAGGAAAAATGAAGTTTAAGGCAAAAAAAATTATAAAGGGGATATATATATGAATGACAAAACGGCACCGTTTTGGTGTCGGTTCATCGGGCCCAAAACGGCACCGTTTCAGGCCAGGGTATCCGACTCCGACCCGTGTAACCAGACCCGACCCACGCTTAACCCGGGAAAAATGGGTAAATTATGCGAGTAGTCCCTGCATTACCAGACCGTTCTCGTTTCGGCCTTCCAGCTTGTTGCAGTTTCAATTTTGGTGACTAATTTCTCTTGATTAAGCCATTTTCTTCTATGTTCATTCAATTTGGTCCTATTTTCACTATATTCTAATCCCTAACATTTTCTTTTTTTGCAGATTAGTCCCTTTTTTTTACTATTGTCTTTATTATTATTATAATTATTACATGTTTATTATTATTATTATTATTTTTAACATATCATATTATTTTAATATACGTATATATATTTTAGTATCATAATATATATAAGATGTTTATTTATTTTTAAAGTTATTATAATATTCGTTGGTCTAACTCTTTTTATCATTTTTTCAGATTAAAATTACGGGATCGCAATATTATTCTTAACATCGAATTTATATTTTTGATTATATAAAATATTTTGTAACCGATAGGTACCGATTTCGGACGTTGTAGGGGTGCTCATCCTTCCTTACGCGTAACAGACTCCCGGACTCAACTCTGGTACGCAGACCTTGATTTTGGTGTTCCAATCACACCGGAAAAATGATTGGTGGCGACTCCCCGGACCAAAAACGGTGATTACAGCTGGCGACTCCGCTGGGGACATTTTCGAGAGTCGAGCCTAAAATCGGTTACATTTTATTTAATGATCGAAAATTTAAATTCGATATATTTAATTTTGTGATCTTTATTTTATTTATTTTTAAAATATTCACTAATATTATTTTTAAATGTTTTTTCAGGTCTCCTCATTTCATGAGCTCTCAACCCGGGCTCTGTCCATTTAAGTGAGAGCATGAAACCACTCCTTCGTGAGGTTATGCCTCCGTGTAGGATGGGGAATTGCTTTCGGGATATTTTTCCCTCTGTCTTCGTGAGATTTATATCTCCGCATAGACTTAGAGAAACGTATCCCCCTGAATCGTGCTTATTATCCTTAGTAGGGTAATAAGTATTGTTCGGGTACCTTCTAGAACCGAACCTCATATAGTGAGACCTAGAAGCCCACCCGTAAAGCCATCAAGCCGAAACACTACCCGTTTAGCGATAACCCTTTAGGCTTGTTGCCTTTATGAATAGTTTTTTATTATTTTTGTTGTTACATTTGTAATTTAATTTATTTATTTATTTTAATGTGAATTAACTTTGTTTCTTTTTTAGGGCATTATAACATACCATAATCATGTATTTTGCATTAATTGTAACATACCATGAGCGTGTTTTAAATTCCCGCATTTCACAAGCATGGAGTATTGATTCATGATCGGTTTTTAAATTAAAATATGTCGGGAGAAAATCTAGCATCCTAGATATTAATACAACATTCAAAGTTATGAATAAATCCCGTGCACGTAAAACGGTGGAGCCAAGAACCATTTTTGAATCGATATTTTCACATCTAAGTCATGCATCATGCATCCATATGCATTCATTTTTATAACCTTAGTACTAATGTTTGGGGTCCCCTATCTCAGCAATACTGGACCAAGCTATAATTCTGCATCCTTACGGAACCAGATTCAAGACGAAGAAGATGAATGAGGATAGATTGGATAAGATCAAGTAGACTCAGAAGGATTTACAGGATGATTTAACACGAAAAATGGAAGATCAGTTGGCCAGGGCTCGACAAGAAATGAAAGACCAGATTGCAAGATCTCAGCAAGAAATGCTCGGGAAACTAGCACAAATGCTCGGATTCAAGCAAGAGGACACTTCTATGGTCGACTCAGGGGCAAGTCCCACTAACATGATGGAAGATCCCATATATCCTTCGAGTTTTACTCCTCTTCAAACTAAGATACCACCGGAGGCTCATCCTCACGTGGTCTTTTTTAAAGGGAAGTTGCCGCTACATTCGACTGACACGTATGACCCCATGAACATATCCTCCACATCAGAAGCCAAACTGAGAGGCAATCAAGCAGAAAATTTTGTCTCAGAATTTGATCAGCTGATTGAACCAAAGATTGAGACTTCAAAAGAAATTGAAGAACGTTGTAAACGGCTCGAAGAGAAAATGGAAGCCATGGAAATTGAAGACACCTTCATCAGATTCGACGCCAACGAACTCAGTCTCGTCCCAGATCTAGTATTACCCCCGAAGTTCAAAATCCCAGAATTTGAAAGATATGACGGGACTAGTTGCCCTCGAACCCATCTTACCATGTTTTGTCGAAGAATGACAGGGTACGGCAGGGACGACAAGTTACTGATATACTGCTTTCAAGATAGTTTAACAGGATCTGTCACTAAATGGTATAATCAGCTGAATCGTCATCAGATAAAGTCTTGGAAGGACTTGGCTAAGGCTTTTCTGGAACAATATAAGCATGTCAGTGATATGGTACCAGACCGTCTGACTTTACAACACATGAAACAAAGGGCTAACGAAAGCTTCAGACAGTACACACAGCGTTGGAGGGATATAGAAGCACAAGTCCAACCTCCTCTCAGTGAAAAAGAGACGGTGGTTATATTCATCCAAACTTTGGAGGGCCCAATCCTAGATCGCCTCATAGGCAATGCAACCACTAATTTTCCTGATCTGGTGTTATCCGGGGAGCTCATTGAGAATGCCATCAAGAGTGGCAGAATTGATGTCGGTGAAAGTTCGTCCTAGAGAAGGTCGACACACGGGAAGAAGGATAATGAAGTGAATTCGGCAGAAATCTACAACGTCAATTATTCCAAGCCTGTAACGATGACACAGCCTGCAACCTCGCGTGCTTATAACTCCTCCAACCAAGATTTCAGTCAGAGAAAGAATTTTGAAAGGAAAGAATTTACTCAACTGCCAATGACTTACGGAGAGCTACACAAAGAGTTGTATGATAAGCGCTTGGTGTCGCCCTTCTTTCAAGAGCCGCTGCAACCTCCTTTCCCAAAATGGTACGATGCTAATACAAAATGTGATTATCATGCGGGACAAGTGGGGCATTCGATTGAAAACTGCCTAGGCTCACTACACCAGAACAATTCTATAGCGGCATCCTTAGTGGCGTTTTTACAATAAACGCCACAACTAATCTCATCACAGTGGCGTCTTTTACCAAAACGCCGCAACAACTAAACATTAGTGGCGCGATTGATAAAAACGCCGTAATATCCCCAAAGTATAGTGGCGTTTGGTCTGAAAAACGCTGCAACTAGTTGTGTATTTGTATCGTTTATATACAAACGCCGCAACAGTGTGAAACTTAATGGCGTTTTATTTAAAAACGCAGCAAAAGTGAGAAAAAGTGTGGCGTTTTATTAAAAAACGCCGCAACAGTAAGAAAATTTTGTGGCGTTTCATTAAAAAATGCCGCAGTAGCTCGTGTTTTAGCAGCGTTTGGTTTTACAAACGCCGCAAACTCCTAGTTTATCAGTCTGGTTATCGATTCAAACGATAGAACCCTTAAAAAATCCCCAAACCCGACCTCAGGCTCTCTCTGCCCCAGTTTTCGATCGCTGTAGCCGCTCCTCTCGTCGCCGTTGTCTGTTCGCCGGCTGGTGAAGCCGATAAGGTGTAGTCGCTCCTCTCGTCGCTGGTCGACTCCTGTTGTTACTGCTGCAGATAAGGTGAGTTTCATACGAAATCTTTTGTGGCATCCAAGTTGTTCGCCGGCTAATTGTGTACCCATTATCATGCTTGGCTTGAATTTAGTTGGGGCATTGACTTAACTTATTTTTCAAGTAATTTAAAGCTGCATTGATTTGGAATGAATTACTAGTTGCTACTGCATTTTTTATTTTTGATATCGGTTCCTAATCTATAAGCTTCACCTAATTTGCTAGACAATTTAACATTGAATTGCTTAAGCTTTAACATGGTTGGTTGGTTCTAGATTTGAATTGATTTCCATTTTTATGAAAAACTATTTAATCGTGTATTTGGGATACCTTTAGGCTTCAAGTAGAGGGGAAGAGGTAGGGAAAAATGAGGGATAGAGGTGAGGTTGAGGAGAAGATATTGTGTTTAATATAATTGAAGTTGTGCATGTTTATGTTGATGCATGTCTTTAAATTTGGTGGTAATAAATAGCATATAATAATAGAATTTATCTTGGTTATGTTACTGCTAAATTCCCTTTTAGAGTTTCACACCTACTGATAGTAGCCAGATTATTTGAAACAATTAATCAGAATATTCTATTTTTCAGTTCCAAAGCCAGAACTGAGCTTTAGCAAGTGGCAAAAATTGTACACATATGCTTTCATTATATCAATACAACCTTGGTAGAGTTTCTCTGTTGTAACCATAGAAAAAGGTTTGAGACATCTTTGTAGTTGATCTTAGCTCCCTAATTATCAGCCATCAGGTCCTTTCGTTAGTCTAGCCATTTGTTTGAACATTCCATATCCATTGTTCCCCTTCCCCTTCCATTTTCACCACTATATTCCATCTACTTTGGTTGCATTAGGAATTTCAGAAATTATATTTTCTTTGTATTCTGCAATGGTAAAACAGCCCATCGTTGGTCAAAGTTTTACACTTCTTATTTATTGACCCGACTACCTGAGAATAATTGTTTTCTCACTGCTCATTTAAAGTAGACTTTACTGCATAACAAAGTATTAGTTGAGACTTGTCTGCATAACAAATGTGAATGGAATTCGAATTTGTTCTAACTGTTATTATCAAGCCTGCTTGGCGTCTGATGAGTTAGGGAAGGAACAATCCTCTAGATTTGAAGGTAATGGTGAAATCATGACTTTGTTTTGAGGAATTATCCCAGGATTGTGATTAGACATTTTTTTCTGTTAGTGGTAGCAATATACAGCAGAACACCATACTTTTTTAAGTGCAAATTAGGTTTACTTGATGAAAAGCTTTGATATTTATCTTCATCCTCTAATAATCTTGCTCCATCAATTGCTTGTTATGTTTGCATTCAAAATATTGTTGGTTTGCATTATAAAGACCCTGTCATGAAATCTTCTAGATTTTCTGCTGGACTTTTTAGGATGGAAAATTCATTGGATGCATTATAATATCAAAGTTCTTGAACTCTTTGAAGTCCATTCCATGCCTCTTAAACTTGCTTAGTCCTGTGTTAGATCTTAGATGTCATTCATCTGCATTCCCAGATTAAGTTTTTATTTCGAGTCGATTGTCATATAGCTCAAATTACAATCGAATCTGGACGTAAACCGGATAGAAATGGGTCCTCTTTTCCTTGTCTTGAAGAATCATTGTGCCCAAGGATTCCTTTGAATCCAATATTATAAAAGAAAATACTTGATTTACTGTTTTTATATTTATATTTTGTTCTCATAGGATATAGCCGATATGCAATATTATGTTAACTCTGTTTCATCTGTTTCGAAGGATTTTCTCATAGGAAATAGCCGATGGATTTTTTGAGGGATTATTAATATGCTATTTCCATTTAATTATGTATATTACAGAAATACGAAATGGATAGAAGTTGGATGGATTTGTCAAGGGTAAGTGTTGGGTATCGAAATGGAGTAGAAACTTTTCTAGACTCAGCTTTTGCGAATGCAAGCCAAGAGAATATGATTCTTTGCCCTTGTAAGAAGTGTGTTAATATTAATTGGCATAGTCGTGAAGTTGTCAAAGAGCATTTAATTGTTTATGGTTTTGTTCGGGGCTATAGAAAATGGGTATTTCATGGAGAGTTGGCACCTCGTAGTTCTACTTCGAGGAGTAATGTATCATTTCCTCCTAATTCTGATCGTCGATCTGTTGGAGAAGATGACATTGAGGGTATGTTACGAGATGCATTTAATATGCATGATTATCAAGAATCTGTTAGAGAAGATTGTGATATTGGTGTTGAGCATTTTACCGAGATGAGAAGAAACGAATGTGATGAAGAGCCAAATGGAGACGCAGTAAAGTTTTACAATTTACTTGATGAAATGAATGAACCATTTTATAAGGGATCGAAACATTCAAAACTCTCATTTTGCATTCGTCTTTTCCACTTAAAATGCTTGGGAGGATGGACCGGTAAATCTTTTACGCAGTTATTAGAGTTTTTAAGAGAAATGTTTCCTTCTGCAAAAATTCCTCAATCTGGCAAAGATATGAAGAAAATGATCAAAGATTTGGGCCTTGGATATGAAAAAATTCATAGTTGCCCAAATGATTGCATGTTGTATTGGGGTGATAAAAAAAGCCAAGAGTCATGTCATGTATGCAGTCAATCTCGGTGGATGAATATGAACACAGAAAATGTGAGTAGAGATGACATTGAAATTGTGGATGAATACGAAATCTCGATGGATGAATACGAAATCTCGAGAAAGATTACGGAGGACGCAAAATTGTGGAGTTATTGTTACTTCTTCAATTACAAGTTATGCTAGTGCAAGGGACAATCATCCCGTGGAGGGAGATGTTGAATATTATGGAATTATTACCGACATTGTTGAGTTGGATTATTATGGAAAACGGAAGGTTGTGTTGTTTCGGTGTGATTGGGCTGATGTCAACAGTACTAGGGGAATTAAAAAAGATCAATTTGGTTTTACAATGGTAAACTTTTCTCGATTAATTCATACTGGCCAACAATTGATGGACGAGCCATATGTATTCTCGTCTCAAGTCAAACAAGTTTTCTATTCCCATGATCTAACCAAAGATGGTTGGTATGTTGTACTCCGTAACACCTCTAGAGAATTGATTGATATCGGGGATGGAAGTAGAGATGACATTGAAACAAGACCAGAAACTTTGCCTTTTGCAGCACAAAACTTAGATGGAACATCTTCTACTTCTAATTCACAGTTTCAATGGGTTCGAGACAACATGGATGAAGATTTTAATGAAAATTAGTTGCGTATTGTAATAAGATTTCTATTGAGCCTTATTAATTTTTTTACTAAAGTTGTTGTTACTAATATTTCTTTTCCGTTTCTTACAAGTATTATGCCGAGGAGAAAATTAAATAGCTTAAATATTGTTCAAGTTCCTCGAGTAGGAGAAGAAACAAATGAAGATGACTTGTCCGGTTCTGCAGCTTCACAAGTTCCTGAAACGGTTGAGAATATAGAAATTGAAGGTATTTTTTAAAACTTTATTTGAATCATAACTATTTGTTATTGTTGAAATGATTTGAATCATAACTACTTGATATATTTGCATATAGGTGGAAATGGTCGAAGGCGCAAGACTAGAGGGCAGACGACTTTGATGGAATTATACGATCTCCCCGTTGGAGAACGTGTAAAAGTTTCAAGAAACGATGCCGGCCAACCTGTTGGTGCAGAAGCAGGTGTTTTGGCGAGTTATTTAGGCATTGTTGCGCGAAATGCTTCAATTTTGCCGATCAGTTATGAGTCTTGGCATCAGATGCCAAATAGTAACAAAAACCAAGGTCTTGATCTTGTTAAGGTAATAATAATATTATATTTAAATAGTAATATTTAATTTTGATTTTTTGATTTTCAGGATAAATTTTCTTTGGAGGTCTCGGACGATTATGTGAAGCATGCACTAGGAAAGAAATGGAGAGACCAGGAATACTACGGTATCAATGGGAAGATGCAGTCAGGTTTTGGAGTTCAGCAAAAGGGGAGGTAACATCTACAATTTATAAGAATAACATTATATTATTCCAATTTTAACTTTAAATGTAATAAAAATTGGAAATTAAACAGGAAAGAGAGTGCGTAGGAGTTACTAGTAGACAGAAACAAAAGTTTACGCACACAGCAGGGACGAAGAGCTTTGCTCGCATTGCTAATGAAGAGGTATTATTTTTTTTAAATATTATTTTTATTCGTATTACATTAAAGCTAATATTCATGTTTACTATATTTTGTAGCTTGTGTCGACTGGTTCTACCATTGGACGGATAAAGCTATTCGACATTACTCACACAAAAAAGGATGGCTCTCCAATGAATCCTGAAGCTGAAGAAATTCTAGTATAATATTTTCATTTATTATTTTTCATCTATTATTTTGTATTATGTTGTATTATGTTGTAAATAATATTTTCATTTATTATTTTTAACAAATGATTATCAGACGAGAATAAAGGAAAAAAGAACAGAGATAGAAGCCACGGCTTCAACTGATGGTTCTGCTAATATTGCTGATATCGAGAATCAAGTTTTTGCTGAAGTTTTGGGTCCAGAAAGATATGGTCGAGTGCGCTGTCAAGGGTCATTCGTGACACCAACTAAATATTTTGGATCCAAATCGTCTCAGTATATGCCATCACAAAGTCAGTCTTCTCAAGCGGAAATTCAGCGTTTAAAACAACAATTAACTCAATTCCAAGCAGAGATGGAAGCAAAAGAAGCTGAAAGAGAACGAAGAGAAGCTGAGAGAGCAGCAAAGGAAGCAGAGAGAGAAGCAGCATATCAGAATCTTCAACAACAATTCCAAGATATGATGGCGATGTTAAAGCAGAACCAACCAAGGAATCTGTCGCCTTAGATGATTTTAGGTTCATTTGTTTTGTACTTATTACTGAACTTTATTTGACTTAAACACTGAATTATTATATTTAACTTTATTTGATATTAGATTTTAATGTATTTTGGGTGATTAAGTATTTTGGATTGTTTTACTGTTGTTTAATTGTATTGTTGCTGAAATATTAATTACAGGGAATTTTTGGTAGAAATAATAATTTAAAATTATTTTTTTAAAATACAGTATCAATAGCGGCGTTTGACCCAAACGCCACTAAAAGCCCATAACAATAGTGGCGTTTGTTTAAAAGCGCCACAAAAGTACAAAATAATTGTGGCGTTTATCTAAAACAAACGCCGCCATAGTATACGACCTTTTGCGGCGTTTTAGGAAGCAAACGCCGCTGTAGAATGTACTTTAGTGGCGTTTTAGTAAACAAACACCACCATAGTATACGACCTTTTGCGGCGTTTATCTAAACCAAACGCCGCTGTAGAATGTACTTTAGTGGCGTTTTAGTAAACAAACGTCGCTACAGATCATGTACTGTAGCGGCGTTTTGTTTAGCTAAACGCCGCTACTTTTAGCGGCGCAGCTTCTTGCGGCGTTTTTTGTAGCGTTTTTATTTTCGCCGCAAGTACTTTTAGCGGCGCTCAAAAACGCCACTGTATGTAAAGAAAAGCGCCGCTATAAACCTGTTTTGCTGTAGTGGCTTCAAAAGGCTAGGGGAAAAATTTATCAAGCTCGGAGTAATAAAGTTCGATAACTCAGGTGAAACGGCTACAGATCCTTTGTCGAAGCACGAAGACACCAAGTAGGAATGACAATGTTGTTTTTGAGTTATGCAAAAGTAAATTATGCCTAGTAGGCTAAGATATTACTCTACCTTGGCCATAACAGGACACTTGTAGTTTTTATCTCTTCCGATGGAATGTTTTTTGTAAACTACCTCGTTAGCCTAAGCCCACTGGCAGCGAGAGTCTTTTGTAAGGGCCCAAAACTACAAGTTGCAATGAAATATATTTTGATACAATACTCTAAGGTAGAATGCTAAGCGAAACAACTTCAAAAGATAGAGACAACTCAACTGGGCAACATGACCAGTGAATTTTTGCACTCTAAAAGTTCGAATTGTTTGGGGCATCAATTTCGAGAAAAGGTTCCGAGGAAGGAGACCAAATCAGAAAAGTTCAATCAACTTCCATTATGATCAGTGAAATCAGGGGCACCCCTAAGAAAAATCATGACATTCATGCATTCAAGCATTTTGCATTTATATGCATCGAGCATAAATTAGGACATCCCTAGAAAACAGAAAAATCATATCATTCATACATTTTGCATTTTGACATCACACATTCAGACTTAGCATACATTGAGCTTTTATTATGCACATATTTTGCTTGTACATATGAACAGGTCCAGAGAAGAGACCGAACAATCTCAATCATGGGGGGCAACAACACAATGACCAACCTTTGGCCCCAAGAAGGCTACAATAACACAAAGGTAATGACTCCAGAATTTCAAACAGTAACTAACAAATGTTTTATTTTGCTTTCAGGTCCTAACTACCCATCATGAAGCACCAGAAACAACTTTTTCCCAATGTCGCCTACGTCAATGGTGGTAGGCCGATTTTATCAAGACTTTGCCCTTTTGGTGGCTACGTTGAGGATTATCTCTTCATACAGATCCCATGTTTCCATACTTGTACAGACGGTACATATGAATTAAAACTATTTTGAGAAAAAAATGATGAGAAAATGAAAAATGAAAAAAAATGAAAAAATAAAAAATGAAATGAAAAATTGAAATGACATGCAGAAACAAGATATTGGACAATTCAAATGTCCTTCAAAATCCATTTTCGCGAATGGTCGAAGAAAATCCATTCCTTTGGAAAAATCCAATCTTGTGATTGGTGCAAATTGATTGTACCCAGGGTAATGGTACAGCTAGTCCAGAGCAAACGGCTACCGATAAAGGCGAAACAAATCCGTTAATCCCTGTGCATTTGGGAAAAATACATTGATGAGGACCATTCAAAGGTCCATTGAAATCCATTTTTGCGAATGGTCAAGGAATTAAATCCTTGGAACCAAATGATTGTACCCAGAGTAATGGTACAGCTAGCCCGGAGCAAACGGCTACCGGTAAAGGCATATCAAATCCGTTGATCCTTGTGCATTTGGGAAAAATGCAAAGAAGATACATGACATCAATTGAATCAGATATTTAGATCTTCCAGACTTGATCTTACCCCTCCGTTGATGGAGTGGATAGATCCAACTCAGTCCTGCTTCTCCGTTGATGGCGTAGTAGGATCCAAATTGCAGACTTGATCTCGTCCCCGTTGATGGTGTGGCCAGATCCTATGCTTCTCCGTTGATGGAGCAGTATGATCCAAACTTGATCTTACCCCTCCGTTGATGGAGTGGATAGATCCCAACTTAGCCCTGCTTCTCCGTTGATGGCGCAGTAGGATTCAAATTACAGACTTGATCTCGTCCCCGTTGATGGTGTGGCCAGATCTCATGCTTCTCCGTTGATGGAGCAGTATGATCCAGACTTGATCATACCCCTCCGTTGATGGAGTGGATAGATCCAACCCGGTCCTGTTTCTCCGTTGATGACGTAATAGGATTCGAATTACAGACTTGATCTCGTCCCCGTTGATGGTGTGGCTAGATCCCATTCAATCATGCTTCTCCGTTGATGACGTAGTGTGATCCAGACTTAATCTTACCCCTCCGTTGATGGAATGGATAGATCCCAACCCGGTCCTGTTTCTCCGTTGATGGCGTAATAGGATTCAAATCACAGACTTGATCTCGTCCCCGTTGATGGTGTGGCCAGATCCCATGCTTCTCCGTTGATGGAGCAGTATGATCCAGACTTGATCTTACCCCTCCGTTGATGGAGTGGATAGATCTCAACTCGGTCTTGTTCTCCATTGATGGCGTAATAGGATTCGAATTACAGACTTGATCTCGTCCCCGTTGATGGTGTGGCCAGATCTCATGCTTCTCCGTTGATGGAGCAGTATGATCCAGACTTGATCTTACCCCTCCGTTGATGGAGTAGATAGATCTCAACCCGGTCCTGTTTCTCCGTTGATGGCGTAATAAGATTCGAATTACAGACTTGATCTCGTCCCCGTTGATGGTGTGGCCAGATCCTCATGCTTCTCCGTTGATGGAGCAGTATGATCCAGACTTGATCTTACCCCTCCGTTGATGGAGTGGATAGATTCAACTCAGTCATGCTTCTCCGTTGATGGCGTAGTAGGATCCAAATTTACAGACCTGATCTCGTCCCCGTTGATGGCGTGGCCAGATCCCCTTCAATCATGCTTCTCCGTTGATGGCGCAGTATGATACAGACTTAATCTTACCCCTTCGTTGATGGAGTGGATAGATCCAACCTGATCTTGTTTCTCCGTTGATGGCGTAATAGGGTCCAAATTGCTGAAATTTGATCTTGTCCCCATTGATGGTGTGACCAAATCTGAATCACTGAAGTTCAATCCTGCTTCTCCGTTGATGGCGGAGTAGGTCCAAATTACTGAAATGTTATCTTACCTCTCCGTTGATGGCGCGAATAAGATACAACCTTACACTTCAAGTCTTGCCTCTTCGTCTAACAAGTTCTCATTCTGCCGGTCTCGTTTTACCGTTGATGGTACAATTAGACCAAATTTTATATTTGCGGATATTACATGTACAAGAAAAAGAAGAAGAAGAAGAAGAAGAAGAAGAAGAAGAATATATGTCATATCATGCTTCTTCACCGGATGCAGTTGAATCCAGCTTGGTGGCCCTTGCATATCTTTCAATGTTACAACAAGACCAAGTTTTCTCCAAAGATGTCAACATCATGAATACCGCAGAAAGCCAAGCGTATTTTGTCTTCTTCAATGGTTTAGCCGCAGCTTTTGTCCTCCTCAAGGATCTCCTTATTTTGAAGATTTTGCTGACAAGAGCGGTGGAGTAAATGAAGTCAAAGCTTCAGTAGAGGAAGCGGTGGCCAGAAAGAGCCATAACTTTACCAAGAAAACCTCAACCTTACCTCAGTCTTACCAAAAAAAACTCAACTTCACCATAAGAGCCCCAACTTTACCAAGCAGAACCCTAACCTTACCTACAATAATCCTTACCATTCCAAAGAAGAATCCTTAAACCATACCAGATGAAATGGGTTATTCTCTATCTTTGCTCTATTGTCGTTATACAACAATGAGCAAAAAGGGGCAGCTGTAATAACCCATTTACACAAAAATAAGAACCCAAATACAATACAAGCCCAGAAATACAAAAGCCCAACAGACAATAACCTAAATCTAACAAACCCTAAACTATGGAAACCCCAGCCATCTTCAGCCGCCGTCGCCGCCTCCACGTGGCGAGCTCGGATTTTTCCTCACGGCCGGCCACCGCCTCTCCTCTGACACCACCACGTGAAGCCGCTGCAGCACCGCCACTGACCTGAAAAAAACAAGATATTTTCATGTTTTAATAATTTTATAAGATGTAAAAAAAAAAATGGGTATATAATACTCATTCAATCAGATCTAAAAAGGGGAGAAAAACGGCAACAAAATCAATCAAAAGAAACATATTTTCGAAACCGAAAGATCAGTCCGAATCCAAGCACATACCCAAATATTCGAAACGCACAAAAGAAGAACCAAAACAGAAGCAAAATCAAGTGAAAAAGGTAAAAGAAATATATAGGATTCGAAAACTTCCCTTTTAGATCTAGGTTTATACACGCTTCGGTTCGTAAATCTAGCCCCAGATCTGCGTTCCCCACATCGAACTACATTAAAAAAGAGGCTCCTTGCTCGTCGCCGGCGATCGGAACGACGGTCGACCGCCGTGGCTGTGGTGGTCCGGTGCCAAAAGCTGTTGGAAGTTGAGAGGCTCTCCAAGTTTAAATGTTAAACTTCAGTGGAAGAGGAAAAATGAAGTTTAAGGCAAAAAAAATTATAAAGGGGATATATATATGAATGACAAAACGGCACCGTTTTGGTGTCGGTTCATCGGGCCCAAAACGGCACCGTTTCAGGCCAGGGTATCCGACTCCGACCCGTGTAACCAGACCCGACCCGCGCTTAACCCGGGAAAATGGGTAAATTATGCGAGTAGTCCCTGCATTATCAGACCGTTCTCGTTTCGGCCTTCCAACTTGTTGCAGTTTCAATTTTGGTGACTAATTTCTCTTGATTAAGCCATTTTCTTCTATGTTCATTCAATTTTGTCCTATTTTCACTATATTCTAATCCCTAACATTTTCTTTTTTTGCAGATTAGTCCCTTTTTTTTACTATTGTCTTTATTATTATTATAATTATTATAATTATTACATGTTTATTATTATTATTATTATTATTATTATTATTTTTAACATATCATATTATTTTAATATACGTATATATATTTTAGTATCATAATATATATAAGATGTTTATTTATTTTTAAAGTTATTATAATATTCGTTGGTCTAACTCTTTTTATCATTTTTTCAGATTAAAATTACGGGATCGCAATATTATTTTTAACATCGAATTTATATTTTCGATTATATAAAATATTTTGTAACCGATAGGTGCCGATTTCGGGCGTTGTAGGGGTGCTCATCCTTCCCTACGCGTAACAGACTCCCGGACTCAACTCTGGTACGCAGACCTTGATTTTGGTGTTCCAATCACACCGAAAAAATAATTAGTGGCGACTCCCCGGATCAAAAACGGTGATTACAATCAGTCTTTTTCTTTTAAATTTTTGATCTTTAGCATGGGTTTTCTCTTACTGAATTCACTTCCACTCGGATTCCGGTTCCGACCGACGGGATTTGCCTCACTTATCAGCTATAAAGACCCGAGACTCGGAGTGGTTTTATTTTTGCCCGATTGACCGGAAGTACCCGACCGGCAATAGGCTCAACAGGGCTACCGAGGCCGGTTACTGGAAGACAACGAGCAAGGACCGGAAGATCTAGTCTAAGTCTAGCTTGATCGGCATGAAGAAAACCCCGGTGTTTTATAGTGGCAGGGCTCCGAGAGGAAAACGAACCAATTGGGTTATGCATGAGTACCGTACTACCCTCGATGAGCTTGATGGCACCAAGCCTGGACAGGTTACAACTTGATTACTATCTCTGTTTCGAATCGAATTTCAGCTTGTTTGTGATGGAAAATAGGGTTGATTTTGTTGTATTGATTGAGGGAATTAGTTGATTTCAATTCTACTGTTATTTAGATTATTGTTTTTCTTCTCCTGCAGAATCCGTTTGTAATTTTTCGTCTATTCAAGAAACAAGACATACCATTGAAGATATCAACGGTGATGAAGTTGATCCTGTTGTGTCGTCTCCGACCGAAGACATGATATTTGTGTTAGAAGTGCCTCAAGACACTCCTGCTGTAGAAGGTAAAGTCGAAACAGTGTTCGAAACCGGTGAAATTCGGCCTTTTGGTTTGCCCGGTGAAGTGATATCTAAAGCTGTTGAACCTAAACTTGAGTGCATCTGGATGGCTATAATGCTTATGGTGAAATGGATCAAGTGGCAGATCTACTTGATGAAGCTTTGAATCATCTTTACGATCCCTTGGGGGAGCCATTGTTTTCTCCATTGCACAATCAGATTGAAGCGGAGCAGACACCTTGGATGTTCGATCATGTCGGAATCGGTTCCGGTGGAGCGGAATTTCAGCATGACAGAAATGAGAATGATGCAGATATTTCAAACTTCTTGGATTCTGTAATGAACAATTCAGACAACTGCTACTGTGAATCAGATGGTGAAGTGGCTGAAGTGCTGGCTGGTAAGTAGAAGCTAACTAGTTACAAATCGTCCAACACTTATGAGTTACGGTAATGTATAACATAATAACAAGAATTTTCCTTTGGAGGAGCTAGGGACAGACATCGTCAACAAGGTAACTCCCCGAGGGACCAGACAAGATACCACAATTCCGAGTTTCTTGCAGGACGTCAACTTTCCCAGCACGGTGCCGTTCCAAAATGTGCTAAATAACGATGGAGAATCTAGCAAGCATACAGATACATCCTGTAATGTTGATAGTGCTGTCACTGGAATCAGGATTAGGCCTCGTCCTCGTCGAACTCAACCGGACACGGGAACTCCATGATACAGGGTAATGACTCAACCGGACACGGGAACTCCATGATACAGGGTAATGCACCAAGAAGAATACGTCTGCAGTGTAACCTTCAGGTCCGAGAATCAAAACCAGTTGTTACAAAGGTGAGAAGTTTGCAGGAGGCAGAAGTATCAGAAAAGGGTATCATTGTTGGCTGTGATGTGGATCATGCCACCATGGACGAACCCCAGGCAACACCCCCTTCTAATTCGAGCAGAACTACCATTGTTTCAGTTCAGAAAGAAACTTCATCTCTGTGGTCGAAGCTTTCAGCTCATCGTTCATGTAAGCCATTCATAGTTATTTTCCGAGTGACCATCCTGTTAATCTTGTTTGTAGGTTTGATTAGCACAATATCTTGTAATTCGTTGTGTATATACTTAAATATTCTTCAAAAAATTATAATTATTATATAGGTTAATTATTAACAAATATACAAGGAAACGAAGATCATTCAGTATGGGATAATTGTCTCAAAACAGTGAACGCCATCTAGCTCCGGTGCAAACCTTGCCCTTAAACGTTGCTTCTGTGGGGTCTTAACAACGCGGGGCGGCGGCGGCGGCGATGATGGATTCTTAGACACCGTCTCTTTGTTGTTTCCTTTTAAGGAAGAAACTTCCGTCGGCGTCGCTGTAAACTTCATGTTCAGGCCGAAATAATCAGACAAGAGAACTTCGAACGAACTGAACATAGACATCATCATCGTGAAAAACAAGCTGCTAGTCGGCTGTTTAGAGATTAATCTCGAAAGCTTTCGAATCTTTAGGGTGGAGGTTTTGAATTTGAAGAATTTTCGATGCGAAGAAGACGAATGATGGAAGGGGGATTTAAAGGGAAGAACAGAGACGTAGAAAGGCAGATTGGATAAGAAACAAAATACCAGACATATCTGGAAGAAAAATTATATCATGGGTCAGTTCCACCACGTGTCCATGGGACCGATTAATAATAACTACCCATTTCATCAATTTTTTTATATCATATTTTTTTTTCAAGTGAATCTTCATTTTAAAAATTAAAAAATAATGAGGTGGATGATTATCATTGGTCGGTCTCATGAATGACGTGGTGGGACTGACCCATGATATAATTTCTTCATCCGGAAAGACGGTGAGTTATCGGAGTCCACGTGGCGGAATGGACAGCTAGGATTTAGTTTCGGACAAAATAAAATTATGTTTTTAAGAAGGTAATCTGGATTTGTTTTCCAAGTAATGACGCCACGTGGTGGCATGGACGGCTAGGATTGAACTTGGCAGTCTTTTAGGACAAAACAAGATTCTGATGTTCGAAGGTAATCTGAATTTGTTTTAAATTCAAAGACTTATCAGATTAGAGGATGAGTTCCTGCAATAAGTTGGAACTTGGAACCTACAACTAGAAGTCACCAGAAACAACAACATACTACAAATATCATAAATTTTAAGTTTAACGTTAAATAAATATTTAAATTACAATTTTTATTTTAATTAGATATTTAAATTATTTTTAATTAAATAAATGTTTAATATTTTATTTTATAATCTATTTAAAGACTTTTATTAATACTCATCGTTAAATAGAGATAACAATAGATTGGACTTAGTTCAAATATAATCCAACTAATAATTTAACTTTCAATAGAATTCAAGTCTGAATCTAAATTTATTTATATAAATTCGAATTCAATCTAATAAAATATCTAAAATTTAAATCCGAAAGTTCAAATTTAATTATTTTTTAAGTATCAACTCAAATATATATCTTTAAATGAAAAAAAATATATATCAAATAAATATATTTAAATTTATAGGACAAACAAATCTCAACGAATATTATAATTCAATATAAAATAAATTAAAGTAACAGCTCAAACTACAATTAAAAAATTCAACAAAAAATAAATTATCCTTACATAAACTGCTATTATCTTACTAGTCTACTAACATATCTATTTTCTACGTCACAATTATAAAAATGTCTAATAAATATTATAATCTAAAATAATAAATTAAAAATATAATCAAAATGTTCAACTATTAGCATTAGCATTGGATATAGAAAAAAGTTTATAACTATCAAGTTTTCATTGTCAACAAAAACATATAAAATAAAACGATAACATAAATAGAATTATAAAACATATAAATCATCTAAAATATTAATCATATATAAAATTAATTAAATTTCAATATATATATTTAAATCTAAGAATTTTAAATATTTTTATTTGAATTCATATCAAATATGGATTCAAATCGGATCATGACAATATCCATATTCGATTTACCTTCTATTAGGACTTAAAATTTATTTTTAAATTCAAATTCAAATTTTTTTTAATCAGATTTGAATTAAATTCTTTATTTGCACTGAATCAAATTTAAATTATATTCTCATCCCTATAGTTAAAACATAAGTATGATATTCTGAAAATTTTAAAATTATATAAAAATAAATAAATTATTTAATTTCTAAAATATTTTTAAATTTTTTAAATTTCACAAAACAAATTTTATAAATTAATTTTATCATTGATTATCGCGTCTATCCGTTTACTATATTTGATATAAATTCTTCATCATCATTTTCTCTATTCCATCGTTGAAAAATCAATTGATATATTAAAATTATGTGTGAATTGATCAATACGAGAAGAATATTTCATTTCGCTAACAATATAAACCGGATATTACAGTTAATGATTTGTGTGAATATTTTAAAAATATTTAAAAACTTTAAATATATTTTAATTTATTTATTATACAATTTTATAATTATGAATAAATGACACATCTTAAGACATTAAGTTTATCACTCTTTTATTAATTAAATACTGAGTTCTTAAGATTTAAAATTTTTATTAATTAATTTAATAATGTTCAATAATATTTAATATTAATGTATTCAGTAATGTTCGACGCCCGTTATAAAATTTTCCTTTTAAATAGTCCAAAATAATTTAAATATCGTATTAGAATAAAGAATCGAGTTTAAGTAACTATTTGACGGGTTTTTATAACTAACGTTTGACCTTATAACTTCTTAATCTCGATGAAAAAAAATAAATAAATTAAAGTTTCTCTAAACGAAATTAAACTAAGTTTCAAAATGGATCATACAACAGAAAGGAAAATATAAACTGAAGATTTGTTCTTAATCAAACAAGCCGAATCCCATATCATCGTCACTCTCTTCCTTTTCCTCTTCCTTTTTCTCCTCAGCAGCGGGGGCAGCCGAAGCAGCACCGCCAGCAGCTGCGCCAGAGGAAGAAGCGACGGCAACAGGAGCAGCACCACCACCGGAACCAACGCTGGTGATGAGATCATCAACGTTGACCTTCTCAAGGAGCTTGGAGAAAAGACTTGGCCAGTAAGATTCAACGCTCACGTTCGCCGCCTTCACCAATGTCGCAATCTTCTCGGCCTACAAAAATTTTAAAACAGAAATAAATGATTAAATAATGAAAAAAATAGATATAAAGAAATTGAAAAGTAATTATATTCCACGTACGGTGATCGGGATTCCATCGTCGTGGAGGATCAACGCAGCGTATGTACAGGCGATCTCGCCGGTGGCCATTGTATTCAAGATTATTCAACAGTAAATCTGCGAAGCAATAATATATCAGGCATTCAGTTTAAATGAAATGAAAAGAAACAATACAAGCAGACTACATTCAGGGGGGAAATACCTCAGCGCTAGGGTTTGGGCTGCGTTGATCCGTCGGCGGCGGTGAGATGAATCAAAAGAAAGATTATATAGGGAGCGAAAAGCCAGCTACAGAGGGATCTAGGGTTTTCGGTTAAGAAAATGGGCCTAAAAAATTATTTGTTGGGCTTTAATTTCCTCTTGAATCAATTTTTTATTGAACTCTTAATTTATAAATATAAAATTATTAAACACTTAAAAATATTTAAATTTATATTTTTTTTTAGATTAACGCGTGTCAATTAAATTAAACTAATTTGATGTTGTAATACCCGAATTTCGTCCGAGTTTGAATATAAAATAAGATCGCAAGTAAATATTAAATATATATAATATAAATAATATTACAGAAATAAATAAATGAAATATATAAAAATAAAAATAAAAAATAATGGAAAAAGATGAGGCAGTTACTTTGGGGGTTAACTTTGTGTTTTCCATCGGTTTCAACGGGGGCATTACATTATCGAAAAATGGAAGAGTAGGGGATTTCATTCGGGGGATCTTCAGAAATTGCTGGAGGTTTCAACTCCACTCCAGGCCTCCATGTCGATGACAAGATGATCACATTTCAAGATAACAAGTCTACTGCTTTCAGGCATTACTTGGTGATACCAATGGAGTACATGTCAACAATCTTCAAAGACCAAATGAATATTACACATTGTTATCTCCAAGAAACTTCCAAAATTGAAACAAGTTGAAAGCATTGATTGTTCTCTGGAGGAAACTAAGGAGTTCACTGGCAAATGCTAGAAGAAATGTGCATGGTGATTGCTTCGGAGGAGACCGGCAGTGAGGAACCCACAATTTGAAGAATAAAAATCGGTCGTCGAGCTTTAGAGCACCAATCCAAAAGAGACTCCCTAAGCTAAAGCTTAACCACTTCAAAGACAAAGAGGACGTAAGTGTGTGCAAGGCATGCAGACCATGTTAAACATTGTCCAGATATTCGAATGCGATGTCATTGGAGCAGTTCAACAACAACACCATTTACTTACATCAAAATTTCCAGTACATTCACAACCACAAAATAATTCCACTTCATTATTGAAGCATTGATTCATGGATTTGGTTTGAAAAAATGATGATGGCATGGTGAACGGCAAAGATAGAGAGAGAAGCATTGCAATGTTTCTAAATTAAAAAAGTAAACATGGACAGGCTCCTGAGTTGAAGAAGAAAGCATGGATCAGGGGACAAAACATGATCAACTTATGTAAAAATAGTGAATTGCTACATGAAATCAGAAAGCAAACATGAAGCTGTTTAAACTTATATTAATGCTGCTCAGTGCTATAAGAGAACAACTACAAAGGAGGCTATATCTTGCTTTTAGCAAGCAGTGAACTTGTTTTGTGATATTGGAAGGATAAGCATGGCTGCAAGTTGTTTGGATGGCTCCAGTTAACATAGTAAGTTCAGTGTTTGGTCTTTTTATTTTTTAATTATTGTTTTTATTTTATTTAATTTGTTCGTATGTTTTTAGTTAATATTTATTTGTATGTATGTTTTAAAATCATAGATTTTGCTTAGGAGAACATTTAATTTTCACTTAGTAAATTAAATTAGAGCCTTTTAGAGTTAACCACTTTAATTAAATAATTAAATTAAATAAGGAGATAATTTAGTAACGATGATGTTCTAATCTTATACCTTGGATACACTAAGTGGTCAGTATTATGAAATGGCATTATGTTGGCCAAGAGTGTACTTCGGTATCGTATTCGGTGCGTCATCGAAACGTAGAAAATGGTAAATAATTTAGGATTAGATTTAATAAAATTAATTAGACAAAGATTAATAACACCAATAGTATTATTAATTTTGTTTGGTGTCGAAATGGTAGTGTCCGTGTATTCGGATGTTATCATAATACACCCGGTGAAATTAATAATTAAACAGGGTTTAAATATTTAATTAATGAAGCCTTTTTTAAGTTAGAACTTAAAATTGACAAGATAATAATCGGTCATGCATTTAAAACCTTTTGGGTAAAAATTTATATTTCTTTAAATACGAGTCAAGATTTCCTATTTTAGGACGTCTTATTCAAAGCTCGTATTTAAAAGAAATGTATCTTTTTATCCAAAAGGATATTCTCATTCGAGCGATATTTATTTGGCAATAACGAATTAAATTGATATTATTATTCGCAATACCAAAATGCCACGTGTAATTAAAAGGTACCGATTTTCGGGCGCTCGTAAGGGTCGTCCTTACACGTAACCAACTCCCGAACCCAAATATTTTTAAAATGAATCTTTGGTTTGTTTTATGGTGTCTGACCTACCAAAGTGGCCAGTGGCGACTCCAAATTAATTTTAAAATTCAAAATGTTTTTTTTCAATAAAATTTGTTTTTTTTCATATTTAATAGCAATTAAACTCGATTTTCCAAAATCAACTCGCCAGGCTATTTTTCACACTTTTCGTTTTTAAAACGATCGCGACAGATGTTATATAAACCTTTTTAAAAATTAATTTCAATTAAAAAATTAATATATATGGGATAAATTAACAGTCCATTTTTATCTTTACAAATATATATAGCATAATATAATCTAATATAAAATAATATAATATATTCTTGTTTATATTATTTATTTATAAATTTTCTTTCGTAACCTTAAAAGTATTTAAGACGGTTTTGATTACAATGTTAACTAAGGTGAATATGTGTACTATCTGAACATTTGATCTGGTAATTTTTAGAACTCGTGTAAAAAATAAATATTATATTATTAAATATAAAATATTAAATATGTTATTATATTAATTGTTAGGCTTTCAATCGTTTAATTTTTAATTATATTGAATCGATCTATTAATCTTTAAAATCGTATAGTTATTTTGTAACTTTTTATAATAAAAAGAGTCAACAAAAAAAATATATACTTAAGAGGCTATATAGTTGTATCGTGTTTAAAATCGTTTTGTTTATATTTTACAATGTGTTATATATCAAACACCGTAATAAAAAAATCTACAAATATGAATAATTTTACTTTAAAATTAGATTTTAAATTTTTATCTTTTAAATCTTAAATTTTAATCTTTAAAATATAAATTTTAGATTAATTCTTAACCCCTAAATTTATTTGCTTATAAAATTATTATATAAAATATTTTTTATAATTAAATTAATATTTCAAAATTATGAAACTAATTTATAAATAGAATTCAAATTTAAAGTTAAAGGATAAGATTTAGATATTAAAAATTTAAAATTAAATTGAATTTAAAAAGGTAAAAATAAAAAAAATTCTTAAAAAAAAATGTCATTTATATCCATATATTCATCGTTATCTATCAACATGTACGGCAAATAATAACTTATAATATGAATTTAAGTATATCTAAATAAATAAAATTAATAGTAAAGATACTAAAATTATTAATAAAAAAGTAAATAAATATATTTTGTTATTTATTATCATCATTCAACGGTTTAAAATTATTGTAAAACTTAATGAGTTTTATATCATATAACTTGATCTTATCCCCATATATGATTTTATTTTATTAATTATATATTTATTTAATAAATAATATTTTATTATTATAAGATATAAAAATAAATAAATTTATTAAAAAATTCAATTAAAAAATTAATGTTACCATAATTAAAATAAGACAAATCTATGGTAGTTAGGCTATAAAAATATTTTTATAGATCTAACGCTCCATGTCCGTAAAAATTATATAAATATTAAATTAAATCCTAACAACCTTACCCAATTATAATAGAAACAAAATACAATTCAATCACGTGGAAAACAAGGTTGTATTTATGGTTGTACCAATAAGCACAGTATTTAAACGGCGTCGTAGGAGAACATGGAACACAGTATTCCGGGCCGGAAAACATTTGTTTGTTTACAGAGGAATCTGAAAACCAGTTGATCATGGCGGTTGCTGAAAATGCCGGGGCGAGAATCGGGTCGGTTGGTGGAGATGTGGAGATTGCTGAGAAAGGCACTTTCGAAGAAGAGAAACCAGCAGCAGCTGTTAACAGTAATGGCAATGACCTGAGAAATGGGTTTGACGAGGAGAATCGGAAGGAAATGGTTAATGAGGTTAGGAGTGTGGAGAATGGGGGAAATGGGGGGATTTTGAAGAAGGGGATGAGTGATTTGGCTGAGATGTTGTCTAAGCTTAACCCAATGGCTGAGGAATTTATACCTCCTTCCCTTGCTAATCATCAGAATGTTAAAGATAATGGATCTGCTGAAAATGGGAAGGTGTATTTTACTTTCCTTTTGCATTTGGCAAGTTTCTTTAATTCTATAAAAAAAAAAGGGTTTAAATTTGATTTTTTGTTGTTAATCTTCTGTTGTTCTTTTCACTCAGAAGAGGAGTAAGAAATATGGTCAAGCGAAGAGAAAGTTGAAAAAGAAAACAAGCAATGCTCAGAGAGCTGATGCTATTAGGAACACTGTTTATGTTACTGATATTGGTCCACAGGTGAATTCATTTTCACACTTTTTGGTTTCACTCTCTTTGTGCATTGGTGTAGTTTATGTTACTCCGAAGTTTCATTTTTATCGAAATACTCGTGTTTAGAGATGGACCGAGGGGTGTTAGTTGCAGTCGCACTCTTGAAAGTTCTAATTCTCATATAGTTTATCATGATCTAAGTTTGAATTCTCTAAAATTTTGTAATTCGGCACCTTCTAAATTTGTAAGGTAAGTCTCTAATGGTTCGCACCTTTGACGTAAAATCATGTGTTCGAGCTGGACACACATCCTTTATGGTCATTCACACAAGTCTGAGTACCGATGTAACATAGGCCATAGGGTATAGTGATATGTTACTGACTGTTAATGCTTGTTGTATAGGTTACTGAGGAGGCTCTTGCAGGTCTTTTTCTGAGTTGTGGACCGGTATTTGTTTTCCTCTGATTTAGTACAAAAATTTTCAGTTTATTCAGCTTAATAGTGTTGGATTTCCCCCCTAGGTGTAACTTCAATCTCGTTTTGATATGTAGATTGTTGATTGTCGCATATGTAGTGTTCCTATTTCGTCTCTCCGCTTTGCCTTCATCGAGTTTCATGATAAAGGTATTACTGAAGTCTTATGAATTTGGTAAGCATTGATATCTGCCCTCCTTTTACAGCGTTGATGATTCGATTTTTTTCACAGAGGATGCAAAGGCTGCTTTGAATTTGTCCGGAACCGTTCTCGGGGTTTACCCTTTGAAAGTGCTGCCTTCCAAGACTGCAATTGCACCGGTTAATCCGACATTTTTGCCCAAGGTATAGTATGAATATGATGAACGAACTTCATTCTTTGTTCTAATTTACGTATGTTCTCGTTTTTAGTGACTCGGCTTTGACTGTTTTATGCTCTTCAGTCCGACGAAGAGCGTGAGATGTGCTCTAGGACCATTTACTGTACAAACATACACAAGAAGGTAGTTTCTAATGTCCTATTTCTTTTCTTGAATGCAAGTGTCATCGACAACCGGAGAAATGATTCCTGGTTTGTTTGTTCAACTGAATCAGGTTACTCGAGCCGATGCCAAGCTCTTCTTCGAATCATGTTGTGGAGAGGTTTGTTGTTTCCCACGTGACCTATTTTATAAATACTATGATCAAACACGTATGTCGGGTAAAATAAATCTTCCTCCAAGTCATTCGAATCAACTGCCATCATCTCTTCAGGTTCTAATAGTTCCATATCATCTTGTATCACCTCTAGACATGGGATTTTCTTGTCCCTTAATGTCAAAGTTGTGCCATCATTCTTATAGGTGCATCCCTCGATTCGCATCATACGTATTCAAATCATTGATAAACAGAGTTTTCTCACCACATCCTCTATAGAACCTATCCCAATTTAGTGACGGAATTTAACACTCGTATCTCAACTATACAACATGCTGTATCACATAGCAAAGGGATTGGAACTGGCAGTACAAGCCCTGGGGGAGATATTTCCTGTCTTGTAAACTTAATGAGTTCGTACTGAACATTTTCTCTCTATGTTAGGTTCGACGTTTGAAGCTATTGGAAGACGCTCATCATCCAACTCATAGTGCTTTTGTTGAGTTCAGAACGGTATTTGCTCATTCGCTAACTTTATTTACTGAAGTGGTTGCAATATTCGGTTTTTGGTATGGATTGGATTGTCAATTTACTGAAACTGCTACAACTTGCTTGCTAGGTTTCTCTAATTTTTTCCTGTTTGTAAGGATGATGTTCATGTTCTATATTCACTATTTACAGGCTGCTAGTGCCATTGCAGCTCTCAACTGCAGTGGCGCAGTTCTGGAATCACTGCCGATAAGGTTGGTTTGTGAGACTCTTTCTTGTGTGAGCTGGTGTCTGCAATTTTTTCAGGTTGTAAAATCAAAATTTTTCTGTCATTTTATGGGATTATTTGCCTTTTAAATATGCAGGGTAGCCCCATCAAAGACGCCTGTTCGCCGCCGTGCCCCTCACCCTGCAGCACACTGAGTCATCCTTGCTTTTCTTCTTCTCCAAGGAACCACCTATATACACGCACACTGAGTCATCCTTGCTTTTCTTCTTCTCCAAGAAACCACCTATATTCACGCACTCGTACGTTATGTGATACAGCAGTCGAAAGTACTTTCGGAGTTGATGTTATCCTCTTGTTCCTGTGTCCTAGCTCGGTACAATTGTTACTCGCAGCGGCATAACTGTGTTGTTTTGTTTTAACTTGTAGAGTTGTATGTGAATTTGAAGACGTGAATGTACTCGTTTCGGTTGCATATTACTGTGCATTTTCTACGAATGTATGTTCCCGAAAGACGGATTTGTTCTAACACTCGATGATCTAAATAGACAAATCCCAGCAGAAAAGGAGAAACAAATTATCTAATTCAATAATGCTGAATCCCAGTACTTCATTATATTAATGCATCACATTAGTTTGTTACAACAGAACCTGTGCTTTCACAGCAGATGATGATACCACAGAATTGAGCTCCACTCCTCGGCTAATACGATAGATATGGTTTGAACTAATGTACCGGATCGGACAGCCATGCCAGAGCCTGTTTATACTGCTCTGTATACTCTCGCTGTTCAGCCTATCAGGAGTGGTATGTACTGGACCGTTAAGCATCCATCTCCCAGACACAGAAATCCGAGTTTGAGGAACCCTATACTGGAGAATAAGACTACCATAGATATGTGATGTGAATGGAAATTGATGGAAACATTGCCATTGATGTCTGTGTGGGGAGATGAAAAGAATCAAACTCCCATCCACGTATATGCGCGGCGGCGGGACTCGGCTGCCACGATTCTTTGTGGATTGTATCAGCTGCTGTTCTAGCATCCTCCTATTTGTCTCAAGTTTTTCTGTGCTTAGAAACCAGGGACAGTCGGAATACTTGTTTCTAATTGTTGTCCTCAGCTGTAACACAGTTCTGGTTTGGTTCTATCTAAATAAACTTATGTAATTTCAAAGCCATTGTGAACAAGCAAATGCATAGCTTCTTTCTTATTTGTAATTTTTGCTCAATCAATTTATTTCGAGTCTAATTTTATTCATTTATTAAAAATAATCGTAAAATAAATTCTACTTGTTACTTTCAAGATTTTATTTAATTTACACTAGGTAGTTAGGTTAATCATGCTTTAAATAAACTCAACAGGCAACTAATGAAAAAACCCATATTCAAATTTGGATACTCGTACCGGTATCCGAATATGAGTCGAACACAAAATGTCTGATACGAATATTTCAAAACAGCAACATAGGAGCATGACAAAACATTCAAACAATGGAGTGTCAAGAGGCTTAAGACAGTTTAAATAGTAGTAAGCTTGTGTCTAAAGATCCAGGAGATACATTTTAACTACAAAAATAATACCCCCCAAAATTGCTTGCAATCTCCATAATGTCATATATCCTGCCAGAACAAAAAAAAATACAATTGGTAAATCTCTAGATTATTTACTTAATTGATATGACAATTACAAAATCCATGAAGTGTATGCTTTACTGATAAACTACATCGGTTCATTAAGGTCGAGTTAATCGTTAACCCGATAAGCCCCATACAAACCTATAGCTGCTTACTAAGGGAAAAACTAGAATCGCTGGTCAAAACCAAGTTATTCCGAATCGAGTGTGAATGTTGGATAGGTGTGTTCAGTTTCAAGGATCATATATATATTTGTGTCTAGACATGAATTGGATATTAGCGTTAGACACGGGTAATTCGAGAAAAAATGAAAGTGCAGTAACTGAATACGAGATGCACGGATATCACAATGATTAAACAATAACAGAAATATGAGCTAAATGTACTCACTATCTTTTCGAAGATAATGCAGCCCTGGTTGTCCTGCCACGTTACAAGACAAACTTGATAAGCTTAACACATAAAAACATCAAACTTCAGCTATCGACCAGATGTCACACATACCTGCCCTGCTGTCTTCCGACATTAGAATTGGACCTTCCGTGTCCAGATACCTTGCTTTCAACACTTGTCGCACGTGATCTCTCCAAATGTGATACATTACTTTCAGCAGGATCTTTACCTTGGCTCAATATTTTTACGTTGGAGAAACCTCCGGACACATGGTTGGAACCACTTGGTCGAAGAGCCTGGTTTAGCCGATTAGGCTGTGCAATCGGTGTAACAGCAACAGAAGGCAAAAAGGAATATGAAGATGGAGCTTCAGCAGCTGCAGCAACTTTAGCAACAGCAGCAGTGGCTGCTATCATTTCTTGTGCTCCCTCTTGAAGCCAAATATAATCACCCTCAATTACGAATAACTGAAATCATATAGCAATCACATTATGAAACCTTCAGAAAATGTAGCCCCCAGGCCAACAAATAAGTAAAAAGTAGAAAGAAAGAAACCTTAGGGTGGCTAGCAACAAAGTCATCTAGTTTTCCATATTTTTTCTTGTAATCATGCCAGTGCAATGGTGAAAGCATTTTCCCCAGCCTATTTGGCAGCTGCAATTGATTGATACAAGTCAAAACCCATTTGTTTAGGGTTCAATACCACAAAACTAAGTTGTCTAATGAAATTTAATAGTAGATCAACTAACCGTTGAGCTGATACGAATTCTGCCACCAGTTGGAATTGTGCGAACTATGCATGCCAATAATGATCTTTCATCAAGAAGAGCAATCTCTGGTGGCTTAACTGATTTCAAAATGTTAGTCTGCCCAGATGAAACAGACTTTTCAGGCAGAAAAGTATTAGTAGCATTGCTGCTTGCTGTTTCATTGAGATTAACAGAGTGCACCAACATATCAGGAGGAGAAAGGTTGGCAGCAGTATTTGCTTCTTCTGCTGATATAACTTGGTCCTCAAGCACATGATTATTCATGTTCAGAATATTCAGTTCCTGTCCAGTTCGAATTTAAATAGAGATTAGATCCGAGATATACAACCATCAGAAGAGTAGTCAAACTTACAAACCTTGGATTCACTGCTCTGTTCATGAGTAGTCAAAGCATCGTGAATTTTTGAGGAAACCTGTTCCAAGCTTGGTTCTGATTGGGGGTCCGTAACATAATTTGATGTGATTGAATCAAGGGCCTGCAGAAAAGGGGAAAGTTACAAGAACAAATGATAACGGGACTAAGCATTGTGAATGAAACCTTCTTGATTAAAGACCTGTGCTTTCACAGGAGATGGAGATATAACAGAATTGAGCTCTGGCCCTTGGTTAATATGATCACGATGGTCTGGTCTAACGGTTTGTTCATTGACAGACATATCATATTCATATGTTGAGTCTGACCTCCCAAAGCTTTGATCATTTTGGGATGCTGGAAGTTGATTCTGTGCAGAAAGCTGGAAACCTTCTGATGAGATCTGAAAAATATGATAAAAACCCTTTATATAACAGAGAAACCTAGACAAAATTGATAACAAGTTGATTTGACCCTACCTGTTGGTTCTGCCACTGCTGGTTTGACAAAATTGTTGGCATCGAGTACTGTCCAACATGAGACGCCACGGGATGGGGAAAACCCTGTTGATGCATGACAAATGAATGCAGAGCAGGCACCTGCCCAGGTGGGAGGTACGAAGGCATCCCAAGTACAGATGAGAGACCAACTGGAACACTTGGAATACGGTCATTGTGATTCTGATAGCAAAAACAGTCATATAAGGGGAACAGAAAAAACTAATAGAGAGTTATATAAACAAGATAAAGTGAAAAAAATGAAATATACATAAAAAGCTCCAAACTTTACAAATAAAATTTAATAGAATGAGATGACTAGCATCAACTGAACCAAAAATTAGTTGGAATGTAGAAAGAGGAAGGGAGCAGAGCGAATATCCCCTTCTTTAATAAAATTAAAGATACAGTTATATGATATTTTCCAATGAAATACGTAACCATATTAGAAAAACATACAGCTACGATCACTATATACAATTTTAGAAATATTAAATTTCTGATTAAAGCACAATCTAATCAACACCACATCAGAAAAAGTCAGCAGTCGTACCTTAGTAGGCGCATTACCATCTGAAATAAATGATTGAACACTGTCTGAAGCACCATTCGAAATGGACCAAGTGTTATTTGTTGAAACACTTCCATTAGAATCCACTTGGTTTCCATTACTTTTACCCAACTGAGATGAATCTTCTGATTTTGCTTGGGATGCATGTGATTCATCAACATAAGAACTATTCCCCTCTCTTGCACCAGCCAGCTCAAATTGAAGCTGATGTATTGCATGTAAATGAAGTCTCTCCATCTCCGCAAACTAAAACAAACAGGAACAAGTTCAATCTAAATTCACCAAAAATGACATCAAACCTATTTATGTAGGGGAAGCGTAAACAAGAAACTAAAAGCTCGTCAACCTGTCTCTGACAACCATGCCAGAGTTGGTTATATTGCTCTGTACGTTCTCGCAGTTCAGCCTGTAAGGAGTGATTTGTACTTGACTGTAAGGCATCCACCTCCTGGGCACGAGAAATCCAAGTTTGAGCCTCCCTCAATTGTTCATCCTTATAAAGAATGGTTTCCTGAGCAGCCCTTTGCTGAAGAATAAAATTACCATTAGGAAATACTGCTTGATCTATCAAACAATAATGCAGTTAATTGAAATTGTCACATGATTTCTATTGTCAATACAAAAAGACCATTCTTGTAAATTAGGTTAATACGGAAATAAGTATTCAAATTTATTCTCTTAGAGAAGAGTTCTTTTCAATCAGGGGGATGATGGAGAAGATTCTTCCAAATCCTGGAAGAATATCTATTTTAGATGTAAATTTAGAAAACAAGACTTAAATCAGTGAACCTCATTTTTTGGTTTATTTTATTAGCCTTTCTTTGGGTTTGGCACAAGCGAATTACTTTCTCATGGACTTAAAATTGAGCTGTTTGGTAGCTCTACTATGGAGATTATATTAGGTTTCAATAATTGATATTCTTGACATTGACAACTTTTACTTGATACAAAGAAGATTGCTGCAATCATTGGGTATTGTTATATGGGGTTACTTACTCTACTTCAGGGTGAAGCAGAATATTCACACTCTTAACCTCCGGAATTAAAAGTTAAAGTAAATGTGCATTAAAATCATACAAATATATGTACCTGTTCTTGCAACTCAATAAGCTGCCTCTCTTTCTCATGAACGTGCTCCTGAAGATCATGAATCTGTTTCAGGTGTTGAGCTCTCTCAGCTTCTGAATGGTCACGTTCTCTTCTGCCAATAGAAAAAGAACAGGAAACCAACTCAGTTTCAGAACACTCGAACCTCAGAATCTAGTTTAATATATTACAAAACAGACACTGATAACAGCGATTGCTAATTACTAGGAAACGTCATTCAGAGACAAATATAAGCTAATATATTAACTCAACCCTTGAATAAGTTTAGAAACTTCAATGGCATTGGTTTCACAGCAACTGGAATATAAACAAATCATTCACGTCACTGTTACTGCTTTAAGGTTCATGTTTACAGCAAATAAAAAACGGTCCAAAAGACAAACACACACCTAAAAGTTGCCAATTCCTTATTTTGCTCTCTGAGAAGGTCTTCCTTTGCCCAGGCCTGCCACTTTAATACAAGGAGCATTAATTTTTACATGACTGAAAAGACCACTCTTTACTTTTGAAAGATAAAAGAGAATGAACAAATCAACAGACCTCTTCTCTTTCTACTTTGATGGCATGTAGTTCTCTATCTTTCTCTTCCATCTTCCTTTTCAATTCATTTATGGTCTTTTCACTTTCATGGATTTTCTCCTAACAAAAATGAATCCAAAATACAGATTGAAAGGGGAAAGAGTCATCTAGTAGAATTTAATTGTAATAGCATGCATAGTTAATAATAGTGTATGATAGTCAACATGTATTCTACAATATGATTTGATTCCCTACAAAACTGATACATATCTCTATCAAGAATTGGGTTTATCATGAAATGTGGTGGAGTATCCATCAATAAACAAAGCGAATCAAGTTGTTTATGATACATATGATAACTGCAATACTCTGTGAATACTTTTAACCTAAATAACATAAAATTTTTATACTTTAGTTGATAGATTAACATGAAAAATACAAAAAATGTTATTTAAAAATACATTATTAATGAGACAGTCGAGAGTTTCAAAAATAATCAAATCTTTATTTATGCCACATTTCACTCAATCTTATATATAAGTCAAGTACTTTATTTTTTTACTATGTATATATGTTGTTTATTATATTTTTTAAAATTATTTACTATATCACTCACAAAACAATAATACCAATTCTCAAAAATAAGGTTTATAATAATTAATTTTTCTCTCATTTTTATAACGTAAAGAACAGTTAAACTATGAATCACATTTTAAAGTCAAACCTCAAGCTTAGCAGTGGCATTAGCATGGGCCTTGATTTGAGCATCACAGCTGCTCTGTATATCCAGGACTCTCGGTCTTGCAATTGCCTGAGCTCGGAGTTCAACCTCCATATGTTGGAGATCTTCTCTCTGTTTAGTTACATTGTGAATCTGCTGCTGCAACTCATCCAAACTTTCATCAACCGTAATAGAAATGAAGTCCGCATCGGCAGGCTCTCTTCTATGCTGCATAGCCAAAAGGTTTCAACCATTGTTTAGCTTTCATTGTTCTCAAAATGGACTTTGCTTTTAATAACATGAAACTTACCTCATATATGGTTCTCTCATCTGATTGGTCCAACTTTGATCTTCCCAGATCCTGCATATTGCAAGAAATCTGAATAAAACAAACAATCAACACCAATGGTCCACTAATAATAATAGCAATTATAATCTTTCACAGTTTAATCAGCATTAACTTGATGCTCAATTCCGTCCTTCATTGTTTGACATTTCCAAATCTTGGGATGAAGCAAACACATAAAACAATTTAAGAAAAATCAGGTTCCGAGCTATTTAACAACCAATGAACCACAACTTGCCACCAAAGTGAGCTAAATAAATTATATTAATGAGAAACTTAAGCAAAGGGGGTAAAATAAGTACTGATTGAAGATGAATAATCAAAGGATATACCAGTAAAGTGTAAACAAATTAATCCTAAAAGATAGGGGGGGGGGGGGGGGGGGCAGATAAACCCTAATTTTTTAGCTCACGCAGTTAAATAAAATTAGTGCAGGTACTTGTTCCTTTTTCTAGTCTCGGGACAATTAGGAATTTCATATTCGAATAGAATTTATCCGCATTTCAAAACATTTTCATAAACCAGATAAAACCGAAAGCAAAAGTTATGACGATTAGATTAAAATCACCACTTCATCCCCAGGGTTCTGAACCACATTAAGTTCAGAAACGGCACGCCACTCCTCCCGCGACGGTGATGCCATCGGCATCGAACCACTCCATCCGGCGGCGACACTAGCCGCGGCCTCCATCGGATCAGAGTGTCTCACGATGCTTCAACTCTCCCACTTTCTGTATCTGCAAAAAGCAGAGACAAAATAGTGTTTTCCGGAATGAAATAAATCAAAACCCTAGAAGCGAAGAAATTTAGGAGGAGTTGAAACGGTAAAAGAGGGAACAAAAATGGGGGAAATTGATTGGGGTTTAAGGATTGGAGGGTTTTTGTACAATTAAAGCGTGTTGTTTGAGATTTGAAACGCCAATTGCGAGAGGGAAAGATGGTCGAGTCTTCGTGAAATCTCGACTCAGCCAAGACTCCCGCCATTTATACGACAACCTCATCAACAACATTATGATTCCATCGCAAAAAATTACTGTATCCGGCCCATAGCTCGTTTATTAAAAATTAGTTATATAATTTTTAAGGAAATTATATTATGGTATTATCCGATAAAAATATTTATCTCATAATTATTTTTTATATCATTAATTTAATAATATAATAATTTCTAAAAAATATTAAATAATATGAAAAAGAAATTAGTAAAAATTTATTGGATAGGAAAAATAATAGAAAAAATATGAAAATTGTAAATTTTTATTAGATAAGAGTACGATTGATATAGTAAATCAGTTCATGATATAATTTTTTATGTATTTTTAAAGATAAATATATTTTATAACATGTAAATAAGGAGTAAAAGATTACGTAAAAATTTGAACGAGTAAGTGACATAAAAAATTAGTTGATTGATTTTTTTGAATTAAAGCTATAAATAATATGATAAATCAAATTTATAAATGACAAAATAAATAATTATAGTTTAAATCAATAATTACAACATATGATTGAACTAATAATCGAATATGTCTGGACTAAATCATGACAGAATGAGACTAACCTTTGTAAAAATAATGTTTTGATATAATAATTGAAAAATAGTTTTTGACTAATTTGAAAAGACTTCAAAAATGTTTCTTATGTCCAAACAACTTGAAAATATATTTAAGATGTTTTTGAAAGTTTTTAAATATCTTTTGAATGATTTAAAGAAACCAAAGAACTGATTTTTACCCAGGTGTTTCGATACACCCTCAAGGTGTTTCGATACATGTTCTTCAATGCCATGGTTTCAAAGGCAAAACTACAGTGGTATCGATACTAGTATCGATACCTTTTCACCACTGTGATGTTCTGTTTCGAACCATGTTTCGATACACCCCCAACGGTCGAAACGATTTTATAAAAAAACCCAACGGCTAGGAGCGGTATCGATACCTGTTCATAAATACAGATTAACGATCATTTTCCCAAATAGGGTGTTTCGATACCAGTCATACGTGTATCGATACCACCTGCACCATAAAAGGAAATAAGCTTATTATATCAACACTTGTGAGCTCAATGTTAATGTATGCTCAAGTGTCTTAGGATTGGGTGGGTGCTTAGTTGCAAACACTAACCTTATTAGAAGGATTCAAGTTTGTTAAGTTTTCTTGTTTGAGTGAATTCTCAAAGTTCGGTTGTAAACTTTAGACGCTAGATTCGGGTTTGAGTCTAGGATTGTAAGGTTATCCCTTTGTTCCTCGAAAGGTTAAAATTCTTAGTGAATTTGAAAATCCTCAGTGGAAAGCTAAGGTAGTGGATATAGGTACTTGTTCGAAGGCCGAACCACTCTAAAATCCTTGTGTTCAACTCTTATATTTTTGCTTCCATAACCAACCACCCAAATTGTCACTTCTCCGTCACTTGACGAGTTTAATCGGTTATTCATCGAACACTCCAAGCCCAACAACCTTGAATCTTAAAATTCTTGGAACCTCAACATGATAATTAATGCTCAACAAATGCTGGAAAAAGAAAAAGAAAAGTACAAGCTTTTTTTTTCTGTTTGGTTCTCGGCAGAGTCAAGAAAGTCCATTCCTCCTGGCATAGTAAACTTCCAGGCTGCAGCGTTGTTTCCTCTACTAACAATTTCTGGATATGAAGCTGTTACTGGCATTCTGCTAGCTGGAAAAGAAAATGAAGTTTATGGCTTCAGAAACAATGAAAAATAATGGTAGTTCTTGAGACAATATAAAACCAAGTTTTTACTGGTCCAGTAGAATTCCAGTTCCTTAGAAAGTATATTCACATTGTGAAGTATGATCAAGACAACTAGTACAACTTGAAGAAGACTGTATCTGGAAAAGAAATACAGTTTTAATATACATGTCGGATTGGACCGGCCACCGGTTTCCGGCTAAAATGATTCAACGGGATAGTCCCGTTTTTTCAACACCAATAGCGCGTTTATACGGTATAGGTATATATAGGAAATAGGATGAATACTGGTAGTCTAGTAAAAGTTTAAGAAGATTGTAACCAGAAAAGTTCCGGTTTTAATATCGGTCTGGACAGGCCACCAGTACCCGGTTAAAATGGTTGAACCTGATAGTCCTGTTTTTTCAACAGACACAGGTACAAGTATGTATAAGCAAATAGGGTTTCCACATACTGGCAAGTATGAACAAGGCAACTAGTACAACTGTATCCAGAAAAATTCCAAGACAGGTCCCCAGTTCCTGGTTCAAATGGATGGTCCGGTTTTTTCGACATTGACAGCTCTGATAAGGTACTTGTAAGCATATGTAAGCAGAAAGATTTTCACATATGAACAAGATAATAAGAACGACCTTAAGAAGACTGTATCCAGGCATGACAAATATATCGTAAAGAAAGGCTGCTTGACTCGGATTCATGTATCGACCTGCTTTTTATTCTTCATCAACGTTTTACATACATTCATATGCATAAGAACTGACTAAGTTTTCCTGAGACTTGAAGCTCATATAAAGTATGTTACTTTAGAACAGCATAAATACATGTCTAAACTATTGTCATCTACCTATTACTCGAAGATGCGGATTATACTGGTTTTCATTTCAAACTACGACAAAGTTAGTTGTGTTAAATGTAACTAACAAGGTCCCTGCACTCTCTATCTTTCCCACTGTGCTCTTAACATAGTCTATGTTGTTGCAACGAAGCTCATGCAGATTGGAGGACGAACCTTAAACAAAGAAAGGATTGACAAAGGTAGAAGCCATAGCCCATCTCCGCATATCAAGCCGGATGCCACAGCAGGAACCATTAAACCAGCCTTCTTGTCGTTTAGCTTGTGCCATGCGAAAACAACCAAACTCCCCACACACATATCGATTGCAAAATAAGCACCAACAAGGAAAGGCACAGCCATAGCCATTGGAAGGGGAATCCATTTCCCGATATACGTGGAAGTAAAATCTCTCAACAAGTTGGCAGCTATGGCAAAGGAAAAAAAACCATAGCAGAGCTGCAAACAATGCTGGGGAAGGGCAGAGAAGCCTTGAACACCTAGAATTGCCATATTTCGGTAAATGAGAGCATATGGGGCTTTGTATTGACCATCAGGGTTCCCCAGATCGAAAGCTTTATAGAAGAGAAAGAATGTAAGAGGAGCTACAACACAGCCGATGGCCGTTCCAATAGCCTGGCTGAGAAGCATGGATCTTGGGGAAGTGAGAGTTAGATGACCGGTCTTGAGATCATGCATCAAATCAGATGATATAGAAACAATAGATTTAATAAGACCACAGCCCACGAGTCCTGCAACGACACCGTTTTCCTTTCCAGACAAAGAAGCAAGCACGAAGAGGGCTACTTTCCCATAATTGTAGGCCATGTTCATGTCAGTCAGACCAGCACCATAAGCATTGCAGAAGCTCAAAGAGGGTGCAAGAATGTAAGCAACAACTACATAATACCATTTTAGCTCGGGGAACATCTGAGGGATCACAATGATGGAAACAATAGAAAAAATAGTGTACCCCGCACATGCTACCCACAGAGGAATGCTCTCTCTAATGAATAGTTCATTTCGGTGAAGATCATCCAGATGCTGCTTCTGGTTATCGGACGCTGCATTACAAGTAAAGAATGGTAGTAAAGCTGCTATTCTCTAGGAAGTTAGTAAATTTTTTATTCTATACGATCTAAGAGAACATGGTGACCCGTATCGGGTTTAGCACTTCCAAGATCAAATGAACACCGTTTTACATGTCTCGTGATAAAAAAAAGGAACATTCAAAACATTTTAATTTCTTACATGCCCTTGTAAAATGAAAACAGTCCCTTCTAGATCCAAAGGAGATGGTAGCTATAACAAGTGAGTAATTGAAGTAATAAACTTGAGAAGAGCCAAAGAAAAGACATTTTACAATGTAGCTGACTTACATGTTTTAAGGTTACTACTTTTCACTCTAGTGTGGATGTTTCTTGCAGTGAAAAACAGAATCTTCAGAAAATTGTAGAGCCCGTCCCCCAGAATTAAAGCAATAGAAATGAAAACCTGCATGATAAATGAAATTAATGAGAAATTTGTATCAATATTGTTGCCAAAATAATAAAAAAAATCTTCAAGAGAGAAGCTGTGCAAACCTTGTAACCATTTAGACTCTTCATGCTGCTTTCAGGTAAAGTTGCAGGGAACCACTCGCCCTTGAGCCCTCCAATAAGTGGCCACATTACTCCCCAAGAAAGCACCGCACCGAGGAGCAAAGATAAGTTTACTAGATGTGAGCAGATCATTCCTGCTCCTATGTAAGTCATACTAAAATCAAAGTAAAATCTGCAAAATCGAACTTTCTCGAATCAATGATTATGGCAAGAGATGTATAGGTGGAAAGATGATAAACATAGAGAATAGGAAATCTAAAGCACATACGAGTTTTTCCATGCTTTCAAACCAAATGTAGGAAACTGAGAAAACCCACATGTATCTCCACCTGCATAAAACCATTGGAAGAAAGCCCAGAGGAAACTAAGTGAGAAGAATTTCAGAAACCCGTGAACCTGCTTCCTGCAAGATGAAACATTAAAAGGTTGGGTTATGCCACAAGTGGAACCAGTTTAGTTTTGAATTTGAAAAGAAAAGAATTCGGAACCATAGATTCATACTTAGCCATTTTGTCTCCTTTACGAGTATGAAATCCATTAATCAGAACAGCTGTAGCAGTTCCACTTGGGTAAGCTAATTTGTAGTCAATTATCATGATCTGACAGAAAAAAATGCTTGACTATTAAGATGATATATATATATATATATAATGATCTTAAATATAAAGACCCAAATTACCAACCAAGACTCGATGAAATTGCTGCAAATGATTCTATCATCAGTTTTTCTTGGAAACTCTGAATAGCAAGAAAGTGAAGTAGAAGAAATAGGCATACCTTTCTTAGAGGAACCAGCGCCAAAAGCCCAACAAAGGAGCTCACAAAGAGAAAACCAATCATCCAATGAATCCCAGGCTCCTTGATGCTCCCAGGATTATTGCCTTCGGTGTCAACACCGGCTTGTTCATATGTCTTCCTGTTTAAACCCAACAGATAAGACCCAAAACCACCTGAACAATTGATGGGGGAAAAACAAAACAGGTGAACTTGTATCCAATCAATGGAAGGAAAAAAATCATCCAAAAAGGAACCAAAAACTGATGGCAGACAACACATACCTCCAACAGCAATACTATAGCAAGCAACAGCACAAGTCTGAATTATGGTATTCTCTTGTCGAGTGAAAGGATTTGAAGCAAATCCAACCTTCTGCAGAAGCTTTGTCCATGACCTAACAAATACAAAGGCAAGAAGAGCGGCCGAGACATTGAGGTTCGGAACTAGCCCAGTCGTCAGGTTGAGCTTCATGACTATCACACTATATATGATGCCAATAAGAAGGCTAGCTACAAGTCCTCTAATTGATATCTGTTTTGTCCAAGGTGCAATTCTCTTCAACTCCTCTTGCTCATTATTCATCTCTTCTGTATCTTCTCTCTCAACCCTCTCAATCTCTTTCATCTCCTCCATGTTCACAATTCCCACTGATAAATTCTGATTCTTGGAGTGCTAGCCTGACTAAAATTATATATATAAAAAGAACTCATTTTCTTTTTCAGGTCTGGTTCAAAGAGGAAACAAGTACTACAACGAAATTACATGGACAACTTATGCAGCCATTAAAGAACTTACCTTGGTGATCAGCTTGATCTTATACTAGCTAAAGTTCAGCTTGGTAAACACCTATCCAGGCTCAAAGTCAAACTTGTTTCTTCTAATTCATCTCCATCATATTAACTAGAGTTCATGAAACACTGTCAAATTGGGATTTCCATTTATGTTTTTCTTTGCTTAATCTAAGAACATACCATAGAAGTAATAAAAAAAAACTTTATCCATTTCTCACCTCAACCGTTTCCTTCCTCGAATTGACCTGCAGGAAGCTCCGAATACAATGAAAAAATGTGAAAATATCAAAGAGGGTATATCAAATCAGCAATATCAACTATTCAAGGCTTGTGGATTTGGCTCAAAACGCTGTCCTTATATTAAAGCAACCCCACAGTTTAGTAACCGCAACAAAAAGGAGTGTTAAGAATATGAATTCCCTTTGCATGTGGTTCAAATTTATACAAAAAAAGTTACTTTTTTTAACCATTCGACAAGCAATGGACGGCCATAAAATTTGATTCTTTAAATTGACTACCATCTAAGCTACAGAATTTACAGAGAGAAGAAAGTGGGGGATGACCATGGAAATGGAGGTCTTTTCAAAGAGATTCAATGGAACTAGTTCCAGTCCTTTCGCTCTGAAAGCGGCTGTACCAGGGAAAGGAGTGCAGCCTTTAACAATGAACATGGAAAATCCAGTGAAAAGGCTTACGGGTTACAAAGGGTCAAAGAATCATAAAAGGAAAAACACTTTCAGAGATTGGAAATGGAGATTGTGAGAGTGGGGGGCCATGGAAATGGGTATCGAAGTTGATCTATTGGCGTCGGTTCAAAGCGTAGCCTTAGAGTTAGATGCCGATGTTTATGGCTCGGAGTCTGACAAACAAATGGACTCCTTCGTGATTCCAATGGTGTTGTTTTCGAGCGTGTCTGTAACGCGCTTCCTAGGAGACTGGGATTGCTGTCGAATTTTTCTTGCTGTACTACTCTATCCTACTGAGCTCAATTATTTATTTAAAAATGGCTTGAGGATTCAATAAATATAGTCGAATTTTTCGAAAATAATTATTTAGATATTGTACTAAGATTTTTTAATATATGATATCAATTATTTTATTTTTAAAATATTATATTTTATTATAGTAAATTTAAAATTGAATTTAAAAAAAATAATTATAAATAATAAAAAATGTATTAATATTAGATTCTTTTAAATCCTATATTTAAAGTAGGATTAAGGGGAAATTCTCATAAATATTAAGAGAAAAAATTTATTTCCAAAACTATTGAACCATTAAAAATATTTTTCAAAATATTAAACATTCTATAATAAATTTAAAATCGAATTTAAGAGAATCCGACTATGAACAATGTTTATAAAAATAATATATATATAAAAAAAACGGGTGCAACAACATCCGACTCTCAACAGTGTCCTATACTGTTTTCCTTTATCATACACTGTTTTTATATTGTTTTTTTTTATTTTTATATTATTTTTAAAAACATTATTTATAATCGAATTCAAGAGAATCCAACTTTAAATTTACTATAAAATCTTCAATACTTTAAGAAATATTTTTTAGCTTTCAATAGTTTTGAAAAAAAAAATTCACAATATTTATGAGAATTTGCCTAGAATTAAGTTAGGGTGTGGTATATTTTTTTTATTGTTCATAATTAAATTTTTTTAAATTCAGCTTACTATAAAATATAATATTTTAAAAAATAAAATAACTAATATCTTATGATAAAAATTAGTACAACATACAAATAATTTCTATTTTTTCACGTTGTTTTACTCTACAGATGTGTTTAAAAATATTCAATTCGATCATCGATCCGATCCGAAAATTATGATATCTGATATGGTTTTTATTTTTAGATCAGATATTCGATCTAATTTTAAGTTTTTCAGATCGAATATGAATCACAATATTTTAAGTTTTGGATAATTCAAAAATCTAAAATTCAAATTTTTATTAATATTAATCTTGTTATATTCAACAATTTAATACTCGTTATATTCAAAAAATTTATAAATTGAATCTTGTTGTATTTAATAATTTGTTGTTTATTATATTCGAAATTCCAAAATTTTCTGAATAAAACCTTCAAATTCAAAAAATTAATTTAATCAAATTATATTTTCGGATAATCAGATATTCAATTATCCAATCCGAATATTCAATATCTGAATATGTAGATATCCGCTTTTTCTCGGAACGGATACAAATCTCTATATCATTAATCTGAAAACCTGAATATCAAAAAATATGAAATATGATCCAATCCAATATCCGATAATAAACACCCTTACTACTCTATCATAATTAAAAGAATTATCAATGAAAAATTTCCAATTTGAGTGATCATATAAAAAGGACCTAAAATTTCGATGATCACCGGTGTAATTTAAAAATAATATTTAAAAATACTAAGGCCCCGTTTAGTATTGTTTTTCAAACCAGCTTTTGGGTCAGAAGCGATACTAAACAGTTAGCTTTTAAAAAAGAAACCGCGTTTGAAAATGATTTTTAACCCAAACACAAAAACTAAAATTTTTAACTTTTGCGTTTAGAAAGTGCTTTTAAAAGTCATATTACAGTTTTAACCTTCATTTATTATATTTTATTATAATCTAATTTTTATAAATACATAATTATACTTAACATAAATTATTTTTTAATTTAAAAATTATATATATTCAACAAAATTATATATTTTCTCAAAAGCATTTTTTAAAAATAATTTATTTATTTATATTTTTATATTTTATCATAATTTAAGTTAATATTATAATATAAAATAATTTTATTATTATTTAAATATATATTTTTAACTTATAACATCATGTCTAAAATAGTCATTTATTTTATCAAAAGCATTTTTTAACAGTAATACTAAACATATATTTTTTAAATTAAAAATTCAAAAAAAAACATTTTTACTACACTTTTTTATCACACTTTTTAAAAGTAATGCTAAATTGGCCATAAAATAAGAACTTTCTGTTTCATATTCTGTTAAACTTTAGAACCCTAACCAGTCGTAACTTGAAAGTTTCTGTTTCCTGATATTATGAACGAAAGAAATTAATCAAATAAATATATGAGAAGAATGGGTTCATCTTCGTCGGAGACGAAGTTCCTGCAAGAGTTGATTTTATACGCCGCCAGCGCCGCTCTCAGTTGTTTGGTTCTCTTCGCGGGGCTCCGACATCTCGACCCTAACCGGGAAGCTTCTAAAAAAGCATTGGAGCACAAGAAAGAAATTGCCAAGCGATTGGGTCGTCCTCTAATCAATACTAATCCCTACGAGGTACCTTTTTTGGGGAGGGGGAATTTTATCTTAGTTTAATGATAATTTGTATTAGTTTCCTTTTAAAAGTGAATTTTTAAGTAGTTTTGTAGAAAGTTAGATTAATGCGTGAGAATTAGTCCCCCCTTATTCTGTTTATGTTGATTCTTTAGTTGTTGTTTTCGTCAGGGTTTTGCTTGGTTGGAATAGAATCCAAGGCTGGAGTCTGTAGTTAAAGTTGCAGATTTCTAATGTAAATCAATGCCCTTTATTTTTGAACATAGAATTCTTTGAAGCTTGCTAAAGGGATACCAGGGTTGCTTGCTTTGATTGTTGCCTCGTGCCCTCTCGGTTTTCTGTTTTTCAAGTTGCTAAGCTGAAATCATACTCGGGTAAACACCTCAATTAACATTGGTGTTGGCACAGGTTTTGAGGTCAAAAGCTCCTACAATTTACTGGAAATGCAATGTAATAACCATACTATGGTAGCCACCCAGCCAAAAGGCTTAAACAGTGTGAAACATAAAGTAACTCCTATAATCCTATTACTAGCTTGGAACATATGAGTAAACTAAGTGAACATAGATTCGTTCCGTATATTCAGAATTACCATCAGGGTTGCAGTTAGCAAAGAATTCATCTAGGTCGATGCAGATTAGTTATATAACCGGAAACCAGAATGTTAGCTCATGACTTATGAGTTTGTGGTGTGTCCTTTTTGCATTTTTGTAGCCTCTTATTGTTTTTTTTTTTTTTTTTTTTTTATGTTTGATTTTTGTAATTTTCTAGTGGTTTCCTTTCATATTTTTGTATTATGTTCATTAATATCCTTCCCTTTATCTGAAATTATCATATCTGAGAATGCATGACTAATCATGCTTTGAGATTCAGTGTTAGAATAGAAGCAAGGGATCCTAACTGTTAAACTTTACGGTGGTCTGCTTATACCTTCCTTTTTTCCCCTTCATTTAATAGGATGTAATAGCATGTGATGTAATAAATCCTGATCACATTGACGTGGAGTTTGAGTCTATTGGAGGATTAGAAGCCATCAAGCAAGCTCTCTATGAACTAGTGATTCTTCCATTACAGAGACCAGAGCTGTTTTCACATGGAAAGCTTCTTGGTCCTCAAAAAGGGGTTTTGTTATATGGTCCCCCTGGTACTGGAAAGACCATGCTCGCTAAAGCCATTGCTAAGGAGTCTGGAGCTGTTTTTATTAATGTGCGGATATCAAATCTGATGAGCAAGTGGTTTGGTGATGCACAGAAACTTGGTAAAGTTTTGATAATTTTTACTCCATCCATATTGATTCTGAGGCTTTTGCATTTCTTTTGACTACACTTAATTCATATGGTTAAAAGTGATCAAAATTGGTACTTTTTTGTGGTATTTATTTATTTGTTTGTTTTAACTCTTGTGGAAATGTGAGAAGATGCTTTTTGTAGATAAATGGTCCCTTTTACGAGAAGGGTAGACTGGTTCAACCATCATATGGTTGTGCCAACTGCTGAGGTGGTTCATACAATGTTCTTTTTCCTGAGGCCAGAACCCAAAAATTAAGTTCTTCACATAATTATGTGCCATGACGCTTCAATGCCCAGACTTCTTTTCCTTAAAATTAATGTCCTTCATTTCCTTAATATCATTACCGTGAAATTTATATTACAAAATAGAAAAAGGATGAAATTATCATAGTATGTGTAGTTAGTAGTAAGCTAGCCCTCATCGATTAAACATTTTTTCATCAAGCATTGTCTAATGGATTAAAGGCCCTACTTAAGTCTATTTATGTTATGCATCTTATGTCGTATTTTTGTTTCCTCTTCTACTTTTGTAGTGACTGCAGTGTTCAGCTTGGCATATAAACTTCAGCCTGCTATTATATTTATTGATGAGGTTGATAGTTTTCTGGGACAGCGTCGTAATACAGATCATGAAGCAATGACAAACATGAAGACTGAGTTCATGGCTTTATGGGATGGGTTTACCACTGATCGTGAGTACTTTTGTACCAAAAAGCTTTTGCATACTGTTATCATTCCCTTTCAAAGTATCATCTTTTGACACTTATGTGATGAAGGGCCGTCTAGAATGTTATAGGGGTTGTTTTTAAATTATAATACAGAATTGAATAATTGTATATATTTGTTGCAGAAAATGCCCGAGTTATGGTTCTTGCTGCCACTAATCGGCCATCTGAACTAGATGAAGCCATACTCAGGCGTCTTCCCCAGGCTTTTGAGATTGGACTACCGGACCGCAGGGGTAGGGCTGAGATACTGAAGGTGATTTTGAAGGGTGAGAGTGTTGAAGAAAACATCAACTTTGACTTCATAGCCAATTTGTGTGAAGGGTACACAGGGTCCGATATTCTCGAACTCTGTAAGAAAGCTGCGTGCTTTCCCATTAGGGACTTGCTAGATGAGGAGAAGAAGGGAAAACCATCTGGAGTAAGTACATTTTTCTTTTATTTCTTTCTGCATCCATGTTTCATTTTTCAAAAGTATTGTTGAGTGAGCTATGCTATTCAAACTTGGGTTTCGAAGGTCAGATATAGTTATATACCCTGTATGGGTAAGTTCAATTTTTAAAGCTCATATTTTGGAGTGTCATACCCCATGCCCATATCCAAATATGTGTCGGACACGAGAATTTCAAAATAAAGATGGAGAATTGGAATGAGGTAGAGGATGGGATTCTAGGATTATCCTTTTGTTGTCTTAAACATATACATATCTACCTACGTACGAGTTAAGCATCAGTTTGCATGTCGAATCCATGAACTACATTATCTTACATACAACCTTTGTATATTTTGCAATGCATATCATCAATTATGTTACTGATTTTCTTGGCTGTATTACCGAATTTGTTTTCAGGCTCCGAGGCCGTTATCACAAACTGATTTGGAAAGAGTTCTTGCCACATCGAGGAAGACCGGTGTTGCTGCAAACGAATACAGCAGGTTAAGTTCACAATTACCTGGATGGTCAAGGCAAAACCACAGTGAATCAGATGATTATCAGGTTCAAGCTGCCATTAATGAACTCTCCAAGGTTGTAGCTTCTCAAATTGCTAACCTTCAATCAGATCCTCAGGACACCTGAAATTCCTAATCCTTAACTCAGATTTTGTTATGGAACCCGTTTTTTAATATAAGATACTTAATCAACAACATTATTGAGTAATGCAATATAAATTTCAGAGAGATTTCATCTCAAAATTGTTCTAGTTCATGTATGTAATGTTCTAATTTGATTAAAACATGTTAACGGTCACTGTATTATTTTTTATTTGAAAATCTTGGTCTCTTTCTTAATTTCCGTTTAATTTTAATTTTAATTGTTGACCTAATAACTAACAACAATAAAAATTAAAATATTTTTTGATATGTAATTTTTTGAAAAAATGATTATTCTTTTGTTTTTACGGATTTAGTTTTAGTGATTGAGTCTCCTAATAGAGATCTATATATATAATGTCTCGAACCTAAAATCTGCTTAAATAAAACTAAGTTGATTATCACTTAGACTAATCTCTATTTAAATTGGTATAAATTTATTCTCAAAATTTTGCATATTCGATTGATTTTTTTTTTTTACAAATTGTGAGTCAAATTGATAAAAAAAAATAATTTGTAAATAAAGAAGATTAAAAAAGGATCCAATTTTATAAAAATAAAATATAATGATCAAAATTGAAATTTTAAAATGGTATAAGGACTCTTAACATATTTACATAATTTATTTATTTTTAATCATTTTTTGAGTTAATATATATATTAACACAAAATTATATATGAAATATAATTTGATTCGCAATGAGATATATACATGAAGTTTAAATAATCAGTTTTAACTAAATTCAAATGTCAGCTAATCATACATTCCGTTCGATCACTCCGTTTCTTCCCTCGATCTTTTCCCCGGTTGCTTGCAGCAATTGAATCGTCAAGCATGGTATATCATATCTCACAGTCATTGCATTGGATATTCTAATATGCGGTTTTATTGAATGCAATTGTTTTTCTTTTTTTGAATCAGAATTTCTTGATTGAAGCTTTCAAGCCGGCATGTACGATCTCGATCAAATTTTCCGATGGAAGAACTCGCAAGAAGGTAATCTCTCTCGATCATATCAGTTTTAGTTTCATTCGGAAAATCAAATTTGGATCTGCAGATGTTTTTTTTTTATAAAAATATCGTCTGTTTAGTTCATATTTCACAGTTATTACACCGGAATCTGTTTTTTTAGGTCCCATTTATAAAGGAAAATGGCCAAACGCTTCTGGTACCGCTTTTTCGAGATCAAGATAATGTTGCCGGGAAGGTAATTTTCAAGTTTTCATCCACTTTTAATAGACCGAGGATCATAGATTTGAAGAGTTTTCTATTCGTTGCCACCTTCAGATTATCATAGAACCACGGGAAGGGAAGAGAATTGAACATAATGGTGTGAAAGTTGAACTCCTGGGTCAAATAGGTTTGTTCTTAGTTCTTACCTTCTAGCTCCTCCTTCACTCTCAGTGCAAGTTTTTAATTATAGTTCTGATATAACTGCTAAATTTAAACGTTTAAGAGTGTTCTTAATTTCTTAAAGTTTTTGTTTTATTTTATATTTCTCGAAGTATTTGTGTTTGACAGCTATATTTGAATCTTATAACTTTTGCATACTCCTATACGAGTACCGTGATCACACTTAAATTCGAATAACATAGATTGGAACAAAGTAAAAACTAAATCTGGTTTTGCTTTCCAGAAATGTATTTTGACAGAGGCAACTTTTATGACTTCACCTCTCTCGGTGAGTATTTTCTGACTTCAGTTTAATTCTATTTGCTCTACTTGAAAATTGTTTATATCTTCATTAAGAAGCGTATTATGTTTTATTAAATTGCAAGTGAAGTGGGTTGGGAACAAACTCTTAGAAAGTTAATATTATAAATTTAGGGCGTAAAAGTATTAAATTTTAGAGTACAAAATTAAGTCATTAATAGAAAATACAAATAAAATATTTAAAATTATATGAGAATTTAAGGGTGTAACTGTCCTCTAACACCCTTTAGTCCATCCTTAGTTGACGCGTTAAGATGAATATAAAATTTTAAGAGTGAAACTAGTGCTTTGCAGTGCATGATTATCTAAATCCTTCTTAAAACTTTTAGAGGCTCAAACTGCACATGAAAAAATCCCTTTTAAAACAAGTTGTTATGAACTGTTAACTGATCTTTATTGTTTACTATCTCTACATCCTTAAATTTTGCAGTACGTGAATTGGATTGTCCTGGGGATATATACGAGAAAACAACCTATCCATTTGAATTTTCTATGGTTGAAATGCGATATGAATCTTATAATGGTGTGAATGTGCGGCTTAGGTATGCTATCCACTTCTTAAAACCTTTGAGGATAAATTTTTTTCCCTTGTGCATTAGAAGTTTGCTTGGTATATATATTTTTAAGGTTGTGAACCAGTTTGATTGTTATGCTGATATATTTTGCTGAACTTACCTTGATAGAGGATAGAAATTAGTGTGATATGTGTAATATGATGTTATAATTTGGAACTCTAGAATGCTATATGTATATATATGGTTTTGTTGGTCTGCTGATGGAATGTCATAAATGTAACAGTTCTTGTTACAGTAGTTAGATCGTTTGCTCTTCTCAGGTATGTCTTGAAAGTAACAGTTTCTCGTAATTATGGTGGAAGTATAATCGAATACACCAACTTTATGGTAAGGGTATTCATTGGTACTCACTTCTTTTCTTTCTGGTTTTTGTTTTCTATATGAAGCATTAAAAATATGTCAGTGTTTTCGAAGCATTTGTATCTGAAAATTTCATCTAATGCCTATTCGAATATAAATAAATTTTGAAATACATAAAAATATTGAATATAATAATCTCATATATAAATGTCTTCATATGATATTTTCAATTGAATTTGAGTAACATATAAAGTTTAGTATTTATAATAGTCAATGATGCAACCTTAGCAGCTTTACTTTTTGCTTGGTTTATCAGGTTCACAAATATTCTCCACCTCCAACAATCAACACGAGCATCAAGGTGAGTGACAATTGTTTCATTACACTGATTCTTGTAAATCATGTTATATATATTCATTTCTCCAGTAACTCTTTTGATAAATCGTATTTAATTTTGACAAATATGAATCCCACTTGCAGATGGAAGTTGGAATTGAAGATTGCCTACACATTGAATTCGAGTATAATAAAAGCAAGTAAGTTTAACATTTATGGATATTGCTAAAGCCTGAAATCATAGATTGTTTTGTGACATGCATCCATATATTTGTATGGACAGTTTGGATTTAACATTTAAAATAGACTGTCATTAGAATTTAAAATGATAATTTTTTAGTATATTACATTTAAGTTGTTCATGTGATTGGATTTGGTACATAATATTTAAAATTTGATTCACGTGTTTTAAATATACGATACCTTAAATTCAAGTTGATATTCAATGTCAAGCTTACTACTAAACTGACATAATAACTTGATCGAAACAACATTAATAATTTAGATTTAATTAATCTGTCTGATTATCTGTTCCATTGCATTAAGCTATTTTTCTAGTTATTTTCTATCATGTAGGTTTCAACTCGAAATTTGAAGTACTTGAGAATTAGAATCCAAATTGCACAGGTATCATCTGAAAGATGTTATTATCGGGAAGATATATTTTATTCACGTGAAGATCATGGTTAAGAGTATGGAGCTTGAGATCAGGCGTCGAGAGTCAACAGTATCAGGAGCCACTACCCATGTTGAGACCGAAACACTAGCTAAATTTGAGTTGATGGATGGTGCTCCTACAAGAGGTATGTTCATAATTTAATGGGTAAATTTCTATTTGGTACCCCACCTATTCATATCTTTCTATTTTCATAACTTAACTATTTTTTTAATAAAATAATGTTTAATATTATATTTTATTTCTGTTTTAGTACTCGTCTTTAAAAATTAACAGTAAAAGTATCAAAAGGATAGTCTTAGGTAATATTTTATTAAAAAAATAGTTGGGTGATAAAAAAAATACATGATTAAGTAAGGTACCAAGTAGAGGCTTGAGCCTAGTTTAAATATACAATCTATTAGTCATGTTTTACATTAACTGAATCGAAAATTGATGAGCTACTCCATTTGATTACTATTTAAGATTCGAACTGTTGTTGAACCGATAAAACTCGATTATATGTTTTTCGATTATAATCTATGGTTGTTTTTTAAGGTGAATCCATTTCGGTGAGGCTGTTTCTTAGTCCATATGAACTGACCCCAACCCATCACAACATTAACAACAAATTCAATGTGAAGTACTACTTGAATCTGGTTCTTGTAGATGAGGAGGGTCTTCGGTATTTCAAACAGCATCAAATTACAATATACAGGTTGCCCTTGCAGGATTCCTGACTAGGTTTCACACCACAACTATAATTTTAACTTCAATCTTATTAGCTTCATAATCAGTTGAGATCTTGTTCTTCATTTTTCTAATGTGTACATTCATTCATGAATTTTAAATCGTAATTATGGACGATGATGAATCGTAAAATCGTAATTATGAATGATGATTATATTTGTATTGAAGAACATTAGGCACATATTGGACATACAGATAACTCAACGGCTTCTAGATTCTGGAGCACTGGCTATGATCTTTGCATTCATAACTGATGGAAACAGAATGCCTTGAACAAGAAGCATGGAATAGAGGATGCTGTCAGAGCCCTCTGTCGTTTCATTGTTTCAACAAATAAAGAATGGCAGAAAAAAGTGGGCGACGCCGGATTATTCGGGTGTTGGTACAGTTACTACTTTCAGACACTTCTTTGGCAAAACAATATGTAGCTGTATCACTTAAACAGATTTCTGTAAAGCTTCTTTAGATGCCCTCTTGACACTGATTGGCAATGAAAGACTGCAAAATGGTTGCAAAGTGCTTGACAAAGTAAATGCCATTACCTCCAATTATAAAGCTATTAAGTTCAAGGCATTGGGAGCTCTGGAAAGGATATCTCGACTGCTCGAGATGGAGCAGAAATATGCATCGTCGGTTCAAATGCCGGTCGTCGATATAACTCAAAGGGGAAGCAATGGAATGGAATGAATGGCTGCCAAAGTCCTTGCACAGTTGGATGTTCTAGATGAACAATTTTCATATTTTTGAATAAGAAATATTATCATGTGCCTCTAATTTTGTTGCTTAACAATTATTTCTAGAAACAGAGCAGTCATTGGTCGATTCAGTGTAATCTTTTAAGCCAAAATTATATGAAAAAAATAAATTAAATTATGAATAAATGAATGTGTAAAAATATATTTTAAATCTTGATATTTTAGTGTGTTGTTCTATATTTTAAAAACAAAGTGAAAAATTAGATAATACACACCCAGTGGGACTCGAACCCACAATCGCTTGATTAGAAGTCAAGCGCCTTATCCATTAGGCCATGGGTGCTGGATGCTGTGAAAATTGCACTATAATATTCAAATTATATATTACATAACTAGACAAATTAAGCTTTGGTTTTGAAAATCCAAAATCCATCATACACCGGCTCTTCATCTTACCCGATTTTTTAAGCCTAAAAATATATATTAATCTACGCAATATTAAATAAAATAATCTAAATTTATTTATTATTCTTCTAGTTTTAAAGTTTAGTTCTAACTAATTCAGATCGACCCGCGTCGCACACCTAATTTTGGTAGGTGAGTCTCTCAGTAAAGATTTTTTGCGTATAAAATATCTCGAACCTGAAATTTATTTAAGCAGAACCAAGCTGTTTACCACTTGTACTAACCTTTGTTGGTTAAAATTAATTTTTTAAGATAATATTATTTATTTTATTTACTTATACCACTTATTGAATTCAAATTTTTAAATTTCTTATAACATATATACAATATTAACATATATGATGAGTCTACAACGGACGTCGAACACCATTGAATATCGTTAATGTTGAACACCGATGAACATTATTAAATTAATTTATAAAAAATAAAAATTTAAAGGACTAATCATATAATTATTAATTATATGTTGTGCTTATCACTCTTTTGTTAATTACATATCGAGTCCTTGAGATTTTAAATTTTTATTAATTAATTTAATGGTATTCTATAATGTTTAACATTAGTGGTGTTCAACAGTATTCGATGTCCGCTGTAGAATTTTCCAAACATATATTAGTATAATTATCAAATTGCATTTAAAATGACGCCTCTATAGGCAAGTGTCGACGTTTTTTTTAAAAAATATAAAAATAATAGAGTCATCACTATTTTTTTAAAAAAAGTTATGATTAAATTATTTAAAAATAAATTATTAAGTAAAAATATTTCATTTTATTAAAATAGGAAAATTCTACAACGGGCGTCGAACATTGTTAACACTACTAACGATGAACATTGCTGAACACCATTAAACTAATTAACAAAGATTAAAAATTTCAAGATCTTAATATATAATTAATAAATATTTAAAATAAAATTTCAATTAAATTATTTTCTATAAGGAAAACTACAAAAATGGTCATCCAACTATCACTCATTTTTGAGGTTGGTCCCCAAACTAATTTTTTTCATCAAAATCATTGTTAACATTTTATTTCATTATTATTTTGGTCACTGACTATTAAATATTTAACAAAAATTGTGACATGACATGGTTTAATAATATGGATGGTCATCCAATTATCATTCTTTTCTTGTGTTGGTCACCCAACTAATTTTTCATCAAAATCATCATTAAAATTTTATTTTATTATATTTTGACCATCAACTGTTAAATATTTAATGAAAACTATGATATGATATGGTTTAATAATAATTTTAGTCCTTCAAATTATTATATTATATCAAATTAATCCAAATAAAAAATAGCTCATCAAATATTTTAACTAAACCCCAAAATTTTCATCCTTTTTCTTCTTCCTCTTGCAACGCTACTTTAAAAATTAATTTGTCAACTCTCTCTTTATTTTTCTTGTGTCTTTGAACAACTTATTAAGTTTCAGATTATAAAAAAATCATTTTAATTTTATAATTTATTCTTTTAAAATCTAAGTTAAAAGAATAATTTTTTTTCTTCGAATCAGGATGACATTTTCATAGAATAGTTTTTTTTTTAGTCCAAGGAAGGTTGTGTTCCGACATATGAAAAATCACTGATGCCAAATTTGTGTGAAATTGTAGGAGTATCCATATAAAGATCGAAAATTTGGGTGGTTCAATGAAAATTTAAGTGAAAACAAATTTTATTTAATCCCAAGAAAAATTTTACGACATGCGTCGAATTGATCTATATTTACATGTTAAAGATTTTATGACTTTTGATCTATATAAACTTTTAAGTGAATTGATAAATCGAATTTTTTTATAGATCCGATAAACATAAAAAATGATAGAAAATATATATATTAATAGTCTGTGAAAAGTTAAAGAAACTATATTAAATTTTTAAAAAGTAAATCATAAAATTAAAGTGATTTTATATAATTTAAAATTGAATAAATTGTTCAAAGATAAAGAGAGTTGACAAATTATTTTTTAAAAGTAATATTGTAAGAGAAGAAAGAAAAAAGAATTGAGGTTTAGTTCAAATATTTGATGAGTTATATTCTATTAAAATTAATTCGATATAATATAATAATTTTAGGGATTAAAATTATTATTAAATCATGTCATGTTACAATTTTTGTTAAATATTTAACAACCGGCGACCAAAATAACAATGAAATAAGATGTTAACAATGATTTTGATAAAAAATAATAATTTGGTGACCAACGCAAAAAATGAGTGATAGTTGGATGATCATTTGTGTAGTTTTCCTCATAGAAAACAATTTAATTAAAATTTTATTTTAAATATTTATTAATTATATATTGAGTCCTTAAAATCTTTGATATTTATTAATTAGTTTAATAGTGTTCAACAATGTTCATCGTTAATGGTGTTCAGCAATATTCGACGCACGTTATAGACTTATCCTAAATTAAATTATGAATTAACGAATGCGTAAAAATGTATTTAAAATCTTGAATTTTTTGTATTTTTCTTAATTTTAAAATTGCGTAATTGTAAAAATACATTAGTATTTACTGAAAATAATATATCAAGCAAATAATTTCAAATTTTCACAAACACCCATTAATAAGAAAGCGAAATGTCAAGAAACCCACACAACGAAACTAAAATAAAATAAAAAACAGAAAAATCACATAAAAACGGAATTTTTAGGTAAATATATTTTTAAATTTATAAATTAAATTGCCTTATAATTAAGGATTTACGATAAAAATTATTATAGATGATAATTTTTTAAATTTTTTATTAATAAAATTTAAATTTTAATAAAATGTCACTTACAAGTGGTGTGCCTAGTTAAATTATAAAATTTGAGTCGCCGAATTCAACTGCTGATTCACGATTCAAATTTCATAATTTAGCTCTAACATATCAGTTAGATAAATTATTTTCATTAAAATTTAAATTTTATTAATAAAAATTCAAAAAATATCATCTATAAATAACATATTGGAATTATTATATTTTTTTATCGTAAATCCAAATTATAAAATAAAATATCTATCATCTTAAAAATTCAACTAATTTATAATATTTACCTTAAAAAACCCGCTCTAAAATTTCATAAAAAAAATTAGACGGGAAGATTAGACATGTCGGTCGAGGGCATATTATTTGCCCTAGAGATAACAGATGACGAAACGGATCGGCATCGTCGGAAGTCGTAAGATCTATGCACGCGAATCGTTCCAGCGATAGGAAGAAAGCTTGAACGAAGCTGCTGCCCAGCCATGACAGAAAGCCGCCTCCGGTGCCATCCATTCCTTCTTTTTTCAACGGATTTGGGTGTTTCGGATTGGCCTTTAGGGTTTTCTGTGTTCCTTTTTAGAGAGAAAATTTCAAACTAAGAGGTTTTCGAAATTCAAAGGCATAATAAGGGAAAAGGAGACGAATTTGCCTTTAAATATTTATTACGGTTTTGTATTTCTTTCCTATTTTTAATTATATTTAGTATATAATCAGTAAATGGATTTAAAATTTAAAATTTAAATTTAAGTAAAATATATATTAGTCTGAAAATAGGGAAAATGTTGTTTTTTCCACTTAAATTATACATTTTTTTTTAATTTGTTCCCTAATTTTTTTATCCATTTTAACCTTAAAGTTTTGAAATTATATTAAAATTATTCTTATTTAGGGGATAATTTTTTAAAAAATAGTATAATTTAAAGATAATTTGATAATAACGTAAAGTTTAGAAGGTAAAACAGATAAAATATAATTTATGGGATAAATTAAAAAAAATATATAGTTTATAAGAAAAAATATATTATACTTTTGAAATTATTGATTATTTTAAATATTTAAGTTATTTCGAAATCTTTTACATCTGATCTTCAGCTGTCAAATTTTGATTAAAATACTTTAGACGCTGATAATCGCTTAATTACTGTACTGATATTATTGATATTTAAATTCGTAACTTTTAAGAATAACAATCGTTTCTTTAATCACTGAGGCAAGATGATTCATACTTAAAATTTATGATAGTTAATTTCGTTAAAATGATTAATTTTGTTAATACGGTGTTATTTTGTCATATTAACAAATAATTAAAATAAAATATTTTTAATTTTTGGATGACAAATAAAAAAAATAGTAAAATTGGATAGTAATGGAATGAAAATTAAGAATAATAACTAAAAAATAAACTGGTCCTAATTCACGAAACACTAACAATAATCTTTAACATTAACCCAAAACTTATTAACATAAAATAAAAATATAGATAAAACATGATTAAGAGCAGTCAATTTGACCGATTACGTCAATATAATTTCTTAAAATACAATTAATTAATTAAATTAATATTATAAATAAATTAGTTTTATCAACAATTAATTAATTTAATAAAATAAATAATACATTAAACTGAATTTAAATTCCAATTAATCAAGTAAAATGGATGATTATATTTTAAAAAAATAAATTATTTTCATATGGAGTAATTAAAAGGAAAAAGGGTGAATAATATAAATATTCTTTATAAATTCTAAACAGTGTGGCAGAGAAAATATTAAAAAAATAAATATTTGTATAAATTATTTGAGTCCAGCTTCAAATCCGCGTCTCTTCGCTCTACCAACTTTTATTGTTGTTCCTTTCTTTCTTTCTTCCCATTTTATTTTCTCTCCAATTATTAGGGTTTTATTCAGCTCCTAACGCCGCTTCTCCGATCGGTGAAAGGTAAAGTCGGCGTCGAATTTCTTGAAATTCCTGTTATATTTTTTTCGGATTCATTTCTGACAGTTCATTTATGATCTGTAATTAGGGTTTTGAATAGTGATTTCGATGCATATTCGATACTGAACGCATTGATCCTCTCTCTCTCTTTTATGGTTCATATTCCTTAGATTTTGTTTATTTGGAGTGCTAATTCGAGTATTAGATTTTCGTTGGAAATATTTGAGTGATCGAGTTTGTTCTTGTTCTATTGTATCTAATTTGAATCTAATTTGATCTGCAAGATTTTTTTTTTTACTTTCACTAATGTGAAATTAAACGTTTAATGTCTGATTTATACATTGATCTTGAACATTTAAGTGTTCCTTTCTGTTGCTGAATATGTCAGTGGAAATGAAAATTGGGTTGTGAACTTGTGATGGATCATTGATTCATTAGCCACGTATTGGTTTTATTCCTGTTACCATCGGTTACTGCCTTTCAATTAATTTTAAGGGGACTGTTTTATGTTGGTTTTCCTTTCGTTTGGATGTGTCATTATGCAGCCTTTTTTTTACCCGTAATGTAGTTCAGGATTTTAGGTGTTGCAATATTGATGATTTTTAGAATTGGATTTATGTGTATCTAATTGATTAAATTATTTATGATTTTGGAAACGTTACAGCCAATGGAGGTTACCCAAGTGCTTTTGAATGCACAATCGATAGATGGAGCTGTTCGGAAGAATGCCGAAGACAGCTTGAAACAGTTTCAGGAGCAGAACCTTCCTGGTTTCTTGCTTGTACTCTCTGGGGAATTGGTAAACGAGGAGAAGCCTGTGGAAACACGCAAGTTAGCGGGTTTGATTCTTAAAAATGCCTTGGATGCTAAGGATCAGCAGAGGAAGGTTGAACTTGTTCAAAGATGGTTGTTGTTGGATGGCAATGCCAAGAGCCAGATTAAGGCAGGTTTACTGAAGACTATCTCTTCTCCAGTTTCTGATGCTCGCTCAACTGCCTCTCAAGTTATTGCCAAGGTAGCTGGCATAGAATTGCCGCATAAACAGTGGCCTGAGTTGATAGGTTCTCTTTTATCAAATGTTCATCAGCTACCAGCTCATGCTAAGCAAGCCACTTTGGAGACTCTTGGGTATTTGTGCGAAGAGGTCTCCCCTGATGTCGTTGATCAAGATCAAGTAAATAAAATACTTACGGCTGTAGTTCAAGGCATGAGTTCATCCGAAGTGAATGTTGATGTGAGGCTTGCTGCCACAAGAGCACTTTACAATGCGCTGGGATTTGCTCAGGCAAATTTCAGCAATGATATGGAGCGTGATTATCTCATGAGAGTTGTTTGTGAGGCAACCCAGTCCCCTGATGTGAGAATAAGGCAAGCAGCTTTTGAGTGTGTAGTTTCAATTTCATCAACTTATTATGAGAAACTAGCCCCTTACATCCAAGATATTTTTAACATCACAGCAAAGGCTGTGAGAGAAGACGAGGAGCCCGTGGCTCTTCAAGCTGTTGAGTTTTGGAGTTCAATTTGTGATGAAGAGGTAGATATCTTGGAAGAATATGGAGGTGATTTTACTGGAGACTCTAATATTCCTTGCTTTTACTTTATCAAGCAAGCACTCCCTGCCCTTGTTCCTATGTTGTTGGAGACACTATTGAAGCAGGAAGAGGATCAGGATCAGGATGAAGGGGCTTGGAATATTGCAATGGCTGGCGGAACTTGTCTTGGGTTGGTTGCACGGACTGTAGGTGATGATATTGTCCCACTTGTTGTGCCATTCATTGAGGAGAACATATCAAAACCAGATTGGAGGCAGAGGGAGGCAGCAACTTACGCTTTTGGTTCAATCTTGGAGGGGCCTTCCCCTGAAAAATTGATTCCACTTGTGAATGTTGCCTTGACATTCATGCTTACTGCTTTGACAAAGGACCTAAATAGCCACGTTAAAGACACAACTGCCTGGACCCTTGGCCGAATTTTTGAGTTCCTTCATGGCTCAGCTGTAGACACACCCATCATCACTCAGGCAAATTGCCCACAGATCATCACAGTTCTGCTACAGAGTATGAAGGACACCCCAAATGTTGCTGAGAAGGCCTGTGGCGCTCTCTATTTTCTTGCTCAAGGTTATGAGGAGGTGGGTCCATCATCTCCTTTAACTCCCTTTTTCCAGGAAATTGTGCAGTCTCTTCTCACTGTCACCCACCGAGAAGATGCTAGGGAATCCCGGTTGAGGACAGCTGCATATGAGACATTGAATGAAGTGGTGAGGTGTTCAACAGAAGAGACTGCTCCATTGGTGTTGCAATTGGTTCCTGTCATTACAATGGAGCTTCATAACACTCTTGAGGGCCAGAAACTGTCATCTGATGAAAAGGAAAAGCAGAGTGAACTGCAAGGCCTTCTCTGTGGGTGCTTACAGGTCATTATTCAGAAGCTTGGTTCATCAGAGTCATCCAAGTATGTGTTCATGCAGTATGCAGATCAGATAATGGGGCTTTTCCTAAAGGTTTTTGCTTGTAGGAGTGCAACTGTGCATGAGGAGGCCATGCTTGCAATCGGAGCCCTTGCTTATGCAACAGGACCTGATTTTGCAAAGTACATGCCGGAATTTTATAGGTACTTAGAAATGGGCCTTCAGAATTTTGAAGAGTACCAAGTCTGTGCTGTCACAGTTGGTGTTGTGGGTGATATTTGCAGGGCATTAGAGGAAAAAATTGTTCCTTACTGTGATGGGATTATGACACAACTGCTCAAGAATTTATCAAGTAACCAGTTGCATCGAACTGTGAAGCCTCCTATATTTTCATGCTTTGGTGACATTGCATTGGCAGTAGGAGAGTATTTTGAGAAGTACTTAATGTGGGCCATGTCTGCGCTTCAGAGTGCTGCAGAGTTGTCTACCCATACATCAGGTGATGATGAATTAATAGAGTACATAAATACCCTGAGAAATGGAATTCTGGAGGCATATTCTGGGATTTTCCAAGGGTTTAAGAACTCTCCGAAAACCCAGCTTTTGATTCCCTATGCACCTCACATCCTCCAGTTCTTAGATGGCATATACATGGAGAAAGACATGTGAGTTGTTCTAAAAGATACTCTTTACTCGATTCAATAGCTTCAGTTTTGACGTGTGGTTATTAACATTTTTCTTATGTTCATTATTTTCTCTCAGGGACGATGTGGTCATGAAGACTGCCATTGGTGTCCTTGGAGACCTCGCTGATACGCTAGGCAGTCATGCTGCTTCTCTGATACAGCAATCCGTCTCAAGCAAAGACTTCTTAAATGAATGTTTGTCTTCGGAAGACCTTATGATTAAAGAATCAGCTGAATGGGCCAAGTTGGCCATTACTCGTTCCATTTCTGTTTGATGAAGAGGTCGCCATTCAGCTTCAGCTTGTTTATTTTCTTTTGGGAAGTCCATGCATCTGGGTGTGTCGAGTCGAGGGTCTTGGGGGGTTGCATGTGTCAAGTCATAGCCATTGTCCGACAACTGAAGTTGTCCGTCTTCAAGTTGTCACTAACTCTTGCATCATAATCATCAATGGGTCGGATTCCATTATTAATCATGGAAGAAGCAGATAGATATGGTATCTGAGAAGTTGATTAACCTCAGCTTGTCATCGGAGGAGGCTGACTAGTCCGTTACCTCTGCGACTTGCAGTTTGGACTTTGGACATGACCAATCCGTTTCAAAGAGCTGTTGCAGCTCCGGACAGGACAAGACACGTCTGGGAGTTGTGGTTCTTGATTTTTGTTTCAGTCTGCTTCTTTTGTATCATTTGGTTTTGGTGGAGTCTGCGTCTAGGGTTAACCATATACACTGCATGCTATTGGGAGCATTGCATCCAGCATTTCGTTGTTCCTTTCCCTTTTTGTTTCCGAAAGAAGATTCAGTTGTTCAAATATCATGCATTCATAGTTTTTATTTTGAATTTGCTTTGATATTTCCTATTGTTCAATTATTACTTGTTTGAATATTGATATTTGTATTGAGAATTTAAATATTGTTTTATTGTTATGTATAGGAATAAACTTAGTATTACATGTTTTTTGAATCGTTGGATGATTAAAATGAATAATTTAGATTAACTTTTTTTTTTGAAAAATAAAAGGGCCTTGTTAAAAGACCCCTCTAAGGTCAACATTAAAGGTAATGCCGACCCTTAAGGGGAAAAGAGTACCCATCACTATCCATTAATTGCATCATCAAGTACAATTTGTTCAATACAATAAGAAAATCAGATGCAAAAGAAGTACATGAATGTTCTAAAAATGCTCAATGTGCCAACTCATGAGCTGCCCTATTTGCGGTACGAGGAATATATCTCACAGAAAGATGATGATGCCGACGAACAAGGTCCTTTAAAGCAAACGTCGATCTTCCATCCACATTGGAACATAGATAATTCACCACATTGGCTGCATCCTCTTCAATTATAATTTTATCCCAACCATGATCGAGTGCGAATAAACATGCTGAATAGAAAGCATGACATTCTATCACCTCAGCCGCACTCGTATCATGAAAGATACGAGCACAACCAGCCAACACCAAGCATTGGTGGTCACGAGCAAGCATTCCTATTGCCTTATATTCACATTCGACTGATACGTGCCGTCTACCGTGATGGAAATACATCCTGAGCCCATTTTTTTCTATTTACCATCAATTATACTTGCCTTGAAATCAGTTTTATATGTCCCAGGTCGAATATCTGTATAACCCTTATATAATTTTTTGGCATTATCAACAATAATGAAATCTGATTGAAGAATGTTTTCATGAATTTAAAGATTACGTCTGTTCCAAATGTTCTAAAACAAAATAATCAAACCTGCAAACATATCTCTCGAAACAATTTTCTCAACGTGTTCAAGCCATCCAAGGCTAGTTGATACTCTATCAGATAGTAACCGACCTGGCAAACCAAATAAATGAAGCATAGATTGTACCGCTGAACAATTCCTAATAGCATGGACTACCGTCTCACGGTGACTTCCACACATCGGACAAAGCTCGTCCTCGATAGATGTAACACCCATTCGAGCCCTCACCAGTAGAGCCTCGTGTGCCACTCTCCAAATGAAAATTCTTATCTGAAGTATGAGTGTTTATTATTGGGTACTCAGTTTCTTCGGGTAATCTCATCATTGTGTTAAAAAATAAGTTATTTGTCAAAAAGATATAGGTTAAGAGCTAAATTTATCCAAAAAAAATAAGGACCAAAACTATAAAAATTATAAAATTAAAGGTTAAAATTATTTTTATGCAAAAAAAGCTCTTTAATTATTTTTATTTCGGTTTAACTAAACCAAATAACTGATGATAACTTCAATTTCATTCCAAAAGAAATACAAATTTCAAAGAAAACAGTGAAAAAGGAAATCATCCGAGAAAATAATTTTTTGAGACGAGAGGAAAGTGTTAATTTGGGGGTGGTGCTAAAAAGAGCCCTCTAATAGAGGGCAATGGGGAACCGACTGTTAGCCGGTTCCAATTTAACTTTATTTTTTTTATAAATAATAGTTATCTAATTTATTTTTATATATTCGATAAAAATATACGAATAAAAATATTTATAAAATAAATATTCGAATAAAAATATTTATAAAATAAATATTTGAATAAAAATATTTGTATAATAAATATTCGAATAAATATATATACGAATATAAATATTCATATAATAAATATTCAAATCAAAATATTCGAATAATAAATATTTGAATAAAATATTCAAATCAAAAGATTCGAATAAAATATATACGAATAAAAATATTCGTATAAAAAGATATTTGAATAAAAATATTCATATAATAAATATTTGAATAAAAATACTCGAATAAAAATATTCGAATAAAAAATATACGAATAAAAATATTCGTATAATAAATATTCAAACAAAAGTATTCTTATAATAAATATTAGAATAAAAATATTCGTATAATAAATATTTGAATAAAAATATTCGAATAAAAATATTCATATAATAAATATTCGAATAAAAAATATACAAATAAAAATATTCTTATAATAAATATTTGAATAAAAATATCCGAATAAAACTATTCGAATAAAAATACTCGTATAATAAATATTCAAATAAAAATATTCATATAATAAATATTGGAATAAAAATATTCGAATAAAAAATATACAAATAAAAATATTCGTATAATAAATATTCGAATAAAAATTTTTGAATAAAAATATTCGAATAAAGATATCCGTATAATAAATATTAGAATCAAAATATTCATATAATAAATATTGGAATACAAATATTCGAATAAAAAACATACAAATAAAAATATCCGTATAATAAATATTCGAATAAAAATTTTTGAATAAAAATATTCGAATAAAATATATTCGAATAGAAATATTCATATAATAAATATTCGAATAGAAATATTCATATAATAAATATTGTAATAAAAATATTCGAATAAAAAATATACGAATAAAAATACTTGAATAAAAATATTTGAATAAAAAATATACAAATCAAAATATTCGTATAATAACTATTGAAATAAAAATATTCGAATAAAAATACTCGAATAAAAATATTCGAATAAAAAATATACAAATAAAAATATTCGTATAATAAATATTCGAATAAAAATTTTTGAATAAAATTTTTCGAATAAAATATATTTGACTAAAAATATTCATATAATAAATATTCGAATAAAAATATTCAAATAAAAAATATACAAAAAAATATTGTACACAATTCTTTACAAAGTATACACAATGGCTTACAAAAACCGTAAGAAAAAAGGTATGTACACAATTCCTTACAACTTCTCACCATGAGCTAAAGGAGCCATTCAAAGGTAAGGATTTGTGTACAGACACAATTTACTACGATTTTCGTAAGCCGTTGTGTATACTTTGTAAGGAATTGTGTACAAACATAAATTCTTACCATTTTGGTGCCATATTGTGTATTCTTGTAGGAAATTGTGTATGTACACAAATCTTTACCCTTGGATGCCTCCTTTAGCTCATGATTTTGAAGTGGTAAGGATTTGTGTACATACCTTTTTTTTTACGGTTTTCGTAAGCCGTTGTGTATTCTTTGTAAGGATTTGTGTACAAACACAAATCCTTACCGTTTTCGTGCCATATTGTGTATTCTTGTAGGAAATTGTGTCTGTACACAAATCCTTACCCTTGAAAGCCTCCTTGAGCTCATGGTTTTGAAGTGGTAAGGATTTGTGTACATACCTTTTTTCTTACGGTTTTCGTAAGCCGTTGTGTATACTTTGTAAGGATTTGTGTACAAACACAAATCCTTACCGTTTTCGTGCCATATTGTGTATTCTTGTAGGAAATTGTGTCTATACACAAATCCTTACCCTTGGAAGCCTCCTTGAGCTCATGGTTTTGAAGTGGTAAGTTTTTGTGTACATACCTTTTTTCTTACGGTTTTCGTAAGCCGTTGTGTATACTTTGTAAGGATTTGTGTACAAACACAAATCCTTACCATTTTTGTGTCATATTGTGTATTCTTGTAGGAAATTGTGTATGTATACAAATCCTTACCCTTGGAAGCCTCCTTGAGCTCATGGTTTTGAAGTGGTAAGGATTTGTATACATATCTTTTTTCTTACGATTTTCGTAAGCCGTTGTGTATACTTTGTAAGGATTTGTGTACAAACACAAATCCTTACCGTTTTAGTGCCATATTGTATATTCTTGTAGGAAATTGTGTATGTACACAAATCCTTACCCTTGGAAGCCTCCTTGATCTCATGGTTTTGAAGTGGTAAGGATTTGTGTACATACCTTTTTTCTTACGGTTTTCGTAAGTCGTTGTGTATACTTTGTAAGGAATTATGTACAAACACAAATCCTTACTATTTTTGATGTATGTACCGTTTTTCTTATAGTTTTTGTAAGAAATTGTGTATATAGTTTTATGTGCACAATATAACCGGATAAACAGGTTTAGGCTTTTTTTAGGGTTTTCTCCAGAACTCCCGTCAGTTTGGTTAAGAGGAGTCCATTTTCATTTTCTCAGTCTTCCTCCTCTAATTCATATTCGAAGAAGCAAAAACAGAGATGGCAAAATAGGTGGGAAAATGAACAGAATTTGAAGAAATAAACGTGGCTTTATATCGTAAATTTCATTTGAATATCTGGGTTTCGATTCAAGTAAATAACAAAATCTCAGATTTTTAGGGGGCTGATTTCCGTCTCGGAGTGTGAATGGAGTTTGATAATATAGAGTGTGTGTCGTCCTCTGATGGATTGAATGAGAATGAGATCCATAACCACAATCCCCATCATGGTCGCCATCAATTCTCATCACCAAAGCTTCACAATGGCACCCACAACGCCAACAATATCATGGGCTCTACGGGGATCACTCCGGCTACCAGCGTCCATGAATTGTTAGAATGCCCTGTTTGTACCAATTCTATGTACCCACCAATCCATCAGGTCGTCTATTTTTCCAATTTAATTCTGTATTTTTGTATTGCAATCTCGGATTTTCTTTTGTTAATTTCACTATTTTTTGTTTAATCCTGTTGGTAGATGGGTTCCAATAGATTTGCTTTGTATTTAAATGGGATTTTCATTATGTTTTGACTCGAGAATGATTCTTCGTTGGATTTAGGTTCAGAAATTTTACAACCCCTTTGTTTTATTCTTGCTTTTGAAATCTAGTTTCAATTTCTGGATTCTTTAAGCATATGGCTTTAGGAAGTCTGTTTCAGAAATTAGGGTTCTTCAAAACAAAATATGAACATTTGTCATCAAATAAGATTGAAATGAACTTTGTAATGATGCTTATAACTAAATGATTGTTACTTAGAATTGGATCTAGCGAACATCGGATTGATCTTGTGGTTGATACATAGTTAATTTGGTCGGAACTCGGAAGACCGAGTCTATGTGCTTATATTAACTGTGAGAAAAAAACTTGTTAGATTTCATGTTTGAGTTCAACCGAGGTGATTCTTCCATGGTTGACAATATAGTAATCCGATTCCTAATATGTTTGATTCAGGTTTCCTCGGAAAAATCTCTGGGATTGTATTAAGTTTCACCCCGAAAACTTCATCCACATGAAAACTTCAAGTTGCACTTCACTCTAAAGGTGTGAATGGTACTTTTTGTGTTGAGTCTTTTCCTAATTAGAAATGTTTTGGATTGGTAGAGGATGTTTTTTTCTGTAAATATTTCATTTGAAGTTAATTCCGACCTTATAATGCAATCGCATTCTCTGGTCCAATTGTTGTTTTTTTGTTTATGTATTCCTGATTTATCCACTAGGTCAGTCTGGTTGGTTCTTTGCACCCAGTTTTGATGCTTGTTAGTTGTTGCACTCTAGCAAAGATAAGAGATGATATGGATCGGGATTCCGGGATAACTTTAGTTTTTCTGTTTTTGCTTTATTTTACGCAAAAGAATGCTGTAATGGTATGGAACTCGGAGATTGTCCGGTTTTTGTATGGTATTTGTAACTAATGGGGCTTTTTTGCAGTGCCAAAACGGGCATACACTATGTTCTACCTGTAAAGTAAGAGTACACAACCAGTGCCCCTCTTGTAGATCGGAACTCGGTGATATTCGATGTTTAGCGTTGGAGAAAGTGGCTGAGTCCCTTGAACTGCCTTGCAAGTACTGCAGTCTGGGATGCCCTGAAATATTTCCATATTACAGCAAACTCAAACATGAGACAATTTGCAATTTCAGACCATACAATTTCCCTTATGCCGGATTGGAGTGTTCGGTTGTTGGGGATATTCCCTTCCTGGTTGCTCATCTGAGAGACGATCACAAGGTGGACATGCACACAGGAAGCACGTTTAACCATCGTTATGTGAAGTCCAACCCTCGAGAAGTCGAAAATGCTACTTGGATGCTAACAGTAAGTCTTATAGTATCTTCCAAATACGCCCATTAATAGCGCTAAAAACGCCCTCATGCTATCGTTTAATGAGTTATTTCTTCAATGCTCAGTTACGGTCGAGTACGTTGCAAGTAGCTTAATAAAAGCTGCAATAATCGTCTTGAAACGAGTCCTAATCTGCTGGCTTATCTGCACTTTGTTAGGTTTTCCATTCTTTTGGTCAATATGTCTGCCTTCATTTTGAAGCCTTACAGGTCGGTATGGCCCCGGTCTACATGGCATTTCTCCGTTTCATGGGCGACGAAGCCGAGGCTAGGAACTATAGCTACAGCCTTGAGGTTGGAGCAAACGGCAGGAAACTTACATGGGAAGGTACACCTCGTAGCATCCGTGATAGTCACAGAAAAGTGCGGGACAGACATGATGGTTTGATTATCCAACGGAACACGGCCCTTTTCTTCTCCGGTGGAGATCAGAAGGGGCTAAAGCCGAGGGCTACCGGAAAGGTATGGAAGGAACAACAAAATCCAGACTCCGGTCCGTGCTTACAAAACTTTAGTTGAATTGGTTTTTGACAACTTCTCGATTTATTTGAACGATTTTCGGTCGTGTGTATGATAATTGATTGATACTCTAAGTTTGTTCGTCTTATCTTTTATCACGAAATTATTATTTTAATAATAAAAGATATGTTTAATAAGATATACAATATATATATATGTATATTCGAATATCTTGTCTTTTATAATATTATTATGAGAAATCTGATTGGCCGACAGCAGACTGCAAAAATCCAACACTGTTTTTTCAACTGTTAGGCAACGGCAAGAAATCATGTCTTCTACACACGTCAGAGTCTTCGTTAGGAATAAAATATCTTGATTTTAACTATTCCTGTATTTTATTCATATTGTAAATTTTAAATGAATGTTAAAATTATTTTTTAATTAAATGTGTTTAATATTTTTAAAATTTTTATTTATCTTGTAGTTGATAATAGTTAAAAAAGCGTTTTAGTTAATAAAAACATGATAAATTTTAAAAATATCTTAGAATTTTTAAAAAATTTAGATTAATCCACTAATTTATAAATTTTTAAATCTTAAATTTTAATTTTTAATTGTTGTCATCATCGATCATTGATGGCATCAGGGGTGAAGCCATATAGGTTGGAGTGGAGCAATCGCACCAAATTCTTACATAAAGAAACTTTATCAGTATTCTCAAGATTTATTTAACTAAAAGTTTAAACCCAAATAATTGCCGGTATCTTAAAAGTATTCTTCACCATCAACTAAAAGGCACCTGAGAAAAAAAAAAATCTCAGAATACAAATATTTTCTTACAAAAGGATATCATTGTAGTAAAATCTATTGAAATCAAAATTTGAAACATTTCTGTATATTACTTTTTTGTAAAAGATCATCATTGTGTAAACATTATGATCCATAATCATAATACACACAGATATACATCAGCAAACCATGGTCATCAGTAGGGTGTTTTACTTTCATTTTCCTCTAAAATATCATCATTCGACAACAATATCTTCAAATGTAAGAATAGATTAAGAAAATTAAAGCTTACCATTTTTCATTGTAAACATTCGAAGGTGCTTCGACAGTGGAAAGCAAGGAGAAAGAAATACAGACATGAGTGTAATTCCCAGGTCACTCTGCCTCATAGACTGAATAGAAGAAACCAGTATCGCTTTTTTCAATAAGCTTAATTATCTCCCATCAGATTCATATAATTAAAATATGTTGTGTGAATATATTTTCGGCAACCCTATCTTCAAATGTTAGAAACCATTAAGAAAATTACATGTTCTTTGCCAGAAAGAAAGCTTACCATTTTTCGTTCTAAACATTCAAAGGTGCTTCAGCAGTGGAAGCAAGGAAAAAATAAAGAATCAAAGAAGGAAAAAGAAATACCGACATGGGTGTAATTCCCAAAACTTGTTAGATTCTAAGTAAATATAAAAATCAGATACTATACAAAATCAAAAAATAGGATGAACAATAATTTCAAAGTACTCTTTTATTCCCTACTAAAAAGGTTTGTTTTTCAGTAGACTTTCAATACTCTGGTTAAATTAATCTGATCCCATCCTACTATATTAGTTGTTGTACTTGTACCAAGTCACTCTGCCTCATTAGACTGAATTGAACAAATCATTATCTCCTTTTTCAATAAGCTTAATTATCTCCCATCAAATTCATATAAAATCTTAATTAATTTTATTTACAAATAAAATTAGCCATTTCTAGTCAAATTAGTCTAATTCAATAACTGTATTCTCCTTTATTAATTATATCAAAATAGAGACATTATGATCATACGGGAAACTAACCTTCATTTATAGCTCAGCAATCTGACACATCTTGCCCTCAAATAGAACAGAGATGATAGACCCAGACTCTGGTACTGGTATGGCATGATACCCTCCTGCACTCCACACGGAATTTTTCAAAATTAAAACAATAACTTTGCCAAGAAAAACACAGTACGTCATTCCCCAAGTCATTCCCCAAATGTATCAGATCAGCAGAGGAGACTGAAAAAGCTAATGGAGGTTCAGATGACCATTTGATGGAGAACCAATCCTTTTTAACCAAGTGATATCCCCAAAAATATTTTTTACGTTCAGCAAACCAACCCCCACCTATTGAGAAGAGGAAATAGCCAACGTCGTCCACGATTACAGATATAAAAGACCACTTGCCAAATTCTGGATCCAGGCATTCCCACGATCCATCATCCGGGTGAAAAGCATAAAGAGAATGATTGGAACTGAAATGCACCGGTATTCGAGAACGGAAAGAATCAAAAAGAACACGTCTAGATACAGAATAAGGATTCAAATTAGAAGCAGCGGAAGGGGCGGCAATTCATCCTAACGATCTAGCTGTATATTGAAAACCTCCGCAAAAGGACCTTCATCAGATATACATGACCCGAAAACATAGATCTTTTGTCCCATACCTAAAGCCGAGGGTGAATCCCGCGGGGTCAACATAGGAGGACCTTCACTCCATACACAATCATCAAAATAGAAAACACAGTTATGCCGGTGTCCCCCATCGAATATTTTATCGGGACAATGAGCATCCCCACCGCAGAGTCCTCCAAGGTCGTAAATGCGACTGTCACAGGAAACAGCAGTTCCAAATTTACGAGCACCGGTTGGCATCGTGCTCAGAATTTCACTGCTTTTTTGACTTTTTAGATTCAAAGTGTGCCACCGAACATCGAAAACATATCCCTCTGCATCCGGATTTTTAACCGGATTTACATCAATATACGGTCGATCTGTCCAACTGCGGTAAGGCAATACCTCCAGCAATCCATCTCGGCCTCGAACGGGAAAGTGATTCCTGGAATTACTAGTCTTCCGGCTCATATTTCTCCTCCTCAACCTCACAGCTTACCCTAATCTGAAAAACGGCAGCAACAGAACAAAGATGGATTCAGATTTTTTGCTTTCCTTTTAATTTTTTTTAACCTATCAGGATAAAATGTGCTGGGTTGGGTTGATGAATTTAGGTTCGGGATTTGAGTTAAATATTTAGATAAACTACACTATTAATCATCAATCTATATACCCATTTCGATTTGGGTCACTATATCATTCATTTTTAATAAAAACATCACTAATTTTATTTTTGATTTATTTTCGTAAAATCCCTTTAACATCGATGTTGAAATATGTCGGACATTATCATCTCAATGCTATCCATGTCGTTCCAACTTCCGATTATCCGTAAAGCACTCATGCCGTACATTTCAATTCATATTCGAATATAGTCACAGGGAATGTGATTATTCATATATGCAAAAACAAAAATAAAAATCGATCATGCATGTTTCTGCATCCGACACACCGTGAAATCCGTCGATTCCGTGTTTTTGCAGATTCAGGTCAGCTACTATTTGGTGAGCTTGGTGGATAACAATTACTTGGATGGTAATATTTTTGGTGTTTTTGAAGATCTTTGAAGCTGAGAATGCTGCAGCAATGTTCAACTTATGAATATCTTTTATGTCATTCAATATTGTCTTTCTCCAGTATATTACTTGTACTTTTATTATCTCGTGGTGTTTAATTTAATTAAATTACCCCAGTTCCCCAATTTTTTAACCTTTGGTCTCCTATATTTTTTAAAAAATAATTTATTTATAAATTTATTTTTAATTTTAAATATTTATATTTTCCTCCTTAATTTTAAATGAATTATATTTCTAAATAAATTCGTGTAAAGAAAAATTAACATTTTTGTTTTGAATTACAAAATTTAGGATATAAATCTTTAATTTTAGATTTAAATTTTTAAATTTCAATCTTAAATTTTAAATTATTACTAAATTATAAATAATTATTTTTATAATAATTCTATGAAATTTAATGACTTTTATAAGAATTATATAAAATTTAATGATAATATTTTAATATTTAAAAGGTTAATGATTAAAATAATCAATTTTATAATTTATTCTTTTATATTTTTTATAATTGAATAATTGAATAATTATTTCATGCACAAATGTTTTAAGTAAAATTGTTTTCATAAATATTTTATTTTACTGTTTAAATATATATATACTTTAAAAACATAAAGCCTAAATTAAGTCCCACATCCCCGTCGCCTAAAAGTCCTCTCACCATCGTCCCTCACCCTTCCTTGAGTCTTGACCTTCAAGTTTCCGACTGATCGGTAAACTGGAACAAGGTAATTTTCGAAACCATAAACTTAACTTGAAGATTATTTCTACTTGATTCACGAGATCTTGTGTCATCTCCTCAAAACAGAGAAGGCGGACTGCGCCGCCGCTACGCCACCTATAAACGGAATCTGGTGTCTATCGGTGTCAAAATGATGCAATTTTTAGGAAATTTGGTCTTAGTTCTACTACCTTTGTTGCAATGCCATTTAGTTTTAACCCTTAAAAACTGTATCTTTCCATTCGTTTGTCATCTGTGAATTTGTCTTTGCCCTATCATTGCTGTTGTTCCGTCTAAGATCCACTGACAATTCAAATTGCTCTGGTTTTTGCTCGGCTGACATTGCAGCTGCTCAGGAGTGCAATCGAGCTTAACTCAAGTTATAAGAAGATTAAGTTTGACTCTAAACTTGCAGCTTGAACCTTGGAGCTTTCTGCTCGAGTTCAATCTGAGTTGCATTTTTCATAGCTCGAGCTTGTTCTATTAGACTTGATTTATCTTTTGCTTAATGTGTCTGGTTACTTCTTATTTGATTATTTTTGCTTGAACTCGAGTTTAATCTTGAATTGTGATTTGTCAACAATACAAATTTTAAAAAAAAAACTGATTAGACTTGCAAGCAACTTGAATCAAGTGTTAGGGTATTCAAATTCCGTTTATTTGACAACTTAGCTCCACCTGATAATGATCGAGTTCAATTTGATTCTTTTCGAATCAAACTCGAGTAGCTTGGTGATAGTTGGTGTCTAATTCACTCCCTACTTTAACTGCATCTTAAGATCCTTAGACAACTATTTCTTGCTCGAATTATATTTCAATTTGGATTTAGGTCAAGAATAGAGAACCCCTTCATTTAGCCAAAATTATTAGGGTAGGGAGAGGGTTCAAGAGTTTTTACAGTTAACCATGTATTTATCAGATTCAGATAGTATGAAAACTAACCGGGTTAGGGTACCGATGTCCTACTTGTTGCCATTCGGCCATTCCTACATTCACTTCCTTTGAATGGATATTTGTTTGTTTGTTTTCCTTTCAATGGTTTTTTAAATGATTATCACTTATTCAGGTGGTTGTTTTCGGTGATCATGGAAGCTAAATTCTTTCGGTTTCTTAAAATTGTCGGAGTTGGTTACAAAGCCAGAGCTGAAGCTGAGGGAAGACTCTTATTTCTGAAACTAGGATACAGTCATGAGGTTGAACTTACTGTTCCTCCAGCTGTCCGTGTTTTCTGCTTCAAAAACAATGTCGTTTGCTGCACCGGACTTGACAAGCAGAGGGTGCATCAGTTTGCCGCTACGGTTTGAAGTTGCAAGCCTCCAGAAGTTTAGAAAGGCAAAGGTATAATGTACATTGACGAAGTTATCAAGAAGAAACAAGGTAAAAAATCGAAACGATTTGTTGATAGTGCTTGGTTTTACTTGGTGGAATTGCAATGCTTTAACTAGGAAACTAGGTTGAATATCTAAACAAAATGTTGCCGTAGTAGGAATCCTTGAAATCTATTCAACAATTTTTAGGGGTTTTCAATAAATCACTTCGTTTTGATGTGTTCGTTCTCGTTCGATGTTTTGTGATTTAGAATTGGATGGCATGTAACACTAAGCTCATCCTACATCGATATTCGAAACCTAGAGTTTAGAGACGTAGAGGTAAGTAATTATAGACCCAAATTTCTAGTTTATTGATGATTAAAGAGATGTAAGAATTGGTACAATAGTTTTATGCAATTTTTTACTAGAAATGTGCATTAGAAACTTGAAAAACCATACCAAACTGGACACTAATCCTAGATAATGGAAACAATGACTTCATAATTTTCCCCTTGTTTTTCCACTTATTGGAAAATATTAGAGGCATATTTCCTTAAGATCAAGGTGCATATAATAAGGTTTCGTTCGGCAGAGTTGTTGAAATTTCGTTCGACAATCGACGGACATTACATTTATCGTTGAAATAAAATTAAACGTACAAAAAATATGAAAAATGACTTATAATAAACCAACGAACATTCAAGTAGTTTGATGAACATAATAATAATAGATGAATTTAAAATTTAAAATATTAATTTTTAGTTCTTTAAAATATATTTTTTATAAAAATAAATTAACGATAATACACCTGACCAAATAACTTTAAAAATATTAAAAAGTTATTTATTCTAAAGAAATATTCTAGATATTTATTAAAAAAGAATAGTTGGACAATTATTTGACAAACAAAATTCAAACAATATAGATTTAATTAATTTACGTAGCTATATCATATTAATTTAATATCTTTTAATGCTTATCAAAACACATCAAAATCGATTGATTGTGATGCGACGTGGCAGAAGGTTTAAACCCGAATTCCGGAAAAATTATTAAGTGAATCCTATTAGAACGGTATTTATAGTTAAAATAATTAAAATCATTTACTTTTAAGTAATTATTTAATAATTAATCATCCACTAATTACATATAAAAAATAATAATTTATTTTAAAAAATTAAGATAAATATTTCTAATTAAAATCATAAATGACGTGATAAACATTATTTACCTAATAATTTTTTTAAAATCCTTGGCATAATGTAAGACTTTCCAATCCTTCACGAAACCGTGTAAAATCCAACACGTGTCCTACAAATCCATCACGTCCGTCTGTTTTTGACATTCTATTGTCAGAGAAAACACATGTATTATTACAATCGCTTCAAACACAGCGCGCGGCGCCACGTGATACTATTTGAAAGATCAGTAGTGGGTCCCATCTCCTATACCCCCGCCATAATCTCTGGAGCTAGATCCAACCTCCACGTGTTTTTTAATAAAATCGGTTACCGTCCACGTCTCCGCTCTCAAAATCACCGTCAGTGGCACGTAAATCGCACGTGATCTCGTGCGAATAAAAATCAACGGCCCGTATTCATTGCCTTTTCACTCTGTTTCTGTCCTATATATAGCGGTTGGCCGGTTGTTGCTTTGCCCTTCAATTTCATTTCAAAAAAAAGGGTTGAAGATAACAAAACTGAATCTTCTTTCTCCATCGATCAAATTTTCCCGGAAAATGACGTCAGATTGCGGCAAACTGACGGTCACCAGAACCAAGAATTGTCAGAAGATGATGAACTTAACCATCACGGTAAACGGCAGTGTCGATGGTGATAACGGGAACCGTCTTCTTTGCGAATCAAAGTCAAGCGACGGCTTAACGGGAATTTCGCTTCCGTTGTCCACTTCTTCCGACGAGAACGACGTCGTTTCATCAGGCGATAAAAACGATGTTGTTCAGATTTCATCATGTAAAACGCCGACACACGGGTCATTATCAGTTATTGGCAGGAGAAGAGAGATGGAAGATGCTGTGAAGGTAGAGCTAGGGTTTATGGTGAAAGGAGGGGTAAAGTTCGATTTTTACGGAGTCTACGACGGACACGGCGGCTCAAGGGTGGCGGAGGAGTGTAAGGAAAGGTTGCATAAAGTGTTGCCGGAGGAAATAGTAGAGGATAATAATAATAATAATAATAATGAAGAATGTGGGATTAATTGGGGAAGAACGATGGAGAAATGTTTTGAAAAGATGGATGAAGAGGTGAATAGAAAGACGTCGGAGGAGGAGATGGTGGGGTCGACGGCGGTTGTGGCGGTGGTCGGGAACGGAAAGTTAGTGGTGGCGAATTGCGGTGATTCTAGAGCCGTCCTATCGAGGGGTGGTGTTGCCATGGCCTTATCTTTTGATCACAAAGTAACATTTATTACCCTATTATATATTTAAGATTTTTTATAAAGAATATAAATTATATATTTTATTTAATTTAAATTTATATAAAAAATTAGATTTACTCCTATCTCAACAGCTAATAATATACCTATATTTATTTTTTTTGCAAAAAGCTTTTTTTAATTAATATTTGTATAATATTCTTATATTATTAATTATTTCTTTATCTTCTATCTCTTCAATTCATGCAAATTGCAGCCTGATAGACCTGATGAGTTGGAGAGAGTTGAAGCGGCTGGTGGAAGGGTCATAAACTGGAATGGACATCGTGTGCTGGGAGTACTTGCCACGTCAAGATCCATAGGTAAATATTTAATTTAATTTTTTAAGGGTTTATTATAAAATATGTCTAAATTATGTCTTTCTATTTTTGTTGTTTAATTATATGATTAAATATGTCGATAATTATTTTACGTATAAATATCCTAATTTTAGAATTTAAAAATTATATTTATATATTAAAATTTAAATTTCTAATATTATTTTTTAAATAGTTTTATTTGATTATAAAGTAATATATGTTGTATTCTATAAATGTTTGAACCGACTTTTTATCCATTAATATAACTTTAATGATGCACCGAAAGATTTTATAACTAAGGATGAAATTATATGGGGTGAATTTTTTTTTTTTATTTTTGTATTTAAATTTTTTAAAATTTGGTTTTATATAATTTTTTTATTTTAAATATTTATATTTTACCGCTTCAATTTTAAATTGAATCGTACTCGTCCCCGTTACTAACGATAGACTAATGTTTTTCATGACGTTGCAGGCGACGAGTGTTTGAAACCGTTTGTTTCATGCAAACCAGAAGTGACGGTAACCGAGATAACCGATGGCGACGACTTCCTCGTCCTAGCCACAGATGGACTGTGGGACGTCGTGTCGAATGAACTCGCTTGTCGAGTCGTGAGACGATGTTTGAACAGTCGAATCGTGAAGAAGGAACCGCTTCCGGTCGTCGGCAAAAACCACGCCGCTGAAGCAGCGGCGGCAGTGCTGGTTGAACTCGCCATTGCTCGGGGTAGCCGAGACAACATTAGTGTAATTGTGGTCGACTTAAGAAAATAATCCTAAAAGTTTTTCTTTTTCTTTTAATGCTAACAAGTCTGAATAACATTTTATCTAAACAAGGTCTGTGCTTTTTTTTATTGTGTTTTGTCGATTCGAATAAAACTTAATTTCATTTTTATTTTTTTATTTTAAGTTTTAATTTCATTCAATTTAATATATTTCTTTTAATTTTAGTTTCAATTATTTAATTTAATGCATTTAAATTTCAACTATTTAAAACATGTTTGATTAAAGCACATATGATGAAGCGATAGTAGATTAATTTGCGTAATTACAAATTTAATACTCTTCCTCACTTATAATTTTTTATTAATTTAATCTTAATAATTTATATCAATAAGTTTAATCATCATTACTTACTTACACAATTAGGTTAATTTTGTTGGACAAAAATATTATTATTATTATTATTATTATTATTATTATTATATACAAGCAATATAAAATCAAATAAAAATCTTTAAAAAATATTAAAAATCTCTATAAGACAGGCCATGCCCATTCACACTTTTAAACGACACGTCTTTGTTTTCAAAACGTTTTATAAATAAAACTTTAAAAACAATTTTAATGCATTTTTAATAAATAATTTAAAATTATATTTTTATTAAAAGTGCCTAATACTTCACCTAATCGTGGAATCTTACAAACCCAATATAAGGGTTAAAAAGTAACCATGGTTTAGTTATATTTGAGTAACCTAATTATTAAAAATTAGATCTAGGTATAATTATATTTGAGTTGTCTAATTATTAAAAATTATATTTGGGTCACTCATTTATGGGTAAGATTATATTTAGGCCACCCAATTATTAAATGTTACATTTAGATCACTTAATTATAGGTAAGGTTACATTTGAGTCACTCTTTATATTTGATTTTTTTTTTATAAATTCGTGTATTACATTAATTAATGACTTCAAATGATATACTCTAATGTCAATAACGGCATACAAGTGATTTAGAAGAAAAAACGACCAAATTGATATGCTTGTTCAAATATAAAGACGACTCAAATATAACTTTACTTATAATTGATTGACCCAAATGTAACCTTTAATAATTGGGTGACCTAAATATAACCTTACCCATAAATGAATAACTCAAATATAATTTTTAATAATTAGATGACTTAATTATAATTATATCTATAATTAAGTAATTTTTGTTATAGTTTACCCTAAATTTATTTATTCATTTTCTTTTTTCATAGAGCATCAACTAAAAATAATAATATTTCCTCAGGTTCTCAAGGGCTTTTTGACAAATGGGTCAATTTAGGCTGTGATTGATGTTCGTCCCAGATTCAAAATCCTCTTTGCAGGCTTGATTTAGAGAGGTATAGTTTGTTTTTTATACTTCTGTTTTGTACTAATTTTAAGCGGATTGTGATTTTCGTTGACTGTTACTTGAAAGTTCGTGGAATCTAGGGTTTTCAAATTTCTAATTCTACCGCGTAATAGAATTTGAAAAATGTTAGATTGATCGGTGTAAAGCTTGTTAGAATTTCGTTTAGCTTTAGATCCATGGAGATAAGAGATATGGAAAGTTCAATTTACTCTTCAGTGTCCTAGTAGTTTTCGTTGCAGTTGGACTTGGGTTCCTAGTTTTGATTATGCAAAGAGATGAGGAAAGTTTATGTCGAGGTTGAACTTGCCGATTGAGTACAGCTTGGCATTGCCATTGGTACAATATACATGAGGATACTGGATCGAGCATGCTTAAGCGCTCAATATCCTCCGGTTTATGGGTGGAGAGGGGTATTGGTAGTATAAGTATTGTACACTGAATGCTCAAAAAAAAAGTTTGAACTTGTTTCTGCTTAAAATTTGATTCTAGTGTCAATCAGTGTTTAAGAATATCGATTTCTCTAGAAAGCGACCAAAACTTGAGTCATTAAATATTTGTTCTGTTTGTTTCGAAAAGGTGTAAGGCTTTATGCTAATAGAATAATATCCAATTGGGAATGCACTTATTTCTCGATATTATATTTTCTTATTTAGAAAATTTTTCTTCCTTTGGATCAGTCATCAAATACTTGGAGCTGTGACCTCTATCACAAGGCAAGAAAGAGCTCTAATCTGCGAATTGTGGGTTTTGGCTGTACTTGCTATATTCATAATACCAAGGTGCTATATTAAACTCCATCAGAAATCATGGAGTGCAACAAAGATGAGGCATTTAGGGCTAAAGAAATTGCTGAAAGGAAAGTAAAGGAGAAAGATTATGCTGGAGCTAAAAAATTTGCTTTGAAGGCTCAAAACTTGTATCCTGGGCTTGATGGTATGGACCATATGTTGACAACTCTTGATGTGTATATTTCTGCCGAGAATAAAGTAAGTGGGGAAGCTGATTGGTATGGTGTTCTTGGCGTGAACCCCTCAGCTGATGATGATACGGTGAGAAAACAATACAGGAAGCTGGCTCTGATGCTTCACCCTGACAAAAACAAGTTTGTAGGTGCAGATGGCGCTTTTAAGCTTGTTTTGGAGGCCTGGAGCTTTTTATCAGATCAGGCTAAGAGATTAGCTTATAACCAGAGGATAAATTTCAGGGGAACCCAACAGAAGTTTCATTCACAGGGTGCGGTTTCATCGATGCCACCTGGAACAAATGGCTCTCATAGTTCTAGTTCTAATGTAGCGTCAAATGCTAGGACTCAGAACAATAGTAGCTGGGTAGGTCAAACCTCATTTCCTCCTAAAAAGAAGTCTTCTACCTTTTGGACTGTTTGTAATAGATGCAAGACACAGTATGAATACCTCAGGGTGTACTTGAATCACACACTTCTTTGCCCTAATTGTCATGTGGCTTTTTTGGCTTTGGAAAAGGCCCCGCCTCCAAGTGTTTACCAGCAGCAGGTGTCTAGACATCATAATGCGAATAATAATCAATTTAACTCTGTAACAAACTATTCTAGATCTCAAAATGATGGGTTGGTTCAAGAGAAACTGAAAAGGGAACGTGAAGAATTTCTTAACACGGAGAGACTCCTGAAAAAGAGAAAAGATGATGGATATGTTAATGGTTATGCAGGTAACATGGCGACTCAAATGGTCATGGGAAATGGACCTGGCTTGGGGAACACATCTGAATTTAGGAATCTTTTTGGAATGGGAAGCACCTACGGGTATTCTGGTAACTATAACAAGCACATGAGTGGGAGAGAATTGTCATCGCTTGAAATTCGTAACATGCTGATGGATAAGGCTCTGGGTGTGATTCGTGAAAAGCTTAAGGAGTGGAGCTCTGTAACTGAAGCCAAAAATGGTTACAAAGTTAAAGGGAAGGTCATTGAGAAAGAAAATAAGAAACAGAGGAGCATGGCAAACGGAGATGGATGTGATGCCAATAAAGATTATCAAGTCAAGCAGTCACTGCCTATCTCTTCTCATGATGAATCTGATGGAGGGACTGCGCCACTTTCAATAAATGTTCCGGATTCTGATTTTCATAATTTTGACCTGGATCGAAGTGAAGGTTCTTTCGAAGATGACCAAGTCTGGGCTGCTTATGACGCAGATGATGGAATGCCCCGTTTCTATGCTCGAATTCACAAGGTTGTCTCTTTGAAGCCTTTTAAAATGAAAATTAGTTGGCTTAATTCAAGAAGTAACATCGAATTTGGTGAGCTGGACTGGATAGGCGCTGGTTTCTCCAAAACCTGTGGGGAGTTCAGAAGTGGCAGACATGAAATAAGTGAAACACTAAATTATTTCTCCCACAAGGTTCTGTGGACCAAAGGTGTCCGGGGAGTAATTAGAATATTTCCAATGAAAGGGAATGTTTGGGCGCTTTACCGAAACTGGTCTCCCGATTGGAATGAAAATACGCCCGATGATGTGAGACACAAATATGACATGGTGGAAGTCCTTGATGATTATAACGAGGAACACAGAGTTTCTGTGGCCCTTCTAACCAAAGTTTCCGGCTTTAGAACAGTTTTCCAGAAGCATATGGACCAAAAGGAAGTGAGGAGGATTCCCAAAGAAGAGATGTTTCGCTTTTCCCACCAGGTGCCTAATTACTTGCTTACAGGCCAAGAAGCTCAGAATGCACCAATGGGATGCCGCAAGTTGGACCCTGCAGCCACCCCTGTGGATCTACTTCACTTGATCGACAATGCCGATGAAGCACCCACAGAAGATGGTTCCTCAAAAACTGAAGAAGAGACGTTAAAGAGTTGCAAAGCCAAAGGAGAAGATTGTTTGTAGAGTGTAGCAACAAGCTATAAGAACGATTGTTAACCAATGGTTCCTGCCAAGAGAACCACATGATTCTGAAAAAGGCTAGAAATATAGAATTCGAAAACTGCTAACTACACCAGGTTAGTGAGTATTTGATATTTAAAGGTTGATCCAAACTTAGGAATTGCAATTTTTTGTTGTGCCAGTAGTTGTATCCGCTTTCCGTCCATTTTTTCTCCCCTATTTTGATCTTACAGCTTCATTTAAATGCTCATGCTTGGACTGTACATGTAATGTAATAGAAATTGCTTATCGAACTGTATTCCTGTCTGCTACTGTTGTATTAGAGTGTTTGGGTTCCCATTGGTCAGGTTTGTGTGCTCATGAACCAGGGTAATGGAATTGGGATGTGAACCTCTGAACTCAAATCCTGTGACAGATTCTGTTAGGATCTCACCCAGATCGAGTTAATTTAAAGAATAACAGAAGCTGTAAGATAAAAATCATTGGTTGTGGAGTAAACAAGTAGGCTGTTGCAAGACTAAACAGAAATGGTAGTCAGAAGTTGAAGGGTCCAAAAGATACAAGTGCTCAATGAAAGTGCACCAGATCTACAGCTATATGGTTTACAATAGTTGGAGTAAACACTGTATCTACCAATTAATCGAACTGTCACCTAGGGATGCTTCGTCCATGCAAGGAATTTTTTTCAGATGTGGCCGTTTCTGCATCCGAAAGCTGCACCAATGCCTGCAAAAGTTAGAGGTATTCAAAATCGACCTATCGGCACAATAAACTTATAATACAAGTTAAAAAAATAAAAAATAATGTTAAAACATAATAATATTATAATATTGATATTGGATTTATTGGGTCATTAGATATCTATTGGATCGGTTTTGAATACCCTAACAAAAATGACGAAAACCAAATGAGCTTATTTTAAAAGCCCTACACACACTAATCAAAAAATTCATGAGCTTATCCGATCTTACAATTAATATAAATATTTAAATTTAATTGACGATATAAAAAGGATCACCAAATATAATTATAACGAAAAAGAACTTAAAATAATTTCTTTTGAAAATATTTATAAAAAATAGAAATAAAAGGAAGTAAAAATGTAGAGAATACAATTGAAGTTTATTTTTTAAAAAACTCGTTTATAGATTAGTAAAATTATGAGTAAAATAATATTATTAATAAAATGGGGAAAACAAAATTTTTAAAACTTTAAGAAAATTGAGATTATTATTGTATAAAATAATATAAAATCAAATAAAAATCTTAAAAAATAAATACAAAACACCCTAGGTCAATCACACTTAATAAAAATACTTTATAATCAATTTAATACATTTTAATAAATAATTTAAAATTATTTTTTATTAAAAATGCCAAATATTCACCTAATCATGGTATCTTACAAATACAAACCCAATACAAGGGTTAAAAAGTAACCATGGTTAAGTCTTTTTTTGCGTAAATTTATTTATTTATTTTCATTTTTTTCTTAGAACATCAACTAAAAATAATAATATTTCCCTCAGGCTCTCAAGGGCTTTTTGACAAATGGGTCATTTTACGCTGTGATTGATGTTCGTCCCAGATTCAAAAATCTCTTCGCAGGCTTGATTTAGAGAGGTATAGTTTCTTATTTATACTTCTGTTTTGTACTAGTTTTAAGTGGATTGTGGTTTTCGTGGACTGTTATTTGAAAGTTCGTGGAATCTAGGGTTTTCAAATTTCTAACTCTACCGCGTAATAGAATTTGAAAATGTTAGATTGATCGGTGTAATGCTTGTTAGAATTTCGTTTAGCTTTAGATCCATGGATACATGAGATCAGGAAAGTTCAATGTACTCTTCAGTGTCCTAGTAGTTTTCGTTGCAGTTGGTTCCTAGTTTTTACTTTTGATTATGCAATGTGACGTACATTTACTAGATCTTTTTTTTTTATGGATTACAAGTAAAGACTAAGAAGAGCTGAGGAAAGTTTATGTCGAGGTTGAATTTTTTAAAATAAAATCTTTTGATGTTAATTCATCTAGTTGTTAGTGGTGACTATTTTGAATTGGACTGGATCTTTTATCTTAGAAAAATAATGTTTTGGGGTTTTAGGTTGTTGCTTAAAGTAGAAAGGGAATAAAATTGTTGATATGCTTAAGATTGAGAAATTGAGTTTGTTGTCTTTGAGGACATGGCGTGTGAACTAAGTTAGCTTCAGGATATTTGAGATGGGGTGTAAAATTCAAGTGCATGTTTTTGTCTCTGGGAACAAGTTGGTAAATTTGTGATATCATTGGAGGTGTTGCTTTTCACGCATTTACTAGTCTTACTGTTTCCATATATGGAGCTTCTGGCTTTTCTACATATGTAATGTTTTTCGGTGAAGGTTAGTCTGCATTAGAATTATGAAGGAAAATTGTTGATGTTCATTGCACTGATTCATTACCAAAATTGTAACCACAATGTAACTTTTGATCTGGTCTGCTAAGTGGAAAACTTACCATGTATGATTGATGCTATGCTTCTGTGGATGAGCCATATAACTTGGAATTGGTATGTGTTGTGTGGTTTAGGGAGAAAACATTAGCAATTGAAAGGAATAGGGCAGAAAAAAACTAGTAACTGTAGGGTTTAAAAGGCTCTATTTTCTGAGGCCTATTACATGAGAGAAAATAATAACGTAGGGTACAGTTGTATATTTCCATATGTGTTGGTCTAATTATGGCATGACTACAGATAACCATACTCAACATCTTCCGTCTCTTCATTGCTTACGAGTACTGATTTCCTCAAGTTGGTTGAGTTCCTAGTCACATCTCCTAAAAAAGAACTCCGTTCAAATCCACATAAAACCTTCACTTTCACCCATGCTTACCGGCTTGAGAGAGAACTGATTAGTAATTGCAGTGTTGTATTTTCTTGGAAGGATAATCTTATAAGTTATATCATTAATTGTTCCAGCCCAATATCTATTGCAGAATTTATAATCACCATTTGAGATAAAAGTGGAATGTGTTTGAGCTTTTTAAGAAATGTTGTACATGACATTATTATTATTTGAGAAAGTATAATGATAGTAATGGGTAATTAAATGTGTTTGGGGTTCTATTAAATTTTGTAAGAATCTGCACAGTGCACACATATTAAACTTGTCGATTGAGTACAGCTTGGCATTGCCATTGGTACAATATACATGAGGGTGTGGGATCGAGCATGCTTAAGCGCTCAATATCTTCCGATTTATGGGTGGAGAGGGGTATTGATAGTATAGGTATTGTACACTGAATGTTCAAAAAAAAAATTAAACTTGTTTCTGCTTAAAATTTGATTCTAGTGTCAATCTGTGTTTAAGAATATCGATTTCTCTAGAAAGCGACCAAAACTTGAGTCATTAAATATTTGTTTTGTTTGTTTTGAAAAGGTGTAAAGCTTTATGCTAATAGAATAATATCCAATTTGCAATGCATTTATTTCTCGATATTGTATTTTTTTATTTAGAAAACTTTTCTTCCTTTGGATCAGGTATCAAATATTTGGAGCTGTGACCTCTATCATAAGGCATGAAAGAGCTTTAATCTGCGAATTGTGGGTTTTGGTTGTAGGTGCTATTTTCATAATACCAAGGTGCTATATTAAACTCCGTCAGAAATCATGGAGTGCAACAAAGATGAGGCATTTAGGGCTAAAGAAATTGCTGAAAGGAAAGTAAAGGAGAAAGATTATACTGGAGCTAAAAAGTTTGCTTTGAAGGCTCAAAACTTGTATCCTGGGCTTGATGGTATGGACCATATGTTGACAACTCTTGATGTGTATATTTCTGCCGAGAATAAAGTAAGTGGGGAAGCTGATTGGTATGGTGTTCTTGGCGTGAGCCCGTCGGATGATGATGATACGGTGAGAAAACAATACAGGAAGCTGGCCTTGATGCTTCACCCTGACAAAAACAAGTTTGTAGGTGCAGATGGTGCTTTTAAGCTTGTTTCAGAGGCCTGGAGCTTTTTATCCGATCAGGCTAAGAGATTAGCTTATAACCAGAGGATAAATTTCAGGGGAACCCAACAGAAGTTTCATACACAGGGTGGGGTTTCATCGATGCCACCCAGAACAAATGGCTCTCATAGTTCTAGTTCTAATGTAGCATCAAATGCTAGGACTCAAAACAATAGTAGCTGGGTAGGTCAAACCTCATTTCCTCCTAATAAGAAGTCTTCTACCTTTTGGACTGTTTGTAATAGATGCAAGACACAGTATGAATACCTCAAGGTGTACTTGAATCACACACTTCTTTGCCCTAATTGTCATGTGGCCTTTTTGGCTTTGGAAAAGGCCCCGCCTCCAAGTGTTTACCAGCAGCAGGTGTCTGGACATCATAATGTGAATAATAATCAGTTTAACTCTGGAACAAACTATTCTAGATCTCAAAATGATGGGCTGGCTCAAGAGAGAGTGAAAAGGGAACGTGAAGAAGCTCTTAACACGGAGAGACTCCTGAAAAAGAGAAAAGATGACGGATATGTTAATGGTTATGCAGGTAACATGGCGACTCAAATGGTCATGGGAAATGGACCTGGCTTGGGGAACACATCTGAATTTAGGAATCTTTTAGGAATGGGAAGCACCTACGGGTATTCTGGCAACTATAACAAGCACATGAGTGGGAGAGAATTGTCATCGCTTGAAATTCGTAACATGCTGATGGATAAGGCTCTGGGTGTGATTCGTGAAAAGCTTAAGGAGTGGAGCTCTGTAACTGAAGCCAAAAATGGTTACAAAGTTAAAGGGAAGGTCATTGAGAAAGAAAATAAGAAACAGAGGAGCATGGCAAACGGAGATGGATGTGATGCCAATAAAGATTATCAAGTCAAGCAGTCACTGCCTATCTCTTCTCATGATGAATCTGATGGAGGGACTGCGCCACTTTCAATAAATGTTCCGGATTCTGATTTTCATAATTTTGACCTGGATCGAAGTGAAGGTTCGTTTGAAGATGACCAAGTCTGGGCTGCTTATGACGCTGATGATGGAATGCCCCGTTTCTATGCTCGAATTCACAAGGTTGTCTCTTTGAAGCCTTTTAAAATGAAAATTAGTTGGCTTAATTCAAGAAGTAACATCGAATTTGGTGAGCTGGACTGGATAGGCGCTGGTTTCTCCAAAACCTGTGGGGAGTTCAGAAGTGGCAGACATGAAATAAGTGAAACACTAAATTATTTCTCCCACAAGGTTCTGTGGACCAAAGGTGGTCGGGGAGTAATTAGAATATTTCCAATGAAAGGGGATGTTTGGGCGCTTTACAGAAACTGGTCTCCTGATTGGAATGAACATACTCCCGATGATGTGAGACACAAATATGACATGGTGGAAGTCCTTGATGATTATAACGAGGAACACGGACTGTCTGTGGCCCCTCTAACCAAAGTTTCCGGCTTTAGAACAGTTTTCCAGAAGCATATGGACCCAAAGGAAGTGAGGAGGATTCCAAAAGAAGAGATGTTTCGCTTTTCCCACCAGGTGCCTAATTATTTGCTTACAGGCCAAGAAGCTCAGAATGCACCAACGGGATGCCGCGAGTTGGATCCTGCAGCCACCTCTGTGGATCTATTTCATGTGATCGACGATGCCGATAAAGCACCCACAGAAGATGGTTCCTCAAAAACTGAAGAAGAGACGTTAAAGAGTTAACCAATGGTTCCTGCCAAGAGAAACATAGGATGCTGAAAAAGGCTAGAAATATAGAAATTTGGAGACTGCTAACTACACCAGGTTAGTGAGTATTTGATATTTAAAGGTTGATCCAAACTTAAGAAATGCAATTTTTTGTTGTGCCGGTAGTTGGATCTGCTTGCAGTCCATTTTTTCTCCCCTATTTTGATCCTACAGCTTCATTTAAATGCTCATGCTTGGACTGTAACTTGAAATGTAATAGAAATTACTTATCGAACTGTATTCCTGACTGATACTCGCCCGTATTGACTGTTGAACTGTTTCAGTGATACCTGTCTGTTACTGTTGTATTAGAGTTTTTGAGTTCCCATTGGTCAGGTTTGTGTGTTCATGTACCAGGGTAATGGAATTGGGATGTGAACCTCTGAACTTGAATTCTGTGACAGATTCTGTTAGGATCTCAGGTAGATCGAGTTTCCGATTCTATTTTGTTTGAACTCTAGAAAATAGAAAATCTGAATATCCTATATCAATTGAACATGTTGGAATTGAATTTTATTAGTTTGTATGGCTTCTGGATTTACTGTTAATCTGTTTCAAGTTGTGACCCCAGATTCTTGGTTTTTGAACTTAAAAGGTTCTGAATCTTGAAATGCTTTAGAAATGGACTGGTAACTATGTGGCTCTTCCATCCTCTACATTGAATTTGGTTCATATTTTTCTGGTTTTTCAATTAATCCTACTTTTAGTTTTACTTAGAAAGTGGACAAAGGACATGTTCGACAACGTTTTTTTAACGAGCGTTGAACGTCGAACGGAGAAATAATATCGAACAGTCGCTCTAAGCGTTTCAAACAGGTATTTTGGAAAAACTGGATTTTCAACTTCCCATACGAACGAATGTTGAAAGATTCACGTTGAACGAGGCTTATTGCTGATTCGTAATAAGTTTAATCTCTTTGCCTCTCGTAGTATAATGATATTGATACATGTCAAAATGTGAATTTTAAAATAATCAAGTGTGTAGAATTCAACTTTATAGAATATAAATCCCTGAAAATTGTAATTAAAGTTAATTAGAAATTCATAAAATAAAAAAAGAATATGAGGTATTTTCAAGAATTCCCCGACTTTTTTATTTTATTTTAAAAACTCTTATATTTTTATAACATTATTTAAATTTTATATATATTTTTTAAAAAAGATTGAATCTGATCACAAGTTGACGCGCATCAAAATTTTGACCATTACTATGTCAAATAAAATTTAACTCGACAGGAAAAAATTCTACTTATAATATATATAATAACTTAAATCAAAAGATTTTAAATAAAGTTATAAAATAAAAATTTTAATAATTCAAAATTTTTAATAATTAATTAATTTTTAAATTTATTTAATTGTGCACGATATATTATATATCAAATGAGAAAGTATAAAGATATATACATATAACATATATATAAGTATACAAAATTATTTAAATTAAACTCGATCTATATTATAACATTATGAAAGATTATAATTAAATTTGTATAGAAACTTAAAAACTCAGACTCAAATAAAATTTGAATCATAAATATCATTCATATACTCAACTAACATAAAATTTTTTACTCGACTCGACCAATCCATCCATCCTAATCTCCCCGAAGTCTGTACTTATAGTACAAGCCTTTTAAATTCAGTAAGTAATTAGAGATTCATGTTTCTTTTAACATCAAGAAGATCAAACAATCAATAGTACTAATGAATTAAGAATGATCTAACAAAAATTTAATATCATCAACTACTGCAATGGGTTGGTTTTCTTTGATGCACAAAATGTTAAAGTTAAAACATTCAAAATCAGTCTCTCCAACAAGAAACGGAGAACCGCTGTAGCTTACTTGGTTTTCAGATATGATACTCAAGAGGATATTTTATTACACCTGATTGGGTTGGTAAGGAGACATCGACCCAGCTGGTGGTACACCACCATAGCCGCCTGGCATTTGTGTGGTTCCGGGAGTTGTTTGTGGCATGTAAGGATGATTAGTCATCTGTACTGGCGAGGAGTGAGGCACTCCTGGAACACCTGAGGTCCATCCAGCTGAAGCTTGAGGAGGCATCATAGGTTGGCCTGAACCTGCACCGTATTGAGTCCCATTGTACTGATGAGCAGCTGGACCCATTGTTTGAACTGGCTGTTGCCCAAAACCCGAAGGTTGTGGGTTAGTCATGGCAGGGTTAGGAACTGTATAATCTCGGCTCCTATCGTTGTTGACCTGCAATGAATAAACCACCCTATTAGAAATAAACTACACTTTTTAACCTTTATATGCTCTTCTTTTGTTGCTCCACCTCTTCATTGTCGAACAAATATCAGGATAAAGGAGTCGAAATAAAACTACAAACAAATGAACATATCCATCTCTGGCACTCACACCTGGACCGAATCGAGTGACATTAATTTAGTCTAATGGTTGAGCTACATGGCATGTGCAATATTGTAGTACAACTGGTAGATTAAAACATTTCCTCTGTTTCCTTCTGACCAAAAGGAGTCTTAAATATAAGTAATAAAATCAGTCAAGTCTTAAAAGTAAATGTGACATAGCTCAGTTCCTAAGGGACCATCATTTTGTCAATAAGCTAAAACTTCAGAGAAAATCATGTTTGTTCCTCCTTTAGCTGTGATTGTATCATTCTAAATCATGAATGACAACAAATGCAACGAAATGAATCATTTAAATGACCAAGTTGTATTGTCTGAAACTCCAAATACCTTTATACTGAGATCGGTGTGGCGCGAATAAGAGAGATGCAATTTGCAAAACCCTCCATCATATATGCAGTGCCCTTCTAAGGCCTCCTTGGCAACAATAGATGTCTGAACATCTGCAAAACATTGAACCATTAATGTTTAGAATAAGGGATAACAAGATAATGTGTTTAATCTCTTTTCTACGTTCTTACCAGTACCATATTTTTGAGGCCTAATTTAAAACAGGATAAATAGAACATGTGTGAACGTTACCCGGATACTGAATTAGAGCCTGCATTCCACCATTCTTATCAAACATGGCAATCTTTTGAACGGGCCCAAAAGCAGAGAAGACCTAGACATAAGTGAAAAAAGAAGAGAGAAAAGAGCAAATACTCGGTATGAGTTGAAGAACTAGATTGTTAAACAAAAATGGTATCCAGTAATTGGCAATACCATGTGTAGCACATCCAAGGTAACAGCATACTGCATGTTCTCAATAGATGCAAGTAAAACATTACTCTCAGGTTCAAGTTTTTTCCCATCAAGACCTAAACTTAACTGCAATGATAACAAATGAATCACATTAATAAACTAGCAAAAGAGTAAATGAAAACTACAGAATCCAGCAGTGTAGAGCAACATCATTCATCTCTTAGTAGAAATGCAGGTTCACAATAATTGATTCGATGCACGTGACACATTGCACGGGAAGACATTAAATATATACGTTCTAATACACTCATGGCAAATTGGCTAAAATCACTAAGGCTTTGTGCTCTAAACCATACATCATAAATAAATCGCACACAACTATAATCAAACTCTAACAACTGTTGAGAAATTCAATAGTCAATAAAACGTTCTTAACCTGGTTGCTTCCATCTATAGCTGAAGGTGCAACAGGGAGGTAGGGGTTGGTGTAATCCCTGAAAATAAATAGATCAAAGAAAAGAGTGACCAAAGAGTAAACTTATTTAATGAAGAATAGAGAAAAAGGAGAAAAATAGCAGAGAGAAGAGCAGCAATCCACTAAACAGTAAAAAAACTGGAGGATAAATGAAATGTTCAAGATATGCAAACCAATACCAACTGCCATGAAAAATACTAATTCATAAGCAATCACAGAACCAATATGTGCGTGAATATGGTACATAAGATATGATGAATGACCGGATACAAATAGTGAACTGGATTACCTGCTCCGATGGCTCTGAAATTTCACACTCAAATCTGTGTGGGCAGAATAAGTGATCTTAAGTGTACATGGAGCAATATTTTCAGAAAGCAGATACCTGAAAACCAGGACAAATTCAATCAGTAGATATTTTGCAACAAAACCAATAGTCACAAAAGAATAACAGAAGCTGTAAGACTAAAAGCATTGCTTGTGGAGTAAACTAATGTCATTGGAAAAAACTTTAATTCTAACTTACGGAGTTTTTCTAATATTTATCAAGGACTAAAACAATGTAAACAAGTTGGCTGTTGCAAGACTAAACAGTAATAGTAGTCAGAAATTCAAGGGTCCAAATACAAGTGATCAATGAAAGTGCACCATGTATACAGCTATATGGTTTACAATAGTTGGAGTAAACACTGTATCTACCAATTAATCGAACTGTCACCTAGGGATGCTTCGTCCATCCAAGGAATTTTTTGCAGATGTGGCCGTTTCTGTATCTGAAAACTGCACCAATGCCTGCAAAAATGACGGGAACCAAATGAGCATATTTTAAAAGGCCAAGGCACACTAACCAAAACTAAAAGAAGAGATTTAGTTCATTGACCTGGAATCCAGCTGTCTTCTCAAAGGTGGTAATTTTATGCACAAAGCCAAAAGCTGAAAATACCTGTGCATTATTAACAACATTAAAAATATGAACTGAAAAAATTCAGGTAAAATAACTATAAAAAGTAATTACAAACTGTAATACCCTCTCAAACATATTTTTCAGATAATAACAAATGAGATTAGTCCAACATGTCCAGTTCTTCAGCAAAGAGACGAGCAATATAACTTATAACAGAAAAAAGAATACAGATAGACAATTCTGATACTAATAAGGGGTTAACAACAGTATTAGCCCAAGTAAAATCAATAAATACACAAGGGCCACGAGCGCTAGAATGCCACAAGAGATGAAATCATGAAATAAATAACGGATAGAAGAACCAATCAAGTACTCCTAAAAACCTCATATATTTACAATAAAACAAGCCTACAGTTCAGGCTGCTCAAATTTCGATTTCTATGAAGTTTACATGTAATAAACAACTCTCACAAAGGCAATGTCAAAACCTTGTATTTTTACAATAAAACAAACCTACACTCCAGGCTCCTCACATTACAATTTCTATGAAACGAACATGCAATAAACAGCTCTCTCGAATTTAATGTCAAAAATCTCATTCAATCATCATTCTTTCTTACGGTTAAAAGGTAAAGCACCACCTGCTTCAAAAATAAATAGATGCAAACTGCAGATGCAGGAAGAGACCTTAATTGATCAAGCATTTAAAAATGTTAAAAGCTCAATACCAAGGAAGCCAAAAGCTGGGGACTAAGGATAGACACCTACATCCAAAAAACTATATCTATAATATATATGTGTAAGGAAATCTGCCTCTCTATATATTTCAACAATATGCACTAAAGAAGGTTATACTTTGTAAATTAGTTTTTGTTCAAAATTTCCCAAGACTTTTCATGTATTTGAAGGACCCTGGGAGGGTCACATCTCCTATACCTATTCCCAAATGTCCAAATATGTGTTGGAAGTGAATACTTGAAGCAAATGAAGAGTCCAAGCTACACAGCACCAAACAACAACCTAGAAATACTAACTTCACACCCTTATAAACCAAAAAGATAAAAAGGGCCAAAGTCTTCCTTACCAAATGCAGAACATCAATGGAAACGAGTCGAGCATCTTGACCTTCGATTGTTACCAACAGAACATTTCCGGCAACATCGGCAGTGGTTTTGTTATTTACAATCTCTTGCCTGTTAGAATATTGTAGATAAACAGTTTTTCCCCTCACTTGAGCAGGCTCCGAAGAAGAAGCATAATACGATATCATAGCAATAGCCTGATTCAAATCAGCCTATAAAAACAACAAAACAATGACAATCTTGAAATACTACATAAATTCAGAACGTAAATCAAAAAGAATTTCTGATTAAACTTACGAATTCAATGAAAGCTTGATTACGATTGGCTCCAACATTGCACTTTGTGTTAACGACCTTCCCAAATGGCTTCCCCAGTTCGATCAACTCTTCCTCCGTACACTCCCATGGCAAGTTCCTCAAATGCAGCACCTTAGACGGGGGTTGAGTGTAACGGAACTGCGGCTGACTTGATACGGATGCCATTCAGTTCAACAACCAGCCCCTTAAAATCTAAGCCAAAAAAAAACCCGAAACCCTAAATCCCCAAACTTTCCAGACCTAACAACATTAAACTCTTACTAATATTTACCGATGGATCGATGAAAACCAGGGAAGTACGGGGAATTGAAGAAAATGGATGCAACCTGAAAATTAATAAAGGAAAATCCAGCTCGGGAAATTCTGGATTATCTTATATTCTCTTTTAGACTAGGAATTAGGAAAACCAGTTCAGTTATTGGAAATCAGAGTTATCGTACGTTTCATATTATCGAGGGTAAATATTTTAGTTTAAATAAAAATACTATTTTAAATTTTAATAATGAAATATAATATAATAATTGTTCACCTTCTTAATGTTTGATCTTTATTATTAAAAATAGAGAGTTCTATCCTTGTCATGAATAACGAAAATAAAATATATTTCGTAATTAATTATTTATCTCTTAATAAAATTATTTATAATAAAAAATATATTTATTATTGTACCATAAATTTCGGTTTATATCAATTAAATGTCTTTATTAATTAAGTATAGTTTTGATATTTATGTTGGTACGATATATAAAAAGAATGTGTGTCGCACGCAGAGTTTTATGTTAATAAGAACCGATTTATAGACGTTTAAGAAACCCTAGCTGTTTTTTTTTTTAAATTTTTTAGTCATTTTTCACTTTAATTAATTGGTCGATAATCAATTTAGTATTGACCGTTAATCACCGAATCTATTATATTTTTTATTTTTGTTTTCAATTTTAATCAAAAACTCTATTTCTACGATATATTTTTTTTCTGTCATTGTGACTAGTTTTGGGGGGACATATTTTTGTTTTTGTTTGTGATTTGATTTATCTGTCTTTATAGCATGTTTCAGTATACCTTAGCGATCGATTGTTGTCCGCTCATAGATTCAACCAGCGCTAGTTTCTTATTTATGTTTTCATCGGTGGTCACTTGAAGAGTTATATCTCCGTTTAGTTGATGGTTGTTTGCCGATGAAATTAATCCCAGGTAGCGATACTTTTTGTATGATAATTTGGATCGTGTATAACTCCTTCTGTCTTTATACGTCTCGTTTGGACAGAAACAATGAGATTCAGAAGCTTCTGAATTTTATTGGTATGTTTATCTCCATATAAATTTCTCTTTTCATCGTTTTTAAATTATAAAAAATTTAAGTTGTTTAATCTAATTATTTTGTTTATAAATATGATATAATTATGGTTTTTTTTCCTATAAATTTAATAAAACTTAGTAGCATTCGTTAAAAAAACATAAAATTTTAAAAAAGAAAAGTTAAAAAATCTGAAGATCAAAATAATTTTTAATAAAAAATACACAAAATTTTAACAAATTTAAGGATGGAAAAGCTCTGTGCTTTTGTTTAAAATCCGAGAAAGCAGCACATCCTCGTAAGGTGTGCTTCCTCCCTGCTACACCCGCGGCGGCGGAGGCGGTGGCTTTAATCTCATCGGCTTCCATTTTCCTCCGCTGCTCGTCAATAGTAAGAGGAACATGCCCGTCCATCTCTTCAATCAATCTATCCTGCGCTCCACCCCGCAGTTTCTCGAGCCTCATTCCGTTCATCTGCTGCATCTTGAAAACCCATAGGCCATAGGCCATAGCCTTTCTCCGCCTCCAAAAGCAATTTCAATCGACCAAGTAAAACAGAAACAAAACAAATTGTACCAAAAATTGTAAAGTTTTTTATTAATTAGCTAAAGTAATAACAATAATATTTTATTCTAATGAATATTCTTAATTATTAGATATTAATCGCTTAATTACGTACTTAACGTTATTGATACTCGAATCCGTAACCGTACTTAATATAATACATAAAACGTTTAGCACATGTATCTTTTTTCTAATGACATGTTTAATACTTTTATCTTTTACATATCTGTGCATAATTGATAGAAATATAGTATTTATTAAGTTACGGATATAATATAATATTTTAATAATTATAAATCTACGAATACATTTTATTATTACATTGATAAACCTTATTCATCACGTCATTTATGGTTCAAACAATTAAAATCATTTATCTTTAACTTAATAATTGTTCATCCACTAATTATATATAAAAAATAGATATGATTCACTTTAAAAAAAATTAAAATGAACGGCCATGATTAATTGAGACCATAAATAACGTAGTGAACAAGTTTTAACTAATAATTTTCTCTGAAATCTATAATTAAAATATATTTAGACCCGAATAAAAACAAATTTACACAGAATCCTTAATCTTAAGAACTCAACATTATCATTAAACCAAGATTATGTCGACAAATACTAATTATTATTACCAAACATGCAAATAATGTCGGAAAGTTGACCTTTATTTAAGTTTTTTGACTGAGCTTTTGAGGTGGAAGAAACCCCAAAAAGAGATTAAAAGAGTATGAACACATAATTAACACTATAATTTGTAGCTGTGTTTAATCACTTTCTTTGACTTATTATTGGATATTATTTTAGGTATCCAATTAGAGGACAAGAAAAGAACATCCTCTTTTTTATGTCTAATTATGTTTTCTTCCGTAATCAGGTATGGAACTAAAATTTAAGGTTAAATAAAATATAAATATTAAAAAGTAAAATAAATATTTAAAGATTATAAAGTGAATCTTGTTTACTACGTCAATTATGGTCAAAGCATCAAGATCGTTCATCTTTAAATAATTATCTAATAACGGTTCACTTATTAATTACACGTAGGAAAGAAGAGATGATTCGCTTTGAAAAAAATTAAGATGAACGGTTCTGATTAATTGGGAGTACGAATGACGTGGTGAATAAGGTTTACTTAATAATTTTTCCTATATTAGGTTAATTGTTCCCAAAATTTTTAGTATTCAAGTTTTATCTCTAAATTATTTTTATTTTAAATTAGTCCTCAAACTTTTAAACATTTTAATTTCATACTCAAATTATCAATAGATGGTAATTAAATCTTATGTTAATAAAATTGTTATAAAATTATTGTTTTTGTATGTTATGTACTAATATGTCTTATAAATAATAATTTGAGGGTAAAATGTGAATTTTCAAAAGTTTGAGGAACTCATTTAGTATTTATCATTATTTTTTGAATAAAACTAAAATATTTAAAAATATAAATCGAATTTAAATAAAAATTATAATTTAAAGATGAAACTATAAAATTCAAAAATTTAGAAATTGATTTATAATAAGAGTCATCCTTTGTAGTGCAATTGATTCATGTATTATTTTTTATACTATTTTTTTTCGAGTAAGGTCGTTTTCTTTAATTTTCTCGTGCTTTAAAAAATTAAATAGATTGTAATATTATTATTTTTTATTCATGAAAATAATTTATTTTAATTTTAATTAAAAGTAAAAACACTATTTTTTGAGTCGGTTAACATTTCCTGATAAATTTCTAATGCGATAGCAGAATTATGGTCGGGTTCCGATTTCAAATACGAGCGGCGCCGACTCGGACTCACTCGACCGGCCCAAACCGTAGATTGCGCCAGCTCATATGGGGAAAAAGGAATGCCACTGTGGACAACAGAAAATTCTACACGTGTTGCATTACACCTACCGTGGTGGATCCGGAAATTTAGTTGAGGTAGACACATATAAAATTTTAAAATCTTATGGTGAACACAAAATTTAAATATTATAAAAACTTAAAGATTAATTCATAAAAATTAAGAAAATTAAAGGTAAATGTTTAAATTTTGAAAAGTTCAGGATGAGCACGAGCCACCCTATTCAAAACATGAATCCGTCATTAATACCTACTAAAGTGTGACTAAAACAAAAAATTATTATCTGAATTACTTTTATCACATTATCTATAATCTCGTTCACTAAAATTCAATTATTTTTTATGTTATTAATCTATTTATAATTAATTTTTTGTAATTATTTATTTTTATTTACATAACATAAAAATAAGATTCATTTTTAAAAAATATATTAATATAGAGATTATGACGTATTAAAAATAATTTACGATATAATTTTTTCATCGAAACATTCATTAAAATTACAAAATAATAAAAAAAAAGTTTTATTTAGGTCCCATTAGAAAATTCCGTTTATTTTAACGGAGGGAATAAGCATAAAAAGCCATTACAACGTTAAAAAGGCCCGTTAGTCGTCGCCGTCGATACAAAACTGGCGGGAACCATTTAACGACGACAATAGCACCGAAAATCAAAGGTAAACACTCGACACAAGTGGATCTAACAAGAATAAATCGCCGATTTCTTCAAAATAATCGTCCACCTGAGAAATAAACGACGGCGAGGAGTAGCACTCAAACTCTTGGGACGTATCGAGTAAAATGTCATCGAAACGTTGATCGAACATTTTACCGTCTGAAAAAATCGTTGAATTATCGTCAAAGAGTGGCAATACCGGAATCGGATCGTTGAAGAACTCATCGAGGAAAGGGAAATCGAGAGGCAAATAATCTCCCGAATCACTGGATGCCGGTTCTTGATCCAGCGGTGGCGGGGATTTAATCTCTTCTTCTTGGAGTTCATGAACCGATCTTTCGGGTTCGACTGATGTTTCTTCTTCGCTCGATTGAGTTTGAAAGTTGAAGATTGAAGTCGGAGATGAAAGATTGCGAGGCGAATCGTCTCCCGGTTGACACCCAGAAACCGAAGGCACGTCGATGTTTTCTGTTTTTCCGGCGTTTTCTTCAGCCGGAGGAGTGATGAAGTTGGTCAAAGCGTTGGGACCTCGGAGCTTGATCGCTGCATTGTCGTAAACCAAGGCAGCTTCTTCAGCAGTATCGTAAGTACCCAACCACAGCCGTACTCGACGAACGGGGTCGCGAATCTCCGCCGCCCATTTTCCCCACGGTCTTTGCCGAACACCCCTGAACTTCCTCCCATTCCCACTCGATGAAGAAAGCTTAACAGCCCCACGGTTGGCCTCCCTGACGTCAGCAGCAACGGTGGATTTCCTCTTGCGTGTACCACCGGGGGAAATGTTTTCGGAAGCGTCGGGCTCAATGCTTATCTCGTTGACGTAACGTATCACTCTCCTCCGGCGACAGTAGAAATCTGCTTCATCGTCGCTGGATGAGTCCGTCGCGTCATGATCCGTCACTGAAACCCGAACCACTTTTCTGAGTTCCGAAGACCGTTTTCTGAACATTTTTGTGAGTGTTTTCCGCCGTGTGCAAGTGACCGGACATATCAAATCTTGTTCCATTCTCGAGGATGTTTCTTTTTCAGTTTAGTTGGTCTCAGATTCTGTGGAATAGAATCAATGGAGAGTAACCGTGAAGTACAAGCTTAGATCAAAGACAAAAGACTGAACCAGAAATCTGCAGAAAAACATTCAAAAAAACAATAACAAAAAGCATAAAAAACATAGGAATATGAAACTGGAAACAAGAAAGAAGGGACAAGGTATTTAAAACAAAGTGTACGGAAAACAACAAAATTATATTCAACCAGATGTGGGAAAAATTAATTAACGTATTTGTTTCAGAGTATATTTTTAATATTAGATATTAATCGTTTAATTATTATATTAATATTATTAGTGTTCGAATTCGTAATTTCTTTATTGCTCTTTTAACCACTGAAACAAAATAATTCGTGTTTATTTATAAATAGTTACGTGTAGAGGGATTTTTGTATGAAATTAATCACATATTTGAATCTTAAATCTATCATTGATAAAAATATATACAAAAATATATTTTAAAAACTTTTATTTAAAAATATATATTTTATAAAATTTAATAAATAAAAAAAATATAGTTAAAGTTTTGAAATAATTTTTGAAAAGTTAATACTGGACGTTATAAATGAGACCGAGGGAGTAATGATTTTAATTATTTTATTTTTAAGAATTTGTAAACGTGTAAAAATATTATTTGCATGTGAAAAAAAAATATGTTTATAATATAATTTAATATTTTATTTCGAAAATAGCTTTTTATTACTTTCTAAAATTGTTTTGTATGTCAATTCAATCCAATACTATGTATATAATAGGACAGTAAGGATTTGATATTCTATCAAAGAAATGTTTTTAATGTCTTTCTATATTTAATTAATTTTCTATTTTTTCATATATAAAATTCCATATATTATCTATTTTAATTATGTTTGCAAAGATTTTTGGGACATAGATTATCTGTTTTTTTTATATTTTAATATTAAAAAAATAAAATTTTAAATTTTAAACCTTAATTTCGTATCTTGAAAATATATATTTTATCTTAAATTTTTTTAAATTTTAACGAATTCTAAATATTAAATCTTAAAATTAATTTTTGATATGAAAACATAAATAGAGACTCTAAAAATTAAAGGATTTTTATTCGATTGTAACCATCAATAAATTTCCATAGTATAATTTAGGAATATGGACGGATCGATATTGTAACGGTAAAAAAGGACAGATCAAAACGTCTAAAAAATTATAGTATGAGTTATTCTCGCCTCTTCATGGCTCAAATCAATTAAATATATTTATTTAATTAATTTTTCATCACATCTTTTTTACCAAGTGAATCTTCACTAATATTTATTGTAAGATAAGTTTAAAAATAATTTTGCGTTAACATTATTGAACACTGATAATGTTGAACATTAATGTTGTTCAGTGATGCTTGACGTTCGTTGTAGACGCATTCATTACATAAACGTCTAATTCAACATAAATCAATTTATTATATAAGTCTCATTCTAATTCTCTCTCTCTATTTTTTTTTGAACAAGCTAATAGTGATTACAATAGTATCCGTTCTAGAATATAATTTCCACTATTTTGATATTGATCGCTCAATCACTCTATTGACATCGCTGGTGCTCGAACCCGTGACCTTTAAGAACAATAACCGTTCCGTTAACCGCTTGAGTTAAAGGGCTCGTACAATTCTATATATTTAATTTTAGTTTCATTGTGTACACAAAACTTTATTTTTAATATAATTGTATAAATTTATAATAATACATGTAGGGGTGAGCAAAACTCGACTCAAAAAACAGAATAACTCGACTCGACTCGAGGCAAAAATACTCGACTCGAAATTTCATAAACTCGACTCGACTCGAAAAAATTTTAAATAAAGTTTGAGTTGTAAAATTGAAATTCGAATAACTCGAACAACTCAAAATTTTTAGTAATTAAAGGATTATTTTTTAAGTTTGAGATAAGTCTATCATTTTTTTATGATATATATACATTGATATATAAAAATATAAAAAAATATTGTTACATAGGAAAAATATATATACATATCTATGATTAGAGAAAGCAATTTAAATTGGAATCAAATCATACTATAACATGATAAATAATTATAATTAAATATTTATAGGAACTCAAAAACTCAACTCGACTCGAATTTCTTAAACTCGACTCGAACCGAAAAAATATCAAATAAATTTTGAGTCATAAAATATTACTCATCAACTCGAATAACTCGAAATTTTTGACTCGACTCGACTCGATCGAATACTCACCCCTAAATACATGCATTCGTTTAGTTTTAATTAAGGAAAGCTGATCTGGTGATAAAAACTTCTTTATTTACTTTTTTTTATATTATACGTTTTAAACTAAACAGAAATATTTTTTTTCCTGTAAGAATTATATAAAAAATTAATATAATTATATATATGCAACATGTAAATACAAAATAATGTTTTGTAAATGAACAAAATTACACTTCATATGTGGCATTATATATTTTCCTAGAATTTATGTATGCTTTAACGTTTATTATAAATTTCAGAATTTATTTATTACGATATAACTTGAACAGAGGTGAGTAAAATTCGTCTCGATTTAAAAAAAAATGAATAATTCGACTCGACTTGAGGTAAAAATATTCGGTTTATTTTGATTCGGTTCGAAATTTTATAAACTCAAATAACTCGAAAAAATTTCAAATAAAGTTTGAGTTGTAAAACGAAAATTCAAATAACTCAAAAAAATTTAGTGATTAGAATATTTTTTTAAAACCGAGACGAGTTCCTCAAATTTTTATAATATATATTGATATATAAAAATAAGAAGAAATATTGCTACACATGAAGAAATATATATATATATGTATATAGCTTATATGATTAGTGAAAGTTGTTTAAATTACAATCAAATTGTACTAGAACAAAACACATAATTACAATTAAATCTTTATAAAAACTCGAAACTCGACTCGAAATTTTTTAACTTGTCTCAATTTAGAATTTTTCTAAATAAAAGTTCGAATAATAAAATTAGACTCATCAACTCGAATAATTCAAAATTTTTTAATTTAACTTCACAATAATTATTTCAATTGAAACAAGACTTGTTTAGACAAGAGAAACACGAATTTTTGACTTTAAATGTCCCACCCGAGCCAAGGAAACTGTTGACCCAAATGCCTGCTGTGCCTGTTTGTTTCCTTACAGCTTTCAAATGAGTTCGCGGTCCAAAGAGGTGGGGAACACGCTCTTCTCTCGTCCGACAAGATGCGGCGCGTTTACATGGCACGGTCCGGTCTTTTTTCCAAGACCCGTTTCCATTAGTCCTGTACGATGGCTCATTAACGACGGTAGAAATTAAATTAAATTAAATTCGGTGTTTTGAAAGGCACCTGATAAATGTGGGTGTAATTAGACACAAATGTCATATATTTAATCCAGCATGATTAATATAAACTGATTTATATCACACCTACGGGCAGAGACAAGATTTGAGGTTGAGGGGGTAAAACATAAATGTTTAGAAGTAGAGAGCAAATTCATAAAAAATTAATTTTTAAAAAAATTTAAATAAGTGTACAAAATTTTTAAAAACTTTTTTTTTAGAATGGGTGACGATTGCCCTTCCCCACCCCTTAATAACTCCGTTCCTGGCCGCATTCTTAGTTTTAGTATATAAATCTTTTGATTTAAATTTTGTATATATAACATTTTAAATTCGAGATTTATTTATGCAACTTTAAATTATTTACCTTTTGAATAAATTTTTATTGATAAAAATAATATTTTTAAATTTTGTAATTATAATTTGTACTATAATATGTTCGTATCTAATTACACTCTCCTATCTAACTAATATACTAATTATATTTTAATGTAATCATACCAAGTGTCTAACACACACTATGAAAATCAAATTTATCTTTGTCTAAAATAATAGTTTTAGTTATTAAACGAAATAAATCAAAATAAAAACTTTAATTTAAGATTTTATATATGTAAAAAATTTATAAACAAATTTATCTATTAAAATTATTATTTATAGAATACGATTTATAACAAAAAATTGATACGATTCAGTTAAAATTAAGAAAGAAACTTCGACGAAGATAAATAAAACTTTATATAACAAGAAAAAAAGAATCAATTAATATGATTAATAACGTAGGTCGATGTTAAATAGTCGAGACAAAATTATAAAAATAATTAATTAATAAATTTAGATATTTTAATTTTTATTTAAATAATTTACTATTTAAATCAAAATTTTTTAATTAATATTTAAGCGGTGCATGCACTGATCTACACCAAGCATGAACCACACTTATAGTTGACTATTGTCTCACCATTTTAAGTCTGTTAGACGGTCCAACTTCCTGCCACGTCTCTAGACTCCTCGTGTTATTCGGATTTCTTCTTCTCCTTTTTTATAGTACAAATTAATGTTCGGTGCATGAATGATCACGTGATTTTGTTTGATTTTGAAAAAAAATATTAATATCGTTTAATAATTAAGACGATAAAATTATTGTTAATTCGTATTTGTATTACGAATCATTTAATTTTAGTGGTCAAAAGTACGGATATTATTTTGAAAATCACGGGTTTAAACATTAGTAATGTCAGTATAGTGATTGACAGACTCATACTTGGACCCGGACAATAAAGGCGTCGACCTAGGGCCACACTATTACCTGAGCCCACTTTAAAATAAAATAAAAATATATTATTAAAATAATAAAAAAATAAATTAAAAATATAATAAAACGTGGGTACCATTGTTTACAACGGTGAAATAGCCGTTTGAAATCTCTTAAGTTTTAATTTGTGGGCCCGACTAGTAAATATATAATGGTTTAAAATTTTATTAAATTATTTTTTTATTTCATTAATCTAGGAATTAATAGGTTTTAGGTTTTTAAGTTATCATTAAAATTTTAATAATAATTTAATAATTTTTTGTTTTTTAATAAGATTAAAATTTTTAAATATCTATAAATAATCCTTATAAAATTTATACATGTACAAATAATACAAATATGATAAGAACTGATTTTTATATTAAAAAGGGTAAATTACACTATTAGTCAAATAAATTTAAGAGTTATCTCGATTTAGTCACTAATCTAAAAAAATATTAATTTTGTCACTAAAGTTTTTCGAGTTGATATTTTTTGTTATTAGACCGTTAAATTATTTATATTATTATTTTTTTAATAATATAATAAATAATAAAATATTGTATCTTCTATTTTTTTAACTTTTTTATTATACCATCAGTTAACTATCAGATTCGATAATAGTTTAATAGTTTAATATTATCTTTGTTCCTTTTGAAAATCATTTTTGTAGTTTAATATTATAAAATTCAATAACTATTTTGTAACAATTAATATAAAAAATAAAAATATTTTATTATTTTTAAAAATTCAATAATTAAAATAATATTTTAAAATAATGTAATGATAAAAAAATCTATTTACATAAATGGGTCTCATTATATTGCCAAGATGATGATACATTTGTTTGTACAACATTTAAATTGATTTTTCCTTGTCACCGAAAAATTTTGAAACATATTATTATTATTGTAATAGAAATGCCAAGACCCCATGTCATGTGCCATAGGCAATGGTGCATCATGTAAAGGTACTAAGGTAGACACTTATTTTTTTTTTCCTTCTAAATTTCCAATGGTGGGTCCATAATACAGAGTGGGCTCGTATTTACCTTGAAATTTTTAAAATTTATATATATTATCATTAAATTTTATAATCTTTTGTAAATTTATCCTTAATTTTTTTTAATATTTTATAGTTTGTGTCCACCCTGAAATTTTAAAATTTTATATGTGCCCCCGCCCTAGATAAATTTCTGTATACGTCACTATTCTCATTAGGGGTGGGCAATACCGGATACCCGATCAATTTGAGTAGAATTGGTCTCGGTTACACCGGTCCTGTTACTGGTGAATACCGGTTTTAATACCGGGTACCCGATCAATTAGTTTATTCTTAAAAAAATTAAGTAATTTGAGAAACAAATTTCAACCACCAATAATAATATTAAATAATAAAATTAAAATATTATAGACGTGAAAATTAAAGTTTTGAAACTAATTATACTCATAATATTCATGCATAAAGAGAAAGTTTGATAAAAAAAAAACAATACCAGATATTCGGTATTGATCCCGGTCCCTAATTCTCGTACCCTAAATTTTCATTACTACAAGTTTTTCAAATTATAACTCTCGGCCGATTTCGTGAAAATAACAAGGTGGTCGATAATTTATTAAAAAAAATATTTTTTTTAATAGAGTATCGTGTTATGTGATGATCATTTATAAATTTTTAATTCCTTCCGGATCGTTTATTTTTTTATAATACACGTGTCATAGTAGATGAGACTTAAATTCATGGAACCGAGTCATGAATCATGTCATGTACATCATGCACGTGAACATCACATATAACATTCACTCAGGCTATAGCCTATAAGTTGTAGGATTCTATGTGTTTTGGAATTTTTGACAAATTATTTTTATATTTAGAAATTTATTTTTTTAATTTAAAATTCTATGTATAGTTGTTATTTAATTTATTAATCGATTGATTTGAATCATACACTAATAATCTATTATGATTAAAAATGTTTACGGTTATTATATTCGTAAAATATTTTTTGACTGGTGTGATATTCTTTCAAGTTAACATCTTTGTTTATATGATATTGCTATAATTAAGGGTGTTTTAAATTAATCGTAACTGTTAATCGGTATAACCGTCATATTTTACTGGCTAATTAACCAAACTGTTAAAATTAAAAGGTTACGGTTAATCGAACTGTTAAAAATAATGGTTAATGATTACGGTTACGACTATAAATTTTGACTAAGAGTTAACCTATAAGTTAACCGTTATTAAATTATATATTTAAAATATAAGATAATTTTTTTTTTTTTTTTTTTTTAACTTTGGTGGTTGTTTTTATGTCATGAACTTTGATTATTATATGTTAGTTAAACAATTATCTTTAAAACTTTAGATGATTTTTATGTTTTGAACTTTAACGGTGTATTGTGTATTGCTACAATGTTATATGCCGTGAACTTTTAAAAATTTAAAATATTATGAAGCTTGTATGTTTTGTCTTGTGTTGAAACTTTAAAAAATATTTTTATTTAAATATTTTTATCAAATTTTTAATAAATTATTTATCATACGAGATAATTATATAAAAAATAATAACATGTGATAAAAAATTATAAAAAATTATAGGTTAACCTATAATCCAACCGTTGGTTAATCACATTTTAATGATTAACCATAGCGGTTAACCGTTTTTTAATGGTTAGATTACGGTTAATAAAATTTAATAACTGTTATAATGGTTAACAAATCGATTAGGTTAAACTGTACAGTTAACCTACCATAAACACCCCTAGTTATGTTAGTATGCGTTGTTGTATAATTTTTTACGGGGAAATTCTCATAAATATTAAGGAAAAAAATTATTTCCAAAACTATTGAACCCTTAAAATATTTCTCAAAGTATTGAAGATTCTACAGTAAATTTAAAGTCGAATTGAAGAGAATCCGACTATGAACAGTGTTTTTAAAAATAATATAAAAAAATAATATAAAAAACAGTGTATGGTAAAGGAAAACAATATAAGGGACTGTTGAGAGTCGGATGCTGCTGCACCCATTTTTTTTATATTATTTTTAAAACACTATTCATAATCGGATTCTCTTAAATCCGATTTTAAATTTACTGTAGAATCTTCAATACTTTAAAAACTATTTTTGAGGGTTCAATAGTTTTGGAAATAATTTTTTTCTCAATATTTATGAGAATTTGCCATTTTTTACGCCATTTAAAATCATTTATCATTAACTAATTAATATTTTTCAGTCTTTAAAGAAAATTTTTAACTCAAAATAAAATATTAAAAGTTAAACGAATTTAAAAAAATAAATACTAAAACAACTATTTAGTCAAACGTAAAGATGTTTTGTTGACTTTATGTTACTTAAAATCTCTCGATATCTTTAACATTATTGTGATTCTTAAACAAGAAAGTGAAATTATATCCATAGTGGAATTGTTAGGATTCGTATCTTGAGTCATTCTCGTTATATTATACAAGAAACCATTTAATCAAGTATTTATTTAATTATTTTTATCTAAATTTTTAATAAATAAAATTTTATTCGGTAAAACTATTTAATTAATTAGTTCATAAATAACATGACAGAAATAATTTTCATAGACAACCTGTATAAAACTGGAGATTAATTAATTAAACCATTTTGCTGTGCTGCAAATCACATACCTATTATTGAAACGAAAGTTATTTAATTAATTAATTCTAACAAAATAAATGGTAGCAACATTTATCCAAGGGAATGTTTTGGACATCCTTAAAGTCCCATTTTAGGCATTGAAAACACAGACCAAACCGTTCAGACATATTACTAGTGGACAAGAAACACAGCCTCCCCAATCCCCTCTCATACACCAAAGCTCCTTTACCCCATGGCATACTTCTGGGTCCAGCTCCGGGCAGTTGTCTCGTACTTGTTCCGGTCTGTCTTGTACATGTGCGCAATCTCCGGCACCAACGGATCATCCGGATTCGGGTCAGTCAGCAGAGAACAGATTGATAGCAATACCTAAATGAACCAAAATTCAGACATGTAGGAGAATGAAAACCATATGATCCTAAAGAGGCATTCAGAACCACAATTTGATTTTCAAGATTATATATTTGGAAGATCCTCGGAGCATCGTACTCCATAACAATGCTTCAAGAAAGATGAGGATCGGAGAAATATAGGTCGTAGATTTGTATTAAGCTACGGATATTTTTTTTCAAGATCGTATTTTCGGAAGATCTATGGAGCATTATATTTCAATATCCATGCTTCAAGGAATACGAAGGATTGAAGCAACGTTATAAGGTTTGAATGAGAAGAGTTGCGAACAGGAATATCACCTTGGAAATTGTTAGTGCAGGACTCCACTGCTCTTTCAAGATGTCGAGGCAAATGCTCCCGTTGCTGTTAATATTCGGGTGGAAAACCTTTGTTCTAAATGCTACCTGCAAAACCCATTTATCACATGGAAATAAGGCTTCGATTATGCTCATGAAAGCATCTACCACTCTTCCAAGGCATATATTACCGACTAACTCCGTAGGCATTGGAGTATGAAACAAGTAACCCAAAATGAACAAGAAAATTTTGCAAGTTCTTGCAAACATCAGAGGTAAACAAAACAACCTGCCTATATGAAAAGTAGAATTACATGATAAAAAATGTACCTTTGGTGGCTTAAAGGGATAATCTGGAGGAAAATGGATGGTCACTAGGAAAACACCCCCAGCATAAGGACTATCTGGTGGACCCATGATTGTTGCTTGCCAATGAAACATGTCTTCAGCAACAGGACCTGCAATGTTGCCGGAAACCAATAAGACATGCTAATATTAAGTTCAATGATACTCCTTGGGAACCTTTACACATAACCAATTGCTGAAAAAAACGAGTGCAAACAAATACAAAATTGCACAATATCAATACCATCGTGTAGACAATAATATAGTATGCAACATGTAATCACAAACAGAATGGTACATTAGCTACTTCAAGTGCCAAATATAACAATAAAAAGTCGGACTAAAATTTGGTCTCTAGAAATGGTAATCCCAATCAGCCGGACAACAGAAATAGTTTTCCTCAATACTTCAACTTTTTTAAGGTCCAGAAATTACAACACCAGAAATTTAGTCGCAAGCTAAAATAGAAAAAAGTGGTTGCAGCACATGAGACATTCCCTTCCTACTTTACTGATTTATACATGTCTTGGACATGATATACATAATGGACCGAGGGTCAGCTGACAGAATACTGTGAAAATCAAAGTATTCATCTGCTTTCAAACCAATATAAAGACCAAAAGGTGAAAGAAAACGTCCATCCTGACTAAAACGAGTCTTTGTTCTTTACCTCTATCAAACTCCTCTAGCTACAGAAGGGCAAACTTTCAAACAGATAAATTCAGGGAAAAAAAAAGTAAAATAAAATACTTCAATGAACAATATAATTGATGTCAACAACATAATATAATGTAACAGACACCTTTGTCAACATCAACCGTCAACATAATAAGACAAAAATGTAAAAGCATCAAATAAAACTTAGCTTAGGCAATCTAACAATCTATAATCAAACATGGAAAATGAGGACCACTTCCAGTTCAGCACACAGTTCATAAAAGCTGAACCTGAACACACTGAAATCCTAAAATGTTTTATGCAAGCTTTTAACATTTTACAAATTACATTGGTATTCTTTTACGCTATATAATTATATTGGTCTTTCATAAGAACACAATTCGTGAATCGAACAGCATTATGAAACAGAGAAATTAATCAGCCATCTTTTCCATGTGTTGGCAGCACAAGTGATATTACAATCATTTCCAAATAATTAAAAATTAATGTTAGAATCAGTCCTTGGTTATGTGAGACTAACATTCCCTTTCAAAAATGACAGGCTTGGAAGAAAAATCTGAAACTTTTGGCTAAAGTTAATCATGAATTCTACAAGATCTAACAGGTTTCAGCTTGTCAGTCTTGGCAGCCTATTGATAAGGTACTTTGGTGAGCCTTTAACATCTGACAGACTCTATGTGAAAAAATGTGATCCATGGATGCAAGAAATAAATAGAAGAATAAGCAAACTGAGCAGGAGACCGTTCACAACTAATCCAGTAAGTTATCTTCAGTTTGCAAAACTTGAAGTGTTCAAAGAATCAAAGATCCAAATGTTTGTAGTATTACATGTATCCTCGTATATATTTGGATGTATTTTCAGGTTCAAGTTCAAGTTCAAGTTCATCATACTTAGAGTCACTTCTTTTTCTCTTATTTCTACTTTAAAAGAAGTACCCTTATATCTGCTCTCAAATTTATGTTCTTTAACTTGGAATCAACTAGATTGTCAACAACACTTTTATTTGACCTATTTATATCCTTTTAAATTAAATCGAACGAATTTATTCAACTTACTCAAGATTTTGACTGGGAAACTACAGGAAACACAACACAGATACATGAATCGTCAGGTCTAGGATTTTGAGTTAAAGCATTCAGTTATCCAAAAAAACGATGAAAGAACGGCCCCTTTAAAAAAATCACTGATAATCAATATCAAGCACATCTTCTTTACTTCACTAAAATTCAAAAAAAAAAAATCTATACCTACAAATCTGTATTTTTTAAGCTTAAAAAACTCATCAAAATTTGAAAAAAAAATATATGACGAAGGCGAGAGAATGCATTACCAGCACTGCAAGATGTTGGAGGATCCTTTTGTAAATCCTTCAATTCCTTCAAGATCCTCTTCGACGCCATAGCGAAACCTACGATCCATCCGCCGTAGCATAAAAAAAACACTCAAAACAACGCAAATACTAAAACAATAGACAAAATAACTAAATGAATAAAATAATTAAAAATGAGAGATCGAACCTGGAAAATAAGAACTTGATCCTCCTTATTTTGTTTTTCCTTCCGCCAGAAGGAAAATTGGGTGAGCAGGGGAGGAAAGCTTAGATCGAAGAAAGGTTGAAGAAACGAGAGGGGAACTTATGATTGGATGTGGTGGCGGTGCTTTATAAACGGATGGATCGTCATCTGTGATAGGGCAAGTGTCACTTTTTTGTGGGCCCCGTGCTGTAGCGTTCTCTTTACGGAAACCATCTGATTTTCGCCGAAAGGGAAAAAACTAGAGGAAAATATGGTTTAATCGAGAAAAAATTTAAATTATATAATATTTTTTTATTAACGAATTAATTTAAATAATAAATAATTTAATATCATATAAATAAAATTTAAATTTTATTATATACATAAAAAAATTATATTAGAAGATAAATAGTCACATAAATTTCTTTAATCAATTTTTTTATTAATTCTAAAACGAACTAATATTTTTAGGAAAATTATTAATTGAATAAAATATATTAATCTAATTACATAATTTGATTAATAAAAATTAAAAAATAAATTATATAAATAATCAATAAATTATGTTAAAAAGTTATTAAATTTTTAAAAGTTATAAAATAACCATTAAAATTATCAAATTATTATAAAACGATCTTGATTCATTACACGCTATAAAATGAGTTAATTTCAATATTTTTTTTATCTCTCTTAAATCAATAGATTATTTAATATAAAATAAAAATTGAGTGATTCAAATAAAAATTTTAAAATTTTAATGATCAAAATAAAAGTATTTTAAAGATTTAGTGACCATTATATAGTTTATTTTTTAAAAAAATAATAGTGAGAGTTAATATTTTTTAATGAAGATAATATAAATAATTAAAGGATAAATTATTTTAGTGACCATCCAATTATTAAGATACCTATTTTGGTCATCCACCTAAAGGACACGTCAATCAAGTCATCCAATTTTTAAATCTTATATATTTTGACCATTACTGTTAAAATTCAAACGAAAGATTGACGAAATGATGACGTGTACGTTAGTAAAAAATTATATATTTAGTTATTATCATTTATCTATTAAATCAATTTGGCTCAAATTTTAATAAAATTAAATAATATCAATCATCCAATCGGGTAATGACACATGGATTGAGCGATTAATTTTAATTTTTATTATATATTTAATCAAATAAAATTATTTGATCTCAATTCAGGCTTCAGCGAAGTGTAAACCCGAAGCTAACCCATAGCTTCAAAGTCGCAGGAGAGGTTTACCTGTCTTTTTCGTTTTCTGGGAAATCCATTTGGATTTGGATTGAGCTTTCATTTTCCTGTTAGGCTCTAACAGTCGTTGTTGCATCCATTCATGGCTTCCCGTGTTTCAAATTTCCTTCTCCTCCTGCTTTTTACCTTTTCGTTCTCCAATTTCTCTGCTGAAAGGTAAAGGAAAATCCAGATCTCGCATTTTTTAAGATTCATGTTGTTTATTCTGGAAATGAGTAGCGGAAATTTATCCATATTGTAGTTATTTTGTGTTTATTTTGAATGAGGCAATCGATCCATTTCCTACATAGGATTTGATGAATTACGCATTCTTCTTCATCTGGTGTTTCGTTAGAATCTTGTATTGTTATGCCTAAATGATTATATTATATATACTGGATGTTTATCCTGGAGTTGATAGTGGAAAAAGGTCAAATTTGTATGAGATGATATTTCATTGAGCATTTTATTTATATATAGTCCAAGTATTCTTGGTTTACTTCCATGATGTCTGAATTCTTTGGATGATGAATTATTGTTCATGATCTCTAGCTATTTTGCTAAGAACATGTTCATTTTCTTCAGCCAATGGAAATCTTGCCTTTTTTTAATGACAATTGCTTGTTTTATAACCTTTTTTTTTTCCTATTTGGTATTGTTTTTCTCGAGTAGCCGGAAGGAGTTGAAGGACAAAGAGGTTATTCAGTTGAGGCATTCAGTTCAATCCAATGTGGTTGACCCTTCGCGAGTACTGCAACTTTCATGGCGGCCAAGGTCAGGTAGTGATGGACTTATTGTTTGCCTTCTCATTTCTGTTTTTGTTTCCCTTTCATAATTTATATTTCACAAAAAGAGTCAAATATGCTATTTCTTCAATAGCAATGCAATACGGTTTTGCTTGAACTTTTATGGGATTTTCAATTGTTCCTTTTAGCTTTTGCATATGTAGGTTTTGTAATTCCATTGGCACATTTAAAAATGTCTTCTAAAAGTATGGTATTGTTTTGCTTGCAATAGGGTTTTTCAGTATAGTGGTTTTCTATCAGACAAGGAGAGCGACCATCTTATTTCCTTGGTATAATTCTACCCCACTGTTTCACTACTTCATTTCAATATGCTTAAACTGGTTTAAATAGTTGTTAAGTGGTTATGGTCTTAGGGTTATGGAGTAAAAGAAGGATTTCTGGGGATCAATGATGATCGAGCTAATGTTGGGACAAACAGACAACTTGCAAGTTCAGAAACATTGCCCAATACGAATGTGAGTTCCGTTGTTATCTAAGCTAACAATATCTGTGTTCTCTGTTGCATTGCTTATTGACAACCCATTGAAGTAATTATTTGATAATAAATTGTTGCATACACACTCAATTTTTGTTTTCTTGCTTTTGAAACTGACACGTGCAATTTAAAGTGGATTAGTAATGAATATCTCTTTGATAATGTTAAGCCATTCTCCAGCCAATCAATGGAATTTTACCTGCTTTGTTTGTCTATTGAAGACATTAGTCTCCACCTCCATTAAAAACTTTTGGCCACCTCAAGCTCCTCGACCACCAGGGGAGCTTCTCCTTTACATGTACCACATATTTTCACGGTTAGACTGTGTAGCTATAGCAAACTGTTCTATCATTCTTTTTCAACTGGAAAAGTTTCAAGTAGAGATGTACGTACTAGAAAGGTAGAGATTCTATCAACTGGTATTCTCCTGTGTGTTTACTTTAAAACATTAAGTAGTTCAAATGACTAATATACCCTTAACCTTTGACCTAAATACTTCACACTAAATAATCTGTTTTCATATTGATTTGTAGGGTAGATTGATATAACTTTCTTTCTTGTATTGCTTTCCTCACACACATTCCTCCATTTTCTTTCCAAACATTAGTGAACTCTAAAATCTTTTTTCAACTAACTTAAAATTTCTGGAAAAAATCAGTTTGTTTAAAGCTCGTGTACTTTCTATGAATATCATGAAATGATAAGTTAATAAATAGAGTGCATTGAAATTCGGCAGCATGTTTCATGACTGACTCTATAACAGAGAAATATATTTGGGATTTCTAGGATACAGTTCTTGCAATGATCGAGGAAAGAATTTCAGCTTGGACTTTCCTTCCTAAAGGTATCGTCACCCATCTTCCTCATCTTCCTTTAAATGATCGTTTTCTCACAAGGGACATTTTTATTTTACTGGGACTTGATGTTCATTGTGCTTCAGAGAATGGTAGTCCTCTATCTGTTAGGCGCTATGAACTTGAGGAGGCCAAACAAAACCTGGATTATTTTGGCAATAAATCTATGTTGGCTATAAGTGAGCCTTTGATGGCAACTGTGATTTTGTATCTTTCGAATGTCACCCGCGGTGGTGAGATTCTTTTCCCCCATGCAGAGGTGAGAACGAATATATCCGAAAACCTTTGTTACTCATTCGGAGCTAAACAATTTACTCTACCAACAAATGGTTTCCCTACTGTTGCAGCCAAAGAGTGAGACATGGTCAGATTGTGCAAAGACCAGCAACTTCCAAAAACCTGTCAAGGGAAATGCTCTTTTATTCTTCACAACTCACCTCAATGGATCTCCCGACGGTAGTAGCTCGCATGCTAGATGCCCTGTTCTGGACGGAGAAATGTGGCATGCCATCAAATTCTTCTACCTCAGGGCTGTTTCCCGAGAACTGATCTCATTCGACTCTGGAAGAAACGATGAATGTTCGGACGAAGATGCCAGTTGTCCTCATTGGGCAGCTATTGGTGAATGCCAGAGGAACCCTGTTTTCATGATTGGTTCTACTGATTACTATGGTACATGTAGGAAGAGTTGTAATGCTTGCTGAACAAGACGATTCGATTCCATTGTTCTAATAAAAACCAGTATAAATTAGTGTCTTCTTTGCTATTTCAAGTACTCTGTTTCCAGAGCCTTTTGGCTTGCTGATGAATTTTAAGGGATTTTTTTAACCAGTAGATCTCTTCATTCTTCTCTTTTCCCTCAAAACTTTCTGATACTTTGGTTCACGGAATATAAGATTAACATTAAAAATTAAAATTATCGAAATGTTATATTATTTAATAAATTATAAAAAATATTATATTATCTTGTTTAGTTTGTTTGAAAAAATGTAAAATAAGGATATATCTATATAAATTACTCTCTTTGCCATATTAATTTTTGTTTGTTATTAATTTTTTAAAAATATAAAATTTTATGTTTTGGTTATTATAAATATTTTAAACATTTAAAATTTATAAAATATATTTTAAAAGTACTTTTTCTAATAGATTTAATAGCTAAGTTGAAAAGGAATTTTTTTTGATATTTACGAGTGATTAAAGATATTTATGTTGTCATATATTTTATGATTCTTCTAGTAAAATTTATCACAATTTTTTAATACGGATTAATATCCGAATATTGACTCAAATTTTGGATTGTTACAAATCCACCCTATGAATAAAATTTATAGTATTTTTTCTTTAAATGGTCATATTTAAATATTTAAATTTAAACTTAAAATCTTCAAAATTCAAGATGCACAACATCTCAAGAAATTACAACATTTTATGAGCATCATACCTGGAATCACAAAATCAAATATATTTCAACTTACTAATCACACAATACATGAGATCACTCGCCTTTAGGTATACCACATATGTGTTCGAGATCGAATAATATCGATATAACAAATGTTATTTGAGATCATATCAACGTCATGTATAATATATTTTAAAATTCGTAAGATATTACAATATAATTTATTTAGTATCTGAATTTTGTAAGAATCACAGTACGATAACATATAAAAAACGTAATTTCACATATACTAACCACTTTTCTGATCTTAATTTTATTAAAAACTCCATTAAAATCTTGATTCCTAATTTAACCACAAAAGTATAGCATATGTTCTTTTACAATCTACAAAATCATTAATCAATGTTATAAAACCGGTTTTCCCTTGTCCCCAAAGGTTTGGTTTTAGTATTGCTTAACTTTGGGAAAGTTTGATGTTTGGTAAATAAAAAATTAATATAATAAAAATATTAAAAAATGTTAATATTATTAAAATAAAAAGAATCACCAGTATATTACAAATATTTTAGAATATAAGTACAGAAATAAATTTAAAAGAATCATTGATTTGACGATAATTAAATGAAGCAAAATTTTAACAGGGAGGAAATATAACTCCACACATACCTGCCACTCTTCTAATCTGAATTCGGTCAAAAACTCTTTTAAAATCTGGATTCATCATATACCCACAAAAGCATGGCACGTGTTCCCTTGCATTGATGCAACAATCGGCTGATGGGGTCGGTTTCTTATATTCATGCAAACACAGACTCAATAAATTTAACATATAATCACATGTTGAAGCCGCTTCTACATTCTTTCCTGAAAATACCATCACAGATATTATCACCACACATAAGACAATAAAAACTTTGCTCATATTGTTATTTTTTCTGTACAAAATATAAATACCGGTGATTATAATAAATTTAGTGATTTGTTTGCATGTGTTAAGATACAATTTATAGCAGTTGAAATGGATATTGTATAGAGTTTTAAACCAAACACGTATCTCTGATAGAGAAATATGTGGCTAAATATTTTGTGAAACAAAATATAAATGATAATAAAATTTACAACGTGTCTAATAAAACGATTAAATAGTCTAAATTTTAAATTGATATAAATATAATTGTTTAATCGATTTTACAATAAAATCAAAATGCATGATTTTTATTAAGAATTATAATCAATTTCTAAAGAGAAATTTAAAAAACTTATTATCCTCTTATACATTTTACATTGAGAGAGAAAAAAAAATACAATTTCACGTACCTTGACCTAAATACTTTAGGGGAAAAAAAATCTTATTTCATCTTGATTTAATAGGTAGATTTTAAGGATATTTGTTGGTGCCTAAAAGAAATAGATAAATAACAAGGGAGGTGAAAAAAATTAAGGTGGATGATGATAATTTCGTTTGATTCACTTCTGATTAATTTAAAGTAAAGAGTCAAATAATTTAATTTAAATAAAAAATTATATAAAATATTATCGTATTTTGATATCGATGTTATCTTCAACCCTAAAAACGTCATTACAAAAAAACTATGTTGTAATATAATAATCATTTGATTAAAATTATTTTTAAGAAGTCAATAAGAAATTATTTAAGTGGAGAGATTATACAATAGGTTCGGCTTGTCACGTCAATCGTGGTCTCTAACCAATAAAAATCACCTATTTTACCACTAATCATCTATGTCTTTAATATAATTTCTAGAAATTATATTTTTTAAATGACATGGAAAAATGAATGAAGATTCATTGTTGAAAAAAATGACTTAAAAATAATGATTAAGTGGAGAAATTGTATCATAGGCCTGACTCACCACGTCAATCATGGTCCTATCCAATTATAACCACCCACTTCACCATTATCTTCCACATTATTTTTTTTCAACCAATGAATCTTCAATCAGTTTTTTCATGTCATTTAAAAAATATAATTTCTAAAAATTATACCAATGACATGAGTGCTTAGTGGTGGAATGAATGATTTTTATTGGTTAGGGACCATGGCTGACGTGGTGAGTCGGGCCTATGATATAATCTCTCGATGAAGTGGGTGATTATAATTGGATAGGATCATGGTTAATATGGTAAGTCAGGCTCATGATATAATTTCTCCTTCAAGTGGGATGTAAGTAATATGATGAAAGAAAAACCCTTTGTATTTTGGAATCCAATCAAACAAGAAGACCCAATGTCAAATAGATACACTTATTTGGTGTTTAAGATTTTTTGATACATAGTTTAAGCTTTGAAGGTTAGATTTAAGGTTTAGGGTAAGATTTTTTTTTAGTTTTAATCTTATGTGACACAAATACTAATAAAATATCTTGTATTATAAAAAATATTAATAAAATAAGTAATAACAACTAAAACATGAATAACTCAAAAATTTAATGATTAAATTAATACTACTTAAATTTCATTCACCAAAATAAGGGTGAAAATAAAATTGAATGATAAAAAATTATAATTTATCTTATTTCAAAATAATGGAAACAATCCACTTGGCAAAAACCTTACCACTAAAAAGAGAAGTTACTAAATGGTGTATTGCGGATATTATGAGTGTTTATTATCGGATATTAAATTAGATTTTATTTAATTTTTAAATCGATAAAACACAGTTTGGGTAAGTTTTGTGTCTGATAAATAAAAAATTAATATAATAAAAAAAATATTAAAAAATGTCAATATTATTAAAATAAAAAGAATCACCAGTATATTACAAATACTTTAGAATACAAGTACAGAAATAAATTCAGATGAACCATTGGTTTGAAGATAATCAAATGAAGCAAAATTTTAACACCGAGGAAATGTAACTCCGCACATGCCAGCAACTCTTCTAATTTGAATTCTATCAAAAACTCTTCTAAAATCTGGATTCATCATGTACCCGCAAAAGCATGGCACATGTTCCCTCGCATTAATGCAACAATCGGCTGAGGGAGTCGGCTTCTTATATTCATGCAAACACGGACTCAATAAATTTAACATATAATCACATGTTGAAGCCGCTTCTACATTCTCTCCCGAAAACACTATCATAGATAATGCCACCACACACATAACAAAGAAAACTTTGCTCATATTATTATTTTTTCTGTACAAAATATAAATACCGATGATTGTAATAAATTTGATGATTTATTTGCATGTGTTCGGATATAATTTATAGCAGTTAAAGTGGATATTGTAGAGAATTTTAGACCAAACACGTAAATCTGTTAGAGAAATATATAGCTAAAAATTTTATGAGAGATAACATATGTGATAGTAAAATTTATAACGTGTCCATTAAAACGAACAAATAGTCTAAATTTTAAACCATTATAAATATAATATTTAAACAATATATGTATAACTCATTAATAGAAGATTAAATTTTTAGTGATCACAAATATAAAATACGAATATATTAATACAAAAACTACTATATGAAGAAAAATAATACAATTTCATGTACCTCTAAACCTAAATACTTAACGCTAAATTGTGCGTCTGATTTTAATATAAATTATCAATTTAATTTTTCTGAAATTTATTTTTTGATTTAGCTTAATCGAATATTCATCTCTAATTTATGTCCTACATAACTATCACTCATTTCTTCTACGAGGAATTAAGAATTCGACTACCTATGCTATTTTTATTTAATTGGCATAAAGATAATTTTAACCTTTAATTTATATCTTTTGACAAATAATTTATTTTTTAACTAACATAATGGTTAGACCGTTAAAAAATTAATGATATTGACATGTCATATATATGTGATAATATATTTTAAATAACATGACATCTAGTCTCATTCTAATATATCTATGACTTGTTATTATCATTAACTTTTTTACGATAATGATAAATATATACATATAAAATATAATTTTATTCTAACATAAAATATAAAACAATTAAAATTCAAATAAAATATTAAAATTTAATTAAATCTAAAATAAAAGGCTACTAAGCATTCTCGAGTCGAGTCTAATTTTTGAGTTTCTGTATAAATTTAATTATAATTATTCGTATACAATATACATATATATTTCTTCATATTTTTACATGTGATATACATAATATATTAGTCAGAATTGACAGACTAGTCTCATACTTAAAAATTGATCAATTAATTACTAAAATTTTTGAGTTATTCAAATTTCTATTTTATAACTCAAAATTTATTTCAATTATTTCGAGTTGAGTAAAAATGAGTTACTTATTTTTTTCATCGGGTTGAATAATTTATTCTTAAATCAAGTCATATTTTACACATCGTTAAATACCGATGAAAGGATACACATATTAAAAAAAAAACATTTTCGCCATTCGTTGTTATGTTTAAAATTTTAAATTTAATCACTCAAGCTTCTCGTATTACTCGAGACAAACATAACACAACATAGTCTCCTTCATTTTCATGAATGATTAGAAAAAAATATTAAAAGAATGTAGATATTATTAAAACAAAAACAATCACCAGTATATTACAAATTTTTTAGAATATAAGTACAGAAATAGTTTTAGATGAATTATCGATTCGACGATAATTAAATGAAGCAAAATTTTAACAGGGAGGAAATGTAACTCCACACATTCTGGCCACTCTTCTAATCTGGATTCTGTCAAAAACTCTTTTAAAATCGGGATTCATCATGTACCCACAAAAGCATGGTACATGTTCTCTCGCATTGATGCAACAATCGGCTGATGGAGCCGGTTTCTTATACTCATGCAAACACGGACTCAATAAATTTAACATATAATCACATGTTGAAGCCGCTTCTACATTCTCTTCAGAAAACATTATCACAAATAATGTCATCACACACAAGACAATGAAAACTTTGCTCATATTGTTATTTTTTCTGTACAAATATAAATACTGGCGATTGTGATAAATTTAATGATTTGTTTGCATGTGTTAGGATACAATTTATAGCAATTAAAGTGAATATTGTATAGAGTTTTAGACCAAACACGTACCTCTGGTAGAGAAATATATGGTTAAATATTTTGTGAAAGAGAATATATGTTGTAACAAAATTTATAACGTGTTCACTGAAACGAATAAATAGGTTAAATTTTGAACAATTGTATATTTAAGTATTTAATCAATATAAGCATACAATAAAATTTTTATAAATTAATAATTAATTAATATTTTCTAAAATTAATAAAATTACATTATCCGATATTATTAATTAATAGATGTTTTATTATAATTTATTTATAAAATATTGATTTATTTGTTTTAATCACCATAATTCATTTTTAGTGGTCACAAATATTAATAAGATGTATTAATAATACAAAAATTATTAGATCAAAACTCATACTTTATAAAGAAGAATCATTTTAATCAATTTTTTAAATAGAATTTTAAAGAAAAACAATAATTCAATTTCGGCAAACCCAGGTCATAACAGGAGCAGCCGGCTAATAATGTGCAAGTTTAGTGATTCGCTGCCATTATTCAAAAAATTCAATTTTCTTGATGTTTTTGAATTACTCTCCAGACTGCAACTTTTCCAGGAAAATTTTTCACTTGCTTTCTTTGCTAGATAAAGAAGGAAGAAAGAGAGAAAATAAGCGAACTCCCAAGTCTGTCGTGTCACTGTTATTCATCACATATGGGAAAAACGAAATGTCCGGATTTCTCACCCTCAGGCAACTCGGTTGTCTCGCAGTTACGATCATCGTCACCGCAAGCGGCGGGGTTAGCCCCAGGGACTTGGCCTTTGTAGTTTTCTCTATCTTCTACAATCTACATGCACTTGCTTTAGGGTTCTTGGAGCCTGGAGGCATCGGGGCCGCATCTTTTCCTTTTGAACAAGTTTTCATGGAAGGCGTGGCGTTTTCAAACAGGTTTTCGATTCCGATTGGAGTTTATGTTCCTGTCTTGTACATTACAATTCCAGGAGGATTTTCACGCTGGTGGACTGGATGAGATCTGAGTTCTCAGAGGTGAAAGATTGATGGGGTTCAGCATGTTCATATCTGAATCATGGGGTTGATGTGCTGCTTTGGGTGCAAGCTCTTTGGTTAGTTCTGCACCTAGGCGAGCTTAAAACATATCGCGGGTTTACATAACGGTTTCGTACCGTAAAAATCATGATGCAGTTTTTTCATTGTATTACGCTTAAAATGCGTTACGATAACTTTAAAAAACGTTAAGATGCGACCGTTACATTACATTGCGACCGCATTTTAATACTATGCTTGAGAGCAAGGTGAAACATTGTAGTTACTTAAAAAAACAAGAAAATAAGCTTATAAAGTATAAAATGAGCAGAAGAAAAAGAGTGTCTTTATATATAAATATATTTTTATTCGTATTCTACGATGCTCTAAAGACAATATATGCTTCTTTATTTACCGATAATTTTGCGTCAAACGGATCCGATAATCTAATAGTTCCCTGATTTAAACTCGATTGAGATTAATCGATTCTATTGACCTACTGTTGCAGAGTGGTTTCTTCTTCGGCTTTCATAATAATTCTTTATTGAAAAAATGTGGGCTTACATATCAACAATGTATTTATACCTCAGTGGAAGAACAATTGTTTCAAGATCAACTTGTTTCCGGTTCAAACCCGATTGGACCTTTTCTATTCTCTTTTTACCCACTAAAATGGTTTATTATTTTTCTTATTCTGTTTATGTAAATAAAAATATATTAGTTTATAAATGTAATGTAGGCTCAAATATCATCACTTGGGTCTATAGCTCAGTGGTAGAGCAATTGACTGCAGATCAATTGGTCACCGGTTCGAACCCGGTTGGGCCCTTTTGTTTCTTCAATTTTAGTAAATATTAAAAAAAAAGTTTATACATGTAAATAAGGCCATGTTTGATGTAATTTTTTTTACATACAATGGTTTTTATTAGAAAATAATTTTTTTATATGAGTCGAGAATAGGGGTGTTTATCGAGTAAGTTAATCGCGAGTTGGATATTGTTCGATTCATGTTCGTTAAAATTTTTTGTTGCTCGACTCGTTTCTCGTTAAGCTCGTTAAAATTGTGCTCGACTTGTTGCTCATTAAGCTCACTAAAAAGTTACCTTATTTTAAACTAAAATTAAAATTTAGTATTACCGTATGAGGCTTGATATTAACATAAATTAACAAATTTAACCAAAAATATCAAAAGTAATAATCCATAAATATACCAAACTAGCATATTAAAATTAAAATAACAATTCACACGTTAATAATTAGTATTTAAATTTATTTTTTGAATGAAATTATTTTAAAGTAATTACTAAATAAATATTTTAAAAAATTAACGAACTGCTCGTGAACTTATCGAGTCGAGTTAGACTTTATTTGATTTAACTCATTAAGGTATCGAGTCGAGTTTGAATCGACCTAATACAAATCGGGTATTATTGAGTTTTGACCGAATCGAATTCGAGCAGCTCACAAGTTGTTCATCTCATTAAACACCCCTATTCGGGCATATTTGTTAACCTGTTTGGCATTCCATTTACTGATGCATAGCTCAGTCCATTTTGAAGATCAACACCAAATGTTCCCTCACTTAATGAATATGAACCCATGATAGGATCAGGGAAGTTGGAGGCCACTGGTTTATGTCCAGAGATAGCCTAAACATTCATGTCTAGTTAAAACTCCATAACCATAGCATGTTAAACATTTGTAAAGAGAATAAAACCATTAAATTAAGCCATCTAAGGAGGTACACTACAAACCACACTGATTAGTTGTGCCAAAATGGTTCCTAACCAAATGAAAGTACATGAGCTTACCAGATGCCGTATTCTAAGTCGATCAACTTACAAAACATAAATAACGCAAATGTCTCGATGAACCAAAACAAAAACGTAATGCAGAAGTTTCTCGTTATGAACCATCACGTACAGGCTAAACCTATTGAACCTGAAGCTATATTCTCCGGATGTAGCTGTCAGGAAGTGGACAGAGATTCGAGATCTTTGACATCCCCTGCCAAGATCATGTGCTGATCATGTTGAATTGGAATCTAGAAAGCTGCTGAGGAATGGTTGATATGACCGGCCCGTATCTCTGTTCAACATTTTAAATGAGGGCTGTTAGAAGGAAGAACCAGAAGAGCAATAAAGCTATCTTTTTTTCCTTTTTAAAGTAGGGTATACACCGAACCTGCACATTATCGTAGAGCTCAAACAATGGTACAGCAAGAAGTTTCAAATTCTTCGGTACTGCAAAGTACTCTTTCTCAGACAAGTGAACTAGGAAGAGCTTCTTGCACTCCTGCATTATTAATAATTAACTTAAGAAAGCATAGCATAGCTCATAAGTAGCCACATGAAGCTGCGGATTACCTTCGGTTTAGTGATGTGGGGAGGGCAATATGGATACATCATGGTCTCAAAATTGGGCCTCCACCAGATGGCTACAGCCTCACCAATCTACAGCAAGGAACAAGCATTAAAAGAAATTGTTTACAAACTACTTCACCAGAATATTCAAAGGTAACTGTGAGGAAAACCTTCTCTCCTCAACATGGTGAGATGATTACGACAATCCTATACCTGCCAGTCTGGCACAAGAGCAGGTGAATTAGCTCCAAGCTTGCTGGTCAGCTTCCTCTTCAAACCCTCAATCTCTGAAGTCAAAAAAGGAGCATAGGCGTTATGACAACAGACTTGCCACAATAGCACACCAGAAAAGAAGTATGGAGAGAAGATGAGGATTCATGTGCAAAGAAAAAAAGTAAAAAGAATTAGATGGTACCATTTTCTCCAGGCTTCAGGCGCCCACCAGGAAGTTTGCAAAAAGTATTCCCAATTTGCAGAAGAAGAATATGAGGATGATTATGTTCTTGAACCTGCATGAGAAAATAGAAAAAGAAATAAAAGGACATGCATTAAAATAGTCATAGTCAACAAAAAATATTTAAAGGTTTTGTGCCTCTAAAAAGGAATTAATGTGTGAAACACAATCTCCCCTTTACATACGCAAAACATAGTTGTAAATTTTTGCCAGGTTGACTAATAGTCACAAATAAACATTTTCACAAGCTATGGACCTTTGTGATACGGAAACCTCCCATTGTGCAAAACACAAAATTGCGCAATAGGCCAGATATATTGACCACTGATGTTCAAGCATGAATCAAGCCGTGATTCTGGAGCAGAATTAGTAAAAACGAAAAGCTGATATACAAGAACAAGTTTTTTTCCTTCTTTACTAAAGTACTATTACAAAACCTTACAAATGAAATGAGTAACAGCCTAAAATTGAAAAGTAAAAATTAGAGGCCTTTTAAAAGTTTGAATGGCCTTTTCTTTCTAGCCGAGCAACTTACCAGCTAACCAAATATTGGACAAGTAAGCCTTTAGAAGTTAACACCAACAAATATAGTAGTTCCAAAGTCCTAGAGGCTGTAATATTAAAGTTACTAACTCGTTTGTAACTTAAAATTTTAAAGTGTATTCTATTTTTTTTATCAGAAGAATGATAAAGCACCAAGTCCGCAATAAAATGCATTTAGTGTTCCATAATGAAGGCAGATATTTTCATGAAAAAAACTAAATAGAACTACAGCATAGTCTTAGTCTTTCCAAAGTTTAAATGCAATGAATAAAACTACTCAAATCCACATAAAAAAGGCAACAAAAGAGAATCATATCAATAATTCAAAATAAAAGCAACGAAACGTGATTGCTCAACTACTGTGGAGAAATCTAGGAGTGAAAAATATTATCATAAATTTTCACAAAAGATAATGAATCATACACATTACAATGTTCATTCGAACAGTATGTTATGGCATGACGCAAACCAGAATCAAAGCAACATACCAGTAAAATCGCTTCAACGCTTGTCCTCATACCCTCTTTCATATAACTGCAACTCACATACAAAAAGAAGCAATGACAAACTTGAGCTTGTATAAAGTCTCTTAGGTTTCAACATGCCAGTCTTCACAGCAAACTTAATCCATCCATAATTAATCTTTTAACAGGAACTTTTAGTTTAGAATTAGAGCATCAGTTTCTTGTTTTGGGGGTTCTGAATAAAAACAACAGGAGAACATTCATCAAAGCTCAAACCTTCCCAGAAACAGGGAAAAAAAGAAAATCAACAATCTTCCTAAACCTCACTTCAAATCTAATAATAAATTAACTAGTAATTTCGTTTCGATTTATAAATTCCACAGTTCCAAAAGAATATCCTTCTGATTAGACCTTATAGATCAAAACATAAACGAATCTTAATCGAAAACTAAAAACAACAACTTTAGCAATAACGGAAACCTAAAGGAAAATCGGAGGTATATAAATTTAGGGTTTTTAAAAATCCCGCAAAAGATGTAACTGAAAAAGGAAATGAGAAGGAGGACGTGATAAAATTACTTGACTTTCATGCGAGCAAGGCGATCGGCGACGGAGGTGTCCTTCTCCATCTTTGGCTCTTTGGTGCCAAAGGTGTAGCTGGAGAGAGGATACGTGTTGACCACCGGTGACGTTACCATCTCTCTCCTCTGCCCGGATTCTCCAAAATCGTATAAATTTATCCAAACCTTTCTCTTCCCGGCGGCATAAAATGGCGATGGAGGCAAAAGGAAAATACAAAGGGGAAATTCTAGAATGGATTACTAATGGTTTAAATGGAAAAATAGACCCTAAACTATGTTCTTTTCTGTTTTTAGTCCCTAAATTACTTTTTTTTATCAGAATGAGTATTTGAACTATTATTTGTCAAAATAAGTATTTGATCTAAATTATTTTTTACTCATTACAAGTACTTAAATTATAATTCTTTTAGCCCATAAATTATCTCTTGGTAAAAAAATTCTTTGTGACATATTAATATTTTGTGGATTAAAAATTATAAAGTTTTAAGAAGTATAAAATTAAATTATTAATAAAAAAATGTGAATTTAAAATGTTTTGGGATCGAATGTTCCTCCAACGCTATTCGATTCAGGAACGAAACTAGAATTTAGGGGGCAAAACGTAAATATTTAAAAGTGAGAGGTAAATTCATAAAAATTCAATTTTTTGAAAAAATTGAATAGATAAACAAAAAAAATGGGGAGCGGGGGCGATTGGCTCTCCCCGACTCATGTGCCTTCGTCCCTGATTCGATCCCTTCATAATCTGAGGTTACTTTGTCTTGTAAGTGATCTCTAACATGGTGTGAGCTGAAACTCTTCATGGTTTCAGGATTTCAAGAAAATGAACCAGAAATTTCCCAGCTGTTCACTAGAATGGATTTGTTTTCCTCAACAAATTGCAGGCTTCATGAATGTATTCAGAGAGCTCCCTCTATCACAAAGAACAGCTATGGTACAATGGAAGGGGGGAAGGTAAAGGTGAAAGGACAGGTGATTTCATTTCCCCCCCACTTTTCTGAGTCTGGCAGTTGAGATGAACATTGAGAGCCATTCACATTTCCTGTCACGTACAATTTATTCAATGGTTTGGTCCCTTGAAACACCACTAAACCTTGCTAGAAAATGACAGGAGACACGTTCAATCATGCTTGGTTAACAACCCTTATTTGCCTTCCAGCGTTGTACCAACGAAATTGTCAGGGAAAACATGGGATCTTGCTGGATTTCATTAACATATGCCGACCTAAAAACTTCATACCCGAATTCCGATCGATAATCGATTGTTCTAACGGAACAAGGTGGTAGGTCCCTTAAGCAAAGTCAGTAGTTCGAATCTTAAAATAGTGAATAGAGAAAACTGGATTGAGAGGTGGAACGCTTGCATGTTACCATTATATAGAGACTTGAACCCTGGAAATCCAACTCATAAGATCCATTTCCATTTGGCAGTCGTTTCAGAGCATGAGAACTCCTGGTCCTTTTCTTCCACTTCTGGTTTTGGCAATTATGTTGACAACAGTCCATGTTTCTAGATGTCGGCAACTCATTACTTGGGCTTCCTACCAGGAAACACAACATTTTTCTGCAACTTCTCCTACTGTTTCTGGGAACCAGAACAAGCACACGCCGGTTCAGGATGTCTCGCATCAAGTCGTCCCCGGAGGACCGAATCCACTGCACAACTGATCCCATTTCTCCTGTTTATGTTTTTTCAGGCATGTATGTGGTTCCTGGAAAGAAAGAATGGAAGCAGATTCTTTCTTCCCTGGAACCAAATTTGATGTTTTCAGTTAGTTTCTTTCGTGTAATGATAACTGATAAGCATGTCTCAATGTTGGTGGAATGCAAATAAGCATGCAGAGGGGAATTAAATTAGTGGATTACGCCGACTGCAGTTATAGTTGGCTGGTCAGTGTTCACTAAGGAGTATTAGAGCTCACTTGTGACAGTATCGAAGAAGAGACGAAAATATTAATCTTATTATAAAAACGATGACATTGCATATATTATCGTTCATATCTTTTAAACATGATTAAATGTGGTTCATTTGTTTTTAAACATGATTAAATATTATATATTAAACGATCGATTCAAGTCAAATATTAGATTAGCAACTGAATCTAAGAACGTAGCCACGCATATTCTAACTTGTTTGTAAAAAAGAAAAACTTTACAATATTATTACTGAAGAAACCAGAATGACCTTTAATCCTCCTTCAACCCCTCCAGGAGTTTCAGCACATGAAGCATTGTTGGCCTGTTGGCAGGATTTTCGGACAGGCAAACTTGAGCAATATTCAGCACCTTGAGCATCATCTGCTTAGAATCTACATTCAACACCATTACATCTAAAACATCAACAGCCTGACCGGTTCTCATCTTCTTTGTCACCCACCCTACCAAGTTTCCTCCTTCGATCTCCTTAAAATCGGGACCTGTTGGCTCTTTTCCGGTCACCAGTTCCAGGAGAATTACTCCAAAACTATAGACATCTCCCTTTGTACTGCACCTACCGCTCTGTCCGTACTCAGGTGGGATGTAACCCAAAGTCCCTGCAATGTCTGTGCTAACATGTGTTTCACATGCACTGATAAGCCTTGCCAGCCCAAAGTCAGCTACTTTGGGTTCAAAGTCTTCACTCAGTAAGATATTGCTGGCTTTGATATCCCTGTGGATGATATGAGGGATGAAACCGTGGTGAAGAAAAGCCAGTCCTCGAGCAGCACCTATTGCGATTTTGAAGCGTTTAGGCCAGTGAAGGATATCAAGAGCTCCGGTGCGGTTTCTCAACCAAAGATCCAAGCTTCCATTGATCATGTATTCATACACAAGGAGCTTCTCCTCGCCCAAAGAACAGTATCCAAGCAATGGGACAAGGTTTTGGTGCTTAACCTTACCCAAGGTTTCCATTTCAGCTATGAATTCTCGATTGCCCTGTGTTTTTGCCTGGCTTAGTTTCTTGACAGCAACAACCTTCCCGCTAGGCAACTTAGCTTTGTAAACCGTTCCAAACCCTCCATCTCCTATTATATTTGTTTTACAAAAGTGACTGGTGCCCTCAACAATGTCACCTAAGGTCAGTTTCAGGAGTGGCTGCTCGAACATTGCTATATTAATGCTCAGAGGCTCCTTTGACCTGCTGCTACTCAAGAAATAGAGCTCCTGATCTATATAAGTTTTCAGTTTAGTTTCCTCAGTTTCTTCCGGATCGTTGTCCCGACTACCACTCGCAATCCATCTCCGTAGAACAAAGGCCAAAGTAAAAACAATGAAGGCAGTTGCAGCTGCGATCGCAGCAAGGCCCCAGGCATTTAACAAAGAGGATCTCTCCAAACTAGGGATCCTGCACTCTAAACCCAAGATTCTGCCACACAAATCATTGTTCCCAGCAAGCAAAATCCTTGACAGGTTTTGGCAAATACCATTTCGGGGTACAGGACCTTCTAACTGGTTTTCTGCCAGATTCAAGTAGAATAGATTGAACAGTGAGCATATTTTCTCAGGAATCTGTCCTGATAATCTGTTTCCAGATACATCAAAATATTCAAGTTGCATCAAGTTGCCAACTTCTGAAGGGATCTCACCGGTGAACATATTCCCATGAAGATCTAAATAAGCCACATAAGACAAATTGCCTAAAGAGTGTGGCAAGTGTCCACTGAAAATGTTGTTACTCAAATTCATGTCTTCAACCTTCCATGACAGGGAGTCGGAGAACAGATTAGCTACCCCACCATAAAGCCTATTCTGCTGAACATATAGCCCCACCAGGTTACTCATCTCAGACAATGAAGACGGTAGTTCACCAGTAAGATCATTCCGGCTTAAATCCAAGTGAGTAAGCTCTTTCAAGTTCCCAAAACTTGCAGGAATAACATCAGACAACTTATTGCCAGTCAAGTTTAGCTTCACCAAACTACCAACACGACCTAAGCTTTCAGGGATGGCTCCAGTAAGCTCGTTATTCCCCAAATACAAGCCCTGGAGCTTGAGAGAGTCACCAAATTCAACAGGTATTGAACCTGTTAGCAAATTTCCAGACAAATCCAAAGTTGTAAGATTTGTCAGTCGAGAAAGTGATCCTGGAATGTTACCAGTAAGCATATTGTTGTTGAGAAGAAGATCCACCACCACCACACAGTTTCCCAGTTCTCCAGGTATTGGACCAGTCAGTCTATTGTTCGACAAATCAAATACTCCATGGTGCTGAACAAAGCTTAAATCAGGTATATTAACCTGTCGGAAATACGACGATGGTTTCGAAGGGATCGAACCTGATAGATTATTGTGAGAAAGAACCAGGCATTGCAGCAGTTGCAAATCCGCAAGTTCCACCGGGATTGATCCACTCAGATTATTGTTTCCAAGATCCAATGTTGTCAATCCTTTGCAGTCCCCAATTTCAACTGGTATATGCCCTTCTAAGAAATTTGAGTTCAAGTTAAGCACAGAAAGTGCTGTGAGATTGCCAATCTCCTTCGGTATACCGCCCTTCAAGCGATTGCGAGTAAGAACAAGAGTTTGCAATGCAACAGCATTACCAATTTCAGTTGGCAGAGAACCTTCCAGCATATTATTTCCAGCAGAAAACTCCATCAAAGTTTTTGAACTCCATAAACTCACAGGTATCCCACCAGTGAAATTGTTAGAGTCGAGGTCAATAACCATCAATGGAAGCTCAGAAAGATATTCGGGCACTGAACCATTGATGTGATTGTTAAGCAAAACCAGCTGAGTTAGATTTCTACATTTCACAAACACGTTTTCAATGGTACCCGAAAGGTCATTACCATCAAGATCAACCTCCACAAGTGATTCAGCATTGCATAACTGTCTCGGTATCCTACCCGACAAGTTGTTATTGCTCAAACCAAGGTGTTTCAGCATTGAACAACTACCAATCTCAGGTGGGATATTACCAGAAAAGCGGTTGCTTGAAAGCAGCAAGGACTCCACTTTGTTCCATTTCCCAAGCCAAGGCGGCAATGGCCCAGAGAGCTGATTCTTTTCAGCTGAAAATGTCAACATAGGCAAGTTGGAAAGCTCTTCAGGCAAAGAACCGGATATTGAATTAAACGACAGCATCACCATCATCAACTTCTGACAATTTCCAAGCTCTGCTGGTAAAGAACCATTGATCTCAGAGTAAACAAGGTTCAAAATACTCAAATTCTTTAACTTTCCTATAGACTTTGGGATGGAACATTGCAATAGGTTATATGAAAGGTCCATGTTGGCAAGGAGCTCTAGACTGAATAGTTCTTCAGGTAAAGGCCCTGTTATGGAACAAGATGGTGCAAAGAAAATCTCAAGCTGTGAAAGGTTACCAATTTGAGGTGGCAACTGCCCAGTGAATTGATTACTGCCGATGTAAAGAGCGGTCAGGTTTCTAAGGTCACCGATTTCCGGCGGGATGTTACCGGAGAATGAATTGTTGGAAATATCTAGAGAGGACAAAGATTGCAGATTTTTGAAAAGAGTTGAAGGGAGAGAACCTGAAAGGAAATTGTTAGCTAAGTCCAAGAACTCTAACTGAGCCAACTTCCCGAGCTGAGGCGGCACTGTGCCAGTGAGTGCATTGGTGGAAAGTTCAACGGTACGAAGAGCTTTCAGATTGCCGAGCTCCGGTGGGATTTTCCCGGTGAGAAAATTGGACCCGAGTTTAAGAGTCTCCAGCATAGTCAACTCAGCCAACTCAACCGGTATATCTCCAGATAGAAAGTTGGAAGACAAGTCCAGAAGGGTTAGAGCGGAGAGAGAGGAAATAGACGGAGAGAGTGAACCTTTCAAAGACCGAGCTGTAAGAGCAAGCATGGTGACTCGACCAAGTTGGCACACGACACCATCCCATTCACAGTGATGAACATTCCGGTTCCATGAAGAAAGCAGATGAGGATTCTGAAGCTGTGCTTTAAAAGAAACAAGAGCTTCCCTTTCTGGGTTTCTCTCCTCTCGAGCTCTAATGGCCCCCAACAACAGCAACAACGACAACAGCCGGAGAAGAAAACAGAGGAAGTGAAACGAAAGCTTAAACTCCATAGCCAAAGAATCAAACTTTAGACGGCGAAATAAGCAACAAACACAGATAAAGACATGAATACTCAGAGCAGCGTAGAGAAAGAGAAGGACGTGAATAAAACAGAGAAGTGTAAAAAGCTTGAAGCTTGAGTAATCGACATGGCAAAGGAGGGTTTTGGGGCAAAGAAGTCGTGTGTCAGAGACTATGGCCAACGTATCTCACGTGGGTTGAGCTCTTTTGTAACGCCAATTCCCCATTTTTTCGTGTTGTGGTGTCAAAGAAGTGAATGACAACACAAATTAGCAGGAGGTAGCTCCTTTTGGGGGTTATAATGATCAAAACAATTAAGATTTGAACCAAAATGTTTAAATTAAATTTAATAAGGGTGCCCCTAGTAAATTTAGGAAACGGTTGGGAGTATTAATGTGATAAATTAATGGTATTTGTTATTGAATTATGTTAGTAGGTGTGAGTAGAGAGAGTGGTAGCCTTGTAATGAAAGGGAACTCAAATAGTATGTTATTTTCCCGTATGTTTATTTATGTCCTATTTTAAACTAAAGGTTTAGAGTTTAGGGTTTAAAGTTAAGGATTTTTGTTAGAGTTTAGAAAATTAGAGGTATGGTATATTTTTAGAGTGTGAGGTTTAGGGTTTAGGATATAAAAAATAAGGGTTTAGGGTTTAAAATTTAATTTTCTACAAAAATACAAAGGAGGCATGAAGGGAGGCACAGAAAAAGACAGAGAATTTTTGTTCAATGAAAGGGCTAGAGAGAGGCACGGGTCGGGTTGGTTTTTTGGTCTACTCAAACTTGATCTAAAAATATATATTTTAATTTCGATTCTAACTTGAATGTTTTTTTAAAAAATTATTTAATCTGATTTGAAAATAAATATCATAAATTTAACTCTGACTTTGATCATGATCCGGTTCGACCTATGAAAAAATAATTTTATGAGACTTAATCATAAAAAAATATAATTTTAAAAACTAAATTACAAATAAAAATATACTTTTAAAAATTTATTTATAAAAATATAGAAAGGGTATTATTATAAATATCTTTAAAATTTTAAAGAAATTATATAATTAGACTTAGATCGGGTTGGATCATATATTTTATACTATAAACATGAACCCAATAAATCCTATCCCTTAATAAAACTCGATCTAACTTAAACTTATTTTTTTTATTTAAAAATCTAACTTGATCAAGTTAGATCGAGTTAAAACTTGACCGATTCGAATAATATTCTTATCCCTAATAGCATGAGTTTTACTTTTACCAATTTTATTGGTTTTAGGTATTGGGTGGGTGAAGCTAGGTCATTAAAACTTTGCTTTTTCCTTTTTTTTTCCTAGGGTTTTCTAGTGGATTTTTAATGTGTTAAAGGGATCATGCAATACAACCAATTATGATTACATATACAAGTGTAATAGAACCAAATAAAGAGAGATTAATGGAACAAATTCTATATTTTCTCTTGTTTTTTTTTTAGGTTTTATTTTTATTAATATGATTCAATTTATGTTATATATTTAATTTTAATTAGGTAATTTTTTATTAATAATTTTTTATACATAAAATCTTAAATTTAAAATCTACTTAAAAAATACAGATCTAACCTTAGAGTAAGGGTGACCCATACCCATCTTGAATTTTTTAAAGTTTACATATTTATTTTTAATTTTTAAAGTTTTTATAAGTTAATTGTTATTTTTTATAAAAATTTTATCAATTAACTCTTAAATTTCTAAATTCGTCACCGTTATCGCATATACCAACCTATTAATAGGATATACTATGATTTTGAATGCATCTTTTTTGACTTTTTCCCTTATTTTTTTCCGGGTGATTGTTGTTTAATGAGTAAAGCATATGCTACCCTTTGTGTCTATGGTTAGGAAAATGAGGATTAAATTTTGTCCTTTTTCCTTAGAAAATGTTTAAAGCATCCTAAAGTTCCACGTTTTGACATGTAATAATTAAACTATTCGGCACGAATCATTTAGTTCTGGTGGTTAAGAAACGGATGTTGTTTCTAGAAATCACGGATTCGAGCATCAATAATGGTAGCACAAAATTTGAGCGATAAATGTTTAATAGTTGAGAGTATACTCTAGAACATATACTACTATAACATTGTAGCTGATTAAAAAAATAAAATTTTCATAATCTACTGAAATCATGTCAGAATCCGTTAATTTTGAATTAAATTATTATCCCTAAATTTATATTTAATTTGCATGGTCAATTCCTGGACAATGGTTTTATATATTTTAATTAGTCCAAAATAGCCAAAATTATTATTTAGTACAAAAAAATTATTTGTTTAAATTTGAATAAATAAAATAATATATATTTAAAATTTATCCGGAAAAAGGGATTTGTCCCCTACGTTAGGAAAAATTATATCATGGATCAGTCCCACCACCTGTCCATGGGACAACTAATAAAAACTGTCCACTTCATCAATTTTTCTATGTCATAATTTTTTCTCAAGTGAATCTTCCCTTAAAAAATTAAAAAAATAATGAGATGAATAATTTTTATTGGTTGGTCTCGAGATGAGACTGACTCATGATATAATTTCTCTTACGTTAGACTAGGGAAACTATAGCGGCTCGTATTATAAATTTAATTTAATCCTTTCTATTCGGAACGGTCCAAAATTAAAAATAAAGAAAACCGTACTTGTACGTTACATTTTTTTTTTCCTGCCAAATTTTTTAATCCCGAAATATTTGTTAAAATCGTGGTAATTCTCTGTAAAATAACCGTGGTAAAAAATTTAGGTTAAAAGTAAAAACTGGCATTAAAGCCTAGAGGTTCCAAAATGTGACTTCACCTATATCTAGGGAAATCGCTTTTTACCTAACCACAACACAGCTGGAGTAAACTGAAGATGGGAATGCATGCATCGGGAACTAATGACCATGTTCATTGACACATCATTATAATGAAAAAAATATGGGTAAACTGTGACAAAGGTCACTCAATTATAAGTGTAGTTATATTTAGGTCACTTAATTATTGGAAGTTACATTTGAATTATTCATTTATGGGTAAAGTTATATTTAAGTCACTCAATTATTAAATGTTACATTTGAGTCACTCAATTATTGGTAATGTTACATTTGGGTCACCTTTCATATTTGAAAAAGTATATCAGTTTGATCGTTTTTTCTTTTAAATTACTTGTATACCCTTGTTAACATTAGAGTATTTTATTTGAAATTATTATTTTTTTAATATCAAGGGTGACCCAAATATAACCTTACCTATAATTGAGTGATCTAAAGAAAAAGTTTATTAATTGGGTGATCCAAATATAACCTAACACATAATTAAGTGATCTCCATTGCAGTTTACCCAAAAAATATATATGATTTAACTACATATTAATTGTTGAAAAAAGTTAGATATTAATTAATTATATATATTATAAAAAAATTAATTAAAGTGATAAGTAATTTGGTCTCGTTTAAATAGGTCTTAGGTTCGAGGTATTATATATACAGAAAATTTATGTTGAGAAACTCACGAAAGTTAAATATGCGACGGGGTCGATCTGAATTAATTAGGTTGAAACCTTGAAAATTAAAATAATAATAATAAAAAATAAAAAAATAATTAATTTAATTAATTGCTAAATATATTTACCCAATTACTAATTCTTCTGAATCCAAAGTTAATTTCAAAGTTTATAACTTTTATATTTTCCACAGTTGCCCTCTGCAAATCCTGGCCTTGTATTGGTTTACCTGTGTTGCAGGTGCAGGAAAGATTCCATGGGATCTTCAGAGAGTGGTCCCTCCTTCCTACATCACGTTCTTTTCAACCAGTCCAAGATAGAAGATTTGGGTCTGATTGGTAACTTGAGTTTCAAGTAATCTTAACAATGAACCATCAAATATATCTTTTTTACTAAATAACCCAACTAAAAAATCAAAAGGGAAAGGAAAAAAAAAGTGGGTTTGGGGTGTTGAATGAGATGATGGCATTGTATGTATGGATGTAGAGGATACATAATCACCAAGGTATGGTTAGTAGGGGTGTTTTTTTTGAAATTTGATCGTATAATATCAGTTCTGTTAGATATATAGATTATTTAAAATTTTTATTTGAGAAATTTGGGTGTTTAGATTTATTTTAAAATCTAGATTAAAAACTACAATACAAACAGGAGAAAGTCACCTATAAATGACGATTTGAGCAATTTAGGAGGAAGACACCATCTACAGGCGGTGTTCTCCTACTTACACGTTAGAAACTGATTTAGGATCCAAAATATAATTGAGATCACTTATATTTCAAAATAAAACTTTTAGACTAAATTATTATTAAGATTTCTACTATAGTATTTATATTAGATTTTAAATTTGAGTAAGTTTATGTATACTTAGCCCAAGTAGTTAAAGTAACGGTTGTTGTTCCTAGAGATCATGGGTTCGAGCACTAGTGATGCCAACAGAGTGATTGAGCGATCAATATCAAATGGTGAAGATTATATATTCTCGAACAGATACTGTAATCACTATTAACTAATTAAAAAAATAAATCATTTAAAATCAAATTATCTAAATATATTATCTTCTACCATTAAAATATTTTTTATATTCGAATGAATTTTTTAATATTAGATGTCATGTTATACGTAACATGATGCCATTAGAAATTATTGGTGAAGACCATATTAAGAGTAAAATCACAAGTAGCAAATTAGTAACTTTATTTCTATAAAATAAATAAATAATATATTTGCTATAATACTTGTAGCCTTGTAGTGTTATGGATTAGATTCTCTAGCTTTAGGGAATAGAGACAATGATATGTTTTACAATTGGAAAAAAAGGGAATTTAAATAAAATATTTAAAGAATAAATCAACTTGGAGGATTCTAACTATAACCTAAAGTTGGATTAAACCCAAGTATGAGAGTAATAAAGAGAAATGATCATGATAGATAAGGAAAGATAAAAAGTTAGTGTTTGGATCATGGAATATAAAATTATTTTTAAAATTAAGATTTTTAAAATGTAATATTAGTTGATAGATTATTGAGAATATTATATTATTATCTTTAATAAAAATATGAGACGATTAGGGATGGAGTCAGGATTTGTGATTGAGGGGGGCAAAACATAAATGTTTAAAAGTAGGGGGTAAATTCATAAAAAATCAAATTTTAAAAAAATTTAAACCCCACCCCTATATGACTCCGTCCCTAAAGACGATAATATTTAATTAAAAAATAAAATTGTCTGAAAACAAATTTAACCAAATATAAAATTGTTCGAAATGAGATAAAGTTTGATGGGCAAAGATAGTATGAGGAAGCTTAGCAATGCCTCGACAATCATTTCTTTGATGGTTGGTTGTGCTAAATAAATTGTCAACAAAAGATAAAATGTTTCGGTGGAGAGTTCATCTAGACCTACTTTGCTTGTTGTACGAGGAAGAACTTGAATCTATAGATCATCTTTTCGGTAAATGCACGAACATGATGCAAATACGATCCATTTTAATGTAGGATTGCAATATACTATTCTAGTGCAGCAAATGGAATGAGCTATTGGAATGGATACAATGTGCAAGAAAAGGTAAAACCATACAGTTATACTGATTTGTTTAGCTTGGTGTTGTCTAAACTATTATATATGATAGGAGCAGAATTTTAGGAGTTATGGAAGACAACCGAGAGCGGTCTTGGATGTTTATACTCGTATAAAAGATGATACCCGTGTTAGAATCACCGGATGTAATAGCTTAAAAAATCTAGACAGTTCTATAACTTTTAAATAGAGATTTTGTTATACAATATATTTATATAGAATTGAGAGTATAAATCTTACATAATTTATTAAATGAATAAACTTTAATTTATCTTAAAAAATTTAACCAAATTATTTTTATTGTATTTATCTTTAAACAAACAGAATTTCACATATATACTTTAAAATATTTATTTTATTATTATAATTAATTAAGACGAACCTAAAATATAATTATATTGAAAAAAATAAAAAGGGCCTTGACTGGTTTCCTGCGCCGAGCACTGTACTCGAGAATCTGTGTCGTCAGCTCAGCCTATCAGCTAAACCTTTTCTTAAGAAAACAAACAAAGCATTCATAGCTAAAGAGCGACAGAGGGGGAAAGACAGTTTATGTTTTTATTAGTAGTAAAATTGTTTTTTAAAAATTATTAATAATTAATTAATCCAAATTTATAAAATGTTAAAGTTTTTAAGTAAAATTAAATATTTAATATTATGAATAAAAAATTGAATTAAAATAATTACTTTTATATTCAATTTTATAAAATTTAATCTAAAATTATTGATGAATTAATCAAATATATGTCCATGTGTAATCTTCACCTGAATTCACCATTTTATCCTGTGTTTGGATTTATTTATATCAAATATAAAATTATTCGATTTGATTTATTTTTAAGTCTGAATAAAATTAAATTATCATATCTTTAATTTATATTAAATATAAAATTAAATAAATTAATTCAAATTTCGAGTCAAATTTATCGGATATATCCATCATTGGTGCGTACCAAGTACCAACTACTTTGATGAGCAGTAAATTAGAGTCCTATAAAACTCTACTCTGATGGGCTTACTGAGACCCACATAATTTGATACCCATTGCGTCCACCTTTCACACCTTGTATATATTTATTCTCCGTGTAATATCTGTTTATCATATTCTTAAACTTTATAAATAAAATAATTTAAACTTGAACGTTATATTTATAAAAAAATATTTTTTTTAGTTTAAACGATTTCTTTACCCAAACCCAATCCTACTCCAAAAACCATATTTTGACTAGGGGTGATAATGAGTCTGGCCGACTCGCGAGCTATTCGGACTTGGTTCGGTCAAAGCTCAGTTTAAGTGAACTCGACTTGGGTTCGGGTTCAGTTCGGGATTTAAACGAGTCAAGCCGAGCTTACTCAAGTTCGATTCGAAAAGCTTATGAACAAGCTCGAAATAATTATATATAAACATACATATATATATATTTATATATACATTAAAATAATTTGTTTAACAAAGAAAAATAATAAAATAATTAAAGTAAATCGACTAAAAATAAAACAAATTAAATATTATAAACTAAAACAAATTTACAAAACTACAAATAATAAATAATAAATAAACTATAAATAAATAAAAATAATAATATAAAAAATTATTCATTTCGAATCAAACCGAGTCGAGTCGAGCCTGACGAGCTTTGAACCTGAATCGAACTTAATAATATTATTTTCGAGCCGAGTTTGAACCTGAAATTCCGAACTCAACGAGTCTTGAGCGGAGTCAAACCGAATCCAGATATATTTGTTTCTGAGCGAAGCCGAGCAAGACATCGCCCCTAGTTTTGACCTTGATTAGCAACCGGTTTTTCCAACGAAATGAGAACCAGCCAGCCAACTCTACCAAGCAACATGGTGGCACTGGCAGCACAAAACGCATTCAGACATGAGGTTTGCCTGTTGGGAAAGTTTTGCTGATCTCTGGATGTCACGATATTTAAGAAAATTCTACGACGAGCGTCGAATATTGTTGGATATTACTAAATTAATTATTAAAAATTAAAAATCTTAACGATTCAATATATAATTAATAAAAAAGTGATAAACTTAACATATAATTAATAATTATATGGTGAGTCCTTAAGATTTTTAATCTTTGTTAATTATTTAATAATATTAACGATATTCAGCGTTAATAGTGTGCAACGGTATTCAAAACTCGTTATAGACTCATCCCGGTGTCTAATTCTATCTTCTTCCTTACCAAAAGAATTTCTTCAAGGAGGATCCTACAAAACGTGCTTTTCCATTTCAAAAATGCCAACCGCAAGTGCAAAAACAAAAAATCCACCTTTATTGTTCATCAGACCCCATATCATTAGGGACGAGAATGGAACCTAAATCAGATAGATTCTAATCCAATTCGATTCGGTTAAATTAGATTTTTTAAAAAAAATCGAGTTTAAGTTAGGTCAAATTTTTTAAGAGTGATTTTGGGTCGGATTGAATTCAGTTTTAAGGTGAAAAAAATATGATCCTATATTTGTAATAATGACTATATATATTTTATACAACTAAATTATTAAAATTGATTTTTATGATTAAATTATTAAAATTTTATTTTTTATAATTAAATTTTAAAATTTAAACTATTTAATAACTAAAGTTAATTTAGATCAAGTCTTGAAACTTAAAATTCAGGTCAAGTTTAAATCAGGTAACATCTTATACCTCCTTTAACCCGGGCCAAATTATATGACAAGTGAAAAATATAAATATTTAAGTTGAATACGGACGGATCGAAAACCCGATTCTATTCAACCCATGACCATCTCCGGATATCATTGCCACCTACAGGGTACAGCGTCAAAGAGTTCAGTTTCAAGTAGCTAACGTAACATAACACGTACAACACTGAAAGTTATTTCAGAAAAAAAAATGTTTATACATTAAAGTTATTTCATAAACTCTAAAAAAATCATATAATTTTTTAAAATTTCTTTTACTTGTTTTTATTCTATTTTTTTATATTAAATAAAACGTGTTAGGCAGCATAAGACGACAAATACATGACATTCAAATTCTGGACCATAACAATGTCTGAAATCAGAAAATCTGTCGTGTAGCTCGAGATAGAAACAACTAAAATAAATAAAAGAAGATTAATTTTAAAGGGAAATAAAGCTTTGGACGTACAGTTTAAATAAATTTATTATTTAGCAAGGATGGTGCTAGTCGTGAGACATGAGGTACGTGGGTGGGGTTTTGGATTTATTATTATTATTATTATTATTATTATTATTATTATTATTATTATTATTATTATTTATTTAATTATTAGTATCTAATTTATTGGTTAATACGTTTATAATCGGTTTGGGTAGTTAAAATCCGACTTTTTTATATAAAAAATTAACATTCGAGTTAAGTTTGGTCCAATAAATTTAAATTATTTATATTTATTATTTATTATATTAAAATATAAATTTATAATTAAAATTTAAATAAAATATATGGCCATTGCTGGTTCCATTGCATTGAAAATCATGTGAAAGAAAATTCTCGGGAGAGATTATTTTATAGGCTCGGCCTACTATATCAGTCATGGTTCCTAATGAATGAAAACCATCAATTTCGTCACTAATTAATTATGTAATTATGAAAAATTTAGAAATTATATTTTTAAAATGGCATGAAAATTATGAGTGAAGATTCCTTGGTCGAAAAAAAAAATGAGTTAGAGATTAATGGTGAAATGGATGGTTATAATTGAGTCCAAATCATCTGCCCCTTTCTCATGCCCCTATTTATGCCTCCACTTCAAATTAGAGGGTTTAAGGTATAGGGTTTAGGATTTTAGATTAAGGGTTTAGGTTAGGATATAGAGAATTAAGGGTAGGGTGTATTTTTTAGGGTTAGGGTTTAGTATATAAAAAAATATGGGCTAGGGTTTTAAATTTAATTTTTTAGTAAAATAACAAACGAGACACAAATAGGGGCACGAGAAAGGGGCAAAAAGTTTTTGCTCGATATAATTGTATGAACTATGACTAACGCAGTAAACCAAGCTCATGATATAATTTTTCCTCCCCAGGTTTAGTCTCGTTTAGTTTTTGTCATTTTTCTTACAGTAAAAGAGATCTCTGCTGATATGCATCCGACAGATGATTTCTTCACTGTCTTTTCCCTTGGTAGTACTACGTTTGAAGTTCAAAGGGTTTTCTTAGTTCTTCTTCCTATGTAAAAGAAGGCACAGTGCTGTCTCAGGTTGGGTTTTCCCTTCAGGTACAGAGGTTTTTGGGTCCTACAGTGAGGTGTTACCTGGTGATTTTAGGGCAAAATTATATTAAAAACCCCTTTTATTATTTAAATCCAGATATATACCCCTCCCGACTTCAATGACAAATCTATACCCCTGTCAGGCCACGTAAGAGGAAGTCGCTACACCAGTGCCCCAGCCTCAGCCAGAGTCGTCTTGGTCTCCTCAGTTTCCACCACCCTCAGAGGGTTTTTTCACGGACGTCTTGCCTTCGTTTATGTCTGCGGCGGGTGTAACCACTATCCCGATGCCATTGAGTTCTTATTATCCACCACCGCATGCATATGTTCCGGAGTTCGCTCCTATGCCTCAGTATCCATATTTCGGATCTAGCTTAGGTATGGTCGACCAGACTCCTCCTCAGAGCCTCTTTTACACCGGCCCATCTGCTAGTGGTTCTCACTCCGGTAATGTGGAAGGAGATGATGATGACGAGGAAGAAGAAGAGCAAGAACGATTGCAGCGCAGAAATCCGCATCGAGATCGTCGTCTACCACGGTGCGGCACAAGCGGGCATAGACGTCATTAGCTTATTTTATGTAACTTTTTCATTACTTGCTTTATTAATGTAGACGTTTGTTAAATTAAATTTCTTAAATATTTAATCTTAAGTCTTAAAAAATGGTCATATTAAAGAATGAACAAAGATTGGTCATATTTGGATATTACACATATTATGTACATTATAAACCGTATCAGTCTATCGAAGGACCCGCTCGATGTGGGCATGTTCTTCGTGTGTGTCCTGGATTTTTACAAATGGTGCATAACTTGGGTTGCCCAGTACTTTCTCTATGACCGACCAAATCTTCATCGCAGAATATTCTGGTTGATATTGAACGACCTTTTTTCTCGCGTCTTAATACAAAATTCGGTCGTATTTTCGGTTCATCGTCCGTCGCATCTTCATCCCATTTATTTCCAATAGGAGGGAACTCGCGCTCGTAAACCCTAAATACGGTTGTCAGCAAGTAAACTGGGTCAACAACCGTCATGTAATTTAACCGGACAGAAGAACAAGCAGCAATGGCGTGTGGGTAGGGGTATTTAAATGTTTGGAAGAACCCACAATCACATGTTCTTTTCCTCAGATCCACGACGTAAGCATTATGTTGTATACCTTCTAAAGGTCTTGAGTACTCGGAGACACGGAATAAATGCCCTTCCCGTGAAAAACATGTCGCATTCATGGAATTCGACTGTTGTACAAATGCTTGTAATTTATTTCGAAGATCTGGGTGAACTGTATGACCACCTTCCATATACTCTTGAGCTTGCTTACCCAAGGTGGCAAAGAGAGATCTCAACCGATAATATGTTGCTTTCACAACAGAAGTGATCGGTAAGTGTCTCACTCCTTTTAAAGATGAGTTGATTGCCTCGGCAAGGTTGGTAGTCATATGACCATATCTTTTGCCTCCATCAAATGAACGAAGCCACTTTTCTCGGGGTATATTAAGAAGGTAGTTATATCCATCTTCATTGCGGTCTGAATTGGCTGCAATGTGTCATAGACAATACCGATGATAAATTTGTGGCGGTTGCCAAGATCGTCCCATCTTCTACATTGCGTATTTGATTGCTTTTCCTCGGTCGGAAATTACACAGATTCCATCACCCCTCTCCCGCAATACAGGTGATAGAACATACCTTCGCAAGTTCTTTAAGAAGAACTCCCAAGAAGGGAGATCCTCTTTTTCAACGATTGCGAAGGCAATTGGAACAATCTTTCGGTTCCCATCTTGCGCAACTGCCAACAATAAATTTTGCGTGTACCTGCCGTACAACCAAGTACCGTCGATTTGAACTATCGGTTTGTAATGACGGAATGCATTTACACATTGTGGAAAGGTCCAAAATAACCGTTCAAATTGGCAAACACCGGGTATGATACGGTCATTTTCATACGCCGGTACTGTTTTGAGCTTTACCACCGTATCAGGAATATGCTTTTTTATCAACGAAAGCCACGGTCGTAATTCAGTGTATGATTCCTCCCACTGACCGTACAACTTTTGAACAGCACGTTGTTTTGCATACCATGCTCTTTTATACGGAACATGATAACCGTATTGAGTCGTGACTGAAGCCATACAAGTGTGCACGGTTACCCGCGGATTCGCTTTCACCAGAGGCATGATGGCATCACACAACACGTGCACATCCAAGTTTCGATGATCCTGATTAAGGCGACCCACGGTGCATGTGTGAGGGCCATCAAACTTGGTAATCTGCCAAAGGTTGTTTAATTTCTTCAGACGAGAAACACGAACCCTCCATTTACATCCCTGCTTCTTGTGTACACATTCAACAATGTACTTATCAGATGCATTCTTGTAAACACCGGATACAACAGAGTTACGGATATTATAATGCTTGATTGCTGCAATCGCCAGATCCTTCGTCTCGAAAACCTTCCCTTTATATATTTCAAGAGAACCACCTTGGTTGTATTCGTTAATCTGGTGGAATTGTAGAAATTCCGAAGCATTGAAGGCTTCCATATCAATGGATTCAAAGTGGGACGGTGGCTCGTAAAACGAAATTGGAATTGAAGTGTTAGGGGCATCCACTTTGTCTTCCTCCTCGGGCTTATCGACATCTTCAAGAGGGCCATAAAAAGGGTCTAGCTCATCACCATCAGGGCCGGTCTCTTGAATCGGTTCTTCGTCAGAGCGATCACCCTCAAATTCGAACAATTGAAAGTCCAGCGTAGAACCAACAACTACATATGAGTGTTGGGTTGGTGGGAAGTTCAAATCGAATTCAGACCGAGAGAACGAAGACGGTTGGGTGGGTGGTAGATTAAGGTCGAAATCAAAAGAAGCAACACAAGAATGTCTTGTCGTCGAAGAGGATGGAACATCAACATTGTTCTGTGAACATTGGATCGACAACAAGTTGAAGTCGTCTCGAATATTGGCCGTAGGTCTATAAACATTAGGGTCAAAATCAAAATTTGCACGACGCCAATCTGGGATGGCAGGAACATCATCATCATTATCCGAAAAAATCGCAAACAACTCCAACGGACCTCCTAAGGAATATTGCAGGTGCGAATCGAGCATCATTTTAACGTCTCCGTTGTCGGCCACATGAAAAATTGTATAATACAATGGCTTTAATGATGTCGGTAATCTATATTTTAATGGCTCCAATTTTTGACTTTGAGCATGCGGAACATGATCCGACACTCTTTTCATCAATGATCTGTAGCTTAATCTCCGCGGGAGCTCAAGTGTAACTGTATTCAAAGATTGAAACACCACACCCAGAGATGCATCACCAACCATTTGGCCGTCGTAATAAACCAAAGCAATGATTCTTCTTGACATTTTGAATTTTAACTTCAAATGAAACCGAATTCAATAGAAAACTTTTAGGATTTAGAAATGAGAATTCTGGTTGGAAATTTGGGGGTTCGAATTGGAAATATTTAACCGCATGGAAATCGCTTCCTGCAGGTAGCAATTTCAATGATTCCAGGCTTATATAAGACTCTTTTCCCTGCTTGCTTTCAGACTGAAAACGCTCAGTCAATAATTCATCAAGTTTCAGAAAAGCAGTATCGTGGGAAATCTATGAATGGCTAGGTTTTCTTGCGATATTTTCTTCTCTGGTACGTATTGTTATACTTCGTTTAGTAGCAAGATAAAATACGATGAGTTCTATGACTTAATAGAGACGGAGGTTGCGAAGGAGACAACAAGAACAAGAGATATCTTATACATGCAAGCAAAAATACTAGTTGATGAACCAGGTCCTGAAGCACATTACCTATTGAAATTGTCAAGTTCAAAAGACCTTCGGAAGATGTTTCGAGCTTACACAAATATTCCATGTATATATATTGAGATTTACGTCAAATTTAAGGATGAAGGTAATTCAGTTACAAACGAAGTTAGTTCATCAAGCAACGTCGATGAAGAAACAATTTTACAACGGATCAACAATAGACGACAACAAAAGGAACAACAAATTGAAGAACTGAATTTAACATCTGACGTGTCTACAGATTACGAAAACACGGAAATAGACGATTCTTCAACCACTTAGATATTTTTTATGTACCTTTTGATATTTTTGGGAAATAATAATAAAATATACCTTTTAATACATTTTTTTGAATAACTATACATTTTAGTAACATAGACTTATTAAGATACGTTCAATTAATAAAATATAAGTTATATTATTAATCTTAATTATTAAGATAACAATATTAAATATATATTACAAAAATAAACATAATTGAAAAATAATTGAAATCGCTCTTCGTATAAAGCGATTTCTTAAAACATGGTTGAAATCGCTTTGTGCACAAAGCGATTTCAATTAAATGAGGGTTTGACGCTTCACAACCCTAGGGAAGTCGCTCTGTGCACAGAGCGACTTCTTATCCACATTAAAATTAGAGGCTTATGTGGCAAGTGAGGCCAACTCAGCCAGAAGTCGCTTCCTGCACAGAGCGACTTCTAAAAACGCTTTTTGCAGGTAACGACTTCCTCTTACGTGGCCTAACAGGGGTATAGATTTGTCATTGAAGTTGGGAGGGGTATATATTTAGATTTAAATAATAAAAAGGGGTTTTTAATATAATTTTGCCTGATTTTAGTGCATAAAATGCCAAAAACCATTGGGAAACGCTTTCCCTGCCAAACCATAAAAGACAATATACTTAGCGCTTATAGCAGATGACCCCTTGAAATTTTTCAATGGTTCAAGCACCAAAACTGCAATTTTCTCTTTTTAGTAGACCCCTTGTTTGCAAGATTCCAGTCCATGTCTTAAAGGCATAGCTTAGGATGTTTTCTTTTCATGCAATGGCGATTGATTGTGTTTCCAACATGCCTAAAGATGAAAAGAAAGAGGAGCAGAAGCAACTGGTTTTTGATGTCTCTGTGCTTAAATATCATACCAGCATACCGAAACAGTTCATATGGCCCGACCATGAGAAGCCTAGTGTCACTGCACCGCAGCTCCAAGTACCATTGATTGACCTATGAGGGTTCCTGTCCGGTGACCCTGTTGCCACAATGGAAGCATCGAGGCACGTCGGCGAGGCGTGCCGGCAGCACGGTTTCTTCCTCGTGGTTAATCACGGGGTCAAATCGAATCTCGTGGCTGATGCATATGGTTACATGGATAACTTCTTTGAATTGTCACTCATTGATAAGCAAAGGGTTCAAAGGAAACTCGGTGAGCACTGTGGATATGCTAGTAGCTTCACTGGTAGATTCTCATCGAAGCTACCGTGGAAGGAGACGCTTTCGTTCCGGCATTTGACCGAGAAAAACACATCGAGCATCGTCCAAGACTACCTCGTCGACAAATTGGGAGATGAATTCGAGCATTTCGGGTAAGTAATTCGGATGTTAACAACTTAACATTAGAAACATAAAAAGAAAATTGTTAAATCTTTTGTGTCTTCCTTTGTACAGGAGGGTTTACCACGACTACTGCGAGGCAATGAGCAAGCTATCCCTAGGGATCATGGAGCTTTTAGCCATTAGCCTCGGCATACGAAGATCACATTTCCGGGAATTTTTCGACGAAAACGAGTCAATAATGAGGCTGAATTACTATCCACCGTGCCAAAAACCAGACCTGGCTCTAGGAACAGGGCCTCATTGCGATCCAACGTCGTTAACCATCCTACACCAAGACCGAGTAGGTGGCCTTCAAGTGTTTGTCGACAACGAATGGCGTTCAATCGGCCGGAACCTCGAAGCATTCGTCGTTAACATCGGCGACACCTTCAAGGTAAAAAACAATCTTCTAACCCCATATTCTCCATAATGTTTAATCTGTACTCATGCGTTTTCAGGCACTTTCAAACGGCAGATACAAGAGTTGCTTGCACCGTGCAGTGGTGAACCGCCACACCATTCGGAAATCCCTTGCTGTCTTTTTATGCCCCAAGGGTGATAAACTGGTAACCCCACCGGCAGAGTTGGTCGACGCCTATAATCCCAGAGTATACCCAGATTTCACTTGGCCTATGCTGCTTGAATTCACACAAAAGCATTACAGAGCCGATATGAACACACTTGAAGTGTTCTCAAACTGGGTTCATGTTCAACACAGACACAGCTGAACCAGTTAATGTTGTCATTACAGAACAGGCCATGTCTGCCAAAGAAAATTGATTGGAAAGTTGGGATTTCTTTTCCTGCTACGTTTTTGTCTTTAATGTTCTCATGGGGTCAGCTGACAATTATGTTTGTTCATGTAAAGACAAATTTAGGGCACTTAGTTGCAAATAATTTTCTTTTTTTTTTCCACCCTGCAACTTCATTTATTTCTCAAGGTCTCCTGGTGCCAAAACTAGACTCAGCTCTATAAAGGGTCGTCCCTTCAGCGTTTGATTAGAGCTGCTGGCTCACTCCAGCTGCCTATCACCATCTGATTGCATCATCTAACCAACATTTACCTACCACATCTACATTCACTAGTCACCAAGAGGAACTTATTCCCATTAAATAAAGAGGTAACCTTATACGGGTAAGGATCGCCACGGAACTCGAATCCGACGGGTTTCCGACCCGATCCAACCCGGTTCGATCGGGTTGGATTTTTTTGGTGAAAAATTCGGGTTCGGGTCGGATCGGGTTTTTTCAAAGGTGATCTTAGGTCGGGTCGAGTTCGGGTTTAGGATAGAAAAAATCCTACCCGACCCGACCCGTGACTAATAATATAATTTTCTCATATATATTTTAGGGATATTTATAATAATAACCCCTCTTTATATATATTTTATACAATTAGATCACTAAAATTAATATTTTTTACAATTAGGTCACTAAAATTAAATACTTTTATAATTATATCCTTAAATTTTATTTTTTTTTATAATTTAGTCTCTAAAATTTTAATTTTTAAAAAAGATTCGAGTCGGGTCGGGTCAGATTTTAGGTCTTAAAAATCAGGTCGGGTTGGGTCAGATTTTTCATCCTAAAAACGGGTCGGGTCGGGTGACGGGTGGACCGAAAATCTGACCCGACCCGTGTCCATCCCTATATATGGGTACTGATTAAAAGGAGTGTTGGATGCGGTCGTACTCTTTAATTTTTTATATATTTATTTTATATTTTTTATTGACAATCTTATTTTATATCTCTAAACTCTTGTGATTTTATACTCTTATATTATTACTTTTTTGTTAGTTTGTATCCCTTATATGAAATTCTGGGTGTAATTAAGTCAAACTAAGTTGAGATTATAAAAAATAAAGTTTAAACTTTACTCGAAATTTAAAATTCAAAATTTAATTTAAATTTGATTTGATATAAAAAAATATTACTAAATTAAACTCATTTGCATGGTAAAAAATAGTTTAATTAAACCTATTTGCTTTTATCAACGAGATTGATATGATTTTGAGATTCTAAGACTAAATAGAAAAGTTTCGATTTTGAAAGATTAAAAAAGTGAAAAACATAAAATATTAAAATATTAATTTTTTAAAATTAATAAAAAAATTCACGTATATTAAAGTTAGGAAAATAATTCTTAAAATATTATTGTTCTAATTTTATTTCTCAGAATATTATTATTTTAACAGTAGATTAGAAGACTGAATCAAAAGGTACTGTCTTTGATTAATATTGTAAAAAATAATGAAAAAAAGATTTTAGGCTCTGACTTTTTCATGCATAGTTTTTTTTTTTCACGTGTAGATGCAAAAGTCGAAGCCTAAAGATTCTGTTTTTATTATTTTTTATGACACTATTTAAAGACGATATCTTCTGACTTAGTGTTTTAATTTACTATTGAAACAACAATATTTTAAAAAATAAAATTAGAAAAATAATATTTTAAGAATTTTCCCCAACTTTAATACACGTGAGAATTTTCTAAAATTAATGACAAAAAACATATATTTAACAAAAATAAATAATTATCGGTTTATATTTTAATAAAGATGAAAACTAATTGCAATTAAAACTTTAATTGAAATATCTAATTATAACTTTTATTATTTAAGTGACCTAATCATAATTTTACTAATGATTAAGGGGCCTCTAATGTAGTTTACCCAATTCGACACGGGTGGTAGTAGCGCTCCATTACTTGAAGAAATAGTGATTCGACTCACTTGACTTTCCAATTCCTCCGAGTCATCCGAGTTGCTCAACAGGGAACAAAATCGCTAGGAAATTTAACCAGAACTTTCAAAAGCGTTGTTAATGGCGGAGCCAGCTGTTAAGCTTCGGTGCCAGCGAATCGGCTGCAACGCTACGTTCACGGAAGACGATAATCCCGACGGTTCCTGCTCTTTCCACGATTCGGTATTCATCCTCTCCTTCAATTTCCTGTTTTCGATCTATATTTCACCTTTTTGTTTCTCATATTTTACTGGGTTACATGGTATGAATCAAATTACATGTCGTATTGAGCAGTTAATTGGAATGCCCAAATCAAAATCAGATATCTATTCTATCTCTTGTTAACTAGTATTTAGTTTTGAAATTCAACAATTTGAATTCCTCATCCTCGGTTATATTTTGAATTAGATTTAAATTAGTTAAAATACCAAAGAATTCCTAGACTACTTTACCTTTTCTTAAACTGGCCTTTATTATGCTTTGATTTGTACCCAAATTAGGCTGTATTCAAATAAAATTGATTTAGGTTAATGATTTGTTAAGGTATAAATAGGAAGTGATAATTTGGATGTTATTGGAACAAAGTTATTAAGTTCAGTCTTTTTATTATTATTCTGGCCTTTGATTTATTTTGCTTTCATTTCATAGTTTACTATTGCAATAAGTTATACCATCTATTATGTTCACATTTTGAATTTAATGTATTCTTAAAAGAAATTCAAAGTTAACCCTGGATTTGGTTAATTTAATATTTGCTTTATCATGAGGGTAATTGTGTTATACCTCCCTCCCTTGCAGTTTATGAAATATATCTTGGATTTATGTGACATGTTTTTATAATGTTTTACATGCTTTCGACAGTGATTATTATCAGCTTGTATTTATCCATTTTGACACCTTCCTGGAATAAGGGTTTCTTAATCATAGAAAATAATGAGTTTGCAGTGCTTGTCATTGTTAAATATGGATTTCGGAATGTTATTACCTCTTGTGAATCATTCTGTTGTTTTATTTGTCTTGCATGTTGGCTTGATTCCTCTCTGCATGGGTGAATTTTATGCAAACAGGGTGTAAGTATTAATTTATTAAAACAATTTTTTTTCTTTGAAAATATCTTTTGTACTATCAGTTTGAGCTGATACTGCAAACATAAATTCCTTTTCCAGCCTATATTTCATGATGGGACGAAAGAATGGAGCTGTTGCAAAAAAAGAAGCCATGATTTTAGCTTATTCCTAGAAATTCCTGGGTATCTCTCTTAATTATTTTAGATCTTGTACGATGATTTGTACTGCTTTTCTGAGTAGGTAATATAGAGAAGCATTGAATGTTTGTGATCCTCTATTCTATAGGGAAGGAAATTCACTGCTTGATAAATTTAATAATTCATTTGCATCTAGTCAGTGTATATTTTTTTAATGCAGATGTAAGACAGGCAAGCACACAACGGAGAAACCAGTTTTGAATAAGCCAGCTGCTAAGACTATTCGAACTCCTAGTCCTGTTGTTACTCTTTCCACCAGTGCAACATCAAAAGAATCTTGCTCTAGGTGCTCTCAGGGTTTCTTTTGCTCTGATCATGGTATGATTATAGTTCTTTCTCATGCTGTTTTTCTAGACTATCAAAAAATCATGTTATTAGCTTAAATAGGGCACAATGGCACGTTATAAGTGCATCAATCATCCTAAAACTTCCGGTGCATCACCGTTCCCTTATCTGCAGTATGCTGTTTTTGTCTTCCGAAATTGGCACGTCTTTTGGTTATCTCATGAAATTAATTATTTTAGTTTCTCTGTTTATCTTATGATTATCTTCCAACATTTTTTGTGTAAAAAAAACCTTGCCATAAAAGGCCTTACGATTATTAATCGTGGTTGGTTTCCAAGAAAAAAAAAAAAGCATTCACTAGGGCATGTTGTTCAGTTTTGAGTTTACATTTTGCAAGCAATAATATCCAGAGTATTGTATGCATCTTAAAAGTTGAAGTATTCAAAAACCTGGATATGATTAATGGTTGTTTTCTGTGTTTTTCAGTTTTGAGCTAAAAGTATTTAGGCAGCCCCTACTGAATACTGTAATCTTTGTAGATTTAGTATTGGTGCAAACAAGTATAACTGATTTCAATGTTGATGGGAAAACCATCTACATGATGACATGGATTTCTAAAATCCGACTGAAGCATGAGTTGGAATCTACATTTAGATGGTTTTTCATCGATACTATTATGGAAGTACTCAGTTTTATATTATATAGATGAAATTATACTTTTATTATAGTATGCTGAGTTGCTGACTGCTTTGAGGTTTATATTTTGCAAGAGCCAAGTGTAATATCCGAATATTATGTACATCTTAGAATTTGAAATACTACATATATAGAGCTTAAGTTGTCTACTTTGTAGGTTCACAGCCCAGAGTACAGAACCCCGGCCTGGCTGCACCGTCAAACAGTGGTGTGGATGTCAAGGAGTCTTCTCCTCCACCCAAGAAGATTGTTGATATAAACCAACCTCAGACATGCAAAAATAAAGGATGTGGTAAAGTTTTCAAAGAAATTGATAACCATGAGTCTGCATGTAGTTACCATCCGGGACCTGCTGTTTTCCATGATCGAGTGAGAGGGGTATGATATATAATCCTTCTTTATGATTAAATGTTGCAATTTAAAACAACATTTTAGATATTCTTCATTATCCTTTTCATTCTTACCATCCATCATTCATTCTGGTCTCTTTGCAGTGGAAGTGCTGTGACATACATGTAAAGGAATTTGATGAGTTCATAGCCATTCCACCATGCAAGAAGGGGTGGCACGACGCTGATCCAGTGCCTTAGACCATAAGCATGGGAGGATTGAGTTTCTGTCATCTTAAAGAGGTTTCTTTTATCATTTTCCCCCCTTTATTTTTTTTTTCAAGGCACTCTCCGATTACTTAATACTTACAGCAACTGTAATCTAGGATATGCATCATCTATGGGTTGGAAATGTTCTTTTTGCACTCATCTTGCAACTAAAAGGTTTGAGACTATCTATAGTTAATTGTTTTATATGAACATGGTATTCGAAATGTGATCGGATTGTTAATGTCAACCACCCAAAATTCAAATAGTTTCTGAATGGTTCAGGACTTTTGTGCACGAGTTTTGATAAAATTGTAGGAGTGTGATGTCTATTTTTTTCCCCTGCAAATGCATTCCCATTTGTTATAATTTCCCGGGACCTTGTTCAGCTTGCCGTTGGCTTAGTGGTAATTTGTAATCGGTTTTGGTTGAATAATACTCCAAGAATCTTGCCGGACATCATCTCATTTCTTAGCTGTTTCATCACCCCACTAGTTGCACCTCTGGTTCTAACTCCTGTAATTAGGGTCTCGAATTAAAGGAAACCAATGCTTGGTTGCACCCCACTAATTAGGTTTAGTGACTGAAGAGGTGTGCTTTGGGGTGGCGACTGGTGGCAGAAGCGACCATAATTTAAGGGTTTGGGATATTTTAGGGATTTTGGGGTTGTTTTGTAAGTTTTGGAGAATTGTGATTTTTTTGAAAATTAAAAATTTTGGGTCAAAATAAAAATAATTTTTAGTTTTTTTTAATTAAACATGCAACACATCATATTTTATTAATTAACTGATTTTTTTAGCGGTTAACTATCAAATATTTAAAATTAACACATTTACTTTTACCAAAAAAAAGGTTTAAACACTTATTTTTATATTAAGCTCTGGTTTAATTACAAAGAATTTTGTTTTATTTTAAGTTATTTTCTAAACAATTTTAACTGAAAATGCATTTAAATTTCTTAATATGTTTCCATATCCGTTCTAGACGAAACAACTGTGCCAAATACTTATCCTTTAAATTAATACTAAAAAAGTTGAATTTGAACTTGAAATCTGAATACATGAATTCCAGAAATGAGAGTTAAGAATCAGCTGTACCAGTTTGCTTAAACATAAGACCTACACAAAGATACAGGATTCATGGTGTACATTTTATGCTTATTTGTAACCCTTTTCTCTTTCTTTTTCTCGCTTCCTGGAAAATATGACAAAAGCTATAAAAAATCTCAGGACTGATATACATTGCTATTGTTTACCAAAATCTTTTTCTTTTCTTTTCTAGGAATACATATCATTCAAACAAGTATCCGCTCTTGTCAACAAAAACTTGCTTGCTGTTTGCCGGCTTTTGTAGCGCGAGAAGATGGGGATGACCAAAAAGACCGAGGGACTTCAGACTACTTCCAATCTCAAACTCCTGTGACAAAAAATCCAACGAAATAAATGAAGATCAGAAGGTTATTCTTGTTCTTAAATGCCATATTCATTCATTTATCCTCTATATGCATCAGAATGTGTATATATAGATGTTTTAAGGAGTGATGAAGAGGAAGATGATTTGGATTCAACCATAAATCAGAAAACCTGGGATAATGGCCGAATTCATGACTATCATGCTCATTTTGAACACTATCTATACAAGGTAGTTTCGGTTTATACAATAAGCTGCAAGTGCTTTGGGTTGAAGAAACCAGAAGATGGCAGCTAGGTCAGATTGGAAGGTCTTAGCCTAAGTAAGTGATCAAATGTTTATATGGATTTAATTCTTGAATTTTCATTAACAAAAAATAGTAATCAATCATCTAAGAAACTGCATCTCGAATCCTACAGGGTAAAATAGGCTATACCTACTAATATTATCTTGTGGTCCAATTCCAATTATCTTTTCACTTCTACACTGGTATTGCATCCTTCTACTCCTTTGCAAATGTTCTTTGACCACTTCCATGATCTACAAATTGAACATTTTATATTCAATTTAATGAAGGGATCTGGAGGAAGATGTGTCAAATTACTTCAATTCTGTGATCTAGTGGGTGCATATAAACATCGTTCAATGTACCTGAAGCTGCAGAAGTAAAGTACCTGGCTCATTCTCTTTCAATTCCTTAATTCAACAAGTGGGAGAACTTAATCAGAAAACAATTTATAGACATGTTTTAGGTTCCGAAAAATAAAAAATTTGAGCAAACCAACCTCAGAAATAGCCATTTTATCTTCAGGGTTTTCACCAGAATGGAGTTCAGATGACAGCGAGAGCTGGATATACATGCAAGTGAGCAGCAAAGTATTATCAAACCCAAATAAAGAGAAGACTGAGAAATTCTAGTAAGGATGATTAAGGTTTGAATTATTCCGAAAACTTTTTAGGTGGTTCATTTCAGGCTAAAGGTTGTTGCTGAATGAATATTGGAAAAAGTAAGATATGATACCTTATTAAATAGTTCCACTGGTGGTTCATCTGAAAGCCCCATTGTACCTGTTGCTTGGTTCATATTCTTGAGGACACAATTTGCACCTTTACTAGAAGTTACCTGAAAAGCCAACAAAATGATTCCGAATGAAATAACTATTTTTAAAAAACATCTGTAGAACAAGGAAGAATCGGTATATTCGAGCAACCTTCTTACGAGTAGCACAAGCTCTAGATTTGCTAACAGATTCATATTTCTCCTCCTTTAATGTATTGATAGACTTGAAGCTATGCAAACAAAGCAAAAGGAAAAGAACATCAAGTGATGGAAGGAATGCAAAAGCTTCGAAGAAGAAAACCCCCAAGTGAAGCTAAAAGCCAAGGTAACATTACCTTCTGAGGCCTATGTTTTCATTTCTTGAAGTTGACACATACATAGCTACTCTCATTGCCTGAAAAGATGATATTATTAAGTATTAACTATTAAGTTCCAACAACCGAAAAAAGTAATGCATTTAGAATCCAAATAGGATGAAAACTAGATTGAACACTTCAAAATAATACGAGAGCTATATATATATATAAGTACAAATAACCCACATTATTATATTCATGCTGCTTGGCTCTCTCTGATGTCCTCAGATGAAATACCTAAAGCAATGAGACAAAGTATAATCTGTGTCACAAAGTTATCCAGGAAAGGGTCATGCAGGAAATTTTTCAAGAAAGGCAATCATAATAGGAGACAAACTAGTAAGTCCCCTGTGGTTATGAAATACCTGAAACTCCGGCGGCTGAGGCAGGCTTTTCTTGGGAAGGGGCATTGAAGGGGACTCAAGAATCTATCAAGTTCAAAAATAAAATATTAAGATTACACAGTCAACATCAAAGATACTAAAAAATCCAGAAAAATTCAAGTAAAAATATTTTTTAGGTCTAAAAGTGCTAACTTTTTTGTTTAAGGGGAGTGCTTTAAACAAATTAACATTTGATTTTGCATTTTCATCTGACTCTGCCTTATCTTTAGACCTGAAATTGTCACCATTCGGCTATCAGCTTCTAAGCAAAGCATAAAAACATAAATCTCGAGACGAACGACAGAAAAAAACGATGGGAAATCTATTGTACCTATATCTCTGAGCCCTTCTTGCTGTTTGTAGCTCTGGTTCTCTTGGAATTGTGACTTTAGGTTTAGTCTGAATACCATCAAGGGAATGGACCTGGACAACAAACTCAATTTTTCAGAAATCTGACAATGCTGACAATGTTAAGCATTGTTACAGATTTATTGACCCTGCAAACACGCGCACATGGTGATGGTGTGTTTGAATAAGCCGTCGGTAGTAAGCAACAAAAGAAAATTACAATTGATATTAGTCTAACAAAAATTCTCTTAATTGTACAACTTACTGTGTTTGGTTTCTTGTGCACAAACTGAGACTGATGCTTCAAATGGGCAACCTGCTTTGCAAAAAATAGAATTATTGAACATCCTCTTAGGCCAAAATCCAACAATTAGCAAACAAACTTCAGTTATAAGTGCAGTTTCAAATAAAACCAAAAATAACAGTGAAGAAACATGTAACAACAATCAAAACCAAAGCAAAAACACAGCTTTATGCCATGCCACATATCTTATATCAAATAAACATAAGTGACAGCACCTTGCATAAGTAACCAGTTTCCAGCTTCTGTCTTTTGGTAGCATTGTTTCCATTTAATGAAGGACTCCTATTGAATTTGTCTGCAGACTTTTGTAAGCTGTGTAGTAAAGGAACCAACAAGTTAAAAACTTTTAATTTATCATAACCAGAGTTCTAACTACCAATGTCAGCATATAATGATATCCAACAATAGTAGAGTAACACCTTTTCTGAAGTTGATTGGAAAGAACTGTTCGAGGTTGGTTTTGCTTCGCCAAGTAACTAGCTGTAGGTTTCATCAATGTCGAACTCCTTGATAGAGCTTCCTTGACTGGAGAACCAGTCTTATCCCCGAGATTTACGTCCGGGCACCTATTACAAGTTTCTGATCCACAAATAAAAAGAGGGGGGAAAGAACATTAGTACAAATGAAATCTGCCAAATCAAACCAAAGTTGCAAAGAAGATCACCAATTATAAACTACCATCCAAATTAAACAAGAAAAATATCATGAATATACCACCATTATATTCATCACATTCTGTTGAGCCCTGGCTAAATTCTCCATCCTCATTTATGTCACATCTCCAATTCAACTTTATAACAACAGCTGAAAATCAAAACATATTATAACATTATCATAAGATTAGTCAATAAAAAGGGTTGTGATATCATAATGATTCGATCTTAAAAACACATGAAAAGGCTTACGAGAAGGCGGATAGCTTCCAGCTGATTCGAACCAGAGTTCGGCTTCTTTAGCCTCCCCATCAGTTTCTATGGAACTGAAATCATAGCATTGCGGTGCATCAAACTCGTAATCGATATCAAAATATTGTCCAACCTCAATCGCTTGTTCGATGGAATAAAACTGCTCCTCCATTACTTGACTGGTTTCAGAAACCGATCTTTTCTTCTTCTTTGTGTGTATGTTCCACCCCAAATCTTCTCTGCAAAACCCACGGCGCTTAAAACACCCACAATTAATGACCAAAGAAAAAACAAGAATCCCCACAATCCAAACATTCAATTCAATCAATTTTTTTCGTGCAATCTTTTTTTTACCTAATCTCGATATATTTTTATTTCCTTTTCCGCGTCTCTTTCCTTTAAAGACCGGGGTGCTAGCCGGCGAAGAAGAAACCGTCGTGAAATTGCGAAACCGCTATCTCCCTCTCTCGATTCTCGAACTTGTTCCAACAATTGAGAGAGAAAGTTTTCAAAGTTTCAAATTTCCATTGAATTTGGCCTTCCCCCTCTTCTCTCTGTGTGAGAGCAAACTATGAAAGAAGGAAAAGAAAAGAAAGAAATTGACTGAGTGAATGAGTGAAACCCTAGTTTTTTAAGAAGAGGGAAGGAGGTTTAATTTGTTACAATCCAAAACTACTTCAATGTAGTGAAGGGAAGGGCGAGAATATAGGCAGTTGAACGGAAGAGAAGAAGGAAATGAAGAATCGCGGGAAAATCAAACGAATGTCTTTTTTTTCTTTATTATTATTATTATTATTTAGGTTTTAATGTATTATCCTTATTAATCTAGAATAATTCCCGTCGCACATTTTAATAGATAAAATTTTTAATAAGAATATTTTATATAGGTAATTTCTCGAATAAAAAATTTGTTTAAACGAAATCAAATTATTTATTATTTAGAAATAAACGAATATTCTTTTGATAAATATAATGAAAAAAATAACCTTTCTACTTTTGATTTAATGTTATTTTGACTTTAAAATTATTAATTAGTGAGTGGCTAAAAATGTTTTTATTGTTTTCTATATAAATTTAAATTTTAATATTTATTTTATAAATTTAATTAGCTTTTATATAAAATAATATTTTAATATTAAAAAGCGATTAATAACTTAGAATATTAAAATAAAATTATGTTTTTGGTGTGTTACTGATGGATGAAAATCGTATATCTTTTTATTATGTTTGTGTTTTTATTTTAAAATAATAGGTTTAGGGTTTAAATTTAGGGATTATAATTATGATTTAAGAAATTAGAGATACGATATAATTTTCAATATATAAAATTTAAGATTTATGATAAAAAACAGAATTAGGATTTAAAATTTAATTTATAAATATATTTTAAAGTAAGACATAAAAAAGATGTGACTAGGGATAATGGATTTTTATTTATTATTGAGCGGTAAATAAAAATCGTTAAAAAATTAATCGAACTGAATTTAGTATGATTTTTGTTATAACAATCAAAAGGTTAATTTGTAAGTACATGTGGTTTAGGCATTATATAAAAAACCATACGTAAAATGTTCCATTTAGTCCTTATCTCAAAATTTAGTTTAAAGGTATATAACTAGAAATTAAGTTATCTTATGATATGAATAAAGGTGATTTAAAAATTTAAGATATTTTAAATAATTTATTAAAATATAAACCTTAATTTATGATAAAAAAATACATAAGTTTTTTAAAAATAAAGTTTCTTTAATACAAAAATTTAGTGATTATAATATAAAATGTAAAGGTTTGGTTACTAAAATGAAAGACAGCCTAACGTTTAGTGACCATTTATGTAGTTTAACCTGAAATATAAACCCTAAATACAACATATAAAACGAACAAGAGGAAGGTCGGGTTTGTCTTTCTTACGCCTAGTTGCCGACTCCATTGTACCGAACAGCAGCGGGAAACAGAGAAACCTCACCACTGCCGCCGCCACCGCCACCGCCACCGCCACCATGGGTCGTATGCACAGTCGCGGGTATCTTCCTCCTTTATTTCTTTCGCTCTGTGTGTATATATATATACATTTTAGTTGTTTACATTGTTAACATTTTTCCTTTTGTTGCAGTAAGGGTATTTCTGCATCAGCTCTGCCTTATAAGAGAACCCCACCAAGCTGGCTCAAGATCTCTTCACAAGATGTTAGTATTTGAAGCCATTTTTCAGATTCCTTTCTGATAGAAATGCCCATGCTTTATTTTTTGCTAATGATTTAATGTTAATGTGTTCAGGTTGAGGAAAACATTTGCAAATTCGCAAAGAAGGGCTTGACCCCATCTCAAATTGGTGTCATTCTTCGTGATTCTCACGGTATTGCGCAGGTTAAGAGTGTTACTGGGAGCAAGATCTTGCGTATCCTCAAGGCCCACGGTATTATAGTATTCTTTGCTTTCATCTTATGATTTGCTCAAGTTTGGTTTCTTAGATTAGGAGTAGATTAGTTGTACATTTAACTTTGAATCAAATTGATAGAATTGTAAATCAAGACTTAGAAAAATTTATGTTCTGTTTTGAAAAAAATGTTAAATTTTGGGTTTTCATTTCTTTTAGTGTCTGTAGCAGTGTGCTTGTTTAAAATTAAATATACAGGTGTTATGCATCTTATTTTTATGGTGTTGGTGTGATTTTGATATTGTTGATAGTATGAAGGACTTGCTATGTTGTTTAAGAAAAGTATTCGACCGTGCTAAGATCGAATCATTGGGTTATTATTAACCTATTGTTTCCATAGGTCTTGCCCCTGAAATTCCTGAGGATTTGTATCACCTCATCAAGAAAGCGGTTGCCATCCGTAAGCATTTGGAGAGGAACAGGAAGGACAAGGATTCCAAGTTCAGGTTGATCCTTGTTGAGAGTAGGATTCACAGGCTCGCCCGTTACTACAAGAAAACGAAGAAGCTTCCTCCTGTCTGGAAATAGTAAGTCTGCATTTTAATGTCTGGTATATTGATTTCATCATCTAATATTTCATTTGTGCTCACTGTTATCGTATACGTATTATATTCCTTTATGCATGCTATTTTTGGCCCGGATGTGCAATGCAGTATGTTATGAAGGTTTCGAGGGATGAACTTAATAGTTATAATTCGAGGGAAGTCTGGAATATCTAAATTAGCCTACGTTGCACTGAGTCCATTTGTAATGTTTAGCCTGCGTAGCACTGAGTCCATTTGTAATGTTATAATTCGAGGGAAGTCTGGAATATCTAAATTCATAGCATTAGATCATATTGGAACATGTTAACTTGTCCTCCATTTGTTTTGATTTTTTTCTTTGTGCTGTTCACTGTTATAGTCGTACCGCGTGTGCAATTCCGATATTTTTCTTTATAAGCTTTATGTGCTATATTGATTCAGACTTCTTGGTTTGCAGTGAATCTACAACTGCCAGCACTCTTGTAGCTTAAGCAACTGGGGTGGCGCAATTTGTGTTCATCTGGCATGGACTTGGACGCTTTGATTGTGTTTTTCTTGTTCTAGTCAGTAATGCCAGGTTACAAGACTTATATTTATAGCTGTTAAAGTTTGATTTTTTTTGAAAAAATTGTCGAAAACTTGGTATCACATGATCCTACTAGTTTTGTTAACATTTGAAACTTTAATTGCATCCTTGACATCATCTCTTCCCTCTTGAAGTGGTTAGCTTGGTAAGCTTCAAAGCAGCATACACCAGAATATAGAATATAGTCGTTAATTGGCGGGAAATAGCTTGGCCTGTAGAATCATGTAATGAAGTAGACAACACCAGAATATAGAAAATGTTTGATAACAAAATTCTAAAACTTCAGACATCTACACAATTTGGACCAAAGGCCAATGGACTCTCTTGCTGCTGCTGGTAGTTCCTCGGGTTCTTTAAACTTCGCTGTCTCACTTAGCTCTTCGAATGCACCAACCACGTTCTGCATCCTCGCAACGAATTCAATCAAAAGTGAAGTAAATGTTGCTAATGACAATGCACTTGCATTCTCGTATGTTTTCGACTTCTCCGAAACTTGATTCGCTTCGGGAATAAATGAAGGGTGAGGTGACCATGATATCTGTTTCTTAAGTAAATACCCGGGGGTTGCACCCGGAGAGACAATGGGGTTGACACTGACATTAGTCTTGAGGTTATCCAAACTATTCAGCATGGTAACTGATCGGAGATCAAGTACTGCCTCACTATAGGACTTATAACCCAGCACTTTATGTTCTTCACTATCCAAGTTCAGCAAATCTTGAGGCTCTGATGGAACTGGTGGTCGATTTCCGATCTCCCAACTCTCGGCATTGACAAGGAGGTAGGATTTCCGGTCAACTTTATTTTGTAACTCTTCTGCAGCCTCATGTAATTCAAATAGTATGTCGTTATGATCTAATTTCTCCATCTTTTTGACTTTGTTCCCAAGTTCACGCAACACTCTAGCACCTTCAGCACCGACCCTCTGAAGTTCTTGACGAAAAACTTGTCTCCGTTCCGGTGGAGCCTACACACAAGTAGTATAATTCGAAGTACATAATGGATGATCATCAACCAGTAAGTTCTGATTGTCAGTCAAGATCCCTATACATATATGAGGTACACATGGATGCCAATGGATGAAATCAGAGCAACGTAACAATGCACCTATTTCTAAATGAATCACTGCTAAATGAAAAAGGGGAAGTCAATGACTCGGGACGGTGTTGCATTGCTATAGAACAAACAATGCATGAAGATTGAAGAAACTGGCCACCAATTGCATATATTCGAGATAGATAAGAATAGTACCTGTATTTCTGAAAGTATACAGCCATGTAAAGCCATGACCATGAAAGCACAATGCCTCAGGGCTCCACTTAATCTGGCATACGTCTTCCATGGGTAACGAAGCGACCTATAAGGACCATGTGGTGGCTCCCAGATGGCAAAGCCCAGCTTCACACCAGAATGAAAAAAAGGGAAGCAGAATAAAAATGAGAGTACCATCTTTCCAAGTACCAGGTTGAAGCTGCAAGCATAACTAAAATTACCAGTGCATCCTCCTGACTTTTAGATTCTACAGCCGATCTGTAGCCGTTGTAAACCGGATCATCCGAAGCTTGATAAGTTAGAATTTTGGAAGGGACCCTTGTATATTCAACACAGTTAAGGTAACCTTTAACACATTCTGATCAAAAGTGAAAGCAAAAAAGTATGAAAATGATCAATTACTTCAACATTCCAAGAGATAAATAAGTAAACTTTAGAAGCATGTTAACCTTCAAGAGAACTTGCCACGCTCACGAAATTTTTAGCAACCGAGTTGTGTAGATCCTCACCAGCCCAGATGGGGTAAATGCATATGTTTACGACTAAACAAACACCGGCCCCGAGTGCTATTAGCAAAAACCGAGTCACAGCAGTATTGACAAATTCCCCTGTATTATACCCTGATACTGTTATGTAACAATATGTTAACGTGAACACTCGGAATCCATACTCGTAAGCCTTCATAGTCGGGTATAGTTTTGCATAAGTTGAAAAGAATCCTGCAATGCATGGCATATCAGAAAGAAAAAACTAATAGTTTTGCATAATCCATGATCATGGCCATGACACTGAACCTATTATGAAGATGCTAATAACAATAACAAGTTCTTCCCATTCTCCAGCCAACTGTGACAATTCTGCCATAGCGAGAGCAAGCCCTCCGGCTGTTAATGTGCCTAGACCACGGTTAAACCCTTTGCTAAGAGTTGCTCCTGCAGAAACAAGAGGCGGCCATTTCAGTGAGCAACAATAAACAAATATTAGATAGTAAGAATTAAGAAATAGGAATAGTTCTTCCAAATTACATGCCTATACTGAACTCAAAGACGACGACGACAGTGAGAATAGCCCAAACGGAGTGGTCACTGAGTTCCTTGATGGGTTCTTTCAAGAAAATCAGCAATGAAATAAGCATCAAGGCAAGACCCATCTTGGCAGAGAAAATGATCTTCCTGGGATCCGATATCCCCATCTGCCATGCCTTGCCTGCAACATGTCGAACCGCATTTGGGAACCCAGATAGTTTGTCGCTTAGGTACCGGTAAGAAAACCATCTCCGTCCTTGTCCTTGTTCTAGTTCCTCTCCCTCGTACAATCCCAGTACTGAATACCCTTTTGCTCTCCCCCTTTTCTCCAGTAGGGAGTGCCTAAACGAACCAAGCTTCGCAGGAATCGCAGCCATTGAACCCAGAGAAAAACACTTTCTTTTACGAAATCTGGGTCTGAGTAGATTCAAGTTTTCACCTTTTTTTGATGGATTTTATCTTAAAACTTTAAGCTTTGTTTTGTTTAATCACAAGGAAGATAAACCAGTAGACGAAAAACAGGAAAGTGGGAACTGAGAACAATATGGAGATGGTGAGAGTGGAGAAGTTAGAAACGGCATCTCAGAAACCAAAGAAGAGATGAAACGGCGTCGTTAAAGTGAACCTAACTAGGGGATTCAAATTCAAAGTACGGAACAGTGGGACCCGGCAGAGACAGGTGTCAGCCATCCAAAGTGGGGGCCATGTCATGTCCGTTTGTAAGAGATCCTTAAGAAGTAATAAATTAATAATTAATAATATTTAATTTCGGGGTTTGATTGGGATGTTTTTTCTTTCCTTATTTATATAAAACTTTTTCGGACATATTTTTTTCCGGACACGCTTTGTCCGATTTTTCAGAGTAAAATAAAGTTGTATTAAAATTATTATAAAAATTATAAAAAATGTAGATCGATTTTTTTATATAATTTTTTAAAAAATATATAAAAATTTTAATATATATCAAAATTTTAAAATATATATTAAATTTTTTAAAATTATAATAATTTTAGTATAAATAAAAAAAATAATATTTTATAATAATTTTAATATAATTATCTTTTACATTCTCCTTTCAGATTTTATGGTGAGGGTGCTCACCTGTGGAAAAGTTATTAGGTGAAATTTTTTATGACGTTATTTATGATTTCAATTAATCAGGACCGTTGTTTTTAAATTTTTTCTTAATAAATCATCAATTATTTTTTATATGTACGTAGTGGGTAAGTAATTATTAAGTAGTTATTTAAAGATCAACGGTCTTGATTGTTTAGACCATAAATAACGTGATAAACATGTTTCACCTTAAATCTCTCTCAGCTGTGAGCCTTGAGTTCCTTGAAAACCGGATTTCTGTGTTCGTAAATGCTGAACCAATCTTACCAGATTGTACGCGTGGAGGTTTCTCAACCGTTCAATGTGGACTGCCACGTAAGTTGGTAAGACCTTTCATCCAGATATTTTCATTTTCCTTTTTCTCAATATCTTCGCACATAAATTTTTATAACTAAAAAATTATAGATTAATTATAACTTAAAGGAATGAATTTAATAAAAAATATTTTTTATTTTAAAAAAATTAAATTTAAGTACAAATAAATATAATATATATTTTTATTAAATTTAGAATTAAAAAATTATAAATATATATTCAATAAAAATTCATAGTAAAAACCACGAACATTTGAACGAATAAAAATCTTCAGTCTCTTTATCATGCCTCTATCCATGCCTCCGGTTGAAAATTTTTAAAAAATTAAATTTTAAACCTTAACTTATTTTCTACGTCTTAAACCTTACACCTAAAAAAATACACTCCACCCCTAATTCCTTAAACCCTAATCACAACCCTTAATTTTAAATCCTAAACCCTACGCTTTAAACCCTCTAATTTATTTATTTTATTTTAAGAAACAAACCAAATATGTGTTTTCGATGTTCTTTTCCAAACATGTTTTGTTTTGTTTTGTCTCTTAATTTTTAACCAATCTCTTATTGCTTCATGAGTTTATAAAAATTCAAAGTTGGATCTTGACACCAGACCAAATTATTGGTGAATGATTTGACTACAATTTTACAAGTGTTCTCATTAAACTTGATGTGGTGGGCATGAAAAAAATATGTAAACGTAAAAGTTTCTCAAAGTTGTGAATTTTTTATTTTCGGGTATCGATATCAAGTGGATCTTTTATTAAAGGTTTAGTAGAGGATTGAATTAGATATCGGAATAAAGTTACGACCAAACATTCGAAAGAAACAGAGTTTATTAAGCCTTTAAATTCATATACTAGTCTTAAATTTTTAGCTCCGCCCGGCTGAATTTTATGAAAGCAACTTCAAGTGTTTATAACCAATGCTTTAGTTTTATACATATTCTCCTACTTGATGGTTGATATAAGCATCACCTAGCAATTCATATACATGTCATAGTACATAGACATATATATATACACACACACATATATGCAGGCATCAATATGAACATGTTAAACATGTTTCAATCTGGGTTTGGTGGGATTCAAGATTCCAAGTATTCGAACCGATCATCAATGGCTTCTCCTCATGATTTTGCTCGTCGTTGATGTTGAGCTCTTGTACTTCCAATATCTCCACTCTGCGATTCGTCTTCTTCCTTATTTTGATGGCCACATCTCGAGGGTTGAATCTACCACAAACGCTCACCCTACACTGCCTCTTCTCTATCAAATGAGTTTCCAACTCTGCACACACACACACATCATCATCAGCTACTTCAAAACATTGTTTAAAAAATGCTTGAAACTGACCATCTCTACGGTTGATACCGAGTTTTCGAGTGTGGTTATCACAGTTGCGGACATAACATATGCTATTACAGTCACCGTAGGTATTGCGGTACGCTATTGCAGTTGCAGATTGCTATTCAAATCCCGGTTATAGCCTATAGGGTTCTCATTAAGAATGTTTGATGAAGATGATACAGATTTGATCTCACCTTTGATATCAAGGAGGGCTCTTCTCACTTTTCTATAGCAGCCATTGCAGTCGATGTTGATCCTCATCACCATGCAACAAAACTGCAAATGCATGATATATTTTTGCAGAGAAATTAATACAAATGAAGAGTTGATTTTAAAGCAAGAAATCAAAATATTGTGAAAGAAGGGGGGGAATGGTGGGGAACTTGCCCTTTCTGTCATGAAGCCTGCAGACTGCTGCAAGCAGGGGTTTTCTCAAGATTCCAAGAAAATGGTGGGTTTTAAACTACAGGAAAGTTTATCTTCAAAGGAAAAAAAATGATGGGAATTTGTTTAGAATGAAGAAGGAATCATGAATAAACTTGTTAGATATGATTAAGTATACCAAAAATCATTATTAGATATATCATACGATAGAATACGGTATTCTCCTTTGCAGGGGCGGTTCAAAGATTTTGGGACCCTATGTAATTTATTAAAATGTGACCCTTAGAAGCAATCAGTCATTTCTATTGCGCTTGTCAGAACCTCACTAGTTCTATAAAAGTATTAGGAATAAGAATAATCAATAAGATTCTAGAATCAGTTGTCACGTTTAGGACATAATTATAACTTATCTTTCTTAAGAGCATTTTCAAAATTTTTACAATGAATTTCGAAATTAATATCATCATATTAATGTAGTTTATCAAAATTTGGTCCCTCTTTTTTAGGGACCCTATGCAATCACTCTTATTACACCTGTCCAGAACCCCACTGCTCATTTGATTTCTTTTGACAAGAGTGTACGTAATCACTATAATCAAATCACGTATATAATCAAAAAATCGATACTAAACCCTAAATTGTAAAAAAAAAACTAATTAATTTATTGGAAGTCTTTTTTATCTTTATAATGGTAGGAATCTGATTCTTTCATGGCATAGCTTATGGCCTATTAATTATATATTCTTGACCTATAAGAGTTGTTCCTATAAATACATAGTTCCATTTCTCTTATTGGAGAAAGCATCAGTTTATTGCTTATTGCAAGCTTTATTCTCTCTGAGACAAGGAAAAGTCATAACTTTGGACTTATATTTGTTCCAAATCCAATCAAAGCAAAAGAATAATTATATAATATAAGCATGTACTTTCTGATAAACATTTCAGCAGATGCTAATTCCATGGACATGATTTTAGCTTGAAAGATCAAAAGAGTTCAAATATTCATGGGGATTTCAACTTTGCTCTTTAATATATGCTAAATGACTGTCATACTTGGAATATCATCTCAAAATCATTAGGATAAAAGTATTTGCAAAGAGAAATTACAAGGAAGACCATAACTATATATGCAGACCCTTCTAAATGTCCATCTTACAGAAACTACTCCAAACTGGGTGCAACTTCAGTAGGGTTAGATTCGAAGACATCCGAATTAGAGGCATCGGGTTGTTCTAAAAGCTCTCGAGATTGTACCGACTCTTTGTATGCAGGAGTCTCTTTAAAATCTGTTGCCCCTTCGTTGTATGTTGCCACAGCAATCCCACATGCAATCAACTGATAAAATAGAATGCAAAAAGCTTAATCAATTGTAAAATGCAGAAAGACAAGCAGAATATTTTACATGTTCCATGGGTACCAATGAACCAAGGAAAGGAAAAGAAACTTTCCAGTAATGAAAGATGTACATGCATGTTCTTCTTTTCATTCATCAAATGATATGGGACCTTTTCGACAATCACAAACTAGGAAGCATGAAAATAGAAACGGAACCGCAGTCTAAATTCTTTTCTAATTTTTAGAACTAGCTTCCCAGTAGATTAAGTTATTCAACAATGTGAAAGAGACCATTCTTGACCAATTGTCTTCAAAGAAATATATAACTTGATCTGCAACAGGTGAAGAGTTAATGAGATACACTGATCAATCATCCACAAGATTTCTCAAACCCTCTTTTAAGTAATCCAGGAATGAATCTACCGAAAGTCTGCATATAACACAAGAGCCCCTTATCCATTTAGACTAAGAAAAAGAGGAGGTCGTTCTTTATCCAATGAGAAGCATTACGAAAAAGGAAAGGCTCGAGCATAAGGCTGAAAGTTTCCATGCAAGGCACAGACAGAGGCAGGATATTTGTTTCCTTCAGTGTATGCTAAAATAAAATTTTAGACCATACCATGATTCACCGAACTAGGGGACCCTATTTTTACTTTCAATAGTGCAAAATCAGGTTTTTCAGCCAGCGCTGCATGCTGTTGAGCTTCCATAATTCACATACTATGTTACTTAGAGCACAGATCAGTCCAATACAAGCAATGAAACTAGAATGTAAATAGCTATTTGTTTGATACATAATTTGATACGCACAAAATCAAGGCTCCTCAACAAGGTGTTGAATGTTGTCTACCTTCCATAACTCCCATAGTATGTTACCTGGAGGCTGGAGCACGGATCAGTCCGACACAAGCAATGAAAACAAGAATATAGATCACTATTTGTTCGATACATAATTCGATACGCACAAAATCAGGGCACTCAACCAGGTGCTGAATGCTGTCTACCTCCCATAATTCCCATACTATGTTACCTGGAGAGCAGATCAGCCCGACACGAGCAATGAAAACTAGAATATAAATCACTATTTGTTCGATACATAATTCGATACGCACAAAATCAGGGCACTCAACCAGGTGCTGAATGCTGTCTACCTCCCATAATTCCCATACTATGTTACCTGGAGAGCAGATCAGTCCGACACAAGCAATGAAAACTAGAATATAAATCACTATTTGTTCGATACATAATTCGATACGCACAAAATCAGGGCACTCAACCAGGTGCTGAATGTTGTCTACCTTCCATAACTCCCATACCATGTTACCTGGAGTGCGAATCAGTCCGACACCAGCAATGAAAACTAGAATATAAATCACTATTTGTTCGATACATAATTCGATAGGGGCAGTTCCCACACTATGTTACCAGTAGGCAGTAATGATCATATTCATAAAATTTTCTAAGTTTTATTCAAACCAACTAATTTTAATCCTTTATAGGCTTATATGAATTCAAATATCGACAATTTCAGGCATCATCACAACAAAAACTAAACAATGAAAAACCAATTGAAGAAAGGCAATGTTAAGAGCTTTGAGAATTACCGCGAAAACGATTCCGAAAGCCCACAAATACTGAACAAGGAAGCCAAGAACATCCCACTGCGGACCTTCAAATGGATCCGGCTGAAGACCCGGAAGCTCAGGAAACGGCTTGCCATCAACCGAAACCGCAGACGAACTCCCACCAAGTCCAACGTTATCTAATCCAACTCCAATTCCAACAACACCGTCATTTTCTTCTTCAATCCCAGTCGTCCGTTTTCGCTCCAGTTCATCGTCTTGTTCTTTAGTCGGGAGATTGCTCCTCCGGTTCTTGCTGTCGAAGCGTCCGGTTCGGAACTTTTTGGCAGCTGAGGTCAAGTGGAAGGTTCTGGGAGAAGGTGGGAAGAGAAGGCGGCGGCGGTGGAGGAGACCGATGGGTAAGTTGTTTTGGCGGAGGATTCGGACATCATTATCAGTGCTGCAACTGCTACTTCCATTGCTGATGGTTAAGGTTAGCGCCATACGAGTGGAGAGCAGCAAGCAGGATAAGAATTACTCCTACAAGATTTTTTTATAAAATTTATGGCAAAGTTTATTATTTTTATTGAAAATGTTTCTATTATCACGAATTTTTAACATAAAATAATAAAAAACTAAAACTAAAATAAAAAGTATAATAAAATAATAATCAAAAAAAATATAATAAAAAATAAAATAAAAAACAGAAAAGAGAAGTTGAAATAAGGTTACAGGATTTTGGGGGAGTTGGGAATTTGGTGGAGTGTTTGTAGGGATTTAAATTTTGTTTGGAGTTTTTTACTTCAATCAAAAGTCTGAGTTTGAATCATATAAAAGGAAGAGGATTTCAATCGGAAGGGGAGACTACGAAAACCTGGAAAGCATGATCAAGAGGGTATTCGGTTCTGGGGAGTTGGTTTTTCGCTCTTGGCCAAAACCAAAACAGAAAGATGAGAGTGAGAGCAGTGTGCAATGGGAGAGGCCATTCGGATTAAAAAAGAAGGCAGTGCATCATGGAGGCTCCCATCGAACAGAAGGAAGGGGGAGGATCCTTGTTTCGCATGCAAAAATGACGGTTCTCTACACAGGGGGGCTAAGATGCATTTGAAAACAGAGAGAAGAGAAGAGAAAATAATTTTTTTCGGCCATTTATGTATGGGAACTATCATGAAGCAATGAGCAATCATGGGGCAATGATTGCAGCAATTATGGCACAATAGTTGCAGCAATCATGGAGTAAGGACGTAGTAATGATGAGGATCATAATGAAGTAATGATGCAACAATCATTGATTACAACAATGATGGGATGATGGCAATGATTGAAGAAGCAATGATTATGGCATGATGGAGTTGTTTTGTTTCTTTTATTTTTTCAATTCACGTCCAGAGAGGGGAGGTCGAAAGGTAAGAATTTTATTTTATTTTTATTAATTATATTAATTTATTTATAATATTTATTTTATTTGTATGCATATTTTAAAAGCATATAATATTTTTATTTAGGAGATCACCTAATTCACACTTAGTTAATTAAATTAGGACTTTTTTTAGGTTAGTCACTTTAATAAAATAATTAATTAAATAGGGAGAAAATTATATTAACGATGACATGCTAATCATATTCCTCGGATACACTAAATGGTCGGTGTTTTGACGTACTATGACGTTGACCTAAAGAGTGTACTTTGGTATTAAATTGATGTGCTATCGAAACCTATTGATAAATAATTTTAGGTTTAGAATTAAATAAAATTGATTAGGCTAATAACTAGTGACATTAATAGTATTATTGATTTTGTCAAGTGACAAGATGGTAGTGTCCGAGCATTCGGGTGTTATCATACACTTGGTGAAATTAATAATGTAAATAGGGTTTTAATATTTAATTAATGGAGCCTTTTTAGGTTAGAACTTAAAATGAACAAGATAAAAATGGTCATGCATTTAAACCTTTTGAGTCGGGGTTTATATTTCTTTAAATTTGGGTGAGATTTTCTATCTAGAGGACGTCTTATTCATGCCCAAGTTTAAAAGGATATATTTTCTTAAGGATATCCTCAACTCAAGCGATGTTTAGTTAATAATGAAGAATTAAATTAATATATATATTTAAAATACCGAAATGCCACGTGTAATTAATAAGGTACCAATTTTGGGCGTTTGTAAGGGTCGGGTTTACACGTAACCGACTCCCGAACCCAAATATTTTTAAGCGAATCTCTGGTTTGTTTTATGGTGTTTGGCCTACCAAAGTGGCCGGTGGTGACTCCAAATCATTTTAAAAATTAAATTATATATTTTTTTAAAATTTGGGTTTTTCAAGATTAAAAATGACAAAATTCGTATTTTTCAAAACCAATTCGTCAGGCTATTTTTAACACGATTTTGATTTTTAAAACGGTCGCGACAACTTCTAATTTACGCTTTTATATTAATTTTTTAAAAATATTATAGAATGTATATGTTGCACCCGAATTTTGGGTAGTAAATAATAGAAAATAAATAAAAAAAGAATTAAAAATTGAAAAAATAAAAGATAAGAAAGTTGGGATTTTCGGTTAGTTGTAGGGAGATTTTTCGGAAGAGGTTGTTGAATTGGTTGTGGACTCCTTGGATGATTAGGACTGTGAGTTTGAGTCCTTTAAAAGAAGGAGGAATCTACGACAATACAAAAAAAAGAGAGAGAGGAAAGGATGAAGGAATTGATCGGTGAAGGTTCGAAAGGGAGTTGATCGCCGGATTGTTCATCAACGTAGTTGAAATTGACTTCGAAAAGGTAAGTTCCTTGGTTTTTCTTCTCATTTGTTTCATCAATCTTAGTTCTTTTTTGGTTTAAACTTCGAATTTAAAACACAAGGAACTTTAGGTTTAGTTTTGGATCAAAATGAAGATTAAGATGTCTAGTTGAATCCTTTTAGTTGTTGTTTTTTATTCAGATAGGGTAGGATGAAATTTGTGTTTGTTTGGTTAGTTTAGGTGTTGAATCGGGTAGATTTAAGGAGTTTTGGTGTTTAAATCAAGTAAAACTCAAGTTTTCGATGAGTTTTTTTGGGGGTTAGCATTTTCGGCGAGTTCACTGGCACTAGAAACGGTCACCGGCGAAGAACGTCGACGATCGAAGCTTTAGGTGCGGTGACCGACGAACGGTTGAGCGTCGTCGGGGTACGACAGAGACAGATCTGCCGGTGGTTGTTGAGGCGGTTCTGGGTTCATGTTCCTGGTGTTCTTCAAGTTCTTCCAAGAACATGAAGAACACCGTGAAGAACACCATGCAAAAAGCATGTGTTTTGATCCAAAAAGAGTAATTTTCTGGGTTTTACGTGTTTGAGTTGAGAGAGTTTTGAGGTGAATCAGTTCACCGAGTCAGAGAGAAGATAGTTTTGACCGAGGTGACTCGGTCCAAGGGGGTAGCCCACGGGTGAAATGTTGCCGTTTTGGCAAACAGATCCGTGCGGGTTGGATCCGGGTCAGCCCGGATTCACGTGTTTCTGAATGGAGGGGGATAATTACCTCTATGGTCCCCAAATTTTAAACTGCACCTCATTTTGGTCCCCAAACATCCTAATTAACCCTTGAAACTCTAAAATTCACTCAATTTAGTCCCTAATTGACCCCAAATCGAACCCCAAGTTCAAAGTTTAATCAATTTAGATTTTAATTAAGATTAATTTAATTTTAGGGCTTAGAAATAATTTAATTAGGTTCTCAGTTGAACTTAATTTAATTTCTAAGATTGGGTTTAAAATTAATTTAATCTAATTAAATCTAGTTTGACCTTAAGTTGAACCTCAAACTTAAAATTTGACCAATTTGGACTTTAATTAAGGTTGATTTAATTTCTAAAACTTAAAATTAATTTAATTCGACCCTCAAATTGAATTTAATTAATTAGTTCTAAGTTTTGAATTAATTCATCTTAACCTAGTTAAATCTAAACTTCACCCTAATATTTTTTGCCTTTTAATTCTTGCCCTGTGTCATGTAAGCCTCTTTATTTCAATGTATTTCCCGCATGATGTAATTCGAGTTCTTATCTCTTGAATAAAAGTAATTTAGCTCGTTTATCATCTTTTTGCTATTTATTTTATTTATTATTTTTGCTTGCATATTTTAAAAGCATATAGTATATCTGTTTATGATAGTATTTAATTCTCATTTAGTTAATTAATTTAGAGCCTTCTAGGATTAGTCGCTTTAATTAATTAATTAAATAGGGAGATAATTTAGTAATGTTAGCACTTAAATCTCATACCTTGTATACACTAAATGGTCGGTGTTTTGACGTACCATGATGTTGACCTAAAGAGTGTACTTTGGTATCGAATCGATGTGTTATCAAAACCTAAAAATTGACTCATTAATTTAGGTTTAGAATTAAATAAAATTGATTAGGTAAATAATTAGTGACATTAATAATATTATTAACTTTGCTAAGTGGCAAGAAGGTAGTGTCCGAGCATTTAGATGTTATCATACACTTGGTGAAATTAATAATTTAAATAGGGTTTAAACACTTAATTAATGGAGCATTTTTAAGTTAGGACTTAAAATGAATAAGATAATAAATGATCATGCATTTAAAATCTTTTGAAGCGGAATTTATATTTCTTTAAATCTGGATTAAGGTTTCCTATCAAGATGACATCTTATTCAAGCTCGTGTTTAAAAGAAATATATTTTCTTATCCAAAAGGATATCTTCAATTTGAACTATATTTAGTTAACAATAAAAATTAAATTAATATCTATATTCAAAATATCGAAATGCCACGTGTAATTAATAAGGTACCAATTTTGGGCGTTTGTAAGGGTCGTCCTTACACGTAACTGACCCCCGAACCCAAATATTTTTAATGAATCTCTGGTTTATTTTATGGTGTCTGGCCTACTAAAGTGGTCAGTGACGACTCCAAATCATTTCTTTAATATGTTTTAATGAGACTCCAATCTTCAAATTAACAATTAAAAATGGTAAAAACTCGATTTTCTTAAATTCACTCGCCAGGCTATTTTCGATATTTTCACACGCTTCGGTTTTAAAATGATTGCGACGATATAGATTAAAAATATAGTTATTTAGAAAATAATAGTAAATATTTTAGTTTTATCAATGATTTTTATATTATATTTAATTTATTAGTTAGTTTGTGTCACATGTTAAATTTAATTGGAGAAATATTGAAAATAATTCTAAATATAGTAATATATAATGATAGTTTTGTCTTTTTAATATTTTTTAATAGTTTTTTAATAAATAATTTAAAATTACTTATTCGTTAACTATTAGTTGGTTTAACGATATAAAATGTTAGATCATTTAAATAAGATTAAAAATTTTAATTATAATATTACTAATAAAACAAATTGAATTATGAAGTTATTTCTATAATAGACCTTTACGATACTCGACTTGAATTACCGATGATTATAAAAATACTCAAGACAAATTTAATTGGTTTCATCTTTATTTCAAATTAAAATGATAAATCAACTATATGTGCATGTCCCTTCTTTTTCTTTCCTTTGATTCTGCCTTAAGGGGTTCTTTGCCAATTGCCCCCTTACTGCCTAGTTTCTTGGGAGGCTGGGAGAACTCTGTTAAGTTTGGAATGCTCTCAAGATTGAAGGTTTGTTTAAGGGTTTCATCGATTCAAATATCGACGAAACCCGAAAAAATCTACTAATATCTCTTTAAAATATAAAATAATTCTTGCGATTGTAAAAATAACATATAAAATATGATTATTATAGATATCATTATTTATAATAATAATTTTAAATAGTATCAAAATTTTAAAATAACGGATCAAATATCAATTATAGATTTAGGTTCAAATTCTTGATCCGGAACTAATGAGCTTTTAGTCTATTATTTTAAAGTTAAATACTTTAAACGTTTAGAATTTAAAATTTTTGATTTTAAAATTAATTTTTTTTTTAATTAAAAAGTCAAATTAAACTATATAAATAATAAAGTTAAATATATATTTTTAATTAGATTAATTTATTTAAAGTTATAAATATAAAAAATTAAATATATTATTACATAAAATTCTTTAACTTAACCACAATTAACGGATCAAAATCAAATTAAAATATAATTAAAAAATTATTAATAATATTAAAAAATTAAATTTTTTTGATAAATAATATGATTTTATTGATTAAAAAATCATACGTGAAAAGTATTTTATGGGTCTCATTAAAAACCTCTTCCGACAAAATATGTCTCATATGAGACCGACAAAAAAATTCATTCTCAATCGTCTCTTAAAATTCTCTCACGATCTACAACAACCAAATCTCTAACGAACAACAGAATATGATAAAAGATACGAGTATCAAACATAACATTTCTCAATAATTTAACCAAACTATCAAAATTTAAATTAAATAAAAAAACCAAATTAAAACCTCCATTTCCTTTAAATTACAATTACATAGGAAGGAACCATCGATCAAAACATAACAATATATTACAAAAAAAAAAAAAAAAAAACTGTGAAAAATCCTCTCATCAAAGAAGAACGAGAGGAAGAAACCTTATTTTTATTTTCTACTTTCCTCCTCCGATTAATCCAAAACCCAGAATTTTCGATGCTTAATCTTACATTTACAACCCAAACAGTACTCTCTCTACCAAACACTTGTAATTCTCAATTTATCTTACCATTATCGCAGACAAAAATCGGTGATTTTAAACTTTGTTTAAGTTTAAGCCACCGCGGAGATGCTGCAATGGCAGGTATCTCGGCTCAGACAATCGAATCCCTCGATTCGTACCGCCGCGGGTTTCAGCCCGAATTTCACCCTCACGCACCCTCCTCCTCTCGAGGAGGGTGAATAAGGCGGTGTCGGCGATGTTAGCGGTGCCGTCTCGGTGTTGAATCGGACGTCTTGGATCACGGGGTTCACCGCCCTGCTCGGTGGCGATCCGTTGAAATATGGAGGCGATGAAGCCATTTGGTTCCCTCCCTGTAATTCAATTAAAAAATAAGATAAACGCAGAATTAAAAAGAAGAGAAATTACGGCCCAGAAATATTTTAAAGAACAAAACTGAATTTACCCTGGAGAGGATTATATCCAGAAGATCGGTACAAGCATCTGAATCCGCCATCTCACTCTGATAACAACTACAGAATTTTTTCCAGAGAAAATTATTACAAAAAATACTAAGAAAAGAAAAGAATAATTACAAGGTTCAAAGGGGGGAATTACTTGGTAGGCCATCGAGATTTCGACGAATTGAAAACGCCAACGCGACGAGGCTTAGGGCAAACCAGAGAATCAAATCCTCTCTCTTCAAATCTTCCCATGGCGTCGGTGTTCATTTACAGATTTCTTCTAAAGTTTCAGGCAAGGCAAAGATCCGAACACCAACAAGGCCTGCCAAAAAAATAAAAAATTAGATCTAATCTCGTAAGAAAAAACGAAAAATTACAGAAAAACTCTGTTTTTCAGAGAAACCTGAGCTCCTCCAATGGAGGATTTAAAGAAAGAGAGATTTGTGTGGAATCCAAGAGAGAAAATCTGGGTTTGAGATTTTAAGAGAGGAAAATTTCAACAAGAGAGAAGGATGGGAGGGATTGGGTGAGTATTCATAGAGGGGAAGTGACTGAGGTTTAGATACGGTGTGGCTGAGCTGAGAATAATGTGATGTGAGATCAATTGGTATTGACCGTTAGATGATGTTGATTTTAGACACGTGTAATATATAAATCAATCAATTTTTCTTTCCTTTTTATTTATTATTCATCGAATATCTGATGCATGCACGTTTCTTATTTTAGTTATTATTATTTCCTTAATAAATATTATTATTTTTTCCATATATATAAATATTTTCCATGGAAAATTGGTAAGAGCCTGTCCTTAGTATACCATGCATAAATATGAGCTTATCGTCTCACAGGTTATTCAAATTTAGTGTGTATACTATGTGACACTTTTTGGGGTTTATTTTATTTATTTTTATAATATAATTTTAGTATGGTTTAATATTCGATTATATTCGTACGAAGATATTTATGATTTTAATATTTTATTATAATTTTATCAGTAGTCTTAAAAAGATGAATCTTCGTTTAATTGATGGTTAGTTGTTGATATAATCATACTTGTGTCGTGAAACGATCTACCTGATAACTCGATTCTTTTCTCACTCTTTTCCGTACCATAAAAACGTCTCATTTGGATAGATACAAAGATATTCGAGAAAGTTTATAGATTTCGGTACAATGATCTTGATAGAAGTTTTTTTCTTTATACCATTATAAGAGATTTTTAACGAGAAAGTTCTAAAAAATGATAGGGTTAAAACGGTTAAAAATAATTATATCAATTTTTTAAAAAAATTATAAAAAATTTAGTATCAAATTTTTATTATATTAAAATTTTTTAAAAAAATCGATATATTAAAAAATAATACTAAAATTTTATAATTTTTATAAAAAAAATTAATATAATCGCTTTTTAATATTTTTAACCTGTCGTTATTTAAAAAAAATAGTGAACCTGACCCCTTTTTCTACTTTTGATGTATGGTATTATTTTATCTTTTCTTGGTGATTAATAAATATTAGATCTCAATTGTGAGAAAAAATTATAAAATAATAATTGTTTATATTTTTATATTATTTAATATGAAACATATTTTACAAATAAAATTATTTAATTTAATTTTTTTAAATATTATTTTTTATTAAAACCATTCGTTAAATTATGACATTTTAAAATTCTAAACTAATAAAGTATAAATTTGTGCACAACAGTAACAGACACTGAAACAATTTTGCTTACTTAAAACACAGAAAAGTAGGCAATAGAAGTTAACGCCGGATGCCAATAGGCCCAAGCTTTGAAGAAAGATGAACTAAGAAGACTATGTTACTTAGAAGATTCAAAATATTCACTAATTAACTGAGGTTATTACATCATTAAAAGAGTTTGTCTTGTTAGAAACATGATTTTGAAAACATAAGAGTTATCTGACCCAAGCGGTTAACAAAATAGCTATTATTCCTAGAGGTCACGTGTTCGAGTATCAACGATGTCAATAGAGTGATTGAGCGATCAATGTCAAATGGTCTAGATTATATTCTAGAACAGATATTACTGTAATCACTATTAGCTTGCTCAAATAAATGGTATTGATTAAATTTGACGGTCCACGTAAATAGTTAAATAAAACTTGAAATATTTTATAATTTGTTTAAAAAATATTATTCTTTTTATCTATTCTACAAATATTTTTTAAATATGTTTATTTTCTAAAAAAATTCTAACTTTATTATTCATCTAAATTTACCTGTAAATAGACTATATATGGTCTGATTTGCATGCACTAAACTCTAAAATATCCGATGAGTGTTACTTAGAAGACACCAAACACTTAAACCGAAAATAAAAGATAAGGGGAATAGGTTGTTACTAGGGCCGTAAATGAGACGAGATAGATCACGAGTTAATTGAGTTTGATTTGGTCAAAGCTCAGTTGAAACTCGACTTGATTAAACTTAACTCGAATTCATAACGAGCCGAACCGAGTTACTTGATATTCAACTCGAAAAGATCACGAGCTACTCGAAATCAATAATAATAATATAATTATTACTATGAAATAAGATTTTTATTGTTCAAATTCTACATAATGATCAAGTTGAACACGAGGACAAGTTTGAAGGACTCTTGATACAATTTCCTTTTTCCGTATGATACAAAGACAAACATAATTGATTTAAAGATAATAATCCCACGTTGCACAAATATAAAGGTGGAGAGAAAAGGCTATAAACAGAATATGACTTTACTTTACAAAATATTTTTTTGAAAACAAGTTTAAATATATTTTTATATTAACTTTTATTGATATTGGAGTTTGAACTCAAAGCTCGAATCAACTTTAATGATATTTAAGTTTAACTTAATATATTTTAGTTTTTTGAGCTTTTTAGTTCGAGCTTTTTAGAGCTTTCCAATTTTTGAATTTGATTTTTGATTTTGATTTTGAGCTTGAGCTCAATAGTTTTAAGCTCGCGAGTTTTCGAGTTGAATTGAGCTTAACTTCAAGCACTTCAAATTCGATTCGAACTCGGCATTACTCGAGCTTTAATAGACTAATTTACACCCTAATTGCCGCTATGAAGGTGCAAAAGAGAAAATAATACAATATAATTATATAAAATAATAATAATAATATAATATGTTAAAAGTTACATAAAATATATGGAACAAGACAAGATATATTTTACCACTAATAACCTGTCATTAATTTAATTTCAGAAAAAATATATTTTTAAATAATATGAAAAAAAGTGAATATCTATTTGTTGAAAAAATGACTTCAAAGACAATGGTAAAGTAGATGATTATGATTGGATAGGATCATAGCTGATGTGATAAGTCAAATTTATAATATAATTTTTTTTTATTTAAAATCTTTTTTATACACAACGTGATAATTTAAACTTCGGATTTTAACATCTTTTTACACTTACGCTCTTCTTATTGATGATTTAAAAAATAATTTTCTGTAAATAAATAAATAAAATAGAACTAAGCCAATAATAATAAATCAACAACAAAAATAATAATTAGTAAAATATATTCAATTTTAAACGCTCATTACATAATTTACATTTAATATAATTTATAACAATTTTTTTAACTAGTTACAGTGATGATTACAGTAGTATCTGTTCTAATGAATACTCTCAATCATTAAATATTAATCGCTCAATTACACTATGTTGACATTACTGATGTTCGAATATATAACCTTTAAGAACAACAACCGTTCTTTTAACCACTGAGACTAAATAGTTCATGTATTTATAATTTAAAATAAAATTGATTCTAAATAAAATTATATTTAAATTATTTAATTAAAAATTATATTTTTACCTTAAACCCAAATTCGACTTAAATTTGACTTTCGATTTACAGAAAAATGGCATGATTGAATTAAATTCTAAAAGCCCATACAGCCTAAAAGATGGCCTATTAAAAAGTTCGATTCTCCGGCCCAACTTTGAATTTCCCATGATCGTGTATCATAATCATGGCCGTCCACGTGTGAAAAAACCAAATCATGGCCTTCAAAGTCGCACTATAAATTATCAACTTATCTTGAAACCCTAGGGTTTTTCTCTATCGGCAATATCGTGCAAAGAGAGCCTTTTTTCGTACTCTCCTCTGCTTCTTTTTCAGGTACAGCTTCTCATTTCTCTCATGAATTTTCATCGCTTCTGTTAAGGCTTCTCCTACATCGAATCAGAGTAATAGAGCTGTTAATATTTCTGATAGAGTGGTTTTTTTGTTTGTTTGCTGAGAAAAATTGTAGGAAAGTGGAAAACAAGGGCTTTTACGAGCTGATTCGGATATTTAATATTAATAATTTTAATTTCATTAATGGATTTTCGTACGATGAGTTTTTTTTTTTTTTTTTATGTTTCATTCATCTTTTTATAATATATTAGATTAATTACTACCTGAGCTGGCTGTTGTATGAACATTTTATTTGCTCATTTGACATTTCTTTTGTTTTTTTGTGAAATTTGGTAAAAATTGCAGGTTTTTGTTGTTGTTTAACGCTATAAACTATTAACATTCACGTCGATTGATTAGATTTATGTCTGTTTACAAGTAATCATATGAATTGAAGTGGTTTTACTATTATTTGGTTTATGAATATGGTGCTGAGTATTGACTAATATTTATTTATTTATTTGTTCCTTGTTAATAATTTGATTTCAAGTTGGGTTCAAAGCATTTCAAGTTGAAGTTGGAGCTTTTTTCTTATTTGATTTTCTTTGATTCATTGTTCATTGAAAATTTTATGAATTACCTTAAATTTCTGAGTGAAATAACTTGGACATTTGAATATCAAGCTCAGTCTGATTTCTATTTACAATATATTGTTTGAAAATTCTTTTTCAACTCTCATGATGCAGAACTTGAAGATGTATACATCAAGGAAGAAGATCCACAAGGATAAAGATGTAGAACCAACAGAGTTTGAGGAATCTGTTGCCCAGGTTTTAAAATGTTCCTAGTACTTGTTGCACCTTGAAAGTTTCCTGAAAAACTGCAATCTTCTGTCTGATTTAATCTTGTATGTATGTTTTTAACAGGCATTCTTTGATTTGGAGAACACCAACCAGGATCTGAAAAGTGACCTCAAAGATCTCTACATTAATTCAGCAATGTAAGCATGATTTATCTAGATGCATTATTTGGAAAGTGACTTATGTATGTGTCCTTCATATGATTGGTGTAAATGTGTAATCTGTTCACATTCAGCCAAATTGATGTGTCTGGGAGCCGGAAAGCTGTTGTTATCCATGTCCCCTACCGCCTAAGGAAAGCTTTTCGCAAGGTTCATGTGAAGCTTGTGAGGGAACTTGAAAAGAAGTTCAGTGGCAAGGTGAGAAAATTTCGTTCAAAGTTACTTCTTTTAAAGAATTATGAGTTGGGTCTTTTAATTTACAGTTTATTTTAAATTCATAATGGTTTTGTGCAAAGATCTGTAACAATTTTAATTCACATGCTTTGGTAAGATGTTATCAATATCATCAGTGGAATTGTTCTTTCCTGACTTGCACATTCCAGATCCCTTAGAAACATGAGAATTAGATCATGTTTTATGTCATAATTAACAAAAGATTGTTTAACTTAAATGTTTTATTTTGAATCTATAATGATATAAATATTTTTGGTTTGAGGTTTTAATTCGTTTTATGTATATATGATAGGATGTGATTCTCATTGCCACTCGGAGGATATTGAGGCCTCCAAAGAAGGGTTCAGCTGTCCAGAGGCCTCGCAGTCGTACATTGACTGCTGTACACGAAGCAATGCTAGAAGACATTGTTTTACCTGCTGAGATTGTCGGGAAGCGCATTAGATACAGAATTGATGGATCGAAGATGATGAAGGTACTAGCTGTTATATAATTATTAGGATACTAATCTTGATAAGTGAAAGAATTGTAATCCTTATATATCTATATATATGTGTCTCAATTCTTCTTGTGAAGGCTAACACTCTTTTACATTTAGGTATTTTTGGACCCCAAGGAACGAAACAACACGGAGTATAAGCTCGAAACCTTTTCTGCAGTTTACAGGAAGCTTGCCGGAAAGGATGTCGTGTTTGAGTACCCAGTTACAGAGGCTTAAATAAGTCCTTCTATAGATGTTGTGGCATCTTCTTTGTGGTCTTAGTTTGTTTCTTGTTTTGCCTGAAAACTGTATTTTTGTTTGGATATTTATTTAAAAGTTGACATTAATGAGGTGCTGAAAGAACAGAGATAGAAATGTCATGATGGATTTTATTTTATTTTGTTTTCCTTGATAATGTGGTTTTTCGATTAATGGTGTAGGGATATTTTGAGTTAATTTAAATGATTTTGTTTGCTACAAATTTGGTTTTCATTCCTTTTTCTTTATCTGGTTTATGGTCTATATTAACATCAATAATTATTTATTAAAACTAATATTTAATTACAGTGAAGTTGCAGTAGCTCATCTACCTTCATCCATGGAAGAATATGATATGGAATTCCTTGGAAAATCTTCTACGTAACTGTTTCCTGCCGATGCCTTTGTGACACCAGTGCTGGTGCTACTTTCCTTCGTATTAGTAAATGCCGATGTTGGTGAGGTTGTCCACCGTCCTACACAGCCTTGGATTGCCGGTTTTCCTGGTCTCGGCGAAGTGAATGAATCGCTTGAAAGCATGAGGTTAACTGAGTTTATGTCTGACCTCTCAGCAACAGTCTGTTGACAGCATAACAAGCCCAGCTGAATGCACATTGCTGCCTCATCAGGATTGTATTCCTCAAGGGATGGATCAACTAAATCCAATGATTTCCGTCCTTGGAATTGCAACCATGACTATGAGAAATGCCAGAACTATTGTCAGAATTAGACTTGTATTCGAATACAGGTACGTATCTAATACGAGTATGATCAGCTACATCTAGTTATCCAAAGTATTTGAAGGATCCTTGGATATTATATCTCTAAACTGGCTTGATTTGCAGCTATGTTTATCTTCAATTCTTCATATTAAATGTTAATACAAGTATGGCCATCTGCCCACTAGACAAACTAATGCTCCTATATGTAGAGTTCCAACATTATTTGACAAAATTTGAGAGTCTACACCATTTATGTTTTCTGCAGATTTAACTTACATAATTCAAGAGGTCTGCCTTCTCTGAACCAAGACGGTTGTCATGGTTTTTTCTCCCACTCACTATCTCCAAGACCACAACTCCATAGCTGAAAACGTCCGTCTTCACAGACAAATACTCATGCATGGCATATTTAGGCGCCATGCACTGCAAGCAATGGAAGTGTTTACTCTTGCTAATCTTTCTAAGCCAACAACTAAAATCCACAATTACATAAGAAAGAAACTACTCACTGAGTGCCAGAAATTCTAAAAGTTTTTACATGAGTGTCCTCCCCAGGAAAGAGCCTTGCCAAGCCAAAATCAGAGATTTTGGGGTTTAACTGCTGATCCAACAGTATATTACTTGTTTTGATGTCTATATGGATGATCCTTTCAGGTGCCTCTTCATGCAGGTAAAGAAGCCCTCTTGCAATGCCAGAAATTATCTTCAACCTAGCTGGCCAATCCAAGTAAGGAGACTTGCTCTTATCTGACAAGTTTGATTGCAATTAGGATCCTTAGTGTACCCAACAGATGATAAGACACTGTTTATAAGTTTACCTAATCACAGAAGTGAATGCCAAGTAGAAAAGGGTTCTAACCAAAGATGAAGTAATCAAGGCTTTTATTTGGCAAATACTCAAAAACCAGCATCTTCTCAGGTCCTTCAGCACAGCACCCGAACAACATCACTAAGTTCTTGTCCTGGGTTTTCAGTAAGAGTTTCACCTCATTGATGAATTGTTTCAGGCCCTGTCTAGAATCCAGTGCAAGCTTCTTGACAGCTATTTCCTGACCATTTGGCATCAAACCCTGTAAGATATAAGCTGCTTTTAGCTTTAATAAAAGGTAGACAACATGGCAAAAGGAGCCAAATTGACATGAAGAGAAACGTACTTTGTAGACGGGACCAAAGCCCCCATGACCTAGGCGATTAAGTTCAGAGAAGTAGTTCGTTGCAATCTGGAGAGCACGGAGTTCGAAGAATAGTCCGTGAGTGTCGGATCCTTCGTTGGCTCCGTCTTCCGCGGCGGAGCCACCTCGAGCAGCTTTGAAGCGTTTGTCGATACAAGCAAAGATTTTAGATAAGAATCCCATGAAGGAATGGGCAGGCGCGAGGAACACCGGTGGTCGCAGTCCAGGTATATCTGTAAGGAAGAGGGGAGTGAGAGCATCAAAAAGGAAAAAGATGATGATGATGAAGAAGAAGGAAATGGAAGTTTTAGCCAGTTTGTTGTTTGGTCAGAGGATTGACTTGGTTGGCAACTTAAACACGGAAAATTGATTTCCATTGAGAAAACAAACGAATCCTTGACTGGCATTTGAGTTTTCTGTTGATCAACAAATGAAAAGTAAACGGTTATTTTGCATGATTTTATTTAATCATAATCATTTATTTTATTGTTGTTTTTAAAGTTATTTTTCAATTAATGAATTTTCATTTATAAACTGATTATACTATGAGCCATTTTCACCACATCATACGTGGTTCATATAATTAAGTTCGTTTATCTGTAAATAATTATTTGATAATTATCCATTCATTTATTATAAGTAAAAAAGAGGTGATAGTTCACTTTAAAAAATATGAGATGGATAAATCTGATTGGTTGAGACCGCGAATGACGTGGTGGAAATGATTCATGATATAATTTATCTCACTCATGAGAAATTATATTATGAATCTGACTACCACAACAATCATGATCCATCCAAATATAACCACCCACATCACCACTACTTTTCAAAGTCATTTTTTTTTCAACTGATAAATCTTCATTCATTTTTTCATGTAATTTAAAATATATTTTTTAAAAGTTAGATTAATATATGGATAATTAGAGGTGAAATGAGTATTTTTCATTGATTAGGACCACGAATAACTTGACGAACTATGCTTGTGATATAATTTTTTTCTCCACTCATTTTTATGTCATTTAAAAAATATATTTTCTGAAAGTTAAACTAATGACATGGATGATTATTGGTGGAATGAGTGATTTTTATTGGTTAGGAACCACGTGTAACATGGCAAGTCGGACCCATGATATAATTTCTTATTCTATTGGTGTTTTATTATTCAATCAATGATTCAAATTTGATCTAATCGGATATTCGGATTGAATATGTATATTTTGAATTCGACAGTTATATCTATAAAAATTTTATATTTTCGAATATAACAAACAACGAATTATTAAATATAACAAGATTTACATACATAAAAATTTTAATTTTTTATATCTAACAAGTAAAAGTATCAAACATAATAAAATTCATATATATAAATATTTTAAATTTTCAAATTTTTGAATATTTAAATATACGATATAAATATAAAATCATTATTCATATACGATTCAAAATTTTTGGATACTTTAATCTAAATTATCCCCAAAATAAAAAAAAACGAATATCTAAATTTTCGAATCAAATTGTTTTACACCTCTGATACAAATAGTATTCTAAGACACTTATTTAAAGAGAAAAATATCTGTTGAATTCATTATGATGACGGATTTGAAGACCTCTTTGCCTGAAGTCCCGTTTAGCATTGTTTTTCAAACCATCTTTTGGGTCAAAAGTTGGTTTGAAACGGAGAAACAATGCTTAACAGTTAGCTTTTGAAAAAAAAATTGCGTTTGAAAAGTGATTTTCAACCCAAACGCAAAAGCTAAAATTTTTAGCTTTTGCGTTTGAAAAGTGCTTTTAGGAGTCATATTACAATTTTAACCTTCATTTATTATATTTTATTATAATCTAATTTTTACAAATACATAATTATATTTAACATAAATTATTTTTTTAATTTAAAAATTATATATATTCATACAAAATTATATATTTTCTCAAAAAGCATTTTTCAAAAATAAATTATTTATTTATTTATTAATATTTTTATATTTTATCATAATTTAAGTTAATATTATAATATAAAATAATTTTATTATCATTTAAATATATATTTTTAACTTATAACATCATGTCTAAAATAGTTATTTATTTTCTCAAAAACACTTTTTGATAACAATACTAAACACATATTTTTCAAACTAAAAATTTCAAAAGAATTTTTCACTTCACTTTCTCACCATACTTTTTCACCGCACTTTTCAAAAGCAATACTAAACTTGCCCTGAATCTAATCAAATTGAATAATAAAACCCACAAAGAACAGTTTTCTTTTAATGAGTATATGGTACGATATGAAATTAATATACCCTTGGACCTTGGTCATGGATGGTAACACAAAGGCCAAAACCAACCTCATCTTACAATCTTGGACGGAAACTTTTTCGATCCCGTAACGGATTTAAAAATTTATTCGAATATATATATATAAATTTTGGAAATTTTAGAGTGAATATAAATTTTAAGTATTATAAAATTTATAAATTAATTTATGAATTTATAAAAATAAAAAATACATAAGTTTAAAAATTTTAGAATAGGTCCGTACTTACCTTACAACAAAAGTGGATCCGCCGTTGTACTGTTTTTAGTTTTAACAATCAAATATTTGCCACAAATTTGACAAACTCAAGTTTTTCAAGGTTTAGTTGAATCATCAGCACCCTTGAATTTGACTAGAAATTTGGAAATTCCAATTGAGAAGAATAAATTAAATCTTGAAATTCCAATACATATGCTTTTTTTATTGATTGATTTCAATAAAAAAAATATAATAATATTCACCACAATTTCAATATAATATATTGTGACAGATTGTCTCGCTGCTATTAGTCGTGATGGTCCTATTGGAACTATCTTTTTTTAATTCACCATCATCTTCTTTGGTGTCTCTTGTTCAAGATGAGACAATGTCGGCTTTAAAATAAAAATCTTCTCATGCAGATAGACATAATGATTACTCTTCTTTATCGTATTAGTTGTGATAAGGTTTATTTATTTACCGTAATGATTGTTTCTTGTTAGTTTGTTCATGTATATAATGTTATTGTGAGTATTCTTTTCCTCTATTTAGGATTAGAGAGGTTTTTAACGAGTCTCGTAATAACATCTCCATTTTTATATAAAAAAATATATATAATAATATTCTTATGTTCAAGGATATTGTAAAAAAGGTAAATTATACCCATAACATGTCCAATTTCCATGCCCAAGTGGGAGCTTGTCTAGGTGTGCTGGTAAAGGAGGACGTGGAGAAACTTTGATCATTGTGTTCAAAGCAAGACACTTTTTGGTTCAGGAATTTGATCGAACAATTCGAGTGCATGATCACCATTAGCAGATTTGTTCATAGGACGGAAGGAAATAAGAGAGAGAAGGGTGGGTGAAACTGAAATGGGTAAGCGATGTCGAAGCCATTAAGGATTGAATAGGATGGATGGGTGAAATGGGCATAATAATAGAGAAGAAGAAAAAAAAATGAAGCTACGACGCGCTGTTGTTTCGTCTGGGAAAGAACGATTTCGAAGAACCTTAATTCATCAATCACTTATGCACCAGCCAGAAATCGAACCCGGGTCTATACCGTGACAAGTACTATTTTACCGATATATTCCATCTTGGTCTAAGAGTATATCAAGATATCATCAATCAATACCGTTACGAATTAATCTATATAAGATCAGAATATTTAATTCATCATATACATAAAAGCTGAAAAAACATTAATCAAGCTAAAGATATAACTAAAAAATCGTAATGCTCGTATTTAGTGTGAATGATTGTCTGTGATACACTAATCCTTTTTAATTTCGACTTATAATATCTAGATTGGAGATTAATATTAGAAAAAATAGTACTCATCGAAACTGATAAAAAATCCATTTTGGGTAACAAATATTTGTTCTTGATTGTCATCTTATTTAACTTTCGATAGTCAATACATAATCTCGAAGGACCATCATTCTTTTTAAATTATATTATGATCAAAATAAATATGTTAATAATTATATTTGGTCATTTTAAGTACTTAGATTTTTTGAATAAAATAAGTATCTAAATTATGAGAAATTATTATATGGATACGTTCCACCACCTAAGATATGATCCCAAGTAATTAAATTAAGACAAATAATATATTTTTTTCATATCATATTCACACATAAGCGTCATCTAAATCATTCACTTTAATGTCTTTGATTTAAAAAAGAAAAAATATTACCAAAGATTTTTTATGTTATCTTCCTCTTTCTTATTCAATTTTTTAATTAATTTTTTCTAACCTTAACCCTAACCCTAACCCTAAACCCTAAATCTAAACAATAACCCCTAACCTTAAACCACATAAACCATAATCCACATAAACCCTAAACTCATAACCCTAACCCTAATCCCTAACCATAAACCCTAAACTGCATGAGCCAATCCTAAACCCTAAATCTTAAACCCATAATCTCTAAACCCTAAAGTCCAAATCTATATATAAAAAAGAAAAATTAATTATGAAAATTTTAAAGAACAAAGAGAAAGATGACACAAGAAATCTTTGGTAATTTTTTCCCTTTTTTAAATCAAAAACATTAAATTGGATGATTTGGACAATGCTTACGTGTAAATATGATATAGAAAAATATATTATGTGTCTTAATTTAATTGGTTGAGGACTATATCCTAAGTGGTGAAACAGATTCATGTAATAATTTCTCCCTAAATTATGTTATTTTATTGGTTTTAATCTTCAAACAATTTATTCGTCAAAGATTTTTGATGTATAGACTTTATTTTAGTTGGTATTTTTTGTTATTCTCTTGTTTTTTAAGGTTTTATTTTGATTTATTTAGATCGATCCACAATATACATTTTATTTTACTAGGCGAATCTCTCGGTGAGGATTTTCTGTATACGCAAAAACTCAAACTCGAAACATACTTAAACGTTACTAAACTATTTACCGATTAAATTAACCTTCCGTGATTTTTTAGTATATATGCCATGTATATTAAGTTCTGTGTGCAAGTGTAGGAAAAGATGTGGTTATTTTCCTGTGAGATTTAGCCAAAGGAAAGAAGCTTTACAGCCTTGAAGCTGGTTCTGTTATTCACTCACTTGGCTTTAGCCCTAACAGGTACAGGCTTTGTGCTTTAGCCCTAACAGGTACAGGCATTGTCGAGGACTGGAAGGTGGCGGAGAAATCTGTCATTGTTCCTTATGTTTCTCGGACTTTATGTGAATGTCGGATATGAGTATATGTTCGGGTACGGTATATCTAATTTTCAAGGCATTTCGCATATATGAAAGATTGTGCCTCCAAAGATTTATACTTTTATGAAGTATATGTAGTAGAATTTGTCTCCCCCTTCAAGGTGTGAACTTGAACATTTTCTTTTAAATCAAATTTATAATCTAGATTGGTTTATTTAATCTCAAAAATACTAAAATTTCAATTTAAAAAAAAACTTTAAAATTCGAGTAAAAACCGTCTATCACTAATTATCTTTAATTCTATACTGTAAAATTAAATTTGATTTTAATATAACAAATAAGTTTAAAGACCAATTTGAAATAATTTTTTAAGTCCATAAGTCAAACTTTTGATTTTAAGTCAAACCAAGAACTTTAAAATAACATTATAAGTATTTTTCATACGAGGGTATCGAAACCCTAAGGACAGGTATCGATACACCTGGATATTTAAAGCTTTGCTCTTGAGATCAAGAACAAATATCGAAACAAGGTTCGATACCATTTTTCACTGCCAACACATGTTTCGAATCTGGTATCGAAACAACTTCGTATATTTTTAATTAATTCTAAAATATTTAAAATTATGACTCTAGGTATCGATATTGGTATCGATACACCCTTTAATCCCCAACGACTATTTTAGCATTTAATGAGTCAACCGTTGGTGACAGTTAAAATTTGATTAATGGTTAGCCTGTATCGAAACAATGTTCGATACCCAACTTCACAGTTTCTTTTGGTATCGAAGCATGTATCGATACTCCCTCTATTAAATTCACAACGACTCTTTCTATTCTTGGTCTGTTCTGAAACAGGTAGCCCGTGTTTTGATACCATCTGCTGTAGAGTGCATTTATGATGGAAAGATGAAGTCTCAACGGCCATATTTACATTCCCAACAACTACAACGGTTAGAAATCAATAAGAAGGTATAAAATGAAGCATTTTCAACAACATTAAAGACTATTGAACCTCAAGCAACATCCAAGCACACCAATCCAACTCAAAGCACTTCATTGCATATTCTTGCTCCCAACACTTGTAATTTCACTTTGATCTTTTGTAATCTAAGTTTGGGGAGAGTTTGTTTGTAATTTGGGTAATATATTTCTTGTGAGAGAATTTTTATTTGCCTATTTTCCCTTGTATTATCTTGTGAGGATTGAATCAATTCTTGGGTAGAAGAATTGATTCGAATTGTAATGGTTATCCCTTGAACCGAAAAAAAGGTCGAATTCATTAGTGAATTAGTTTCAAAATCCTTAGTGGGAGCTAAGGTAGTGGATGTAGAGCTTGTTCGAAGCTTGAACCACTATAAATCTCGTGTCTTTTAAATTCTAGTATTTTACCGAAAATTTCCAAATCAAAATTTTTATTGCCAATTCACCCCCTCTTGGTCATACTTCAAGATCGATCAACTCAACAATTGGTATCAGAGCCTAATCTTTGAAGAGATTCACATCTACCAAAGAAGATCTAAGGCGTGTTGATCACATCTACAAATCAAATACAATGGCCTCCACCTTTGGTTCATGGAACGAGTCACACTCCATCACCAAGCCACCCTTCTTAAATGGGGACAACTACCTCTATTAGAATAATAGGATGAGGCTATTCATCAACTCAAATGATTATGTCCTTTGGGATATAATCGAAGATGGACACCCAATCCCAATGAAGTAAGAAAGAGACCGGAAAGTACCAAAGAAAAGGAACGAGATGACCGATGAAGAAATAAGGAGGATGTCCACAAATGATAAAGCTCTGCACATCCTCTTTTGTGCATTAGGGCCCGACATCTACTCCAAGATGTCTTCATGTCTAAGTGCCAAAGAAGTTTATGACTCTTTGGAGACTACAAATGAGGGCACCAATGACGTAAAGGAAACAAAGATTGGTCTTCTCAATCTAAGTTATGAGAACTTCAAGATGGAGCCAGATGAAGACATCACCAAGATGTTCGATAGATTCTCTGTGATTGTCAATAGTCTCAAGTGTTTCGGTGAGATCATTCCGGAAGAGAAGCTTGTTTGAAAGCTCATTTATTCTCTTCCCGAGTCTTGGGATAGCAAGAGGACGACTATCATTGAAGCCAAGGACCTCAAGACTCTTAAACTTGATGCTCCTGTGGGATCTCTTCTCACCCATGAGATTATGAAGAAAGGAAGAGAAGAAGAAGAAAAAAAGAAGGAAGAGGTAAAGGTTAAAAAGAGGGAATTTTAGAAAAAGAAGCAAAGGATTGCTTTTAAAGTTTCAATGCCACAAGATGAAGTGGATACAAGTGAAGAGGAAGAGCTAGAGTAATTGGCCATGATGGCCAAAAGATTCACTAGACTCATGAGGGCAAATAAGAATAGGAGATTCCAACAAAGAAGGACTTCAAACCAAAGGGCAAAGAAGAAGAAAAAGATCAAATCATTTGCTATAAATGCAAGAAGCCCGATCACATTAGAACCGATTGCCCTTTATACAAAAGGAAGGATTTTGAAAAGAAAAAGAAGCAAAAGGCTCATGTTGCCATTTGGAGTGATGAGGAGTCATCATCCGTTGAAGACAACGAGGTGGCCAACTTGTGTCTCATGGATCTCGATGAGCCTAAGGTAACCCTTGAAACTTCTTGCAATAATCTTTCCTATGATGAATTATATGATGCATATGATGAATTGCAAGATGTTTATGATGAGTTGGTTTTAAAATTCAAAGAATCCATTTTGAAAAGCAAGAAAACCATTTCCGATTTAGAAATGAAAAATGATTCTTTGACTAAAACTATTTTGGATTTTGAGGAAAATGTTGTTGATTTGAATGATAAATTAAAATTCTTTCAAAAGGAAAATGTTGATTTAAACAACCTTATTTCTAGTTTGAGTGAGAATCACCACAAGGTGGTGAATGAGCTTAAAGAACAAATCAAGGTGGTTGGGAGTTCAACTTTTGAAAAATGAAACTCTTCAAAACCCAACCATGTGAAAAAGAATTTTTATAACCACAAACAAAGAAATTTTCAAAGGCATTTTAGACATAGAAAAATTAGGAGTGTTTGGGTTCCTAAGGAACTCATTGTTTCTAATAATTTGAATGCTATTGCTTCTTGGATTCCCAAGGGAACCAAGCTTTTAGGGACTAACTCTCATGGACCCCAAATGATTTGGGTACCAAAAGTCAAAAACTAAATCTTTGTTTGTAGGTTGAGCATTGCTTCAAGGCCAAAGGTTCAAGTTAAAATATGTGGTACCTTGATAATGGATGCTCAAGGCATATGATCGGAGACAAGAGATGATTTAAGGAGTTAGAGATCAAAAAGGGTAAAATAGTGACGTTTGGTGATAACTCCAAAGGCCAAATTGAGAGAAATGTCTTGCTTGTTAATGGTCTTCAGCATAATTTGTTGAACATTAGTCAATTATATGATAAAGGTTTCTATGTTTCTTTTGATAAAAGTGGTTGAAAAATAATAGACATAAAATCCAATAGAACAATGCTTATAGGTCATCGCATAGGAAATATTTATATGGTGCATCTAAATGATATTAATTTTTCCCATGCATACTTAGTTGCTAATGATGACAATGATGCATGGTTATGGCATAGAAAACTAGGTCATGCTAGCATAAGTGTTTTAGAGAAACTAGCCTCCCAAAATCTAGTTAGAGGTTTACCCAAGCTTAAGTTTTCTTTAGATGAATTTTGTGATGCATGTGCTAAGGGTAAACAAAAGAGAGTTTCTTTTAAGTCCATTAATGATGTTTCAACTAGTAGAGTATTATAATTGATCCACATAGATCTCTTTGGACCTATTAGGACTACTAGCTTGGGTGGAAAATCATATGCCTTTGTTATTGTTGATGATTACTCTAGATACACTTGAGTTTTATTTTTGAGTCAAAAAATGAAACCTTAGAAAAATTCATCACGTTTTCAAATACTTCTCAAAATGACCTCGATCAAAGGATTTCTCATATTAGAAGTGATCATGGAACCGAATTTCAAAATTTAGGTTTTGAGAATTTTTGTAATGAAAATGGAATTAGCCACAATTATTCGGCTCCTTACACTCCTCAACAAAATAGGGTAGTTGAGAGGAAAAATAGAACTTTAGAGGAAATGGCTAGAACCATGCTTTGTGAAAACAATTTACCTAAGTATTTTTGGGCGGAAGCCACAAACACTTCATGTTTTTAGAAACAAACTAGATGAGAGTGGTAACATTCTGAGAAATAAAGCTAGATTAGTTTCTCAAGGTTACACTCAAGAAGAGGAAATAGATTTCGATGAAACCTATGCACCCGTAGCTAAAATGGAAGCCATTAGGATGCTACTTGTGTTTGCATGTTATCATGATTTCAAGCTTTTTCAAATGGATGTCAAAAGTGCTTTCTTAAATGGTTTTATAAATGAAGAAGTGTATGTTGAACAACTACCGGATTTTGAAGATCTAAAATTTCCAAACCATGTTTTTAAATTAACTAAAGCTTTATATGGTTTGAAACAAGCTCCCAGAGCTGGGTATGAAAGACTTTCAAATTTTTTAATCGAAAAAGGTTTTGAAAAAGGGAAGGTGAGTACTATACTTTTCATAAAAGGTTTGAAAATAACATCTTAGTAGTTCAAATTTATGTTGATGATATAATTTTTGGATCTACTAATGAATGTTATTGCCAAGAGTTTTCTAAGCTAATGCAAGGTGAATTCGAGATGAGCATGATGAGGGAGCTCTCATTCTTTTTAGGACTCCAAATTAAGCAAAAGAAGGATGACACCTTCATCAATCAAGCAAAATACATCAAGGACATGCTCAAGAAGTTTGGCTTGGAGAATGTGAAGCCTCAAGCCACTCCTATGAGCCCATCTACTAAGCTTGACAAAGATGAAGAAGGTAAGTGTGTTGATTCTAAATTATATAGATCTATGATAGGTTCTTTGCTTTATCTTACTGCAAGTAGATCAGATATCATGTTTAGCATTTACTTGTGTGTCAGGTTTCAAGCTAGTCCTAGAGAATCACACTTAGTAGCCATTAAGAGAATTTTTAGATACCTTAGAGACACACCTTGTTTAGGCCTATGGTATCCTAAAGATTCATCTTTTGATTTATATGCTTATTCGGATGCGGATTATGGAGGTTGTAAGATAGATAGGAAAAGTACTTCTGGAACATGTCAATTTCTAGGTAGTATGTTCATATCTTGGTTCTCTAAGAAACAAAATAGTGTAGCTCTTTCTCCCACCGAAGCGGAGTACATATCCTTAGGGAGTTGTTGTGCTCAAGTTTTATGGATGAAACAACAACTCTTAGATTATGGCATTAAGGTGGAAACCATACCTCTTAAATGTGATAATACTAGTGTCATATGTCTTACTAAGAACCTCATTCAACACTCTAGAACCAAACACATAGAAATTAGACACCACTTTATTAGAGATCATGTGTCTAAAAATAATGTTGTTTTAGAGTTTGTTGACACCTTAAACCAATTAATGGATATTTTTACCAAACCTTTAGATAAAGAGCGCTTTTGGACCCTTAGGAGAGAGTTAGGTCTAACTAGCCTATCTTGACTTCTTAAGTGTTATCTTTTTGCAAATTAGCTTGAATCTTGAATGAATTATGCCTATGTTGTTTTTATATCTTGATGCTTCTATGCATGTTGCTAGGGGGAGTATAAACTTGTTCATGCATACTAATCATGTCATAACATCATATGCATACTTCTAGGAGCTTTAGAGACTTATTTCTAGTACTTTTAAAAGCCTAAAATGTAAAGCAAAGCCGAGGGTATCGATACAGCTAACATCTGTTTCGATACATGTTCATCAGTCCATCTGGGAATTTTTCTGGGAAGAACATGAATCGATACCAGTTTCGATACATGTGGTTCGATACTAGCATCGGAACAGGGTGTTTTGATACCGGTATCGATACTCGAGGACGCAGATTGCTTTAAAACACTTTAAACCTAATTTTAATCTCATTAAAATACTTCCCAAATGTCGCGACCGTTTGAAAACCGAAACGCGTGAAAAATAGCCTAGCGAATTAATTTTGAAAAATCCGAATTTTATCGCTTTTAGTTATGAAAAACCAAATTTTATTAAAAAATGTATATTGTTTAATTTTAAAAAAATAATTATTTGGAGTCGTCACCGGCCACTTTGGTAGGCCAGACACCATAAAATAAACCAGAGATTCATTTTTAATAAAAATGGGTTTGGGAGTCGGTTACGCGTAAGGACGACCCTTACAAATACCCAAAATTGGTACCTTATTAATTACACGTGGCATTTCGGTATTTTGAATATATATATATTAATTTAATTCGTCATTGTTAACTAAATAACATTCGAATTAAGGATATCCTTTTGGATAAGAAAATATATTTCTTTTAAACACGAGCTTAAATAGGACATCCTCTAGATAGGAAACCTTAACCCGAATTTAAAGAAACATAAATTCTTCCTCAAAAGATTTAAAGGCATGATCATTTATTATCTTGTTCATTTTAAGTTCTAACCTAGAAAAGCTCTATTGATTAAGTATTAAAACCCTATTAAAATTATTAATTTTACCAAGTGTATGATAACATCCGAATTGTAATGACCCAGATTCGGATCCGAGGGTCGGGTTAACCTGAGACGTTGGGCCTTGGTTTGGGCCCCGGGTTTGTTTAGTTTGGCCCCCGTGGGACCTTAGGCTTGTTGGGCTCTGAGTGGTTTGGGCCTTAAGAGTTTTAAGATGGGGGCATTTCGGTAAATGTCTAATTAGGATAAAAGTGAGGAGAAGGGGTTTTATTGTCCGATAGAGGATGATCTCACCCTTCCTTCTCTTCTACTCCCTTCACCATCCTCTTTTAACTAGGAAAAAGAAATAGGAAAAAGATGTAATCTTTGTTGGATTGCTGTGGTTTCTCGTTTTATACTAGAAGGATAAGTTGTAGAGGGGTTTGGGATCTTTAAAAAGAGGTAAAGAAAGTGTTGTTTTGGTAAGGTTGAAGGTTTTGGTGGAGGGTTTAAATGGAGTTCGAGAATTGATTTTTGAGAGCTTAAACCTTTGTCTTTTGGTGTCTTTAAGCTCTAGAAATCTTTCCTAATTGTCCTTAATCCGTTGTTCATCTTCCCTTGTAGAGAAACAACTGGGGGAGTCTTCCAAAAGCTTAGGGAAAGAGAAAGCTTGAAGAAGAGTAGGAAGCTCGTTTTGCTGTTGTTTTAGCTTAAGGTTGGTACTCCCAACTCTTCTAATCATCATGCATTTCATGGTAGTTGGCATACATGTAGGTTTTGTGCATGAATGCTTGGTTTTATGCTTTGGGTGTTTTAATGGTGAAATCCGTATTAATGTGATTAAGGGTTGAAAATTGGTGTTAAAACACTCTAAACATCATTAATATTGAGTAGGAACACTTTAGAATCGATTAGATTAAGTTTGGGGTTGAAAATCTAGAAATTCTAAGTGCAGACTCGTCCTTAGGGCAGGTGGTATCGATACTCGGGCTACCAATATTGATACTCATGAGTATATTTTGGCTTGTTGTTCAGGGGTATCGAACCTTGTTTTGATACCAAGGGTTTCCAGAAAATTTTATCGATACATGTATCGAAATAATCTTTTCCCTTTTTGTTGACTTTGACTTTAGTCTAGTGGTATCGATACTGGTATCGATACCTGTTTGTTTCGATACCCTCTTTGGGTGAGTATCGATACAGGGTGTTCCGATACCCTACTTAAAGGTATCGATACCCCTGTATATTTTGGGTAAGTTGAGTAGAGTTTTGGGCTCGGTGATCTTAATAAATAAATATTTTAATCTAAAAGCTATCGAATGAATCATCGAACTAAGATTGATAATCATAACCCCGAAAGACTTAAGTATGATAAGGATTAATATGTCTTGTTGTGATAGATCCTAGGTGGATCGTTTGTGTGGTTTGAGTCCTTTGTGTTGGAAATCCGGATATCCATAAGTGTTGCAATACGTCGAAGGCCATCCGATGTAACATTCCGGATGATGATTTGATGACTATCCCGAGTGTAGGATCCTGATGTTATGTGGATGCGGGCCTCATTCAAATATACTCGATGTGACATTTCGAGTATGGGATTTAGAGGATCCCGATGCTGTATGGACGCAGGCCTCAATCCTGGATGTAGGATCCCGATGCTGTGTGTACACAGGCCTCATCCTTGAGTATGGAATCCCGATGTTGTGTGGACGTGGGCCCTACTCGTAGTGTAGGATCTCGATGCTGTGTGGACGCGGGCCTCACTACCTTGTGTGCTTTGATTAATTTGTATATGCTGTGTGCGATAATATACTTCTCATTTATGTCATGTGTTAAGCAAGCATGCTAGACCATCATACCATGCATGTGATTTATATGCCATACTTTACTGCTTTGATATGCATGATGTTGGCCGAGTTTGGCGTATCCACTGAGCTTGTGTGGCTCAACGTTCGAAATCTGTTTTCGTGCGTAGGTTAGGTGAAGTGGGTTTCGTGGAGCATCTTCAAGGTTTGGACTTTCAGCATCGACCGTGTTGTCAGAGTACAATTATTAGATGTAGTGGGCTTAGTACTATGTTGAACCCTATATGTATTGTAACTCTGTTATTTTTATTGGGTCGAATGTTTTTAAATGGTCTGTAATATATTTTGGAGCTCCGATTTACTTTGAATTATTTTGGGTTTGTTTTAATTTAAATGGACTATGAAATTGGTTTTGGACTTTACGTGATTTTTATTATTGGACTTTTAAAGGAAATTTTAAAATACGAGTTTTGGTTCGGAGGCCCAATATGACATCCGGATCGGGTGTTACACGAATGCTCAGACACTACCATCTTGTCACTTAACAAAATTAATAATATTATTAATATCACTAATTATTTGCCTAATCAATTTTATTTAATTCTAAACCTAAATTAATGAATCAATTTCTAGGTTTTGATAGCAGATCAATTCGATACCAAGGTACATTCTTTAGGCCAACATCATGGTATGTCAAAACACCGACCATTTAGTGTATCCGAGGTATAAGATTTAAATGCTAACATTACTAAATTATCTCCCTATTTAATTAATTAATTAAAACAACTAATCCTAGAAGGCTCCAAATTATTTAACTAAATGTGAATTAAATGTCACCCTACAAATATACTACATGATTTTAAAAATTCAAACAAAGTAAATGAAAGCATAAATAAATAAATAAGACAATATATAAAGAAGACTAAGTTACTTTTATTAGAGACATGGGAGCTCAATTACACCAAGGATATAAAGGGACGTACAAGGCATAAATAAGAGAGACATGGATCAAATCAACAAAAACCGATTTTAGAGGTTGAATTAGACTTAATTAAGTTCAATTAATTCTAAAACTTAAAACCTTTAATTAAATTAAGGATTTAATCAAATTATTTCTAAGCTTAAAATTTAAATCAATCTTAATTAAAATCTAATTTGATAGAAATTTGGTTTAAAGTTCAATTAGGGCTAAATTAGATCTAATTAGATTAAATTAATTTTAAATTCAATCTTAGAAGTTAAATTAAATTCAATTGAGAACCTAATTAAATTATTTCTAAGCCTTAAAATTAAATTAATCCTAATTAGTATCTAAATTAATTAATTTTTGAGTTGAGGATTCAAATTGGGGTCAATTAGGGGCTAATTTGAATGAATTTTAAAGTTTTTAGGGCTAACTAGAGTGTTTGGGGACCAAAATAAAATACGATTCAAAGTTTGGGGGACCACGGGGGTAATTTCCCCAAATCATTCAAAAACACGCGGATCTGGGTTAACCCGGATTCGACCCTCATGACTAGCACCCTCAAAACGGCGTCGTTCCATTAAGGGATGACTACCCAAAGCCCGAGTTGACTCGGCCATTTGAACCAACCCCCCAACTCGGTTGACTCACTCAATCCTAAAACTCTCTCAACTCAAACATGATATTTCCAGAAAATCCCTCACTTTTTGGATCAAAACATCATGGTTTTGCTTGGTGTTCTTCATGTTCTTGGAAGAACTTGAAGAACATCAAAAACACTTCCCAGAACCGTCGCGCCGATCACCCCCAGATTCAAACTACCGGTCATCGACCACCTCCGACGAGTTTGTCGACGACCCTAGAAACTTCCGGACACCACTAAATCGATGCCAAAGGCCAATTCCGGCATCGACGAACTCACCGGGAACCTTAAAACCCCACAAAACTCATCCAAAACCTTTGTTTCCCCTCAAATCAGGCCAAAAAACACGCTTAAGTTCTCTAAAACTCCCTGATTTCACTCCAAGCAATAACTTATTCTACCCGAATTCGAATCTTGCCAGAAACTAAGTCTAAAACTAGACTCCAAGGATGTTAACAGAACCATACCAAAACTAAACCAAGCACAAAAGAAACAACAAGGAACGAATGTTACCTTCTTGCAACCCGTCCATCACCGTTACCCCTTTCGATTGAAGTTTTCCACGCTATTCAAGCTTTCAGACTTCCCCAATTTTCTATCTACCGTCCTCTTTTCCGATTCCAATCCTCCCTCTTCACTGATTCATCCTCCTTTTAAAAGATTTGAATTCACAATCCTAAACCAAATCAAATTCCCCCAAAAACTCTCAACTAATCCCCTCAATCCGAAAATCTCTCCCTCATCCTTATTTTTCTGTTTTTTTATTTTTTATTTATTTATTTTATTTTATTTCTAGTTATTTATCTTATTTTAAACACCAAAATTCGGGTGTAACACCAAATATAAATCACAAAACCCTAGTCGGCCATTTCTTTAAAACCCTCTCAAATCCGTTCGTTTTAACACCAAATTAAATGATTTCTTTGAGGGATTTTATTCTACTTATCAAGCCCTACACTATATCATCAAACGGTGCTTCATTAACCACAGTTTCTTCCTAATCCATAACCAAGGTAATTTTTCGAAAAACCTTATTTTCGTTTGATTATAGATTGTTAAAATTAAATTTTTGAACATATTTTGAATACTTATTGTATGGGTTTTCATAATCCTACAAAAAAAATTTCAAAATAAAAAATCTTTTCTTTCGAATATAAATCGATTTCATCATATTGGTTTTTCACAAAATTTCAAAATTTTGTTTTAAACGCTCAAACACCTTGAATTATTGATAAGTAGGATTGAAATAGGTTGTTAGAGCATACATGTTTTTAAGAAACTAATCCAAAATTTGTTTCTATCCTTAGATCATGGCACCGAAGAAACGATTTCATACCGAAGCTGGCTCTTCATCATCATCTCGTGTTTCACGAGTTGATATTGAAGAAGTCTTCGCAAAGAGTTTGAATATAAATCGTAGGATTGACAACTTCAATCTCTACCATAACCGCCCTCTCAAAAAGGAACGGTGTGTAGATGTTCAATTCATAACCTCACACAAGTTCCCTTTCAAATATTATGACAGAATCATCGATTGGAAGTTCTTAAGGTTTCTCACCCATACTGACAAGTTCTTTCCAACTCTTGTCCTTATATTTTATGTCAATGCCAAATGTATTCTATCTTCGGACAAGAGCAAAGTAGTGGCAATTGAGTCTTTCCTCATGGGAAAATCCTTTACTATTTTTGTCGATGTTTTTGGTCTTTAGGACAAGGATGTTGAGGATGAAGATTCTCTTGGTTCTTTCACCAGTTCGGTCACCTCACTTGATGTACACGATCGCTTTCTTCATCTTATCATTTCTTGGTGGATTCGTCCATCAAATGGTAGGTATTCTCGGATCCGTCAAGTTGATAGCTTTTGAATCAAGTTCTTTCGTGAGGGTATTCAACCCAATCTTGCTCAGATCGTCTTCTTAGACATCGTTTAGCATGTCCAAAACCGTATTACACCACTTGTCCAATCCTTTCCATATGCATGCATTCTCAGCACTATATTCTTGCATTTGGAAATCGATTGTTCTTTTGACAAGGTGGAATCTCTAAAAGAACTCATAGGTGAGACACTCTTAATCGTATCTATTTCTAATATGTCTCAAATGGTGAGTGGGTTCGAGGTGCTCCTCCTTCTCCTCCTCGTGCTCCCGTTGATCCAGAACCTTTTCACCAAGTTGATATGATGGCTTTTCTAACTACGAGATTCAACTCTTTAGATGTTCAGTTTCGTACTTTGAATGCTCGTTTGGATTCCATGGATGGAAGACTTGACACTATGTTGACTCAATTCTAATCGGGTTTCGATGCTATCAACACGAGGTTGACGGGCCTAGAGACTCAAGGATACTCCTTGCGAGTATCTCTTGAAGCTCTTCGTCATATCCAAAGACTCAACAATGCCGATGGTGATAGTAATGAGGAAGAAGACGAGGATGATGATGATGGACTTGATGATGATGACATGGCCGATGATTGATCTTAGATTTATCTTATGCTTTGCTATTGGCTTTTAGGACTAGTTATGTTTCCTTAAGCATTATGTTTGCATTCATATTAGAACTTATGCAATTAGTTATTTTTTTTATGCTTTGGCTTTATTATGTTGGATTTAGATTTATGTATTTTATGCTATGGATATTTTACGAATTATATTCTCTTTAATGTTATGATTGCTTTGATTATTGCCCTATCTTTCATTGATTTTGATCTAACAAAAAGGGGGAGAAATTTTGTGTTTTTAAGTTTAGGAAACCATAATCAATTTATCTTTTTAAAATAATGCACATATTAAGGGGGAGTCTTCAAAAGTTTCAAAGTTTTGAAATCCAAAATCCTGATTTAAACTTAAAATTTTTCAATGGTTTTGTTATATCAAAAAGTGGGAGATAAAACTAAATTTGATATTGATATAACAAATAAGTTTAAAGACCCATTTGAAATAAATTTTTAAGTCCCTAAGTCAAACTTTTGATTTTAAGTCAAACCAAGAACTTTGAAATAACATTATAAGTGTTTTTCATACGAGGGTATCGATACCCTAAGGACAGGTATCGATACACCTGGATTTTTAAAGCTTTGTTCTTGAGATTAAGAACAGGTATCGAAACAAGGTTCGATACCATTTTTCACTGTCAACACATGTTTTGAACCTGGTATCGAAACAACTTCGTATATTTTTAATTAATTTTAAAATATTTAAAATTATGACTCCAAGTATCGATACTGGTATCGATACACCCTTTAATCCCCAACGACTATTTTAGCATTTAATGAGTCGACCGTTGGTGGCAGTTAAAATTTGATTGATGGTTAGCCTGTATCGAAACAAGGTTCGATACCCAACTTCACAGTTTCTTTTGGTAACGAAGCATGTATCAGTACCATCTCTATTAAATGTACAACAACCCTTTCTATTCTTAGTCTGATTCGAAACAGGTAGCCCGTGTTTCGATACCACCTACTGCAGAGTGCATTTATGATGGAAAGATGAAGTCTCAACGGCCATATTTACATTCTCAACAACTACAACGGTTAAAAATCAATAAGAAGGTATAAAATGAAGCATTTTCAACAGCATTAAAGACTATTGAACCTCAAGCAATATCCAAGCACACCAATCCAACTCAAAGCATTTCATTGCATATTCTTGCTCCCAACTCTTGTAATTTCACTTTGATCTTTTGTAATCTGAGTTTGGGGAGAGTTTGTTTGTAATTTGGGCAATATATTTCTTATGAGAGAATTTTTATTTGCCTATTTTCCCTTTTATTATCTTGTGAGGATTGAATCAATTCTTGGGTAGAAGAATTGATTCGAATTGTAACGGTTATCACTTGAACCGAGAAAAAGGTCGAATTCATTAGTAAATTGGTTTCAAAATCCTTAGTGGAAGCTAAGGTAGTGGATGTAGAGCTTGTTCGAAGCTTGAACCACTATAAATATTGTATCTTTTAAATTCTAACATTTTACCGAAAATTTCCAAATCAAAATTTTTATTGCCAATTCACCCCCTCTTGGCCATACTTCAAGATCGATCAACTCAACATATACCTTATATTAAAAATTATTAAAAAATTAAATTTTAAATCATAACTCTAATTTCTACCCCTAAACTAGACCTAACAAACTTGATCTGAGACCTGAAAACCGAATCGATTTACCGAATCTAGACCCGAATGGATGACCTGATTTTGAATCAAAACCGATTCGAACTGAAACCAATCCGAATTTTAGTTGAATCAAAAATAGGCTCGAATCGATTTTCAATCGAACTAAATGGACCTGAACTGATTTTCGCTCAAACCGATTTCACCTGAATCGGAAACAACCCAAAATGAAGAAAATATATTAAAATAAATAAATAAATCATGTGAACTGTGGGACGGTTCAAAAAAAAAACAAATATACATATTATATTGTAATAACCCATTTCTACCCAAATAAATTCATCCACCAACCAAGCCCACTATACACTACAAGCCCAACTCAAAAATAAAATAAACCCTAGATCTAAAAAGACAGAACCCTAGCCACCTTAACCCTCTGCCGCCGCCGCCACCAGCGACCACTCAAATCCGAGCGTGAGATGCACGCGCTCTCTCATTGGATCTTCAAGCCGGCCACCGCCCAAGCACCGCCCCACTGCCTTAGTCACTTCGGATCTGCAAGATCAGAGAAAGATTTAAGTTTTTATAATATTCTAATGTAATATTTTAAACATAAAATGTGGGTACATAAACCCACATAAAAAATCTTGTAAACGGAGAGTTTTTTCGAACAAGAAATAGAAAAAGAGAGGATACATTCGGAGAAAAAAAATAAGAAAAACAATACCAATATTCGAAACTAATCGGAAAAGAGAAAGGAGAAACCGAGAGCAAATCGGCAGTAAAAAGAAAAGGTAAAAGAACCGAAAATCACTTATCTTTCTCCTTAGATCTAGGCTTGCATGCTTGCGTTCTTGAAAAATCGACCCCAGATCTACAATCTTCGCGTTGAAATGAACCGGAAAAGATCTACCTTTTCGATTTCCGACCACCGGTGCGGCGGCCGACGGCCGTGTGCGGCGGACGGAGGCTGGCCGGCCGGCCCTTGCTTCAGAGAAATACATGAACATCAAAGAGATGCTTTGATAAAATGAAGAGCAAATGAAATTTTAAGCCAAAAAAGGGGTATTTATATTAGATACAAAACGACGTCGTTTTGCCGTTGGATACCCACGCCCGATCCGACAACCCGGCCCAAACCCGCGTTCAACCCGGATGAAGGGGAAAATTACGCGTGAAGCCCCTGCAGTTTTCAATATCCTTTGTTTCGGCTTTCTAGTTCACAGTTTATTTCAATTTAGCCACTAATTTCGTTATTTAATCCTTTATTATATTTATTTTATGCAATTAGGTCCCTGTTTATATATTTTTAGTCCCTTTAATTCTATTTTCTTGCAGATTTGCCTCCCCTAATATTATTATTATTAGTTTTACTAATATTATAATTATTATTATTATTATGGTTGTTAATATTATGTTGTTCTCATATTTTATTTATTACTATGTTTATTATTATTATCATATAGATTTTTTTGCTTGACTTTTACTATATACCTTATTAATATATTACCATATGTTTATACTTTTTACTATATTTGTTTTAGTTAATATATATATTATAATTTTAACTTTTATTATAATATATATTTCCATATAAACATTATTCTGTAACTATTATATGTATAGTAACTATGTAGTAACTATATATATCATATATATTTATGTAACTATATAAACATATAGTAACTATATATATTTATGTAAATTATTCTAGGTTATTATAATTATCTTTATTTTTTTCTTTATTATTATCATATTTGTTGCTATATTTGTCTTTTATATAATTATCTCTTATTTTTATTACGATATTAATATTATTGTTATTATTATTATTAGTTTTTATTTATTATGCTTATTATCATAATTATATATTATGTTTAAATTATGTCTATATTTATATAATTACCATAAATACATATTATTAACGTTATTATAAAAACTATATTAATATGTTACTATATTATTATTATATTTATCACTTTAATGTAAATTATTCTAACAAAGTTTCTTTTATAAGCTTTCCACGTTTGTTTTTATTTTTCTTTTTAATTATTTTATTTGGCTTCATATGATATACATGCATGTAGCTATATACTTTAGTATTATATTTAATTCAAATTTATTTATGTTGTTATATAATTGTGCTTATATTTTATTATAAAATATTATCCCGATGTATTCTATTAGGAGTAGCATCCCGTTCTTCGGGTGTTATCTCTTTTGAATCGTCGTGGATATTAGGATACGCATTTTAAATTAAAAATTAATTTAATTTAAATTTTATATTTTCTTAAAAATTACGATGTGAACCTTTAGGTACCAATTTTTGGGCGTTATGGGGGTGATAATCCTTCCCCAAACGTAACCAACTCCCGAACCCATCTCTGGTTTTGTTTTCTCGGTGTTCGATCCATCTTTTTGAACGATCGATGGCGACTCCAACCGGTTAACTGATTTTTAAATTAAAACGGTATTCCAATAAGAGTGACTTCCTGTTCTTCAGATGTCATCTTCTGGGATACCGAATTTTCAAATATTCCCGCGGATTTTTAAATCTAAATATTCCAATGAGAGTGTCATCCTGTTCTTCAGGTGTCATCTCTCGGGATACCGAAATTTTAAATCCCACCAAGCTTTTGAACCATTAAATTGTTTTTTAAATATTTTCAAAAAAGGGTCGCTACAGATGGCGACTCCACTGGGGAAAATTTTTAAAGAGGAGTTAAGCCTTAGTTTGGTTCGCATCATAATTTTTAAGAAAATGTAAAATTCGATTTGAATTAATTTTTAATTTCCATTTGCATTAGATTAAGAACCCTTAAGTGGGAATGGTTACTTCGCTTCGTGGGGTCTTCACCTCCGTATAGTGTTGTAATTCATTTTCGGAATTATGGTCCTTATATTTCGTGGGGTCCTTACCTCCGTATAAATAAGGTTCATATTCCCCCGAATCGATGTCTTCAGCGATAGTTCGGGTACCGCTTATTTTAGAACCGAAACGCATATAGTGAAGCCTAGAAACTTACCTTTTCAAAACCATAGCGTTATGCTGTCCGTTTAGAAATACCCTTTAGGTTATCTTTTATATATGTGTTTTACTTGCTTGTTGGATATTATTTGCTTTTTACTGTTTTTTTGTTATTCCATTATGTTATTTATTTGTGTATTATTTTTGGATTAACTACTAACTCGTTTTCTTTTTTTTATTTGTTTTCTTTTTGCATCCTTTTCACATATCATTTCATGCATATGGTGTTGATTCAAAAGTACATTCAAGAAGATGCTCAATTACGGATGAGAGATTCTGTATCAACAAGGGTGCTAACGTTACAGTATGGGGGTGGTCTGAATTCCTGCAAATGAAAAAGAAATGGCTTATCGAAAGACCACGAGTCAAAAATCGTGAAGCCTACTTTAATCATTTCAAAACAGAATAAATTTGATGAGCTAAGAGACATATGGAAGAATTGTGACTCAGATTCGAAGGAAGCCTTACATCAAGAATTTAGTGACATGGAACTGTTACTTAATGTCCAAACCGATGCACACATGTTCCGAGCCTTGACGCAGTTTTGAAATACAGGGTACTGTTATTCTACAACAAGCACGAGTGGTAGCCCACCATATCCAGAATCTAGCGAGGAAAGCCTACGAATTAAAGAAGTGTGCAAGCTTTGGGACGCTACTAGGGCCCCATGACCACATGTTACTACAAGACACAGAATCTCAAGCGTACAGGCTAACCCCTATCTGTAATTAGCGTTATGACGACTTATTGTGATCAGGACCTCTTTATCTTAATGAAAATCTTTTTTTTATGTTACTTAAGAATCAACACCTCCATTGCATTCATTTCAACCTGACATTTAAATTATACAGTTTTTCTTGCACATATCACCTAGAATGAATCAAATTAATTAGTTGTGCATATGTCATGTCAGAATCTAAGTTGTATCATTGCGAAACGTGTTTAAAGATCAAGATCATGGAAGATAAAGTGGCCAATTTGGAACAAGGACAGAAGGATCTCGAATCTCGCATTGATCAAGCTGAACAAAGTATCAATCGAAATATCAGTCAATAGATTTCCCAAGTTCAAACAACGCTCCTGGCTCAAATTACTGCACTATTGCGCAAAGGAAAAGTCGTAGAAGACTTTACCGAGGAAGAAGAGGATACCATTACAGCGTCTCATGTTAAGGTTCAAACTGAAACATCAACACCTCAGAAAAAGGTATACTTCAATACTTTGGGGGCATCTGTTAGCCAGCCAGAAGGAGCGACCATGAAGCATTCGATTGACCTGGATACATTACAGGATGAAGAAATACCAGACCGAGATTTGGTGGAAAAGATCAGAACTGAAGTGGAAAGTAAAAGTGAAGAAAGGTTTCGTCTCTTCGCAGAACGGCTTAAGGCTTCCTTGGGAATAAGTGAACAAGGAAATGAGGCTAATGACTTAAGCCTCGTATCAGATTTAATACTCCCGTCAAAGTTTAAGACTCCAGATTTTGATAAGTATGACGGAACTACATGCCCATCGGCTCATATCACCATGTATTACAGGAAGATGGCACCCTTTGTAAAGAATGAAAAGTTACTGATTCATTGCTTTCAGGAGAGTTTGACGGGGTCTGCAATGCGATGGTACACGCAGCTCAGCCGAGACCACATTAAGTCATGGGGTGATCTCTCAAAAGCTTTCATGCATCAATATAAACATGTAACAGATCTGATCCCAAATCAGTTCATATTACAAAGCCTGGAACAGAAACCAAATGAGAGTTTTTGTGAATACGCTCAACGATGGAGAAAACATGGCAGCTCAAGTTCAGCCCTCGATTCAAGAAAGAGACATTACTCCTATGTTTTTGGATACTTTAAGAGGAGTCTTGTATGATAGACTGATAAGCCACGCTACTGCCAGCTTTGCGAATGTAGTAAGGACTGGAGAATACATTGAAGATGCAATTAAGAAGGGGAAGATAAATGATCCTTATAATGCTACCTCTCGTAAGGAAGAAGATACTCACATTCATATGGTGGGTTCTCACTCAACCAGTCAGCTTCAAAGCCAATTCTCACTTCCATCAAAACCTACGAAGGTGCTTCATTCGATTTCTATGACTTACACTGAGTTGCTCCCTACACTAGTTGAGAGGAAACTGTTAACTCCTGTCCAATCCAAACCGAAGAATCCTCCCTATCCTGAGGGATATGATTTTAATGCAACATGCAACTATCATATAGGGAGTACGGGGCACACAACAGAGAATTGTGGAGCTTTGAGAAACAAAGTTCAAGATCTGATTATAGCTGGTATTTTGAAATTCGAATGACAAGTTTTTGGAGAGATAATCTCTCTATTTTGATACTTATCTGTTGATTCCTTGTATATTATCCTGAAATAATACGTCGAATCAACTTTGTCAGTTTCTGCCTTGAAATAGTAAAGATCCTTTTGTAAGGGTATATGACGTGTATGAAAATTTTCATCTTAATGAAAGCTACATCTTTGTTCCTTTACGGCCACTCTTATGAATGATTAATCAAGCATACACGATGAGAATCATATGAGATGATCGAGCATTTTTGGGGCATCATTACCCAGGAAGAAACAAAGATCTCATGTACATACAAGAGTTCAAATTCAAATATACAGGAGAAGACAAAGGACTTGAAAAAATACAATTCTTTTGGTGAAAAATGATACCAAATGAAGTCACTTGACTTAGAAGATTGAACAACGATTAAACAATATTTTTTGGGGCAAATATTCATTGGGGCAGGAGAATGGTGGCAGATGATAGTCCCAAGACGAAACCTACCTGATCAAAAAAGTGACGACATGAAAAGGAAAAGATTTAAGGAATTGCATGCATCTATGCATCCTCATTAATAGTGAGAATAATATTTTTCATGACATATCCATCTTTGCATCATACTCATGCATCATCTTCAACGTGAACCTTTGTACAGGATTTTGAACAGATAATGTCCAAGAGGATAACTTTGTGAAAGAATTTTGTGCATCTCTGCAGCAATCAAGAAGACACAAGCTTGGGTGTCATATGCCATGATTATTGTGAAAAAGGAAGGGAGGAATCATCCAATGTCGAGTCGTCATCAATGACAAGACTGTTTGATGTCAAGACGGATAGAATCGAGACATCATTTTACAGAATATTTTCTAAACAAATTTCTTAATTCGATCCTTTTTTAAGGATACATTTTGATGTCAAGACGGATAGAACCGGGGCATCATTCTAACCGAATTTCTTAATTCGGTCCTTTCTTAAGGATACTTTGTCGAAAATGAATTTCTTAATTCGGTCCTTTCTTAAGCATACTTTGTCGAAAACGAATTTCTTAATTCGGTCCTTTCTTAAGGATACTTTCTCAAAAACGAATTTCTTAATTCGTTCCTTTCTTAAGGACACCTTTTCGAAAATGAATTTCTTAATTAGATCCTTTCTTAAGGAAACTTTTTCGATCCTTTCTTAAGAAAACCTTTACAGTCGAATTTATTAATTCGATCATTTCTCAATAACACTTTTGAAAATTCAAATTTTTGATCTAAATCCTTTCATAAGGATGTTTTTCTTAAAACTGAATACGATCCTTTTAAAAGGAGATTTTTCTTAAAATCGAATTCGATAATTTCAAAAGGAGGTTTTTCTTAAAACCAAACTTGATCCTTTTAAAATGAGGTTTTTCTTAAAACCAATTTTGATATCCTTCCATAAGGATACCAAATGATTGACAAAAGATGAGAGAGACTATTCAAATGTCCATTAAATCCATTTTCACAAATGGTCAAAAGAAAATAAATCTTTTGAAAAAATCCAATCTCTTGATTGGTACAAACTGATTGTACTCAGGGAAATGGTACAACTAGCCCGGAGCAAACGGCTACCGGTAAAGGCAATCCAAATCTGTTAATCCCTGTGCATTTGGGAAAAATGTAAGAGAAGATCAAATGATTGATCAAGTTAAGGACCATTCAAATGTCCACCAAATCCATTTTCGCAAATGGTCGAAGGAAGATAAATCATTTGGAAAAATCCAATCTCTCGATTGGTACAAACTGATTGTACCCAGGGAAATGGTACAACTAGCCCGGAGCAAACGGCTACCGGTAAAGGCGATTCAAATCCGTTGATCCCTGTGCATTTGGGAAAAATGCAAAGAAGATCCACGAGCCAAACCGAGGAGATATGATATTCAAGAATCACAAGTGAATTTGAATCTACAAAATAGAGAAGAAAGAACTCATGATTGCAAGATGAATATTCCAAGTAAGAAGAAGCAACAAACTAAAGATTCGAGAGAAGAATCAACCAGAAGACCAACAAACTAAAGATTTGAAAGGAGAATCAACCGGAAGATTCCATTGCAAGAAGAACCAACAATATCAAGACTCAAGAAGAGAGCCAATCCAGAAGTTCTATACAGGAAGAACTCACAGTATGAAAGACTTTATATAGGAAAAGTTTTTATCAAAAAAGTTCTATATAGGGAGAACTTACAAGATTCTACGACAGGAAGAATCTCCAATAAGAAGTTCTATATAGGAAGAACTCAAAGTGCAGAGATTCTATGAGAGCAAGAATCTCCAGCGAGAAGTTCTATATAGGAAGAACTCTTGAAATCCAAAACGCGAAAGATTCTATGAGAGCAAGAATCTCCAGCGAGAAGTTCTATATAGGAAGAACCTTTGAAGATGCGAAAGATTCTATGAGAGCAAGAATCTCTAGCAAGAAGTTCTACGACAGGAAGAGCACTTGGGATTGAAGACACAAAAGATTCTATATAGGAAGAATCTACAATGAGAATTTCATTACAGGAAGGACTCTCAACTTAAGACGCAGGAGGTTCTATATAGGAAGAACTTTCAGCATTGACATCTGAAGATGAGAAGACAACACAAGAAGGATTCGCAATATAAAAACTCTGCCGAAGACAAGCAAGACTCTATAGAGGAAGATATCTGCTCGTATAGGCACCTGATGGAAGAACGAACAAGGAAGAAGATGCAGGTCCGAAGTTCCAGTTTTGAAGAATTTTGTTCTGGAGCAGCAAAGAAGATCAAGAGAAGACCAAGAAGAGGCAGTGGTCAGACGAAAGAAACCCAACCTTACCAACAGTACCCTAACCTTACCCAAAAGAACCCTCACCATTCCAAAAATGAACCCTGAAACCATAACAGGTGAAATGGGTTATTCTTCATCTTTGCTCTATTGCCGTTACACAACAATGAGCAAAGAGGGGCAGCTGTAATAACCCATTTCTACCCAAATAAATCCATCCACCAACCAAGCCCAGTATACACTACAAGCTCAACCCAAAAATAAAATAAACCCTAGATCTAAAAAGACAGAACCCTAGCCACCTTAACCCTCTGCCGCCGCCGCCACCAGCGACCACTCAAATCCGAGCGTGAGATGCACGCGCTCTCCCATTGGATCTTCAAGCCGGCCACCGCCCAAGCACCGCCCCACCGCCTTAGTCACTTCGGATCTGCAAGATCAGAGAAAGATTTAAGTTTTTATAATATTCTAATATGATATTTTAAGCATAAAATGTGGGTACATAAACCCACATAAAAAATCTTGTAAACGGAGAGTTTTTTCGAACAAGAAATAAAAAAAGAGAGGATACATTCGGAGAAAAAAAATAAGAAAAACAACACCAATATTCGAAACTAATCGGAAAAGAGAAAGGAGAAACCGAGAGCAAATCGGCAGTAAAAAGAAAAGGTAAAAGAACCGAAAATCACTTATCTTTCTCCTTAGATCTAGGCTTGCATGCTTGCGTTCTTGAAAAACCGACCCCAGATCTACAATCTTCGCGTTGAAACGAACCGGAAAAGATCTACCTTTTCGATTTCCGACCACCGGTGCGGCGGCCGACGGCCATGTGCGGCGGACGGAGGCTGGCCGGCCGGCCCTTGCTTCAGAGAAATACATGAACATCAAAGAGATGCTTTGATAAAATGAAGAGCAAATGAAATTTTAAGCCAAAAAAGGGGTATTTATATTAGATACAAAACGACGTCGTTTTGCCGTTGGATACCCACGCCCGATCCGACAACCCGGCCCAGACCCGCGTTCAACCCGGATGAAGGGGAAAATTACGCGTGAAGCCCCTGCAGTTTTCAATATCCTTTGTTTCGGCTTTCTAGTTCACAGTTTATTTCAATTTAGCCACTAATTTCGTTATTTAATCCTTTATTATATTTATTTTATGCAATTAGGTCCCTGTTTATATATTTTTAGTCCCTTTAATTCTATTTTCTTGCAGATTTGCCTCCCCTAATATTATTATTATTAGTTTTACTAATATTATAATTATTATTATTATTATGGTTGTTAATATTATGTTGTTCTCATATTTTATTTATTACTATGTTTATTATTATTATCATATAGATTTTTTTGCTTGACTTTTACTATATACCTTATTAATATATTACCATATGTTTATACTTTTTACTATATTTGTTTTAGTTAATATATATTATAATTTTAACTTTTATTATAATATATATTTCCATATAAACATTATTCTGTAACTATTATATGTATAGTAACTATGTAGTAACTATATATATCATATATATTTATGTAACTATATAAACATATAGTAACTATATATATTTATGTAAATTATTCTAGGTTATTATAATTATCTTTATTTTTTTCTTTATTATTATCATATTTGTTGCTATATTTGTCTTTTATATAATTATCTCTTATTTTTATTATGATATTAATATTATTGTTATTATTATTATTAGTTTTTATTTATTATGCTTATTATCATAATTATATATTATGTTTAAATTATGTCTATATTTATATAATTACCATAAATACATATTATTAACGTTATTATAAAAACTATATTAATATGTTACTATATTATTATTATATTTATCACTTTAATGTAAATTATTCTAACAAAGTTTCTTTTATAAGCTTTCCACGTTTGTTTTTATTTTTCTTTTTAATTATTTTATTTGGCTTCATATGATATACATGCATGTAGCTATATACTTTAGTATTATATTTAATTCAAATTTATTTATGTTGTTATATAATTGTGCTTATATTTTATTATAAAATATTATCCCGATGTATTCTATTAGGAGTAGCATCCTGTTCTTCGGGTGTTATCTCTTTTGAATCGTCGTGGATATTAGGATACGCATTTTAAATTAAAAATTAATTTAATTTAAATTTTATATTTTCTTAAAAATTACGATGCGAACCTTTAGGTACCAATTTTTGGGCGTTATGGGGGTGCTAATCCTTCCCCAAACGTAACCAACTCCCGAACCCATCTCTGGTTTTGTTTTCTCGGTGTTCGATCCACCTTTTTGAACGATCGATGGCGACTCCAACCGGTTAACCGATTTTTAAATTAAAACGGTATTTCAATAAGAGTGGCTTCCTGTTCTTCAGATGTCATCTTCTGGGATACCGAATTTTCAAATATTCCTGCGGATTTTTAAATCTAAATATTCCAATGAAAGTGTCATCCTGTTCTTCAGGTGTCATCTCTCGGGATACCGAAATTTTAAATCCCACCAAGCTTTTGAACCATTAAATTGTTTTTTAAATATTTTCAAAAAAGGGTCGCTACATATATAGAGTGTGATATAGGGTGTAAAAATATAATTTGGTCTGAAACTCGATTGAAAGATCTCTTGTTATCCCGATATTGACCTGATTCAAAATCAATCGACCTGAAATAACCGAACCGAAAATCAATCGACTCAATCTGATACCTGAATCGAAATCAACATAGACCCAAACTAAAATAAAAAATTTGAACATAACCCGAACCGATCCAAATTTAAATTAATTATATTCATAATCGAAATGACCTGAACCAAATCCGAAGAGATTGACCCGCTAACACCTCTACCCGAAACCTATAAATTTTAGGCCAAGTACAAATAGTATCATAATCTGATTAGGGAACAATCTTGTAGAAATACATCAACGCTGGCCTTCCTAGTAAAACTTGAATTATTCTTACTTTGTGGACTTTTAAATAACTGAAAATTCTTCATAAATCTACCCTTAGTTTTTTTAAGGAACTGTTTAGGGTTTTCGAGCTTTGGTAGCATTAAACATGGAAGCGGCAAGGCCAAGACGAAAAGGGTGCGGTCGAAAAAAGATTGAGATTAAGAAAATAGAGAACCAAAGGAAACTATGGGTGGCTTTTTCGAAACGGAAAAAGGGTTTGCTAAGCAAAGCTATTCAGTTGTCAAGGCTGACTGGGGAAGACATCGGCGTCATCATAGTTTCGGAACAGGGTAGGGTTTATACTTCCGACAGTGCCGAAGCAGTCGTTCATCGTTATCTGTCCATCGTTAAAGATAAAAACCACGACACCGATGTCGATGCCAGTGCCGTTACTCATCGTCATCGGTCTCGAAGAATTTTGAAGGAAAGTGACGATAGTAATGAGACGATAATATCAAAATTCAAACTCTTATCTATCGAAAGGGGAGCCTCAACCGTTACGGCGGACGACGGTGACGTCGGCTACGGGGAAGAACATGCTTTGAACCCGTCGGTGGATATTTTGAAGATCAAAGATGAGGAGATTAAAGGCAAGGTTTGCTTGATTGATCTAAATAAAATTCCAGATGATGATTAGATAAGCTTTCCTTGAAACCAGCTAAAGGGTTTTTATATTGATTCTTCATCTGTTACAATTTTTTTTTGAAAATTTACTTAGGCTGATTTAGTTTTAATCTCTTGAGTATTGTTTTTATTAACATTGTAAATAAGTTTTTAGTTTTTATATTGCATAAGTGGATTATATTTTATTTTATAAATCATTTTTTTATATTTTAGTCGTTAATTCGATTTCATAAGTATTTAAGTTTGTGTGTTTTGAATAAACTTGTCGGTTCGAGAATTGTTGTAAATCTAGTTTAGGGTTTAGGATTTAGGGTTTAAGGTTAAGGTTGTAGTTAGGGTTTAGAGAATTAAGAGTAAAATATATTTTTTAAGATATATGATTTAGGTTTTAAGATATAAAAATTAGGATTATAATTTAAAATTAAATTTTAAAGAAATTTTAAGGTGAGACATGAAGAGACATAATTAGAGTACAAAATATTTTTACTTCTCGAGAATAGTAGTCTTTGAAGTTTTTTACCTGTTGTTTTGTGTTTCGTTTTTTTATAGTAATTTATAATCGAAAGACATTCAAACTTGAATCTTATAAGGTAGTATGTGTTTATACTATCATTTCTTTTTTGAATAAAACCTAACCTTAATCCTTAAACTCTAAATTATAACCACAAACCATAAATTCAATCAATAAACCCTAAATTCAATCAATAAACACTAAAATTCATAAATTCTAAAACCTAAACTTAAACCTTAAAATTAAAGCGCTCATAAAAATACTATCTATGTATGAGATAACAATTCTATAAACGAATTTATATTTTAATATAGATTTAGGATTCATATTTAAAATTAAATTCATAGAAATTACAAATATATATCTATGCTAATGAAAAATTATTAGATGAACCATGTTCATCACGTCATCTGTGGTCTCAATTAATCAGGACCATTCATCTTAATTTTTTTCAAGGTGAATCATCACCTCTTTCCTACATGTAATTACTGGGTGAACATTATTAGTTAGTTAGCTAAAGATGAGCCTTCTTGATTGTTTGGATTATAGATGACGTGGTGAACAGGGTTTACCAAGTAATCTCTCACGCGGATGATTTGGTGAAACAAAGAAGTTGGAATACCCTACTAAAAATAAGGTAAAAGTATAGGTACTAATGCAGCATTTAACATCGTGGGTTGAATTTATTTTTCTTGACTCCTCGTGGGTTCACACATCCAACGGCATGCAAAGCGTGACAAATCCAACGTCTGGTACCCGTAAGTCAAGCCATGGCAGCTGGGGACAAACGAAATCCTTTATATACTACTTCCTTTCTTCTTCCTCCACATGATCTAATCAGGCATTTGCATGCAGAAATGAGGAAGCCTTGTTGCGACAAGAAAGAGACGGACAAAGGAGCTTCGTCTCTGCTAGAAGACCAGAAGCTCACCGGTTACATTCTTAAACATGGCGAAGGCTGCTGGTGTTCTCTTCCTCAGGATGCAGGTCTGTTCCTCCAACACCATTTCATCTCCACACAAACACAGACATGTCTTCTCTTCTCTTCTTGTCTTGGACGGCATGAAACTAACAGACACGTATGTTTGACTGTTCTGTAGGGCTGCTTCGTAGCAGCAAAAGTTGTCGATTGAGATGGTTCAACTACCTGCGCCCTAACCTTAAAGGAGGCAATTTTGGCGAAGACGAAGAGGACCTGCTCATCAAACTCCATGCTCTTCTTGGAAACAGTTACCGAATTTATGTTCTTTACGATATTACCAGAGATTTATCACGGTTATGGACATAAAATATAATGTTGTAATTATTACGGATATCACGATTATAAATTTTCTTAATAACGAATGTTATTACGGATATAACCATTATGGATACTGCATTTTGAATGATATTATCATTGTTTAATTGCTCAGGTGGTCATTAATAGCAGGAAGGTTGCCAGGAAGAACAGACATCGAGGTGAAGAATTACTGGAACATTCACTTGAAAAGGAAACTTTTGCTGATGGGAATCGACCCCGACAATCGCCGCTCGTTTCTCCCTCCTGTAATAACCAGACCAAATGTGTCACACCAACACTTAAACCCTAATCCCACCGCTCCTTCGGAGGTCATCGCCACTTCTTTGCCGGACTTGAATCTCGATCTTACGATTGCTCCTCCGGTTGCCGATGAAAAGCTAGCACTTATATAACCTCATATTTATAGTATGACGTTACGTTTAAATTTATTTGCAATCGAATGTGATAACATCTGTTATCTCTGCAATGGATTTTCGTAAGGGTCTGTCGTCTAGAATCGTGAGTCATGTTCTTCTGATTTATCATCAGATTATCAAGTTTTTAATATACATTTTCAGTAAAATAATTGTCCTATAACCACATATTATTATGCATTAGTAAGTAGTAACATTTACTAAGGTGCATGTAACCACATATTACTATGTGTTAGGTCTTTTTTTTTTTGGGTAAAAATTCTCTGCCTCTTCGTCATACTTTCATCCATGCCTCCTGTTGAATTTCTTTTAAAAAATTAAATTTTAAACTCTAACCCTTATTTTTTACATCTTAAACCCTATACCCTAAAAAATATATTATACCGGTCTACCCATAATTTCCTAAACTCTAACCATAATCCCTAACCTTAAACCCTAAATCCAACGGCTTAAACCCTCTAATTTAAAGCGAAGGCACGAATGAAGGCATGAGAAAGAGGTAGACGATTTGTACCTTTTTCTTTTTCCCAAAATTTTTTGATATAATTACATTTAAGGTCATTCCTAGTTTAAATAATAGTAAAATAAAGATTTTGTCTCACCCAAATTCTATATTTAAAGACTTAATGGACACAATTGCCCCTCTCGATGTTTAAATTCTAGTTCCGTCCTTAGAATTCACCTCTTAATTTTTTTTTGATAAAGCATACTCTTACTTTTACATAGAGGAAGAAGGGGGAGACTCTAGGTGAAAGGATATTCAAGTTGGATTTTAAACTCAAAATTTAAGAGAAAATGATAAGAACACGTGAATAACACTAACCAACTGACCGTCAATACTTATTCGATTCACCTCTGAATCTTGATTGCGGATTCAAATTATAAAATTAATAATATATTATAATAGTTTATTGCTTTTTGAGTAATATACAATAATTTATATAAAAATATGATATAATATGCAAATGTATGGTCAGTGACGGAGTTACGTAGCTACACATATTTTTTATATAATTTTTAAATTTAATTTATTTTTTATTTTTAAATATTTATATTTTATTTTGATTCTAAATCTTGATTCCGTCTATATGTGGATATGAGAGTGTGAGTTTGTAAAAAAAAAATCAATATATAACCTTAAAATATAAACTTTAGACCTTAAACTCTAAATCTTAAACAAATTAAGTCGTAAAATTTAAGTTTTAAACTAAATTTTTAACCCCTAAAACAGAAAAAATATCAAATAATTTTTCGTATAACAAAATACAATTTAAATAAATATTTAATCCAATATATTTTTGTGAGAAAACGAAAGCCACGTCTATAGGTTCCATATCCATCCATTTGAGATGCAATTTATGAAACTTCTAAATATATATTTTATTGTGGAAGGTTTAGCCTTAGGTATTGGAAAGAAAGGAGAAATATATGAATGTGTAAGCTAAGCCTAACAAGCTGGAGAAATTATTATACGTTATCGGTTCATCACATTATTTATAATTTTATTTGTTTAGATTTATTCATTTAATAATCGATATATAGAAAAGATATAAAAATTCACCTTAAAAAATAATATAGAAATTTATTCTTGAATGAGACCATAGATGATAATGGGTCATACCCATCTAATAACTTTTTTAACAAGTGAATATTTTTTTTGAATTAGCTACAGTATTTACAGTAGTATCTGTTCTAAAGTATACTTTCAATCATTGGATATTGATCGCTCAATCACTATACTAACATTATTGGTGCTTGAACCCGTAACTTTTAAAAACTACTGATACAAGATGAGATCATAAATGATAATAGATCAGAACCATCTAATAATTTTTCAACACGTAATTTTTTGAATCAACTATAATATTTACAGTAGTATATGTTCTAGGGTATACTCTTAATCATTGGATATTAATCGTTCGATCACTATGTTGGCATTATTGATGCTCGAACCCGTAATTTGTAGGAACTACCGAAACAAGATACACTAAGAGGATGAAATTACTATATTTACCACAATGGGTGCATGAAAAATGTAGTCTCAACCCAACATTCAACTGATTGACTCATGCAATAGTGTGACTTTGCATTTGGTAGTAGTTGCTTCACGTGATCATTTGATTGTCACCAACTAGCAGTCCAGCTCCCAAGGACTGCACTACTATGTGTACCTGGTTCAGCCACGGTCACAACAACAACTACTTAAACATTGACAACGCCTACACATTATTGTCAACGTGGTGAAATCGGGTGTAAATTATCTGTTATTTTATTATGATTTTATTAATATTTTTATTTTAAATTAATAAATTTAAAATTTAGAATTTAAAGGAAACATAAAAAAAAACATAATTAAGGAATAAAAGATTTTTATTACATGAAATAAAAGGATGAATCATGTTAGATATCATTAAATTTTAAGTTTAATATCAATTATAGTGTTGAACTAAAAATTAATAATGGCTTTGAATTTGTGCGGGTACAATCTGATTCGATAAGTGCTATTGAAGCGATAAAAGATCCGGACGCAAGCCATAGCTCCATCTCTCTTGTCTAAGTCATCTCAATTTTACACAAACGAGATTGGGTAGTCGATTTCACATGGATTCCACGCGAAGCAAATCAGGTTGCTGATAATTTGGCTAGAAATGCCACTTTGACTCACTACAACTTTACTCTCCACGAAGCCCCCGGATTCTATCAAGGACTTACTTATCAGAAATATTGACGGTCCCCCTACTGTAAGACTAATGCTATGTAATCTAGTCTATTAGCTTCCACTTTAATTCAAAAAAAAAAAATTAATAATGTTTTAACATTGAACTTTAATTCAGACTTTAATTATATCGTTGAGCCATTAAAGTCGATGATGCAGATAGATCTTAATGGTCAAGATGAAGAAATTTTAACAATTCGGTAGTATAATGAAAATCTAAACTAAAATTTAATGCTAAAATAGTATCAATTTTTAGTTCAGTGGTATAATATATACTAAGTACGTGGTGCAATTTATACTAAATTAAAATCAACAACTAGTTGATCTAGGTTTAAGGGTGGGAATCATCTACCTCTTTTTCATGCCTCCTTTCATGCCTCCATTTTAAATTAGAGGGTTTAGGTTCAAGGTTAGGAGTTGTGGTTAGGGTTTAGAGAATTAGAGTATGGTGTATTTTTTAGGGCGTAGGATTTAGGATATAAAAAATAAGAAATGTGGTCGGAAATTTAATTTTTTAGAAAATTTTCAAAGGAGACATAGAAAGATGCACCATAAAGAGTCAGATGATTTTTACCCGTTTAAGGGATGAGACACTAGGTCTCTTACGATAATATGTCTGAATTATGACGTTGTAAATAAAGAAAATAAGATTAAAAAAATTAACCCATATTAAACTTCTATAAAACATGATCTAAATAAGTAAATTAATAAATCGAATATCGATAGTTAAGAAAATTCAATCGAATGTACTAATATCGTGCTGAAACCCCGACCTATTTTTTTTTTCTTTCTCGACAGTCAAATCTTATTGAAAGAAACTTAGCCAAAGCTCTACATTACATGGCACCAAGACACACCAGGAAACCGAGTAGGGGCCAACATTCTCCCCTAATGTTTGAAGCCTGTCTACGTACGGCTAGTCCTAACTGTATCAGATACGTATAGCGATAGATCGAGAGAGATCGAAGAGGACAATATCTCTTAAAAATATAAAATTCGTATATAATTTAAAAAAATTTAAAAATTATTTTTTATATTTTCTATTAAAAATTTATTTTCGATCCTAATATAAGTCCTTAGATACATGATACGTAGCAAAAAACGATCAAATTGACGAAGAAAATCGAACCCGACCAATCTTTTTAACATTTTAGGGACTAATAAGTTACACATATTAAACATGGGAGTCCAAGTACAAATCAAATTATCAAAAAGGAATCTAAAATATAATTTTATATATTTTAGGGGTATAGTTGTAAATTTTAAAACATTGGGGATCACTTAAAAATATAAATCCGACAACAATCGACAAAAATATAAATCATAGACTAAAACGCAAAAATTTAAAACTTAGTGTCTAGTTCAAAAATCGAACATTTGATTTCCAAATTTGGTATCGAAACCCAACACTAAAGACTAAAAATTTGGGATATTCTAAGTCTCAAGACATCCCAAAAACATATATTTATCGATATAACTTATAAAGACATATCGAAACATAAAAATTAGGAAAGTTAAATATATCGATATCTAATCTGATTTGACTCGATCTAGTATAATAGTGTAAATTTTGAGTATATGAGCGAGGCGAAGTCGAGTTCAAGTTTAGAGTGAGAGGGTAATTATTTTGTTTATACTTATAATTATCCTCTCACTCTAATTTGATCTAACTTGAGACTGAACACTCTTCGAGTAGTACATAACAAAACTTACTGATTAAAAAATTAAATATTTGATCAATTATATTTGACTCAAATTTTGAATTATGAGATCGAATCGCTCGTTTCAACACCCTCAAGTTTAACTTTTAAATTACGAGAGAATAAGAGAGAATCCTTTCGAAGAAATGTAATTATTTTTAGGTTTTCTACGACTATTACGATTATGTTGTAGAAAGATATATTATACAGATGTTAAAAAGAGTGTTTTGATTTCATTATAAAGTTTTGAGACATGGATTATCATGAAATTTTAGTCTTCGTGTTATTTACATTCAGGGACGGAACTAGAATCGAACATTGAGAGGGATAAAGTTCTATTAAGCTTTTAAATCTAAAAATTAGGAGGAATAAAACCTTATTTTATTACTATTTAAACTAATAAGGACTTCAAATGCAATTATATCAAAAAAATTTTAAAAAGACTAGGTAACTGATAGTAGATTATTCGTTTCTTTTATTCATGAAAGTAAATTATATCAAATTACATTAAATTTTATTTCTTACGTAATGTTATTCTATATTATTACCGCTTTAATTATTTTATCGCATATTAACTTAATATTATAATTTAAATATTTAAAATAAAAACAAAATCTCCCATTTTTTTGGAACTGGTTCCATCTGTCCCAGTCCCATCCCTACCAACTGTCATCATCTTAACTGCTTCTACTGACACTGTTGTGTTATTAATTTCTGTGAGGTCCCCTCCCAAAGCTATGAAAGCGACTAAAAACATTCAAAGGAAATCAGTCTGAATAAAGACACCTTTTGCAAAAGGAAAGCGACAAATACGAAACAGGGAAACTTTAGGAATTAGTGTGACGATATATAATATATAATTGGGTAAATTATATGTATAATCGCAATACTATGAGGTTGGTATCGAAATGGTTATAATATTTCAAAAAGTGTCAAATACACTAGTGAACTATTAAAATAGTATCAAAATAGCCACCGATCATTAAAAATTAACGGATTTGATGACGTGACAGTTAAAAATAAAACAGAATAATTATACATTTATTCTTTATCATTCATATATTTTTTTAATTTACTCCCTACACGTGTCATTACGTGTCACCACCTAATTAAATTATTTTATTATATTAAAGTTAGAATTAAATTTAAAAAATGTATGAAAGACAGGGAGTAAATGTATAATTATTCTATTTTATTTTTAACTATCGTGTCATCAGGTCCGTTAGTTTTTAACGGTCGGTGGTTATTTCGATACCATTTTAAAAGTTCACCGGTGTATTTGACGTTTTTTAAAATATTATGGTCACTTCAATACCAACTCTATAGTATTATGGCTATTCGTGTAATTTATCCTATATAATTTATGGATTTAACAATATGGGTAAATAAAAGTATTGGTCATTAAACTATTTTAATTTCTTTATTTTGGTCACTAAATTATTATTTTTGACAAAAATATCATTATTTTTATGTTTTTTTTTTTATCTTGGTCATTTGTCATTAAAAAATTACGAAAAAAATAATAGTATGATGATCAAAATAGGAAAAAAAAATATTAATTACCGATGATTGTCATTAAGTTTGGATTTAAAAACGGGTTCTCTTCGTATTTTTCTACAACTTTCTTATTTTTTTGTTGTTATTAAGTTCTTAATTTTTTTAAATTTAATAATTAAAATAAGCATAAAAATTGAGTGATAAAATTTATAATTTATCTATATATTTATTGATATCCGAACTATAATTCAACCAAAATAAAACATCATGACGGCCTAATGAGAGTGAGCGAGTGTAGTGTACCCTTGTTTTTTATTATTATTTTATGGCTCTGAATAATCAGTAACGTGGCAGATATTGATTGGATAAATGATTAACTTTGTGAAAATGGGTGTAGGTGATCTCTCTTTTAGAATGGGCTCCATTAGATGGACCTGTTTGCCTAGTTCAGGAATCCGGTATTTGGATTCGGAACACCTTTGGTCCAAATGGATTAGTTTCGGTATTATGGCTTAATGATAAAATTAGAGTAATTTTTTGGGACTAATATTTCATAGAGTATAAAGTTTTTTTTCCCTTAAAACGAGCAGGTTTATTATAAGTCTAAAGTTTAAAATTAAAATTTTAACCTGAATTTATAAAATATTAAATCTTAAATCTATTTCTAATTATAAATCTTACATCGTATATATTATAGTTTAAATCCAAAAGCAATCTACTTGTAAGAACTAAAATTTTTATTGTAAATTTTAAATGTTATATACAAGGAAAACCTATACACTCTTATTTGCGAAAAATTATATCACAAACTATTTCCATCACGTTATCCGTGGTCCTAATCAATCAGATTCTTCCATCTCATAATTTGTTAAAATAAATCATTACCTTTTTTCTACTTATAATAAGTGAGTAGGTGATTATCAGGTACTTAAAGATAAACGAACCTAATTGCATAGATCACAGATGACGTGGTGAACAAGGTCTATGATATAATCTCTTCTTATTTGCCCAATTGAATGGGTGAATTAGAACCATTTAAGGTTGTTTGACTAAGTAATTATGCTTAAAAGATGCCGAAGAAAATTTTAATTTTTTGTCTAAGATAAATATTTTATCTATCTTATACATGCATCACTAACACTTTACACAAATTGATCCAAAAATAGCTGTTAGATTAATGGTCGATAATGATCAAAAGAGTAAAATAATGAAATTTTAAAGTATACAAACTTAATTAGGTGACAATTTTACGAGCTAATTGATTTTTTTCTAAAAGTTCTAGGGCTTATAATACAATAAACTGGCAAACTGCACAAATTAAAAATGATCACCCCCACATATAATAGATCTCTCAACAGTAAGTGTCAAGAATAGACCAATTGCGAATTACATACCGGTTTTGTTGATGTTTTCCAAGGACATAACAGCACCAGATATTTTCTCATCTGATGGTTGGGAATGCGACAGTAGAATATATAGGACCCACAAGTGAAGGCAAAGGAGGTATACCACAGACCAAGCTTTGGCTGTACCATTTCTTCTCAAGAATATTGAACCAGACAAAAATAGAGCATCCAACTGCTTGATCATAAACCCAAGTTGACGTTTTCCGGAACGGATTTTGTCTTCGAGAAATTTCGAATCGGAAAGACCCCACATCCCTGATTCCAAATCACTCGATGAGGCGTTGCTCATATTCAAGGACTTGTTCTCTTCCAGCATCCTTGAAACTGCCTGAAGAAGTTCACAAATGCAGATTACGAGATCTGCTGATAAGTTCCAAAAGCTGGTATTGTTTATCACTAAATAAATAACATACCTCGATTCTAAATGACAATGTTGCTTTCTCCGACGAGAGCGTCTCGACCTGCAAAAATAAGAGTGGACAAATGAATCTAAAAGAAGTACGGCTATTTGATCTAGTGAGGAGTACACAACAAATGAAGTAACTCTTCAATATCGGTTAATCGATACATGCATGCATTTCAACAAATGGCATCGGTTAAGAACCGGGTTATTGCAGAGAGATACTTGGGGTTAACTATTCTGCAGATTTTGGTAAAAGACAAATTAATAATTGGAGCTAAACTGGATTGTCTCTCTTCTGAAGTTTGTTGTAGTGCATGCTCTATCTAATGCCAACAGATTTAAGCTAAAGTGAAACCAAATAAAATTGTAGCTCGCATCTTCACCTTAAACCTGAAAACGCGCACACGTGTCACTTAAAAGGTTGCTAAGGTTCACTATATTCTTGCACTTATTGACTCATTAGACAGTAAAAACATTGATGCTATATGGATTAACAGGAAAAAAACACCAATGCTATATTGATTAACCAGATCATTCACATGCACAAAATTTGAAAGACAGACCTGAGCTTGCTTCTGAATTAAATTATCAGTAAGCTGGCTGAGCCTTCGTTTCAACTCAACTTCTACTTCTGTTGGCTCCTCGACCTCTTTTTTTGTTGTTTCAATGCTTGCTTCCAGTTTTCTGGCCTGTTTGTTACAAGCAAATCAAATTGATCAAAAAAACTAAAAATATTACGTAATAATGAAGTAATAATAAGGCTACGTTTTGACCCATCTATGTTCTCACTTTTTAAAGAAATTACTTTTATAACATAACCAACTAATAACTATAAGAGAAAAAAAAGTCTGATATGGATATACATAAACCAAATAATACTCCACACGTTCCTATTCATCCCGTGTAAAAGAATTTTCTTCCTCCTACGGGTACAAAAAGGAATCCTCTATGTCGAATTCTTGCTACTTTATTTTATGCCGAATGGTGCAATGCAATTGATTTTTTTTTCCTTCTAAATTGTCATATCATTGCAATTTATATAATTGAATGTGAAGATCTAGAGAGAGCAATATAAAGAGAATAAGAGAGAAAGCTAACCTTGTCTTGCAATCGTCCAATTTTATCAGTGACAACAGAGTATTCAGCGTCAAGGATATCACATCCAAATCCAATTCCCTTTGAAGTTGCTAACTACAACATTTTAAAATGAAAAGTTAACGGACAAGTTTATCCAGAGAACCCTTTGGCACAAAGTGTTTTAGCTGAAACTGCCAGATCATAACAGTCTCTCTAGTCTGTATTTTACAGCTCCAATAATAGGATATGAGGAACAACTTAACTCACTTGGTTCAGATAAGTTCCACTCTGATGATTACTGGTGATCCTCCGCTTTAGTTCTACAAGGTGAAAAGGAAATAGAAGTAACTTGTTAAAGCCCAATAGGAATAAGCTGTTATTTCAACATAGTATTTGTCAAGAAATTGATTATGACACATTCCCCAAGACCAAAAGGCAGGAATCTCATGACTCCTTTTAACTTTTTAGCTCATGCTATTTAGGTAGTTCCATCACAAATTTTTATTTTATCTTCTTTATGTCCAGTATATGCATGACTTGTTATAATTGTTTCTATTGATAGTACCAAAAAAAGGGTCACTCCTGATCGAGATTATCATATTGTTCTCAATAATGATACGATATATCCAAGAGTGGGTACCCTGAATTATAATAATTGTGTCAAGCAACATCGTCATTGTCAATATGAAAATAATGTTTATTTATAACATTTCCATTGATTCAATTTACTGAAAAGACTTTACAATTGAATAGCAAACAAGTCAGAAATATAATTAAAATTAGATTTTTCCAAAGAAAACCTGCAACAGAGCTTAAAACAATTTGCAACATCCAATAGCCACCCTAAAGAATTTAGAGTTTTTAAGCGGGCAAATTAATTCTTGAGAGGAAGGTGAAAAGTGAAAAGAGATAAGAAAAGGGAAAAGCTGTTGGATAACAATCAAATATAGGCTCATCAGTTGGGTAGTAGCAACGCAAGGGAGCAATTAAATACAAGACTTTAACATACCAACAGATAGAGGAAAGTGCAGAACAAGGGAACAAGAAAAAGATCAGCCACAACAAATCACAGAAATAGGGAGAACAAGTTAATTGTGTTGAATTGGTAAGCTAAAGTAGTAAATCATAGTTAAATAACGCTTTTCAAACCTCAAGGGGTAATTTGTTCCACCACAAACCACCATTTGTTTAATTGTAAACTAAAATTATTTAGGGAAAAACAAAATGATCATGTGGGAAAGAAATCAATTTCCAAGCTACTATCAGTAAGAAGGGAAACAGCTTTTTGGAGGACTCCTACCTATGATAAGCAAAAGAACACCCTCAAAAGTCAAAAGTAAACCTGATATCTCTCTCCTTTTTTAAAAGAAAAGATTTCTACCTTCCAAATTCCTTTTGTATCCATCTTATGTCATTGGTTTTAATCTAATGCTTCAGAATCGACACTTTGGAAAGAACTCTTAAAAAATGTATTAGTCTTACACCAAAACACCAGAAACCTAAAATTCCATGTCTGTATGAAGCTCCATTAGTTTTTTTTTTTAATGTTGAACAACCAATTAACTTCAAAAAGTACTTCATCAATGGGTCAATTCCCATCAACCATAAGAGGATAAATAGCCAAAATCCTAAACCAACTCTAGGCGCGATACTAAAAAGTTACTATTTTTTGTTCTTTTTTCCAGTGTATATATTCATTTAATGCAAGTGGTTTTATATTCTCCTGCTTTGTCCTCATAATTGGGGTTGATGTAGGAAACAAGAGGTGGTTCTTACAAACACTTTAAAGAAACTTCGTATCAAAACAAAAGATACCTTCATGAGCCACTTCTTCTAGCTCAATTTGTTGTCGGAGATCTGCTACCTGATTAATCTGGTCCAAAAAGCTAAAATGTAATGAGATTCATATATAAGGTTGGCAGGATTAGGGTAGAAAAGCTTTCATTGTGGTGTTATTTACGCTTAAAATATATCTATCAATTCCCAAAGTCATCAATTAGTAAATTGGTCAGACCTATGAGCCAAGCCCATAGAAGATGCTACTAAATCCATTACTCTAGAAGTAAGCCAGATATACAAAGCAATCGTTCTGGTTTTCTTTATGCTTCTTAGTTATGTGCTTGCTTTATATCCTGTTATCCTAATAAGCATGAATCAAACAAAATTAACAAATGCATAAAAGCAAGATTTCAGAATACAGCCTCTAAGGACATATTGTACAGAGAGGAAGATATTTTCTAGAAATGGGAAAGGTCCAACCAGACGATATTTAAAAGTTTATCATACCTCTACTTCAAGTTTCTTCTGTGCAGTAGCAAGTGATCTTGCAAGATCAGCATTTTTGGTCTGAAATTACTAGTGATATCAGAAACCAGAACTGACATCCGAATGCAATAGACCAACAAAAATATGGAGAAAACTAAGAAAATATGAAGTAGCAATCTAAAACCATTGTAGCAGCACCTCTAGCTTAGCCAGTCGCTGGAGAGCTTCCATTCTAGTATTATTATGTTTCTGCTTTTCTAGCTCAACAGCATCCATCATTTCCATGGTAGTAGTCTGCAGCTCTGAAGCCTGATGGAAGAAGAAGATTACAAGAGCCATTAATGCTAAAGTTGAATTTCAACCATAGGACGAGGGAGGGGAAAAGAAAGAAACAGAGGATATGGAGAAATATGAATAAAGGGGGAAAACATATAAGCCTTAGGTAGAATATATAAAAAAAATAGGGATAAAAAACAATTAAAAAGACAAGGGAAAAAAAAGACAGACCTGATGCTCAAATCTCATGATTCAAAAGACAAATATACTAGAAACAAAGTGATATGGACTTAATAGACTACTCTTCAAAACCATAACAGAAATACCAAATAAAATCATGATCTAACTCTAATAGTTCCTTCAATAGTAAAAGTAACTAAGAGGCAAAATTTGAAGATGATGAAATCAATGGATAAGCATGATTTTTTTCCACTTCAACTTAATAGGCATTTTGAATAATTACAACCTGCAAGCATAAATTTATGCGAGGAAAACTGAAGGCATATACCAATTTATGAAAGGAAAACAGAAAGCAGTCACAATTTTATATAGTTCTGATTGAGCTGCTAATCTTACCTCTTGTGCTTGTAATTTTGTAGAAAGCCAAGAAATATTACCTCTTGTGCTTGTTGTTTGGCTCGTTCCTCAAGAATTTTCTCTAAGCTTTGTTTCTCTCCTTCCAATTTGGCAACCTTATTCTCTAGTTCTTTGATTGCCTCCACAGCTTTTGCTTCTGCTCGCTCAGCCAAAATCCTCTCCCTCCTCTTCCTCCTTTCCTCCCTCTCACGTTCAATTTCAGAGTCGGATGTTGAACCTGAACCTGAATCTGAATCCGAATCAGAATCAGAGCTGGCACCACTTGTTGGCTGAGAGGCCCTTTTTACATCATCAAAGGTTGAACTTCTAGATGAGCCAATGGACTTGGCGTTTCCAGTTCTTACATTGGTTCTAAACTGATCATGAGCAACAGCCTTTCCTATCTTCACATCATGTGCCCCATCAACTTCTCCCAATTCCAATGTCTTTTGGGTCAAACGGTCCTTGTTTCCAGGTTGTATAAACCCTTCCACATTGGACAGAAGCTCTTTAGAATCCAATTCCCAACCATTTTCTTCATCTGTGGCATCCTTCATTTCCTCAAAATTCTTACCATCGTTTTGTTTATCCACCCTAGACAACCTTGCTGGAGTACTCAATTCTTCACCATCACCCGGCTTATTTCCCAAAACTACATCCGATCTCTTTACAGACTGAATGCTATCAACATTACTTTTTTGCTTCCTCTTCTCATCCTGCGGTGACAAATGAGACCCTAAATATCCTTTCTTCCTGGCATCTTTCTTCAAGCCACGAATCCCAGATGCCCCATTACTACTAGAACCCGTCCCTTGACTTGATGTACTAAGAAGTTCAGTCCAATCACTATCTGTGAGCTTGGTACTAGGTTTCGACGAGTCTTTTGTGCTCAAAACTTCCTTTTCCACATTCAAAACACTAACTGAATTCTTTCGCATACTATTATTCTTATTATTACTGCTACTAGGCATATTAGCAATGGGATCACTGACCAATTTGCCTTGATAATCATTATTTTCTTGTGGTTTATATTTTAACTGATCTTTCAAAGACACAACACCACTTGGTTTCGTTGGAGTGTCCAATTTAACCTCATCGGAAGACTGCTTCTCATTCTTCCCCAGTGATTCCGCCGCTTGCTGATCAATCTGAACCGTCCATCACATAATGCAGTTACAAGTTACAACAACTCTAAATCAAATCAATATTTTCTTTCTTCAAAACGAAAATTCAAGAAAAAGGAAATGAAACCAGATCCATACAATTCATAACGGGCATTGAGAAAAAGGAAAAATAAAAAGAACTCGCCTGTTGAAGGAGAGTTTCAGCGACTTTGAGCTTGGAGGAAATCCAATTCGCCATTAAAACCTCGTTCCCCTTTCTTTAATTTCTTTCTTTTTTACAGATTTGTTTAGCTTAACGCTCGATTTTACTATTTTGGTGGAAAAAATTGCAGTTGCGGTGAAAGGGAACGACGATGCCACGAAAGGAAGCGAATTTGGAGGGGAGTAAGTGCTAAACTAACAGGTGGGTGACCGCATACGGGGATGCAGTCCGGGTAAAGTAGAACGATAAGGTTAATAATGCCTAATAGTAGGGCTGTTAAAAAATACATCAGTTAATCTAATTCGATTATTTATTGATTCAATTCAAAAATTAAGATATTTAATTTAATTTTTATTTTTAGATTAAATGTTTGATTCGGTTTTAAATTTTTCTTATCAAATGCGATTATAATATTTCAAGTTTCGGATTTTAAAAATTCGAAAATCTAAAAATTTAAATTTGTATTAATGTTAATTTTGTTATATTTAATAATTTATTGCTTGTTATGTTTAAAATTTTAAAAATTTAAAACTTTTATAAACATGAATCTTGTTGTATCTAATAATTCGTTGTTTATTATATTCGAAGTTCTAAATTTTTCACAAATATAAATTTTAAATTCAAAAAATTAGTTTAATCAAATTATGTTTTTAGATAATTAAATATCTAACTATTCAAGCCGAATATTCAATATACAAATATGTAGATATCTAATATTTTTAGATCGAATACAAATCATTATATCACCAATTCGAAAACCTAAATACATAAAAATAATTAAATCCAATTAAATCTGATACCTGACTACCAGCAGCCCTACCTAATGGGTGTCTGGAGAAATTATATCATGGGTTAGTCTCACCACGTCATCCATGAGACCAACCAATAGAAATTGTTCATCTCATTATTTTTTAATTTTTTAAGTGAAGATTCACTTGAAAAAAATTATAATATAAAAAAATTGAAGAAGTGGGCAATTTCTATTGGTTAGTCTTATAAACAGGTGATAGGATTGACTCATGATATAATTTTTCGGGTGTCTGACAGTTTTGTGACGGTGAAGGCCTAAGTTTATCGAAACATTAATTACACGTGGAAGGTATAGGCCAACGACTTATGACACGTGCGCGACCGTGACAGACCAACCGAACCATCTGTTTAGAGTAGAAAAAAAATCTAAGGGTTCTTGTATTCAATTTTATTCTTGTTTAAAACTCATCTGTTTCCTTCCACTGATCAGAAAGCAGGTGGTGGTGGAATAGCCTTTCCGGCTGCATTTTCGACGGCTCCGCCGTTTCATAAAGTATTCTGGTCTGCAATCTGCGATGTTTCTCAAAGTCCAAAAGTTCAATGTTTGTTGGCTTGTCCAAAGGTCCCCAAGGCAAACCTAGGTACAAAAATGAAATATGTAATTATTCTTAAAAGAAAATGAAGCAATAAACAAATTATGCAATGCATATTTTTTTTGGATATTGTTCAAAGTTCTTCAAATGTTACTTTGTTAATGAATGATCTGTACTCCATAGAGAATAGAGAACATGCTCGATTCGACTCGAAAAAATCGAATAACTCGACTCGTTTTGACTCAATTTGAAATTTTATAGATTTTACTCGAAAAAATTTTAAATAAAGTTTGAGTTGTAAAATAGAAACACGAATAACTTGAAATTTTTAGTAATTAAAGGAATAATTTTTAAGTTTAAGATGAATCTGTCAATTTTATATGATATATATACATTGATATATAAAAATATAAAAAAATATTGATACATATTAATAAAAATATACACGTATATCTTATATGATTAGAGAAAGTCGTCTAAATTGGAATCACATCATACTATAACATGATGAATAATTATAATTAAATATTTATAGGAACTCAAAACTCGATTCGGCTCGAACTTCTTAAACTCGACTTGAACCGAAAAAATTTCAAATAAAGTTTGAGTTGTAAAATGTGACTCGTCAAGTCGAATAATGACAATATTTAAACTTGGTTCCTCAAAAAATTATGAAATAGTAGGAATATGTGGTCTGAACACAAATGATAAGGCTCACTATCCAAAATTGCAGTCTTGGAAAATTATTGGCATACAGAAGACACATTGGCCGAAAGAATTATCGATGTTGAGAAGAACGGCAGATATATATCTTCTCATGGTAATAGTAAGCCACCATTTTTTTTCTCATTTCAATGCATAGGTTAGTCAGGGTTAAGCATATGTTACAATCAATATGCTTGAATGCACTTCAGAGCAAGAATCATAGAAATAAATTATACCTCTTAGAGTAATGCTTGCTATCTCCTACTGTGTTTTGGTTTAAGCCTCTTGAAAGCCATATACGTAACTGCAGCAGATAGAGAATACCTGCAGAACAATGGGAGAAAACGAATTAGCTTGGAAGTTCTGAGATAAATCTGTGATTTTGTTTTCACTAACAAGCTTGACACCATGATTTACTTCAGAAATAGCAAGAATGTTCTCAAAATAAAGTGAAGTGACAGGCATGCAGAAATACAAATAATACGAATACATACATGCTTCCTTACCACAATCCATCACGCATCCATATATATGTCTCTACAGATGAAAATAGAAGGATGCATGAATCATTATGTCCCATCGTAACACATTTTATTGAAGCGAATTTTGGCTAGAGACAAATTTCGGTGTTGCAGAACCTTGAATACACAAGGATTTATATACCATTCGTTGAGCTTTAATGGGGTTTTCTCAATTCAAAAACTACAAGGAAAATACACACATGTGTGTGTGAAAATCCTTGAGGCATAATTGATTCTCATCCCAAATGCAATTATGAGCTCAGGAAAATAAATCTGAGAGGAAACAAGAAGTTACCGGAAATTACGAGCTCATTAACAGAGTAAAATTCATGAATCTGAAGCTAAATCATCCAAATTATCAGTAGTAGGAGCAAAATACATTACTCCATGTGTCGAAATCCCCCAGAACAATTTGATGCTAAAAATGCAATCATGATAACGAAGTAACCACACACAAGCATACTAGACCTTAAATCTACTTCAAAAACAAGTAATTAGCATTGTACCGAACCCAGAAACTTGAAAGGTTCCATAGGGCATTTACAAAGAGGCGGGCACAAATATTAAGTACATGGTCTATTAGTTCAAAATATCATGACAAAAATACATAGATAAATTAAAAGAATACTTGAAGCATGTATAGAGGTGTGTGTCAATCCGCGGCAGCTTTAAGATAGCCTTGAGGCCTAAATAAGGCATTTGTGGCAAGATAATGATGTACTGATAAGAATCAATTTTGATCAAGGAGTCCTAAAATTTAAAGAAGTTCAGTAAAATAATGAACAAAGTAAAAAGGAATTAACTTGCAGAAGTTGTGTTAAGTCAAATGCAGTTTAAAGCAACATACATCACTTCTCTTTTGAGTTCCAAAAGAAGAGGCAGTCTTTGCCCAAAAGTTGCTAAATTGAATTAATACAGAATTGTATTGCACAACAATAATATAAAATGATTATATCTTTATAATAATTAATAAACATAAATCTTGAGTTTTCAGCAAGATATTTACATTGTTTTATTCAGTTCATATAACCTATTCATTATTTAAATTTGCCAATTCAGATTTGCTTAAATTCTAATTAGAAATAAAGTATTATATGCATAGCCTTAACACGTTTCCTTTTTAAAAGAACAGATAGGCTGAATGTTTGCCCTCCTTCAACACAATCACAAGAAAATCAGAAGTATTCTAATGCTGGAAGGAGAGGGAACGAGCATGCAGAAAAATATAAAATATCCTCAAATATATCTAACGAAGGAACTATATCTCCAGGGGGAAAATATTTTGGATCATATAATATTGTGACTCATACCATGTCAATGTATAATTTAGATGATCTTGAGGCATAACTGAACTGCGAATCAAGGAACTGGCATCCTTTGGAACAGGATAAGGGTTGCTTGGATTAACATCTTCATTGATGTCTTCAATTAAAAGAGTTTCCTTAGGAAGGCCACAAGCGACAGCAATTGCAGGAACATCAACATAGAACCACTGTCCAGAGTTTGGATCATTTGCTGGAACAAATATGCTTGGCTTCTCACACCCCCGGACAACTCCAATAACTTCCACAGAAGTAATAGAAGGGGCTTGATCCTGCATTAAAAAAATTCTTCTAAGATATGTCATTGGTATGATGGTATCAACCAAGGAATCAAGGATTATAAGAGACAACCTCAACAACTTTTTTCTTCTTAGATCGAAAAATCCTCCACCAGCTTTGTTCATTTTGTTGGGCAGGAACAGCATCCGCACTTGAAGACTTCTCCCTGTCTTGTGGAATTTCAAAAGATTCGTCTCTCCATCTGCGTGGAACCCATCCTCTATTTACAAGAACTGGTGACTGCACACTGAAAGTACATTTAAATTAGTCGAATGGAACCATATTTAGCAATCCCATGCATCAGAAAGGAACATTAAGTCCAGCACCAGAAAGGAATATTTATATAGAACACAAAATTAACGTTAATTACCTCTCAGCATCGCCAGGGATTGGCATTAGGGGTGTAATGACATAGTAGCCATTTTCAGTCGCTCCAGAAATGCTTCTAGAACGAGGCCCAATATAGATTGACCTTCCATTGTCAAGAATTCCTTTGCACACTACTCGCCTAAACTCCAAAGTTCCCAATGTCTCACTTGGTGGAGGCATGCCATTTAGTTTCAAAGGTTCCATTTCCAACCTTTTTTGTCTATAATCCAACACCTTTATCTATATAAAATATGATGAACAAAATATAAGAATGTTATTCAGAAGAAAAAAAAACTGAAAACCAATCTTAAAGGCAGACAGCAAGGGAATACAAATGAGAACAACACGTGCAGAGAGTAGAGCGCACATGTTTCTAAAGGATGAAACATTCCAGTTAGACACAAGGAAAAATATTTCTATTGATTGAAAATGAAAAAAGGAAAAGCATAAACCTGAAAAGCATGTGGCTTAAGTGTCATGATCCATTGAAAATGACAAGTGACTATGCTATAAAAGTATATGGCATATAAATAAAGAAGATTAGTGAAATAATAGAAGATGTATGCCAAATTATAGATAGTTTATTTATGCATTAGCTTTCTTATACTATTTTATTCATTCAAATTGTCTATCTATATCATGATGAAAGTATTTTAGGCCAAAAATAAAAATGGAACATAAAACATGAATTATTAATCTTCCAAAGTTTAAGTATAAATGTACATAAGAGCACTTTAAGGAGTATATTTCTAATAAAACACTATAGACTGCTATTGGCTCAGTGCTTGCTTGACTTAGCTGGACTTGGGGTTTCTGTCTACGACACAAATATGCTCAATGTATTTTAAGTTTCTCCGTATATTTGGAGAATCATACCCCATACAGCATACCTATGTCCGAATATGCATATGAGAAGACATAGAACCATGGGAACACTGGAAAGTCAGGTCAAGTTGGCACCTGATTTGCACAAAGCCCAAAAGCATACTGTAGACAGACACCCAGACATCCTTCTCCTATTAGAACACTCCTCTTATTTTAATTTTGTTCAGTCAACAATTTAGACTAAACATTAACAGGACAGACTATCTTTTCTCACTAGAAGTTGGACAATTATCATTGGTTTGAGTTTGAGCCCTGTTTCTTCAAAGAAGCAAGTTCGACATTGATATTAAAAAAAAAAACTCATTACCATCAAGAGCATTTAAATTGATATACTCTTAGAGCAATTCAAACTCACTAGAATAGCAATAAATGTTAAAATTAGTTTGACTTGAAAAAAAATACAGAAGAATGCTTGGGACAAACCCAAACAAGCAAGCATAGTATAAAAAAGAAAAGGGTAGTGAAGCAGTGACAAAGATAGAATAAGAAGACATTAATAAATAAGTTCTATAGACTAGCAAAAAAAGCAAAGAATGAAAGGAATGCAAAAGAAAATGGGTAAAAATAATTGACCTTGTCTTGCCTTCTGAAAATCTGCCAAGTTCCAAGGCCTAAAGTGATAGCACCCGGAAGGAAAAGAAACCATCTTGACCATTTCGATACTTTCTCTTTCTCTGTCAAAGATCAACACATGAATATGACAAATAGTCTATGTCATTAAACTCTACGAAGTTCCCAATATGAAGAAAAACATGATAAAGTTAAATACCATGAAGAGCTTGGGAAGAAGAAGAGGAAGCATCAGCATCAGCATAGGTGGAGACATAGAAGGAAGAAGCGGGTACCCAATGTTTCGGCGGGAGTGATCGGTTGGAAACGGCATAGATGGCCTCGGAAGAGCGGGCTCTCGTTAGGACTTTGGAAGTGATAGCCGTTTTTGCCCTCAAAATTGATGCCATTGCCAGCAACCTTCTAAGTTCTAACTTCTAAGCTGTACCCCTTTGTTTTAGAGCCTCGGAAGAGGAAAAAAAATAATTTCTTAATTTTTTAATTAATTCTTTAAATCAATAAATTAAATTAATTTTATTTCTAATAATAAATGAATAAAGTATTTTATTAATTTTGACACTTTCATATTTGGTATATTATGATTCTATCTGATGACTTATATAGATTAGTTTAAAAAATAACAAAAATCTTAAAACTTATTAAAAAAAATTAATCTTTAGTTATATTTTGATAAGACTTGAACCATAATCATTAAAATACACATTTTAATCATAAATTTTAAACTCTAAATTAAGTTTATAAACTTTAAAACTAAAAACGTTTATAATTTTTTACTGTTAATATATATATATAAAATAAAGCCTATATAAATATATCGAGTGCTTTTCGAATTAAAAGATGAGGTTTTTCTAATGTAAAACATGTTAAAATAAGACGAAATTAAAATTGTTATAAAAATTAAATGAATTTTAGTATCAACTTTTTGATATATACTAAAATCTTTATACTTGTAAAAAACGATATATCAAAATCTTTATATTTTTTAATAAAAAATTACTCATTTCGTCCCAAAAATAATGTCCCTTATTGGCTTTTTAAAAGTTAACTTTTTTAAACTTTGACTATAATTATATTAAATATTTTAAATAATTAAATTTTATAAATTATATATCTAAAATATACTCGATTAGAAATTTTTAAAATATATTTTTCATATTTTTATCAATAATAAATTTTAAATAATCAAAAATCAAAATTAAAGAAATCTAACCCAAAAAAGTCAATAAAAGAGAATATTTATGAGAAAGAGAAAGTAATATATATCAAATAATTAATATTAAAATTTTTATAATTTTTATAATAATTTTAATTTCACTTTATTTTTAACCTTATTTTGACCCACTTTGCCCGAAATTCCCCCGAAAGCTGACGTCTACTACCCATAAGCAAATATTCTTTAGCAATCAAAATTTGGGTTGAATTTGATCCACCCGATCCGGTTCGGTTTTGTAATGAATGCCATCCATTCCTCCACTTCAACTTCTACTTGTCCCTTTGATGTCGCAGTCATGCTCTTTCTATTCAATCTCAAGCCTTTCAACAAAATCCCACGACTTTAAAGTTTCCCTCTTTTTTCTTTGAAGTTCATTTATATAAAAATCGCTTCTTTTTTCAAATTTTGGAAGAAAATAAATGGTGGGGGTTGGTGGAAGAATCATTTAGCGGCAGATTTCATTTATCGATCCTTATGCTGAAAAAAAAATGGTGTTCAAAAACAAGCTATTCTTCTCATCTTCAAAGAAATCGGATTCTTCTAGTGCTGACGGATCAAACAGCCCCAGATCAACTTCCAATTCACCCATTCGATCAGACAAGAAGAAACCCAAAGCTTCTAGTTCGAAGCCTGTCTCCCAACATGGCCCTAATTCCCCTTCCACCTCCCTCTCCAGTCCCGTTGCTTGCAAGAAAAACCAAGTCAAAGATGGATATATAAGCAAGGACCTGAAATCCAGACAACTCCTACCACAAACCCCTTCTAAGCCTGATGGCAAGGATGGACCCTCCTCTGAGTCGCCCCTACTGGCCTCATCCTTGGGGTTGAATCGGATTAAAACTCGCTCCGGTCCCTTGCCACGGGAGGCTTTTTTCAGTTTCCGAGGTGAAAAAAGTGCAGCGGCTGCGGTGCTGGGAGCTAGTAACTTGTCTAAGCCTGGAAGTTCTCGTAGTGGTGGTGGTGGCAGAGGCTGCGGCAACGATGTTAGTTCGTCAAAATCAGGTTCCGGGAAGAAAGACGGGTTGTTGAACCAGAGGTTTGTGCAAGAGAGTTTGTCTGATAATGTGAGCAATTCGAATATCATGTCGACAGGAAGTGGTGGTGGTGGGTGGCACTCAAAAGAGCAGAGTCCCAATGTGCAAGGGGATTCGCGGGCTCAGAACGGGGGATCATCTTCAGAAGCTGGTAATGTTCGTACTTTGATGCATGACTATTTCGTGTGTTTCTGATATTATTGTTGTTTCGGTTATGCCATTGTTGTTACTTTAATGTGACAGTACTGTTGCTTTATGGTTATTTGTTCTTGTTTTTGTTGTGGATTTCGTTGTTTAGTGAGTAGTTGGTTGATAGATGTTAGAACAGTTTTTTTATGCTTTCATCAACTGTTTAGGATTACGCATTCTTAACTGGAGTTAAAAAATCTGAAATATTCTTCCATAATTCAAAAAGGTATAGCTAGATAAGGCTAGGGGGAATGAACAGGAACCTTAACTTCACCATGGGGTACAATAAGTTGTGGAAGTGCATTTTAATTGGTACCTTATAGAATTTATTCAGATGTAGTGATGTTTATGAAGTATTTTACTCTCTACTACAGATGGAGATGCTAAAAGAAAATAATTTGAAGTTCCTATCTGCTCTTTCTCTGTCTCTCACTTTTTCTTTTTTTTTTTTTTTTTTCTGGCAGTGGTGGTGAGGGTGAATGAATATGTTGTTGGATAAAGTTATTTTAGTTTGATTTTACTCACTCTGAAATGTTAAAAGGCTTGCACTGGACTAGGTTACAGTATTTACTTTTACCATACTCCTTTACGTTGTTCTTGGACAGTTGGTAACTGGCATATCACAGAAGATTGAATTTTAGATTCTTTGTAAAGAAAATTTTCATTTTTGGGTTTAAATTAAGCAAAGTTTTAAAATTGTGCCATTAGGTTGAGCTGGCAGAGTCCAAATGGAAAGGTATATGATTTGCTTACATGATTTCTGTAAAGTTCCATTTGTCGGTTAACATTCCTTAGATTTTTGCTGAGGGAAGAATCACTTGAAAAGGAATTGCTAAACGTGCATGATCACAGTGGTTATGTATATAATGTTGAATGAAGAAATATTAGTACTTGTGAGTTGTGATTCTACTGTTTTGCATATTATGTTGTATTGGACTTTTCTTCTTTGTCTCTATTTGCGGTGTCTAAATGGAAATTTTCTTGAATTCTGGATAAATATTTGTCATGAGTGAAAAGTTTAAAAATTGTAAGACCATGTGTGGATGGATGATTAGTAGAAATAGAAATGGTGCTGGGCTATGGATTTTGGGAGCACTAAAGGGAATTTCCCCAATACGCTGATATGCCTGTAATGCTTAGCATTTTCAGCAGATGCATGTAATTTGGCATATTTTTTCTTTTCTTGTTAGTCCCTTATTTTTCAGTTCATGCACAGTAACCAAACTGTTCTTAAGAAGGTGATAAAATTTATGGGATATGAAATAAATTGTTTTTCTCATATTGCCAGTTCAGATTATTAGTTACTTTAACATGCTTCATATATAACATTTTTTGTTTGAGTTTTAACCGTCACTCACTGCCCCATCTCAGCTTATCTTAAGTTCTGAACTTCCATATGACTTTGAAGTAACACGCTAATGATTTGGTTTAAATACTTTCAGGGTTTTTTTCAGTTATCATATTTCCTCCTTCCTAACGTTATATAGAAAAACCCCAGTACTTTCTAGTTAATAGTTATGCGTTTCTCTTAAGTGGCAAGTCATATTCTTAATTTATCCTTTCTGTTTTAACTCGGAGAACAATTTTTAAAATTTTTAGAAGATTTCTAGAGTTCAATCTACCGTTCATTTGGAATACTGTTTAATAATGAAATGGTTTCACTGCATGAGGCTTGCTTGCAATTTGTAGTGATTTATTCTCTCAAACACAGCTTTGATGCCTTGAATTCTGTTACCAGGGCGAAACGAGTCATCATTTGGTCACTCTGGAGGCTTAGAAAGTTCAGATTTTTGTACACCAGAGGTACAGTAGTATTTTCATCGACCCTTACCTTGCTGTTACATATTACTAGTGACAACTACCTTTTTTAGCATTTGAACTTTTAAGTTGTGATGGTGTTATTGCTTATTTAGATATTTGTTTCCCAGGCTTCGTATGATTGTGAAAACCCAAAGGAATCTGAATCACCCCGTTTTCAAGCTATCCTTCGTGTTACAAGTGGTACTCGGAAGAGGTTTCCTGCTGATATTAAGAGTTTTTCCCATGAATTGAATTCCAAAGGTGTACGCCCTTTTCCACTTTGGAAACCTCGACACTTTAACAACATGGAGGTACTTTGATCCTATTTCTTGCTTCCTATTTCCATGCAGTTTTGTGTTCATAACTAGATTTTTGTTTTATGCAGGAAATCTTGGTTGTGATTCGAGCAAAATTTGACAAAGCAAAGGAGGAAGTAAACTCTGATCTGGCTATTTTTGCTGCAGATCTCATTGGAATTCTAGAAAAAAATGCCAACAGTCATCCTGAGTGGCAGGAAACTATTGAGGATCTGCTGGTTTTGGCTCGAAGCTGTGCTATGACACTGCCTGGAGAGTTTTGGCTTCAGTGTGAAGGCATTGTTCAGGAGTTAGATGATAAGCGTCAAGAACTCCCTCCGTGCGTGCTGAAGCAGCTTTATACCCGAATGCTTTTCATTCTCACGAGGTGTACTAGATTGTTGCAGTTCCACAAAGAAAGTGGGTTGGCAGAGGATGAACCTTTGATACAACTTCGCCAATCTAGAGTCCTGCACCCTGTAGATAAGAGAAGTTTTTCGGGTGTCCTAAGGGAAGCAAAAAGTTTGAGTTCATCAAAGGCATCAAAATCAGCCTTGTCTAAGAAATCTTATAGTCAGGAGCAATATGCCTTAGATTGGAGTAAGGACCATGCTTCTGTACCAGGAAGTTTTGTTGCTCCTATTGATGACATTCCAAAGAATTTGGAGTCTCCTGCAAGCAGAAACAGGATAGCTTCTTGGAAGAAACTCCCAACTCCTGCCAGAAAAGGCCCAAAGGAAGCTATAGTTATCAAGGAGCAGAATAATAGTATGCATGAAACTTTGAAAAGAACTGAAGCCTCTGATGTAGATGTGGCTTCTATTAAACTTCATGAGCTTCCTGCGGCAAAAGAATCCCCTGGGAAGTCTTCTAAGCATCGACACAAAGCTTCTTGGGGTTATTGGGAAGATCAACCGAATGTTTCTGAAGAAAGTTCAATAATATGCCGCATTTGTGAGGAGGAGGTTCCCACCTCAAATGTGGAAGATCACTCAAGAATATGTGCAGTTGCTGATCGATGCGATCAGCACGGCTTAAGTGTTGATGAACGCCTTGTAAGAATTGCTGAAACACTTGAGAAGATGGCAGACTCCTTTGCTAATAAGGATATGCAACGCTTAGGGAGCCCAGACATTGCAAAAGCATCAAATTTGAGTGTGACTGAAGAATCTGATGTTCTATCTTCTAAACTAAGTGATTGGTCGAGGAGAGGTTCAGAAGACATGCTTGATTGTTTCCCTGAAGTTGATAATTCAGTTTGTATGGATGACCTTAAGGGTTTGCCTTCCATGTCATGTAAAACTCGCTTTGGTCCGAAGTCTGATCAAGGAATGACAACATCATCTGCAGGAAGCTTGACTCCTGGATCTCCTTTATTGACACCGAGAACTAGTCAGATAGACTTGTTATTATCTGGCAAGGGTGTCTCTGAGCAAGTCGATCTTCCACAGGTATATCTTTGCCCAGTTGCTATTTCAGAACAACTTAGCTTTAATAACAGCAGAAATTGCTGTGTACTGTTATATGTCTAATGAACTAGTATGCTTTTTGATATTTTCTATACAAGTTTATTGTTCCCCTCCCTTGACCTTCCATCCTTACGCAACTCTCCTCTCCTGTCATTCTCTTCCTTTTGTTTGTTTGAAATACTCGTTATATAAAAGACATTTTGTCTATGTTTTTGTGATTTGTTTCAGTTAAATTTTTGCAAAGACAACTGTTATGCACCAGCATTGAATTGCCAACAGTTGCTTATACAGATAGATTATACCAGCATTGGACCGCCAATAGTTGCTTATTCTGATAGATTATAAAGTATTTAAGATAAAAGTTTTCATCTTAATTTGTTTCAGTTCAGTTTTGCAAATACAACTCTATTTATTGCAGCTGTATTATGTGTCTGCTCTGAAGAGTCTGGGTTCTGTGGCCCTGAGGTGTTACTTTTTAATATCTAGTTGAGTGTATTTTGGTCTTACTGTAGCAGTCCCAAGTTCTAATTTCTTCCATGCCATGCAGATGAATGAACTTGCTGATATTGCCAGATGTGTAGCAAATAGGCCATTGGTTGATGATTGTTCCATGCCATATTTGCTATCTTGTCTTGAAGATTTGAGACTCGTCATAGATCACAGGAAATTTGATGCCCTTACTGTAGAAACATTTGGGGCACGCATTGAGAAATTGATCAGGTAAGTATGTTGCTGATATCTTTGACACTTGTGTAAAATATAAGGACAATGTAGTAAGTGCCCTAAAAAATTTAGCCATATGATAAAAAATTTACTAAAATATTCTATTGTAAAGAACATTTGATTTTGAGCAAAAGGTGCTAATTGAGTTTGACGCAGTTTCTTTATTCACTTATGATTTCAATGTTTAGGGAGAAGTATTTGCAGCTTTGTGAGCTAGTCGAGGATGAAAAGGTTGATATAACAAGTACCTTCATTGACGAGGATGCTCCTTTAGAGGATGATGTGGTTCGTAGTTTGAGAACTAGCCCTTTTCATTCATCTAAGGACCGTACCTCCATAGATGACTTTGAGATAATAAAACCGATTAGTCGTGGAGCATTTGGACGTGTTTTCTTGGCTAAAAAGAGAACAACGGGGGATCTTTTTGCTATAAAGGTACCTGAGTTTTATTTTCTTTCCCTAGGTCATTTTCTTATCAATGAATATAATAGTCCTTATTTATTATCGTTTTAATGTTTCCTAAATTTATGGTGCTCTCTTGTCCTTTTGAAAGCTATTCATTTGTTTGTTTACTTTGGTTGATTCTTCTTGTGTTTTTGTGATGCATATTTAGTTGCCCTGTTAATTTCTTATAACTTTAAGCTCCTCTTTCCTGAATATTCGTGAAGGCAGTTTACTAAATGTTATGAACTGAACTAAGAAATTGAAATTTAGATAGAAGAAAGAAATAGGAGAATTAAGAGATAAGAAGAGAATTTAAGAAGTGAAAAGGATAAGGAGAAGAAGAAATCAGATTGATTTCATTGATCTGACTCAGCATAACAATCAGATTTTCACAACGAGGTCTATATACTAATTCAACAGTACATCCAGTTAATTATTTTAACAGCTGTTGCAATGCGATCCACATCCACCCTCCGGCCTGCATCCAATTAAGCTGATGCATATGGGTGATGGGTCACGTCCATCCTCCTTTAATCCATTAACATCGGTTTGGCTCATTGACATTCTCGAATAAACCATTGGCTCAGTCATCAAATAAACCTCCAGCCTGTTGATCCTGCTGTTAAAACGTAGTACTCATTAACATATATCTCCGAGTCTTTCACTTGAGAATTCTCAAATTCGTTCTTATAAATCCCTAGATTAACATCTAAGATCATGACACTAAATTTGGTAACTCCCTATGCTACTGTTATTTGGATCACTTTTTGGTACTTTGTTGCATTCATATTCCCATTCACCAAGATTACCTGAAAATGTGTTCTAGAAAACTGAGGAAAGATTAATTCCCAAGTAACTTGAGTTTTGGTAAATCATTTATCAAAATCTATGTAGCTGGCTTTTCCGTTTTTGCTAGTATCTTTGTTAGAAGCTGCTGACTTAGTTGGTGAGATATTAAATCCTCTAATTAAACAAAAATTTTGCTGTGAACAAAGTTCTCTTCTTTATTTTCCTGAACGGCTGAACCTACCACCTTTCAAATGCTGTAGAATCTTCATCCCACGCAATAAACAGACTATTTATAATCAATTAATGTGTATGGGGAGAAGAATCTTGAACAAAAAGTGAACGGAGTATTGGAGATGAAGAAAGACCGGAGAAATATGCCAAATCCAGGGAGACTATAGCAAACTCGATGGAGGAAGGGAGAAGATGTAAGAGATATGTAAAAAGAAAGAAGAAACCAAAATGGAGAAAAATATGTGAAGTTTTGTGGCTTCTCTAAACGGTTGTGTTTAAATCCAATATTGTAACATCCCACTTTCACCTTGGTCTTCCTGCCAACCTCTTTGTTTAATTTATTCCAGTTTGATTCAAACATGGAGCAATAAGGACATCTGGGCTTTAATTTTTCTATTCTCATGGACTAAAAAGGAGTTTGATTGTCCTAGATGTTACTTTTTCTATTTGCATAAAAGATGGTCAAAGTACCGACAGTGATGTTAATCATCTTAATATTTTAAAATATTAATCTGGAAAGATAATGAATTTTAGGTTTAGAGATTGGGAAAGTGGAAAGAAAATGAATTTCATGGTGCTTGGTAGGAAACAGAAGTGAAAAGGAAGGATTATCATTTGCCACACCTACTAACTAAAACAAACCATTTGTGGTATGAATCAAGTTTGTATATTTAGATTATCATGTTTGGGCCCCACATCTGATTTTCATTATTCCGTTGTCAATGAGAGTGAAGATGGATTTAATTTTCAATAAAAATAACAGTTTTTCTTTTTGGTGCAGGTTCTAAAGAAAGCAGATATGATTCGTAAGAATGCAGTTGAAAGTATATTAGCTGAGCGTGATATTTTGATTTCAGTCCGCAACCCATTTGTGGTGAGCGGGTCTTGCTTGCAAAGAATTGACTTTTTTAAGGGCTTGTTATCTTGTTTTTATATTAATCTATTATCTATGTGCTGTATAGGTTCGATTTTTCTATTCATTTACTTGCCGTGAGAACTTGTATCTTGTGATGGAGTACTTAAATGGAGGAGATTTATACTCTTTGTTGAGAAATGTAGGCTGCCTGGACGAAGAGGTTGCTCGTGTATACATAGCCGAAGTAGTAAGTTTTGTTTTTTTGCCATAATTTTTTTTGGGATGCAGAATTTTTTTTTTAATCTACTATAAGGTATATATATATATATATATATGTTGGCTTATGCTGGTTGAGTTCTTTTCTTTTATCTTATGTACATATTTTTACAGGTGCTTGCCTTGGAGTATTTACATTCTCTGCATGTAGTTCATCGTGATTTGAAGCCCGATAATTTGTTGATTGCACATGACGGTCATATCAAGGTGATGTTTCAGTGAACTTCCTTGTTTCCCTTCTTTTTACATGGGTGTTAGAAGATACACGTTGCATACTTTCTTTACTTTATTGTTTTCAGCAACTATAAATGTGCCATTATTGACAGACACTATGGAAAATATCATTTGTTTTTGGGTCAGAGACGGAATATCATTTTCTATTTGTAGTTGGTTTATAATCACCTTCTCTATAATGCAAAATATCATCTCTCTTTACTTTCTTTCATAATTTATGAGATTTATTTAGATTACAGATTTACAGTGCCAAGTTGAAATGTGTTGTACGGTACTGGCTAACCAGGGAAACCTGAAACACCTTATGTTGAAAAGTGAGATGTAATTGAGTGGTCAAATTACTACCTATTTTATTTTGAGGTGATAATTGTTAACCAAATTGAGGTACTTAAACGGAATGTGACATTGATATACTTATTTAGTGCTAGTTTTTCTGGGCCTTTCATTATATTTGAACGTACCCTTTCAAGCTAACAGTTAAATTTTCCATTGTAGCAGTTGACGGATTTTGGGCTTTCGAAGGTTGGTCTCATCAACAGCACTGATGACTTATCTGGTCCTGCAGTTAGTGGCACATCTCTACTTGATGAACAGCCTCAGTTATCTTCATCTGAGCACCAGCAAGAGAGGCGGAAGAAACGGTCTGCTGTTGGTACGCCTGACTATTTGGCACCAGAGATCCTTTTGGGAACAGGACATGGTTTGTATAACTCGTTTTAGTTTAAGGTGCTTTAATTATCTTTTAATTATCTGTTTGCCTTGGAGTTCGAGTTAGATTAAGGTCAACCTGAAAAGTAAGTTAACCTAGAAGCTCAAGCAAATTGGATCCAATTATTAGTTGATCAAGGTTTTTTTGTTTGATATCTTGTTCATATTAGTTGATATGCTTATGCATTTCTTCTTTGGTTGATCTTGTTTAAATCTGTAAGTTTACCATATTTTCTAACTTTCCGCAGGCACAACTGCTGATTGGTGGTCTGTGGGTGTCATTTTGTTCGAACTGATTGTCGGCATTCCACCCTTCAATGCAGAACATCCGCAGGTAATATCTTCATTCTAGTTGTTCTAGTTCTTGCTAACAGGTCTCGTGCTGCTCCCTTTTACTTTTCTTTTATGCATTTTGTTAAGTAGTGTTATCCCAAATCTGTTAAGTGCTAGGATTCTTTTGGTCTTATGCCGATTGTTGGGTATACTTTTGTGTTCCAGATGTTCCTTTCTTGACAGGGATGGAAACTGCTGACACAATATTAGAAGTAAACAAAAAAATGCTCATATATCTATTGGTCTTTTCTAGCACCTTGGGCAATTTTATCGAACCAAAACTGCATGGCAGCTATAATGGTAGATTACTCACTTACAGTCGGTTTTGGACTCCAGATTCCTGAGCTAGAAGGAGTTTCTATGTTTTTCATTATCTGTTGGCTCAAAACTCGTGTACCTGGGTGCTTTAGTGTTGCTAATGTTTTAAGGATTTTATTTTATTTTCTCTTTACTGATTGTTCATTCTTTGAACTATAGGATCTCGTAAAATGCTGCTTAACATTATTGATGTTCTATCTGCTTAGAAATTCTCATTTTCGATTATTTCTCGTTCTTACTTAAATTTTCTTCCATATTTTGGTTCCAGACAATATTTGATAATATTCTCAACCGCAAAATACCTTGGCCAAGTGTGCCGGATGAAATGAGCCTAGAAGCACAAGATTTAATTGATCGGTAAGGAAATTGTTTTATTGATGTCACTTTGGTATTTTATTTTTCAAAGAAATTTCGAAAATGTCCAAGTGTTGTCCTTAACTTTGTAAAAATATTTTTTTTTTCCGAAAAGATAGACGGCATCAAGATGTTTTAGCAGAGGGTTCTCCCAAAATCACCAGTATCAAGCTTGAATGTATCTTGGGAGTCTTACTTTTTGTACTTCTGTTTTTGTTTCAGCATTTTTAGTGGTTCGAGCGCCTCGTTATGGACTTAAAATTGCTTTATTTATTTATTTATTTATTTTCCAGACTGTTGACAGAAGATCCCAATCAGAGACTTGGAGCCAGAGGAGCATCAGAGGTGATATTGATTCTTTATATTTTCTCACTTTTAAAAATAATTGCAGACACGACGAATATTTGAATAACAACAAAATTTTTACGCAGGTGAAGCGGCATGTATTTTTCAAAGATATCCATTGGGACACTCTTGCAAGGCAAAAGGTGTGTATGTCTTTGCTATCAGTTGTGATTGTTTGAGCCATCCAACTGTTCTTAAGTGTCTTATATATTAATCATGGCGCGTTTCGTATTTTACAGGCTGCATTTGTTCCTACTTCGGAGAGTGCACTTGATACTAGTTACTTTACCTGTCGCTACTCATGGAATCCTTCTGACAACCATGCATATCCTGGTAGTGAACTTGATGATTCCAGTGATGCGGACAGTTTAAGTGGCAGTAGCAGTTACCTGAACAACCGCCAAGATAAAGCGGTACCTTAGCCCCCAGAAACTTGCCGTTTCATAAATGGTGATTTATCTATGATTTGTGTTGTTTGACGTTTTGTTCGTCTGTTAACCACGAATGAAGCAGGGAGATGAATGTGGAGGTCCGGCTGAATTCGAGTCCAGTTCACCTGTCAATTATTCTTTCAGTAATTTCTCATTTAAGGTAAGGCGCATCAGTAGTTCTTCTTATGGTCTGCTATCACTTCTGCTGTTGCCAGAATGTTTGTCTGTAATTGTATTTACATACCTGCACAAGGTCCGCCGGACGTTTTAAACGTTCGTTTGACCACTGTATAATCGATAGTTTGCAGAAGCCTTTGTCAGAATCTTGGTTGGTTTTCTAGATCAAGCTTTGCTAATACTTCCTTTTCATCGTCGTGGTCATTAGAATCTGTCCCAGCTCGCATCGATCAACTACGACCTCCTTTCTAAAGGTTGGAAGGAAGATCCTCCGGCGAATCTGAATCCATAGGAAGCTCCTCTTCTTCGAAAGCTTCGTTTTATTTTGTTCACGTTACATCGACGTGGTATCATTTTACGAGCCTCATCACCTGTGCCGCTTGTATATCCTGTACATGTACGTATGCATGTAATTTCTGTGTCCCAATAAACAGTGTATTCTGAATTAACTTGATAGGGCGTTTGATGCATGCAGAGATGGAAGAAAACTTGGGACCGTAACCATTTCGGAACATCGGTTTCCGTAGGTAAACAACTCGAATACTCGGATTTCACCCGATTCGACCCCGATAACCCTGATGTACATGCTGCAATGTGGGTTATAGTGTCTTTAGTGTAATGAAAACACACTCTTTGTGTTCAGTTCAAAAGGTGTTCTTGTCTGTTCTAAGAATCCTCCAAGGCTTCGTGAGAAAAGGTAATTTTCTGCGTAGTTTTTGCCTTGCAAAACTTTATAAGAAATATTTTTATATACATCATAAAATATAACAAAAATTATATAATATAATTTTAATAAATATAAATAAATGATAATTTGATGCATTAAAGATTTTTTTCATCTATTCTCTAAAATTTATTGCTCGTTTTCCTTTGAATAAATAAATACATTTTATCAATAATTAATTTGACAATGGATACACTATATATTAGTTTTCGGGTAAAGTATATAAATGGTTACCGATTTTTTAAATGTTTTTATTTTGATCATTGAAATTTTTAATTTTTTTATTAAAGTCATTTAATTTTATTTTGTTTTTATTTTAGTCACTCTCGTTACTTTCCGTTAGAAAATATCGATGTGATATGTTATTTTTTTGTTCGATCAATATCTTCCTCTCTTGTGCTTTTCCTTCATGAGAAAAAAAAAACTTACAAAAATATGACATTTTATGTACTGATTTTCTTCGTTTATTCTTTTTTCTTTCAGATATTATAATGAATAAACCTTAAATTCTTTTAAATAAAATCCATAAATGTGAAATTAGTTTTCATACAATTATAACCTCTTGAATGTCATGCTTTGAAATTTAACCATCTGTGTTTGATTATGGGATACAGTATAAATTTGTTCTACTGACCTTAATAAAAATTTTAAAAGTTTGGTGATTAAAATAAAAGCATCATAAAAGTTCAGTGACCATATATGTACTTCACCCTTGGTTGTTTTTAATGATCGTACAGTTATATATTAGGGTAAACTACGTAAATAGTTTCAGACTATACCTTAATTATCTTTTATATCCCTCGATTATTAAAAGTTATAAATTAATTCAATAACTTAAAAATTATAACAAATGAGTTTAATACTATTAAAAAATTAACGGTTGATGACGTGATAATTAACATAAATTAATATAATTATATAATTAGCTCTCAAGTTCTAAACTTATTTTAATTTGATCCTATTTTAAAAATTAACGCACGTAATTTTAATAATTTATCAATTTAATTCACATCCTAACCCACGAAATAAATTTGACCCTGGTTGCCTGTACCAGATTCTGCCGAAGTGGAGCCGCCGTTCACGGCAGGGATCATCTCCTTACAAGAGTTGGTCGAACAAAGTCTGGGTTTTCTGGGATTGACAATAGAATCATAGAATGAATCACTTCCTTTCTTTAGATTCTCTTCGCTTAAAGGATCGAAACAAGGGCTTGAATGTTCGGTTTGTCTCTCGAGATTCGAAGATACAGAGGTTTTACGATTGTTGCCTCAATGCAAACATATATTCCACGTTGAGTGTATCGATGAATGGCTTGAACAACACTCGAGCTGTCCTCTTTGCCGCCGGAAGATCAACGCCGCAACAAAAGAGATCGACAACAAGAAAAATAATGAGGATTTTGAGATCAAATTGGATACAGTTCCTGTTGTTCCTTCGACATCCAGATTTGAGCAAAGATCCATGTCGGACATCACTGTTTTATCGAGTTTTCGAGATGTTGTTACGAGGAATAGAACCAGTCCGTGTCTTTGTTGCCGGAGAATTATACAGACGAGGAGACCATACGGCGACAGTGGTTGAGAATTAGGGTCAATTTTTTAAATTAATAGGTTATTAAAATTGAGTTAAATTTTTAAAATTAAAGTCAAATTAAAATAAGTTTAAAATTTAAGGATCAATTATATAATTATATTAATTTATGTTAATTGTCACGTCATCAACCGTTAATTTTTTAACAGTATTAGACCCATTTGTTATAATTTTGAAGTCATTGAACCAATTTGTAATTTTTGATAATCGATGGATGCAAAAGATAATTAAAGTATAGTCGGAGGATTATTTATATAGTTTACCCTATAATTTGACGATAAATTATATTATGGGTCAATCCCACCACATCATCTATAAGATCAACCATTAAAAATTGTTCACCTCAACTATTTTTAATTTTCCCTTCCTGACAGCTTAAGCATTTGCATGTGCTGGCATAAGTGATAGGGTTAAATGACATTTTTGATCCTTAGAGTTGTATTTTATTACCATTTTAGTATCTAAAAGCTTTTTATTCAATTTAATCCCCCTGAACTTTCCTGTTTTGATATTTAAAAACTCTAAGAAAAATAATAAAAAAATCTTTAAAACTTAAAAAAATATATTTGAAAAATTTTAATGTTATTTAAAAAATAGATTTTTTTTTAAATTTTTTAGTTTCTTAATGAATTTTTTTTCGAATTTAGTACATATTATGTTGTACATGACACGTTCTTAGAGTGTCACGTTATTTTTTTATGAAACTAAAAAAAAACACGAATTATTGTGACATGTATTACGATTGGAAAGTCAAAATATCAAATCGAATAAAAATATTTTTTCATGTACAAAAATGTAAATAAATACAATTTCAGGGGTCAAAAATATCATTTAACCCTAAGTTATAATGAATGATTGAGAGTAGATGTATTTATTAAATATTCTCACCATTTTCTATTTTCTTATCATTTCACATGTATTTATTTAATTATTTATCCTTTTTAAGCAATTTGTGGGAATCAAATCATCTGCACCAATATTCCTATGATAATTGAATGCATTAACTAAACCCTATCAAATATTTAATTTGCCCAATTAATTCTATGTCAAATAATAATTTAATTTTTTATAAAATAAATATTAGATAAAAATAAATATTGCTTTTAAGAAATTTTTTGATTTAATTATAAAATAAAATTTTATTTTTTAATAATATTTATTTAGAAAATTTGGTTGAAATATATGTCAAGTGTGTAATGTTTTATATTGATATATTTTAAAAGTTAATCTATTAGAAATATTGATCACCCAATTATAGCTTTATATATAATTTATATTTTTATTTTTAAAGGCATAAAGATAATTTTAATTCTTAATATTTATAATTTTTTTTCTTTTTTGACCCTTATTTTTTTGAGGATAAATTTATCGATTAACCTATATCTTTTTGACAAATAGTTTATTTTTTAACTATTATGCTAACTGGACTGTTAAAAATTTAACAATGGTGACATGTCATATGCATATGATAATATATTTTAAATAACATGACGTCTAACCTATCAAATACCCGTATATATATATATATATATATATATGAAATATAATTTTATTATAATATAAAATATAAAATAATTAAAATTTAAATAAAATATTAAAAAATAATTAATTCTAAAATAAGAGACTATTAAACATTCTCAACCCTAACTACGATAGAATCAAAGTCTTATCTTAAAAAAATATGAACACTGTTCGAAATTAATTAATTTTTTAGATAGAATTTTGATTCTATCGTAGTTAGGTTTAAGAATCTTTAATAGTATTTTATTTTTAGAATTAATTAATTTTTTAATATTTTATTTGAATTTTAATTGTTTTATATTTTATATTAGAATAAAATTATATTTCATATATATGTATTTGATAGGTTAGATGTCATGTTATTTAAAATATATTATCATATGCATATGACATGTCATTATTGTTAGATTTTTAACGGTTCAGTTATCATGGTAGTTAGAAAATAAGCTATTTATCAAAAAGATATAAGTTAAGGGCTAAATTTATCCAAAAAAGAATAAGAGCCAAAACAATAAAAATTATAAACGTTAAGGGTTAAAATTATCTTTATGCCATTTTAAAAATATAAATTAAAATTTTTTAAAATATCTTATAATTTGTAAAAATTATAAAACGGTTTTAAATTGCTAAAATAAAAAATTCTTAAAATTATCGTTATCAATAACCTCGTCGGATTTCACCACTACCATCATCGGAGGTCTCCAACTATTCTCTCAATCACCATCGTCCAGTAATGAATGAGAAATGTATTAATCGAACGCCGAACAAGAACACAAAAGATTCTAGCCGTTCAGCGTTTAATTAACACGTCTCTCACCGATTATCGATGATACTATCATTTATTGTCATTAATGAGACAAATAAAAATATTTGACCATTCGATCAATTTATAAATTTTTATATTTTACATTAAATGTTAAATATGATCCATTTATATGTATTTTATGTCCTAGAAAATTAAACATAAAATTCAACTAAATAATTATAATTTTAATCAAGATATAAATATAACTTTTGAAATGAGTTTATCACGTATATTAAATATTGATAAATATTATTAACGTTGAATATAATTAAATATTATTAAATTAATTAATAAAAATTAAAAATTTTAAAGATTTAATGTAATATTAATTTAATTAAAATTTTATTTTAAATAATTTATAATCATATATTAATTTTTATTTTTTTATTAATTAATTTAATAATATTTAATATAAATTATATTCACTATTGTTATAGTTTTATTAATTAAGCTATATAAAGTCAAAATCCACAGCCGAGACTCCCTAGAATATCCTCCTTGTCAGTTTCTTCTTCCCACGCCCATTACGTTTCAGATTCAATCTCCTAAGTAATATTTTATTCAGTTCCAGGCATCCATGGCTTCTCTCCAGCTCATAAAGTTTGGCCACGGCAACCGGAATTCATTTGCCGATCTTGCTGTCACTCGCCATGTTGCTCCTCCGAGATCGACTCGGCCCACTCGAGTCGGGTTCAAGGTCTTCGCTTCGGATTCTCAAACCGAGCCGGATTTGAGTGTGTGCGTTAATGGAATCCATATGCCAAATCCCTTTGTGATCGGATCGGGTCCACCCGGAACTAACTACACGGTCATGAAGAGAGCCTTTGATGAAGGTTGGGGCGCTGTCATCGCTAAGACTGTAAGTCCCTTCCCTCCATTTTTTGTGGCGGTTTTAGTTTGATATGTGATCTAAATTGTTTCTAGATCTAAATTGTTTCTAGAATGTGATCTAAACTGAACGGTTTAATGGAGGGAGGGAAATCTACTTGTCTTTGTAACTTAATATTTCGAAAACGAAGATGATAATATCAAGAAAAAAAACATTTCCCGAAGTTTATAACATTGTACAAATTGAACTTGATATGAAAAAAAAGGGATTAACTCTCTAGAGAAGAATCTGAAAAAAGAAACCAATAATCAGTTGGCCTATCTGGTTGTGAGCGGACTTTGAATCCTAACATTAGAGAAAAAATGGATTAACTCTCTAGGTTCCTTGAGCAAGGTCAAGAGCTTAAATTATGATGGCGTGAACCAAGCAAATTGGATTGGGAGCGTCACTCGTAATAGATCCTGATCCACCTGCCGGTGTATACCGTTTGTTATACAAAAAAAAGTATAGTGAAATGAAAACCGTATAAATCACTGTCTGCATTTATATCAGAATTGCATTCCTTTTTCCACTAGCTATTGGACATATTTGATCTGTTTGACTTTGCATATTTGGCCTTTAAGTTGTTTTTTATCTCTTTCAATTCAAAGCCAGTCTGAAATGGTTTCTGGGATTTGTTCTTTTAAATCCAAATGATCTTGGACTGCACAATATTTAGTGTTGAATCTTTGATACCAAATTGTTATGCCAGGTTTCCTTAGATGCTGCCAAGGTTATCAATGTAACTCCAAGGTATGCCCGGCTACGAGCAGGAGCGAATGGCTCGGCCAAAGGAGAAATAATTGGGTGGGAGAACATTGAACTCATCAGTGACCGCCCTCTTGAAACTATGCTCAAGGAATTGACGCAACTGAAAAAAGAGTATCCAGATAGGATTCTCATTGCCTCCATTATGGAGGAATATAAGAAAGCTGACTGGGAAGAACTTATTGATCGAGTAGAGCAAACTGGGATTGTAAGCTATATTCTTCACTTAGATTCTATGTTTTAAATCTATTGTAGTCATACTTAAGAATTATTAGTCATCAATTGATATTGTTTTTAGGATGCCATTGAAGTCAATTTCTCATGCCCTCATGGCATGCCTGAGCGTAAAATGGGTATGGCGATCGGGCAAGATTGTGCACTGTTGGAGGAAGTTTGTGGATGGATAAATGCAAAAGCGACAGTTCCTGTGTGGGCAAAGATGACTCCTAACATCACTGACATCACAATGGTATGCTTACTTTCTTGTTTAATTGTGTCGCTGCTTATGTGGAACATGCTTTCAGATCATGATGTTTAATAGCATGACAAGAACACAAAAGAATGTGAGTTTCTTATTTGGAAAGCTATATTTAAACTTGATAGCACATTTATTAAGAATTCCAATTACTTGGAAGCATTATATGTATAAGACTTCCAGTTTTCTATCATGTATGAAATTGTTTAATATTTTTCTCCCAGGGATATAAATGTTTATATCTCAAAACTCGACATTTGGGAATTTTCGTAAGTTGGGCCACCATTAAGCACCATATTTTTCTACATAGTAGTTTCTGAAAAATTACTATAAATTTTCTCATCTATAAAAAGAGGAACAAGATAACATAAGCTGTAATTTCCAGCTGCAGGCAGAATATTCATTTAGGACTGAAAATTTGCAAGTCAATTTATTGTCTGAATTACTATTGAAAATAAATGGAAGTGGGTATCATTTTTGTTTCTACATATTGCAGATATTGAGAATCAATAACACAAAGCATAACAGACTAGGAACTTATTGTCTGTTGTTTTAATAAATTTTTATGATTATCAAGGGAGATAAATGAGTAAATGGAATTTTACTCCTACCAGGAAAGGAGGTTTTCACGCTACTTTCTTGAATAAGGCTTAGATTTATTTGTTTCTTGTGTTTGAAAATCCTATGAATCAAACTGCTAGACCAGCTTATGTTCATCACTTATCGATATAATTCATGGTTTTCTTGAGAATGCCACTATCAGTAACTCAAGTCTCAAAACTTTGTTGTTCTGTTTTATTGTTTAGCTCAATTGTTACTATTGACAAAGGGATTGAAAAACTATTGTTTGGACTTCCCATTAGAATTATTATTGATAATTGATATTATCCTCATGTTGTATTGTTTTTAGCCGGCAAGGTTCGCTTTAAGTACTGGTTGTGAGGGGATATCTGCTATAAATACTATCCAGAGTGTGATGGGAATCAGCCTTGATACTTTACGCCCAGAGCCCTGTGTTGAGGGGTTTGTATTCTCAAATTGAACAATATTTTGTTTTCGAATGGCTCAGAATTTATCCGGAAAATTTTATTCACTTAAACTTCTGTTTACAGCTACTCGACTCCTGGGGGTTATTCCTGCAAAGCTGTCCGTCCTATTGCACTTGCTAAAGTGATGAGCATTGCAAAAATGATGGATTCAGAGTTTAATATGAAGGATTACTCACTTTCCGGGATTGGAGGTGTTGAGACTGGGGGTGATGCTGCTGAATTTATTCTTCTTGGTGCAAATACTGTCCAGGTAATAATTCTTAAAATCTGATTTCTGCTATGTGTTGTCCGGACACCTTTTTTCATGAAGTACTCATGTCCAACACTTGGATACGGGGATATGATTTCCAAGGATCCTCCAAATGTATGTAAAGACTTAGAAAAATCTAACCATTCCGGTGCCGGATACATACTTGGGTCCGACATTTGAAACCGAGTCCAAGTAACCTAGTCTGCTATGATGTCACTATTATCTCTTGATGCCTATGGATAAATTTGTTTCCTTTAAATGATGTCTTAGACTTAGCATGCCAATCTTAAGGTCAAAGTTATATTATGCCATTCGAATATGTTGAATGCATATTCAGATGCTGTTTTATTTATGAAGTGTAACTTAATACTTTTTTTTCCCCGGATAATAACTAGCTGAAAAATGTTGAGGACAATGCCAAGTAGTGGCATAGCAATACTTCTGGCAACCTCTATACATTTTTGCTGAGAGCAGAACTTACTCGGTTGCCTACATTCTTCGAACTCATATTTGTTTTATTTAATCATTTCATGAATTTCCAAAGTCCGTAATCAAAAATTCTTTATATGTTTTTAAGTTTGCATCGTCATTTCCTCTGCTCGTAGGTCTGTACCGGTGTTATGATGCATGGGTATGGCCTTGTGAAGAAACTCTGTGCAGAGCTCAAGGATTTCATGAACAAGCACAACTTTAAAACAATAGAAGATTTCAGAGGGTATGTGCTTTATTTTCTTACAATGTCAATTGTACATGATTAACAGACGTTTAGTTGAATAATGCATCTTTCTTTCTTTATATTTTTCTCAGGGCTTCCCTTCCATATTTCACCACACATACCGACCTCGTTCGTCGACAACAAGAAGCTATCCGGCAAAGGAAAGCAGTTAAAAAAGGTTTAGACTCCGATAAGGACTGGACCGGAGATGGCTTCGTCAAGGAGACGGAGAGCATGGTTTCGAACTAATGGCACAGCAAAATTAAAGTTTTCTTTTTCCTATTGAAGGGGATTATAAATGACATGAATGGTTGAAGTATAAACCAATGTTCAGAGACAAATTGGTAATAAAGAAAGTGAAGATGTTTCTTTGTAAGAACGTATAAAATTAAATAATTTTCCTCGTTAACAACATATCTTTGGCCTCTCGTTATAAAAATCACATACATAACATTAAATTTAGGAGTCAAATTGATATAATTTAAAGTTTAAAAATTAAATTAATATTTAATATAAAGTTCATGGGATAATTTAAAACTAAACTCTTTTAAATTAACTTATTTTGATATGTATGAGCTTTTTAGCCTAAGTGATTAACAGAATAGTTGTTCAAGCACTAGCGATTCTAGTAGAATGATTAAGTGAAAAAATTAATAAATTATAATTTATAATTTTTGAAAGTAATTGACCAAAACAAAATTGAACTCAAGTATATATTTTTTTAAGATATATCAAAACTAATATTCTCAAACTAGAGCTAACCAAATAGAAATATTTTATTTTTGTACGTCATTATTTATGTCTTACCCAATACTAATAGTAGGGTTTGAGTTTAGGGTTATAGTTATAATTTAAGTTTAGGGTTTAGAGATTTCAGATAACTAATTTTAAAGTTTAAAATTTAAAGTTAGGACGAAAATTTTAATTTTTTAATATTGAGACATAAATAGGGGTGCCGGAAAGAGCAAGTGATTGTTGTTCGAGCTAAACCCAATAAATCCCTATATTATACCGACCAGGTGTATGCTGATATGTCTCAATGACATGCCAAGTAAAGAACAGGTAAAAATCTGGCTCCATCTCTACCGGAATTCCAATAATGTCTCCGATCAAAACGGGTGATTTCAGTTAATTATGGATGGTTTCCCATTTCTCTCTACAGGTAAAACCCCTATATACCTATGTTCCAACACGTTCAGCTCTCTACAGTAGAACAAGTAAGAAACAATGTTGGCCTCTACGACCCCTGCAGATGAGCATTTGCACTCCACTTTTGCTTCTCGATATACACGAAGTCCTGTTCCCAGGTTCCAGATGCCCGAAAAGTCGATGCCGAAGGATGCGGCGTATCAAGTGATACACGATGAGCTTATGCTTGATGGAAACCCGAGGTTGAACTTGGCTTCATTTGTTACGACATGGATGGAACCGGAGTGTGATACACTTATGATGGCTGCGATCAATAAGAACTATGTTGACATGGATGAGTACCCTGTCACAACCGAACTACAGGTACATTATGAAATTCTTTCGGTTTCGTAATCGGTTTCTTCAGCATTCGTTAAATTAATTGGTGATCGTATTGGTTGTGTAGAACCGATGCATTAACATGATTGCGAACCTGTTCCATGCTCCGGTTGGGGCAGAAGAGACGGCTGTAGGTGTGGGAACGGTTGGTTCCTCCGAGGCTATAATGTTGGCTGGATTAGCTTTTAAAAGGAGGTGGCAACATAAGATGAGAGCTGAGGGAAAATCGACCGAGAAACCGAACATTGTCACAGGAGCTAATGTACAGGTGAGATTATGTTTTGATACGAGACATGTTCGACACGGTCCAATTGCTTGCCGAACACGAAATAATACTAATGAAATTGTATTCACAGGTTTGCTGGGAGAAGTTTGCTAGGTACTTCGAGGTAGAGCTGAAGGAAGTCAAGTTGAAAGAGGGATATTACATTATGGATCCAGTACAAGCAGTGGAACTAGTAGATGAGAACACCATATGTGTAGCAGCTATTCTCGGATCGACGCTGACCGGAGAGTTTGAGGACGTCAAGATGCTTAATGACCTCCTTTTGAAGAAAAACGAGGAGACCGGTTGGAACACCCCGATCCATGTCGACGCCGCTAGTGGAGGATTCATCGCTCCTTTCCTTTACCCAGATCTCGAATGGGATTTTCGTCTGCCATTAGTTAAAAGCATCAATGTTAGCGGACACAAATACGGACTCGTATATGCCGGTGTCGGTTGGATTGTTTGGAGGAACAAGGAGGACTTGCCTGATGATCTTGTGTTTCATATTAACTACCTAGGATCTGATCAACCAACTTTCACCCTCAACTTCTCCAAAGGTGATTAACACATTAATTTCATACATTTTCTTAATGATCTCTTGCCTTGAACATGATAATTTGCATACATTCTCAGGCTCAAGCCAAATTATTGCTCAGTATTACCAGTTTCTACGCCTCGGTTTCGAGGTAATCGCCTTCATCTTGGTGCCAAAATATATGTTTTAAAGTGTATGAATTTGTTGATTCAATCTAATGATCATAGGGCTACAAGAACATAATTGAGAACTGCATGGAGAACATGAAAGTGCTTAAACAAGGAATAGAGAACACCGGGCGGTTCAACATCGTGTCTAAGGACATTGGAGTGCCACTGGTAGCTTTTAGTCTAAAAGATGGCAGCAAACATACAGTGTTCGAGATAGCCGAGAGCCTGCGGAGGTTCGGATGGATCCTCCCGGCCTATACAATGCCTGCCGACGCGCAACATGTCGCGGTACTGCGCGCCGTGATACGTGAGGATTTCAGCCACGGCCTAGCGAAAAGGCTGGTGGAACATATCGAGTTGGTCATGAAGGAAATGGATGCACTGCCTGGTCGTGCCCCACATAAGAAAACGGAGAGGGAGACTCAGGAAGAAGTGTTTAAGTACTGGAAGCGGCTTGTCGATCGGAAGAGATCCGGCGTCTGTTAATCTATCGTCGCCGGTAAACCGAAGCGTGGCCTTCATCCAGATTTTGGCTTCCCTACTGATATAGATGTTACTATTGTTTTAAATAAACATTCACTTGTCATAATATGTATGAATGTTTCTGGCCTTGATGGTTTGAATTGGAGTGTAAGATCATCACTCTATATTAGTGCATTGTCTAAATAAAAAAATAAAATTTAGATTTTAATTTTTTTATAATATTAAATTATAATCGAAACATAATTTAACAATTATATCATAATAATTTTTAAAGTCTTCGTAATAAGTCCTCAACGACGTAGGAAAAACTCGATCTAAAAATTATTTATTTGAATTTTAAGTTATTTAAATTAAAATATTTGAGTTAATTTAAATTTGAGAGTTGATTTTTAAGTTGGAGTCGAGTTTAGATTCAACTAACTCGGAAAAATCGATTTTTCAAAGAAAAAAATGAATTTTAATACGTCATTTTGAGCTGTAAGTTTAAATGTTTCAAAACACAGTCGTTTTTGCTCTCTAATCTTAATTTCTCAGTTTTCTTCAAGCTGTGAAATTATCCTCAATTCGACTGTAACCCTAAATCAATTTTCTTCCATATTCCCGAAATATTCCTCCTCCTTCAGTGAGCGTTGAGCTCCTCTTGGCCGTTGCAACGCCCATCAGGTGTCCTGTGCAGCCCCCACTGACCGAGCGGCCAAGCTCCAACCTTTGCACGTTCTGTCATCTCTGGTTCGTGACCCACCATTGCGCTCTGCTCAGCGTCTCAGTGTCATTGCCCAGCCCCCACGAAAATTATTTTCATATTTTCAGCTTTTTATCTCCCCTTCCAGGTTAGGTCTCTGTGAAGTTTTGCTTATCGAGGTTAAAGTGTATGTTAGCTTGAGATTTCTTTATTGTTTAAAGACGATAACATGATGCCTTACAGCCTAGTCTGATCGACATATATTGTTTTTTCGAGCTGTGAAAACTTTTGGAATTTGTAATGTCCAAGGCTTGCTATGCTTAATATGGGTATGGATGCTTGATCGGAAGGCTAGACATTTGTTGAGGGTTAATAAAGTTGACCTTTGATTGGAACTGTTCGTAGATTTTCCATTGTAGTAGAGTCCAGAGTGAGTATTTGAGAGGATTTCTTTCAATTTAGCTGAGACAGGAACTGTTGTATATGCCGCTAAACTCTTGTTGGATATGACTGAGGCAGTGAGGGATTGGTTTTAATGTTCTGTAATTGCAAATCTATGTACTTGTTTGTGCCTTCCCACTTGAAGATGCAAACCAGCTTCGGTTACTGACATGAAAATGTCTCCATCTTATGCAGTTCTTTTGCATGGCTAACTTTGAGGCTTAAAGCTAAAGCATGTATGTTTCACAGTTTCAGGTTGACCATGTTATGTGATGAATTTTTTGCTAGTAGGCAATAAGCCTAAAAGTATCTATATAAGTAATGATATCTTAATGCTAGTTTGTGTGCGTTATGTTCATTGAGCACTAAACTTGAAACTCTCTGTTTGGAAACTGAGGAATGTCAAGAAATAGAAGTTGAATATGGTGATATTAGGTGTTCAAGGGGTCTGCAAAATGCTTCTTTGCCAAAATTGCATTTTTTATTACTCGAAAAATTTAATAAAATATTAGGTGTTCAAAGGGTTTGTTCCACGATCACAAGGTGATGGTTGAAAGACAAAATGAGCTTTCATTGTCACACTCTTCTAATTGAAACTCGATAACGTCCTATGAACTTGGTAAGAGTTTTCTGGTTTGAAAGGAATAATCTCTTTTCTATATCGAGTATGCCTAGTCATTGAACAGTTTATTGCTAAATTTCACTGGCAAAGTCCAAATACAATGTTATTTTAATCTTAAGTTTTGTTTTAAATTTAGAGAATAAAAATATATTCTCATCATTGTTCAAGATGTTCCATGGGATGATCAAAATATGTGAAATCGCCTGCACAGTTTATCCTATGAGTAAAGCAGACTGCATTGCAATAATTTAGTCATTCTTTTAAAACCACAGGGAGCAATGCACCGTTTAACAGTTTTGGAATCTCTCATTATTCTGATTTAGCTATCATGTTGAATAGTTGGAAAGGTGTTATCTTCGATTTGTCCTATGATAGTGAATTAGAATTTCTTGTTGCACATGTCTAGTAGACAATTTACACACTGATGCAATTAAGTCCATTGAAGGAAGCAAAAGAGAATGTAAGTTAATTTGTTTGCATTTATTTGTAGGGTTCATTTGTTTGAGCTGCCTGGACCAGGGGATCAAGTGGCGGAACTGCAGAGCAGCCCAATAAGAAGTCATGGAAACAATGGAATAACTTCTTTCCATGCCTGAATAACGGTATTGGACTTCAATTTAAATTTATATTCCTTATTTTGTTTTCTGGGATGGACGATGTTGATAAGAAGATTAAAAACCCTACTTAAACCCTTGTCCAATTCTCACCTTCGTCTCATAGCTACCGAGTCAACTCAAAATCAACTCAGCTACCCTTCCAAGCCTCCAAACCCTATAACTCCAGTAAACCAATCCACTCTCCTAAAAGTCTGTACAATCCTCTTCCAACAACAAAACTCACCGGACTCACGCCTGTACTCATCCCTCTCTTCCTACGGATCTTCTTTTAATCCTGAATTCTTCCTTCAAGTTTGCAACACTTTCCCATACTCGTGGCGCCCCATCTACCGTTTCTTCCTCTACACCCAAAAAATCCCTCATTTCACTCACAACTCTGTCACTTTCAACAAAATGTTGGATGTTATTGGAAAATCCAGAAACATTGATCTTTTCTGGGAAACTTGTCAAGATATGGGAAAACTTGGTTTGGTCAATGACAAGACCTTTAGGATAGTTTTAAAGACCCTAGCTTTAGCTAGAGAATTGAAGAAATGTGTCGGTTTCTTCCATTTGATGAATGAATTTGGGGTTGGATACGCGTTGGAGACTTTGAATAAGGTGGTAGAAAGTTTATGCAAGGATAAACTTGTGGAAGAGGCAAAGTTTGTGACTTTCAAGTTGAAAGAATGGGTCGCGCCAAATGAAGTTACTTATAAATGGTTGATATGGGGATTTTGCAATGTGGGTGATTTGATTGAGGCTTCAAAGATTTGGAATCTGATGACAGATGAAGGTTTTGAGCCCGATGTTGAGGTCGTTGAGACAATGATGGAGGCACTTTTTAAGACTAATAAATATGATGAAGCAATGAAAGTTTTCCAAATGATGAGAGTTAAGAGAATGACCGATTTGGGGCTTTCAAGTTATAGGCTTGTGATCAAGTGGATGTGTAAGAGAGGTAAGATCGAGCAAGCCAATGGGGTGTTTGAGGAAATGCGCCAAAGAGGGATCGAAGCTGATAATTTGACCTTGGCTTTGATTATTTACGGGCTTTTAGCAAGAGGGAGGATTAGAGAAGCTTATAGCATTGCAGATCGAATCGAGAATCCGGATATCAATGTTTACCATGGACTGATTAAGGGGCTTTTAAGGTTGAGGAAGGCAAGTGAAGCAACACAAGTATTTAGAGAGATGATAAAGAGGGGTTGTGAGCCTATCATGCATACATATATAATGTTACTGCAAGGCCATTTGGGGAAGAGAGGGAGGAAAGGACATGACCCATTGGTGAATTTCGACTCGATATTTGTTGGGGGCTTGATTAAGGCTGGGAAGACATTAGAGGCTACCAAGTATGTGGAGAGAACAATGAAAGGAGGAATGGAAGTGCCCCGATTCGATTACAATAAATTTTTACACTATTACTCGAACGAGGAAGATGCAATGATGTTTATGGACGTGAGCAAGAAATTAATGGAGGTTGGACTATTTGATTTGGCTGATATATTGGAGAGATATGGACAGAAAATGGCCACTAGAGATAGGAGAAGGGATAGAGCATTGAAGCCATGAAAAGAATCTTGAAAAACTTAAACAGGTAGTGTAAATACATAATATCGACAGGGATGGAGCTATGCCGAAGAGCTCCTCCCAATTTTTTTTTTGCCCTTCTAAAATTTTAGATTTAAAGGCTTAATATTTTAGATTTAAAGGCTTAATAGACCTTTGTCTTTCTCGATATTTGATCTTGGTTCCGTCCCTAAATATCGATTTATTATTTAGCTGTCTCAGACAAATGCTGTCTAACCACATGTGAGATGGAGCTGTATAGGATGTTTGATTTATCTTCTCTTCGTAGTATTTTACAAACATTTGAACCAGGCATGAGCTCTTCAGTTTGGTCTGTGATACCATCAATACAAACACTTTAATTTTTGAATTTTCCTCTCAGACACATGTGATTAAAAGAGAAAACATATTAAATAAAATTAAAATTAAAAAAAAAATCTATCTAATCGGATCATTAGTTGATTGGATAATTAATTTTTTTAATTAAATTGATATAATAAGTAAATAATAGGGTTAAGTGAATAATTTTATGTAATCTAATTACTTTTTCGTTAAGATTTTAATAACGATGATTAAAATAGTCAATTTAATAAATATAAATTTAATGACTTGAATCCCTAGGAGAATAATGCAAAAGGGCCTTAAGTCTTTTCGCTTTTTAGTTTTAATTTTTTTTCTATATTAATTTTGAGTTTATTTATTTTAATCATCGTTTAGGAATTACTAAAGAATATTTAAAATTAAAAAAAACAATTTACAATAAAATCATAATTTAAAATCAATATCGAATATTTTAAATTTTAAAAATTAATTTAAAATAGAAATCATAATTTGAAAATAATTTACACAATTAACTATTTCAAAAATATATATTATACCACAAGGATTTATATTCCCTTAAATTAGAATAAAAATCTTTTAACCATAATCATGTCTTCTCCCCCACACTGAAAATATTAAGAAATAACGTATAAATCTTAATATTAAATTTTACATTTTAAATCTTAAAATTATATCATATATTTAATTTTTTAAACCTTAAATCCACTATTTTGAAGACCATATAAAAGCATAAAAGAACTCGATGTAATACGAATATATATACAATCACAAATAGATGGCCATTAAAAGATGGACACAAACTCACCCTGAATTTTTTAAACTTCATACATTTGACTTTATTTTTCTTAATTTTTATGAGTTAGTTTTTAAATTATTTTAATATTTATAAATTATACCCCTGAAATTTTAAGATTTCATATATACCCATCCTAAAAAATATTTTTGGATCCACCACTGTACACATATACCACCAAGGAACCATCAAACATCAAAGAAAATGAAGATACATAAATCCTGAATCTTTATTTGGCAATTCAAATTGCTTATCATCTCTTACCTTGCAGCAATACTACATTATGAGTTCCCCTTCTTTCTATTTTGCCCCTTTATGGTATCAGAAGAGTACATCAGTTCTCTCTTTTCACACCCTTTTCTACACTCTACAATTTAACCACTGGATTATGTCATCCATTATGGTTTCTCGTTCTGGTTCGAATAGGAGATCATGCAACAGGCCTTCTAACAATTTGACTGTTTTATCGGTTGAGGTAGCCTCGTCATATAGTTTCCGAGAAGCTTGAGGATCGGTCATGGTATCATCCATGCCATGGAGAACAAATATAGGAACTCTCAATCTGTTCATATTCTGCTGCAAGTAGGATGTGATTCTAAGAATTTCATAACCAGTTCTCACCAGTAGGGGTCCCGTGTATACTAGCGGATCCGAATACTTGGCCACCAGTGCCTCTGGATCCCTAGAAACTGGCAAGCCCTTTTTATTCGAGACACTCACCTGGTACCTTGGCAGGAGAAATGATACAATTGGGGCAAGCATCTGTCATAGGTAGAAGAAGACACAAGGAGATGATGATGCATGAAATAACTCATCGGCTTAGTCATCGTTTTAAACTAATGCCTGTGTTGCACAGTTTGACACCTTTGCACCATGTTCTTCGGAACTTACGAAAAAAAAATATACTATCCCGTAAACCAGTTCGGAATAAAAGATATGACTAGTGGAAATGCTTACCACAAAAATAGGATGAGATGGCTGTACACCAACAGCCGGAGAAGTCAGTATAATGCCTGATACCTTGGCTTCGACCTTAGGATCAAGTACAGCCTAAAATGGAAAATGGTTAAAAGTTTAGTGGAAAGAACTCAAAAAACAGAAGTGTTCTACTTTTCCGGTTCAAGTAAAGAGACATGTTATGAATAAATAAACACAGATAAAGGAAAGCAACAGAAATGATATTAACATTCGATTCAAAAATTAAAGGGGAATTGTTGTTCTTTATGGAACATTACCTTAAGGACAATCGCACCACCCGTTGAATGACCAAAGCAAAAGCATGGAAGCCCTGGATTTTCGGCTAAAACCTTTTCGAGGAACATTTTCTGTAGCAAGGTGGAAGACAAACAAAGATGGTTTAATTTGATCCAATACTCGATTCAAATATTCTTAAAGTCTTAATACATACCGTATCGGTAACAGCATAATCAAGAGAATGAACATATGCATGTAGCCCGTCGCTTCCACCATGTCCTACAGGATATGAAGAGCAAATAAACTTGAGAATGACAACAAAAGCAAAAAGTGACCATCAACAATGAACCACCAAAGATAAAATCTAATAAACAACTTAAAGTTTCTAGCCATCTTGCATAATCCTGGGGATGGTAGTTGAAGTTAGAAAGCATATTTTCAACTACAAATACCAATATGCTTCAAAATAGACTGTGGTAAGGGGGGAGCAGCAAGGGAACCCTGGTCTTGGTTGATTTTATCATAGAAGTTTTAGAGATCTATTGTTTTAGGCATAAGCTTGTACGATGCATGATGCAACATTGGTTGAAGAGTGGTTCTCCCTTTTTGACACTTTTTACCAGGGAAACTTTCATGTAGTGTTGGAATCTTAGTTGCAGTGGTCAGGATACAATTCCTGGAAATATCAAACTATTTATATTTTGGAATGCATAACAAGTACAATACATCCCTTCATCCTGATATTTCCTTTCTACTGGGAGGCCAACGTCATTTCATAACTTGCCATTACGACCAAAAGAAATCACCATTAAAATTCATATACAAGTAAAGAAGGGCCTTGAGGGGTGCAACAAGAGATGTAGAATGGAAGACATTCTTTATGGTAAGAATTATTGAAAAGAAGATGTAGAAACAGCAACTGATTTACCAGAAAAGGGTCAAGTCAACCGTATAATAAGATCTCTGATTTTCATCCTTATCACTTATGTCAAAAATAAACGGCACACAACATCGATAAGACAGAATTTCAGGCCAAGCAGAATGTGATTTGTATGAAACTTGTACTTACCAATCCAGTCCATTCCATAGACCTTGAATCCATTATCATTAAGACGCTTTGCAAAATCATTGTACCTCCCACTGTCAAAAAAATCAAAACATCCTAAGAGAAAAGAATCAAAAAGCTACAGAATCAATTGAACATGGCCTCTACAACTGCATCAGATCAAAATAACAAACCTGTGTTCATTCAGGCCATGCAAAAGAACTACTACTCCCCTGAAAAAGACATGCAAATAACATCACCATCAAAGTGAATAAAGCAACCAGTAAATGAAAACAAGGTGGCAGAAATTGTAGAAGGCTAATAGCATCAGCATGAACATGAAGCTAATTAAAAATCGCTAGAACATAACAACCCTTTTAACCGTTCAGTTTGTAAATATGAAAACACATGTAGCAGCAATCAAGATTAGTCAGGGAACCATTTTAATTCTAAAGTTTGAAGAAAACACATATATAAAACAAGCATACACAATATAAAGAAATCATATACGAAATTAACTTAATTAATTTGCTAGTTCAAATGCAAACAAATAATCACATGGACATGAATTATGTAGACTATTTATAAACGAAAATGCCCATAAATTAGTCCATATGAAGTACACTTGGATTAGTTGCTTAATTGTCAAAGGATCAGTGAGAAACTAACAATTCCAATTTTATATTATCCGGTTAAAATTTTTGCAGTTGGCCTTAAATTTCTTATCATCCCATGGAGCATATTGGAAAACATGGCCGAAAGCATAAATTCTTATCATGTTGTCCATCAGAGAGTCTAATGCCAAAGCATATATGTCTTCTCTCCCAGCCCGGTAAACATTTAATTTATCCATACAGACGAATTCACTTCGAGCAAATACAGAATTGAAACTTCTGCTTACAGGGATTTTCTCAAGCAAATACAGAGAGTCTAACGCCAAAGCATATGAGTCTTCTCAAGCATTTAGCAAGAATATCAACTCCTGATACTTCACTAAGCATAAGCAAAATAAATTTTACACACGGCAAAAGCATTTTGTTCTGTTAGAATTTCCTTCCGCAAAAATCCAATTCAATAGGAAAATGTGTCAAATGATAACTCCCTTGGAAGATTTTAAGGCACTGCCAAAACATTAGACAAATATGTGACAAATTACAGCAGAGTATTGTAGACATTATCTCCTTAACAACTGCCAAAATATTTTACCAATATGCTGGCAAAAAAAGGTAGGATACCATAACCAGAAGTGTAGAGTGTGCTTGGTTGAGCAGAAAAGTGAAAGGATTGAAAGCAGAGAGTTGCAAAATGGAAACATAATAAATTTGAGTATATGAGATAGAACAGAAAAGGTTATCCTTCCAAGGCTGCTCTACCAAGCAATTACTGGAAAGACAATATATTTTTAATTTTTATTTTCCAAGCAAGAATAATCAAGAGAAAACAATCCCTGGGGCACCCTCCTGCTGCAGGGATTATATTATTATAAGGGCAGAAATAAAAACAGGACAATATTTTTATTTATACATAGTTTTAACCACTACTGTCATTGGAATATCAGCCATTTTTGCAAGTTTCTGTCAACAATCAAGATCCCAAAGTGAGGACATTTCACCACAGTTTTCAGATATGTCTCATTTTAGGATTTTTCAAAGCATTCAGCACATAGAAATTAATATATTTTAATCTCAAACACAATCTCCAAACCCCCATTTCCTGAACTATTTTGTAAGAAATTAAACTGGGAAGAAACCATTAGCATTTGCTTAAACAAAAGTGAAGAAATTAGTGTTACTAATTGATCAAAGAACTGACCTCACTATGACGGAAACTGGAGTCCAAGATTGAGTGAATAACGTGTCACCTCTTGCAGTAGTGAACAGCGAAAACTCTCTCACCGTTTCCTTATCATCGTCCTGAACCACCCTCTGAATCGCCAGTGACCGCCTCGCAGCAGCCTCCTTTTCCACAACCGCCGCCGCGTTCCTATGTGACAACATCGCCACCGGAACCCTCCCCACAGCCGCCGAAGACGACCCTTTCCTCCGGCTCTCCTGTTTCACTTCCTTCCCCACTTTCTCCCCGGAACCGATAGCGGAGGCGCGTCTCGTTCCCCGGAACGGCAAAACCAGAAACAAAACGACAGCATTTAACAGCAACAGAAGAGTCCTCAAAGCGCGCAACGAAAACAGCGCATTTATGCGACCACTTGCGCCAGAGGTTAAAGGCTCAACCGCCATTCTTTTAAAACTGAAAGTGATTAAGCGACTGAAATCCTTGGATAGAAACCTGGGTTTCCGCTGGTAAACGTATGTTTTCACATTCAAATGAGAATATCTGTAAATTTTAGGATACTGAAAACTACCTTCTCTGGGTATTACAATCGTTCTACTTGATGAACAAATCATGAAAATAAACACATCGTTAAACACCCAGACTTTTATTTCTCCTCTACGCTACTGTACTGGAAAAACAAAAGCAATCTGAAACACAAATATAAAGGCAGGATGTAGGATTATTGAAAAGATTGAATTTTTAAACCAGAAGCTTCTCTGTAAGAATTAATGGCGGAAACAAGAGAAGAAGAAACACAATTAAAATTGGTTTTGGCTTGTCCTTAAGTTTACTACACAACAAAAGTAGAGGAGAACAAGAAATGCGTTTTCAACATAGGGTCAGTCGTCGGGAAACGGAATCAAAATCTTTGAAAAACGTTAAAAAGATTGTAAATTGATGGTTCTGGAAATTACAGGTGGGTGGGAGCAGAAGGAAAAGGAAAGAAAAAAACAAAAAAGGAAAAAGTGAAGATTAATGGGACAGGTGTCGGAAGGATGAGGCGAAGCACATGACGGTTTACGCGGCGGAGAGCCAATAGGAAAAAGTTCTTCCAAGCAATGATAGGGATAGGTGGTGGTGGCCGGTGGGTCATATATTTACAATTTTACACATCATTTGAATTTATTTAATTTATTTCAAACTTTTTTATTATTTAAATATCTACTTATCTATAAATAAAAAATATGAATGGTTTAAATATTACATAAAAAATGCCTTCCCAATTATTATTTGATTTAATTTAAACGGCGTGAATCATCTTGTCTCAATGTTAAGGGATGATTATTTTTTTTAGAGCTTACAAGTTCGCAGTATTACAGTAACTAAAATATTATATAACAGTCATATTTAAACTATATAATCTAAATTGTAAATCCCGGGTCCTAACAACTTAAAACCTAAAACATAAATCTGATTACATAAACTCTAAATCTTAAATTATTACTCGATCGTATACAAATTCTAACCGTTTTTAACAAGAACGTATGTAAGGGCTCATCTTAATCTCGTCCTAAACTGTCTCATCATAAAATTTATCTTGTTATATAAATTCTATGCATCAAAATATTTTTCGGATTTTATTCTCATTTACTTTAAGTTACAACTCCGTCCACGAGAAATTATACATGAACTCTTTCTACCATATTATACTTGGTCTAAACCAATCAGATTCATTCATTTTATTTTATTTTCAAAATGAATCATTATCTCTTTCTTATATATAATTAGTGAATAATAATTATTAAATAATTACTTAAAGATAAACGAATCTAATTACTTAAACTACAAATGATATTATAAAAAATTCATGATATAATTTCTTCCGTCCGCATTTAATCCTTCCTAATTTTTAGCGTTTTTTGATTACTTGTATGCTTTGTTTGGAAACTTACATTTTAATATTTAAATTTGAAATTTATTTTTAGGTAAATAATAATATTTAATGGTAAGTTTTTAATGGGTAAAGGTTGATATTTTTTTTTGGTATAAAGATAATTTTAATCCTTAAAGTTTATGATTTTTATTATTTTTGTTCTCATTATTTTTTTAGGATAAATTTAGTCTTTAACCTATATTTTTTTTTATAAATATATCATTTTTTAACTAGCATAATGATTAGATAGTTAAAAAATTAACGATAATAATATCATATATATGTAGAATGATATTTAAGATTTGAGAATGCTTAGTATCCTTTTATTTTAGATTTAATTAATTTTTAATATTTAATTTAAATTTTATTTGTTTTATATTTTATGTTAGAATAAAATTATATTTTACATGTATATATTTGTCATTATCGTAAAAAAATTAACGATAATTACATGTTATATATATATAGAATGAGACTAGAAGTCATGTTATTTAAAATATATTATCATATATATATATATGACATGTCAATATCGTTAAATTTTTAACAGCCTAATCATTATGTTAGTTAAAAAATAAGTTATTCGTCAAAAAGACATAGACTAAGAGTTAAATTTATTTAAAAAAAAAATAAGAGTCAAAATGATAAAAATTATAAACGTCGAGGGTTAAAATTATCTTTATGCTTTTTTTAATGTAACGTATATAATAAAAAATCTATTAAATTTAAATTTATAGTAATAATTTGAAATCACTAATCTAATATAGATTTGAGAAAAACGTGGGTGTTTGTTCAACACTAGATGCTGAGGTATGGGGAATCCTAGTTGGGTTATCAACCACATGGATATCTCGTTTGCTACAAGATGGTTCAACTGATACAGAATTAGTTGTTTCTTAAAAATCTAAAATTCGTATATAATTTAAAATAAATATTTTTTATATAATTTTTATTAAAATTTTACAAGTTTATTCTTTTAATATAAAATTATATGTTTATTTGCAATTACGTGGAAGATGATATTCTTTCTAGAAGATTCAAGCTCGAGTAGTTTTATTATAATGTGTATTATTCAAAGAGTTAAGAAAAATATAAATAAATATTATCTCATAATTGTCTTAAGATAGTTCGTAAACACAAACAAACCAAACACAAATTAGTTCGCGTTCATTCTTTTATTAAATAAACAAAAAATTTGTTCATCTCCGCAGTGACGAATCCAGAAATTTATTTGAGGGTGGGCACATATAAAATTTCAAAATCTCAGGAGATATTACAAAAATTTAAAGACCAATTCATAAAAATTAAGAAAATTAAGGGTAAATATACGAATTTTGAAAAATTTAGGGTGAGCACGAGCCCACCCTATTTAAAGGGTGCATCCGCCAGTGCATCTCCGTTCATTTAGTTTCATAATCGAACAGCTCGCCGAACACTTTATTCATTTACACCCCTAAATCCTAATTATATGTTTGAATATGTTAATTATATGAACCCAACGAACAATCCTAGTAAAAATGAGCATGATGTTCCTCCTAAAAGATTCAGATCATCGAACTACGACTCGTACCAGGTATTATCTGCTTCAGAGGTGAAGAACATCTTCACAAGTTTGTCCTTTGAGAAAAAAGAAACATCTTATGAGACGCAGATTCAGTTTCCCCCTCAACAATATATAATTAAATGTGGCAGCATTATGTCCTTGTTAATACACACAACATTTTACAGGATTATTTGTTTATACTCGATCGGATGGACGTTTCGGTACGAGGTACAATCTACAACAGAGATTATAAAGAAAAGCATGTGAAGTATGCTTGAATGGTTTCCATACCTTGCATTTGAACTGCAGCACCAGCTAGTAATATGTTAAAGATCAACTGTTACATTAAAATCAGAGAAGAATGGCGGTACATTGGATGCCCCATGGCAGCCTTCATTTTAACTTCATTTCTTTGCCTGCAGTAATTTCCAATATCTTGAGTTAGAAATGTTATTATTGTATAGGAGAAAGGATAACATACATAATATTTTAGGACATAAATTCCTAGAAAACAATATGCAAGACACACGTTGAACCGTAAAACATGACAAATCTTGTAGGTAAGCAAGGCAAGGAGAACCAGGCCAAGCTTGACAGTTGATACCCCAAGGTTCATCCTATATATGTTATATCCAACAAACCACAGTCCCTTGAATATTTTTACTATGATAAATTTAACAACATCCAAGGTGTTATGGAAAACAATGTGCTGTTTTGGAAGCAATGCACCAGAATTTAACCTTTTGCCAAGTTGGCTTGCAAATAGGAAACCTGGCTATCGAAATGCTTTCCCTTTGGTTACCATCCCCGGACATATTCTTCAAAGAAAACAACACTTAAGTTGTTCTACTTATAATGTAGTCCCAAACAGATTAAAAAAATATGTGCTACCGTGTGTAAATGTAAAATACAGGCAGACAACATGGAAGTTGGGAGATAATACCTCAAGCAGAGGGAACTGACAATTAAAGATCTGATTTAGCTTCTTGGATTGCCTATTGAATCTTCCATCATAAATTTTATTTCCATTTGTCTTGGCTGGAGATTTACTTATGTGGTTCACTTCCTTGACTGGCCCATTTACTTCTTGAAGTGGCATGTGATGCTCGTTTTTCTTGGTAGAAGATTCACTTGTAGCAGTTGAAACTGACAAAGCTGGACCAGACATAGAGATTGCAGAAGAACCCTGATGAAAAGTTGTGGATTGGGGCTGCAGCCCTGATGAATCATAAATTATGGAATAAATTTATTAAGAACGGTGAAACTAAGATCAGAGGAGCCGAGAGGGAAGGATTTTTATTTTTTCCTCTTAAATTACTAGCAATAGCAGAAATTTTCAACAATAAAAAAGATAGATCCGCTTGAATTGAGCGTCAATTTAAGCACCCAGCATGCAGGGTAATAGTACAACAAATTCATACCAAGTGTTGCTGCTTCTTTAAACTTTTCTCTCATGATTCTAACAAATTTGAACAAGCCATTTGTTCTGTTCAACTCATTAATCAACTCTTGGATGCTATTCAAGGGTGGATCGCATTCCAACACTTATGATCATGAGAAGAAATGAAAGAAATATGTTAGAATGATACCAATTCAGTATAGCTAATATAAGGAGGATATTACTTACAGGAGTAGGTATCATTTGCATGCCGAATGGTAAAAGAATATTCTTGCTTTGGATTTTCTGTATTCACATCATTGAACGTGAACTTCACCCCTAGAAAAAGAAAACAACCAGTTAGTACATAACAACAGAGGAATCAAAAGTATTCTAAATGTCATGCAACAAAACTACCTTACTTACCATGACCACTTTCAATCCGAAGACCAAGAACCCTGTTGTACCATGAAATAGCTTCATGAATTCCTCTATTTTCTTCTATTTCATGTTTCACCTTCTCCTCAATTTTTGTCAAAGCTGTGGGCAACATCATACAGAGAACAAGAAAGTAACCACAACATAAGCAGTAGATTAGGAGAGCAATGGAATTATGCAGTTATAGTAATAATTAAAAAAATTACAAGAAGAAAATTAAATGGAAAACATCATAAATAGTAATACCCAGATAGATTAGGAAACAGAATGAAACTTGAAATATACATTTATTCTAGTTAACTATAGTGCAAGCAATACGTTTTCTTGCCATTGCTCTCAGCGGAGCAGGTTAATTGGACCATCTAAAGAGCATTGTAATCCAAAATAATTATATAAACATAACTAATCAGAGGCAAATGAATAAAGAGTGAATTCTACAGTACAGACTCAAACTACCAACACTTGCGTAATAAATCAGATGCAAATGAATAAAGACAGTAAATTGTACAAGTACAGGTTTCAGTGGAAGGGGGAGGGAAACAAGCTCATCAAGGAATGGAGACTTAGTAGTATGATTGTGATGCCAATATATCCATAGCAGCCTATATACCACGTGTGTTCGCCAAGACCACAATGCATGAAATGCATTATCCATTTTTGTAAAGGAAAAGTGGGCCTCGTTACAAACCCCATTTGGACTCAAAATCGAGCACCGGAGATCGGGAGGGGAAAAGAGTGCCCTAACGTTTTATTCGCGATAAAAAGATGATTACAAATCCATTATCCATTACATAGCCCCAATAATATTAGCAAAGCTCTAGTCCCACATGATGGCCGAAACGAACAACAATGACAATGTGCATCATGAAAGTTCTATCATTAGAATGTGAAAAGCAAAACTATAACATGAACCCAATTGTGCAATACGTGAACCAAAAACATTAAACGATTGTACTAGAGTACACAAATACCTATAGATTCTTGAGATATAATGGATCCATACTCATCTCTCCTAGCTCTTTGTACTTGGACGGTTCTTTTAAGTTTTTCTACTCTAGCTTTTGTTGCAGAAATTGAGTCCCTCGTATCCATCTGCTTTGCCTCTTTACGGGTCTTTGCTATACAGAAACATGTTCAAAAAACATTTAGAAACCACTTAGAAACCGCCATAACTTCATCTTTCCAATTTCCTATTCATAAAAAATAGGGTAATTTCAAATCCTAAAAAAACAGAAAAAAAATCAAAGCAGTACCTGCTAAAACTTTGACAAGCTCATCCTCGGCTTCTCTCAATTTAGCTTTCATCTTTGTGAGTTTAGCTGTAAAATAGCATAAAAAAAAAAAACAATATTCACGATCTAAATCCTACTTCTTTACAAAACTCGCCATTTTCACTCAATTTATAGAATAAATTAGAGAGAGAAACCCTAAAACAGTAAGAATTTCGGTTTCTGACCGTGATTTTGGGCAGTATCCAGCGCCAATGCCTTGATGAAATTAAGAGAAGTAGCAAACGATGCGGTGACAGAATCTATGATCTGTTGTTGTTCCGGAATCTCTCTGTCGCAGATGGATCTCAGGTGCTCCATTTTCGCCTTCGGATATTGCTCTGCTTCGTTCTCCATTTGCAAGAGAGCTTTGATTTGAATGGAAAAAAAAAAAAAAAGGAGATTGATTTTAGATTTTAGCCCGCCAATTTTTTTAAAATAAACTTTTTATTTTTAATGTTTAGCCACGTGGATATTTCCAAAATTAAGGTTTTTTACCCTCCAAATATTCTGTTTTTCAATATTATTTGCGAATCTAAGATTTAAAAAATATTAATTTTTGACATAATATTTATTTGGCATAAAGATACTTTTAACCCTTAACGTTTATAATTTTTATCGTTTTGGTTCTTATTCTTTTTTTGGATAAATTTAGCCCTTAACCTATATCTTTTTGACAAATAGCTTATTTTTTAACTATGATAACTGGACTGTTAAAAATCTAACAATGATGACATGTCATATGCATATGATAATATATTTTAAATAACATGACATCTAACCTATCAAATATATGTGTGTGTGAAATATAATTTTATTCTAATGTGAAATATGAAACAATTAAAATTCAAATAAAATATTAAAAAATTAATTAATTTTAAAATAAAATACAACTAAACATTCTCAACACTAATAGAATCAAAATCTTACCTTAAAAAATAATTAATTTCGAACTGTGTTCATATTTTTTAAGATAGACTTTGATTCTATCGTAGTTAGGATTGAGAAAGTTTAGTAGCTTTTTATTTTAGAATTAATTAATTTTAATATTTAATTTAAATTTTAATTGTTTTATATTTTATATTAGAATAAAATTATATTTCATATATATATATTTGATAGGTTAGATGTTATTTCATTTAAAATATATTATCATATGCATATGACATGTTATTATTGTTAGAATTTTAACGGTCCAGTTATTATGATAGTTAAAAAATAAGCTATTTGTCAAAAAGATATAGGTTAAGGGCTAAATTTATCAAAAAAAATAAAGGCCAATACGATAAAAATTATAAACGTTAAGAGTTAAAAGTATCTTTATGCCTAATTATTTTTGTCGAATCAATTATCATGAGAAAGTATATTTGGTCAAAAGCACTTTAGACCAAAAGTGTTTTTTAAAAATATTTTTATTCGAAACTATAGAGTGATTATAATAATAAAAAATAATATATTTTATTTAAATAACTTAAATTTAAATATCTTGTTTGCACGATATTAAAGAATTAAAAATTAAATAAATATTATTTTATATTCACACTAATATAAAAAAGAAATTTCTTAATCTAAATAATTTAAAATATTATATGTTTTTAATATAGATTTAGGTTGGGTTTTTTCCAACAACTTTTGAAAGTTGTAAGAAACTTGATTTTTTAGGTTGATGTTTTTTTTTTATAAATTTTAAAATTTGATAAAAAAATATTTTAAATTATTTGAATAAATTTTAAAATATATCATTTTTAATCGTAAATTGAGATATTATTCTTTAAACTTCCCCTAAACGTTCAACATTTTCTTAAATATGATACTAAAACCTATCTATTAACAAGATTACATAAAATCATATCAAATTCTTTAATGAATTATAAATTACGTAAGGATGGGAACGAAACTCGAACCCGACGGATTTTGATTCGATCCGGTCCGATCGGATCGGATTTTTTGATGAAAAATTTAGATTCGGGTCGGGTCGGGTTCTTTTCAAGGGTGATCTCGAGTCAGGTCGGGTTCGATTTTAAGGTGGAAAAAATCCGCCGCGACCCGACCCGAGACTAATAATATAATTTTCCCATATATATTTTAGGGATATTTACAATAATGACCCCTCTTTATATATATTGTTATACAATTAGATCATTAAAATTATTTTTTTACAATTAGGTCACTAAAATTAAATATTTACAATTAGATCCCTAAATTTTATTTTTTTACAGTTTAATCCCTAAAATTTTAATTTTTTTTTAATGATTCGTGTCGGGTCGGATTTTTTTCACCCTAAACTCGGGTCGGGTGATGGGTGTGGGTGGGCTAAAAATCCGATCCGACCCGTGCCCATCCCTTAAATTAGAATTATGATTTAAAATTTTATACTTAATAATTAAAACATGAATAAAGGGGGGGGGGGGGGAAGAGAAAAGATTTGTGTTCTGTCGTATAATGTAGTCTTAAATATTGGGACGAAGAGTTAAGGAATTAGGGTGGTAATTTTAGTCTTATCAGTCTAAAAACTTGGGAAATTAAACCTTGTTTATCCTTAATTTTAAATTAAATATTTATTAATTTTTTAAGTTAACGACTTTGTCCGAAAGTAAACTAATTTAGGGTTTAGAGTTAGAATTTAAGATTTAAGGTTAGGATTTATGATAATATAGTTAAGATTTAAGTTTTAACTTATAAATCGTAAATTTTAACCTTAAACCCAAAATTCTATCAGCAACTTCTAAATTCAAAACTAATACATTTAAAACACTTAAACCTTAAATCCTAAAACTAATTCTCCAAACTCTAAATTCAAAACTATATCCACTTGTGCATGAAATAATTACTCTCGATATATATGATTATTATCTCATACACCGCTAGTGGAAAGTTTACATTTTTTGTTTACACATGTGACTTAATTTAATTTTAGGGCTTAGAGTTTAGGATTTTATTTTAGGGTTTAGAATTTTAGAATTTATGTTTTAAATTTTATTATAATACAGTCGATGGTTATGTTTTAACCTCTAAATCTTAAATTTTAACCTTGAACCCAAAATCTTATCGATATTTTTAGACTCAAAACTATTACATTTAAACCATAAAACATAAACTCTAAACAAAATTTTTAAACCTTAAAACTATATATATATATATAAGGTATTAGGAATATCTTCCATGAAACGTTTGTCCAAGAATCTACTAAAGAAGAGAGAAGAAAAAGAAAAGAGCTGTGACGTAGAATTCTTCATATAACAATCTAACCCTAGTAATGTTAAGGATTTGCAAACAAGAGCAGTGGACGGTGCTTTGAAGAGTGTAAACCAAGATGGCACCCGTGGGATTACCTCCTGGTTTCAGGTTTCATCCCACAGATGAAGAGCTGCTGAATTACTACCTCAAAAGGAAGATCAATGGCCAAGAAATCGAGCTCGATATCATACCAGAAATAGATCTATACAAATGTGAACCATGGGAGTTAGCAGGTAAATCACCTCTTTGCATGTATATATATATGTGTGTGTATATGATGATAACTGAAATGCTCTATTTTCCTTCCACTTCTGCTACTCCACCCTCTAGCTCAATGCAGCTAAGCTATGGTATCACATTATTTTATTGATTTCCCTTTTCGAATTATGCTATACATTGATTTTGATGGATCATGTGATAGAAAAATCGATATTGCCGAGTCGAGATCCGGAGTGGTACTTCTTTGGACCTCGAGACCGAAAATACCCGAATGGATTCAGGACAAATAGGGCGACGAGGGCCGGATATTGGAAATCTACCGGCAAGGACAGGAGAGTTGCATGTCAAAACCGAGCCATCGGAATGAAGAAGACGCTGGTTTACTACAGAGGTCGTGCCCCTCAAGGAACCAGGACAGATTGGGTCATGCATGAATACCGTCTCGACGAGAAGGAGAGCGAGGACCACTGTGAAATTCAGGTAGCTTGTGCATGATCAAAGTTAAAATCAACATTATATCTTCGAATCAAAGTCATTTAGAATAAAAAGTAAAGACTTAATCTCGTCTATTCATTTTTTTCGTCCAATAGCTATAAATTAGTATAAATTTATAAGTGAATTAACGAAATTCGTTGCTTGCTAGGATCTGTTATTACATGTCTCAAAGTCAGAAAAGTTTTGGCCTCATTTTCCTTTGGTAACAAGACAAATGTATTGTCTTGTGTCAGACTCAGACCAAACTAGATTAGTATGTTATTCTGGCCTCATGTCTTTAAAAACTTTTCTTGGTTCTAAAGTATGATTATAGAAAACCCATATATACTTTAGCACCCCATGGTGTCCGTAACTCCACCTACTTTATTCCAAAACATCCCTACAAGTCAATGAATTTCCAGATTTTTCGAAAAATAATTGTACGAATCAACTGAATTACGTTCGGACGGATGTCAGTTATCTTATGTTTTTCGATGTCATTCTTACTCGCAGGATACGTTCGCGTTGTGTCGCATTTTCAAGAAGAATGGGATCTGCTCGGAGATGGAAGACCAGGTGTGGTGTAGTAGTAGTAGCATGTTGGTGACGTACTGTTCTCAAGCTGCCATCAATGATTCCGAGACCATGTCTCTGGACCTTCCGTTGGCCTCGTCGTCTTGGTTCGTCGAAGAGGACGATAAAGATGACTCGTGGATGCAGTTCATCAGGGATGATGCATGGCATTGTTCTAACAGTACTGCTGCTATGGCCGGAGATGAAGTTTCTAACGTTACATTAACAGATTAAAGGGTCTAAGGTTTGGTTTGATAAGTAAATAACAGAAGCAAATTGTGTAAGATTATTACAATAAAATATCAAGATTATAGAATATAATTGTAAAATGTGATTATAAATCTCATTAGGAGATTTACTTTATTCTCTAATTGGATTGGAAGGAGTATTTGTGAGGGTTTGATTGTTGGTTCCAAGCAACAAATTATGGAGTCCTGGAATTAGTGATAAGCAAAACTCGATATAAGAAAATTAAGTTTTTGACTCGGCTCGAGATAAATAGTCTTAGTGTATTTTATTTGATCTGTCTGTTAATTGAACTTTGTCGGCTTGAGATAACGTTCGATTAACAGACAGATCAACTGCATGAGTCTCCACACATGTGAACCACCTAGGCATGTGAAATACACCAAACCAAGAGAAATGATAGCCTCGTAAACCAAATGCCGATGCATAGTATTAAAATGCGGCTGCAACCTAGTGTAACGGCCACATCGTAATATTTTTTAAAGTCACTGCGACGTATTTTAAACGCAACGCGATGAAGGTACCGCATCACGACTTTTATGATACGAAATCGTTACGTAACCCCGCAATATGTCATATTGTGCCGCAACGCCACATCACCACAATTAAACATCGAAAAATGATCCAAAATATAAATCTCTATAAGTAACACTTTCATGATTCATTTGTAAGTTTATAATTGCATAGTCGAACTATAAATAATAATAAAACTAGTAAATTATCTCGAAATTCTCATTCCCTAATTAAATACATATTATCCTACATTAAGTTCTCAAGGTTGTAAAATATACATATAAACAATATTTTAAAAAATTATGATTTTTTATAAACAAATCACTACCGCATCAACCGTTACGCGTTATGTAATGTCCGCATTTTAGTACTATGTGCCGATGTTCAATGAGAGCCCCATCTGTGTAGGACTATACACTTTGTGCCAGAGCTACCCTTTCCCGACCGAAGAGGAAACCTCACTGATTTGCTCGGGACGGAAAGTTCCTGCTGCTGCTCTTGCTCTGTTGATGGTGCATGCTCAGGTGGTCTGGATGATGAAACTGCCTTAAACGAAGCCGACCCATGGAAAGGTTGGGTTGCTTGGTGCAGCTCGGGAAAAGGTGGTCGGGATGGTCCACTCTCCTCCATGGCCATAGCTCCCACCCCTTCCTCTACCTTGGTATTCATGGGGTCCTTCAGCATACTGCTGTTGTGACATATCGAGTTTTTTCTTATTTTTGTATGATCTTTTCGATTAAATCACTAAACATGTCGATTTCTAATTTAAACAATCGATGGAATCTCATTTTAGTGAACTGATTACGATTTTACAGCGATGAACTGTTGAGATGCATTGTATTTTGACTCAAAAGTTTAAGTTTAGGTCTATAGCTGTGATTGAGAATCATTATTTTAAGATTTTAGTATTATTATAAAGGATGAGTTTATATGTATATCGAATATTATTAAACACCACTAACGATGAATACTATTGAATATTATTAAATTAATTAATGAAAGTTAAAAATTTTAAGGACTAAACATATAATTTTAAATTATTTAAAATAAAATTTTAAACGTATTATTTATATATACTATATTTTAATTTTTTAAAATAATTTATATAATATATTTTAATTTAAAAAATCAATAATATTAAATAAAAAACCTAAAACCCTAAACTCAAGTCCTAAAAAACTAAACCTTAGATCATAAAACCCTAAACTCTAAAATCTAAAAATATAACCATAAACTTAAAACCTAAAGTAGAAATTTTAAAACTCTAAAAATATAAACCCTAAACTTGAAACTCAAAACTAGTTTATGATTTATGATTCTAGGGTTTAGGATTTTGGTTATTTTAGGGTTTAAGGTTTAAGGCTTAGTGATTTAGGTTTTGAATTTGGGGTTTGGGTTTAGAGTTTAGAGTTTTTTAAAAATAATATTTTATTTAATTATTTAAAAAATAAAATAAAAAATATATAAAAATAATTTAATAAAAAATTTATTTTAAATAATTTATAATTATCTATTGAGTATTTAATTTTTTTATTTTTCTTTAATATTTAATATTATTTAATAATATTTATAATTAATGATGTTTAATGATATTCAACATCGTATATTTATTATTATTCATAATTATAAGTCACTATAATAAAAAAAAATAATGGTTTATACTGACCATAATTCATTTATTATTATTATTATTCATAATTATAACAATACGTTACGATGGAAAATATAACTGTGTCCGTAACCACCATTCAAAAAATATATATTCTGTTTCTCTGCAAAAAAGAGAGAAATAAACCTAAAAGACTTGGAACTCGTACGAAGGTAAACAATAGTATGCCGCCACGTCATATATTTAACAAACAAAGAAACGTGGCAGGGAATTACGGGTAGGAATCATGAACTACGTTGTAAATGACTGCACTCGAATAAAACTCAGATGCCGGATGGTGCTCAAGCTTGAGCTGGAATTCCAACAGTTGAAGGTCTCATTTTCTCGTCTCCCAAACATTCAAAACCCTTGATTTCCCCAAAACCCTCTTTTACACAGCCAATTAAATTTCAGAAGGCTATGGAAACCGAAGGTCCGGTGACAAAGAACAGAACTCTCAACGACATCATGAAGCGATCCTCTTCTTCAAGCTCCGAGATACTGTCTCCCCTTCACTCGCCACACTCCTCTTTCCGATCCCAGCACGGTGACCCTGAATCTGACCCGGCAGAGCACCAAAAGACCCCGTCTCCTCATATCTCTCCGGCGGATTCCCCTAGTAAACCGCACGCAAACAACTGCAAGGCACTCATCACCGTCGAGAAGCCCACCCAGATCAACCCCGCTTCTCTTTCGCCGCCTCTTCCACCGACTCCTCCTCCGCAACAACCGCTGAATTTGACGGTGAATCGAGCGGTGAGGGAGGAAGGACCGGCGATGACGACGAATAAGACGAAAGTGAACAGTGGAGCGGGCGGAGGACGAGGAGCAAAGGCAGTGGCAGCGGTGCTGAGGAGATCGAAGGTCAAGGAGACCGTGAAGATGGCGGCTCTAGGGTTTCGATTAAGTGAAATCTTTCTATGCTTGATATCTTTCTCTGTTATGGCTGCTGATAAAACTTCAGGCTGGAGCGGTGACTCCTTTGATCGCTATAAAGAATACAGGTTTTCCATTTTTCTATCATTATGTTAGGGTTCAGTTTGTTTTTGTTCTCATTTAATCATTTCGCTTAACAATTCTGCAGTTGTGAACATAAATATGCGTGAATTCATCCATTTTTAACACTGAAAACGATGAACCAAGTAATCGAACATTGCATTTACTTAAACACTATCATTATAATTATATTAACTAATGTTAAACCATATACCATTAGCAAACCCCTTCATTTAAGTTTGTTGATTTAATGAATTACATTACCCTGTTCCATTAAATGTGTATTTTTGCAGGTATTGTCTATCAGTAACTGTGATTGGATTTGTATATGCGGGGTTTCTATATGCTCTAGTTTACTATCTCATGGCACAAAAACATGTCATCCGCCATCATCGTCGTCAGCAATTTGATTTCTCCATGGACCAGGCAAGTTTTTAGTGTGTATAGAATTCTTGTTGTAAATTAGCCACTTTAGATTGTCCTTTGCTGTCGATCATCCCTGGCATTCTGGTTTTTGGAGACGTTCGTTGTCTCAATTAGTATACAAGGAAGGAAGTTTACTAGAACCACCCTTTTGTGATCACAACAACTGGCTCTATGATTGGTTACAACTTACATTTGAAACTCTATTTTGGTCTCTGTTTGCTTTGTTCTATGAATGTCACTGTCTTCAGCCTTGGCCTTGTATGGTTATATGTCCGTGGCGATACTAGAAGAAACATCCTGAAATGGCTATATGTGGTTGTAAATTATAAAACTATATTAATTACACTTTATCAGGCGGTTGTGTTTATAGATTACTTGTAAATTATCCACTTTAGCTTCATACTTGATCGTTAATCACCCTTGGCATTTTGGCTTTTGGTAACATTGGTTGTCTTAATTAGTATACAAGTTAATTTACTAGAATTCCTCTTTTGTGATCACAACTATTAGTCTTATCCGGTGATTGATGACGATTGGAACTCAGAACTCCATTTTCGTCTTTGTTAGCTTTGTTCTATTCATATCACTATACAGGGCGACCTGGAAATGTCATGAGGCTGAGTTCTGACTTCTGAGTGAATGGGTCAAAGTATAAATCATATATCATAAAACTATATTAATTATACTTTGTTTAGAGCCATGGCTCTGGCAACGCCTGCCCTAGATTTGCCTCTTGCTATGTTTTCGAGTATTGTTTTTTCACCATAAGCAACTATGTTAATTAGATATCCCTTCGTCGTTATAGGTTGAATTCATTTCACATTCCTTTGCATCCAATATGATAGTAAAATCGTGCAATATGTGTGGATACCTGTGTATATAAGATATATACGTGCAAAATGCTGAAAGTGAATTGCTTGCTTCTTTGGTTCTATCTTGTAGATACTAGCCTATCTTTTGCTTTCAGCATCATCTGCGGCGGCCACACGAGTTGATGAGTGGCAATCTAGTTGGGGCAAAGATGAATTCACAGTGATGACTACTGCCTCAGTTTCAATGGCCTTTCTAGCTTTTACTGCATTTGCATTTAGCTCACTCGTATCTGGTTACGAACTCTGTACCCATGAGTCTGCATGATCTCTGGGGCAAAATATGCGGTAGCAAAATTACGACACAATCAGATTAAATCAACTTGAACTGCACATTCGTTTGTTATTATTGTACATGGAACATATTAGATCCTGTTTTTCTTACAGGGTTTTCCTCTTGAAATGATAACAATGTAAATATTCATTTTGGATATATGGTATACACGCTCTTATTGGCATTTTGGTACCTCATTCATTCTTACTGTCTGCATATGCACATCTTCTGTCAGGTTATTTTCCGATCGGTAATGCCGGTGTCTTCGAGAGTTTAGATCGAAGCGTAAAGCACCATGAAATCATAATGCAACACACATAAACCTTAAAATTATCAGAATACTGATCAGTGGAGCTGACATGCTTGGGTTGTGTCTCAGAAGACCAATAGGACCAAAATGAATCCCCTTAAATACTGAAACTTACTTATAAAGAGAACAAACTTCATCCCATGGAATATCTTCATATTAAGATCCGTTTGCTTTATTTATTTGTATTGAAAACAACAAGCGGTGTAATCTATTACTAGCTCTAGAATGTAGGTGAAAAACAATAAGAAATGATATAAAATACTCGAAATTTTAAAATAAAATATATTTTACTCATTTTTTTTAATAAATGACATAAAATATATTTTACTCATTTTTTCGAAGAAATCTATTAAAAGAACCAGTATCAACATAAATGAAGTACTATATTTTTATTATTAATTTTAATTCTAATCTTACGAAAAAGAAAAAAATAATTTTCTTTAGTGTTTCAGATGGATCTAACTTCTTTACTTCAAAAATAGACAAATAACTATGAATAATCCTTTACCCATAAAGAATCATCCTCTTATAAAATGCAAAGTTCCAGTCTTTATATTAATTAAGCCCTTGTGTGCAAGAAGACAAAGCTGGCCATGTTTCCCAGTGGACAGATATCTGTAAGAGATTCGTTTTGGATGTATTTTTTTTAGTGCAAAACTTTAGAATTATTAAAAACACAAACATCATCAAAAGATGGAATCGATCCAAAGTCCACTTCCCTCTCAGATCCGTTTCACTGTATTTTAACCCAAAACCTTTGTCGGCACTCAAATAATTGTAAGTACATAAATCATATTTTATTATGATTTAAAAGTACAAGGAAACGTTAAACTCGATTCGACTGAAAAAAACACACACATAAGAATAATTTGATTTGATGCGAAATTATTTAACTTGACTCGAAATTTTATTAACTTGGAAAATTTTTAAATGAAGTTTGAGTCGTAAAACGAAAATTCGAATAACTTGAATAACTCGAATTTTTTTAGTAAATAGAAGATTTATCTTTTTAGTTCGAGACGAATCCTTCAAATTTTTATAATATATATTGATATATAAAAATATAAAGAAATATCGCTACACATAAAGAACTTGAAACTCGAAACTCGACTCGAATTTATTCAACTTGACTCGATTCGAAATTTTTTAAAATGAAAGTTCGAATGAAAATTAGATTCGTTAACTCGAATAACTCAAATTTTTTTGACTCGATTCGATCAAACGTTCACCCCTAATATCATAATCAATAATTATAAATTATATAATCATGAATTGAACTATCAAATTAATGAACTATAATGGTAATTAATTTCATAAATTTGTCTGAACTAAAAAATTTAAATAGAGATTGAATTATAAGATGAGACTTCAAATAACTTAAAATACATTTTTAATTTCGAGTTGAGTCCATCAATTTTATCTATTATATATACCACATATAAAAAAAATATGAATATATAATATATAATTATAAAAGATCCATTTAAAATAAAACTAATTAATAATATAACATTATAAATATTTATAATTAAATTTAAATAATTTAATTTAATTAAAAAATTAAATAAAATTCGACTCAACCTAAACACGATCATGACTCCATCCCATCACACGTTTATAACGTTTCCTGGTAGAACCAACCAATCCCACTCCCATCACACGTTTATCACGAGTCCTTTTTGTTAGTAGTGAACTGCCCAAAGAGGATTTTAGCCATCAAATAATTTATTACTCCATGAGGACAATAATTTCAAATTAAAAAATATAAGATATTTAAAGTGGAGAATTCAATTCGATACCATGAATTATGAAATATCAAATTAAAATTACAACAAGAAGGTAATGTACGATTGTACAAAATTTTTAATTTTAATGGTTAAAATTATTTTTAAATATTATAAATTTAAACACTAATAATATTAATAGGGAAATTGAGCGATTTTAACTTGATTGTCTGTCCTAACTCATAAAGTCTCAAACTACAAGTACGACATTGGTAAGTGTCCACTGTCCTGTTACGTATGTCTTTTAATGATGTTACCGACCAGTCCCATTTATCCCATTGCCCGATTATATATACTAAAAACAAACACCAGGCAGACCACACCAATCTCCCTCATTCACCTCCACACATTTCTACAAATTTTGTTTCTCCAAAGGCCTAGCCTTGTGGGATTCTCCATTCCTTTTTTCCACAGTTTTCATGGCGTTGAATTTGGTTTCTCCTCCTGAAGTCAACTCCATCGCTTTCCTGGGTTCAACTAAGTCCAACTCCATCCCCAAGCTATTTCCAGGTACTTCTCCCCCCTCTGTGTTTGGTTTCCTAGAAACCTGGAAAATTTGTTTCTTTTTGTTTAAGACCTTGAAAATGATTCTCTTTTGGCTTATTTGGTTTAGATTATGATTTTAAGATTGTTGTTTTGTGAAATTTTAAGGGGGGGTTGTTTTAAAGAAGAAAGAGAGGAGAGTTCAGTGTTCAGTTCAGGCTCCACAACCACCACCTGCATGGCCTGGGCGAGCTTTTCCAGATCCAGGGCACAAGACTTGGGATGGACCCAAGCCAATCTCCATCGTTGGTTCAACTGGTTCTATTGGAACTCAGGTGAAAAGGGGGATTAAAAAGTTTTAACCTTTGGCCTTTTATTGTTGAAGTATCCGGTTGTGTTCCCATGGAGCTTTTTGCTCCAATTTTAGGCTTCCATGTTTTGTTTAGCACTTAAGATATTTAGAATCATAATTTGGTGTTTTTGTAGACACTGGACATAGTTGCTGAGAATCCGGACAAATTCAGAGTTGTGGGGCTTGCTGCTGGTTCAAATGTCACCCTTCTTGCTGATCAGGTAACATTCAGTTTTACCATGCTACGGTAACTCGTGAAGCATTAGTCGAATCGAGGACGTTTCAAGCTCGGACTCGAATTGCTTGATTCATGGACCAACACAACTTTAGTGTCCTAATCTCATGTAACGCAGTTTCAACATATGCTTAATTGCATATCAGTATGCCAGAATCTGATAAAAAGAGTTTTTGCATAAATGAATAGGGAGTAGAAACTTCGAGGGCTGATGATGATCATGATGTTTGCTGCTTGTTACAGGTTAAGACATTCAAACCTCAATTGGTTGCTGTTAGAAATGAGTCTTTGGTAAGTGAACTGAAAGAGGCTTTGTCTGATATGGAACAAAAGCCTGAGATTATTCCTGGGGAACAAGGTGTTATAGAGGTAGCCTATCGTTTAATTCGCCGTTTCTTCTATTTAACTAGATACGGCAACTTTTAGTACTTAGATGGTTTGGCTTTAACTTTTCGAGGTTGCTCGCCATCCGGATGCTGTTAGTGTAGTTACAGGGATAGTAGGCTGTGCTGGATTGAAGGTATGCGTCGACATCTGCAGATATATTTTTGCATTCTCCATGCATAACTTTCTTTGCATCCACTAAACAAAGTATTTTAGCGATGTTACGAACTATAGTTTACCGGCCAACCATCAGAATATGTATTAGTACATTTTTTATCTACTGTAGCCTACGGTTGCTGCAATAGAAGCAGGCAAAGATATTGCTTTAGCCAATAAAGAGACCTTGATTGCCGGTGGCCCCTTTGTGCTTCCTCTTGCTCACAAACATAAAGTAAAAATCCTCCCAGCTGATTCCGAACATTCTGCCATATTTCAGGTATGGAACTATAACACGGTGAATAAGATTATATGAAAATTGCTCGTAGTTAAGAGATTCTTTGTCGATTATGTTGTTTTCTTGTCAATATTTTGGTGTCTTAGATCTTTTCTTGGTGTAAATTTTGTTGCATTAACTTGTTTGACCTGTCATTTATCGTTCGAAACAGGACAAGCTCATAGGATCTTGTGTTTCTTACAGTGTATTCAGGGATTGCCGGAGGGTGCACTTCGACGTATTATTTTGACTGCATCTGGTGGAGCTTTCAGGTGTATAATTGTAATCTAAGTTAGAATGATTAAGTTTGTAAGTTCAAAGCCTGATAGAACGAACCGTTTACTTGCATAAATCTCCTCACTTTCTTTCTTTGAACCGAAAAGAATTTGAAGTGGACATTTTTAAAATTAGGCTTGAGTGTGTTTTTATTACAGAACATGTAACATAACTCGCATTAATGTCCCTACGAAAGAAGTCGTATTGAGCAATTTGCTCATTTTGTATTCTCTTAGGGATTGGCCTGTTGATAAATTAAAAGAAGTTAAAGTAGCTGATGCTTTGAAGCATCCTAACTGGAACATGGGGAAAAAGATTACTGTGGACTCCGCTACCCTTTTCAATAAGGTTTAGTTCAAGCATTGTACTTTTTAATATAGTATGTCACCATTTAGTTGTACACTGGTCTTAATTACTAGTACTAAGCGATTTCTCTATTCGACAGGGTCTCGAAGTCATTGAAGCTCATTACCTATTTGGAGCTGAGTATGATGATATCGAGATAGTCATTCATCCGCAATCTATCATACATTCAATGGTTGAAACACAGGTTTTAATCTTAACTTTATCTTTTCGGATATTGTTCGGTGATGGCACAAATGTTATGTGTTGTTCACCTTTTAGTTTCAGAGGGAACTGTGAATTCGATTTTCATTCCTCGTCGCTATTTTTGCATTTTTCTTATTTTTTAGGATTCATCAGTGCTGGCTCAATTGGGTTGGCCGGATATGCGCTTGCCGATCCTTTACACTATGTCGTGGCCGGACAGAATTTACTGCTCTGAAATAACGTGGCCTCGACTTGATCTTTGCAAGTAACTAGCTTGTCTCCTCTCAGAATTTTTCGATGTTCGATTGGTTTTCATTTGATTTACATTTTACAATAACAGCAACAACAATAGTAATAGTGATTGGTTGATGGATGATACAGGCTCGGTTCATTAACTTTTAAGGCTCCTGACAATGTGAAATACCCGTCCATGAGTCTCGCCTATGCCGCTGGAAGGGCCGGAGGCACCATGACAGGAGTTCTTAGTGCAGCTAATGAGAAAGCTGTGGAACTGTTCATTGACGAAAAGTAAGTATTTTGTACCCCAATGTTATCTTGTTAGCAAGTGTGACTTCCACATTACGGTTTCATTTCCGAGTTCCGGCTTGTAACGAACTTTTCCTGTGGATATCGATGACTTGGAGGTAATAAACTGTTACCTGATTTCAGGATCAGCTATTTGGACATTTTCAAGGTGGTGGAGTTGACTTGTGAGAAGCACCAAGAAGAATTGGTGGCCACTCCTTCCTTGGAGGAGATTATACATTATGACCTATGGGCTCGAGACTATGCTGCCGGCGTGCAACGATCATCCGGATTGAGTCCCGTCCCTGCATAAAATGATGACTTGCTCATTGTTACAGGTGAGTGCCCTACCAAAAGCTCGTGTACAACTCCTTTTCATGTGTATCGGTTTTCGCATGCTTCGTTTCTTAAAAGATTTCTCCTCTTCACCCCAGACCAAACCGACGATGACTCTATCGGATGACTTGACTCGAAAGTTCTCGATTTATGCCACAGGCTTTGCAAAGATTTGGGGCAGTGAGCAACTGTATCAGACATTATTGAACATGTTTGCATTTATTTTGAGTTAGAATAAGAAATAATTAGTTTGAACGGCATCAAGACATAGCTAGCACAAGAGTCTTATAATCTCCCATACCATCTTATAGCCTTGTAACCCTCCCCTGCAAACTCCCAAGTCTTAAAGTCCCCTATCGACTTTAGGAGCTTTTTCCATGTTCAAATACTTTTTTTTTTTTGAAAGTTTTTCCATGTTCAACTACAATATGGCTTGATAGGGGTGAGTATCTGATCAAGTCGAGTCAAGTTAAAAATTTTCGAGTTATTCAAGTTGACGAGTCATATTTTATAACTCAAACTTTATTTGAATTTTTTTCGGTTCGAGTTGAGTTTAAGAAAAGTTGAATCGAGTCGAGTTTTTGAGTTCCATTAAATATTTAATTGTAATTATTTATCATGTTATAATATGACTTGATTTTAATTTAAACGACTTTCTCTAATCATATAAAAAATGTATATATATTTTTATATATAGTAATATAAAAAAATATATCATAAAAAGTTGAAAGATTCATCTTAAACTTAAAAATAATTCTTTTAATTACAAAAAAATTTTGAGTTATTCAAATTTTTATTTTATATTTTGAACTTTATTTAAAACACTTTTTCGAATCGAGTTTATAAAATTTCGAGTCGAGGCAAAATGAGTTGGGTATTTTCGTCTTGAGTCGAATCGAGTTTTGCTCACCCCTATTTAAAGTGTTATTAAAATTTTAAATTAAATTATATAAATGGTTATTAAACTTTTAAGATATTTGTATTTTGATCGTTGAATTTTTTAAATTTAAAATATTATAACTGATATTTTAATTTATTTAGTTATGATCACTTTCCTTAATTCATGTTAAAAATTATACGACACAACACGTTAGAGCAATCTCTCCTCTTAAGTGAACTTTGTTCATCATGTCATCTATAGTCTAAATAATCAGAATCGTTCATTTTTAAATAATTAACTAATAATTATCCACCCATTAATTATATATAGGAAAGATATGATACTTCACCTTAAAAAGATTAAGATAGATAAATCTGATTGACTGGGATCATGAATGACGTAGTGAACAAATTCACCCAAAGATTCTCACATTAAGAAGAACATATATTTATCGGTAAGAATTTATGTTTTTTAAAATTTATAATTTATTGTTCAAACTAAAATTATGTTTTTTTTTTTTAATTCAAATAGAATAACTTAAATTTTCTATATTTTAAAAATTACTACTTTCTGTTATATTAAAATCAAAATAAATTTTAGACCCATATTCTTTTCTTATATAACAAGTCACTGACATATTGATCTCAAGTTCAACCCCCCATGCATTCACGTTGATTTCTGTCTCCATCTGGTCCACTGTCCCTATCCCCAGCAGAAGATGACAACTACTGGGCCCTGGCCAATGTTTTTTTTAACGTGCTGCATGAATCACGATGCTGTTGGGCCATCTCGGGAAAGTGTGATCCTCAAGCTACTGATGGAAATGGGAATTTCCTAAAGGACTCGTTTTAAAGCAAAGCTAGGAACCAAGTGTGAGCCTCAAGCCTCAAGGGAGAGTGATTCAAAGTAGAATTTCCCAAAGGACTAAGTTAAAGTAAACTTAGGGTCGTTTTTATTGGATATATAAGATGTTTCGAGATTAAAATTTAAAAAATAAGTTTTTTAATTTTATTATGAAAATTAAGCTAAAATCTACGGTGCAGGTGGAAGACGCTACATGCAATGCACATGGCAACTTGGGAGAATATCACTTGTATGTGGCGTCTTCTATTTTTTATTTTTTAAAACCTGTAAAAAATATTAGTAAAAAAATTAAAAATAACTACTTAAGTGTAGGGGTGAGCAAAATTCGACTCGAAAAAACCGAATAACTCGACTTGACTCAAGACGAAAATACTCAAATCGTTTTGACTCGACTCGAAAAAATTTCAAATAAAGTTCGAGTTGTAAAATGAAAATTCGAATAACTTGAAATTTTTAGAAATTAAAAGAATAATTTTTAAGTTTGAAACGAATCTCTCAATTTTTTTATGATATTATATTGATATATAAAAATATAAAGAAATATTGCTATATATATATATATCTTATATGATTAGAGAAAGTCGTTTAAATTGGAATCAAATCATACTATAACATGATAAGTAATTACAATTAAATATTTATAGGAACTCGAAAACTCGACTCGACTCGAATTTCTTAAACTCATTCAAATAAAGTTTGAATCATAAAATATGACTCGTCAACTCAAATAACTCGATTTTTTTTATTCGACTCGATCAAATACTCACCCATACTTAGGTGATGTGATCACTTGCGCAATAAATTTTGATCTAGTTTTCAAAAATAATTAAAAAATAGCTCTTTCTCTAAAATTACTCTTAAAGGATAATATTTTCCTAGTTACTCCGCTAAGATTCTATAAACAAAAATCGTGTCTTTTTTAATAAATTTTAATTATTAAACTATAAATCTAATTTTTTAGTCTAAAATATAAATAAAAATATTAAAAATAAAATATTTCTATTTAAAATCGAACATATATTTTCATTCTTAACTCTATGACTGTGATACGAGAAATTATTCTATGGACCGGTTCCACCACGTTATCCATGGTCCTTAAGAACAAAAAATAAATCCACGTCATCATTTTTTACACATCATCTGCATACTCATAATTTTAATTTCCAAATCATCTCTCTAAATAAAATATATTAAAATTAAAAAAAATGATGACATGGATTTATTTTTTAATTAGGGTTTATGGTTTAAGGTTTATGGTTTAGGGTTAGGGTTGGGGTTGGGGTTAGGGTTAGGGTTAGGGTTTAGGGTTTAAGGTTAGGGTTTAGGGTTAGGATTTAGGGTTTAAGGTTTAGGGTTAGGGTTTAGGGTTTAGGGTTAGGGTTAGAGTTTAGGGTTTAGGTTAGGGTTTAGGGTTTAGGGTTAGGGTTAGGGTTAGGTTAGGGTTTAGGGTTTGGGGTTTAGAATAAAAAATAAATCCACATCATCATTTTTTAATTTTAATATATTTTATTTAGAGAGATGATTTGAAAATTAAAATTATGAGTGTGCAGATGATGTGTAAAAAATGATGACATGAATTTATTTTTTGTTCTTAAGGACCATGGATAACATGGTGAAACCGATTCATAGAATAATTTCTACTGTTATACATAAAACACTAAAATGTGACCATTTTTATTTGAATTAAAGCAAAGCTAGAAACCAAGTGTGAGGCTATATAGCTTGGACCCCTCTACAAGGAGTCCTCTTTCAATATCCCCTTGCCCTTTTTCTTTATCGAAAAACTCCCCAACCGGAGGACCAAGGTGACATCATCATGGTCCTAGTTTTCAAGCCGAGTGTTGGTATAGATCTAATAAGTGGGACCTGTACCCTTAGATCGTACAGCACTGTCGGCCCCATAGAATAGATTTGTTTTAACCCACCGACGCTTAGGGATGGAAAGGGATCGATCATGGCGACACCCTCCCTTTATATGACCCTTAAACTCATAGCTTTTCGTTTACAAGGGAGAGCATATTTGGTTTTCAAGTTTGCATGGATTCATCTGAGAACTGGCTTCAGGTATGCATGATGCAGCATGAGATCAATGCATGTGAAACAATGTTATTACAAGAGTTTAATCTGTTTGTGTGTTTGATTCCTATGTTTAGGAGCCTGGAATGGATTGTTCGTCCCCGTATGTCGATATTCTCGCATGTTCGACGCCGGTGATGGAAAGGAGGCTGAGACCTCAGCATGAACAAGCTCTCAAGTGCCCAAGGTGTGAGTCCACACACACCAAGTTCTGCTATTACAACAACTACAGCCTCTCCCAGCCTAGGTACTTCTGCAAGGCTTGTAGGAGGTACTGGACCAAGGGCGGAACGTTACGGAACATTCCCGTCGGTGGAGGGTGTCGAAAGAACAAGAAAGTTGCTGCTAAAGCAGTGAATGATCAATCAGCCAACAGTTCTAGATCATCTAATAATTCCCATAATTCAACTGATCTTCATCTTTCATTTCCTCAAATGCAGCTTTCTCTCCTTGATAACAACTTGCTTGCTACTCACGGCAGCATAAATAGTACTTTCTCTCCATATGTGATGTCCATTGATAGCCCCAATATTGATACTTTCACGGACACTTGGCAGAGGACAACGTTTCCTTATGCCGCAAGTGATGACCGGTATGCAGCTGACGTGAAGCCGAACACCATGCTCTTGCCTCGCGACGGCCAAGACAGTTACGGGTTCTTGAACAACTTGGGATCATCATGGAATGGAATTATGGATGATTATGGAACCTCCACCACAAATCAATTGTTGTGAAGCAATCTGTTACCGACTCTATCGCGTAGAATCGACGATGGCAGCCTCGGACATTGTATAAACCGACGGTGGATTATGATCATCTGCATTGATGTTGTTCATTTTATAATTTATCCATGTGATTGGGAGTTTACCCTTCATGTCATTGTCATGCCTGTATGTCAATCGCAGTATCACAGTATAAGAGTTATGTATTCCAAGTCTTGTGTGATTATGTACATCCGAATAAGAGTTTTGAATTTATTATCCGAATCGATTACAATAGTATATGCTCTAAAATATAATCTCGACCATTTAACATTAATCGCTCAATCACTCTGTTGTTGGCATCGTTGATGCTCTAACCCGTGACCTCTAATAACAACAACCGTTCATTTAATCACTTGAACTAAAGGGCTCGTGCAAATAAAACAACATAAATGTTAGGCCAATATTATATATTATATAAATGTCAATATAGATGTTATAAATATTATTTATGTTTGACAATTAACATGGTAAATATTATATATTATATATCTCCCGAACAAGCCCTGAGTGGTTCCTTCATGATGGGTTCTTCAGCTTTAGATGAGCTAAACCAGGTTCAGAGTGGTAGGGCAAGGAATTTGAGACTGCATTGTTTTGTTTTTACTACTTAGAGAGGTCAGGCCATTTGCTTGGGTGGTGGTTTAGGGGTTGCATTGGGTAAATCTGTGTGTATATATATATATATATATATATTTGAATCAAATTTATTATAATTGTTTTAAAAATTGAATTATTTATTTTTATAGCCTAGATATTTAATTTTTTATTGTATCTTTACCGGTGTTCTTACTTTTACAGTTTAAAGTCAGGGTTATAATTAAAGTTTGAGGAAATAAAGGTAAAACGTATTTTTTAAGAGGTAAAATTTATGATGTAAAAACTAGAGTTTAGGTTTAAAAATTAATTTTTATTTTTTATTAAAAACATAATTAAGATATAATTAGAAACAGATAATTTCTACGCTTATAATCCTTATGCGTTAAAGTTATATTATTATTATTATTATTATTATTATTATTGAAATTGGGATTAAAAGTATTCTTCATTCGATGTCTAGCGCTAGATCTTTTACACAATATTGGGTGTTTGAATTATGATATTATAAACGAAAAAATTTAGAGCATTAAAATCGTATTTATATTAAATTTTAATAAATTTGATCTAAATTAGTCAATAATAATTCAAATATTAATGATAAAAAATATTTTTATTGACGAATAAATTATTTTTCGTTCACCGATCCACCTCAAAATAATTTTAACAAAATCGTAGCCACCAAAAATAATTTCGTATAGCATTGTTTCTTCTGGTTTATTTCACTCAAACAAATCAAATAAAAATCATTTGTCTATTTATCATGTATCATTTCATTTCTCTAAAAAATTTTAAAAAAATTCAATTTTCAACCCTAACCCTTATTTTCTATATTTTAACCCTAAATTTTACACCTTAAAAATACACTTTCTCTAATTTTCTAAACCCTAATCAATATCCCTAACCTTCCACCATAAACCTAAACCTCTGATTTTCGCCCAATCAAAGTCATGAAAATACATAAAATCCATTTTTTTATTTCCACGTTTTTTTTTCTAAAAAAGCTGCTTAGAAGTGTTGTGGTCAATTTTCTTCGGAGAAAGAAAGAGAGAAGTATTGTTGTCAATAAAACCAGGCAGGCCATTGGCCATTGCCTCATTACAGAAACTTGAATGCAACACGTGTGCATGAAAATTTTCAATTACAGTATAAAATCTCTCACTTTTCTTTATTTCCCCTTCCCGTTCTCTGTTTATTTCTGGAAATCTCTGTTTATGGGACGATCACTGGGAATTATCTCCCTGGATTAATTTTACGTGAATTACCCTTTCACGAAACGTAAGGTACCATGCTTTGATTCTCGGTTTGTTGGTCGCTTCTTTTGTCATTTCTGGATACCCTTTCGGCCATGGATCTTAGATTTATTACATTCGATTAGGATTTTAAGCTTAATGGGAATGAAAAGATGATGAATTTCGCTCTCTCTATAGATACATAAATCATAAATGCCTCTGTGTGTGAGTGCGCGCGCGTTTCTGATCCCTCGTTTCTCTTTTTCAATGTTGCCCTGTATCTGTTTCTAGTGCTTTAAGGAAGAAAATGAGGATTCATATGTTTTTTTTTCTTCTTCTGTTTTTCGATTGGGCTACATTCTCTGGGAAATGGGTAGTTTATTATGGATTTGTATGTGTAGTATTCTAATGCAAATGTGTAATCTAAGGATTGATGCTTTAGCGTGTAATGTAAAGTGGAATATTGGAAAAGTTTAAGGCATTTTTATATCCTCGTATGGCAATGATGTTTTCAGCATTGTTAGATTTCAACTCTGAGACTGAAATGTTTCGTTGTAAGATTGTATTTTGATTTATGAATCAAAATCAATACTGGAAGAATAGGGGAAATTTTCGATTCATGAGACGGGTTTGATGTGTTTTATGGTTAGAGGGCTTGGAACACTTATAAGCAGCATTTGAAGTTTCTACTTTTTTTTTTGTTTTTTCAGTGTCCAAACTAAGAATTTATAAGCTAGATTTGCAGTAGTATTAATATCTTTGAATTGTAGACTTAAATATTCTATCTTTTGTTCTTTCTAATATGGATTCAGGTCAGAAGGATACGAAGATGCTAAGTTTGATTCTTTGCATCTGGGTTGTGTGTGCATGAACAAACTCATCAAAATTTCTAATACCTTGCAGCTTTGGTTCAGGGTTATATGCTAATCTAATCAACTAATGATTTAAACATCTTTGAAGTTGTTTTTCTAATTACAAACATTTACTCATCCTTAGATCCTTTTGATATTAAAAACCATTAAATAATTACTCTTTAATGGCAAACCATCCATAAAATTCTTGTAAAGCTATTGTGAGAAGACAATACTCCTTGTTTGATAATTCAAAATCATTTGAAAGTTAGTAGTATTTTTCTCTGTTGTATCTGTCAAATATGCATTCAGTCTTTTCGTACTGGCTTTCAGTCATCTGCCACGGTTACTTATGAATTTAACATGTAAATGTTTTACATGGAAAATTTGCAAAAAAGTTTTCTTTAACGATGCTCTTAGCTTTAATTCAACTTTGTTGAGCTGATTTGATTATTTCTGGAGTTATTGGCTCATACTAAAGTTAAAGCTTTTGATCTGTATGGCAAGTTGGTGAGCTTTCATGTTGATTTCCGGATTTTCAGGTTAGCATGAAGTAGGATTAAGGACCAGTGAATTAGATTAGTCATAATTTAGAGCTTGTTATCCTGTGTAATTGAGATTGTGATCTTGGCAAATAAACATAAACATTGACAACTGGGAAAAAAATGCCCTAATCTCTGTCTCAGGATTCCGTTTGTCGTTTTAAGAATTGCATTTAAGTTTAACTTCAATTGACATAAGGGTTTCTTTAGTAATGCTATGTCAAATATCAAAATACATACTTCCACTGTTTGGTATTTCACTCAAAAGTATATACTTTTTTTTTTTATCCCAGCATCAACTTGTATTTTTGGTGCACACATAAAATCTGAGGTTTCTTAAAACGAAGCATTTAGGTTTCTGCAAGTTAATGCGTGCTTTTTCTCCCACATCAGGCTAGTTTTTCCTAAAATGTTTTAGAAGTAAGAATATATTGGACAAGGAAGTGTGTAAAATGTGAAGTTCATTTCATAAAAGCACCGCAGAAACTGCAAGTAATTTTATTTTTTATATTCTGCAGGTAGTTTGGAATTTATAGTATTGGCGTAAATGTCTTCGCCTAATAAGAGGAGAGAAATGGATGTAATGAAGTTGTAAGTTTCTTACCTATTTTACATATGCATATTTCTGCTGTTTTATGCTCACTTGGTTCAATCTCTCTTTCGAATTTTGATGTTGATAATAGTTTGCAATTGGAATACATTCACTGAAATAATATTTTCAATGGTGTTTTTGAGAACTTTTAGTTGGAATTTTCTAAAGCAGTTCTACTAGTTTGTCTGACCAAGACACCCAGACCAGCTGACAATAACATAACTAGTGAATTGGATAAGTTGGGATGTTTTGAAATGTAAGCTTAACAGGGTACATTCATAATCTGAATATCTGATAAATGGACAGGGTACATTCATATCTGAATATCTGATAAAGCGACCTTAACAGGGTGCATTCATAATACTCATGAAGTTCAACTGTCTGTTCTGTTTCTTTTGTTTCTTTTCCACAATTAAGAAATCCATGAACAGCAAAATATGTTACTGTTTTCAGATTTCACCATTACTCTGGTGAGTTTATAGCATTTTGATAGGGCATCCTTCCCACTTCAACAAATCTAGTGATGAATTTCTCTTTTTGTTTTCCTTGGTGATCATTTCAATTCTGGGTAGTTCTACTTTATTCCAATGAACTCTTTCCATTTCCACTGTGTGAAGTTTTACTAAATTTAGAAATTGCTGCTAAATTTGGGTTTTAGTCTGAACTGCTGATGAGTTTTCTTTTCTTGCTTTCTTGTTCATTTTAACAGGATGATGAGTGATTATAACGTGGAAACAATAAATGATGGACTCAATGAATTCAACGTCAAGTTTCATGGTCCCAAAGAAAGTATGCTTATACTAATCTGTTGAATTTGTGTTCTGATTATGTGTTTGGTATGACCCGTCTCACATAGTATTCATATGCTTAAGTACTTCAGGTACTCACCTGTTATCTTCATCATTATTATTAAGAGAGGGTACAATATCTATCATTACAAATTCAACCAAAACACTTTTGGTGATCAAATTCCCAAAATTTCCATCCATAATACAAACGAAAAACAGGTGCAGGACCATCAAAGAACTATTGCATATTGTTATATATGTTTTTATAGATTCAGAAATATGTTATTAATTTAATTATACATAGGAGAGCTTTATCTCTCTCGGATCCATCTTTTTTTCTTCTTTTTTGGTTTTATGGAAGGGGTTTGATTTTGAAACTTTGTGGATTGAAGAGGTTTCTTCATCGTTTAGTCTTTTATATGTATGCTATAGCCTGTAACCATTGTTTCTGTTGGGTAGTCCAAGTACTTGTTTTGAATCCACTTTTCCTTCTTTAATATCAACTTCAATGCTTATAGGTCTCTATGAAGGAGGGGTTTGGAAAATTCGGGTTGAGCTTCCGGATGCTTATCCATTCAAGTCTCCTTCTATTGGATTTGTGAACAAGATATTCCATCCAAACGTTGATGAACTGTGAGGAATTTATAATTTCAGAGTTGACTCTTACAAACTGCAATATCTCTGCGTCTGCTGTAGATTTTTTTCATACTTTAAATGTCTTCAAAAATGGTCTCTTTGAGATTTCATGATCAGCCATATAAAATTTGGAATGGTTGTGCTAAGAAAAACACTTAAGGTGCTCTTGTATTAATTGTTAATAGACAAGAAGTCCGGTAACCTATTTTTATTTCTGGTTTTGCCATGCTGGTTCTTGTTCAAAGTTCTGACAACCTGACTCTTTCCCCTGTATTCGAATAATTGCAGGTCCGGTTCTGTATGCTTGGATGTTATTAACCAATCATGGAGTCCAATGTTCGGTAAGCATCATTGCTTACCAATAAGGAGACTTCATTAGTTTTCTTGATTGACACCTATACATTGTCCTATATATTTTTCACATTATTCCCTTTTTTCTCCCGGTATACAATTTAGTATTTTTTTTCATGATATTCTAAGGGAACCTGACTTCTTTTTCCTGTTGGTGAAGATCTTTTAAATATTTTCGAAGTTTTCCTTCCACAACTCTTGCTTTATCCAAACCCTTCAGACCCCCTAAATGGGGATGCAGCATCATTGATGATGAAGGACCGAAAGCAATATGATGAAAAAGTAAAAGGTGATTATGATGAACTGATCTTGCTTCTTTTCCTCCATTCAAAATTGCTCTCGTCGAATGGCTCAAACGAGATGTTGCACACTGTGCACTTGGAAATTTTGGGATCTGCTCATAAACTCATGATTTCTGCTTTATTATAGAGGCCAGTTGTTAACTATGTACTCTTTTCTACGCAGAGTAGTGATGTAACTAGTGTTTTTTTGTGTGTGCGCGCGGAAGCAGAGTACTGTGAGCGATATGCAAAGCAAGAAGACATCACGAAATCCACAGACGACAACGAGACTGATGACGATGACATCACTGATGAAGAAACTGGATCCAGTGATGATGAAATTGCTGGACATGCAGATCCATAGCTTACCTTGGAAGATATATGGCTACCTACGAATTGAACATTCGATAAAAGCGGTGATGAACCCTTTTGTTTTCCTAGTCATAGATAAAAATAGAAGAGGTAAGTAAAGTTAGTGATTTTCAACACGCTAGGACCCATAAAGAAAAATGGCAATAACTATCGATACATTAAAAACCAAATATTCTTATCAGACATCAGCTTGTATCTTCTTTCCCCATAGATCCTGTAGGACCTGTACTAAGTGAGTACATTGTCTTGTATTTATATTTGTATATGCTTGGTATTCGATTACATTTGTTTTAACGTTTATGCTGAAATAAACACTTATTGATTGAGTTCCTATTTTAATGGATACTTATAGCTGAACATGCATATACATATACATGATGTCAGTCGAAAACGACGATTGCTAAAACTTTGTCGTTTCGGCTGAGAAATTACATGCGTGTGCCGTCTTTCATTCGATTTCTGGGTGTAGAGCAATGTAAAAAGTTGCAGTTTTGCTTATAAGATTTATTTTTCTCTAAAACCTGAAGAACTGGCCTGTGAGTTATTGTTTTTGGTTTGTTCTACTGTAATTCATGATCAAGCAATACCTTTTCATCAAGTTGGTAAAGTCATGTTTCCGGCAACGAACCGAGTTCTTGTTCAGGTACTTCCCATTCTGATATTTCTTCTCTTCCGTGTCTCAAATTCAGGAAATGAAGAAGTGAAGCAATCCCTGGTAAGATTCATGGACCAACTTGCAGCTGTAAATGTAGAGAGAGGTCAAAATTGGGGTTGGAACATGACATCAGACCCATGCAAACTGTAACCCCTTATTCTTGTTCTTAACTTGAGATGTACGATAGGTTAAAATTAACATTTTATAATTTGGTTGATAAGTAAAGCGTTAAGTGATTTCAAAATATCAAATTTACAACACAAACGGAAAAATTATAGTTTAAAAACAATTACTCTAAATAAATAAAATTAAAAATTTGAATCAAAGCATGAAACTTAAAAACATATCAATCCTTAATATTCCCAAAACAACTGAAGTAAAATCTCTAGTAACTAAACATACTAAAAATAATTGGAAAATAATCGGTTAAGAGCTCCGAGTACCAACTCCTAGGGCCGAGTATCTGAAATATTAAAATAAAAGGGTGAGCTATAAAACCCAGTGTGTCTCTATAGTGCAGTCACAAATTACATTATCACTCAGTTCTCAGTCATAGATATAATATATAAATATTCACAAAAATTCAACACAATGAATGAAGAATGCAATGTCACAGAGAATGCAGTCCCATACTCCGAACGCCAATCACAGTGGTGGCAAAGTCAATCGGTCACACTGGAGGTAGTTCCCTAGAACCCCTCACCCCTTATTTCGCCAAACACAGTTGTGGTAAAAACCACATTCCTCCGTACAATCCACCTCATGCACATGTAACGCTATGAATGCAAATGTTCTCAATGTCACACCACAATTAATCGCATAAAATACAAATCACACAGTACAATTAGTATGTTCATAGTAACACAATAAATCTCAAGTTCATAGTATCACAATAACAATTAAACTCAAAACATAAATCTAGCACAAGAAGAGAACACACCTCTCAAAACACACGTATTACTGCTGACACAGATGTTTCCCACGATCAGAGCTAGGTCCTGCTCTAGCTGAGTCAAAGTATCGCGCGGTGCTCGCAGGAGTCGGTTGAACCCGAGGTGGAGGCGGTGAAGGTAGAACATCCTATTCAGAGTCCGCATCGTTTGAAAAAGACCATAAGATTCTAATTAAATTCTTATTCAAGTCCACTAACACAAGTTATAACTTAAAAGGGTCAAAACAGGGCTTTCGGGTTTGAATTTGACAAAACGGACTATAAAAACGGATTCAGGATGTCAAAAAAGTCAAGATGAGGTCTTTTAAAAAAGTCAACTCGGGTAAAAAAGTCAACGGTCAACGGGTCAACGGTCAAAGTCAACCTACTGACGTCATCGATGACGTCACAGAGTCAAGGTCAATCGAGTCGGATCGATTACTCGGGTTCACAAACTAGGTCGGGTATGGGTCACATATTCGGGTCAGGTCACGGGTACACATGGTTCTGTCTGGTTCAGGGAAGAACCGATTCAAGAAGAACCCGATTTGGTTCAGTTTCCTTCTTCCTCACTCACCAAGGCTACTCAAACACCCTAACAACCTCTCGTACAAAGCCTCCGTCCAGCAACAGAGCCATCATTGACGACTGGAAACCCTCAAATTCCGACGATGAACACAACTCCGGCGACATAGACTAACGACTTACAACCAACCCACACACACCCGACACCTAAACCAATCGAAACCCCCACATCATTTAACACCCTCTTGGAAACCAGACTCGGTAAAGCTCTCGACGGTGACTTGAGAACCACCATCGGCGATATAGGTAACACATGTCATTAGAAACTCTTAACCCATCCCTTTTTTCTAACTCTTATACATATTGTCTCGACCATCATCTAAAAACCAGAACATGACAGAACTTAAGAGTACTCGCCCACAACAAAACGAGCAACCCACGGATGACGATGATGGCTTCGCAGGCAACCTCAAGGTTAACGACGGAAGGAAAACTTCGATCTTGTCGAAAACACACAGAGAAAAGAAAAAACGAAAAAAAGAGTGAACAAGAAGAAAAGAAGCGGCAGGAAGAGAGAAAAAGAGAAACACGGTTTCTTAATAACACATATAAAGTGTTTGTTCAATTAGGTTTAAGATTGTAGGAAAAAACTCAAAAATACCCTCAATAAAAATCCTAATTTAAAATAAATTAGGGTTTCTAGATTTGGGGAAAAGTGAATTTAGGGTTTTCCTTAATTAAATTTTTAGAGTGTTACACAAACACAAATAGAAGGGTGTATCGTGTGATTTGCGGTTATAGTCCGTTAAGAAAGTAGTTCTCGACGGGTTAAATCTCACTGGAGTTGTCGATATTGGTTCGGTCTACAAGGCAAGTTCCTTTTTCCGTACTCAGCCTCGTTAAGAATGATGTTGTTGGATCGATATTAGAAGAGATAGGGAATTGCAAACGTTTGATTCATCTGTATTTAAATAGTAACAAATTATCAGGTCATCTTCCAGATTCTCTGACACAGTTGAGTAACTTGAAAAAGTTTGATATATCCAACAATAACTTCTCCAGCAAGGTTCCCAATTTGTCCCGAATTTCGGGTCTACTTGCTTTCCTTGTTCAGAATACCAAAGCTTGATTTCTCCAATCTGATGCAGTTTAATGTCTCTAACAACTTCAGCGGTCCACTTTCTGATGTAACATGCCGATTCTTCGATAACAGTTGGTCAGGTAATCCGCAACTATATGGAGAATTAATCTCAAAGGCATGTCCACCATCATCACCAGCACCAATAAAATCTAAAGATTCATCGACAAAGCAATTTCTTATCTACTCCGACTATAATGTTCTTGGCATCTGATGCGTGCTAGATATGCACAATTTTAGTGCAAGTGAACACGTCGTCAAGTAATAAAGTGATAAGTATCAAGTATCGTCTCCTCAGGGATTGATATACTTAATATGCTTCCTTTGATCTTCTTGCTCTGTAAAAGAAAGGAAAAACATAAGTGAATTGGGGTTGTGATTTATCTAAATAATAAAAACTAAATAAAGGTAAAATAAGATAAGGAAGATAGCCATGATCTAGTTATGTTGTATAGTGGATTTGATCAACTCGTTTTTGTCCAATGCAATGGTATAACACTGCCTCGGTAGGACTATAGCTTACTGCCTCGACAGTGAAGAACCCGCATACCGCGACAATCTCTTGCTCTTGGGTAGACTTTACCAAAGTTCGGCAAAGTATCCTTAGATGACTCCGCTTATCCCTAAGTTGAAGTATTGTTGATGATCAGTCCTTGATGATACCTCCCAGCGTGAATCAATTATAATCACCAACCAATCTCATACTTCTATTAGCCGCTAAAACTCTAAACCTATACCTAGGCCGAGTTAGTGTTCTATGGTAGAAACACCATACTTATTCCTTTCGTGAATCTAACTCTCATGATATTATATAAATGGATGACTTACAAACTTCTCTCTCGAGCTTGAATATAAGAACAAGGAATGACAAAGAATAAGCAAACTTTGATATTTTATTGCATTGGGAACAAGAAACAAAGTTTGACTTTCTCACACTAATACTTTACAACCTTCTCCTAAGCTTAAACAAAACTAGAACATAATGTAGAAAAGAAAAACCAAAGCTAATTCTATATTCTAAGCTATGAATCTAATGTGTCTCTTTCCCTTGGACGACTATGCATTATATATGCTTGGCCTAGGGCAAACCTTTCCTAAGTAGAATACAACTTGAAGTAGGGAGCAAGTCATGTACATAGGTCAAATATTTCCAAGTTTATTTCTTCTAGAAGGCTTTCCCGCGTGACCTTATCTTTGGGTTTTCCTTGTGCTATCCAGCTTCGATCCTTGGGCTTCTTGTCTAGCAACGTTCTCCTTATTTTTCTCCTTAGCTTGCCCACCATATTGCTACTTGTCCTCTGCCACCTCTGCATCAGGTCCTGCTTCAGCCTCAGTTTACTGTCGCGACAATGTTTCTTCCTGCATAGATACAAAAATGCAATAAAGCTTGCCTTTTCTGTAAATATAATCTTTAACAGTATAATCCCTAAATATATCACATTAAGTATATACATTGGTCTAAGTAGGTGTAGAATTGATGATTAATGCCCATAAAAAGTGTAGAAAGTGATAGTGAGTTGAACACGTATCACACCCCTAAACTCGAACTATTGCTTATTCTCAAGCAATGCAAACCATCAATTTGTCAAACCTTATTCTTTCTTGGTCTTATGTTTCCATCTATTCTCCCTACAATAACTATGTCTATTCTTTAGACTTAACCTTTTGATTACCTAAAGGTGTACCTAGAAGACAAACTATAAGGTTTTGTGAGTGTGGGTGTGTGCGTTTTTGTGGAAAAGTTTGATTAAGGGTCTTCTTAGATAAACTCTAAGTTCAAGACAAATAGGCTTGGATTTAGTGTACTCTTCTTAAAACAACAATTTCTTGAGCCAATTTCAGGCACCTCAAGGATTGTGTTTTCTCCTTCTTATTTTCTTATTTCTTTTGCTATTCTTTTGAGCATACTAGAGTCAATTTCGGGCACCTCTGGCATGAAGAAGAGTATTTCTTAGAGCCAATTATAGGTACCTCTAGTCATCTTTCTAAAGATCTAAGTCTTTATCATCTAAGTTCATTAAAAGAATTCTTATAGCCAAACAAGTCCCAAAAGTGTTTTAAGTTCAACCTTATAGTAAGCTTCTAAGTTTTCTCCTTAAGTATCCTAGAGTTAAGCCTTCAAAATAGAACCTAACTATGGTAAGGAGAAAGATTTCTATTGCCTTAAAAGAATAAACTAAAACAATACTGATGATGGCAGTGCAAGAGTATGGACAACAATTTCAAGTAAAATGATGGACATAAAAACAAAAAGAAATATACTTAAAACTCCCTTTTCATGGCAAGGCCGCGGTAGTGGATTGCCTCGACAGTAGCTCTACACCCCAAACTCAAACCAAGCATTGTCCTTAATGCTTAAATTAGGGGCAAGCAGTAGGCAACAAAATATAAGAAGGAAACAAGCAATTATAAAGGCAGTATAAAAAAATTATAAGGACTCCGAAGAATTATCCTCCACAATTAATTTTCTGGATCTTGCTGTTGATTGCTGCGTCCTTGGTGATGGCGATGGCTGAGTCTTTGCTTGTTTTGGTGGCTGGACTCTTGTGGGTGTTGCTCATTACATAGGAGCGTTCACCTCTTTTTCTCCTTTATCTTCGGTCTCTATTATATCGGTCCCTCCATAGTTCTCTGGATCTGCCTCGACATGGTGAATTGTTGGCCCGACAACGTCTAAGATTTGGTCTACATAGGCATCTATCTCTTCTGATAGACTGCCCATGATGATGGGGGATCTTGGGGGAGTATTGAAGACTGCCCTCCTCTTGGAAGGTCTTCTGCTAGCAGATGATGCCGCGGTAGAATCTGCTGCCCTAGATAGGCCAACAGTGTGAAACTGTTGCTGAGGGTCTGTGGGGAAGAATGGTCTCGATCCTCCTAGAGCTGGTGTTGTCTCTGTATATGGTGCAACCATCACGAACATGTTGGTGGGAAATTCTGGAAACTACACCCCTTGGTCTAGAAAGTTATGGGGCATCATTTGAGCAAGTATGTTGTTGAAGTCCCTTTGATACTCCATGTATCTCTGTTGCCTAAGATCCATGGCTGTCATTCTTTGTAGAATCTCCTGGTATGGGTCTTCTGCGGCAGTGGTGAGGGCAGTGTCAAGCATATATATCGTGTATTTGGCCCCAACAGTAGTGTCGACAATGAACTGCTGTGAAGTTTCCTGGACTAGTTCTGCTTGCGTGATCTGCATGATCTTGTGGCAAAAGTCTCTGGTCCATCCTTTTCTTTGGGGTGTGAATTCATCGATCTCGACAGTGGGTACACCTGCAACATTACAAATATCAGTGATTAAAGAAGGAAAATACAAGGGGCCTTTATCATTCTTACCGCATTCATGAATTTCTCGCAAAATAATTTATCCAATGTTGATGCTCCTTTTGTTGATGATCCATTGTATGAGCACCAATCTCCTTCGGTCCATCGTTCTATTATGAGAAGTTGAAATAAGGCGTCTCTTTACAAAAGTGTTCCAAAGTTTGGCCTCGGGTTTTAAACTTTGCCTTGCTACAGATCCTTTGTGAGCGCCGGTCTCCCATGGGGTATTGCCGTAGTAGAGGTCATCCTTTATCAACTCGTAGTCTTGAGTGGTGACATCCTCCATAAATTCGGTATGGATATCACGGATAGGGACAAGGCCGTAGAACTCGTTGATTGTATTGACATCGAGCTTGACAGGCCTGCCTCAACAGTAGATAAAGAGAGAGTCCTTGCTTGACCCGTGTGTATAGAATTCTCGCACGATGGTGGCATTGGCCTGGGGAGGTTGTGGGAAGAAAATCTCTCATTCTTGATATTTTATTTTGTTGAATAAGTAGTGTTCGATGCCGAAATCTTCTTCTTCTGAACGTTGGAACCCTTGTTCCTCCTATAATTGTCGAGCAATGAACAGTCTGTTGAATCGGTCTTCAACAGTTGTTGGGGCAAAGCGTTTGTAGGTGGCCATGAGTGAGTGTTATGAAAGTTGATGTTCTTGGAGAATTTCTTGAAAAGTTACTGAAAATTGCAAGAAGGTAAGTAGGCAGAGTATATTGTGAGAGCAAGATTAGCAAAGAAGTAAAGATAACAAGAATGCAAGAGTGAATAGTTCAAGATGGAAAGATTGCTTATATAGGCCTCGATAGTGTGACCGTTTTAATCCACTAGTCATTTTGTAGTCGTTTAACTTTTATTGTCGTTTGCAATTACTGTCACAACGGGAATTTCGGCAGATAACCGTTACACTGTTTCTGTCTGTTGGTACTGCTGTGGCTTTGACACTGTTTATTGCCTCGACAACATTCCTGATGTGAACTATTTCCCTTTTTTCTTGCTTATTGTCCTAAAAGAATTATTAACAAAAAAAAGAAAATTAATTAAAGGTAAAAATAATTATAGAAAGTAAATCTAAACTAAATTAATCCTAATAAAAAAATAAAAAGATAAGGGAAGAGATTTTCCTAATAAAAAGATATGCACAATTTTAGTGCAAGTGAACACGTCGTCAAGTAATAAAGTGATAAGTATCAAGTATCGTCTCCTCAGGGATTAATATACTTAATATGCTTCATTTGATCTTCTTGCTCTGTAAAAGAAAATAAAAACACAAGTGAATTGGGGTTGTGATTTATCTAAATAATAAAAACTAAATAAAGGTAAAATAAGATAAGAAAGAAGGTCAGGATCCAGTTGTGCTATATAGTGGATTTGATCAACTCGTTTCTGTCCAATGCAATGGTATAACACTGCCTCGGCAGGATTGTAGATTACTGTCGCGACAATCCTTTGCTCTTGGGCAAATCTTACCAAAGTTCGGCAAAGTGTCCTTAGATGACTCCGCTTATCCCTAAGTCGAAGTATTATTGATGATCAGTCCTTGATGATACCTTCCGGCGTGAATCAATTATAATCACCAATCAATCTCATACTTCTATTAGCCGCTAAAACTCTAAACATATCCCTAGGCCGAGTTAGTTAGTGTTCCATAGTAGAAACACCATACTTATTTCTTTCGTGAATCTAACTCTCCCGACATTATATAAATGGATGACTTACAAACTTTTCTCTCGAGCTTGGATGTAAGAACAAGGAATGACAAAGAATAAGCAAACTTTGATATTTTATTGCATTGGGAACAAGAAACAAAGTTTGACTTCCTCACACTAATACTTTACAACCTTCTCCTAAGCCTAAATAAAACTAGAACATAATATAGAAAAGAAAAACTAAAGCTAATTTTATATTCTAAGCTATGAATCTAATGTGTCTCTTTCCCTTAGACGGCTATATCTTATATAGGCTTGGCCTACGGCAAACCTTTCTTAAGTAGAATACAACTTGAAGTAGGGAACAAGTCATATACATAGGTCAAATATTTACAAGTTTATTTCTTCTAGAAGGCTTTCCCGCGTGGCCTTGTCTTTGGGTTTTCCTTGTGCTATCCAGCTCCGATCCTTGCGCTTCTTGTCTAGCAACGTTCTCCTTATTTTTCTCCTTAGCTTGCCCACCATATTGCTACTTATCCTCTGCTGCCTCGGCAACAGGTCCTACCTCGGTCTCAGTTTACTGCCGCGACAATGCTTCATCCAGCATAGATACAAAAATGCAATAAAGCTTGCCTTTTCTGTAAATATTATCTTTAACAGCATAATCCCTAAATATATCACATCAAGTATATGCATTGGTCTAAGTAGACGTAGAATTGATGATTAATGCCCATAAAAAGTGTAGAAAGTGATAGTGAGTTCGTTATTACTCTACTACTCGTTGCCTTCGTATTAGTCGGAAAACAAAAGCCGAAAGACGACAAGACAGATGTCTCGGAAAAGCGAGTAAACACATACTCTAGCAGTAGTTTTAATGAATCAAAGATCACCGTGCATAAATCAGAATATTCAGCAGGTTCTGAACAGAGTGGAGTGACCATGTGATGTCACCGCTCGTAGTTCTTAGAAGTCCAACAGCCCGAGCTTTAAAATTCGAGGACCTGCTTCGAGCACCATCTGAATTGCTCGGAAAGGGAAAACACGGCAGCCTGTACAAGGTAACACTCGACAACGGAGCAACGAGCTTGGCAGTGAAGAGGATAAAGGACCGGCGTGCTACAAGTCAAGACTTCAAGAGGAGAATCCAGAGGCTGCACCAGACAAGGCATCCGAATATATTACCCTCAGTTGCCTTCTACAGTTCAAAGCAAGAGAAGCTTGTCGTATACAAATATCAACCAAACGGAAGCCTTTCCAAGCTACTCCAAGGTAAATTCCATTCTTCAACAATTCTACATATCACAAGTACGTTTCCTTGTCGATTCAGGATCCGAAAACGGCGAGACATCCAACTGGGGAAGCCGATTAAACATTGCAGCTACAATTGCAGATGCTTTAGCATACATGCACGAGGAGCTCACCGAAGATGGACTCGCTCATGGTAACTGAAATCAACATACTGTTCAACAACAACATGGATCCTAGTGTGAGTGAATATGGGGTAATGGTATGGGAAAGTGCAGGTCCATCATCTGGTTCAGATTCTGGCCATGGTTTCAGAAGCTTTAAAGAAGATATCTATGGTTTTGGGGTGATTCTTCATGAACTTGTAACGGGGAAAGCGGTCCAGGGTGATGAGTTGGAGTTGGTTCAGTGGGTGAACTCGGGGGTTGAAGTGTTTGATAGAGGGTTGGTTATGGAAGGAACAAGCGAAGAGAGGTTGATGATGCTTTCGAGGATAGCATTGAAGTGTTTAAACCCTAATCCTTGTGAAAGGCCAAATATGAACCGAGTTGCTCTCATGATCAACTCACTCACAGAAGATGAAGAAAGCCCCATAAACAGCTCTCACACAGAGTGATAATTATTTGTAAGATCTTCTCAGTTCATTCTACTATTCATCTGATTCTATTTTGATCATTTAATTATAAATTTTATCAATTAAATTATTAAACTCTTAAAACGATTTTAATTAAACTATTAATACTTAAATTTTAATAAAAAAATATTGTATGACATATGTCATCATTTAATTTCCGTAAATTCAAACGATCAAATTATAAAATATCGTTACTTCATTTTATCATATAGGCTGATAATTAATTAGTGATTTATGGATATTCAAATCTCACCTCCTCGTTAAATAAGTCTCGTAAGTTTGATTGTATAGAATCTGACTCATTTTCTCATTGAGTGAGATGTACAAAATAAATCAAAAATGATTTTTTTTTATCAAAAACACTATAAAATCTTTGATTTTTTCTTTATTTTCTATCCCTGTCCTATTGGTTCAGAATTTGAATTGATAAAGAACCTTTTTTCTGTATCTATATAAATCAATATTATTACATTTCAATTCTGTATGAATTCAAAGAAAATCCCAAATTAAATCTCAAATTAACGGATTAGTGTAAATTCTCCACATGGTTACACACTCTTCGAATAAGAATCCATTTTAAATGGATATTCTTAGGGAAAAATTCACTTTCACAAAATTGGTTTAATAACTGATAAACCTTATTCAATGAAATCAATTTCATAGCTTTGTCAATTTTGATAATTTCTCTCTTTAAGGACCTTGAGTTTTCTTCCTTCTAAAACAAGTCATTTCCAGCTGTTTCTATTTTCTAATAGCTATTCACTTTTGGTTAAAGTGACCTTCAAGGTTTCTCAACTTTTATTTTTTTAATTCTAGTCCTTAATCATTAAAATATTACACTTGTTTACCACTATTAATATTTAATACATAGATAATGACAACTAGCTATGTGATTTCCAATGCAATTAATTTGCCTTAATTGTTATGTATTGCACAACTTTTACATTCTATTCAATTAAACCTTTTCATTCTCCGATTCTTCAATTAATTTTTAATTTGAACTATCTTATAACCGAACTGAAATTAGTATTGTATTTTTGTTACGTTTTGCAATTTTAAATATGTTGTCCTCGTGATTTTTTTAGATAATACAAAATAAATTATTCAAATATGTGTTTCGTAAAGCAAATCAAATACAATTTTAACCGACGGTTCAAAGAACAATAGACCACCTATAGGATCATCGCGATATATCTTAACTAGTTTATCCACAACAATATTACATTGATGGTGAATATGAATAACATCCACCTCCCATGACAGCTGTAGCAATCGCACAATTTTTTCAACAAAAGCATGAGAACTCAACGTCTTCAGTTGACAAAGAAGTATTCGAGTGACCTCAACATTATCAGATAATGTCAAATAATAATAGATTTGGTGCAAACAAGTATTTATTCACCGTTATTTAACTTTTAAATGTCAATTTATAAGCAAGTAAAAAAATTAATTTTTTTCGACGTCTGTTTACAATTCAACGATCGTTTCTTGTTCTTGTGATAAGAAAAACTTAAATAATCAAAGAATTATTTTATAATTATTGAACTTAAAATAATTATCAGTTCGAGATATTATGATTCTCTCTGAACTCTCCGAATAACTCAAACTTTATTTAAAAATTTTTAAAGTCGAATCGAGTTTATAAAATTTTGAGTCAAGTCAAAACAAATCGAGTTATTCGATTTTTCGAGTTGAGTTGTATTTTGCTCACCCTAGATTTAGATCAATAAAATTTAATTCACCGGTCAGTTGACCATAATTAATAATTAAATTTATTAAATCAAATCAAATAAATAATAAAATATATAATTATATGACTGTTAAATTAAGTTCAAATTAAGATTAAACTAATGAAGCATATAAATAAAAAATTACATGTTTATAATTGTATAATTTCATTTAATTTATATTATCTTTTTCGTTAAAAATTAATAATGTGTGATTTAATTAAAATACTTAATAATTTAATTAATAAAATATATAATTTAATGATCAAAATAAATCAAACAAAAAACTTATGTCCTTAGAAGTAATTTATCCTAGCGATGATGACCGTTTGGTGTGGAATGTATTTTTAGTATTAAAAAAGTGGTCAGACATATTTGTTTAGAAAAAAAATATATTTTCGTGATCAAATTTAATTTCTATTCAGAGATTATTAGGTGAACCTTGTTCATCACGTTATCAATGGTCCAAGTAATCATGACCGTTGATCTTTAAATAATCACTTAATAACTACCTACCCATTAAATCCATGTAGGAAAGAGGTGATGATTCACTTGAAAAAAATTAAAATCAACGGTCCTGATTAATTGGGACCATGGATGACGTGATGAACAAGGTTCACCTAATAATTTTTCTTATTTTTAGGGGTTATCATAAAAATTAAATAAATCAAAAATCGATCGAATGGTCGTATTTAAACGTTTAATTAGTTCATAAATTTAAAAATTATAATTATTTAAATTAAAGTAAATATTAGTTCTTATTTATTATTATAATGTTGATAATAAAAATAAGATGACAATAATTTTTTTAATATTTTATTTTTAATTTAAATAAAGAGTCATAATTATTAAATGATCGAATATAAAATAAAAAATATAAAAAATGTGGAGGTACAATAAATATAAAAATAACTTTAACATGTTGTATAAGAAAGGTTTCTTCTTATCAGTTTCTTAATTACGTACGGCCTCATAATTAATAATTAAAATTTATAATCGAATGATTAAAATAGAATAAATTTATAACTCGAATTCTGCGTTAATTTATCATTTTACGGGAAGTTCTACAAACGATAGCCTTAAAAAAAAGTTAAAAAACGACGGTATCATTTTTCTTACAAAAGTTGTAAGAAATTCGGTACACATTTTTCGGTATATACATAAATTTTTACAATTTTTGTAAGAAAAACAGTATATACCGAAATTCTTATACTTTTTGTAAGAAATTCAGTTTAAAAATCAAAATTCTTACAGTTTTTGTAAGAAATTCGATATATACCTTTTTTATTATAAAAATTGTAAAAATTTTAGTATATACCAAAAGGTGTATACAGAATTTCTTATAACATATATAAAAAAACGGTATGCCATTTTTTAGTTTTTTTTAAAACAGACTTTTTTATAGAATCACCCCATTTAACTTATTATATCAACCACAAATTAAGTGAACCAGTTCGCAGCAATCTAGAGGAAGAAGAAGAGGAAGTAAAGAGAAATGACAATCAAGTCCTGCTTACTTGACTCGGCTCGATTTGCAGCCATGGTGGCCGTGGAGTTCCTGGATGTCGGCTTAGCCACCCTTAGCAAAGTTGCCATGTCCAGAGGAATGAGCCACTTTGTCTTCGTCGTCTACTCAAATGCTCTGGCATCCATAATTCTTCTCCCAGCTGCATTTTTCTTCACAAGGTTATTATCTGTCTCCATCAACTAGATCCATCATTCAGATATTCATAATATTAATTTCTTGATCTTGCAGGAAAAAGCGACCACCCATTACTTTACCTTTGCTGTGCAAGTTTTTCTTCTTAAGCATTGCTGGGTATGAAATCAAATCTAACACAAATCTTGTTTTCTTCAGCTTAAGAATTGGGATTTTAATCTGGGTGTTGTTAGTATTACTTTGATGCAGAACCGTGTGTTCACTGGTGTAAGTTACAGCTCTCCAACCCTTGGTTCTGCTCTTGCAAACTTAATCCCAGCTTACACTTTCTTGCTTGCTGTTATCTTCAGGTTCTTCTCTTAATCTTGCATAGTCTTAACTGGGATTTGAATCTCTAACCTAATTGGAAATCATTCAATGTCACTGATTTCTTGTTGTATGTACTGAATTTGAAGTCTAAACAGCTGAATTTTGTTGAGTTGAAGCATCCAATAATGTATAGAAACAAGAGTCAAGGTTTAAGTTTGTAGAATCTTAAGTTTGAGTTTTGTGGACGGAAAAAGTGTCAGGTCGGATCCGGATATACTCGAGGTCTAATGAGGTCTACCGGATACCGGTGTCTTAGACTGAAAGAAGGTTTAACTATGATCTCTGCTAGATATCAGTTATTGCTTTAACTTTCTAGGATGGAAAAGCTAGAGCTAAAAAGCACAAAGAGTCAGATCAAAATCTTGGGCACCTTGCTAGCCATTGCTGGATCACTCATTATAACCCTTTACAAGGGTGCTCCAATACTTTCCCCACCAGCTCAACCACATTCAGAAACATCTCCTTCCACTATGTTAACAACATCAAACAATTGGATCATTGGTGGATTCTTCCTTGCCACTGCCGGTTTTTCGCTCTCGGCTAGCATCATTGGTCAGGTAATTGATGTGTCGTTTCTTAATTTAGTATCCTTTTGGGTTGGAACTGATACTTTTCATGCTAAATTTGAAGGCTGCAATTCTGAAAGGGTATCCCTCCGAGATAACGTTGGTTTCCTTCTACTGCCTCTTTGGGACCATTCAGTGTGCATTGGTTGCTTTGATTGCCGAACGAGACCCGAATGCTTGGATGTTAAGTCCTGATATCGAACTCGTCTCTGTGGTCTACTCGGTAAACAGACTGCAACTACAGAACTAACTTTCTGTCTGTCACTTTCCATATTAGCTTCTCTCATTTTGGCAAACCGAAGCTTTCAGTAACTGAGACCAATTTCTTTGCAGGCTCTATTTGGAAGTGTGGTAACATTCGGTGTCATGGCGTGGTGCATACAACGCGTGGTGCATACAACGTAAAGGACCGGTCTTCGTAGCCATTTTCAAGCCCTTAGGCATTGCCATTGCTGCCTTCTTCGGGTTCATTTTCCTTGGAGAAACGCTTTATATCGGAAGGTAAGAACCGCCTCATATCATCTTCAATGTTTTCGCAAAACTTAGGAAGCGAAGCCGTTAGGGCATACCTAAAGATCAAATTATTTACAAAATGAGCTTGGAGATGAACAGCTATGCTCAAACAACTATGAATGAGCTGCATCATGATGTGATAAGGGAACCTCACCTCTTTCGTTTTATGGTTAATTATACATTACCCCTCTCTGATCTTGATTCCCGACTCCGTCCATGGCAACAACTCCTCTTTTATCATGCTCTAAACCTTTATCCTCTCTGAATCCATTTTGATTTCTCCAATCTCTTATATTTTTAGTCTTCTTGCAACCAAAAATTAACAGTGAATTAATACAAGACCACCTTTGCAGTGTTGTAGGAGCAGCCATAATTGTTACAGGCTTTTATGGGGTGATATGGGCACAGTCCAAAGAAGGCAATGATAAAGTGGACAAGACATCAACCACCCCTCTCTTACAGGGACATGTTGTAGATGACTAAATGATCATGTCTTTCAGACATCAACTCTGTGGCTCGACTCGATTTTGAAATGTACCGGTTCGGTCCGATTCACAAAATCTATATACTTCGCTCGTTTTGAACCTTTTTTCAAGGTGCCTCTTATGCCTTCTGTTTGCTGTGTTGTTTCCTTCTAGTTGATTAAAAAACATGGATATTGACATAATGCCAGTCTTGTTTGTTGCACTTTTTACATTCTCAAACTAGTTTAGATATTATTTGTGTGACCAATGCTGCTGATTTTTAACGACAAATATGGATATTGTCACTATCTCATGGCATTGAGCAGTTAAACCAATGTCCATTTAACCATAAAACCAATGTCTGAATTCAGAGTTTCTACCAGACATATTAACATACAATCCAAGCCTATTGAAAAAGACAACAGGTAAAAGTTAAAAACATTCAGTCCACAAGGAAAGGAAAATCAATTCAAACAGGACGCATGAGAGCAGTGAAATGATGAGAGAAAACTCACTTCATCTGTGTTATTCTCAACTTCATTTCTCAGTTAAAGTGAAAAGTCATCTGTGACATCATCATCATCATCCCAATCATCTTCCCACTGCTGCATCACTTCCTTTCCATCTTCCTCGTGGGTCCACTATACGATAAAAACAAAAATGTTCAGATTTCAAATTGGTATTGCAGTGGAAATCAAAACACAGATTCATCAGCTAACAACATAGGGCATGAAAATAGAAAAATGCAGGAAAAAGGCATTGCAAACAGAAGCTGAGAAGATAGGTAGGAAACGACTTACATGCCTTATGTATCACTAGATTCCTACTGCCATGAAGATTGCTTGTATCCATCCCACCCTCCTTCAGGTTCCTTCCTTTTCAAAATGCCACCTGGAACCTGATACATTCTTGCTTGCTCCTCTGCTAGGGGATGTGAACTCCCAACAGACAGTTGCCTTAATGCAAGAGGGGTCATTTCATCTCTTACTTCAATATCTGGGACTCCAGGCCCAACATTTAAGTCTAGACCTTGCCTTCCCCATTGCCTAACATTCTCAGCACCACCATTACTACTACTACTACTACCATCAGGAAGGTTAATAACATAGGGCCTTGGGTAATGGGAAGGAACAACACCAGCAGGTCGCAATAATTGTGCATGGACAGGAGGGAAACAGAACCTACCAGCAGGAGACGAATCAACATAAGCCGTTGAACTGGCCGAAAAGCTAGTTGAAGGAAGAGGAAACGGTGTTCCAAAGGGGAAAACAGGATATTGGTAATGAGTTGATGGGAATGGCACTGCTGATGAAGACGGCAACACCGGTTCCCTATAGACATCGGGATTAAAAGGGGTGGCACCAAAAGGTGGGCCCAACACCCTTTGTGGCCCACCAGTTGCAACGATTGGAAAAGGCTGCTCTCTATCCGGCAAGATTGATTGAAGTGTCATAGATGAGTATGTATTCTCTGTAGGAAACCATGATGAGAAATTAGCCATCTCAGTAGTGTTCGTCCGCAAGCTTGAAACTGGTGGATGAGATGAGGCATTGCTGATTCTGGCATTATGGCTAAATAACGATGGTTCAGCACTTACTTCATCAACAACGGGTCCATTGTTCAAATCAAAGTCCCTATGGACAGTTACTTTACTGTTAAGAATACCAGAAAATGATTTTATAGGATGCATAGGGACATCCAGTCTACGACTATAGCCAGTAGTCAAGTGATTACCCAAATCAGTAGGCTCATCAACTCTATTCAAATCAAGATCAAGTCCACCAGAGGAACGAACAGGTGATGAACCCACCAACCCACAGGTTAAATCGCAAGTACTTGTACGGTCTAGTGCAGAGTCTGTGCCATTAGCAAAACATCGCGAAGCTAGATCCTGAAGGACTCTCTCGTCATGTACATTCAAATCAATATCCAATGGAGGACGATTTTGTTTCCCAGAAGTAACATCAGCAATAAAAGCGTTACTTGTGACCAGAGGCATATCCAGAATCTTTCTGGGTTCAGCTGGCCGAAATGCACTTGTGGCTGCTGATCCCTTCCAACCAAGTGCTCCTTTAGTCCGCAGTAGGTCATCTGGGGGAACAAACGGACCTTTAGCAGCAGCAGCCACAGTTATTGAAGCAGGGAGGCTGCTCAACATAGAAGAAACAGGGAGAGACATGGGGTTTACTGGTTGGACAGGAACTGAACATCCTGAAGCTGTAGAGCTATTGGGATCCCCAAAATTTCCCTCATCCGCATTAAAGCCTTCATTCAAGTCAAATTCTACTTTTGAATCTGTATCTGCACCACCTGTATACGGAGCATCTGTAGTGGTTGACATCCCTTCTTCCGCATCATTTGCCTCTTCACCAGTCAAATTAGATTCCCTTGGCCTCATAGGTTGTTCGGTTTCCATTAATGTAGGTGATCCAGCAAGTGGTCTGTTACCCTCACAATCTTTTAAATTCTTCTCCTCATGCTTACCTTTCTGGGCATTGGCAGCTGAACCAACAACAAATGCAATTAATAACCAATTTTAATGAATGAATATTAAATGGAAAAAATGATTAATATGTACATATTTAATTAAGAAATCAACAATGAGAGAAGCAATACTTTCCGATTCAACGGCATGACTAGGTCCATCAGTCTTGACAATCTTATCAGCCTTCACTTCATCAACATTTTCCAAAACCGAATCTTTATCAAAACCAGGAGGCAATGCATATTTCGCTATTTCTTTGGTGGGATGTTCAACAATTGGTGACTTCTGAGGACTATGTGAACTTGTTTCTGAACCTTCAGTGATATTTTTCTTCTTGTCAACTTCAACAGAAGGTACAGCTGACGGGCTTAGAACTTCTTTCTCCAGGTGCTCTTTGTAATTTCCGATATCAGTAGTCTTCTCCCCAATGCTGGAAGTGGGCAAACAGGTGGTGCTTGCAATTTCCTTTAATTTATCATTTCCAGGACATGAATCTGCAATAATACTTAAAGAAGTTAAATGCTTGTTCAACTCTCCAGACTTTTCTTGGGAGGAACTGATCTTGCTGTCTACATTCTTAGCCATTGAATTATCACCAACCGCCTGCTTTAGATGCACATCAGCAGCACTCTCAACAGACTGATTATGATCTTGAACAACCTCATCCCCAGAAGAAGGTTTTAGTTTTACATCGTCTGTGTAAGAGTGCTCAACAAGGGGAGCATTTCTTTGTGGAGAATCAATCAGTGCTCCAGCAGCCACACTAGCAAGCAGATTCATTCCTGCATCATCTCCAACCGGAATACACACAATTGATTCATCAACTACAGCATTCATGGGGCTGAAAGAATCCTCCGGCACTTTCCCTGATTTATGTTCGTTTCCTGAAGATGAAGCAGTTTTCGTAACATCAGTAGTTTTCCTAGTGTCTTCTCCAGCCCTACAGTTATCTTCATTAGGAACGGCTGCAGGTGAACCATCTCCCTCATTAGATCCCATCAGCATGTCTTTGAAGTCATTGCTCTGCCATGATTCAGAATTCACATCAGTAATAACATTTGTCTGGCAAGTATCATTCTTCTCCTTCAGGTTACGATTGGATTGTTCGTGCGTCTCTGAGAGCACAGGAGAAGAAGTTCTGCTATTAATGACAGAATGATCTTCAAGAGACCCTCCACTGGCAGTTTTTACAGGACTTCTACCTCGAATTGGGATCTTAACAATCAACTTATGACTATTAGACTCAGCTATAGGAGCATCCACGGCCTTTTCACTTGATAAGCCAGACTGTACTACTTTTTCTGAAGCAAGGGTTTTGTGCAAAGAAGAATTTTTGCCTGAACTAGTTTCCCTTGGAACTCCTGTTGACCCTGGGAAACAATTATTTGATTTCCGATGCCGTGAAGAATTACCTATGATCTTAGTCACAGATCCAGATCCAGAACCAGCAGCAGAACTTCTCGAATCCTCTTTTACAGAAACTTCGCCGGTCTTTCCATAGTCACTAGAACAAGACTGATTGTTGTTATGAGACTGACTAGAACTGCTACTCTTCTCATCCTTTGTAGTTGTTTGAGGATCAGAGGAGCCAACAACAGTACGTGCTTGCACATCTTTTAAGTTTGCACCAGCAGAAGCAGGTGATGCTTCTGCCTTCATAGACCCCATTGACGCAGAAGCACACTTGGTGGCAGTCTCTCCTTGAGCAAGCTTAATCGAACCAGTTTTTAAGGAAGAAGGTTGTCTTACTGAACTCTTTACGGCAACCTCGGATGACCCGGGATGCTTGCTTCCACAGTGAGAAACTTCTGGGGGACGAGGCCTTGCAGACCAAGGAACAGCTTGATTTGAGCCAGACTTGGCGTCCATCTCTGCCTCAACTCTTTTTTTCCATGTATCAACTAAACTCCTTGCTTTCTTCTGTATTTCTATATTCTTATGACTACGCAAATGATTCACTGACTTGCCAATATTACACATCTGCAGAGCTGTAAGATTTACAGGGAGCTTATCAAGTGCACGGAGTAAGGTTAGAAGAAAATCATCAATTGATCTATCATCCTTGGAGCCACTACCATCACCAATCTTCCCTTTGTGGACATCCTGGAGCCATTCATCAAATACCCGCAACCCTCTGAGCTGAATAAAACAACTTAGACAATCAACACTGTTTGTAGCAGCTATTACACCAGCAAGCATTGACCGGCTTACCAAGTCAATTTTCTTCTCATTTGACTCGGGCATCATGAGATGAACCAATTTCTCTACTCCTTCAGAATCTTCGAGTCCCCCATTTTCAGTGATTTTTGCAATCTCAAACTTTAAACTAGTTTCTCGTCTACTATGACCAGAATCCCCATCATCTATTTTAGTAGTGCGCTCTCGCTTGACTGCCTCAGAGCCTTGATCACCACGCTCCCTTTTCTTTCCCTTACCCTGAGAAGGAAATGATGAAGCGCTGTTCTGTGCACCCTCTACACCAGGTTTTAACTGTGATGTTGATGTTGGACCATTCACTGGCTTTGGAGAACAACCATCTTGTTGCACCGTAACATGCATTTCTAAACGTGTCTTGTATAATAACTGATCTACTTCTTCTTGTCGTTCCTGTAAAAGGAAAAGATAAGAATTAAGAAAGTTGAAATTTAGAATAGATTAGATAGCTGAGAGCGCATCTAGAACTCACATTAATATAATCTTGATCAGTTAACCACCATAAACACTTGTTTGTAATGTCATAAACTCTCCGGCACACAAATGAACAAATCCCTGGTGGAAGTTCAACGTCTTTAGGAAGAAATGCAACTTTACACGGATGGAGTAATGATGCGGCAGGGGTCTCATCCTCATGAAAGGAATAAAAGATTTCGTTTGGCGCAGCTTCCAATAGGATGCCTTTGCCAAGTTTCACTTCAGCAGGTCGATAAAGCCAATTCACACCCAAGTTTAACTTATTTTCCTTGCTAGCAATTAGACAACGAATTATTCCAATGAACGGTGGAGAATCTAGAGCTGGTTTGAAAAGAGCACAGTCACCAACACGAATCTTGCGTCCATCCTATTAGGGGGAGACCAGGCATGCAAACATCATCAGTGCATATATATAAACAATGAGATGAAAAGAAGAAAAAGATGATGAAAAAGAAGAAGAAAAGCACCATAGACTAAGCAACCTAACTGCTGTACAATTACAAATGGTAATAAAATACAGACTAGACCATGGCAAAAGAAAAAAAAACCTCAGCCATCAGCTAGAAAATTGCCTAACCAAATGAATATGCTGATTATACCACGACACCATTAGAGAAAAAAGATGTCTTAGATGAATAAGTGCAGAAAATGATGCATATAACGTCAATTCAAGCATAATTGGTAATCAACTATAATACTATATAAGCAAATTCCACAAGACTTCACCACCATCAAGAACAAGGAAGACTAGATATTTCACATACTAAAAATGTGACTATATCACACGCTCACCATTAAATACTTGGATATATTACGGTGCTGCTTCAACAAAAAATTTTATCCAACAACTAAGGCCACGTTGAGGATGTCAAATATATTTCTCCAAATTAATTTTATATGTTATATGGCTCAATTAGGATACCACTCTAATGACACATCTTCAATTTTATGTCATGATTAGTTTGATTTTTCAAGCTTTTCTAAAATTTGAATTTTTTCAAAACTTACTAAAATCCATAATGCAGGTGACTACACGTTAATCATTATTATTTCTGAAAGTAGGCGAATTGCCAAAAATAGGTTCATTTATATCAATCCATCTAGAATCTAGATATTTCTACCATCTCTGAAACATTTTTCATGGAATTCCCTAACATCTTGGATGAAGAAAAGCACCCCACAAAATACTAACTATTGCTCCAAGTCTGCAATTGGCATTTTAAGAAAAGTGTAGACGAATGTTAATTCCATTCAAAGAGAGTGGAGAGATGTGTTACCCTATCTTAACAAACCTATAACGTAGTACAGCTGGTCTCCACAGCTGCAAACACCATATGAACCACAAAATCAACCCAAAATATAAAAACTTAAACGTCTCAGTAGAAATCAGTCCAAAATTCTCCAAAACAATCCAGACATTAGATCAGATTTTTCTCCAAACGAGCTAAAAAGTCATCTACAAATTTCAATTCAAGAAAATAGAATCTAAGAAAATAAGGACTATTTCCACAATTCCCCATCAATCTGGCCACCATCTCAAAATTCTCAAGCAAAATCGAACCTCTTCATTTCCAAATATAAATATGATAAATCCCTCTTACCCAATCACCTGATATAACAAAAACGAGCGAGCTAAAAAGAAAACCGGGAAAATAAAGAAAAATTAATCCAAACAAATTAAGTAACGCAAAATTGCTTCAGAAAGTTATACCTTTGAAAAGGAATCAACAGTTAAGGAAGAAGAAAAACAGAGATAAGCATCACCATCACCACTCAGAACCGCCGTTCCACGCGTAGGGACTGTCCACATGTGCCGTACCTTTTTCCTCTCCTCACCTCCTCCTCGCCCATGCATAGCCTTGCATTTTCCCCTTGGAGTACCATCAATCTACCCTCCTAATATTTATCTTTTTTCCCGTCTTCAGTTCCAGCTCCCCTTCTTTCACCAATTCCAAACCCTAGATCCACCCCAACCCCAACCTTCAACGATCTGTCAAAAATCTCCCCTTAACCAAACCCTAATTTCCCCAATCACAAATCAGAAAAAAAAAAAAACAATTTCCCTCCCACCAATAATCCCCCGTTTCCCAATCTAATTCAACCTCAGATCCATTCACCGCGTTCGATTTCTTAAGCCGCCTTTCGATCTACAGAATAAACTATAAAAAGAAAAGTTGGAATTAAAATTACAAGGAAAGAAGCGAAATGATTTTTCTGAATTTCTAGAGAGAGAATTTCGAAGAGTGAGAAACAGCGATCGAGAGAGGGGGCAGCGAAAGAAAAGGTGCAGTGGGTCCGGGCAGGTCGGGGGAGTCCTTAACAATTGCGAGATAAAGTCACGGGCTGTGACAGGAACTAGATTGATGACGTGTTCCAGAAACTAGATAGATAACTGACTTTAGAAGCGTTGACCGGTAGGTTTACTGCTAAAAACAAAAAGGGGTTTCTCTATGGGATTTTCAACCTATATAAATAATGGAAATTTCAATTTAATATTGTTGTTAAAAAATTCTTTAAATATAACGTATGTTATTTTAATTTTTAAAATATTATATTTTAAATAATAATATCGATTTATTAGAATTTAATTTTAAATAGAAAATTATATTTTTTAGATAAAAATAAAATCGATAATAAAAGATTTTAATTTTGAATAATAAAAAATTAAAAAAATTAATATCGATAGCAAGAGACTTCACTTTAAATAATGTTTTTATTTTTTAATTTTTTGATTAAATTATTATTTATTGTCGGATATTAATGAATCGAACTTTAGCATTATTGTTTTAAATATAAATTTTAAAAATTAAAATAGTTTATACCGTATTTAAAGAAAAAAATTAAATACCATATATATATATATACACAAGTAAATTTGCCATAAATAATACTGAATAAAATATATATCTTTATACTTGAATATGAATTTAAAATTCAATCTACTACTTCAATTTTTATATTGAATTGAACACTTGGATTTGGATTTTTTTAAATTAGTACTGAAATCTCATTTTTGTTCAATTAAATCCCCATTTTAATTTATTAGTTCAAATTGATACTTAAACTTATTTTTTGTCCATATTTAATTATTTAGAATTTTGATAGGTTGGAGTTAAGATTTCAAATAGTTTTAAAATTTTATAAAATATAAATATTTTATTGGACAAAATAAGTCATAAGTACCTAATTGAACTAAAAAGCAACTTTAGATACCAGATTAAATGTTGAAGTTAAATTCATTTACCAAAATACAAATTTACCCATTATAGAAACATCGGAGAACATTGGAATGCTGTTGGTTGTATTGGATCTGGATCACCCGTTTGATGGTTCGGACAACCTTTTTCATTTCAACTTGGGCTTTGGAGCAGATTCTTTTCATTCGAACTTTATTTAATTTATTAATCTTTTAGTAATATATTATATGTTTAGGGTACGAAATTACACCTCTTAATAAAATCGTCATTAATATTTTCATTCTTCGTTATTTGAAAAAGAAATTTTTAATTTAAAAATAAAAAAATCAATTTGATTTCACGTAAAAAATTTGAATTGGTTTGACTCAAATCATACTTTCGTTAAATTGATTTAACTCGAAAAAAATAGATGTATATAAAATAATAATCCGTATAAATACAGTACTTTAGACTTCCATTATACTCATAAATCCCCTACCAACAAAAAAAAACTACAAATCCATCGATTCTTTTAAGATTCAACCACGATTATTGTTTTTGAAAGTTACGGGTTTTATTATATGTATTTATACTGATATGCGGCTCATATACATTGACTTGTCTGTGTCAACACGAAAAAATAATAAATATAATATATAATAAATAATAAAATATTAAAAAAATATAACAGAAAAAAAAACAATAAAATAAAAAATAATAATAAATAACAGAAAATCAAAAATAGTAAAAAAATGAATAAAAATAGAATAAAATTCAAAAATAAGAGATAAGGGAGTTGAGGATTTTTTTTGGTTGGTGGAGTGTTTGTAGGGATTTGAATTTTGTTTGGAGTTTTTTACTTTAATCAAAAGTCTGAGTTTGAAGCCTATAAAAGGAGGAGAATTTCAAATTTAAAGGGGCAGAGAAAAAACGAAGAGAAGGAGGAGTTGAGATCAGAATTCAAAGGAGCAATTACAAGCTTGAGTAAGGGGAAGGATTTCAATCAGTGAGGAAGCAAAGGAGGTCGTCGGCGGTAAGTTCTTTTCCTCTTTAGTTTCGGCTTTTTTATGGGTTAGACTCCTAGATTCAAAATTAGTTATTATTAGATTTTAATTAGGACTTAAAATTAATTTTAAAGATTTTAAAAAATTTAATTAGGTTCTAAATTAGAATTTAATTTAATTTTTAAGAAAACTTTAAAATTAATTTAACCTAGTTAAATTTAATTAATTTAACCCTTTGAACCTAAAAATTAGACTTGAATTAGGTGTAATTTAGATCTTAAAATTTTGGAAATTATTTTAATTAATTATTTTAAATTAATTTTAATTAATTTCTAAAAAATAAGCTTTAAAATTAACTCACCTAAATTAGGTCTAGTTTAGCCTTAAACCTTAAAACATTCACCAAATTAGACTTAAATTAGGCTTACTTTAATTCTTTAATTTAGAAAATAATTTTAATTAATTATTTTAATTAATTTTAATTAATTTCTAAGAGATAAGATTTGAAACTTTAGGTCTAATTAACCATAATTTCACCAAAACTAAACTTTAATTAAGTTAAAATTAAATTCTTAATTTAGAAATTATTTTAATTAAAGACTTTTAATTTAAAATTTCTAAGATAAGATTTAAAAATTAACTTAATTAAGTTTAATCCAACCCTAATTAAACCTTTGAACTTAAAATTCACCAAGTTAGATTTAAATTAGGTTTTGATTAAGATTTGAAGTTAAGGAAAATTTAATTAATTAATTTAATTAAAAAATTCTAAAACTTTAAAAATTAATTTCACTTAATTAAATCTAATCAATCTTTCAAGGTTTGCTTCCGAGTCCCTTTGATCTCTTTCAATACAAGTCCCTTTGTACTTATGAATTTTTGAGGTAATTTTGTACACCCATGATTCTAATAAAATTGATGAGTTCCTTTTATCTTGTCCTTTTATTATGTTTTTGCATGGCATATTTAAAGAGGACGCCTAATAAATATCTAAGTTAATTAGTTTAGAGCCTTTTAGGAATAGTCGCTTTAATTAATTAATTTAATTAGGGAGAAAATTTAGTAATATAGCATGTGAATCTTATGTCTCGGATACACTAAAGAGGTTGGTGTTTTGACGTACCATGATGCTGACCTAAAGGGTGTACCTTGGCATCGAATTCATGTGTTATTAAAACCTAGAATTTTGATAAAATAACTTAGGTTTAGAATTAAATAAAATGGATAAGTAAATAACTAGTAACATTAGTAACTTAGATTTTAAACACTTTAAGCAATGGAGCCTTTTTAGGATTAGAACTTAAAACGAACAAGATAAAAATGATCATGCATTTTGCTTTAGCCTTTTGAGGCAGAAGTTACATTCCTTTAAATTCGGGTGGGGTTTCCTATCTAGAGGACGTCTCGTTCAAACTCGAGTTTAAAGGTGGTGTAACTTCTAAATCAAAAGGATATCCAAAATTCAAATAATGTTCATTTAACAATGAAAAATTAAATTAATATCTATCTTCAAAGTATCAATGCCACGTAATGTTTTTCAAGGTACCAATTTTTGGGCGTTTGTAAGGATCGTCCTTACACGTAACCGACTCCCGAACCCAATGTTTTTAAATGAATCTTTGGTTTATTTTTATGGTGTCTGGCCTACCTAAGTGGCCGGTGGCGACTTCAAGTCATTTTTTTCAAATTAAATTATAGATTTTTCTAAAATTTGAGTTTTTCAAGATTAAAAAATGATAAATTTTGGATTTTTCAAAACCAATCGTCGAACACTTTTTCACCTAAACTCGCGTTTTTTGAGAGGTCGCGACAGCTTGGCGACTCCGCTGGGGACCTAAAAAATTGTTTTTGTGAGTCAGGCCTAATTTTTTCAAACTTTACGTGGCATTTTAGCATTTTGGAGTTAGATATTAATTTAATTTTTTATTGTTAAATGAACATTTTTTGAACGAGGATAACTTTTTACCTTCATATATCTTGTCATTCATGCATAAGCTCTCGACCCGAGCTTTCACCCTTAAGTGGGAGTTAGATATTATCCGACGTGATGCTTTCTAGCTCTGAGTTTCGGATTTTTATCTGCTTCCGGTATACTAACCTTACGCATCGTGGGGTCTTCACCTCCGTTGTAAGGGACCTATACCACCGAATCGATGTCTTATCGTTGTAGTAGACGGTAACGACAGTTCGGGAACCCAGTGTCTAGACCAAAAACTGCATATAGAGTAGAAACCTACCCCTTCTAGAGCCAGACAAGGACCCTAAGATAAGGCGGTATGCTGCCGAAATGCCGCCAAACTTAGGATTTCTCTGTTAACATGCTCTCTGGTTATTTTGCGTATTTTAGCATACTCTCTGGTTATTTTTACGCAATTTAGCATGCTCTCTGGTTAACTTTATTCGCTTTTTTTACTGCTCTATGGTTTTTTTTCAGCACTTTCTTATTGTTTTATCTTCGCATTTATCCTACTAACACTTTCCTCTTTTTTGTTTTTCTTTGGTCCTTTATGCATTTATTTTTACTTGGCATATTTGCATGGGTATTAATTTGGAAAACAATAATGTTAGAAGTGTCCAATAATGTCAGAAGGGATCATTATAGGCAAAGATAATACAGAAGTCTGGACATGGTCAGAAGTAGTTCAGCATGAAAAAGGTGATAGCTTGCCGTCAGGAGGAGAAGCGTGGAAGACCAAGTATGAAGCAGCGCAGCATAGCATCCAGAATCAGAGTTGATCAATTTTAAAGGTCGAAAGTATCGCATCTTACGTACAGACGTTATCGAGAGAAGCTACAACTCTTCCAAAGCAGCCGAACATCGAGCAAGAGCATGGAGAAGCCATCATCCGCCTGCTACATGAGTTGACCAACTCAGGGATTAGGGCCAACAGTTTTTTGTAGATTATCTTTAAAGTTGTAGTGAATCCTTTTTGAACAGACAGATGTTTTTAAGAGATTGTTTTCCGAATTTAATACCCTTTTGCATTCATACATCATAAAGTGGATTTATATTTAGGTTGTTTGATTTCTATCTTATTTATATTTTTGCATCATCTTAACATGTTGATATTTTTTTGCATCACATCGCATAAAGGTATTGATCCAAAAGTGATTATCGAGATAGAAGACAATCATAACAGTTAAAAGGATTTGTAGGTCGAAGACGAGGTTGAGCTAGAGCTTGAGAATGATGGACAATTTACTTGAAGATTACTCAAACTCTAGAGACGCTGAAATGCAAGAGTTAAAAAGACAGATGGGTGAGCTGAAGACCATGATGATGAACATGACTAAAGGGAAGAGGCACATGAAAGAAGAGCCGAAAAAGGATCGATACACATACAAATCACCACTTATAATTGGTGTGAGCAAGCCAACCGAAAATGTACCAAACCTAAAACCTGAGAAAGTCGCAGCGGTCCATGGAAAATCAAAAATGAAAGAAGCGTTCTGCCCGATAAAGTCGGTCAAACATCTAGAGCAAAGTTCTGGTTCCAAGATCCTTTTTCATAGTTCTCAGAAGACAGAAAGTATCAAGGATCGGTTTGACCCAATTCCCATTTCATACAAATAGTTATATCCTCAATTGCTAGAAGCTTGGCTAATAACTCCGTATTTTATCTTACCATTACAATCGCCGTACCCGAAATGATATGATGCCGATGCTTATTGTGAATTTCATGATGGAGTACGAGGACACTCAATTGAAAATTGTAGGGCTTTGAAACGTAAAGTTTAGTGTCTGTTGAAATGCGGGAAGTTAAAGTTCGAAGAAAAAAGTCAGCCTAATTCGGGGGGCAGACATGAAGTCCGAGATGAAAATATTTTGAGGAAACAATATCAGTCCGAATACGAGATTCAGGTAATGCAAGAGAGAGAGACAACTTGAAAGTAGAGTTACAAACCTTGCAATCAGATTACCAAGATCTCGCCAAGGATGTTAAGAAATAATTTGTAAAAAGCATAGATGGTGACATAAAAGCTGCAGCACGAGAGATGGCTCAAGAGATAGCAAGCTTAGCGGATATGGCGGCAGAATTGAGTCAAAACATCAACCCGGTGATAGGTCACAGAGGGAAGTTAGCAGGGTTCTTAGAGAAAGTCAAGAAATTAGGGGTTAAGACTCGCAAATACCTTTAGCGTTTGATATTTGATGTAATAAATCTTTTTACCTGAAATGAAAGTTATTCTACGATAATCACACTTGGGATCAATACCTTATTGCATTCATGCATATGTTTATTTTATATCATGCCATTATTATTTTATCAACATTGCATTAGCATACATGAATTTAAGGTGGTTGAGGGTTCCGATGACAGTTGCCATACATTAATAAAAGTTCGAGAATCAGACATCATGGATGAGAATATGAGAGAAGAAAGATTGCAAGAGCATATGATAAAGCCTCAACCGAAAGCAAATGATCGAATCCTGAAGCCGTATCTAACTATCTACCCAGGAGTATCAAGTTCGAGCATGAATACGTTTTCCTTAGAACGTGTTGATCAACTGACAAATATGTGTACAGAACTCTAGAAGAAAATTGAGGCAAGTGAAAAAGGAGTGGACTTCGAGTTTAGTGCAAGGGAGTTTTGTCTAGTCCCTGATCTGGTTATTCCACCAAAATTCAAGATCCCTATTTTTGAGAAGTATGACGGATCTAGTTGTCCTAAAATTCACTTGACGATGTATTGTCGGAAAATGGAAGGATATCTAGATAATGACCAAATGATGATTCACTACTTTCATGATAGCTTGACTGGGCCTGCTGCAACATGGTACAACAGATTGAGTCGAGAGCAGATTCGAACATGGGTTGATTTGGCGAAAAAATTCTTGGGGTAATACAGGTATGTCATAGACTTAGCTACAGATCGTCGAACTTTACAGAGTATGAGAATGAAGGATGATGAGAGCTTTAAGGACTATGCATTGAGATGAAGGGTGCTAGCATCTCAGGTGCAACCACCCATGATAGAAGAGAAAATGTGTAAAATATTTCATCAGACTTTGCCGTCTCCTTTCTTCGATAAAATGCTTACGAATTCAAGGGGCAACTTTAAAGATTTTATGGCCCTTGGCGAAGTAATAGAAGTTGGAATCCAACAAGGGAAAATTGAACCCAGGCTCAAAAGTTCCACAAGAGATAAGAAGCCGAAAGAGGTAAATGAGTGTAATGTTCAAGGTTCCCGAAGACGTAAAAGGAAAAGATCACCCAGTTCTTCAGGGCGGCAACAAAAGATTCCCCAAAGAAATGTGGATTGGGAGATATTTGGAATGCCTATTGCCGATTTATTTCCTTATCTTGTTGAAGTTCAATATATTACTCCCAAGCCAATGAAGAAAGCGCCAAGCCCTTTCGCTCAAAGCTATGATCCCAACAATATTTGTGAGTTTCATATGGGATTGTCAGGTCATGCTACTAATAAATGTAGGTCATTACTGGAAGAAATCAAGAAATTGATTGATAAGGGAATTTTGACAGAGGAGTTGGTGCAATAATGGAAGACCAAAGAAAATGCTCAAGATGATATGCTCGTTGAAGATTCAGAGCGTTAGGACTAGCTTTTCCAAGATTGTTCAGAGTTATGAAGAAATCTGTCTTGTTCATGTCTAAATGTTCAATGTTTTTAGGATCGGTTGCGGAGTAATGCCCTGAATCATCCCAGTTGCGTTTTTTTACTCTATATGCATTGGACGTCCTTTGTAAGGGAGTTTTTTTTAATTCATTTATCAATGATGCTTGTTTCATATGTGTTTTTTTCAAGTGGTAAACATGTCATATTCTTTGATTCTTTGATTCTTTAAATTTTTACTTTTTTGATTCTTTGATTCTTTGTTATGGGTTAATTTTTGAGCACCCATACGTATATCATTGATTTCATTCTTTCAGATATTGAATATCAATTGTGAAATTGATATTAAATCAAATTCGGAGATCAACTTCACTAATGTGACTCGTTACCATTTTACTTAGGCCAAAAGGATGACATTAATGAGTGTTCAGGAATCACAGGAAAATCCTAGATAAATTTTGAGTGAATTTCCTCTCAAGCATTATTGAATAAGGTCTTTGAATGAAGTGATAACCCAAAACATCATCCAACTGAAGTCTGCTTTGCTTTAAAGACATCCGAGTATGGGATGATATTTGGTATTCCTTGATTTCCCTTCTCAAAGAAAGAAAATATAAAAAAATATCATTTGTTATTCCCTTTGAGCCTGACGTTATTTTTCTTTCGATTCAACTCAAATCAAGGATCACCCTTACGCTGGGGGCAAAAGAGGATGAAAATGTGTTTCAAAGTAAAATACAAAACCAAGAAAAGAAGCCAAGCTCAAATTGTTGGCACACAAAAAAAACGAACGTAGTTCTGTGAAATATTTTGATGGGATGAATCACTGGAAAAAGTAGTGGTGAAAAGGAAATGACCTCTAGGGTGAAAGCCCAACAAAAGAAAAAGGGTCAACCTAGAGTGATCCACAAAGAAAAAGTATTTCATCAGAGCATGTTCAGATCAGTGCGACAATGATCCTTGATTTTACCACCCTTGAATTATTTGAGCCTATATATCCTTTCTTTGGTAGCCATAAACTATAACCCACATTATAAGCCGCAAAAGACCATTTTTGACTATACACGGATATTGGAACAAGGAGAGTTAGTCTTCAGAATATATCCCGCTTACTAGGGTTAACCTTTCTTCAAGGATTTTTAGTCTTCTTATGCTTGATCGAGATCAGAAAAGAGAGGAAAATTGGATATGGTGAGCTAGTGAGAAAAAGAGTGCCACCTAAACGGGGTAGAATTAGAAAAATGGGAATGTTTCTCCTGAAAGTCTAATAAATTGGAAAATGGTCACATCCGAGTTGATCTTTGCAAATTTGTTCGAACGCTTTGTTGCACTTGATATTCAGAGGCCTAATTTTTTGTTTTTATTTGCCATGACAATCAAATTTTTCAATGTTTTCAAAATACTATTTTGAGCATTTTTGCTGATGAATTGATTAGATACAAAAAGTAAAGGATTTTATGGGAATTACTATGATGCAACTAATCCTTTAAGCGCAGGCAGAACAAGAGGTGAATGATGAATGGTATGACGAAGAACAAATGAAGCTTTGAAATGTCAAAACATGGGGCATTTACGTATGGACTGTGTTATTGCGGAGTTCCGTAGTGATGAATATTAGTCTAGCTTGGTGAAAGTTCAGGGACTAGGAAAGGTTTAGGGATTAAGAGAAAATTCAGGGACCTATGATATTTTGTACACCCTAAATGGTGAAAATGGGGCAAACTCAGCGTGATAAAAGATCAGCAAAGCATTATTGCACGTGAGATTGGACAAGGGAGGAACAGAATTCATGAACTTATTGCTTCGAGAAACTGATAGCCCATGAGATGTGAGGCAGAATCCGAGCTGATTAGGAAAATCAATGATGTTAATGTCGAATTAAGAAATAGAGCTCAAAAAGTTCAGACAGAGTACAAAGTTGTCAACATGAGATGTCATCATGACAGAAGAAGGTCCAATGAAGAAGACCAATGTACATTCAAGTGTCCCTCAATGACCACGGTTCATGCATCATATGGTTAGACATCCATAGGGTAAAACATGCTAACCCATGCATTCAAAACATTTTTTGTTAATTTTTACAGGAATTTGCAAGATTTGCAAAGTAATCCAGATCAGGACAAGCAAAGATCTCAGAGGAAGAAAATTTAAGAAAACAAACATTTCAAAAGGTCAACAGAGACCAATACAGATTTCTATTTGAGGAAAAGATCTCAACAAAGAGGATGAAGTTAAGCAAGATTTTTCGCTTGAAGATGCGGATTTCAACAAAAATCTTTATTTACCAGATGTTCGAGGGAATTCAGATGAGAAGAACAACTTCGGATCTCAAAACTTGTTTGAAGGAATTCAACAAGAAGAAATCAACTACAACAAGTATTACCGTCAGCCTTTTGGCGTGAGTCCAGAAAGAAGTGGTGTATTCAACAAGATTTAAAGAAGTCAACTACAACAAGTATTACCGGAAACCTTTTGGCGTGAGTCCAGAAAGAAATGGTGTAGCGTGAGGAATTTCGTCTCAAGTTTCACCGCTTACGTCTGAAGAATTTCAAAGTGAGAAGAACAGCTTCAGACTCTTCAGTGGAGGTGGAGAATTTCGTACTGAGAATTTCGTACGAAATTACACCTCTTAATAAAATCGTCATTAATATTTTCATTCTTCGTTATTTGAAAAAGAAATTTTTAATTTAAAAAATAAAAAAAACAATTTGATTTGACGTAAAAAATTTGAATTGGTTCGACTCAAATCATACTTTCGTTAAATTGATTTAACTCGGAAAAAATCGATGTATATAAAATAATAATCCGTATAAATACAGTACTTTAGACTTCCATTATACTCATAAATCCCCTACCAACAAAAAAAACTACAAATCCATCGATTCTTTTAAGATTCAACCACGATTATTGTTTTTGAAAGTTACGGGTTTTATTATCTGTATTTATACTGATATGCGGCTCATATACATTGACTTGTCTGTGTCAACACGAAAAAATAATAAATATAATATATAATAAATAATAAAATATTAAAAAAATATAACAGAAAAAAACAAAAAAATAATAAAATAAAAAATATAATAAATAACAGAAAATCAAAAAATAGTAAAAAAATGAATAAAAATAGAATAAAATTCAAAAATAAGAGATAAGGGAGTTGAGGATTTTTTTTGGTTGGTGAAGTGTTTGTAGGGATTTGAATTTTGTTTGGAGTTTTTTACTTCAATCAAAAGTCTGAGTTTGAAGCCTATAAAAGGAGGAGAATTTCAAGTTTAAAGGGGCAGAGAAAAAACGAAGAGAAGGAGGAGTTGAGATCAGAATTCAAAGGAGCAATTACAAGCTTGAGTAAGGGGAAGGATTTCAATCGGTGAGGAAGCAAAGGAGGTCGCCGGCGGTAAGTTCTTTTCCTCTTTAGTTTCGGTTTTTTTTATGGGTTAGACTCCTAGATTCGAAATTAGTTGTTTTTAGATTTTAATTAGGACTTAAAATTAATTTTAAAGATTTTAAAAAATTTAATTAGGTTCTAAATTAGAATTTAATTTAGTTTTTAAGAAAACTTTAAAATTAATTTAACCTAGTTAAATTTAATTAATTTAACCCTTTGAACCTAAAAATTAGACTTGAATTAGGTGTAGTTTAGTTCTTAAAATTTTGGAAATTATTTTAATTAATTATTTTAAATTAATTTTAATTAATTTCTAAAAAATAAGCTTTAAAATTAATTCACCTAAATTAGGTCTAGTTTAGCCTTAAACCTTAAAACATTCACCAAATTAGACTTAAATTAGGCTTACTTTAATTCTTTAATTTAGAAAATAATTTTAATTAATTATTTTAATTAATTTTAATTAATTTCTAAGAGATAAGATTTGAAACTTTAGGTCTAATTAACCATAATTTCACCAAAACTAAACTTTAATTAAGTTAAAATTAAATTCTTAATTTAGAAATTATTTTAATTAAAGACTTTTAATTTAAAATTTCTAAGATAAGATTTAAAAATTAACTTAATTAAGTTTAATCCAACCCTAATTAAACCTTTGAACTTAAAATTCACCAAGTTAGATTTAAATTAGGTTTTGATTAAGATTTGAAGTTAAGGAAAATTTAATTAATTAATTTAATTAAAAAATTCTAAAACTTTAAAAATTAATTTCACTTAATTAAATCTAATCAATCTTTCAAGGTTTGCTTCCGAGTCCCTTTGATCTCTTTCAATACAAGTCCTTTTGTACTTATGAATTTTTGAGGTAATTTTGTACACCCATGATTCTAATAAAATTGATGAGTTCCTTTTATCTTGTCCTTTTATTATGTTTTTGCATGGCATATTTAAAGAGGACGCCTAATAAATATCTAAGTTAATTAGTTTAGAGCCTTTTAGGAATAGTCGCTTTAATTAATTAATTTAATTAGGGAGAAAATTTAGTAATATAGCATGTGAATCTTATGTCTCGGATACACTAAAGAGGTTGGTGTTTTGACGTACCATGATGCTGACCTAAAGGGTGTACCTTGGCATCGAATTCATGTGTTATTAAAACCTAGAATTTTGATAAAATAACTTAGGTTTAGAATTAAATAAAATGGATAAGTAAATAACTAGTAACATTAGTAACTTAGATTTTAAACACTTTAAGCAATGGAGCCTTTTTAGGATTAGAACTTAAAACGAACAAGATAAAAATGATCATGCATTTTGCTTTAGCCTTTTGAGGCAGAAGTTACATTCCTTTAAATTCGGGTGGGGTTTCCTATCTAGAGGACGTCTCGTTCAAACTCGAGTTTAAAGGTGGTGTAACTTCTAAATCAAAAGGATATCCGAAATTCAAATAATGTTCATTTAACAATGAAAAATTAAATTAATATCTATCTTCAAAGTATCAATGCCACGTAATGTTTTTCAAGGTACCAATTTTTGGGCGTTTGTAAGGATCGTCCTTACACGTAACCGACTCCCGAACCCAATGTTTTTAAATGAATCTTTGGTTTATTTTTATGGTGTCTGGCCTACCTAAGTGGCCGGTGGCGACTTCAAGTCATTTTTTTCAAATTAAATTATAGATTTTTCTAAAATTTGAGTTTTTCAAGATTAAAAAATGATAAATTTCGGATTTTTCAAAACCAATCGTCGAACACTTTTTCACCTAAACTCGCGTTTTTTGAGAGGTCGCGATAGTCTGTACCCGAAAAAAGCTGGGGCACCTTGATTCGAGATAATCGTCTTTCGATTAACCCGACCCTTCTCCATGCCTAAAAAAATGGGTCATCGAACTCACTGGTATCAACAATGCTCAAGCTAATATTTTTATGATTAGAATTTCGAATCGAACCAAACTTATGTGATTAATTGTGCACTTTACTTTTATAAAAAATATATATGTATATTGTATATAATTGTAGAAAATATTTTAAATTGTAACTAATTAATAACATAATATTATAAATATTTATAATTAAACTTAAACTCACAATTTTACTTGATTCAAATTTTATGAATTCGATTTAATTTTTTTAAATGATATTTTGGATTATTTTCCCGATTTTAAGATTTTACCATAACTAATTTAAACCACCTGTATCAAACACCAATACTGATAGACAAATCTTTTTATAACTTAAATTAACTTATAAATTAATAAATTTAAATTATAAAATAAAATTCATCTACTCGTGCCCCTGAATTCAACAACCCTCTATTTTATCTATCGGGTAAAAATCATTTACCTTTTATAATGTCTCCATTCATGCTTCCTATTGGATTTTTTAAAAAAAATAAATTTTAAACCCCAACTCTTATTTCCTAAATCCTTAACTTTATACTCTAAAAATACATCCTATTTTTAATTTTCTAAACTCTAACCACAATCTCTAACATTAAATCCTGCACCCTAAATCTTTTAATTTAAAATAAGACACAAGTAGAAGATTTGCAGCCCTATCTATCAGTGTCAAGAAAAATTATTAGGTGAACCATATTCACCACGTCATCTATAGTCTCAATTAATCAGGACTGTTAATCTTAATTTTTTTTCAAGTGAATCATCACTTCTTTCCTACATAGACTTAGTGGGTGAGTAGTTATAAAATGGTTGCTTAAAGATCAACAGTCCTGATTGTTTGGATCATAAATAACGTGGTGAACAGGATTCACCTAATAATCTCTCCGACGTCGGTGTATTTCGGTCTCTGTCTCAGTCTATCTGATAGTCAAAAGCCAAATCTTTAAACCCAAAGCACCCAGTGTTAAAAATTTGTTTATACGATTTGTCTCCTGCCTCTATTAATGGTGATTTTCACGTACAACGTAACACCGACATATACTTTTGATATTAATACACGGAAATGGGGTGGAAGAGTGGACAGGACAAGGAACAAGTGGGGGATCATGCTCCCTCACTCTATTCTTTAAAAAGATTTGGTAAGATCTTACATGAAGATGTTGGATGGGATGGATCTTCACCTTTTCATCTATCTTTTTTAAAGACCCTTCTCTTTCTTATTTATTTTCGAACACCCAAACCTACCAGTGTTGGTTCTTGTGTCCAAAACCATACCACGGTCGTTATGGAGGTTGCTGGTCAGGTTTTACAATCTGGGTCTTCTCAGGAGTTGCATGTTCTTGCCGTGGATGATAGTTATGCGGATCGTAAGGTTATTGAAAAGTTGCTGAAGATATCTTCTTGTAAAGGTATGTACTGCTGGGTTTTTGATTTCCCCATCCTGTTGTTGATTTTGAGGATGGGGTTTGGTTTCTTGGATTTGAGTGCAGTGACGGCTGTGGAGAGTGGGGCGAGAGCTTTACAGTTTCTTGGTTTGGATGGAGGAAAAGGGTCTCTGGGTTTCAATGTGAGTTGTTTTGTCTGTTTGGTTGCTGAGAAAATATGATGGATTAAAATTTTGGGGGATGATTGTGTGGTGTTTGTTAAAATGTCTGGTTTTGGTGTTTGATGGCTGTTGTTATAGGGTTTGAAGGTGAATCTTATAATGACTGATTACTCCATGCCTGGAATGACTGGATATGAACTACTCAAGAAAATCAAGGTCATTTTCTTTTACCTTTCTAAGTTCATTTGATCATCAACTGAGGTGGAACTTTTTGGAATTTGATGGTTGACTGTGTTTCATTTGATCTTTTGGAACAGCGATCATCAGCTTTCAGAGAAATTCCGGTGGTGATCATGTCATCTGAGAACATCCTCACTCGTATCGATAGGTATAATGGTTCATCCTTGCTGTTGATTTTCTCGGAAAATTCAATCTGTTTGGTAGCACTATCTTTACTTCATATTCTTCTGGGGAAAATGATATGATCCATAGCATTCTTTTGGCCCAATCTTTTGACTTGATTCCATTGGATGAAAATCTGAATGAAGGTATGTAGGTGATCAAAACCTAGGCTTCCCTCTCATGTTAGATTGCCTTAAAGATGTACACCATGTCTTTTTAGCTCGGTTACACTCGATGCATCTATTTTTGCTTGATCTTGTTTGTTTTTTTAGTTTTCCTATCGAGTCATTGTCGACTTGTGTGGTGTATAATCTCGTTTCCGTCTGCAGCTGTTTGGAGGAAGGGGCGGAGGAGTTTCTAGTCAAGCCTGTAAAACTGTCGGATGTAAGACGGTTGATGAAAGACTGCATAATGAAAGGTGAAACAGAGGGACAAGAAGGAAGAAGAATCAACAAAAGGAAGTTAGAAGATGATAAAGGTACCCCATCCCCATCACTATCATCGTCGTCATCATCGCAACCATCCTCACCATCAACTACAGCTTCGTTTGGTTGCAATGTAGTGACCTCAGAACAAATACGGTCGAAGAGGGCAAAATTGCATGACTGATTAATTCATTCCCCCGTCATCCTCTTTTTTTCGATGTACATTTTTTGTTGCCTGTATCCTCTTAGTTTCCCCTGCTGTGGATCATTAGCTGAAGATGAACTCTGTGTAGATTGCACTGAGCAAAGGCTTATTTCGAAGCTGACAAGAACATATTAGGACATAAAAACATGGAAATGAAGAGGGAGAAAGAGATGGTAGTCATTTTTTTTTCATTAGAATCATTTGAAACCACAAATATAACACTTCTCTTTTACAGTATCATGCCTTGGGTAGCCCTATCATTGTTTTATTTTCTAATTATAACAATTAAACAAAGCATGGACGGATTCAGGTGTACTCAAAGAGGCACAGAAGGATCAACATAAGTACAAACAGTCCACAGGAAAACACTCGTAGAGAAAAGCTATGAACCTTGGTACTTGGCAATGTAGATCATAGGATTGGATTTGGCACATTTACAGCACAGAGAAAAGCTATGAACCTAACAAATCATCCAGGTTTGGCATACTACGATCAACAATTTGACCAAACATTAACACAATGATATACCGACAAAGTGGCAAAATTATACGATGCTTAAGCTTATAAAGAACACCATTACCATAGTAGCATTCATTCATTTTGAAAGTGATTAATTTCTAAACCATTGTATCCCTCTCACTAAGATTCTCAGTCATCTAATTTATTACTTAGAAAAGAAAAACAACACAGAAAATATGTTACAGGCAACTTTATTTAGCAGTGAAGAATGCCTACATAGGTTCAAAGCAGGGCAAGAGTAAGGAAACCACCCACATCTAACTATCAAAAGAGACAGTTCTATACATTGTTCTAATTAGCAACTCTTATGCAAAATTGATGGAAAGGTTAATTACTGTCGCGAACTCTTTAAAAAACGCGATTTTAGGTGTAAAATAACTTGGCTATTATTTTTTAAAAATGTGAATTTTACCAAAAATCCAAATTTTAGGAAAAAAACATAATTTAATTTTAAAAAATTAATTTGACTTGGAGTCGCCACCGGCCACTTAGGTAGGCCAGACACCATAAAAATAAACCAGAGATTCATTTTAAAAACGTAGGGTTCGGGAGTCGGTTACGTGTAAGGACGGCCCTTACAAACGCCCAAAAATTGGTACCTTGAAAAACATTACGTGGCATTGACAATTTGAAGATAGATATTAATTTAATTTCGCATTGTTAATTGAACATTATTTGAATTTGGATATCCTTTTGATTTAGAAATTACATCACCTTTAAACTTGAGTTGAACGAGACGTCCTCTAGATAGAAAACCTCACCCAAATTTAAAGAAATGTAACTTTCGCCTCAAAAGGTTAAAGTAAAATGCATGACCGTTTTTTATCTTGTTCGTTTTAAGTTCTAATCCTAAAAAGGCTCCATTAATTAAGTGTTTAAAACCTAAGTTACTAATGTTACTAGTTACTTACTTATCCGTTTTATTTAATTCTAAACCTAAGTTATTTTATCAAAATTCTAGGTTTTAATAACACGTGAATTCGATGTCAAGGTACACTCACTAGGTCAGCATCATGGTGCGTCAAAACACCAACCTCTTTAGTGTATCCGAGACATAAGATTCACATGCTATATTACTAAGTTATCTCCCTAATTAAATTAATTAATTAAAGCGACTATTCCTAAAAAGGCTCTAAATTAATTAACTTAGATATTTATTAGGTGACCTCCTTAAATATGCCATGCAAAAAAACATAATAAAATAAAAGGACAAGTCAAAAGGAACTCATCAATTTTATTAGGATCATGGGTGTACAAAATTATCAAAAATTCATAAGTACAAAGGGACTTAAATTGAAAGAGATCAAAAAGGGACTAGAAAACAAACCTTGAAAGATTGATTAGATTTAATTAAGTGTGAAATTAATTTTTAAAGTTTTAGAAATTTTTAATTAAATTAATTAAATTTTCTTAACTTCAAATTTTAATTAAAACCTAATTAAAATCTAACTTGGTGAATTTTAAGTTCAAAGGTTAAATTAAGGTTGGTTTAAACTTAATTAGGTTAATTTTTAAATCTTATCTTAGAAATTTTAAATTAATTAAGAGTCTTAATTAAAGTAATTTCTAAATTTTAAGAATTTAATTTAACCTAATTAAAGTTTGGTTTGGTGAAATTAAGGTTAATTAGACCAAAAGTTTAAATCTTATATTTAGAAATTAATTAAAATTAATTATATTAATTAATTAAAATTATCTTCTAAAATTTTAAGAATTAAAATAAGCCTAATTAAAGTCTAATTTTTTTGAGTGTTTTAAGGTTTAGGGCTAAACTAGACCTAATTTGGTTAATTTTAAAGCTTATTATTTTTAGAAATTAAAATTAATTAGAATAATTAATTAAAATAATTTCCAAAATTTTAAGAACTAAATTACACCTAATTCAAGTCTAATTTTTAAGTTCAAAAGGGTTAAATTAATTAAATTTAACTAGGTTAAATTAATTTTAAAGTTTTCTTAAAAACTAAATTAAATTCTAATTTAGAACCTAATTAAATTTTTAAAATCTTTAAAATTAATTTTAAGTCCTAATTAAAGTCTAAAAACAACTAATTTCGAATCTAGGAGTCTAATTCATAAAAAAAAGCCGAAACTAAAGAGGAAAAGAACTTACCGCCGGCGACCTCCTTTGCTTCCTCACCGATTGAAATCCTTCCCCTTACTCAAGCTTGTAATTGCTCCTTTGAATTCTGATCTCAACTCCTCCTTCTCTTTGTTTTTTCTCTGCCCCTTTAACCTTGAAATCCTCCTACTTTTATAGGCTTCAAATTCAGACTTTTGATTGAAGTAAAAAACTCCAAACAAAATTCAAATCCCTACAAACACTCCACCAACCAAAAAATCCTCAACTCCCTTATCTCTTATTTTTGAATTTTATTCTATTTTTATTCATTTTTTTACTATTTTTTTGATTTTTTTTTATTTTTAATATTTTTATTATTTATATTAATTATATTTATTAATTTTTATTATGCCAAAAAATTCGTGTTTACAATTACCAAGCTCCCAATCCCCAGCTACCCTTCAAGAAGAAAAAAGACAAACAAAAGTATGATTATTATTTACTACATTTAGACAGATTCAAGATTTAGATTTCAAATTTGTCGAGCCAACTACAAGCAAAAAATATTCTCAAAAAAGCAACCAATAAAAAATGAATGTTGTCATTTGTCCATTAACCACATTCAACGGCATTTCTAAGATAAAATCTAAACCCAAATAAAACAGTGAAAACAGCACACACCCAAGGTACAGAGAGAAATTCAAGCAATCATATTAATGTTGGTACACACCAAAGAAATGCATTTAAGGGAAAAAAATGTTGCAGAACTTTGAGTAATAGAAATACCAACAAAACAGAATACTGTATTTACTAGATATTAAAAGCATAATAAAAAGAAATTCAGAACTTCAATATAGAAGTTGGATACAATGTGGGGCACAAAGCATGGACGGATTCAGGTGTACTCAAAGAGACACAGAAGGATCAACATAAGTACAAAGAGTCCATAGGAAAACACTCGTAGAGAAAAGCTATGACCCTTGGTACTTGGCAATGTAGGTCATAGGATTGGATTGAGCACATTTACAGCACAGAGAAAAGCTATGAACCTAACAAATCATCCAGGTCTGGCATACTACGATCAACAATTTGACCAAACATTAACACAAAGATATACCGACAAAGTGGTACAATTATACGATGCCTAAGCTTATAAAGAACACCATTACCGTAGTAGTAGTAGTAGTCATTCGTTTCGGAAGTGATGGGTTTTTAAACAACACGGAAAAGATATTACAGGCAACTTTGTTTAGCAATGAAGAATGCCTACATAGGTTCAAAGCAGGGCAAGAGCAAGAGTTAAGAAACCACCCACATCTAACTATCAAAAGAGACAGTTCTAATACATTGTTCTAATTAGCAACTCTTATGCAAAGCTGATGAAAAGGTTAATTACCAACCTCCCTGGCCCTAGCTACACTTCAAGAGAAAAAAAAAATACAAACAAAAGTATGATTATTATTTATTACAATTAGACATATTTAAATTTTAGATTTCAAATACGTCAAGCCAACTACAAGCAAAAAATATGTTCAAAAGTAGGAGAACCAATAAAAATGAATGTTGTCATTTGTCCATTATCCACATTCAATGGCATCTCTAAGATAAAATATAAAGCCAAATAAAACAGTGAAAACGGTACATACCCGAGGTACAGAAAGAAATTCAAGCAATCATATTAATGCCGGTAAACACCACAGGAATGCACTTATGGAAAAGAACTACCAACAAAACAGAATACTCGTATTTACTAGATAATAAAAGCATCATCAAATGAAATTCAGAAGTTCAATATAGAAGTTGGATACAATGTGGGGCACAAAACTTATTATAATACTTTAGTTATTGAATTTCTATACCACCTTATTTATTCACATGCCAAGATGAGTACTCTACATCAACTCATGCACCAAACGGATAAGAACCAAACTCATAGAAATATAGCTCAATTCCCGGGTGCCAAAAGAGATAATGCTATTATACTCACATCTAAATCTACAGAACCCTACTAACAAAACACACAATAAAGTAGGAAGAAAGAAAAGAATAATCCAACATACATAATTCACGAAAATCAGAGACTGCTTCTAAGATCTTGCAATCATGCTACAAGAACGAGCCAACATCATAAATGTCAGACTGCCTCCTTGAACCCTACCTTCAGCCTCTACAGGATCATGCTTATATGGCTTTCTGCAACCAGGACAACGTCCATCCTCCTCGAGAATCCTCTTGTGACAGAAAAGACAGAGCCGGAAGCCACATGAACAGGGCAAAAAACTTGAATCCGTTAGATCCAAATCCTCATAGCATATGGGGCATGATGATGGAACCGAAAATGCACTGCTTCGCACCCATGTCACCCCTCCTTGACCAAAACACCGGTCTGTAGCTGGAAAACTCGGTTGCTTTGACAAATTAGGAAGAGTATGTGGGCGAAAAGTATCATCAACCCTCCATGCTCTGCTACTTCACGCCGTCCTCTGCACCATTCTTGGACACTCAGGTTTGGAGCTCCGCAAATGTGTTCCTTCCCCATTCGAACCGAGCTGGGGATCTGGCTCATGCCCAGGAATCGATCCTAAACAAGGATTCTCCTTGTTATTCTCATTTGGATGTGTTTCCTGCTTGTCATCATTGGCAGCCAATGCATCAGCAACGGCTTCCCAATCATCCAAGCATCCATCATCGCCTTCTTCTTCTGTGATGCTACCAGAACAACATCCACCACTACTCGTGCTGCTATTTCTGCTGCTATTGGTAAAGCTGGTCCCGGAATCCATTCCTCCCAGCAGGGTGTTGTTCATGTGGCCATTTAGAGGTGAAAGCTCAGAATCACTCTCGTGTTGGACAGATACATTTTCTCCCTCTCCGTTCTCCTCATCTCAAAGTTCTCCAAGGAACGGTCCCTTCCACCAGGCTGAGATTGTTTGGAATCGTCATCCTTGGATTGATCCTTGCAACAAACATTGTTCTTCACCACACCTGCTCAAAAAAACAGCAATAATAATAAAAAAACAACCACCAAAAACACTAATTCAAACAAAAAAAGTACTATCCATTAACATACTTTGAGAAAGCCATTGCTCACGGCGAGCATCGAGTTTGCACTGCTTCAATTTCGCAGACCTCTGAAAAATCCACAAATAAAACGTAAAAAAAAAAAAAAAAAAAAATCAATTACAATACAGGGAAATTAAGAAATTAAAAAATCGAAAATAAAAATAAAAAAGAGCATAAATGAATCCCCTACTCTCTTCTTTCTAGATATATCTTTGCAGTTGGAAGCTGAAGGAGAAGAAGCGTTGCTGATAGCTTCGATGCAAAAAAGACGGATTTATAAATAAATAAATAAATAAATAAATAAGGAAAAACTCCTTTGCTTCGCTCACCCTTCCGATTCAACTGAACCTGCGAAAAAGGCCCAACCAAGCCTCTAAGTTTAGGGTAAATTACAGGATTGGTTACTTTTATTTCAGTTTTATTAACTTTTAATCATTAATTTTAAAAATAATTTATAATAACTATGTTATTGATTTGTTATATTTTATTGATTAAGCCGTTAATTCTTGTTATCCCAGTTGACATAACACATGAAAATGGTTAATTTTAAATTAGATCTCCTAATTTTTGACATAAAATCAACTTTATCTTATAATTTATCATAAAATTGATAAATTTAAATGTTTGATCGAATTGATTTATTTTTAATTTAATAAAGTTGATAAATTTTTATTTGAATCTTTTTATCAAATTAAATTTATAAAATTTAAATTGAGTCTTTTAGAGTTTGAGTTTATATTCAAATTTAGCCATAAACAATTATAATACAATGATATTAATTAGTTTTAACTTCATACAGATATTTCTCTTCACATACATTTGATAAGAGTTAGGGAGACATGAGAACGAATCCACAAATGACTTAGAGGTGTTGAGTTATTTAAAATTTTATTTTATAACTCAAATTATATTTTTAATTGTTTTAATTCGAATTAATAAAATTATAAGTCACATCAAAACGAGTCTTTCTAATTAAATCAAATATTATTTAAATAATCAAATATGGAAATTGACACTATCTCAGGGCATTGAGCAGTTAAACCAATGTCTGCATTCAGAGTTTCTACCAGACATATTAACATACACTCCAAGCCTATTGAAAAAAACAACAGTTAAAAACATTTGGTCTACAAGGAAAGGAAAATCAATACAAACAAGGACGCATGAGAGCAGTGAAATGATGAAAGAAAACTCACTTCATCTCAGCCTTATTCTCAACTTCATTTCTCAGTTGCAGTGAAAAGTCATCTGTGACATCATCATCATCCCAATCATCTTCCCACTGCTGCAGCACTTCCTTTCCGTCTTCCTCGTGGACCAACTATACGACAAAAACAAAAATGTTCAGATTTCAAATTGGTATTGCAGGGGAAATCAAAACACAGATTCATCAGCTAACAACATAGGGCATGGAAATAGAAAATTGAAGGAAAAAGGAAGGCATTGCAAACAGAAGCTGAGAAGATAGGTAGGAAAAGACTTACATGCCTTATGTATCACTAGATTCCTACTGCCATGAAGATTGCTTGTATCCATCCCACCCTCCTTCAGGTTCCTTCCTTTTCAAAATGCCACCGGGAACCTGATACATTCTTGCTTGATCCTCTGCTAGGGGAAGTGAACTCCCAACAGACAATTGTCTAAATGCAAGAGGGGTCATTTCATCTCTTCCTTCAATATCTGGGACTCCAGGCCCAACATTTAAGTCTAGACCTTGCCTTCCCCATTGCCTACCATTCTCAGCACCACCATTGCTACTAATACTACCATCAGGCAGGCTAATAACATAGGGCCTCGGGTAATAGGAAGGAACAGCACCAGCAGGTCGCAATAATTGTGCAGGGACTGGAGGGAAACAGAACCTACCAGCAGGAGACGAATCAACATAAGTCGTTGAACTGGCGGAAAAGCTAGTTGAAGGAAGAGGAAACGGTGTTCCAAAGGGGAAAACAGGATATTGGAAATGAGTTGATGGCAATGGCACTGCTGATGTAGACGACAAAACCGGTTCCCTATAGACATCAGGATTAAAAGGGGCGGCACCAATAGGTGGGCCCAACACCCTTTGTGGCCCACCAGTTGCAACGATTGGAAAAGGCTGCTCTCTATCAGGCAAGATTGATTGAAGTGTGATAGATGAGTATGTATTCTCTGTAGGAAACCATGAAGAGAAATTAGCCATCTCAGTAGTGTTCATCCGCAGGCTCGAAACTGGTGGCTGAGATGAGGCATTGCTACTTCTGGCATTATGGCTAAATAACGATGGTTCAGCACTTACTTCATCAACAGCAGGTCCATTGTTCAAATCAAAGTCCCTATGGACAGTTACTTTACTGTTAAGAATACCAGAAAATGATTTTATAGGATGCATAGAGTCATCCAGTCTACGACTATAGCTAGTAGTCAAGTGATTACCCAAATCAGCGGGTTCATCAACTCTATTCAAATCAAGATCAAGTCCCCCGGAGGAACCAACAGGGGATGAACCCACCAACCCACAGGTTAAATCGCGAGTACTTGTACGGTCTAGTGCAGAGTCTGTGCCATTAGCAAAACACCGTGAAGCTAGATCCTGAAGGACTCTCTCGTCATGTACATTCAAATCAATATCCAATGGAGGACGATTTTGTTTCCCAGAAGAAGCATCATCACTAGAAGCGTTACTTGTGACCAGAGGCATATCCAGAATCTTTCTGGGTTCAGCTGGCCGAAATGCACTTGTGGCTGCTGATCCCTTCCAACCAAGTGCTCCTTTACTCCGCAGTAGGTCATCTGGGGGAACAAACGGACCTTTAGCAGCAGCAGCCACAGTTATTGAAGCAGGAAGGCTGCTCAACATAGGAGAAACAGGGAGAGGCACAGGATTTACTAGTTGGACAGGAACTGAACGTCCGGAAGCTGTAGAGCTATTAGGATCCCCAAATTTTCCCTCATCCGTATTAAAGCCTTCATTCAAGTCAAATTCTACTTTTGAATCTGTATCTGGACCACATGTATACGGAGCATCTGTAGTGGTTGACATCCCTTCTTCCGCATCATTTGTTTCTTCGCCAGTCAAATTAGATTCTCTTGGCCTCATAGGTTGTTCGGTTTCCATTAATATAGGTGATCCAGCAAGTGGTCCGTTACCCTCGCAATCTTTTAAATTCTTCTCCTCATGCTCACCTTTCCGGGCATTGGCAGCTGAACCAACAACAGATATAATTAATAACCAAATTTAATGATGAATGAATATTAAATGAAAAAATGATTAATATGTACATATTTAATTAAGAAATCAACAATAAGAGAAGCAATACTTTCCGATTCACCGGCATGACTAGGTGCATCAACCTTGACAATCTTATCAGCCTTCACTTCATCAACATTTTCCAAAACTGAATCTTTATCAAAACCAGGAGGCAATGCATCTTTCGCTATTTCTTTGGTGGGATGTTCAACAATTGGTGATTTCTGAGGACTCTGTGAACTTCTTTCTGAACCTTCAGTGATATTTTTCTTCTTGTCAACTTCAACTGAAGGTACAGCTGACGGGCTTAGAACTTCTTCCTCCAGGTGCTCTTTGTAATTTCCGATATCCGTAGTCTTCTCCCCAATGCTGGAAGTGGGCAAACAGGTGGTGCTTGCAATTTCCTTTAATTTACCATTTCCAGGACATGAATCTGCAATAATAGTTGAAGAGGTTAAATGCTTGTTCAAATCTCCAGATTTTTCTTGCGAGAAACTGATCTTGCTGTCTGCATTCATAGCCATTGAATTATCACCAACAGCCTGCATTAGATGCACAACAGCAGCACTCTCAACAGACTGATTATGATCTTGAACAACCTCATCCCCAGAAGAAGGTTTTAGTTTTACATCGAATGCGTAAGAGTGTTCAACAAGGGGGACATTTCTTTGTGCAGAATCAAGCAGTGCTCCAGCAGCCACACTAGCAAGCAGATTCATTCCTGCATCCTCTCCAACCGGCATACACACATTTGATTCAGATCCCGAACCAGCAGCTGAACTTCTCAAGTCCTGCTTTACAGAAACTTCGTCAGTCTTTCCATAGTCACTAGAACAAGACTGACTCGAACTGCTACTCTTCTCATCCCTTGTGGTTGTTTGAGGATCAGAGGAGCCAACAACAATAGCATTCCGTGCCTCCACATCTTTCAAGTTTGCACCAGCAGAAGCAGGTGATGCTTCTGCCTTCATAGACCCCATTGACGCAGAAGCACACTTGGTGGCAGTCTCTCCTTGAGCAAGCTTAATAGAACCAGTTTTTAAGGAAGAAGGTTGTCTTACTGAACTCTTTATGGCAACCTCGGTTGACCCAGAATGCTTGCTTCCACAGTGAGAAACTTCCGGAAGCCGATTTGAGCCAGACTTGGCGTCCATCTCTGCCTCAACTCTTTTTTTCCATGTATCAACTAAACTCCTTGCTTTCTTCTGTATTTCTATATTCTTATGACTACGCAAATGATTCACTGACTTGCCAATATTACACATCTGCAGAGCTGTAAGATTTACAGGGAGCTTATCAAGTGCACGGAGTAAGGTTAAAAGAAAATCATCAACTGATCTATCATCCTTGGAGCCACTACCATCACCAATCTTCCTTTTGTGGACTTCCTGGAGCCATTCATCAAAAACGCGCAACCCTCTGAGCTGAATAAAACAACTAAGACAATCAACCTTGTTTGTAGCAGCTATTACACCAGCAAGCATTGACCGGCTTACCAAGTCAATTTTCTTCTCATTTGTCTCGGGCATCATGAGATGAACCAATTTCTCTACTCCTTCAGAATCTTCGAGTCCCCCATTTTCAGTGATTTTTGCAATCTCAAACTTTAAACTAGTTTCTCGTCTACTATGACCAGAATCCTCATCATCTATTTTAGTAGTGCGCTCCCGCTTGACCAATTCAGAGCCTTGATCACCACGCTCCCTTTTCTTTCCCTTACCCTGAGAAGGAAATGATGAAGCGCTGTTCTGTGCACTCTCTACACCAGGTTTTAACTGTGATGTTGATGTTGGACCATTCACTGGCTTTGGAGAACAGCCATCTGGTTGTGCCGTAACATGCATTTCTAAATGTGTCTTGTATAATAACTGATCTACTTCTTCTTGTCGTTCCTATAAAAGGTAAAGTTATGAATTAGTTCAAATTTAGAATAGATTAGATAGCTAAAAGAGCATCTGGAACTCACATTAATATAATCTTGATCGGTTAACCACCATAAACACTTGTTTGTAATGTCATAAACTCTCTGGCACACAAATGAACAAATCCCTGGTGGAAGTTCAACGTCTTTAGGAAGAAATGCAACTTTACACGGATGGAGTAATGATGCAGCAGGGGTCTCATCCTCATGAAAGGAATAAAAGATTTCGTTTGGCGCAGCTTCCAATAGGATGCCTTTGCCAAGTTTCACTTCAGCAGGTCGATAAAGCCAATTCACACCCAAGTTTAACTTATTTTCCTTGCTAACAATTAGACAACGAATTATTCCAATGAACGGTGGAGAATCTAGAGCAGGTTTGAAAAGAGCACAGTCACCAACACGAATCTTGCGTCCATCCTATTAGGGGGAGATCAGGCATGCAAACATAATCAGTGCATATATATAAAGAATTGGTATGAAAAAGAAGAAGAAGAAAAGCACCATAGACTAAGCAACCTAACTGCTGTACAATTACAAATGGTAATAAAATACAGACAGGACCAAGGCAAAAGAAAAAAAAAACTCAGCCATCAGCTAGCAAATTGCCTAACCAAATGAATATGCTGATTATACCACGACACCATTAGAGAAAAAAGGTGTCTTAGATGAATAAGTGCAGAAAAAGATGCATATAACGTCAATTCGAGCATAATTGGTAATCAACTATAATACGATATAAGCAAATTCCACAAGACTTCACCACCATCAAGAACAAGGAAGACTAGATATTTCACAGACTAAAATTGTGACTATATCACACGCTCATCATTAAATAGTTGGATATATTACTGTGCTGCTTCAACAAAATCATCAAAAAATCATCCACAAATATCAATTCAGACAGTAGATCAGAATTTTCTCCAAACGAGCTAAAAAATCATCCAGAAATTTCAATTCAAGAAAACGGAATTTAAGAAAGCAAGGACTATTTCCAGTTTCCACAATTCCCCATCAATCTGGCCACTATCTCAAAATTCTCAAGCAAAATCGAACCTCTTCATTTCCAAATATAAATATGATACACCCCTCTTACCCAATCACCAGATATAACAAAAACGAGAGAACAAAAAGAAAACCGGGAAAATAAAGAAAAATTAATGCAATCAAATTAAGTAACGCAAAGTTGCTTTAGAAAGTTATACCTTTGAAAAGGAATCAACAGTTAGGGAAGAAGAAAAACAGGGAGAAGCATCACCATCACCAGTTAGAACCGCCGTTCCACGCGTAGGGACTGTCCACATGTGCCGTACCTTTTTCCTCTCCTCACCTCCTCCCCGCCCATGCATAGCCTTGCATTTTCCCCTTGGAGTACCATCAATCTACCCTCCTAATATTTATCTTTTTTCCCGTCTTCAATTCCAGCTCCCCTTCTTTCACCAATTCCAAAACCTAGATCCGCCCCAACCCCAACTTTCAACGATCTGTCAAAAATCTCCCCTTAACAAAACCCTAATTTCCCCAATCACAAATCCAAAAAAAACAATTTCCCTCCCACCGATAATCCCCCGTTTCCCAATCTAATTCAACTTCAGATCCATCCACCGCGTTCGATTTCTTAACCCGCCTTTCGATCTACAGAATAAAATATAAAAAGAAAACTTGGAATTAAAATTAAAAGAAAGAACTGAAATGATTTTTCTCAATTTCCAGAGAGAGAATTTCGAAGAGAGAAAAAGCGATAGAGAGAGGGGCGACGAAAGAAAAGGTTGGATTTGGATTTTTTTTAAAATTAGTTGTGAAATTTTATTTTTGTTCAATTAAATCCCCATTTTAATTTATTAGTTCAAATTGATACTTAAATTTATTTTTTATCCAGATTTAATTATTTAGAATTTTGATAGGTTCGAGTTAGTTAGACTTTGCAGATTTCAAATAGTTTTAAAATCTTATAAAATATAAATATTTTATTGGACAAAATAAGTCATAAGTTTGCCGATTTGGTCCACTTAGTTTCAAGCCTGACATTGTTGATCCACTTAGTTTAGAGCAAAGCGCTTAATTAATTTGATTAAAAAAATTAAGTTAGTCGAGTTAAATTCATAAAATTTAAATTGAATTTTGTTGTTTGAGTTTTTTATAAATATTATTGAATTTTTATTAAATTTATAAAAAAATTATAATTAAATCATAATCAAAAAACAAAATAATTGAATTAAAAAATTCAAAATTCTTACAACCCAAAACAAAGAAAAACAAAAGTTTCTATGAAAATAAGCATACCAATACAATTCAGAAGCTTCTTGAATCTTCTTGTCTCTGTCCAAACGATACGCATAATGAAGGAAAAAGGAGTTGTATGCGATCCAAACTATCGTGCAAAAAGTATCGTTACCCAAGATTGATTTTATCGACAAACAACTATCAACCGAGTGGGGATAAATCTTTCCAAGTGACCACCGACAAAAACAATAAATCAGAAACTAATGTCGATTGAATCTCTGTGCGAACAACAACCGATCGTTAGGGTATGCTGTAATATGCCATAAAGACAAACGAACAAAACCCCAAAACAAAACAAAAACATGTCACAAGGACAAAAAAAACGTGTCACAAAAACATAAAAATAGAGATCCTTATTAAAATAAAACAAGAAAAAATAATAGATCCGGTGATCGACAACCAATACTAAAATTGATTACCGACTAGGATTTTTTTTGAGAGAAAAAAATTTGAAACGGAAAAAGGGGGTTTTAGACAATCTTTGCTTTAATTTTGCTTTAATTAGTTGTTGGAGTTTATGTTCAAATTTAATTGTAAACATTTATAATACTATGATATTAATTAGTTCCAATTAAACGACTTTTATAACTATATACAATATACATATATATTCCTTCACATATAATATATATTCAAAAGAGTTAAAGGGACTCAACTCAAACTTAAAAATCGATCCACCAACAATCAAAATAATTAATTATTTAAATTTTTATTTTATAACTCAAATTATATTTATAATTGTCTCATATCAGTCAAATCAAAACAATCAATTTTTTTTTCTAATTAAAACCAAATATTATTTAAATATTAATCAAAAAGAAAGCAGGAGAAAGCTACCTGTAAAAAATAGCAATCCGATGTAAAAGAGACGCTCATAAAGGCTTACAATTAAGGGAATATTCTTTGCAAATGTTTACTTAATAAGACAAAATACAAAATATTTCAAGTATTCATACTTCTAAGCAATTCCACTCTGTAAAAAAAAAGGTAAATTACACTAACTAGTCCATACATGAGGGTCTTGGAAGCTTACTTTTTACCAATGGATATTTCTGATTTCGAATACACGGGCGGTGCCGTCCATGGAAATGGAAACAAGAAACTCCAGACCGGAAGCTACGTCAAGAGACTGGATAACATGTTCGTGTCCTTTGAAGGTTTCGACGCATTCGCCAGAGAGACAATTCCATATGCATATTCTCCCATCAACACATCCTGTAGCCAAGAAAGCCATAAAATGTACTACTGAAATAGGTATTTGAGAAAAGTTCTTTTATCTCAACGATGAGCCTTTTCAGGTTTACTTATACTCTTACGTTGAAAACCCAAAATACTATTTTTTTCCTATCTCTTTTCTCATAAAACCACGGATTCACCAAAATCATTGAGAGAGAGAGAAAAAATCTGATGAATAAAGGCAACTTAACCATACATATTAACATACAATCCAAACCTATTGAAAAAAAAAAAAACAGTTAAAAGTTAAAAACAGTCATTCCACAAGGAAAATCCATAGCATGAGAGCAGTGAAGTGGTGAGAGAAAACTCACTTCATCTCAGTCTTATTCTCAACTTCATTTCTCAGTTGCAGTGAAAAGTCATCTGTGACACCATCAGCATCCCAATCATCTTCCCACTGCTGCAGCACTTCCTTTCCGTCTTCCTCGTGGACCAACTATACGACAAAAACAAAAATGTTCAAATTTCAAATTGGTATTGCAGGGGAAATCAAAACACAGATTCATCAGCTAAAGGAGTCCAAGTGCCATTATCCAAAGGAAACAAGAGGTGTTTCAAAGAAACAGATAGCACATTTAAAAATCACAAAGAGTAATGACAGAACAGCAGGCATCATGTCCCCCTGAATCATATCCTAGGGTAGACAGCATACTACACATAATTCAAATATGAGCATCAGTTAGCTCTTAGCAGCACAGCCTTGAAATCAAACATCATACAACAAAGTAAATAGTGGCATATAGAAACATAACACCAAGTAGCCAATTGTGGTTTGCTTGCATCAGACTTTCGGTGTTTCAGAACACTACAGATTGTCTGTGATCTGGTACCAGAACAAACTCTTAAAATCAGTATAATTTTCATTTTCGTGTGTAACTAGAAGAAACAATAAATATACTTCTCTATCAATAGCTAAATTTAAAGTCAGGCTTGTAGAAGAGTAATATGGCTATAAGCCATAAGGTGACGTCTCAAATCTTGTTAATTGAAAAGACTGTCATAGTCAAATAGATGACAATAGGCCAATTTAGCTTGGGGCTTGCTCAGAGAATTATTAGTCTAAAATGTGGCACACACTTAGACAAGCTTTCAACCCAACAACAAGTTGGTCCTTGATATCCATCTAATCCATCCATTATATACAAGAAAAAAATGAACAGCTTGTGGATTGCAAAGATGGTTCGATAATCAAGAATCAGTTTACTTTGCATAGGTTTTCAACAAGACTTTATCCAAGATTTCAAATTAGATCTTGTATAATACAGTTATCCAAGTAAAAATTTTAGGAGTTTAACTGCATAAACAAGCACTTCTACCGGCCGATATTATCCCCATCCCCCAGGAGATTTTTCCTAACCTATTTCTCAGTTTAAATGAGCAATGGAAGTAAGAAAGACTATGTAGCTGGCATTCTTGGGATTGCTCGTTGGCACACTATGATGACGATTGTCCTCACTCGAAAGCAACTTGGTTGAGACTCTTATTGCAATATACGCTTTTCCCTCTTAAGAGAGCAAAGAGACAAGTTATATCTTTAATCCTTGTTGTACTTTCAAGTTTCGAGTAACCAATGCATGAGAAGATCCCAGGCAGCATATACTATATGTATAAGGAACAAACTCCAGGATACATGGAAAAGAAAGGTGATTTGCATCCAATTTTGCAATCATTGACAATGTTAGATTCATTTGATCTTTCAAATTCCATTTACGACAGAAGCTATGATCTCTTCGACTACATCGAGTATCGCTCGCAGCAAAACCATCCCTACCTTATTCTTAAATTTAAGCTGCTGATGAAAAAACTCGACCTAATTACAACCGGAACAATAAAAGTTCATACAATTAAACTTCAAAAACTATAGAGGAAAACGAAAGAATCAAGCTAAGACATCAAGTTTTCAAAATTAATTGACATAGACCTAAAATTAAAGTTTAACAATTTGCAATCACGGAATTTTTTATATAAGAAAAAGGGGGGAAATAATTACCTTCATTGATTTCAAATTCTTCAAACTCATCGTCATCTTCGAACAAATCAAGCTTTACTTCTTCCGTCGCCGGTTTTGGCTGTTCAGTTGCCATTTTTCTTAGCTGAAACTTAAAAAAGAAGTAATAAAACCCTAATTTCAAAGAAATACCAAAGATGATGTGTTAACATTCAAGGACGTCAAATCAAATATCTATAATTGGTAAAAATTGTATAAAAGTCCGTATAGTAGTTTTTTTAATGTATTTAGTCCATCTATTATAATTTATTTATTTCTAATCCTATATTATTTAAAACGCGTATTTTCAATATTCTTTTATTAAATAAAAATATAATATAAATATTTTAACGTCTCAATTAATTAATAAATTTTATATTGTTTTTTTTTTAAATATTAAATGTATGCTATAATTATCAAACAATATAAAACAAATACATGAAAATTTCTTGTTTATAGAACTAGATAATGACTAAATCAGTATCAAGAATTATAAAAATTGTTTAATTAATAATTAAATTCATTAAAAAGCCAAATTGAATCCATGATATAGGAAACAATTAAAAATGTTTTATGTACTAATTTTAATTTACTACATTATAGAAAAAAATCTGATGTCATTATCAAATAAATTATCATTTTAAAAAATATTTACATATTAATATATGTTAGGCAAAATGATTAAAATATAATGTTAAACAAATAAAAGAAACATAATTTCATCTAAAAGTTAATAGGCAAAATTGAATTAAAATTAAATATAAAATAATTAGTTAATTATAAAAAAAATTCTCCATACTAGAGTATGTTTTTTTCCTTTTCACTGAAAACTTCACCTTTATCATGAGTACAAATACAAGTAATTCTAAATACAGAGTTTGAAGAACACAAATGTAGTTACTATCACTTCTCTTTTATTGATTTTGCGGAGCTTGTTTCGGCGTTGATATAAAATATAAAATAATTAGCAAAATGTTTTGCTACTAATTATCATAAGAATGAACAAACATAAAAAAAGAATCTCTTAAATTCTAAATTTTATCTCAAACAAATAATTTAAAGAAAAAGTGTGACAGAAACCGGCTCATTTGATTTATAGCAAAGAAATTAATATCAGAATATTTTTTTCTTTTATTTTGCATTGATAAGTCCAATATATTAAATATAAATTATATATTAAATAAGTTTATTTATAAAATAAATATTTAAATCTTATTATTTTTTAGATTAAATAAATGTTTAAAATTTTATTTTTATTTATTCTTAAATTAATTTATCAAAAAAATTATCACTTAATTATAATTTAATATGTAATTTTTAATTTTTTTATTTTTAAAAATAAATTATTTATTTTTAAAAAATTATAAAACATTTCAAAATCTTAAAACTTAAAACTCAAACTTTATGTTATTGTGCTGCAAATAGCCTATGTCACGTGACTAGACTTTAAAATCAGCCAACCGTGCGGCTTTAGACGAATTAACTTAAGACAAACGCCTAAGTAAGCCTTCTCAACACTTCAAGAACACTCAAGAACAAAAAAAAACGAAACAAGAACACTCAGAGGATTTAGAGAAAATGACTTTATTCTTTAGGAGCTTGGAATACTTGATACATCAAATGAGGTGGGAAAGGCATTTATTTATACTTGAACTTCCCTCGATCCTACGGTTTATACAGATTTACATCGACGGCTAAGATTTAACCCTATCCATTTACAGAGCATAATTTTAGGAATATTTCCACCTAACTATGAAAAGTATCACATTCACACACCTTGAATGGATAAGGCTTCTAGAACACTCTTTAGATTGGGTCAACGTTGGTGGTCTTCGTGAGCCCAAGATCACCCTTGGAATTACTTGGGCAGGCAACAATGCACCATATGATGTCAATATCTCGGCCCCCAACATGCGATCCATGACACCTACTTAAACCCCATGACTACCAATATTAAAATTTTCTATTCATTTCTCCAACGATCTATCTTTAATAGTCGATAGAAGACACATCAATTGAATAAAAAACAATGATAATTTTTTTTAATTGTTTGACATTTGATTGACATGTCTTTTATTAATTATCAACGATGAATGATTGAAGAAAATGATTAGAGAGACTTCGACAATAATAGTAATAAAATTTGACGAGACTATTGATAATGATAATAATGTTAATTTTAATTTTTTTTGAATAACATAAAATAAAAATATATGTTAAATTTTGACCGAATATTAAATTTTTTAATAATATTATTTTAAAACAATAATAAAATAAAATTTTATTTCAGATAAAAAAAACATTAATTATCTATTTTAGATAAAAATAATATAAACGCTTATTATACAAAAAAGGATAGTTTGAAGATGTATTTTGTAGTTATGTCAATTTGTAAAAAAAAACGCGGTTTTTAGGTGAAAATAGTTCGACGATAAGTTTAAAAAATGAGTTATCAAATTTTATCTCGAAAAACTCAAATTTTAGAAAAAAACTTATAAATTAATTTGAAAATTTTAACTTGGAGTCGCCACCGGCCACTTAGGTAGGTCAAACACCATAAAAAATAAACCAGAGATTCGTTTAAAAACATTGGGTTCGGGAGTCGGTTACGTGTAAGGACGACCCTTACAAACGCCCAAAAATTGGTACCTTGAAAAACATCACGTGGCATTGACATTTTGAAGAAAGATTTTAATTTAATTTTCTATTGTTAAACGAACATTATTTGAATTTTGGATATCCTTTTGATTTAGAAGTTACACCACTTTTAAACTTGAGTTGATCGAGACGTCCTCTAGATAGGAAACCTCACCCAAATTTAAAAGAATGTAACTTCCGCCTCAAAAGGCTAAAGTAAAATGCATAATTATTTTTTTATCTTGTTCATTTTAAGTTCTAATCCTAGAAAAAGGCTCCATTACTTAAGTTTTTAAAACCTAAGTTACTAGCGTTTACTAGTTATTTACCTATCCATTTTTAATTCTAAACCTAAGTTTTCATCAAAATTCTAAGTTTTTAATAACACATGAATTCGATGCCAAGGTACACTCTCTAGGTTAGCATCATAGTGCGTCAAAACACCAACCTCTTTAGTGTATCCGAGACATAAGATTCACATGTTATGTTACTAGATTTTCTCCCTAATTAAATTAATTAATTTAAGTGACTAGTCCTAGAAAAGGCACTAAATTAATTAACCTAAGTTTATTAGGTGACCTTCCTAAAATATGTCATGCAAAACATAAAATAAAGTGTACACGAGATAAAGGAACTTCATCACTTTTATTACAATCATGGGTACATCATATTACATAAAAAAAATTCTCTTCACATGAGTACAAAAGGGACTTGTATGAAAGAAGATTACAAGGGACTCGAGAATAAACCTTGAACAAAAAGAGGATTAGACTTAATTAAATGTGAAATTAATCTTTAAAGTTTTAGAAATTTTAATTAAATTGATTAATTAAATTTTCCTTAACTTCGAATCTTAATTAAATCTTAATTAAAGTTTGACTTAGTGAATTTTAGGTTCGAAGGTTTAAAGTTGGACTAAACTTAATTAAGTTAATTTTTAAAATCTTAACTTAGAAATTTTGGATTAATTAAAAGTCTTTAATTAAAATAATTAACCTTTTAAGAATTTAATTTTAACTTAATTAAAATTTAGTTTTGGTGACATTAGGGACTACTAGACTTAATTAATTTTAAATCTTATCATTTTAGAAATTAATTGAAATAAATTAAATTAATTAATTAAAATTATTTCTTAAATTTTAAGAATTAAAAAGCCTAATTAAAGTCTAAGTTGGGTGAATGTTTTAAGGTTTAAGGCTAACTAGACCTAATTTAGTTAACTTTAAAGCTTGTTATTTTTAGAAATTAAAATTAATTAAAATAATTAATTAAAGTTATTTTCTAAAATTCAAGAATTAAATTGAACCTAATTAGAGTCTTAATTTTAGGTTTTAGGAGTCAAATCAAATTATATTAGAATTAAATTAGATTAAATTAATTTTAAAGTTTATTAAAAATTAAATTAAATCTTAATTTAAGAATTAATTAAAATTTTTAGTCTCTAAAATTAATTTTTTAACCTAATTAAATCTAAATTAAATTAATTTTAAACCTATTAGTCTATTTAGGATTTTAATTAAGATCCTAGGGGCCTAATTGAACTAATTCTAAAGTCCTAGGGGTTAAATTGAGGTTCTGGGAGACCTAATTGAGTGAAAGACTAAAGTTTGAGGCTAAAAGGAGATACGGCTCAAAGTCTAGGGACCTAGGGTGTGAATTTCCCATAACCCATTAAAGACGCGCGGATCCGGGTTAAACCCGGATCCGACCTGCGTACCCGGCCACCTAAAACGGTGCCGTTTCAACCATGATCAAAAAAAACCTAAATCGAGTTGGCTCGGCCATTTGGACCGAGACCAACTCGGTCTAACTCAGCTGAGCCCAAAATTCTCTGGGACTAACACAAAATTCTTAGAAACAAGGTGCAAGACGGATCAAAATTAAGCATATATGGTGGTGTTCTTCATGTTCTTGGAAGAACATGAAGAACACCATGAATGTTCGTCACAACCGCCGCGTGGTCAGCCGTATGATCTGAAGCGCCACCGTGGGGCGTCGCTTCGGTGAGTTCTCTGTCCACCGAGTCGAGACCTCCAATCGACCTTCCGACGTCGTTTCCGATGCTGGAGAGAGTTTCCGACGCCGGTGAGTCGTCCGGTGATCCTAAAAACCCCTAAAAACAGCTAAAAAAATCGGATTCAAACCCTACAACCGATTTAAACTAGACCTAAACCCCTAAAAACAATCGGCTACCCTCCTAAACTAAACCAAAACCCAGATTCTCAGCTTTAAACAACCAAAACGAAGATAGAATCAAGAAGAGCACAAAGAAATGCTTACCTCGGATTATCAATTGCTTCCAAGCCTCTCAAATGCCAGATTTCTCACTGCCGATTGCTCCCCCAGTCAATTGAATCCAGAAAATCCTCCGGTCGAAATGAATTTCCAGTAAAACTTCAATCGATCTCTTCTAAAACTCCCCCATTCCAGTCGATTAAATCCCTATTTAAAGGGATTCAACCCAACAAACCTCATCCGAATCCAATTCTAAACCCCTTAAAACACTCTACCTAATCAAAATCCCATAACTCATCAATCTCCACAAAATCCGGTCATGTTTTCGTTTCCAGATTCTTCACGCCTCAAATTCTTGTTTTCGATTTTTTTTTAAATTTTAATATTATATTATATATATTATTTATTATATTAAATATTACTATATTAATTATATTAATTATTTATTTATTATTTATTTTTATTATATAAGAAAATCGTGTTGACAGGTAGGCATATTACTAAAAAGAAAAAATTAAAACAAACAACTAAAACGAAAAATTATTAGATAAATCTTATTCATATGTTACCAGTGATCTAGCAATTAGGTTTATTCATCTTTAAATAATTATTTAATAATTACCCACTCACTAATTACATGTAAAAAAGAAATAATGATTCACTTTAAAAAAATAAGATAAAAGAATCTGGTTCGTTAAGATCATGGATGATACGGTGAACAATGTTCATCTAATAATTTTTCAACTAAAATATATGATAGATTAAATGAAGTTTTTTTTAGTTTGTTTCACCTATCATCTTTATGATATGATTTCAACATAACTTGTTAACTGCTTGATACTCGTATAGAAATCTTTACAGTATTAATATTTAATTATGATTCTGTCGAGGGTCTTAAAAAGATGGATTCCTGCTAATAACTTGATTCATGATTCACCCGCTATTCTTTATGATATGATTTCAACATAACTTGGTGATATGATTTCAACATAACTTCGACTGGTTGGTTGATGTAATCTGACTATACTACAAACAATCTACCTAATAACTTGATTCATAATTCACCCGCTATTCTTTTCGCCTCTTAAAACATCCCTTTTGAATTTAGACAAAAAAAATTCAAAAAACATCTTAATTTTGGTATGCACTCATCCCGTTGGTGATGCTGTGAAAGTCACTAATGATTTGAACGTACAACCGTGTGATGGTAGGTATACTGATTACATACCGTGTCATGATCAGACGAGGGCAATGTAATTTTCCCGAGAAAATGTACAACTGAAGATATTGTCCACTTGGTGATAAGTATATGGAACATACTGCCTACTACTTTGCTTGGGGGGGGGGGGGGGGGATCAAGAAATCCGGGAGATTGCTATTTGGAGAAAAAGAACAAATAACAATTTATGATGCCAGAATGACCTGAAACCTGCTTCTGGGGGTAGGAAACCCTCATAAATTCTGGTTTGAACATTCCAGCCATCCACTCAACTCCTTTTAACAATCTTACATATGCATCTAGGCTGAACGAAAATGACTGATTTCGAATAAGTTCGACGAACCTTCAAATTACTGCTGCAAATCAGAGCTTTTCTATGATCTGAGAGCATGAAAATCTTTAGAACTTTCAGTGCTCTCTCTGGTTACTATTCTCAGAGTTGCTACATGCCATTGTCTTTATGGAACAATAGTACAAGAAAAATGGAAGCATGTGTGACTCAATATCGGGAGACAACTGAATCGGATGATGTTGGGGGCGGGGATTCGATAGACATAATACCAGTCGTCTTGGTTGTTGCTCTTTTTACATCAACTGGTTTAGATATTATGTGTGACCAATTGAGCACAAGTGATAGTAAAATGAAATATGAAAATTGACACTATCTCATGGCATTGAGCAGTTAAACCAATGTCCACTTAACCATAAAACCAATGTCTGCATTCAGAGTTTGGACCAGACATATTAAAATACAATCCAAGCCTAGTGAAAAAACAACAGTTAAAAGTTAAAACATTCATTCCACAAGGAAAGGAAAATCCATTCAAACAAGGATGCATGAGAGCAGTGAAATGATGAGAGAAAACTCACTTCATCATCTCAGTCTTATTCTCAAGTTCTTTTCTCAGTTGCAGTGAAAAGTCATCTGTGAAATCATCATCTTCCCACTGCTGCATCACTTCCTTTCCTTCTTCCTCATGGGCCAACTATACGACAAAAAAAATGTTAAGATTTCAAAATGGTATTGCAGGGGAAATCAAAACACAGATTCATCAGCTAACAACATAGGGCATGGAAATAGAAAATTGCAGGAAAATGAAAGGCATTGCAAACAGAAGCTGAGAAGATAGGTAGGAAACGACTTACATGCCTTATGTATCACTAGATTCCTACTGCAATGAAGATTGCTTGTATCCATCCCACCCTCCTTCAGGTTCCTTCCTTCTCAAAATGCCACCGGGAACCTGATACATTCTTGCTTGCTCCTCTGCTAGGGGATGTGAACTCCCAACAGACAGTTGCCTTAATGCAAGAGGGGTCATTTCATCTCTTACTTCAATATCTGGGACTCCAGGCCCAACATTTAAGTCTAGACCTTGCCTTCCCCATTGCCTACCATTCTCAGCACCACCATTACTACTAATACTACCATCAGGAAGGCTAATAACATAGGGCCTTGGGTAATGGGAAGGAACAACACCAGCAGGTCGCAATAATTGTGCATGGACAGGAGGGAAACAGAACCTACCAGCAGGAGACGAATCAACATAAGTTGTTGAACTGGCCGAAAAGCTAGTTGAAGGAAGAGGAAACGGTGTTCCAAAGGGGAAAACAGGATATTGGTAATGAGTTGATGGGAATGGCAATGCTGATGAAGACGACAACACTGGTTCCCTATAGACATCAGGATTAAAAGGGGTGGCACCAATAGGTGGGCCCAACACCCTTTGTGGCCCACCAGTTGCAACGATTGGAAAAGGCTGCTCTCTATCCGGCAAGACTGATTGAATAGTGATAGATGAGTTTGTATTCTCTGTAGGAAACCATGATGAGAAATTAGCCATCTCAGTAGTGTTCATCCGCAGGCTCGAAACTGGTGGATGAGATGAGGCATTGCTGATTCTGGCATTATGGCTAAATAACGATGGTTCAGTACTTACTTCATCAACAGCAGGTCCATTGTTCAAATCAAAGTCCCTATGGACAGTTACTTTACTGTTAAGAATACCAGAAAATGATTTTATAGGATGCACAGGGTCATCCGGTCTATGACTATAGCCAGTAGTCAAGTGATTACCCAAATCAGCAGGCTCATCAACTCTATTCAAATCAAGATCAAGTCCCCCAGAGGAACAAACATGTGATGAACCCACCAACCCACAGGTTATATCGCGAGTACTTGTTCGGTCTAGTGCAGAGTCTGTGCCATTAGCAAAACATCGCGAAGCTAGATCCTGAAGGACTCTCTCGTCATGTACATTCAAATCAATATCCAATGGAGGACGATTTTGTTTCCCAGAAGTAGCATCAGCAAAAGAAGCGTTACTTGTGACAAGAGGCATATCCAGAATCTTTCTGGGTTCAGCTGGCCGAAATGCACTTGTGGCTGCTGATCCCTTCCAACCAAGTGCTCCTTTAGTCCGCAGTAGGTCATCTGGGGGAACAAACGGACATTTAGCAGCAGCAGCCACAGTTATTGAAGCAGGAAGGCTGCTCAACATAGAAGAAACAGGGAGAGGCACGGGGTTGACTAGTTGAACAGGAACTGAACATCCTGAAACTGTAGAGCTAATAGGATCCCCAAATTTTCCCTCATCCGTATTAAAGCCTTCATTCAAGTCAAATTCTACTTTTGAATCTGCATCTGCACCACCTGTATACGGAGCATCTGTAGTGGTTGATATCCCTTCTTCCGCATCATTAGCCTCTTCACCAGTCAAATTAGATTCTCTTGGCCTCATAGGTTGTTCGGTTTCCATTAATGTAGTTGATCCAGCAAGTGGTCCGTTACCCTCGCAATCTTTTAAATTCTTCTCCTCATGCTCACCTTTCTGGGCATTGGCAGCTGAACGAACAACAGATGCAATTAATAAAATTTTTTAATGATGAATGAATATTAAATGGAAAAAATGATTAATATGTTAATATTTAATTAAGTAATCAACAATAAGAGAAGACATACTTTCCGATTCACCGGCATGACTATGTGCATCAATCTTGACAATCGTATCAGTCTTCACTTCATTAATATTTTCCAAAACCGAATCTTTATCAAAACCAGGAGGCAATGCATCTTTCTCTATTTCTTCGGTGGGCTGTTCAACAATTGGTGACTTCTGAGGACTCTGTGAACTTCTTTCTGAACCTTCAGTGATACGTTTCTTCTTGTCAACTTCAAGAGAAGGTACAGCTGACGGGCTTAGAACTTCTTTCTCCAGGTGCTCTTTGTAATTTCGGATATCAGTAGTCTTCTCCCCAATGCTGGAAGGGGGCAAATAAGTGGTGCTTGCAATTTCCTTTAGCACAGCAGCAGCACTCTCAACAGACTGATTATGATCTTGAACAACCTCATCCCCAGAAGAAGGTTTTAGTTTTACATCACCTGTGCAAGAGTGCTCAACAAGGGGGGCATTTCTTTGTGGAGAATCAATCAGTGCTCCAGCAGCCACACTAGCAAGCAGATTCATTCCTGCATCGTCTCCAACCGGCATACACACATTTGATTCAGATCCGGAACCAGCAGCTGAACTTCTCGAATCTTCTTTTACAGAAACTTCGCCAGTCTTTCCATAGTCACTAGAACAAGACTGACTGTTGTTATGTGACTGACTCGAACTGCTACTCTTCTCATCTCTTGCGGTTGTTTGAGGATCAGAGGAGCCAACAACAGTAACATTTCGTGCCTGCACATCTTTCAAGTTTGCACCAGCAGAAGCAGGTGATACTTCTGCCTTCATAGACCCCATTGACGCAGAAGCACACTTGGTGGCAGTCTCCCCTTGAGCAAGCTTAATCGAACCAGTTTTTAAGGAAGAAGGTTGTCTTACTGAACTCTTTATGGCAACCTCAGATGATCCGGAATGCTTGCTTCCACAGTGAGAAACTTCCGGAAGCCGAGGCCTTGCAGACCAAGGAACAGCTTGATTTGAGCCAGACTTGGCGTCCATCTCTGCCTCAACTCTTTTTTTCCATGTATCAACTAAACTCCTTGCTTTCTTCTGTATTTCTATATTCTTATGACTACGCAAATGATTCACTGACTTGCCAATATTACACATCTGCAGAGCTGTAAGATTTACAGGGAGCTTATCAAGTGCACGGAGTAAGGTTAGAAGAAAATCATCAATTGATCTATCATCCTTGGAGCCACTACCATCACCGATCTTCCCTTTGTGGACTTCCTGGAGCCATTCATCAAATACGCGCAACCCTCTGAGCTGAATAAAACAACTAAGACAATCGACATTGTTTGTAGCAGCTATTACACCAGCTAGCATTGATCGGCTTACCAAGTCAATTTTCTTCTCATTTGTCTCGGGCATCATGAGATGAACCAATTTCTCTACTCCTTCAGAATCTTTGAGTCCCCCATTTTCAGTGATTTTTGCAATCTCAAACTTTAAACTAGTTTCTCGTCTACTATGACTAGAATCCTCATCATCTATTTTACTAGTGCGCTCCCGCTTGACCAACTCAGAGCCTTGATCACTACGCTCCCTTTTCTTTCCCTTACCCTGAGAAGGAAATGATGAAGAGTTGTTCTGTGCACCCTCTACACCAGGTTTTAACTGTGATGTTGATGTTGGACCATTCACTGGCTTTGGAGAACAGCCATCTGGTTGCACTGTAACATGCATTTCTAAACGTGTCTTGTATAATAACTGATCTACTTCTTCTTGTCGTTCCTGTAAAAGAAAAGATATGAATTAAGAAAGTTCAAATTTAGGATAGATTAGATAGCTGAAAGCGCATCTAGAACTCACTTTAATATAATCTTGATCAGTTAACCACCATAAACACTTGTTTGTAATGTCATAAACTCTCCGGCACACAAATGAGCAAATCCCTGGTGCAAGTTCAACGTCTTTAGGAAGAAATGCAACTTTACACGGATGGAGTAATGATGCAGCAGGGGTCTCATCCTCATGAAAGGAATAAAAGATTTCGTTTGGCGCAGCTTCCAATAGGATGCCTTTGCCAAGTTTCACTTCAGCAGGTCGATAGAGCCAATTCACACCCAAGTTTAACTTGTTTTCCTTGCTAGCAATTAGACAACGAATTATTCCAATGAACGGTGGAGAATCTAGAGCAGGTTTGAAAAGAGCACAGTCACCAACACGAATCTTGCGTCCATCCTATTAGGGGGAGACCAGGCATGTAAACATCATCAGTGCATATATATAAAGAATTGGTATGAAAAGAAGAAAAAGATGATGAAAAAAGAAGAAGAAGAAAAGCACCATAGACTAAGCAACCTAACTGCTGTACAATTACAAATGGTAATAAAATACAGACAGGACCAAGGCAAAAGAAAAAAAAACTCAGCCATCAGCTAGCAAATTGCCTAACCAAATGAATATGCTGATTATACCAATCCAACACCATTAGAGAAAAAAGGTGTCTTAGATGAATAAGTGCAGAAAAAGATGCATATAACGTCAATTCGAGCATAATTGGTAATCATCTATAATACTATATAAGCAAATTCCACAAGACTTCACCACTATCAAGAACAAGGAAGGCTATATATTTCACATAGTAAAAGTGTGACTATATCACACGCTCATCATTAAATACTTGGATATATTACTGTGCTGCTTCAACAAAAAAAATTTATCCAACAGCTAAGGCCACGTTGAGGATGTCAAATATATTTCTCCAAATTAATTTTATATGTTATATGGCTCAATTAGGATACAACTCTAATTACACATCTTCAATTTTATGTCATATGATCAGTTTGATTTTTCAAGCTTTTCTAAAATTTGAAATTTTTCAAAAATTATTAAAAAACATAATGCAGGTGATTGCACGTTAGTCATTATTATTTCTGAAAGTAGATGAATTGCTAAGAACAGGTTCATTTATATCAATCCATCTAGAATCCAGTTATTTCTACCATCTCTGAAACATTTTTCATGGAATTCCCTAACATCTTGGATGAAGAAAAACACCCCACAAAATACTAAATATTGTTCCAAGTCCGCAATTGGCATTTTCAGAAAAGTGTAGACAAATGTTAATTCCATTCAAAGAAAGTGGAGAGATTTTGTTACCCTATCTTAACCAACCTATAACGTAGTACAACTGCTCTCCACAGCTGCAAACACCATATGAACCACAAAATCAACCCAAAATATAAAAACTTAAACGCCTCAGTAGAAATCAGTCCAAAATTCTCCAAAACAATCCAGACAGTAGATCAGATTTTTCTCCAAACGAGCTAAAAAAGTCATCTACAAATATCAATTCAAGAAAATAGAATCTAAGAAAATAAGGACTATTTCCAAACCCAGTTTCCACAATTCCCCATCAATCTGGCCACCATCTCAAAATTCTCAAGCAAAATCGAACCTCTTCATTTCCAAATATAAATATGATAAACCCCTCTTACCAAATCACTTGATATAAAGAAAAAAACAAGCGAACAAAAAAGAAAACCTGGAAAGTAAAGAAAAATTAATCCAAACAAATTAAGTAACGCAAAATTGCTTTAGAAAGTTATACCTTTGAAAAGGAATCAACAGTTGGGGAAGAAGAAAAACAGGGATAAGCATCACCATCACCACTCAGAACCGCCGTTCCACGCGTAGGGACTGTCCACATGTGCCGTACCTTTTTCCTCTCCTCACCTCCTCCCCGCCCATGCATAGCCTTGCATTTTTCCCTTGGAGTACCATCAATCTACCCTCCTAATGTTTATCTTTTTTCCCGTCTTCAATTCCAGCTCCCCTTCTTTCACCAATTCTAAACCCTAGATCGCCCCCAACCCCAACCTTCAACGATCTGTCAAAAATCTCCCCTTAACCAAACCCTAATTTCCCCAATCACAATTCCAAAACAATTTCCCTCCCACCGGTAATCCCCCGTTTCCCAATCTAATTCAACCTCAGATCCATCCACCGCGTTCGATTTCTTAAGCCGCCCTTTCGATCTACTGAATAAGATACGAAAAAGAAAACTAGGAATTAAAAATAAAAGGAAAGAACTGAAATGATTTTTCTCAATTTCTAGAGAGAGAATTTCGAAGAGTTAGAAAAAGCGATCGAGAGAGGGTGCGGCGAAAGAAAGGTTGGATTTGGAATTTTTTTAAATTAGCATTGAAATCTTATTTTTGTTCAATTAAATCCCCATTTTAATTTATTAGTTCAAATTGATACTTGAACTTATTTTTTGCCCAGATTTAATTATTTAGAATTTTAATAGGTTGGAGTTAAGATTTCAAATAGATCTAAAATTTTATAAAATATAAATATTTTATTGCCAAATAAGTCATAAGTATCTAATTGAATTAGGAGTGTGAAAAAAAAAATCGGTAAATTAAAATTGATTTTGAAACCTTAAAAAATCGAACCAAAAAACTAATTAAGGATCGGATTTTTATTCTTTTGATGAAAAACGAATCGATTACGGTTTATAATTTTAAGAAAAATCGGTTAACCGAACCGACATTCTATATAATATATATTATTATATTATATGTTATTATAATGTTTTATATTAAAATTTTATATTTTAATTTATTTTCTAATTTTAAAAAAGTACGATAGTAATTTTATTATATAAAATTTAAGTGTTTAACTTTATAATATTAAAAAATATACCAATATCATGTGTTATTTTTTAAAATTATATATTTTTCTAATATGTTATTAAAATTTATATCGTTAATAAATAAAATAAAAAACTTTTATTCGAACCGATCCGACCCAAAATTATCGACTAACCAGATAAACGATTAACCAGATGAATAGTTAGGGTTTAGGATAAAAATTGAGTGACCCAAATTTACCGATTAACCGAAATAATTTATTAATGGTTAATCGAACCCGATTTTATACACCCCCTAAATTGAACTAAAAAAAACAACTTTAGGTACCGGATTAAATGTTGAAGTTAGATTCCATAACTAAAATATAAATTGGATCTGGCTCACCCCGTTGAGCGTTCGGAATACCTTTTGCATTTCCAATTGGGCTTTGGAGCAGATTCATTTCATTTCAATTTTATTTAATTTAGTAATATTTTACTAATATATTTATTCGTCTTGTCTTATGATATATGATTAAAGTATGAAATTACCTGTCTTAATAAAATCGTCATTCTTCATTTTTGGAGAAAGAAAATTTTGACTAAAAAATCATAATTTTCGATTCAACTTTACATAAAAAAAATTGAACCGATTGACTCAAATCATAATTTTATTAAATTGGTTTGAATAAAAAAAATAAAGTTTGAGTTCGAAAAATAATCAAATAACTAGGCATTTTTATTACTTGGTGGATTCATTTTCAAATGCTAATCGATCCCCGCAATTTTTTGAGACGGTCGAATGAGTGTAATAAATGATTAAGATTTTGTGTGTGTGTGATAGTTTTTACATTTTATATTGTTAATCTCAAATATTTATTTATCGACGTCTAATTGTCCATAGGTGAATGTACTTAGGCTAGGGATACATTCGATTTGGTTACAGTTTAATCCGATAAACTATTTTAGTAACTATTGATTTTCAGTTTGATTAACCTCGATTTTTTTATTTTTCTATTTAACGTTAATTTTTAAAAATTTATATATTATCTTAATAAAATAGTTTTATTTTATGAATTTTAAACATTAAAAGATAAAAATTTTAAATATTTTTTATAATTATTTATTAAAAACTTATTTTTATGTAAAAATAAAAATATATGTATACTATTTTTATCTTATAAAAATTAATTAAAAAACCAAATTCAATTTAATTCAGTTAAACGTGATTAACCGCGGTTCGCAAATTTATAAATCAAAATGTCTCGGTTCGGTTCGGTTCAATTTTCGGTTTTGCGGTTAACCATGATCGGTACTTCCCTCTTATTCAAGTACAAAGGGAAAAAGATCCGGGATTAGTCGAGTATAGTCAAGCCTGTAAAACTGTCGGATGTAAGACGGTTGATGAAAGACTGCATAACAAGAGGTGAAACAGAGGGACAAGAAGGAAGAAGAATCAACAAAAGGAAGTTTGAAGATGATAAACGTACCTTATCACTCTCCTCGTCCTCGTCATCACCGCTACCATCCTCACCATCGACTACAGCCTCGTTTGGTTGCAACGTAGCAATCTCAGAACGAATACCGTCGAAGAGGGTGAAATTGCACGACTGTGACTAATTCATTCCCCCATCATCTTCTTTTGTTGTCTGTATCCTCTAAGTTTCCCCTGCAGTGGATCATTAGCTGAAGATGAACCTGTAGATGGCACTGAGCAAAGGCTTCTTTGGAAGCTGACAAGAACTTATTAGGACATAAAAACAGGGAAATGAAGAGATTTCATAGGAAAACGACAATCGGCATTAACAGAGAAAAGCTATGAACCTTGGTACTTGGCAATGTAGGTCATAGGATTGGATTGAGCACATTTACAGCACAGAGAAAAGCTATGGAGCTAACAAATCATCCAGGTCTGGCATACTACCATCAACAATTTGACCAAACATTAACACAATGATATACAGACAAAGTGGCAAAATTATACAATGCCTAAGCTTATAAAGAACACCATTACCGTAGTAGTCATTCGTTTCGGAAGTGATGGATTTTTAAACAACACGGAAAAGATATTACAGGCAACTTTGTTTAGCAGTGAAGAATGCCTACATAGGTTCAAAGCAGGGCATCTCTAAGATAAAATATAAAGCCAAATAAAACAGTGAAAACGGTACATACCCGAGGTACAGAAAGAAATTCAAGCAATCATATTAATGCCGGTAAACACCACAGGAATGCACTTATGGAAAAAAATATTGCAGAAATTTGAGTAATAGAACTACCAACAAAACAGAATACTCGTATTTACTAGATAATAAAAGCATCAACAAATGAAATTCAGAACTTCAATATAGAAGTTGGATACAATGTGGGGAACAAAATTTATTATAATACTTTAGTTATTGAATTTCTATACCACCTTATCTATTCACATGCCAAGATGAGTACTCTACATCAACTCATGCACCAAACGGATAAGAACCAAACTCATAGAAATATAGCTCAATTCCCGGGTGCCAAAAGAGATAATGCTATTATACTCACATCTAAATCTACAGAACCCTACTAACAAAACACACAATAAAGTAGGAAGAAAGAAAAGAATAATCCAACATACATAATTCACGAAAATCAGAGACTGCTTCTAAGATCTTGCAATCATGCTACAAGAACGAGCCAACATCATAAATGTCAGACTGCCTCCTTGAACCCTACCTTCAGCCTCTACAGGATCATGCTTATATGGCTTTCTGCAACCAGGACAACGTCCATCCTCCTCGAGAATCCTCTTGTGACAGAAAAGACAGAGCCGGAAGCCACATGAACAGGGCAAAAAACTAGAATCCGTTAAATCCAAATCCTCATAGCATATGGGGCATGATGATGGAACCGAAAATGCACTGCTTCGCACCCATGTCACCCCTCCTTGACCAAACCACCGGTCTGTAGCTGGAAAACTCCGTTGCTTTGACAAATTAGGAAGAGTATGTGGGCGAAAAGTATCATCAGCCCTCCATGCTCTGCTACTTCCCGCTGTCCTCTGCACCATTCTTGGACACTCAGGTTTGGAGCTCCGCAAATGTGTTCCTTCCCCATTCGAACCGAGCTGGGGATCTGGCTCATGCCCAGGAATCGATCCTAAACAAGGATTCTCCTTGTTATTCTCATTTGGATCTGTTTCCTGCTTGTCATCATTGACAGCCAATGCATCAGCAACGGCTTCCCAATCATCCAAGCATCCATCATCGCCTTCTTCTTCTGTGATGCTACCAGAACAACATCCACCACTACTCGTGCTGCTACTGCTGCTGCTATTGGTGAAGCTGGTCCCGGAATCCATTCCTCCCAGCAGGGTGTTGTTCGTGTGGCCATTCAGAAGTGAAAATTCGGAATCACTCTCGTGTTGATTTTCTCCCTCTCCATTATCCCCAGCAGTTCTCATCTCAAAGTTCTCCAAGGAACGATCCCTTCCACCAGGCTGAGATTGCTTGGAATCGCCACCCTTTGCTTCCTCCTTGCAACAAATCTTGTTCTTCACCGCACCTGCTCAAAATCAAAAATTGAAAACAGAAATAATAAAAAAACAACCACCAAAAACACTAATTCAAACAAAAAAGTACTATCCATTAACATACTTTGAGAAAGCCATTGCTCGCGGCGAGCATCGAGTTTGCACTGCTTCAATTTCGCAGACCTCTGAAAAGTCCACAAAGAAAACGTAAAAAAAATCAATTACAGTACATGGAAATTAAGAAATTAAAATTCGAAAATGAAAATAAAAATAAAAACAGTATAAATGAATCCCCAACTCTCTTCTTTCTGGAGATATCTTTGCAGTTAGAAGCAGAAGGTGAAGAAGCATTGCTGATTGATTCAGATTCCATAGCTTCGATGCAAAAACAGACAGATTTTTCTGAACACAATTGGGTGATTCTTAAAAAACCCTAATTTTTCTTTGTTTGTTATTTCTTTTATTTCGTGCAAGTTTTTCTAAGTTTAATTTTGAGAGAAATAAATAAATAAATAAATAAATAAGAGGTAAAATATAAGATTGGTCACTTTTATTTCACTATTATTGACTTTTAAATATTATTTTAAAAAATTAATTTATGATCACTCATGTTGTGTTATTGATTTGTTATATTTTATTCATTAAGCAATTAATTTTTATTAGGGGTGAGTATTTGATCGAGTCGAATTTTTGAGATTTTGTAAAAATTTAATTGTAATTATTTATGATGTTATAACATAAATTGATTTTAATTTAAATGACTTTATCGAACTATATAAGATATGTATATATTTTATATTTTTTACATATATGACAATATTTCTTGTATATTTTTATATCAATAAATATATCATAAGAAATAGAGAGACTCGTTTCAAACTTAAAAATAAATTCTTTAATTATTAAAATTTTTAAGTTATTTGAGTTTCTATTTTATAACTTGAATTTTATTTTAAACTTTTTCGAGTTAAGTTTATAAAATTAAGTTTATTTTAAACTTTAATTATTAAAACGAATTGAGTATTTTCGTCTTATTCAAGTTATTTAATTTTTCGAGTAGAATTAAATTTTACTTATCCCTAATTTTTGTTAGCCAAGTTAAAATAACACACGAAAACGATTAATTTTAAATTAGATCTTTAAACTTTTGACATGAAACCAATTATATCGTAAAAGTGATTTATTTTGTAATTTATTAAAAAAGTGTTTAAAAGCCCTGTCACACCAAACATTGTTGAACCACTTAATTTATAGTGAGCATCTAATAAAACTAATTTAAAAATTTTAAATTAATTAAGTTGATTTAAATTTTTTTGAGTTAATTAAGTTGATACATTTTATTTTATAACTTAAAACTTATTTAATTTTTTTTTGATCGAATTGAACTTTTTAAAATTTGGATCAACTCATGTTGTTCAAATTTATATTTAAATTTAAATGTAAAATTTTTTAATATAATTTAATTAAATAGTTCCAATCTAATTTGTATGTAATATACATATATTAGAAAGGATTAAAGGACATAAGCTCGAATTTAAGAACTGATCCACTGGTAACTAAAAATATTAAGTTATTTAAAATTTTATTTTATAATTTAACTATATTTATAATTGTTTCGGGTCGAATTTATACAAATACAGATCAAATCAAAACGAGTCAAAAAAAAACTTCTAATTAAACCAAATATTATTTAAATATTAATCAAATTGAAAGCTGGAAAAGTCTACCTGTAAAAAATTAGCAATCTGATGTAAAAGAGACGCTCATTAAGGGAATATTCTTTGCAAATTACTTCATAAGACAAAATACAAAATATTCATGCTTCTAAGCAATTCCAGTCTGTAGAAAAAGTAAATTATGCAAAACTAGTAGTCCACACATGAGGGTCTTGGAAGCTTTACTTTTATCAATGGAAATTTCTGATTTCGAATACACGGGCGGTGCCGTCCATGGAAACGGAAACAAGAAACTCCAGACCGGAAGATACGGCAAGAGACTGGATAGCATGTTCGTGTCCTTTGAATGTTTCGACGCATTCCCCAGAGAGACAATTCCATATGCATATTTTCCCATCAACACATCCTGTAGCCAAGAATTTAGATGAGGCTCCCAGCCAAGCTAAGCATGTCACTCCGTCCTGCAAAGGGTGGAGCCTCTTTTTGTTAGACCATATCATAACACATTCTACTTTTAACAGATTCGAATATGGATTAGTTTAAACATGAAGCTAATTAAAGTTGATCGATTATTATAATTATGAGACAGATTTTAATGATTCCACCAACCTCATGGTCACATATGAAACGCGGTGACGAGCTTTGAAGATCCCAGATTGTAAGCTTTCGATCCATGCCGCCAGAAACGGCCCAAGGGAAGCTGTCATGTATAGTTTAGAACAAACTCAGATGGATTATCCAAAAAGAAAGCCATGAAATGTACTTTAATTTGGTAACAGCTGGGTTTGCTAAACTAATTTGAGAAAATTTCTTTTATTTCACCAAAATACTATTTTTTTTTCTATCTATTTTCTCATAAAATCATGGATTCACCAAAATCATTGAGAGAAAAAAACGCGATGAATAAAGGCAACTACATTTAAACTGGTAAAAGCAACAAAAACGAATTGGGTTGGCTGTGTGAGAAAGCATCACATATACATACTTTGGTGCAAATGAAACACATTCAATCGACTCTGGATCGCCTTCGGATGGACTTGTCTGAGAACCCCACGAACTAACAACCTGCATTGGTGACAATATTTGGAAGCAAATTATAAAAAAACGCAGAGAAACACTAACATTACGTTTAGTTAATGGAATAGATGGGGATCATAATAACTATTTCGTTGCAATGAAATAAAAGGATAATACGTATTACACGGAGTTGATAATTGAATGGAATAGAGAACGAATAGGAATATGATGCATGGTTGGTTAAAATTTTGTTGAGTTCCATCGTCGCACTCTCTCAAAAGTCGGGATAAGAAAAGGATGCAAAACGTTCTACGCCATCCATTTTCCTTGAGTCGAATCAGAAGCCATACCTTCCCGGTTGTGATATTCACTATATGAACAGAGCCATCCCTTGAACCAGTAATAGCCAAAGTTGAATCAGAACTTATAGACAAGCATGTCAGTCCTTCAGTGTGATATGGATGACCTACAGAGAGAGAAAATTACTACAAGCAATCTAAAAACTATGAAAATGAGAGCAAATAAAATAATACGAACTCTATCAGAAGGGGATGTTCTAAATTTTATAATATATTATATGTCGTGTTTGCAAAACTTAAGAAAGGAACTTGTAATTGAATGAACATGTAGGGGAAAAACCATGGAAATGTAAAAAATGTTTTATTGTGTCAGCACCTGCAAAGGGTCGTAGTAGAAATAGTAGTAGAAGAAGAAGAAATTGACCAAACTGCTACCACTAGAAACAGCCCTATTTGTCCAAAAAGTATAGAACTTGAGATCACTTGCTGCAGGATATGTTCACCATAACAGCTAATTACGTTAATTACTTTAGTGAAGATAAAATATTACTATCATTTATTATTATCATTATGTCGTCTCCGTCGACTAGTTTCGGGTAAGGAAAAAGAAAAAGGGGAAAAGCCCTACTAAGCCAAACGATTTTCTAATAAATGTTCAGTGACTCGATTGCAAACAAGGGACATTTAAATGCAATTTCAGATGAATACCTCGTACAACATGAATAGTTTCACCACTTCTTGGATTCCAGATCCTCAAGGTAGCATCTTCGGAACCAGTACATATTGTTTTGCCTAGTTAAATCACATGTATATTTATTATAAATTTCCTGAAAACAGAAAGTAAGATGAAAAAAAGGAAAAAAGAAAAGCAAAACAACAATCTAATGGTCAAGAACGAAAAGCTAGTACCATCAGGGGTAAAATCACCACAAGTCACACTGGCACCATGGCCCGAGAACACGCTAAGAAAATTCCCACTATCAGCATTCCACATCCAAACGGTACAATCCTCAAATCCTGCTAAGATCAGATGTCCTTTTGGGTGCCACCTAACCCACTATCAAACAACAAGGTCATCATTAATTATGCCTCAAACGGAAACACAAAACAATAAGAGTACTTCGCATCCAAGTATTACCTCGATGCCAGCTCCAGGACCCTCTAAAGTGCGTTTGAGATTTCCCGAGGCATCCCAAACTTTAACAAGCCCGTCAAAACTGCCAGATGCAAGTAATTGTCCATCATGGCTAAAGGCTAAACTAGAGACAGAATCAGTATGGCCTGCACAAGCATTTCATTCGCAAGAGGTTTAGTAGAATAAAAAGAAATGAAGAATGTTACAAAGGTCAAAGGATGTGTGTGTTGTATCCACTTCGGAAATGACGAAAATATTTCGATGTCAATGAAAAGGAAAACTTATGCTTTAAAAAGAGAATGGACCATTGTATTGTAACACAGTCATACCTTGCAGCTCAGATGCCCAATCAGCATGACCTATCTTCCAAAGGAACCCCTTATCATCTCCACCCCCAGTTGCCACTAAAACAGGGTCTGTTGGACTACAGGCAACAGCATAAAGTTCACCTGGAAAAAATCACGATAGAAAATAATTACTCAGTTCGCAAAACATACATGATACAACACACTAACTCTGGTGAATTTATAGCTATTTCATCACTCTAAATTCTTTCAGTGGCTAATACTAAACTTCAAAAATTAAACTTAAAATGCAGATAAATCAAATTTTGAACAATAAAATTAAGCTGTTTGAAGCTATCCGGAAAAGTTTTACTTCAATCTCTTTTCACATCCGTTGTGAACAAGAAAAAAAAAAGCTAAAAGAGGACACTAAATAAAAAGAGGAAGAAACTATTAATACCGGTATGACCAGTGAAAATATGAATAGAATCATCTTGATCTTCAATGTTTTCCATATCATATTCCTCCTCAGCATCAGGAAGATCTGAACTAACCATACAAATAACAGTGAGAGAAAATGACTAAAGTAATAAAAAACGAAAATAAGAAGATAAAAAAAAAAAAACCTTCTTCGTCGACATCAACTTCGTGGATTATATCAGATTCATCCACGAATACATCGCCTTGCTCCTCTTCTTCGTGCCTTGACATTTTCATTCACTTTTGCTGGGCTGTAGTAAAGCAGCTGCAGTGAAAAATATCAATAGGATTATCAAGGGTTTCTCGCCGGTTCAGGGTGATTAAAGAAGAGATTTTTCTGAACCCAATTGGTTGATTAAAAACCCTAATTTTTCTTTATTTGTTATCTATTATTTTGTCCAAGTTTTTTTAGGTTTTAATTTTGAGAGAAATAAAAGGAAATAAATAAGGAAAACGAAAACTCTTTTGCTTCAATCACACTTCCGATTCAACTGAACCTGCGAAAAAGGCCTAAGCCTCTATGTTTAGGGTAAATTACAGGATTGATTACTTTTATTTCAGTTTTATTAACTTTTAATCATTAATTTAAAAAATAATTTATAATAACTTATTTTATTGATTTATTTTATTTTAGGATAAATAATTTTTATTGATTTTTTCTTATCAAATTAAATTTATTAAATTTAAATTGAATCTTAGAGTTTGAGTTTATATTCAAATTTAACCGTAAACATTCATAATACTATGATATTAATTAGTTTTAATTTAAATAATTTTTATAACTATATACATATATTTTTCTTCACATATAATATATTGATAAGAGTTATGAAACTCACCTTGGACATGAGAACTAATCCACTAATGACTAAAAGTGTTGAGTTATTTAAATTTTGTTTTATATCTAAAATTATATTTATAAATATTTTAATTTTAATTTATAAAATTATGAGTCAAATCAAAATAAATCTTACTAGTTAAATAAAATATTATTTAAAGAAACAAATATGAAAATCGAAACTATGTTAATGAACGTGACCTCTAGAAACAACAACCATTCCTTTAACCACTTAGATTAGAGAGCTCGTGTGACCAAAGATATTATTTGATGACTTGTATTGGCTCTCGTTTGTTTGTTGTGCAGGTTCGAGGATGGTGGCGGTGTAGAAGTTTTTCTACACCACCCTTCCACCAGCCGCTCTAGCTGAAGTTCTATGGTTTCATCCCCTCCTTCAACCCCCTTAACGAACACTATAACTTCTGGCATTTTCTGATGAGAGTTGGGTATGGTTGTTAAAAGCTTTTGTCGCCTATTTTTCGTCGTCAACGTCGACACAGCCTCTTAGAATATCCGTCAGTTTCATCAGCCGTCAAATCTCTCTCGAATGGCAGACCCTAAATTGGTTACAACGCACGGGTCAATCCCTCGCAATAAGATGCCTCGGCTGCATGTTTCAGCATTTCATTTAAGACTTCTGGCCACCATATCTGGGCTATGATCTGATTTTGCTTACTTTGCTCGTTTTGAGCTTTTTTCTCGGTGCATTTTGTTTGCTGTGTTGTTTCCTTCTAGTTGGTCAAAAAACATGGATATTGCCATGATACCAGTCCTTTTGTTTGTTGCTCCTTTTACATTCTCAAACTTGTTAAGATATTATTTGTGTGACCAATTGAGCACAAGTAATAGTAAAATAAAATATGGAAATTGACACTATCTCAGGGCATTGAGCAGTTAAACCAATGTCTGCATTCAGAGTTTGGACCAGACATATTAACATACAATCCAAGCCTATTGAAAAGACAACAGTTAAAAGTTAAAAACATTCAGTCCACAAGGAAAGGAAAATCCATAGCAGTGAAATGATGAGAGAAAACTCACTTCATCTCAGTTCATTTCTCAGTTGAAGTGAAAAGTCATCTGTGACATCATCATCATCAACCAATCATCTTCCCACTGCTGCATCACTTCCTTTCCTTCTTCCTCGTGGGCCAACTATACGACAAAAACAGAAATGTTCAGATTTCAAATTGGTATTGCAGGGGAAATCAAAACACAGATTCATCAGCTAACAACATAGGGTATGGAAATAGCAAATTGCAGGACAAAGAAAGGCATTGCAAACAGAAGCTGACAAGATAGGTAGGAAAAGACTTACATGCCTTATGTACCACTAGATTCCTACTGCCATGAAGATTGCTTGTATCCATCCCACCCTCCTTCAGGTTCCTTCCTTTTCAAAATGCCACCTGGAAACTGATACATTCTTGCTTGCTCCTCGGCTAGGTGATGTGAACTCCCAGCAGACAGTTGCCTTAATGCAAGAGGTGTCATTTCATCTCTTACATCAATATCTGGGCCTCCAGGCCCAGCATTTAAGTCTAAACCTTGCCATCCCCATTGCCTACCATTCTCAGCACCACCATTACTACTACTACTACCATCAGGAAGGCTAATAACATAGGGCCTTGGGTAATGGGAAGGAACAACACCAGCAGGTCGCAATAATTGTGCATGGACTGGCGGGAAACAGAACCTACCAGCTGGAGACGAATCAACATAAGTCGTTGAACTAGAAGAAAAACTAGTTGAAGGAAGAGGAAATGGTGTTCCAAAAGGGAAAACAGGATATTGGTAATGAGTTGATGGGAATGGCAATGCTGATGAAGACGACAACACCGGTTCCCTATAGACATCAGGATTAAAAGGGGTGGCACCAATAGGTGGGCCCAACACCCTTTGTGGCCCACCAGTTGCAACGATTGGGAAAGGCTGCTCTCTATCCGGCAAGATTGATTGAAGTGTCATAGATGAGTATGTATTCTCTGTAGGATACCATGATGAGAAATTAGCCATCTCAGTAGTGTTCATCCGCAGGCTCGAAACTGGTGGATGAGACGAGGCATTGCTGCTTCTGGCATTATGGCTAAATAACGATGGTTCAGCACTTACTTCATCAACAGCAGGTCCATTGTTCAAATCAAAGTCCCTATGGACAGTTACTTTACTGTTAAGAATACCAGAAAATGATTTAATAGGATGCATAGGGTCATCCAGTCTACGACTATAGCCAGTAGTCAAGTGATTACCCAAATCAGCAGGCTCATCAACTCTATTCAAATCAAGATCAAGTCCCCCAGAGTAACGAACAGGGGATGAACCCACCAACCCACAGGTTAAATCACGAGTACATGTACGGTCTAGCGCAGAGTCTGTACCATTAGCAGCCACAGTTATTGAAGCAGGAAGGCTGCTCCACATAGAAGAAACAGGGAGAGGCACGGGGTTGACTAGTTGGACAGGAACTGAACATCCTGAAGCTGTAGAGCTATTAGGATCCCCAAATTTTCCCTCATCCCCATTAAAGCCTTCATTCAAGTCAAATTCCACTTTTGAATCTGTATCTGCACCACCTGTATATGGAGCATCTGTAGTGGTTGACATCCCTTCTTCCGCATCATTTGCCTCTTCACCAGTCGAATTAGATTCTCTTGGCCTCATAGGTTGTTCGGTTTCCATTAATGTAGGTGATCCAGCAAGTGGTCTGTTACCCTCACAATCATTTAAATTCTTCTCCTCATGCTCACCTCTCTGGGCATTGGCAGCTGAACCAACAACAGATGCAATTAATAACAAATTTTAAGGATGAATGAATATTAAATGGAAAAATGATTAATATGTACATATTTAATTAAGAAATCAACAATAGGAGAAGCAATACTTTCCGATTCACCGGAATGACTAGGTAGATCAATCTTGACAATCTTATCAGCCTTCACTTCAACATTTTTCAAACCCAAATCTTTATCAAAACCAGGAGGCAATGCATCTTTCTCTCTTTCTTTGATGGGATGTTCAACAATTGGGGACTTCTGAGGACTCTGTGAACTTCTTTCTGAACCTTCAGTGACATTTTTCTTCATGTCAACCTCAACAGAAGGTACAGCTGACGGGCTTAGAACTTCTTTCTCCAGGTGCTCTTTGTAATTTCCGATATCAGTAGTCTTCTCCCCAATGCTGGAAGTGGGAAAATAGGTGGTGCATGCAATTTCCTTTAATTTATCATTTCCAGGACATGAATCTGCAATAATACTTGAAGAGGTTAAATGCTTGTTCAACTCTCCAGATTTTTCCTGGGAGGAACTGATCTTGCTGTCAGCATTCTTAGCCATTGAATTATCACCAACCGCCTGCTTTAGATGCACAACAGCAGCACTCTCAACGGACTGATTATGAACTTCAACAACCTCATCCCCAGAAGAAGGTTTTAGTTTTACATCGCCTGTGTAAGAGTGTTCAACAAGGGGGGGATTTCTTTGTGGAGAATCAATCAGTGCTCCAGCAGCCACACTAGCAAGCAGATTCATTCCTGCATCGTCTCCAACCGGCATACACACATTTGATTCAGAGTACTCAACACCATCAACTACAGCATTCATGGGGCTGAAAGAATCCTCCGGCACTTTCCCTGATTTATGTTCGTTTCCTGAAGATGATGCAATTTTTGTAACTTCAGTAGTTCTCTTAGCATCCTCTCCAGTCCTACAGTTATCTTCATTAGGAACAGCTGCAGGTGAACCATCTCCCTCATTAGACCCCATCAGCATGTCTTTGAAGTCATTGTTCTGCCATGATTCAGAATTCACATCAGTAATAACATTTGTATGGCAAGTATCATTCTTCTCCTTCAGGTTACAATTGGATTGTTCATGTGTCTCTGAGAGCACAGGAGAAGAAGTTCTGCTATTAATGACAGAATGATCTTCAAGAGACCCTCCACTGGCACTTTGTACTGGACTTCTACCTCGAATTGGGATCTTAACAATCAACTTATGACTATTAGACTCAGCTATAGGCGCATCCACGGCCTTTTCGCATGTTAAGCCAGACTGTACTACTTTTTCTGAAGCAAGGTTTTTGTGTGAAGAAGAAATTTTGCCTGAACTAGTTTCCCTTGGAACTCCCGTTGACCCTGGGAAACAATTATTGGATTTCAGATGCCGTGAAGAATTACCTAAGATCTTAGTCACAGATCCAGATCCAGATCCAGATCCAGAACCAGCAGCTGAACTTCTCGAATCCTCCTTTACAGTAACTTCGCTGGTCTTTCCATAGTCACTAGAACAAGATTGACTGTTGTTATGAGACTGACTCGAACTGCTACTCTTCTCATCCCTTGAGGTTGTTTGAGGATTAGAGGAGCCAACAACAGTAGCATATCGTGCCTGCACATCTTTCAAGTTTGCACCAGCAGAAGCAGGTGATGCTTCTGCCTTCATAGACCCCATTGAAGCAGAAGCACACTTGGTGGCAGTCTCCCCTTGAGCAAGCTTAATCGAACCAGTTTTTAAGGAAGAAGTTTGTCTTACTGAACTCTTTATGGCAACCTCGGATGATCCAGAATGCTTGCTTCCACAGTGAGAAACTTCCGGAAGCCGAGGCCTTGCAGACAAAGGAACAGTTTGATTTGAACCAGATTTGGCGTCCATCTCTGTCTCAACTCTTTTTTTCCATGTATCAACTAAACTCCTTGCTTTCTTCTGTATTTCTATATTCTTATGACTACGCAAATGATTCACTGACTTGCCAATATTACACATCTGCAGAGCTGTAAGATTTACAGGGAGCTTATCAAGTGCACGGAGTAAGGTTAAAAGAAAATCATCAGCTGATCTATCATCCTTGGAGCCACTACCATCACCAATCTTCCCTTTGTGGACTTCTTGGAGCCATTCATCAAAAACGCGCAACCCTCTGAGCTGAATAAAACAACTAAGACAATCAACATTGTTTGTAGCAGCTATTACACCAGCAAGCATTGACCGGCTTACCAAGTCAATTTTCTTCTCATTTGTCTCGGGCATCATGAGATGAACCAATTTCTCTACTCCTTCAGAATCTTTGAGACCACCATTTTCAGTGATTTTTGCAATCTCAAACTCTAAACTAGTTTCTCGTCTACTATAACCAGAATCCCCATCATCTATTTTATTAGTGTGCTCCCGCTTGATCAACTCAGAGCCTTGATCACCACGCTCCCTTTTCTTTCCCTTACCCTGAGAAGGAAAGGATGATGCGCTGTTCTGTGCACCCTCTACACCAGGTTTTAACTGTGATGTTGATGTTGGACCATTCACTGGCTTGGAATCGCTATCCTTGGATTCCTCCTTGCAACAAGCCTTGTTCTTCACCGCACCTGCTCAAAATCAAAAATTGAAAACAGCAATAATAAAAAACAACCACCAAAAACACTAATTCAAACAAAAAAAGTACTATCCATTAACATACTTTGAGAAAGCCATTGCTCACGGCGAGCATCGAGTTTGCACTGCTTCAATTTCGCAGACCTCTGAAAAATCCCCAAAGGAAACGTAAAAAAAATCAATTACAATACAGGGAAATTAAGAAATTAAAATTCGAAAATGAAAATAAAAACAGTATAAATTAAGCCCCTACTCTCTTCTTTCTGGAGATATCTTCGCAGTTAGAAGCTGAAGGAGAAGAAGCGTTGCTGATTGATTCAGATTCCATAGCTTCGATGCAAAAAAGACGATTTTTCTGAACCCAATTGGGTGATTAAAAAACCCTAATTTTTCTTTGTTTGTTATCTTTTATTTTGTGCAAGTTTTTCTTGGTTTTAATTTTGAGAGAAATAAAAGGAAATAAATAAATAAATAAGGTAAACGGAAACTCCTTTGCTTCGCTCACCCTTCCAATTCAACTGAACCTGCGGAAAAGGCCCAAGCCTCTATGTTTAGGGTAAATTACAGGATTGGTTACATTAATTTCAGTTTTATTAACTTTTAATCATTAATTTAAAAATAATAATTTATAATAACTTAGGTTATTGATTTGTTATATTTTCTTGATTAAGCCGTTAATTTTTATTATTATGTTATTGATTTGTTATTTTTTGTTGATTAATCCGTTAATTTTTATTATCTCATTGAACGTACCACGTAAAAAATAAATAATTTTAAATTAGATCTCTGAATTTTTACATAAAATTAACTATACCGTGAAAGTGGTTTATTTTGTAATTTATCAAAAAGTGTTCAAAAAAACTATTACACTTAGCTTCAAGCCTGACATTGTTGATCCACTTAATTTTATGGTGAGTATTTGATCGAAATGGTTTTAAAAAATTTGAGTTAATAAAGTTAATAAATCTTATTTTACAACTTAAAATTTGTTTAAATTTTTTAGCCGAATTAATTTTATAAAATTCGAATTGAGTTTTGTTATTCGAGTTTATATTTAAATTTAATTATAAACATTTATAACGTTACAATATTAATTAAATTTAATTTAAACAGTTTTTTATAACTACATACAATATACATACATTTCTCACATGCAATATACATATATTAGTGAGGAAAAATTATATCATGGGTCAGTCCCACTACGTGTCCATGGAACCAACCAATAATAACTACCCACTTCATCAATTTTTCCATGTCATATTTTTTTCTAAGTGAATCTTCATTTTAAAAATTAAAAAATAATGAAATAAATAGTTATCATTGGTTGGTCTCATGGATGACGTGATGAGCCTGACCTATGATATAATTTCTCTATTAGTGAAAAAATATTGATCGAATGATGACTAAAAATATTGAGTTATTCAAAAGTTTGTTTTATAACTCAAACTGTATTTAATTGTTTCAAAGAAAATTTATAAAATTACGAGTCAAATCAAAGCGAGACATTTTTTCTAGATTAATAAAAAGAAAGCTGGAGAAGGCTACCTGTAAAAAATTAGCAATCCGATGTAAAAGAGACGTTCATTAAGGCTTACAATTAAGGGAATATTCTTTGCAAATGTTTACTTAATAAGACAAAATATTCTAAGTATTCATACTTCTAAGCAATTCCACTCTGTAAAAAAAGAAAATTACACTAACTAATCCACACATGAGGGTCTTGGAAGCTTACTTTTTATCAATGGAAATTTCTGATTTCGAATACACGGGCGATGCCGTCCATGGAAACAGAAACAAGAAATTCAGACCGGAAGATACATCGAGAGACTGGATAGCATGTTCGTGTCCTTTGAAGGTTTCGACGTATTCCCCAGAGAGACAATTCCATATGCATATTCTCCCATCAACACATCCTGTAGCCAAGAATTTAGATGATGCTCCAAGCCAAGCTAAGCATGTCACTCCGTCCTGCAAAGGGTGGAGCCTCTTTTTGTTAGACCATATCATAACACATTCAACTTTAAGCACGAAGGTAACTAACGTTGACCTATTATTACTTTAAGCACGAAGCTAATTAACGTTGACCGATTATTATGTTATTAGACAGATTTAAATGATTCCACCAACCTCATGGTTACATATGAAACACGGTGATGAGCTTTGAAGATCCCAGATTGTAAGCTTTCGATCCATGCACAAACTTGTTTAGATATTACTTGTTTGTTGCTCTTTTTACATCCTCAAACTTGTTTAGATATTACTTGTGTGACAAAATAAAGCACCATCTCATGGAATTGAGCAGTTAAACAAGGCATCATCTGATGGCATTGAGTAGTTAAACCAAATAAAAACAAAGCACCATCTCATGGCATTGAGCAGTTAAACCAATGTCCACATAACCATAAAACTAATGTCTGCATTCAGAGTTTAAATCAAACATTTTAACATACAATCCAAGCCTATTGAAAAGACAACAGTTAAAAGTTCAAACATTCATTCGACAAGGAAAGGAAAATCCATTCAAACAAGTGTGCATGAGCACAGCGCAATGATGAGAGAAAACTCACTTCATCTCAGTGCTATTCTCAAGTTCCTTTCTCAGTTGTAGTGAAAAGTCATCTGTGACATCATCATCATCCCAATCATCCTCCCACTGTTGCATCACTTCCTTTCCTTCTTCCTCGTTGGCCCACTCTATGACAAAAACAAAAATGTTCAGGTTTCAAATCGGTATTGCCGGGGAAATCAAAACACAGATTCATCAGCCAAAGGAAACAAGTGGTGTTTCAAAGAAACAGATAGCACATTTCAAAATCACAAAGAGTAATAACAGAACAGCAAGCACCATGTCGCCCGAATCATATCCTAGGGTATACAAAGCATACTACACGTAATTAAATATGAGCATCAGTTGGCTCTTAGCAGCACAGCAATGAAATCAAACATCATACAACAATGTAACTAGTGGCAATAGAAATATAACACCAAGTAGCCAATTGTGGTTTGCTTGCATCAGACTTTCAGTGCTTCAGAACACTACAGATTGTCTGTGATATGGTAAGTGGTACCGGAACAAACTCTTGAAATCAGTATAATTTTCATTCTCGTTTGTAACTAGGGACGATAAATATACTTATCAATCATTAGCGAAATTTAAAGTCAGGCTAGTAGAAGGGTAATATGGCTATAAAGTGACGTCTCAAATCTTGTTAATTGAAAAGACCATCATAGTCAAATAGATGACAATAGTTCACTTTAGCTAGGGGCTCCCTCAGAGAATTATTAGTCTAAAATGTGGCACACACTTAGACAAGCTTTTACCCCCAACAACAAGTTGGTACTTGATAATTGATATCCTTATAATCCATCCATTATATACAAGAGAAAGTGAACAGCTTGTGGATTGGAAAGAAAGTTCGATAATCAAGAATCGATTTACTTTGCATAGGTTTTCAACAAGACTTTATCCAATATTTCAAACTAGATCTTGTATAATACAGGGTTATCCAAGTAAAAAAGTTAGGAGTTTAACTGCATAAACAAGCACTTCTACAGGCCATTATTAACCTCATCCCCCAGGAGATTTTTCCTAATCTATTTCTCAGTTTAAGCTAGCTATGGAAGTAAGAAAGACTTCATAGCAGGCAATATCAGGATTGCTCGCTACTATGATGACGAGTGCCCTCACTCGAAAGCAAATTGGTTGAGACTCTTATTGCAAAATACGCTTTTTCCCTCTTAAGAGAGCAAAGAGACAAGCTATATCTTTAATCCTAGTTTTACTTTCAAGTAACCAATGCATGAGAAGACCCCAAGAAGCTATATCTTTAATCCTAGTTTTACTTTCAAGTAACCAATGCATGAGAAGACCCCAGGCAGCATATACTATATGTGTAAGGAACAAACTCCAGGATACATGGAAAAGAAAGGGGATTTGCATCCAATTTTGCAATCATTGACAATGTTAGATTCATTTGATCTTTCAAATTCTATTTGCGACAGAAGCTATGATCTGTTCGACTACATCGAGTATCGCTCACGGAAAAACCATCTCTACCTTATTCTTAAATTTAAGCTGCTGATGAATAAACTCGGCCTAATTGCAACCAGAACAATAAAAGTTTAACAAAACAAACCCGTTCGTCATAAGTTCATACAATTAAACTTCAACAACTATAGAGGAGAACGAAAGAATCAAGCTAAGACATCAGATTTTCATAATTAATAGAAATAGACCTAAAATTAAAGTTTAACAATTGCAATCACCTAATTTTTATATAAGAAAAAAAGTAGATAAAAGAAGGGGGAAATAATTACCTTCATTGATTTCAAATTCTTCAAACTCATCGTCATCTTCGAACAAATCAAGCTTTACTTCTTCCGTCGCTGTTTTTGGTTGTTCAGTTGCCATTTTTCTTAGCTGAAACTTGGAAAAAGAAAGTAATAAAACCCTAATTTCAAAGAGATACCAAAGATGATGTGTTATCATTCGAGGACATTAAATCAAATATTTATAATTGGTAAAATTGCATAAAAGTCCGTATAGTAGTTTTTTTTAATGTATTTAGTCCATCTATTATAATTTATTTATTTTTAATAAATAATTTAAATTTTATTCGTCCAAAATAAACCTCAAAACCAAACATTAATCTAGACTAAACACAACATGAAAGAGAAACAACTAGACAAGAATTATACAATATCTAGCTGCAAATCAATGTCCTAAAAGCTTCAAACGAGTATTATTCTTAATGAGTATTATTCTTAATTTTATCAATAATAGAAGAAATTTTTCTCGGAAATCCACTATATACACACTTGTTTCGTCTGGTTAAATATAATAAAAAAATCATACTAACTCAAACGTAATAAAATGACTCTTAATTATTTTTTTTAATACTTGATCTTAGTCGATCAAACTCAATCAATTTATAAATTTATCTCGAACATAACAAGCTTGTAAAATAATTTTAAAATTCGTTGCTAAATTATTTCTAATCCTATATTTTTGAAAATGTATGTTTTAATACTTTTATTAAATAAATATATAATATAAATATTTTGGACAATTTAATTTTTTTAATAAATTTTATATTATTTTTAAAATAATAAGTGTAAGTTATGATTATTAAATAATATAAAATAAATATATGAGAATCCTCACCTTGAAACAGTATCCAGAAGATTCCTTTGCACCAAAACACTTTAGACCCGGGTTGATACAAGTGATAAGCAATATATTTTTTAAGTAAGTTTTAAGTTTAAGATAGTACACACGTAAAAATTTTTTATTAGAAATTTATCCCTCAAAACTAAGTGTACGACACGGATCGATCCAAATTAATCAGGGTAAGACCTTAAAACTGGAAGAACAATAAAAAATAATTAAAAGACCATTTAATTTAAATATGTTACGAATCAAAAAAAAATTATGTCCAAATATTAAAATTAGATATACAATATGGATCGATCCAAATTAATCAGGGCAAGACCTTAAAATCTGAATAGCAATAAAAAAATAATTAAAAGTACATTTGATTTAAGTCTGTTACGAACCAGGAAGATTCCGTGTCCAAATATTAAAACTGAATCGTTGTCTTTCCCATATTATCCTTAGAAATGGTTATAAAATGACCAAAACACCCTAAGTTTCGATCTGTCAAATTCTGATTGGGCTTCCGAAATATCCCAACGGAGCCGATATAAACTCCCAAAACCCTAACCTATTGTTCCTTCTGTTTTATCTCACGTCTTTGTTGATACTAAGTGAGATAATAATTTTAGGGTTTTAGAGGCAAGAGAAAACAGAGAGAAAGAGGTCAAAAGGTAGACAAGAGGCTAGTATTTTAGCGTTATTTTCAAGATTATTTTTGGATTAAGAGAACAAAAATGGTGGCTGATAAAGGGAAGAAGATGAAAGTTGCGGAGAAAGGAGAAGAAGAGAACTCTGAACAAATCGATGGAGAACTTGTCCTATCCATTGAGAAGCTTCAAGAAATTCAAGACGAGCTTGAAAAGGTCCATTTCTTTTATTCGCATTTAATTTTCATTTTATACATTCATGTGTGTATATGCTCTGATTTTTGCTTGTTTAGGGTTTGCATGAGAAATTCAGGAAATTTTGCTATCTAAAGCGATCTCTTCTCATTTTGCAAATTGTTTAAACTGTCTTACGTTATATTGTTGAAATGTTGATGTAATTTCAATTGTGGATCGAGGGAATAAATGTTCAAAATACTATTCTTGTAATTGTTATTTGTTAGTTTATGTACCTGGTATGTTCTAGGTTTGTCGTGTAGATGTTGGATGTATCTGAATTATTGTAGAAACCTCGACCCATTTAATTGTCGTCTTCTGTGTGTTTAATTGTTTGTCTTGTTTTATTAAATCTGCTTGTTGAGGGGATCTTTAGGTTATTTTATTGCAGAGAAGGTGATTTAATGCTGATATGTTTGCTTATGAGCTTATTGATGAAGTCGTAAATGATTACACATTGGTGTTTCTGTATTTATTTCTTTTGTTACTTTTGCGGTGTGTTGTAGATCAATGAGGAGGCGAGTGAAAAAGTCTTGGAAGTGGAGCAGAAGTACAATGTGGTGCGCAAGCCGGTCTATGATAAGCGGAGTGAAATCATCAAGTCTATTCCTGATTTCTGGTTAACAGCTGTAAGTGATTATATTCTTTTTCATATTAATTTATGGGACTTTTTTTCTTACAGAAGAAGGTTTTAAGATAACACACATTCTTGACATGCAGTTCTTGAGTCATCCTGTTCTTGGTGAACTTCTGACTGAAGAGGATCAGAAGGTTTAATGACTTTTCTTTCCAAAACTAAAATCAGTTCCGCGCTTCTTTTATTTACGAAATTGATTTGTTATTTGTTTTCCTGAATGTTTGCTTGATTTATTTATAATCTTTCAATTTTTTTATTTGGTAGATATTTAAGCATATTAACTCACTTGAAGTGGAGGATTTCAAAGATCTGAAATCTGGATACTGTATTACATTTGTAAGTTCATTTATGTTCTTTTTTACCTTTTCGGTAGGCAATTAAAATTGCTCGCATTTTCTTTTTTATTGCATTCAATTGCTTACACTAACAATACTAGTTCATGCCTTAATCAACTTTTATTGTATTTTTTCAGAACTTCAACCCCAATCCATATTTTGAAGATACAAAGCTTACAAAGACCTTCGCATTCCTTGATGAGGGAACCAAAATTACTGCCACCCAGATCAAGTGGAAAGAGGGAATGGTGAGGGCTTCTCTGCATGTGATGCCCATCCATCTTCTTGTATTCTGTATTTACTAGGTTATGATATAAAATTACTTTCCTTAAACATTAAGGGCTTGCCAAATGGAGTTAATCATGAGAAGAAAGGAAACAAGCGACAGTTTGCTGAAGAAAGGTTTGTTTATCTTACCTGTCGATGATTTTTCTCTGTATCTTAGAACTTCAGTATAAACTACAAATTGTGAAATGTAGTCTTGCATTTTAGCCTAGAATTCTATAAGAATCTCATTTTCTTTTATGAGTCATTGTCCTGTTTTTTTGAGCCTAACCTTGACTGATTGAGTGAGATTACTTTTTACTGAAGATGAGTCTTCTAAGTAAAAATTGCAAATTATAAAGCATCAAAGGAGAATGATATCACGGGGATTACAGACAAGATGGGAAATATGTGTCCTCTAGAGAAATATATACAATAAGAATATATAATCCTAATAATTATTTAAATATATTTAAGGGTGATAATTAGGTAGATATATGTAAGGGTGATGGTTAGGTAGACTCTTTTAGCCAAGCTACAATTCAGACTATAATGAGCCAATTTACCTACACATATAATTGCAGCTTCTTTACCTGGTTTGCTGATGCTCAGCAGAAAGATGACATGGATGAAATTCATGATGAGGTAAACCCTATATGCACATACCATTTATCTGTATTTAGTTATGTATTTATGCTTTTTCTAAGTTCTTCCCTTGATAACTGTTACAGGTAGCAGAGATTATCAAGGAGGATTTATGGACCAATCCTCTCACTTATTTCAACAATGTAACTTCTTTTTCTTCTGGCTTTTTCCTCTGATTTTGTTGCACATATGTCGTTTAAAATATGTTTTGCTGTAACTTCGCTTATTGTTAGCTGTAACTTCATGATGCAGGAGGCTGATGAAGAGGATTTTGATGGTGATGAAGAGGTAGTTTTTTTTAAATCATGCTTTGCATCATTTTACCCCTGCCCTCCTTTTAGATTGCATTGCTGCTGTTTTGTTGTCTTTTTCTTAACATTTTTTTTTGTTTATTTTCATCAAAGATCAAGTAGTTTGTTCCATTTTTGTGATATATATGTCAGGGAGAAGTTTATTTAATAGATAGTATTTTGAAGTTAAAATGTGAGATTATCAGTTGAACCCAAAACTGGTGGACAACAAAATATGAATATATATTGCAATGAGTGACATTTATGTGTGGCGTACTTGTTAGACCTTGTTAAATGAATTTGCTTTTACCTTCCGTTGGACTTTGTATTTGTCTCATGGTGTTTTTGTACTCATAGTACATAACTGGTTCTACATACAATTAAATGCTTTTTTTATCAAACTATTTCTACTTAGTTATTGAAGACAATTTAGTGTCAGTTAGAAACTAGGAGTTTTTACTTTATAAACTACAGTGAGAGGGCCTCGCTACAATGTAGAAGTCACCAATTTGCTTTATATAAATATATTTAGCTGCATGCTACGATTTTCCATATTATTCCTAGAGAAGGTGGTTGAATGTAGGAGGACACTACAAACGTGTATTCTTTGTTTTGGCCTGATGATACTATGAGGTGTTTCGTAGACTCATGTTTTGAGCAAAAGTCATCTACCCACCAAATCAGTCAGATTGATTTGTGGGTTTTCCTTTTGTGCGTGCCTATGAGATTTCTTTGGTTCATGATGTGTAGAGAATTTAGCTGTTGTGAAATAATAGTCTTTGACATTGTAGTTTCAGGTTGGAGATATTTAGTCTGCAATAATGATCAATGAAGTACTTGATTTAGTTGTATGAAGCAAAATCTTGGAATCAGATTGAAATAACAATGGTGGAAATTGTGGTTATTTAAGAGCATTCTCTCTTTATCCAAGGGAATATTTGCATCTAGATCCTAGTTTTTCTTGATCTTTATTTTGCTTGACGTATCAGTATCAGTGTCGGAGATTAACACATATCCCCAGATTTGCTTCGGGTAACATGATCTTACTAAGATATCTTAGGAAAACAATGGGCATACGTACATACGATAGTTACACCCGAGTTAGAATACCATATGTATAGGTTGCTATTCAGGTATAAAGCTGTACTGCACAATTCTTATCTGCCTTTGACTTGTAAGACAAACGTTTCATTTATTTATACTCATTATGCTGATGCATTACATGTCATGTTTACCTTATGCACGTTCTTAAGTTAGATTGATATATAATTTGATTGTTTTCAAGCTTGCTTAAGGTTTTGCACAGCCTGCATTCATAAGTTGAATTTGCATCATTACCATTGTGCCCTATGCATTGCTGAAGAGATAGGAATTTTTTATAGGGAAAAGATGATGAGGACGATGACGATGACGGCGATGAGGAGGAGGATGACGATGACGATGGTGAGGATTAAAGAAAATGAGTGCTGGCCTTAGTTCTGTTTAGGTGTTGGCCTTGCTTTAGTAAGAACTTGTGAAAAGCTGTCTCATAGTATTTACCAGGTAAGGTTTTGGGGAGGATGATCACCTTCTTTTTGCTCATCTCTTTTACCCTTTATATCTATTTTTTATGTTTTTCTGAATCGAAATTGGAATGATAGGGATATATTGCAAGTTTTTATTATTTTATATTATTATATATGATTTTATGTATGCTTAATTTAATATCGTATTTCGTGTTTGTTTTACCTGCATTTTACATATTTAATTCTAAATAAATACAACTCACCAATGTTCAACTGCTTTGTTGATTCTTTGGGTATTAAAATTATAAAATAATTGGTCATTATAAGTCATTATAATTTTGTTTTTTAAGAAATCCTTTAATTAGTTCTGTGATCATGTATATTTATTTGTTTTACTCCTTATATTGGTTTATTTTATATATTTATTTTAAAAAATATTATTGTAATTTGATGCTAAATAGAAAATGCATTATTGGTGATTAGAGATTATTGAAGGGAGATAAAATGATCCCTTAAAACTTTTAAAATTAATAATAGTGATCATAATATAAAAATTAAATCTGTAATAAAAATTCTAAAATTCGATTATCATAATAAAAATATTTCTGTGGACTACATGAATTTTAGAGGGAAATATAGGAATCTGGAAGTAGGGTGGGTTAGAACAAATGGAGAGATTAGTTGGTGAATATGTTCACTCGTTGATTTTTTAATAATTATTTAATAACTACTTGTCCACTAAGTATTATAAAAGAGACGATTCATTTGACAAAACGAATTATTCCATTTTGCCTTTACCTATTTATTCGAAAAATTATTAGGTAAATCATGTTTACCACGTTATTCATGGTTCAAGCAATCAGGATCGTTGATCTTTAAATAATCATCTAATAACTACCATTCACTAAGTCAATGTAGGAAAGAGATGATGATTAACTTAAAAAAAATTAAAATCAACGATCTTGATTGTTTGAGACTACGGATGACGCGATGAACCGTATAATTTTTCCTGCATATGAGAGTGATGCGTGTCCCATCGGATAATCTCCTTTTTCTTTTGACTTGTGGGTTGGGTCCCACCATTGTCTTCGTGGCTTGAATTCAATTTGAATGGAAACAACACCTCTCGGTATATTTATCTGTAGTTTATATAGTTAGATTTCATTTACTTTTAAATAATTATTTAATAACTATTTATTTATAAATTATATAAAAAAAAATAATTTTATTTTTAAAAATAAATAAATAAAATTTACGAATAATATAATAGGAAATTTATAATATAATTTCTCTCTAACCCAAAAAGGCTCTGACCGTCCAACCCATTAACGAAACAACCCCACACTTCACAGAGTTAAAAAGACTTCTAAATTTTAGTTGCAATTAATTAGTCTAATAAAATAAAATGTTAACTTTTTAAATAGTAATCCATGTGTTAAGTAGGTTTCAGTCGAATATTTAATTGATTTACTTTGTTAATCGATGAGATTAATACGGTTCGTAAATTTTAATTTAAAAATTACTCAATAATAAATAGTTTGATCTTCAGATAAAGGATCACTTGAACCTGGACAAATCCATCCGGTTCATTTTTATATCAAAACTGCTGCTTTATAATTCTCACTCGGTATCTTTCTTTTCTCTCTCTCTCTCTATGGAATCCCAGGGCCCAAACACCTCCCAAAAGACAAGATTTCCATGAAAGAAATCAAAATAAAAGGACCCTTTTGATTTGATTCCATCTAAACATCAAAACTACAAGCAAAAAGATTAATCTAAAGGATCCATGGTCTTCAATATTGACCAACACAAAGATAGCAGACTGTAGTTTTGATGATATCATGGAAGGAGGCAGCGGCGATGATTACCATCGCCACCGTCAACACAGCCATGATTTCCCATTCCAGTTACTAGAGACCAAGGAAGAAGATGATCACCCTTGTTCCTCTTCTTCATCCCAACCAAACACAAGTGGTTCCGTCTCAACACTCCAAATCTCATTGGAACGTACCAACTACCAAGAAACCAACCCCAAACGTTCCTCGACGAAAGACCGACACACAAAGGTGGACGGTCGAGGTCGGAGGATCCGCATGCCTGTTCTTTGTGCAGCTATTTTTCAACTCACTTGGGAACTTAACCACAAAACCGACGGCGAAACAATCGAGTGGCTACTACAACAAGCTCAACCAGCTGTGATCGCTGCCACCGGTACTGGAACTATCCCTGCGAATTTCACTTCCCTCAATATCTCCCTCCGTAGCTCCGGAGGGTCAACCATGTTGGTTCCTTCTCAGTTTCGGTCCTCGGGTTTGAACTCCAACTTGTCTATGCAACAACGTATAGAAGTTTGTTCTCCAGGAAAATATCAGAAGCTGAAGAAGGAAGGAGACGAATTCCGGCTAATTACTTGTTGCAGTCAAGCACGGGGGCGATTACAACGTGTATGTTCATACAAAATTGTCATCTTACTTTTTCTTTAGAAAGTTCATCTTTTTAAATATATGAAACCTTGTATTTTCCTTTTGTAATATGAAGAAATTCATGTCCATTTAAACTTTGATTTGTATTAAAGCTTTCATATTCACGTTGTTTGTGGTCATAGTATCCACTTTTATTGTCTAAATGAAGTCGTGTTCATAGCAAGAAGCAACCTGAATTGAATTGAAGAAAGAAAACATGGCAACTAGGCAAGAAACATTCTTGTCCTGTCCTTAATTTTCTCCTTCATAAATAGAAATGTCCCGCCTTGCATGCCATGTTCTTCGCTCTCACTTTTAAATTTTAATGAAGAAAGATGGATCCTCCATTTCCGCTGTCTCCTTACACTTCGCACTTTCTCAATTCCATTTCTTACTAGCTTTTCATTTTTCATTTTTTCTCTCTTTCTGATAACAATGGATGAACATGGCATCCATGATGATGACAAGGACAGGGATGCCTTGGCCGGCCTCAGTGCTATCCCGCATCCCCAACACAAGATCCATTCTTACAGCCAGCAGATACGGGCCAACCCAGCGCACAAACGTCACCGCCAAGTCCGTAAGCACAGCCTCGACGACATCTCCAAGCCGACATACCAGTTATACAACGAGGAGTCATCGGACGATGAGTTCTTCTCCCACTCCACTTCCATCAACGCTCCCTTTGCCTCTGGCGAAGAATATATTATCACTAGTCACTCACAAAGGGAAAGGCTTGATAAGACCCTCTCCTTGGAAGGTGGTAATGGTAATCCCCTGGATGAGTCTCACAGTAATTTCCAGCCTCTGCCAGAGTTTATTGGCTCTGGAGGTGGCACCGGTATTTTTAAGGTCCCTATGCGTGCCAGTGTCCACCCCAGGCGCCCACCTTGCTTGGAGCTCAGGCCTCATCCTCTCAGGGAGACTCAAGTAGGAAAGTTCTTGAGGAACATTGCTTGCACCTACACACAACTTTGGGCAGGCCAAGAGAGCGGGGTTCGGTTTTGGAGGTTCGAGGATGTTCATCAACCGGGCCTCGGTTCCAAGGTGAGGAGGGGCGATGAGGATGCTGCGCCTTTTCAAGAGTCTGCTAACACTCCCCCTGCCATCTGTTTGTTGGTTGATGGTGGAAACAGATTGGTTTGGAGTGGCCACAAGGATGGCAAACTTAGGTCGTGGAAGATGGATCTTCCTGTCGGTGATACTACTCCTTTCAAAGAAGGCTTGTCATGGCAGGCACATCGCGGTTCTGTTCTTTCGATAGTCATGAGCTCCTATGGTAACTATATCATATTAATTAATGGATTAATCTCCTTCCTCTATGTTACAAAAATTACTTCTAAGCATAATTCTTTGCTGCAGGTGACTTGTGGTCAGGTGGCGAGGGCGGTGTTATTAAGATTTGGCCATGGGAATCCATTGAAAAATCTCTGTCTCTTAGGCCAGAGGAGAAACACATGGCTGCTTTATTGGTAGAGAGGGCAGTCATTGATCTCAGGAGCCAGGTTACAGTTAATGGTAATTGTAATATTTCTTCCTCCGATATTAAGTGCTTGGTTTCCGACCATGTAAGAGCCAAAGTTTGGTGTGCTCAGCCGTTTTCCTTCTCCCTATGGTACGTTTGGTCTATGATATGTATTTATAAATTATAACATGTTTTTTAATTTCCATGATTTCTACTCTATTGATGAGTTATTTGATCTACAGGGACGCTCGCACAAAGGATCTTCTCAAAGTGTTTAATACCGATGGTCAGATTGAGAATCGTGTTGACGTGCCGTCCCAAGATCAACAAGGCCCCGTAGAAGATGAGATGAAGGTGAAGTTTGTTTCCGCTACAAAAAAGGAGAAATCCGGGGGCTTTTTGCAACGCTCCCGCAATGCTATAATGGGAGCTGCGGACGCTGTCCGTAGAGTAGCAACGAGAGGAGCTGGGGCATTTGCAGAAGACAATAAGAGGACCGAAGCACTAGTAATAGCTCCTGATGGGAACATATGGAGTGGATGTACAAGTGGCCTACTCGTGCAGTGGGATGGAAATGGAATGCGGTTGCAAGATGTTAGTCACCACCCTTGTGCAGTACAATGCTTTTGTGTTTACGGAACACGGATTTATGTAGGCTATGTTAGTGGGATGGTTCAGGTGATGGATCTTGAGGGGAACCTGGTTGCAGGATGGACAGCTCACAATGCTTCTGTCATAAAATTAGCAGCCGGCAAGGATTACATCTTTAGTTTGGCTGCTCATGGCGGTATACGAGGATGGAACATCTCATCTCCGGGACCAATCGATGGTATATTACGACAAGAACTAGCAGAAAAAGAACAGATCTACCTAAGACAAGGCAATATAAGGATGCTTATCGGATCATGGAATGTTGGTCAAGGAAGAGCCTCTCAAGAGTCACTTATGTCATGGTTGGGTTCTGTTGTTTCAGATGTTGGCATTGTTGTTGTTGGCTTGCAAGAAGTGGAAATGGGTGCAGGTTTCCTTGCAATGTCTGCAGCCAAAGAAACTGTAAGATTTACATAATATCATATAATATGATATCATGTCATGTCATCTATCATGTTCTTATACGAAAAATTTCTCTTTGTTAACTTCTTGTATCTAAGTGTAGGTAGGACTTGAAGGGAGTTCTATTGGCCATTGGTGGCTTGACACAATTGGAAAGGCCTTAGATGAAAACACAACATTCGAACGTATGGGTTCTAGGCAGCTTGCAGGATTACTGGTTTCTCTTTGGTAAGCAGTTACTACCTCCACATCGCATTTTTTGTCAAATTTAATTTAATGGAACTAGTTTCATCTGCTATATATAGGGTAAGAAAGAATCTTAGAACACATGTGGGGGACACTGATGCAGCGGCAGTTCCGTGTGGCTTCGGTCGAGCTATTGGCAATAAGGTTTTCCACTTTGATAACTTTGATTTTCATGGTTTACAACATAAGGAATAATGCTTATGCACCTGCAGAGTATATAGATGATTTAAAGTGGGTAATAATGGTGCAGGGAGGTGTAGGTTTGAGGATCAGAGTGTATGATCGGTTAATATGCTTTGTTAACTGTCACCTTGCTGCACATTTGGAGGCAGTGAACCGGCGAAATGCTGACTTTGATCATATCTTTCGAAATATGGCCTTCACTCGATCGTCGAATCAACTCAATAACACAACTGGTATAGTGTGATTACTGTTTTTCTGTTGCTTTCTTGCGTCCTCCACATTTATTTTAGAAGCTTTATTCTTCTGGCTTGCCACTTGTGCTGTGTTGCAGCTGGAGCCTCCTCCAGTTCTGTTCAAACGGCTCGGGGCAATAATGTATACCCTCACTCTGCTCGATTTTGTTCAATATCTTTATTATATACATCTTAGTTTACATTCTCTACATGCTTGGTTGTTTTGAGATCACAAGTACTACTGCATTTCCACAGCCTCCAGGTGTTAACACTGAAGAAACAAAGCTTGATTTAGCTGAGGCAGATATGGTTGTCTTTTTCGGCGATTTTAACTACCGCCTCTTTGGTATATCTTATGATGAAGCTAGGGACTTTGTTTCTCAAAGATGCTTCGATTGGCTTAGAGAAAAGGATCAACTGAGGGCGGAAATGAAAGCTGGTAAGGTTTTTCAAGGAATGCGTGAGGCCATCATCAAATTCCCTCCGACCTACAAGTTCGAAAGGCATCGTCCAGGCTTGGCAGGTACAACAAAAGAACTCGGTTGCTCGGTTCTGTTTCGTTTTATTTGTCTGGTTTCGTCTTGGCTTATCTAATCATTTTCTTATACCTTTTAAGGTTATGATTCCGGAGAAAAGAAGCGTATTCCTGCATGGTGTGACCGAGTGATATATCGTGATAACAGGACGGGACCGGAGGGTGAATGCAGTTTAGAGTGTCCTATAGTTTCCTCCATTTTACTGTAAGTTTATTCCCAAAGTGTCATGTTGTGCTGCTGCTTTCGACCATATATAATTTATGTTCCGAATCCGAAACCATTTCTGATGCACAACTGCAACGAATGTCTAATGATTAGTTACGAAGCTTGCATGGACGTTACTGAGAGTGACCATAAACCGGTACGTTGCAAGTTCCACAGTACAATTGCGCATGTAGATAGATCAGTCAGGCGACAAGCATTCGGGGAAGTGATGAAGTCGAATAAGAAAATTAAGGCTGTTCTTGACGAATTAAGTTATGTTCCGGAAACAGTTCTTAGCACCAACAGCATTGTCCTTCAAAACCAGGACACATCGATCCTCCGAATCACCAACAAATGCGACAGGGATAAAGCTATATATAAAATCATCTGCGATAGTCAGTCCACCGCGAAGGACGAGGAGGATGTAGCCGAATACCATCCAAGAGGCGCCTTCGGCTTCCCGCGCTGGCTTGAGGTATTTGCAACCTACATTTTTTCAAGTTGTAAGAAAGTGTAGTGTATTCTGTTATCTTACATAGACATGTTCTGTTGTTTTTTACATAGGTCACACCAGCTGCTGGCATAATCAAACCGGATTCGTCGGTAGAAATCATGGTCCATCACGAAGAATTCCACACCCTAGAAGATCTCGTCGACGGCATCCCACAGAACTGGTGGTGCGAAGACACTCGGGACAAGGAAGTGGTATTGAAAGTGCTTATATACGGGAGTAGTTCAACAGAATCAAAAAGACATCAGATACGCGTGCGTCATTGCTTCTCGGCAAAGACGGTCCGCATCGAAACGAAATCTGGCAGCAGCCGCAAGAAAAACCAAGGAGGAGGAAGTAGTCTCAGGAAGCACAACAACAGCTCGGAGGCGAAGGACGATTCCAAGCACGGACATGGACATTAATACTTGAAGCTACTAGAAGTGTGTCTGTAGAAACATATATATAGGACATGTATAGATGCAAGACAACAACCAGAGAGAAACCTCACTAATTTCATTCCATTTTATTGAAGCCAGTTTCTTGATGTAAATACTAAACAAGAAATTTGTTCTGCACGTTTTGTTCATTTATTTATTTTATTAACAAGCAGAAGAAAATTGTTCTAACAATGCATGGAAATTTGGTAGAAATCAAGTAGTGTTACATCTTGTATCTCTGTTCCTGTGTAATTCCGAGAATAATCTTCGATGTCTCCGCCCTTGATAGCTCCGGCGGCCACTCACGGCAGCAGCTCTCCAAAGATAGGCGTCATCAGAGTCTATCGTTGCCACCTTGGAAGCAAAACGGCGTAAGAGCGTCTGCCACTCTGCCTCTAACAATAGCCCGAACACTGACGGTATCCATATCAATCCTCGACCGGCACCACCATTCTCAACTCCCGGATCGGAACAGACGATGATTGTGTCTCGGTTGACTCCAGTACCAACAATCTGTGGATCGAGAACGTGGCATGTAGACCTAACCATGGGATCAGCATGGGGAGTCTTGGGAAAAATACATCGTTAATGACTATTTTATTAAAAATAATAGTTTAATGATCAAAATATAAAATAAAAATAGTTTAGTGACCAATAATATTGTTTACCCTAGAATCAATATGTGAACGATGTTTTTAAATTTTCTTTTGAAATTCCCGACCCACTCTCAATTCTCTACACAGATCCCCGCCGCCAAACAATCCGGTCGCCGGACCCGCCTTTAACTTCGTATTGTTTTATCCCTCGCCCTCGTCCCTGACCCAACCTTTCTCTTTCCTTCAAGTTTCCGACAGACCAGAGAGTTAAATAAGGTAATTTTTCAAACTCGAAACTAACTGGAGTTGTGATTTGTACTTGAGTCATCAGATTATGTTGTTTCTATCTCTACTTACTTTGTTGAAAAGGATGTATTTTTAAAGGCTATCAATTTAGCAGATATAGCACCCCGTTATCGCCGGTATTTTCAATACACTGCTATTCGCGGCCGAGGTTGAGGTCTTTAGCGGCGGCGGACCGCACCGTTATCCCAAAATAGCTGCGGCGACATTTCTATTCAACCGCTGTTTGAAACGCTGGAAGGCAGTGACAGGTGTGTAGAGGAGTTGCTGCCGGAAGCAAACCATCGAAATGAGAAAAATAAACGAAAAGAGAAGATATTCTGAAAAGCGAAATACGTCCGACCACCTCGTCCCCATCGCCTCCCCTACCCCTCTTGCTAATCTATCCCTCAATTCAGTAAGTTTTTTTCTTCTTTCTTTCTTTAGTTGCATCATTTTTTTCATTCTAATAAAATTGAATGTCGGGTTGCAGGTGTTGCTGTATGATTGGTGGTTGTGCACGGCGGAGCCCCGAGGTTTAGCTGTTGGAGGGTTTGAATGCAGAGGGTACCCTCTCTAAGACTAACTCTCCCTTCAATTTTGATGAACACTTGGTTTTGTGTGTATTTTTGTATAGTGGTTTTAATCATAGTAGTAATCTTGGGGTAATGGATGAAAAACAGGAGACAAGGTCAAAGGGTGTTGTGCTCGGCAGCCATCGCCAAACGACACGATGCCACCACCCTTGAAACTGTCGACGGTGTCACGGTTGCTATCAGCGGCTTCATCAATACCTCGCGAACACTTGAAAATGGCTTTTCACCTAAGGTTGGGTTTCTCATTGCTCTGCTATTCATGCTTATCTTGTTAATATTTGCCTGCAATATCATCTTATCATATCCTTAATACTGATGCTATACTAGTTAAACTTAAAAATGCTTATTAGGGACCGCGAAACCGATTTGTTGATTTTGTTTCTCCCTTTTGGCAAGAATTGGAGCTCAAATTCTCGATTTTAATCCCTTTCAGGTTTGCAGTCATTTCCTTTTGGGGTTTCCATATGATTGGGAGGAATATACTTCACATTCAGAATGTTCTTCTAATGAGGAATCTGTTTGTCGTGGAAGTGATGCAATTTCTTTCCCGACACATTCTTTAGACAAGCTCACTGTCCCTGCTGCTAGGATACGTGATCTTCTGTTGCTTTCTGCTGGAGAAAATCAAAAGTCGGTTTTCGATCACATGCTGCAGAAGTTGAGCTCCCATGATTCTCAAAATGCAGATATTATCGTTGATTCAAACACAGGAAATAAACACCCGAAAGTCTGTCCTGATTCTGCTGCTGATGGTGAAAATTCGAATTGCCAAAAGAAAGATAAGGTTATCGAGAAGGATGTAGATGATAACAACATGTCACATCCAAGGAGTAACATAACAGTGAAATCCGAGAACGAGGATCAGTCCAGGATTGGTGCCGGCAGCACTACTCAAACTATAGGTGTTAGAACGAGAAGCATGACAAGGTTGCAGCAGGAGAGACCGGGACTTCGTTCATCGGTGTCTGACAAAAAAGCATTGCATAGAAAATCGACTGCAAAATAAACATCAATCAGCAATGTACCTATCATGTAAGAAAGAAGCCACAGGTACCACCCACACAAAATCGAGCATCTCATGTTCTCTTACTGCATAGAATCATTGTATTGATGTGTACTTGTTCTCTTCAGCTTCACCATTGGAGTTTAGTGTCACTGTCGTATGCTCTTTTTAATCCTTTGAAGAACATAGGCTTTGCTGCTTTTAATTCATAATGAATTCAATTTCAATCTCTGTTTCTCCATTTACCATCTTCATTTAAAGTGATAGATTAAGAAGATTCATCTGCTTGACTCTACCCACACTATTAGGCACCTTAATCTGCAATGGACTTTGCCTTCCTCTGCAAGTTACAAAACCCATGGACATTGTATGTGTTCAAATTCTATGATTTGCACTAGCTATCTAGCTTCGGTGGTTAAAGGAATTATTGTTGTTCTTAAAGGTCACAGGTTTGAATACCAACAATGCCAGCAGAGTGATTGAGCGATCAATATCCAATGATTGAGAGTATACTCTAGAACAGATACTACTGTAATTATTATTAGCTAATTAAAAAAAATCTATGATTTAAGAGCCTCCAATGACTTTGTTTATTTGTGGATGCTGATGTTAATGGAATTAGGTTAATGTATAGGGTGACTGATGACAAATAATGTCTTTACGACTAAGACTATGAACTCTCCATCATATCACACACCATTAGCCTCACAGCTTACCACTCATCAACCAAAGCGTTGAAGCAAAGATTACATTATTTATTTATTACGACAAATGGAATCATCTTTGTCTCCAACGGAGTATGATTTACCCTGTGGCTTATGGTATCATTTAATAATAATTTTTTATTTCATTTTTTAAAAATAATCACCTCTTTTATGTATTAAAATATAAAATGTGATAATATGATAAATTTAATAAAAAATAAAAAAAAATATTTTCTGAAATTTTTAAAGATCGATCGATTTTTTAATTTATATAATCATGTCATTTGATAGTGACCAAAATATGAATAATTTAAAAGTTAAGTTATTAAATTAAAAAAGCTTAGTGACCAAAATAGGAGTAAGAAACAAGGTGAGTGGACATTATTAATTTGACCATTCTTATCAAGGAAGAACTAATTTTAACGAAATTTTTATTGTAGGGACCGTATTGATTGCGAATTAAAAGTTGTGTGACCTTATCGAATACAAACTATAAGTTGGGTGATCTTATCAAATATTTTAAAAGTTAAGTGATCAAAGTGAATCTAACCTAAAAATTCGGTGACTATTTATATAGTTTACCCTAAAATAAATAAATCTTATTAGATAAAATCATAAATGATATGATAAACTGAGATCGTATAATAATTTTTCCTCCTTCCCCAAATTTCTTTGTGGGTTTTCAGGTATAACTAAGACTAAATTAACCACTCTAATTAACGTTTGTTGGCCTATTTCCACCCATGAAATGACCTAATTCTACTTCATTAGTCACTAAATGCCTATGCATTTTCATTTTGATGTAGAAAAATCTACCTCTATTGGTAGAAAATACATACAAAACTTATTTTTTGAGGATTTTGCTTTTGTTTCCTATAAAAATTTGATTGTGTGAAGTAGCTATTTCTTTTTTACATAAATTATAACATTTAAAGAGTTAAAATCAAATCTTAGTATTATTTTAGCTCATAGTTTTATAGGTTTTTAACAGTTAAATTAGAATTTTTATCGGATTAAAATACTAACTTAAAACTTTAAATTATAAGATTCACTAATTAATTAGATAGTTAAAAATATTTATATTATTTTATCTTATATGAATATTTTACAGAGATTAAAATCAATTGTCTAATAATTTTTTTTCTCTCTCAAATTTTTAAAATTACCATTTTAGCCCTTCTTTTCGCCGCTTTTAACCTCGAATTTTTATATTTTGAGTATAATATACTTTATCAATACACTTAATATCGATAATAATAACTTTTATTTATTTTTATTTATTTAGTTGTATTGATATCATTATTACTACCAAGTGATGTATCTTAAAAGCAAAGTTTCCATATATAATAATCTCTTTATTTTATTATTTTTGTACTACAATACAATTTTTACCTTGTCTTCCACACAATTTTTTTTTCATATAGTCATGGTAGCCTTGTACTATTATTATGTTTTTACACGTTGTTTCAATGGTATTTTTTCGTTAAAAACACTTAACCTAATTAAAATGTCTCCACTATCCTAATAATATAAATTTTCAACATAAAAAATCAAATAAATCCATTCGTATTAAAATAAATATTTTCTCATCTATCGAGAAATTATATCATAAATAAATCCCACCACGTCATCCATGGACCAATCACTAAAAACCATCCATCTCATCATTTTTTATGTTATATTCTTTTAAGTGAATCTTCACTGTATTTACTGTTAATTCATTTTAAAAATAGTTTTTTCAAGTGAAGATTCACTTGAAAAAAATATGATATAAAAAAATTATGAGATGTGTAATTTTTAGTGATTAGTTTATAGACACGAGACTTACCTATAATATAATTTTTCATCAAATATCATTATACCTTAAGAAATAGAAAGAATTACATCTCCTATCTTGCCTAAAATTTTAGGAATTTTAAACACATAATATTTAGGCATAAAGATAATTTTCACCCTTAACGTTTATAATTTTTGTCATTTTGACCCCTATTCTTTTTTTGGGATAAATTTAGCCTTTGATCTATGTTTTTTTAACAAATAACTCATTTTTTAACTACTATGATAACTGAACCGTTAAAAATTTAATAATGGTAACATATCATATATATATATATGTGATAATATATTTTAAATTACATATAATCTAAACTATTAAATATATACATATATATAGAATATAATTTTATTTCAGTATAAAATATAAAAAAATTAAAATTTAAATAAAATATTAAAAATTAATTAAAAACAAAACAAAAATTTACTAAATATTCTCAACCCTAACTAAACTAAAATATCTTTATAAAATCCTAAAACTCCGATTTAGATTAAAACTAAAATACTTAAATTTAAAATTAAAATAATAAAGTTTCAATTGATTATTATCAAAAAATTTTATCTTTGATTCACCGGTAACAAACTATACAAAACACTTTCTTCTCCAATTATATTCATACCTTTTTAGATAAAATTTTGATTTTACTATAGTTAAGGTTGAAAATATTTAGTAGCCTTTTGTTTTAGATTTAATTAATTTTTAATAAATAAAAAATAATAATTTTTAATATTTTATTTAAATTTTAATTATTTTATATTTTTAGATTGGAATAAAATTATATCCCACGTTTATGTATTTGATATACTAGATGTTAAGTCATTTAAAATATATTATCACATATATATATATGATATGTTACCATTATTAAATTTTTAACGTTCAGTTATCATAGTAGTTAAAAAATGAGTTATTTGTTAAAAAAACATAGATCAAGGACTAAATTTATCCCAAAAAAAGAATAGGGGCCAAAATGACAAAAATTATAAACGTTAAGGGTGAAAACTATCTTTATGCCTAATATTTATATGATTTAAAGTCATTTATAAAAATAACAATTATGTGTAATTAAAAAAACAATTATGTGTAATTTTAAAAAATTACGTGTCGATTAAACGTCTCGATATTTAATTTAGTTGTTACCATGGTATTGATTGATTAAAGTAACGTTATTATCAAGTGTCACGTATTATATTTTGATTAGAAATTAAAATATTATATTAATATTTTGAATTAATTTATTTTTTAATTTAGTACCGATTTATTTTTTTAATTCATATTATAATTTATTTAATTAAAAAAATAAATTCAAATATCACACTCTCAAGCTCATCATCCTTTTCTATACCTTCTGTATTAGAAAATGTCATAATAAAATGATAGTTTTATCTTATAAGAAAAGACAAAAATGATATTTTCTCCTTTCTTTTAGACCGTAGCTATATGGACGGTGGCAACCACGACAGCTGTCATTTATTCCATTGGTTAAGTATAACTTTAGAAGTTAGTTATATTTTAAAAAGGGAAATTATATCGTGAATTATTTCTATCACGTTATTATTAAAAAAATTGAATTATAATATATTTTAATTAGTTTATTTTAAGTAATTTTTTTATTTTATTATTTTTTACTAAATAAATTATTTTTAATATGTATATATCATATATATAATATAATTATTTTGAGTTTGTTCACGTTTTTTTTTTCGAACTGAATTTTGGTAAGTTCAACTCGTTAAGATCTCGAGCTCAAATTAAACTCATTTAAACTAAAGTCAAATAACTCGCGAGCCGGAGATACTCATTATCACCCCTAAATTTACTTACAACAGTTAAAAAACCTAAAAGTATGGCTAAATTAAGTAGTTTTATTCATTTATTAAATTATAAACTTTTATTATTGATAAATTTTCACTCAATGAAATTAATGAATTTCAATTATTTTTTATTATTTTGAAATGGAATGCATTAATAATCAAATATTACATAATTGTGTAGATTTGAGATGCATAGAATATAAATAAATATTTATAAGAATTTTATTCTTTGTTTACTCAACAAAATTAATTTAAAAATATTTATTAATATTAATTAAATATTCTATCAATTTTATCAATTACCTAAATTTAATTTATTACTATTAAAAAAGATATCATCGGCAACATCGTGCAAGCATACACATTAGTTTCCGATTACAATCGCCCAAACAAACCACCGCGCCGCAACGCCACAGAATATTTCTTTAAGAGAAAAATCAATTTGAAAATAAATAAAAATTGAAACAAAAAAACTCTTCACTTTCTTTCTTTTATAATAGGAAGAGCAGTTTAGGATTTGTTTGTTATTCTTTCTGGCGAAGGAGAAGAGAAGAAATGCCGTTGACGAGGTACCAGATTAGGAACGAGTTCAGCTTGGCCGATCCGGAACTCTATAGATCTGCCGACAAGGATGATCCTGAAGCTTTACTTGAAGGCGTTGCCATGTCTGGCCTTGTTGGTGTTTTGCGCCAGCTCGGTGACCTCGCCGAGTCAGTCTCTCTCTCTCTCTCTCTCTCTATATCTATCTATCTATCTATCTATATATATATATATCTTATGCTTATAGATTTGTTAAATTTCGTTGGTTTTTTAGTTTGCTTATTTCTCTGCTTCCTTGCTTTAAGCTCGAGGTTATAGAATTAGAAACAACCAGAATCTGTTGGATAATGTTCTCAAGTGTACGGAATTTTAATTTTAGTTCCTGCCATTTGAATCCCAGACACTTGGATTTTCTTACCTAGTGTGTTATCAATTTCGCCATTCAAACGGTAAGTTTTAGGATTTAACGTTCTCTGGTTTAGGTTATTTGTGGCAATCACCAATTTAGCATTTTAGATTCTGAACCTCGATTGAAACTAATCTGTGCCAGTTTCTGTTTTCCCCCTTTAAATGTATTAAATTTGAAACAATGCATGTCAGAAATTCCTCTATGGACTTGGATTCATGGTTGAATGTGATTGCCACGTTCAATATAGATATCTATTAGAGTTGGAGAACTCTGGTGGCAATTTTGATGTGTTGCTTTTGCTTTCTATCTTCTGTCTGTGTTTTAAATCGTTTTTCCTCGGTGATTGAAAAAAGGTTTGCTGCTGAGATATTCCACGACTTGCATGAAGATGTAATGGCAACTGCTGCGAGAGGCCATGGTCTAATGGTCCGAGTTAAACAACTTGAGGCAGAGTTCCCTTCCATTGAGAAGTCATTTTTATCACAAACCAATCATTCGTTATTCTTTACCAATTCAGGTTAGGTTAAAATTTTACCAACATAATTTTTTGTTTAGGATTTGACAATTGACTATTACCCTTGGTTATGGATCATTTCTTCTCATAATGGGGAACTTTCTTGTTTCATATATGGTATATCTTTTGTACTTGATTGCAATATTGGGAAATAGATCTGTTTCTTTTTAAATAAATGTAGTAAATTCCTGGGGTTGAGTGCCTGGTGCCTGCAATATGGGTATTCCATTTCCCAATGTTCATCAGCTCCTAGAAGGGAAAAAAATTGTTTACCTAACCAAAAGATGCATCTTTTAATGATTTTGTCCTGGTGGAAATTGTCATGGAATCAGAATGCACGGATTCATTTACATTGACATGCAATAAAGGAATGGATAGGAAATGTGATCATGACATACAATGAGTCAGCTTTAAGTGATGGAGCTAAGCAGTTCTATTTGTTTATTGTTTTACATAATATTTATGTTTACATGCACAAAGACATCTGCTAAACTGGACAAGACACCTCATCCTTTAGCAGGTGTTGACTGGCATCCTAATCTGCGCATTAAACATAATCTGATCACTCATGGAGACTTACCTCGTTGTGTGCTGGATTCTTATGAGGAATGTAGGGGGCCACCACGGTTGTTCCTATTGGACAAGTAAGATGAATTTACTGGTTTCAAGTTCAGTAATTTTTCTTTTCTTACTGATAGTAAACATTCTAGTAACTTTGAACTTGTTCCAGATTTGATGTTGCGGGTGCTGGGGCATGTTTAAAACGTTACACCGATCCGTCATTTTTTAAAGCAGAATCGGCTTTCCCTGAAATTGCACCATTAGAAGTTCAGAGAGAAAAGAAAGCGCGTAAGGTGAAGATACTAACATGAAATAAATAAAAGACCATGAAAAAGATCCGCTTAGATTTTTTTTTTTTTTTTTTTTTGGGGGGGGGGTATTTTAGCAATTTGCAGTTTTGTCTCATCTATAGCAGAAACTGGGAGATGGGTCTTTAGAATGACCCTAACTGTCTACCTCTTAACAAGTAAACCTGAATTTGGACCTTAGAATGGCCCTAAGACCTATCAATAGTGTCATTGACCAACTTATTTAATTTCACTGGGGAAAATTGTTCTGTACTTCTGTTATGGTTGAATGACTCCCTTTCGTCATCATTTCATGAGTCATGCATGAGTTTGAGTGAGCAGATCATAGCAAGGCTGGTGATTAGCTCCACTGTCACTCTTTTGAGGTGCCATTTTTGCATTTGGGGTGATGTACACCAGTAATATCAGTACTAATTAAGTTGCTTCTCACCTGCATCGAGCATTCTATTTCCTTTTATATATCACACAAAAAAATAATATTAGTTTAGGGCTGGCACTGAATCGTAACTTTTTGGCGCATCATTGTTTTAGTAATCAGCACAGAGTTGTTTTTAGCTTGTTGTGGTATATGGTATTTTTGCCTGTCCTTATTGTCTAATATTTTATTTCTGGCAGAAGAAAGGATCACGCTGGAAGAATGGAGAGACTCCAGAATTTTCGCAAACATCACATGCCAAGTGAGACCTTCAATTCTTCATCTGTGCCATTCAACTTCTTCTAGTTGTTTAACTGCACATATTAAAGTTTTAATATTGTATCTTGGTAACTGAGTTGCATTCTACTAGCGCAGATTGCATCAACTGTTTTTGGAGGAGCGGATTGAGAATGCTTACAATGACCCTGCCCGTCTTGTAAAACTGAAAAGACGGCAATTAAATGATTCTCCACTTGACTCAAAATCTGGGAAAAGTTACATGGAGAAATTCCTTGAGACTCCTCCAGCACAAAATAAAGCTGTTTACAAGATCTCTGGTACTCCTCCGAGGTTGACAGTGGATAAATCTAATGAGTTGGGACCTGAAACACTTGATATTAGTACAGTGGGTCCTGTAAAAGTCTCTTCACAAGGAAAGGAAACCTTAAGTTCTTCACCTACTGTACATGAAATTGTCCTAAAACCATCCATTGAAGAGTTGAATGAAGACGCCGTTAATAGAGAGATTGTGAAGGTGCCTGAACCAACAGCTGATTGCAGAGATGGAATCCCCCATTCCCTTCATAAAGTAACATCTGAAGAGGAGATAATAGTGGATGGAGAAAGCATTGATGAATGCAATATATATGGGGACCATTCCGATGGCATGAGCAGTGAGGCTAACAATTGCATGGATGCAATTAGTACCTTGGAGTCTGAAATGGATACGGATAATGAGCATAGACCTAAGGATGGTATTGATTTTGTGGATATTGGGAGGTATCAACCGGGTTCCCATGCAAACAAGGAAAAGCTTGGGGTCCAAGCCCATTTATCAGATTCTCAATCAGATAGGATATCCTCTCCGTCTGATGATAGAAACTGCTCTATCGAGAAAGGAAGATCTAGTTTTATCAACTCTGATACTATAGATAATCTGGCTAAAGATATCCAATCAGATGGCGAAGTAGCAGCAAAAATGTTCCCTTCAAGTAGAAACTGTGTTGCTGAGATTGGCAAGGCACCTCCCATCCAGCTTCCTACATGTTTGGAGATGCAATGCCCCAGTTCGGATCTGGTTTTGTTGCGGAAAGATACTTCATTTGGTGAACATTGCCTTCCTGATGATGGAGAGGCGTCTTGTAGTTCATGCATGGAAGATTTGAACTCTACACATATTTTGTTGGATGAAGTAAGTTCAGTGGCAATTCCTTCGTTGGAACAACAACATGAAGAAGTACCCTCTGATGATAAAACTAATTCCAATTTGTCAGATGCTAATGGTGGAAAATATTTGGATGCTTCTTCAGATGTCATTTTTGTTGATTCTTCTGAGAAACAGGTTTCTTTGATCACTCTTTCTGCTGAAAGTCATCCAGTAGATGAGTTGGTCTGTGGAGACTCAAATGTCTCTTCTGATGCTTTGCCACATTTATGGAACGTTTTACAGGTTGCTGCTGAAAAGGGAAGTGAAGATGATCATTTAGATGAAGTTCTTGAAACAGATTTTGCTGGGGAAATTTGTGCTGAAAATTCAGTCAACCAAACAATTGGTTCACAAAACTGCATTATTTCACCAACAGAGGAGCAGTGCCTTTGTTCAACGTTGGTTGAAGGAGAAAGAAGCTCTGGTCTTATACTATCACCTGAACGTTTTGATGTTGTGAATCCTGTCAACTTCGTTTCTGAGGTCAGTGATGCTACTGTAGAAGATCTCAACTTGGAGCGTAGAACTCCTGTGGTGGATCCTTCACAGATTTGTGGCTTTAATGAACAACAATTTTCAGACATATTACACGATGATCCAAAAGTTGAAGCTGACCTAACAGAGATAGAAGCTTCATATTCTGAACAGAAACAAAATGTTTATGAACTTTTTGCTGCTACAGAAGGAGAAGAAAGTAGGGAATTTACGAGCAGTGCGAATATGGTGGAAGAAGATGCTATCCCTTGTGATCTTCCATATGATTGCGCTGATAATTTGAACCCCAAGGATCCTGTGGATTTTAAGGATCTGGCAACTGAAAATGTTCATGCTGATAGTATTGCAGTATCAGCTGATGCTTGTGTTTCTCCTGACTTTGGTGAAAATGTTGATAATACCAAATATCACTCTTCAAATTTGATTTGCTCTCCGTCTGGAAAACTAATGAATTTAGAAGTGTCTCTTGCTGGTGATGGAGATGTATTTCATGAAGAATTGGAATCCAATGAGGTTATTTCTCAAGAATGTCTTACAGAGTTAGAGACGCAAGAAGAAACAAATCAAGTGGTTGGTACGGCAGCAGATATAGATTCCACTTCATGCAAGTCAGTCTCTTATAACATTTCCAATTTAGAAGATGAAGTCCACTGTTCCTCTCTGGCTGAACCAACCAAAGATGGCTTGAGTTTCGTTGATTTAACCAGTGTACCAGCTTCTTCAGAATTCAGTGATGAAGAGTCAGAATTGAGATATTCAAGTCATCTAATGGAAAGTAGGGAAGACACAGTGCCCTCACCTATCCATTACCGATCAGTAAAAGGAAATTATCTTGTACCGTCTCTAGACATCATTACTAATCAACATGATGTGGAAAAGCTGGACATAGTTGAAGATGGTCCAAGACAAATACAATCTTTGGATCCCATAGATCAGGAAAAATGCCTGCAAACGTCTTCTGAACATTCCAAAGAAGGCTCTTCAAGCCAACCTTTACTAGATCTTTCAGAACAATTGGGTAGGCTGGATAAACTAGAAAGTCATCCATCTGTTCTTATTCATCCTGCCTTTTGCCTGCACCCTGAGGCAACTAAAGCTATCGAGGAGGAAATGCCACCATTGCCACCTCTTCCTCCAATGCAGTGGAGGATGGGGAGAGTTCAACATGTTTCTACAGCTCCTCAAAGAGATCTGGTAGAACATGGTCAGGGGTCATTGCCAATGATACCGCAGTTTGGCACTGGTGAGAAAGCTCATTTTGGTTTACCGGCATCGGAGCAGGGGTTTGAACAACCCAGAAACCCATTTTTACCCCTTGTGGAGGGTGAAGAAAGGTCTGGCAACACGTTTGATCAATTGGCAGCTGATTTCAAGCAGCCCAGTCCTTTATCTATGCATCCAGCAACTATGGTTAGCAACAGTAATAACCAATACGATGGTTTCTATTTAGATAAAACACACTCAAACCCATTTTTAACATTACCCACAACATCTAATGAAAACCTTGAATATGGTTCCCTTGCTATGGAGAATCATAGGGTAGAATCCAGTTACTCATTGCCGATGCAGCCTACAGATGCAACTTGTACACATATTCCTCTATCTTTGCATGAGGAAACAACAAACTGTCTAGACCAGTTTGTACTGGATACAAGTTTAGAAGGTGGGACATTTCAGGACCGTAAACAAAATTTTGATCCAGAACATGGAAATCCTCCTGATGTATCTGTGCCCCTACCAACTAATAAAGAGGAGCAGATTTCAGCCAAGGTTGCAGAGGATCTTCCTACCAAAGTAGAGGAGCAGTTTCCAACCAAGATAGACAAGCAGCCTCAGCATGGCTTGGCAGCTTCTAAGGGAGAAAAGGCGCAGACACCAAGTGCCATTGTTCATCATTGCTTGGCAGCTCCAGAGGGAGAAACTTCACAGATAAATACAACTCTAGAGAACAATTTGTCAACTTCAGAGGGAGAGGCAGCATGGCCCTCAAATATGCTTGCTTTAGTACAAGATGTTGAAGAAGGAAACTCAAACGGAAATCCACCTGTTAAACCTCCTCGACCTCGCAATCCTCTCATTGATGCTGTTGTTGCTCATGACAAAAGCAAGGTGTATAGAGTCTCGTTTTCTCATTTCTTCAGAATATTTCTCTTCCAGTTTGACTGTTGCTTGTGATGTAACAGTTTAAATTTTCTGCAGTTGAGAAAAGTAACCGAGCAGAGTCGACCTCCAATCATTCCTAAGGTAGATGAAAGAGATTCATTGCTGGAACAGATACGAACAAAGGTTAGATCCAGTAAACATGACATTCTTTTTTATCCTCTAAAAACAAAGTATAAACTATGAACTGAGGTGTGAAGGTTGATTTGTTTTGCTTTCTACAGTCCTTCAACTTGAAACCTGCAGCGGTGACCAGACCCCGTGTTCAGGGTCCTAAAACCAACATGAGAGTTGCAGCAATCCTGGAGAAAGCAAATGCAATTCGCCAGGTTTGTATCTATCCCGATCGTTCTTCCATCTGTTATGTCACAGCCATGTTAGAAGCATTCAATTTATTTTTTCCTTGTAAATCATCTCTCGTACATTAGGCATTGGCCGGAAGTGACGAAGACGATGATGAAGACGGTTGGAGCGATTCCTGAAAGGACTTACACGATGACACACACTCTGCGATTACTTGGTTAAGATGTTCGACCCAATAGTAAATTACCCATCATCGTGAACAGGAGATATGTTTGGTGTGGTGAGGAGACTCACCTGGTATATTCTTTGCCTCAAAATTGTGGTTCTGTTGGTGTATGGTGTTTTTCTCACTCGTGTATTTCACTTACAGAATGCCTTGTATTACAATATAAAATGCTTATACAATGAAGAGCTTGACATCCATGGCCGAGACTGGTAGAGTATTGGCTGCGTCCATACAATGAAGAGTTTGCTAAAAATATTTATTTTATTTTAGCATGATATTGTAAAGAAAAATAAATAAATAAATAAATAAAAGTAAAATATGTATGATATAAATTAGTCGTATTATTATATATAAAATAAACTAACTAAAATTATAAGAAAAAAATAAAATTCATAACAATTCATTATATAAAAAAACATAAACATAAAAGTTTTTAAATAATTCATCTTTATTTGGTAAATATTTCATGCACAAACGTCTCAGTTTTTAAGTTTTAAAATTTTTATTTAGGATTTAAGTGTTTTAATTTTTAGAGTTTAGAAACACTAATTAGGTATAAGAGTGAGTTGAATATCTAATTTTTTTAGTCATCCGAGTTTGAATTTATAAATCTATCTAAAAATATGAACTATCGTGATGAATATTATTATTTGAAAATAAATAACATAAAATTGTTAAATCTCTGAATGATTTATGTATAAATTCTCTTAAAAATAGATATATTTTTTATTTTATAATTTAAAAATGAATTTAAATATTAAAGTTTACGTAAATAATACAAATTTATTTATGTGGTAAAATGAATCTTTACAATGAAAAATCATTTGTGTTGTAATTTAAATTTGTCATCTCTACTCCTATGGGGTGTAGCGGTTGTCTTTGTTTTTTTAGCGTGAAATTCACAAGTCACGTCCCAATCAATTGAAAAGAAAACAAAAGCAAGGCCCAGCCCCACATGCAAAATCCAATCAACTCTTTTTGTTTTTTTAATAAAAAATGTCTCGTTAAATATCGCTCTACAATCAACATCGCTCTACAATCAACATTAAAAAATTAATGTCGAATGCTTAAAAATATACTGTTTAAATTATTTATTAATCGTATCATCAACTATAATATTTTTAATACAATTGAGATAATTTAAATTAAAAAAATATATAAATTATCATCAAACGTTCAATGAACTAAAGTATGGGCTGCTATATTAACTGTACAATAAATAAAATTAACAATGATGTGATGATACATTCAGAGAATATCTCTCATTTTTGTCAAATTTTGTACAAGCACTAATCTTTTAATCAATTCTATAAATTAAGATAAAAAGATAAAAATTAAGACTTACACATCTTCACCGCCGCCTAACGATTTCTTTTCTATTACTTTTATTTATCTATTTTACTCGTTTGTTATTCATAAATTAATATAAAATTAAACTTTATGTAATATAAATGAGTTGACATTGTGTATGAACATCAATATTTGTCCGACTCTAAATTTAAGCCTAAATTTGTTAATACAAGTCTAAAACATGAAAAATAAAATTTATTGATTTTTCAGTATTTATATATATTTATACTAAAAGTTAAGATTTCAAATTTTGGAAAATCTTAGTCGCTCTCTTCTTTCTTTAATTTTTTTTTTGTTTTTAATCGTTTTTCACTTTGAAATCAATCATAGTATTGGTTGTCGACTACCGGATCTATAAATCTATTACTTTTATTTTTAATTTTAATAAGAATCTTTGTTTTTATAGCACGTTTTCTGTCCTTGTGACACGTTTTCTTCTGTATTTGTGACATGTTTTTGTTCTGTGGTTTGATTCATCTACTCTTGTGGCACGTTGCAACATACCCTAGCGATCGATTGTTGTTTGCCGGTGGTTTGATTTATTTGCTCTTGTGGTTTGATTCAATCAACACTAGTTTCTGATTTATATTTCTGTCTGTGGTCTTTCGAAAAGTTATATCCCCACTCTGGTTGATGGTTGTTTGCAGTTGATGCCTTTTAAATGACAGTTTGGATCGTCTACAATTTTTTCCTTCTTTATGCGTTTGGATAGAGACAAGGAGATTCAAAAAGCTTCTGAATTTGATTGGTATGCTTAATTCCATAAGAATTTTAATTTCTCTGTTTTTTGGATTGTAAATGGTTGGATTATTTAATCCAATTTTTCACTTCTTGAAGACGATATAATTATAATTTTTTATGGATTTAATAAAAATTCAGTAGCATTTTTTTAAAAAAATTAAGATTTAAAATAAAATTTAGAGTATGATAATTTTTAGAGTTTATAATTTAAAATTTAAATTTAAAAGTTTATTATTATTATTATTATTGAGAACAAAAGGGTTACTAAAAAGAGAGAAGCTTTTTTATCTATCAAATTTTTCACCCAGTTACCCCTTTAAACAAGAAATTATATTATAGATAACTTTTATTATATCATTTATATAATTAATCAATTAAATATATGTATTTTATTAATTTTATAAATTATTTATCGGATAAACTTTTACTAATACTTATTATAAAATTAAAATTAAAATTAAAAATAGTTTTTATTAAATGAATCTTTATTTAATATAAAAATAAAATAAAACAAAAACAAAAGATATATTTAATTAATTAATTTTATAAATAAAATAACTCATTGTATTTTTTTCGTAGAATTTTTTTTTAAAATTCCGATGTGTATTAAATAATTTTTAAAGTTAACCCACTTTCCAAATCCAACAAATCATCCGCCAAATCTGCCATACCATCGGCTCTAGGTTCATTCTCCACATCGGCCTCGCCGTTCCGTCTTCGTTTTCGATCTCTCAAGTCTCACCAAGCTTTAATCCAAAGTGGTTCACGGTTTTCAGACCAACCCAAATCTCTCCCTGCTAACAACATCATGAAAAACAACCAACATAACATCAACTTCGGCTCTTCCGGCGGAACTTGACTTTCCGATGTCCTCCATCTGCCGCACGTGAAGCTGTATTCTCAAACACGGAAATGAGTTTTGGATATCCTTTCTGATGCTTTACAGGAAAAAGGCAAAAAGTGGTGATCCATCGGTTCAGCTTTTGGTTTGCTGGGTTTGATGTGATTTGGTGATGAACTTACTGAACATCAGATTAAAGCGATTGGGGGTATTCAACAAAGGGTGTTGACTGGTTTCAGAAGATTCAATTTGCTTTAACTTTTGGCAGAGAATCACCCAGATTTTGCTTTGTAAGCAATGGAATCAGTTGTTTCAGCTGCGAACGGATCTTGAACGTGTGCTGATCCCAATAATAAAAGCAAGAAAGGTAGCTAAAAGTGATGAAGATTCTGGTTCTGGATATTCTCTTCCAATTGTTTGATCCAAGACTCTGCTTTTGTAGTGATGAACTTTTTATGAATTTTTTTATATATATTTGAATATTTTAAAATTGGTTCTGGTATTTTTTTAAAGGGACCAAATCGACAGAAACTGTAAATTTTGAGTACTGATTATGTTATTTAACCAATTTAAGTAACCACCACGTCATTAACGGAATTCACTGAAAAAGAGAAAATCTTTACCTTTATTTATAACTTTTGGTGCAGGAGTAGTTTAGGATTTCTCTGTTTTTTTGGCGGTGGAGAAGGGAAGAAATGCCGTTGACGAGGTACCAGATTAGGAACGAGTTCAGCTTGGCCGATCCGGAGCTCTATAGATCTGCCGACAAGGATGATCCTGAGGCTTTACTTGAAGGCGTTGCCATGTCTGGCCTCGTTGGTGTTTTGCGCCAACTCGGTGACCTCGCCGAGTCAGTCTCTCTTTCTCTCTATCTCTCACGCTTATCAGATTGGTTGAATTTCATTGGTTTGTTAGTTTGATTATTTCTGTGTATGCTTGCTTTAAGCTCGAGATTATAGACAAAATAAAAACTACCAGAATCCGTTGGATAATGTTTATAAGTGTACAAAATCTTTATTTTAGATCCTGTCATTTGAATCCGAGACACACTTGGAATTTTCTTACCTGGTGTGTTATCAATTTCGCAATTCAAACAGTAAGTTTTTAGGATTTAACGTTCTCTGTTTTAGGCTACTTGTGGCGATCACCAATTTAGCACTTTGGATTCTAAACCTCAATTGAAACTAATCTATTTCAATTTAGGGTTCCCCCTTAAATGCATTAAATTTGAAACAATGTATATCAGAAATTTCTCTGTAGATTTGGATTCATGGTTGAGTATGATTGCCACCTTTACTATAGATTTCTACTGGAGTTGTAGCACTCCGGTGACCATTTTGTTGCGTTGCTATTGCTTTCTTCCTTCTGTCTGGTTTTTAAATTGTTTTTCCTTGGTGATTGACAAAAGGTTTGCTGCTGAGATATTCCACGAGTTGCATGAAGAGGTAATGGCAACTGCTGCGAGAGGCCATGCTCAAATGGCCCGAGTTAAACAACTTGAGGCAGAGTTTCCTTCCATTGAGAAGCCATTTTTATCACAAACCGATCATTCATTATTCTTTACCAATGCAGGTTAGGTTCAAATTTGCACTAACACATTTTTATGTTTAGGATTTGACTTACTGTTGGCTCTGGATCATTTCTTCTCATAATGGGGCACTTTGGCACATGTTCTGGTTTCATATGTTGTGTGTCTTTTGTACTTGATTACAGTATTGGGAAATAGATCTATTCCTTTTGAAATAACTATAGTAGACTCCCGGGGTTGAGTGCCTGGTGCCTGTAATTTGGGTATTACATTTCCCCATGAGATGCATCCTTCAATGACTTTGTCCTGGTGGAAATTGTCATGGAATCCGTATGCCTGGATTCATTTACATTGGAATGCAAGAAGGGAATGGATAGCAAATGTGATCATGGTATACAATGAGTCAGCTTTAAGTGGTGGATCTAAGCGGTTCTATTTATTTATGGTTTTGGAACAGAATATTGGAGTTTACCTGCACAAAGACATTATCTGCTAAACTGGTCAAGAATGTATTATCCTTTCAGGTGTTGATTGGCATCCTAATCTGCGCACTGAACATAATCTAATCACTCATGGAGACTTACCTCGCTGTGTGTTGGATTCTTATGAGGAATGTAGGGGCCCACCACGGTTGTCCCTTTTGGACAAGTAAGATGACTTTACCAAATTTAGTAACTTTGTTGCAAGTTCTTTACAGATAGAGAATATTCTAATAACTTCTAACTTATTCCAGATTTGATGTTGCGGGTGCTGGGGCATGTTTAAAGCGTTACACTGATCCATCATTTTTTAAAGCTGAACCGGCTTTCCCTGAAATTGCACAATTAGAAGTTCAGAGAGAAAAGAAAGTGCGTAAAGTGAAGGTACGAACATAAAATAAATTAAAGACCGCAGAAAAGATCTGCTAAGATTTGTTTCTGGACAAGTTATTTTAGCAGTTTGAAGATTTGTCTCATCTTAGCAGAAATTTGGAGATAGGTATCTAGAATGGCCCTAAACCTCTTAACAAATAAACTTGAACTTGATCTTTAGAATGTCCCTAAGACCTATCAATATTCTTATTGGACCTATTTATTTAATTTCACTCGGAAAAGTGTTTCATTATTGTTGAATTGCTCTTCTTCACCATCATTACATCATAGCAATCTATGAGTTTGACTGAAGAGATCATAGTAAGGTTGGTGATTAGCTCCATCTGGTTTGAGGTGTGCTTTCAGGTGAGCAGCACACTTTATATTTTATGCCCTGCTCTTTTGAGGTGCTATTTTAGCAGTTGGGGTGATCTACACCTGTTATATCGAAGTACTAATTAAGTTTCTTCTCACCTGCATGAAGCATTGTATTTCCTTTCATGTATCATAAAACAAAATTATTAGTTGAGGGCTGGCACTGAATGGTAACTTTTTGGCGCATCATGGTTCTAGTAATCAGCACAGAAATTTTTATGGCTGGTTGTGGTATATGGTATTTTTGCCTGTGTCCTTATTGTCTAATATTTTATTTCTGGCAGAAGAAAGGATCACGCTGGAAGAATGGAAAGACTCCAGAATTTTCGCAAACATCACATGCCAAGTGAGACCTTCAATTCTTCATCTGTGTCATTCAACTTTCTTCTAGTTGTTTAACTGCACATATTAAAGTTTTAATTTGGTATCTTGGTAACTGAGTTACTTTCTACTAGCGCAGATTGCATCAACTGTTTTTGGAGGAGCATATTGAGAATGCTTCCAATGACCCTGCCCGTCTTGTAAAACTGAAAAGACGGCAATTAAATGATACTCCACTTGACTCAAAATCTGGGAAAAGTTACATGGAGAAATTCCTGGAGACTCCAGCACAAAATAAAGCTGTTTATGAGATATCTGGTACCCTGCCTCTGAGGCTGACAATGGATAATTCTAGTGAGTCGGAGATTGAAACACTTGATACTAGTACAGTGGGTCCTGTAAAAGTCTCTTCACAAGGAAAGGAAACCTTAAGTCCTTCGCTTACCGTTCATGAAATTGTCCTGAAATCTTCCCTTGAAAAGTTGAATGAAGAAGCCATTGATAGAGAGGTTATGAAGGTGCCTGAACCAACAGTTGCTTTCAGAGGTGGAATCCCTCATTCCCTTCATAAAGTAACAAATGAAGAGGAAATAATATTAGATGGAAAAGGCATAGAAGAATGCAATATATATGGGGACCATTCTGATGGTGTGAGCAGTGAGGCTGACAATTTCATTGATGCAATTTCTACTATGGAGTCTGAAATGGATACAGACAATGAGTATAGACATAAGGATGGTATTGACTTCGTGGGTATTGAGAAGTATCATACAGGTTCTCATGCAAACGAGGAAAAGTTTGGGGTCCAAGACCATTCATCAGATTCTCAATCGGATAGGGTCTCCTCTCTGTGTGATGATAGAAGTTGCTCTACTGAGAAAGGAATATCTAGTTTTTCCAACTCTGATACTGTAGACAATCTGCCAAAAGATATGCCGTCAGATGGTGAAGTAGCTGCAGAAGTGTTCCCTTCAAATAGAAACTGTGGTACTGAGATTGTTGAGGCGCCTCCCATCCAGCTTCCTACATGTTTGGAGAAACAATGTCCCAGTTCTGTTCAGGTTTTGTTACCAAAAGATATTTCTTTTGGTGTACATTGCCTTCCCGATCTTGGAGAGGCATCTTATAGTTCATGTCTTGAAGATTTGAACTCTACATGTATTTTACAAGATGAAGCAAGTTCAGAGGCAATTCCTCCGCTGGAACAACAGCATGAGGAAGTACCCTTTGATGGTAAAACTAGTTCTAATTTGTCAGACGGTGCTGGTGGAAAATATTTGGATGATTCTTCAGAATTCATTTTCGCTGATTCTTCTGAGAAACAGGTTATTTTGATCACGATCTCTGCTGAAATTCCTCCTGTAGATGAGTTGAGCTGTGGATACACAAATGTCTTTTCTAATGCTTTGCCACATTTATCGACTGTTTTACAGGTTGCTCATGAGAAGGGAAGCGGCAATGTTCAATTAAATGACGTTCTTAAAACAGATTTTGCTGGGGAAATTTGTGCTGAAAATTCAGTTAACCAAACAATTGATCCGCCACACTGCAGTATTTCATCAACAGAGGAGCATAGCCTTTGTTCAACCTTGGATGAAGGAGAAAGAAGCTCTGGTATTATACTATCACCTGAGCATTTGGATGTTGTGAATCCTATCAACTTTGTTTCTGAGGTCAGTGATACTACTGTAGAAGTGGATCTCAACATGGAGTGTATAAGTCCTGTGGAGGATACTTCTCAGATTTGTGTCTTTAATGAACAGCAATTTTCAGACTTTTTTCACAATGATTCAAAAGTTGAGGCTGACCTGACAGAGATAGAAGCTTCATATTCTGAGCAGAAACATATTGTTGATGAACTTTTTGATACTACAGAGGGAGAAGAAAATAGGGTATTTACTTGCAGTGGGAATGTGGTGGAAGAACATGCTATCCCTTGTGATCTTTCATATGATTGCTCTAATAATTTGAACCTCAAGGATCATGGAGATTTAGAAGTTCTGGCAACTGAAAATGTTCATGCTGGAAGTATTGCAGTATCAACTGCTGCTTGTGATTCCGCTAACATTCATGATGATGTTGATAATATCACATATCACTCTTCAAAATTGATTTGCTCTCCATCTGGAAAACTAATGAATTTGAAAGAGTCTGTTTCTGGCGATGGAGATATATGTCTTGAAGGATTAGAATCCAATGAGATTGTTTCTCAAGAACGTCTTACAGAGCTAGAGATGCAAGAAGAAACAAATCAAGTGGTAGGTCCTCCAGCAGATATAGATTCCACTTCATGCAAGTCGGCCTCTTATAACAATTCCAATTTAGAATATGAAATCCACTATTCATCTCTGGCTCAACCTACCAAAGAGAGTTTGAATTCCGTTGATTTAACTACTGCATCAGCTTCTTCAGAATTCAGTGATAAAGAGCCAGCATTGAAAGATTCGAGTCATCTAATTGAAAGTAGGGAAGACGTGGTGCCTTCACCTACCCATTACCAATCAGAAAAAGAAAATTCTTTAGTACTGTCATTAGAAATCCATACTAATCAACATGATGTGGAAAAGCTGCACATAACTGAAGATGGTTCAAGACAGATACTATCTTTGGATCCCATAGATCAGGAAAAATGCTTGAGAACGTCTTCTGAACATTCCAAAGATGGCTCTTCAAGCCAACCTTCATTGGATTTTTCAGAACAATCAGGTAGGCAGGATAAACAAGAAAGTTATCCATCTGATCTTACTCATCCTATCCTTTTCCTTCACCCCGAGGCAACCAAAGCTATTATGGAGGAAATGCCACCATTGCCACCGCTTCCTCCAATGCAGTGGAGGATGGGGAGAGTTCAACATGTTTCTACAGCTCCTCAAAGAGAATTGGTAGAAAATGGTCAATTGGCAACTGATTTCATGCAGCCCAGTCTTTTCTCTATGCATCTGGAAACTATGGCTAGCAGCGATAATAGCCAATACAATGATTTCTGTTTTGATAGAAATCACTCAGACCGATTTGCGACCTTACCCACATCTAATGAAAACCTTGAATATGATTTATTTGATATGGGGGAAGATAGGGTAGAATCCAGTTACTCATTGCCGATACAACCTACTGATGCAACTTGTACACGTATTCCTCTATCTTTGCACGAGGAAACAGCAAACTGTCCAGACCAATTTGTACGGGATACGCATTTAGAAGAGGTGACATGTCAGGACCCTAAAAATTTTGATCCAGAATATGGGAATCCTCCTGATGGATCTATGCCTCTACCAACTAAGAGAGAGGAGCACATTCCAGCCAAGGTAGCAGATGATATTCCTGCCAAAGCAGAGGAGCAGCCTCAGAATGGTTTGGAAGTTTCTGTGGGAGAAAAGGCACAGACGCTAAATGCCATTGTTCAGCATGGCTTGACAGCTTCAGAGGGAGAAACCTCGCAGATAAATGCAACTCTAGAGCACAATTTATCAACTTCTGGAGAGTCGGCATTGCCTTCAAATATGCTTGCTTTGGTACAAGTTGCTGAAGAAGGAAACTCAAGTGGGAATCCACCTGTTAAACCTCCTCGACCTCGCAATCCTCTCATCGATGATGTTGCTGCTCATGGAAAAAGCACGGTTATTATAGCATTGTTTTTCAATTTTATAATTTTTTTCCTTCCAGCTCGACTGTTTCTTCTGAAGCGACAGTTCAAATTTTCTGCAGTTGAGAAAAGTTACTGAACAGAATCGACCTCCAATCATTCCTAAGGTAGATGAAAGAGACTCATTTCTGGAAGAGATACGAACAAAGGTTAGATACAGTAAACGCTAACATTTTTTTTATATAAGAGGAAAGAAATGAGTTTAATGGTGGGAAATGCATTGTCTGTGTAAACTTGAGGTGCAACGACTGATTTATTTTCCTTTCTGCAGTCCTTCAACTTGAAGCCTGCAGTGGTGACCAGACCCCGTGTTCAGGGTCCTAAAACCAACATGAGAGTTGCAGCCATCTTGGAGAAAGCAAATGCAATTCGCCAGGTGTGTATTTGTCCTTATCGTTCATCCATCTGTTATATAACAGCCATGTTAGAAACATTCAATTTTATTTTTCTTTTAAATCATCTCTTAAATTAGGCATTGGCCGGAAGTGACGAAGACGACGATGATGATAGTTGGAGTGATTCTTGAAAGGACTTACACACGATGACACACTCTTCGCAGTTCCTCGCCTAAAAAGTTTGACCAAACAGTAAATTCTCCATCTTCGCGAATCGGAAACATGTTTGGAAAGGTGAGGAGACTCGCCTGGTATATTCTTTGCCTCAACATTGTTTGTTCTGTTTGTGTCTGGTATTTGCTCATTCCTATATTACAATATAAAATGCTTATACTAGGAAGAGTTTGACATAGATGGTCTTGGCTGTGCACATTCAGATTCTGTTTCTTTTTATAGTCTGAATAAATATGTTGAAGAAAGGTGTATATTATATTTGATGAAGAAATTGAAAATTTGTGGTTTGTGGCCATTATTGGGTCTTCACCCCTCTCTTGTGCTAGTTTTATTTATTGCCTTTGGCTAAATGTATATTTTGGTACCTGAACTTGGATTCAAAGTTCAATTAGATACTTGCATTTCTTTTTATCTCCATTTTAGGTGCCTAAATTTTACTTTTTTTATTTCAATTGATATATGATCTTGGCTTTTTTGTTGTTCAATTTGATACTTGCGTTTAGTATACTTTGAGGTTTAGGGATAGTTTGGATGGTGAGAAAGTGATTTTGAAATGTTATTTTAAAAAGTATTTTTGGATTGTTGAGTTTAAGACATACAAGTGTTTGATATCACTGTTAAAAAATGTTTTTTAAGTAAATAAAATATTTATTTTAGATATTTATTTTAAAATTATAAAAATTATGATATAAATGAGGATATATGAGTAATTTTATTTTAAAGTTATTTTTTAAAAAAAATAAAAATTTTAGCTTTTGAAAATTATATTTAAAACCAAATTGAAAAGAGTTTTAGTTTGAAAAATTATCTATTTTTCATTCTTTTATATCTAAAAATTCAAATGGAAGGATCGAGAGAAAGAAAGATCAACGTAGATGTATTTGTGATACATGAAAGTGACAATATATTTTAAACACAATTTAAATATATATTTATGATAGAATATTTTTCATTAATAAGAATAATATTAGTATTTAAACTGTAGTCATTATTAATAATTTGTGTAAAAAAATAATTATTAATATAATTAATTGTGACGAAATGAATGAGAATTGTTATTAATCTAATAGTGATGCAATTATCAATGATGATTGGTGATGAATAAAAAAATGTCACTATAAATTTTAGTGGCTAAATTTAACATTTTTTATGACCATTTTCAATGTCACTAAAAATATATTTTCTTGTACCACGTAAGACGCTTGTCACGATTGATTACGATGACTATCATGTTTATAAGCGTTCGACTTAAAATTAAACAGTTAAAAAATCATTCTGATATCATAAAATCATTAACCTCTTCGAAAAAAAACTTTTTAGACGTGACAATAAGCATAATCCTATGATTCTGTAAATCACCAACTTGCACATGTATATTTTCTTTGTCTATGTTGTTCATCACCAAATTTGTTTCCGAAATCGATCCAGAACTTTATGGGGGAGAAGGATATGCGTTCTTCTGCGGTGTATTTGATGGTCATGGTCCGTCGGGTCACAAGGTTTCACACAATGTAGGCCATAGCTTTCCCTCTCCAAGCTTTTTTCAATCATCCAAACGTCACAACTCAATGGTTACAAAGAAAATGATGCACTTGTTAGTGATGGACAAAGTTGTGGTAAAAATGATAGCAATGGTGCTAACAAAGGCAGTGCCAAGGATAGATTTTCCTCTTGAGAGGCATGTTTAATTGAAGCTTTCAAAGAAGCAGATGAAGATCTTAGCTCGGGACTTTCGGTTGATAGCTACTGCAGCGGTACGACAGCCGTAACAATCGTTAAGCAGGTACACCATGAATTGCAGCTCAAATGGAAGCTTGTTAGTACATAGCAGGTTGAAGTAGTATTCCTGATATCTTTTGTGTTTTCTTATAACATTTTCAGGTTGAAGTAGCAATTCCTGGCACGAGAGACGGCAAAAATCGACTCTTTCCGGTTCGACTCATCGTCGACTTAAAACCAAGTATACCAAGTGTGTATGTCCTATTCAATTCACACCCTATTTCATTGTTTATGTGTTTCCTGTGGTGTCTACATTGCTCTGTGGTGTTTGATGAGATTGAAAGAATCGAAAAATGCGGAGGTCAGATCTTTGTAATGGATGAAGAACTTCATGTGTTGAGAGTATGGAATCCCGACGACGATTGCCCCGGTCTCGCCATGACAAGGGCTTTCGGGGATTTATGAGCTCAGTTCCTGTAGTTTCATATAGAAGGCATACAAGCAGAGATGAATTCGTAGTGTTGGCAACCAATGGGGTAAGAACAGAAATTCCAACATGTTAGATCGATGGTATTGTATAAAAGAAATACTGTGTCAGCATGACTGCGATGTTTGACAGGGAAAGCAATAATGGAGGAATCTCTGCTGTTTCAGACCATGGCAGGAACCCTTCGCGTTGCTTTCTTCACGTTTCACAAATATTTAAACTTTGTTCACCCACAGCAGAAAAAAAACAAAACTTTAATCATTTACATTTTAAAATTTGTGTAATTAAAGAATACAAATCATCTAATGATCTATGGTGTCCATTAGAGTTAGAAAATTATAGGTTTAATATATTTTTAAAGGTGAAAGTTTAAAAATTTCAGTTTTAGGACAGCCTTTGATAGAACAGCCCGCAGTTGTCATTATCATAATCAGAGACGAGAAAAACAACAAGATGCATGTGCTTCATCTCTGCAAAATCTGCAGAGTTTGCTTGGATGCTAAGCAATCAGCAAGAGATGGACCCATTGGAGGTGAAATGAACAGGACATGTACGGCACATATTTAATGAATACACAGAATGACACCCCCATTCACAGACAAGACATCATCATTAACTCACGCTCTCTTCCATGTCCATGTCCATGTCCATGTCCATGTGCTGTGTTAGGGTTCCTATCTCTCTCCCTTGATTGAAGGTGACCAATTCTCATTCCAAATCACATTCAAACATTACAAAAATAGATGCCCAGTATTTACTATTTCATACTAAGACATATAACAGGAACAACATACTGATATGGTAGTAGCAAATTAGTCCCTATCAAGAAGACTGAGACAAGGGAAAAAAAAAACAAAAGTTAAAACACCCACCACCTTAATCCAGGCTTGATTTGCGGACAATATAACGATAAGCAGCAACCTTTTTCCTCCTGGATGATGTATTATCCACTGAAAGAACCATTTTACCACCTTCTCTAGCCGTGTACGAGTTATGGATCGCTTCATCGGCCGGAACCAACTTCCTCGCCTTCTCCACAGCGACAGTGTAGCCACCCTCGGCGTTCGGAACGAACTCAGCGCTGTATTCCAAGTCCCACCCTCCTACTACAAGATCCCAGGTTATGGTTGCACCACCCTGAAAAACATCATCATCAACAAGACAACCACCACAGTCTCGTTCACTAGAATCACAAATTTCTATAGTTTACCTCGATTCCTTCTATTTGAATGTTCACTTTCTCTCCTCCTTTGACGACGAACTCGGAAGCTGGCTTCGGAGGACCGTTTTGTGAATCGTTGGGTCGACTCAGTCCTCCATACTGTACAGGAACATCCTCTGGCCTTATAAACCTAACAAACGAACAGACATTATAGGAGACTGAGAATATCCAAAGAAGACAATAAAGCCAAGGGGACTCACTTGTAGAGTGTTTCGGCGGTAAATCCTTCTCTGGAGATAAGGAACTTGCTCTTAGTTCGCTGAGTTAGAAATGGACTGAACATCGAGTACAGCATGCTGAAGTACCATGGGACATTGATGAAAATCTAAGACAACAAAGGCAAGATGTAATAATAGAAAATAAAAGGCTAACCGACTAGGAATATACAGACATTTAAAGAACTGCTGAAGTACCTTTCGAGCAACCATTTCTGGGTAATTATCTTGAAACAGAGACAGGATCTGGTTAGAAGCAACCCTGAGTTCTCTTTTCGGCATGTCCTTGAGATCAGTTACTTGAATAATGGAGTTGATTCCACCAGGCTTGAAATGCAGCAGATTGATTCCCTTTTCCATGACTTGAACTCTCCATCTTAAAAACTTGTTAACTTTCTCTTCGTCCCCAAAGATTTTCTCGCACATTTCTTTGTCCTTGAAAACACCGTAAGCGTTGTAACAGACAGGGTGGCCTTCTCTGTCGTATCCGTGCATGTAAGCTACGACTCCCTCCAGCTCCTTGAACCCCAAGTCCTCGTCGGTGATGTCGTCGGCGTTGAACTCTTTTCTCCAGGCCAGGCATTTTTCCAGCATGTGGAGCGCGTCCAACACCTTGAAGTCCCTGGCTCGCAAGAACTTGAGGAGAATGACATCAGCTTTCTCGTCGCCAGAAAGAAGAGGGATGCCCCACATTGAGCATTCAACGTCGGGGCCGACGGAAGCACTGAGTTTGTCCTTGAGTTCTTGCAGGGCTTTTTTGTCAGAAGACTTGAGGTGGGAGACGAAGTAGGTGTCTTCCTTGAAGGAAGGAGAACGGAGGGTCGCGGCCTCCATTAATGTGGTGACAAAGCTTTTCTTGGAAGGCTTTGGAGAGGCCTGGGGCGGAATGGTGAAGGGAGAAGGCGGTTTCTCCATTGAAATGAGCTTCTCTAAAGGAAAGTCCGTGGAAAATAACTAAATGTAGAGGGAAAGGCTTGATGTGTGCGAAAATAGTACAAAGAAGAAAAACCAGAGCAAGAACAAGAAGAAGACGAGTAATTTAGGGATTGTCTGTGTTTGTTTGCTCGGAAAAGAAAAAGTGATTGCTGCAGCCTGCACAACCCAGAACCAGTAGCAGATTTATATTTTATATTACGTTAAAAAGAAGCAGACAAAAAAATTAGATTAATGGGAAGAAAACCACCTTCTTTTCATAATAATATATTTATATATTTCATTAAATAATATTAATTTATATAATTAAATGAAGATAAAATTATACTAAACTTAACTTTAATTTCATATCTGATTGATTGATTTTACAGGTACAGCCTGAAATTTCTGACCCAAAGAAGCAGAAGATGAGGAAGACGACGAAATTCACAAGGAAACCCACCCAGAACATGCCTGGAATTTGAAATTCCCCCTTGAAGTTTTAAAATGTTAAGAAAGTGAGTTTCACGCGCTGAAAAAGCATGATGGCTGAACAGGTACGTACAACCAACCAGACCGTAACTTTTCAAATTTTGAATTTGAGTCACTGAACCGGTCTAGTTATAACTTAACCAAAGTCTTGTTGATTTCCGGTTTGTTTTTGGTGGGCCCTGTTTTGTTTTTTTTGGTCGTATTTCTGACAGTAATCCAATAACAACAGTTTGTTTTGTTTGACACTCAAAGACAGGTGGTGTTCCTGATCGTTTCGTCCTTGTTTTTTCCGGCCAAAATCAGCAAATACTGTACTTGTGTATAAATTTGATTATCCGACACAGTGTTAAGATTAAATATTTAAAAGAAATAAAAAATTATTTAACTGTTAAATTTAAAATTTAAAAAATAAAAAATTTATTTTATTAATATTTAAATTAAAAAATCAAATATATTATATTAAAAATTTAAGAGGGGTTCTTGTCCCTCCCACCATGAGGATCATGAAGTGAAAAAACGTAAACACAACAGTGACGGAACTGTGTGTATTATGGGAAGGGTAAGAGCCTCTCTTAAAACTTTTTAGTATAATTATACTTAACATCTTTTTTAGTTTAAATAATAACAAAATAAAATCTGTGTCCTTTCCGGTTTTTAGATTTAGAAGCTTAATATACATTTGTATTTCTCAATACTTGATCTTAGCTCCGTCTTTAAAGGTAATGGATGAAGATTTTTATTAAATGAATGCAAATTAAATTTGTTGGTTTCTATAATATACTCTAAATTATTTTATTTTTTAATTATCAATCTATTTATATTATTTATCCAAATAATTCCATTATTGTCTCAAACGTTTTCTTTACTAATTCATTATTGCATGCGTCGTAACGAAGGTTTGGGACCTCCAAGTCCAACATGCTTGTCTCTTTCCTCCATAATTCAAGCAAAGGCTGCCAAAAAGCAAGCGGTTCATCCGCCAATCCCTAACACCATGCGATATGCTTAATTTGGTCACAAATTTAAACTAAACAGGGTACAAAGAAGCAAATAATTGTCATGGGGTTGTAAAATTTAAAAAATCAGGTATTCGATATCTGAATTTTTGAATATCTTGAAAAAATTTTGATTAAAATACATATCAATTTTTAAGTATTTAAATTTTCAGATATCCGGTAGTTTGGATGTTTGATACATATAATTTTATCATAAAAATGTTTTCGGATTCAAAAACATTATTTTAAAAAAACTACATAACCTACTTTTAATTTGGATTAAAGTTTCAACTTTTAAACCCGTAGAGTATAATGTGAAAGCGATACAGAATTTCTAGGGATCCGATGAAGTGAAGAGGCTGATTTGTGGGGAAGAAATAAATGCATACCATTTGATTTAGGGCTTCTAGTAAAAGTGTCAATAGTACTATTCTGGTGATTAAAATAACGGTTATTGTTTTAAAAGATTACGGATTCAAACATTAACAATATAATTTTACAATTAAACGATCAATGTCTAATAATTAAAAGTATACTATAAACAATTACTACTATAATTACTATAGATAATTTAAAAAATGTAGGTTTTACTTTTCAAGGTGAGAGTGAGAACATAGATGATAATTTTTTTGAACCGACACGTTTTGATCGATTCGATAAAATTATTTTTTTTATTGGATTGATTTTTTTAAAGGAGAATTAATCTATATGAGTGATTTTCTTTCAATTTCATCCGACCTTATGAATATATATATATATATATATATTTATATTTATTTTTATTTTATTTCTATATTTAATAGCTATGTTTTATATTATAATTTATATGTTAGATTTAAATTATGTCGAATGTTTTTATATCTGTAATTTTAAATTGGGGCACTCATGCAATGTTTTAAATATTTATCTATGTTTTAAATATAAAAATTATCAAAATTTATGAACATAACAAAACTTGTAACATTAAAACCCACAAAGTAACAACATAAAACACATTGCAGATCAAAGGACGACAAACACCCAAATGAAGGGAAACATCGGTTGATTTTTGGGACAGACACAATAAGAGCGACCGTACATTATCACTTAAAAAAGAAAGTTCTAAAATTTTAATAAACTACATTCATTAGATGATTTTAATCTCAAAATTCATTGATTTTTTTTAAATGCTATTAAAAAGATGAATTATAATTGTTAAAACATTATAATTATTTTTTAGATGCGATAATTGATTATAAAATCTAATTGATTATTTTTATTACTATTGCTTTTGTAGAGCTAATGATGTTTTGGACATGCGCAATAGAAATGATTGCACAAGGCCCCTTGAAAAGACATTCTAAGGGCTATAATTTTATAACCAGTAGAGGTTATGAACAATTACTTCTAAAGGTCATATTTTAATAAATTGCACAAAACCCCTAAAATCTTTGAATCGCTCCCGGGAAACACCATATTCAAAGAGAGAAACCGAATTAACTGTCATTTTTCAACCTGCAACAAAAAGAATTACTAACATATTTACCGTGTCTAGATCTTAAAACAAAGGTAATTGAAAAGGGTAAAAAACAGACTAAAACAGTTTGCACATTTTCTTAGCTACCTTAAACAAGGATTAATCTGAAAAATGTGGCTTTGTTTCTGAAGAGGACAGAATCCTGTGTGTTTGGTCCCGTAAAAACCCTAAAATCTAGAAAGAGAGACAGATACTTAAAGTATGAGACACAGTTTCATGCCACACGAAGCATTGGAAGGCGAGACAAGGTGCCTGTAAAATTAGAACCCCATCCAAGGACTGCTTTTTCTTTGCTTTTATGGTCTTTGGAGCATCTCACTTTTGACTTGGGCACTCAAAAATATACCCCTTTCATCATATGGGTCACAAAAAGGTTAAAACTTTATTATTTATATCTACTATTGTATTTATTTATGGGTCAGGCAATGGGTTAGTCAAAGGTAATAATGAAAAGAAAAACAAGAGATTAAGTAGTAGTATGGAAATATGACTGCATGCCTGTCTGGATGGCCACCGCTGTACACATAACAGTAACACCCTAGTATTATCCTACAGGAAAATACTTTTTCAGATGGCATATCCCTTGCCATGCCCATATAAAATTTATCTTGTGTTTTTTTTTTTTTAAGACTGATTTATTTAACTTAATAAATAAATGTTATCCTTAGAGACAAAGTTGTTGTGATTTCCCACACTTTTTGGACCATTACTACATGACAGGCCCAGGCATCATATGTTTTTGTTTACTGTCTGGTCTGTAATCATGGGCTTGGATTCCCATTAATCTGGCTACCAACTATATTGGGTGCAAGTCTCTTTTTCTTGTGACGTTTTGGAAGCGATAGGCTGGGAATAGGGGAGATAACGAGATGAGTCGAGCCCGAGTCTGGTTAGATTCGGTTCAGCTTAGAAACAAGTATATTTAGGTTTGGTTCGGTTCAAAGCTTGTCAAGTTTAGAATTTTAGGTTCGAACTCGACTCAAAAATAATATTATTAGATTCGGCTCGGGCTCAAAGCTTGTCAGGCTCGGTCCAAAAAATTATGAGTTCGGTTCAAAAATAATATTACTGGGCTCGACTCGGGCTCAAAGCTCATCAGGCTCGGCTCGGCTTGAAATAGACAATTTTTTATATTATTGTGTTTTATTATTTATATATTTGTAGTTTATTTTTATTTATTATTTATAGTTTTGTAAATTTGTTTTAGATGATAGTATTCAATTTATTTTATTTAATTTATTTTTAATGGATTTACTCTCAATTATTTTATTATTTTTTTTTTGTTAAACAAATTATTTTTAATGTATATATAAATATATATATGTATGTTTATATATAATCATTCAGAGCCTGTTCACGAGTTTTTCGAGTCGAATTTGAGTAAACTCAGCTCAATTCATTTAAATCTTGAGCCAAATTCGAACCTGAATCAAACTCACTCGAACCGAGCCCGATTAACCCGCGAACCGGCCAGGTTAATTATCACCCCTAGCTGGGAATGTCCTCGCGGATGTGAACCATGAGATGCGTGCAATGAGCTCTGTGCGTTCATATACTTCAGTTGAACATGCATACATGCTTCATTCTTGAAGTACATTATATTTTTACATACATTTGTGCGTTTAGATCTGCTGTAGTTGATGGGGCATGTGGTGCATGTACAACACAATGCCTCTGGAGATTACATGTCCAGGGCTAGCTATGTTTTTCTGTGCCTTGAAAGTATGGGATCACGAATGAGTGGAGAACCAATGAACCAGGCAAGGAGATATGCCGCCGCTGCTATTTCCGAAGGATCGATATACGCTATCGGAGGCCAGAGAGCTGGTGAAGACATTGTAGATTCAGTACGTCTCAGGGGAACCCTTTTCATCCTGTAGGTGAACCGATTACTTACCGGGTTGAATTCTAATTTTCGTAAAATATATTTTTAAAATTTTTTAGAATAATGACCAAATTAACATAATTTATAAATTTTTGTCGTCAAGTTTCAGAATTAAAGACCAAACTACCACGGAATGCAAATATTGGCAATTAACAAGTGATGACTTAAATGATCAAACTTGATTAGTTAAGCCACTTAAACACATTCGTTCATAATTTAGTGACTAAAATATTAATTTGCTAATAGTCGGGTGACCGTCCACTGCATATTTCCATCCCTTAGCCAATTCAATTATTGAGCTTTTTTGTTGACAGATCCTTTTCAGTTATTGGGAGACAACGTGAATGGGGTGATTGAGATTTGTTTTTGTGAGGGATCTTTCAGTTTCCTTTATTTTTTAATTTTTTAAAAATGATTTTATATTTTAATATATTAATAAAATTAAATTATAATATTAAATTTAAAATATTAAAAATATATATTTTATCTTAAATTTTTTGAACTCTAATTATAAAATTTAATTTTAATCATAACATTAGTGGAATGATTGTGATTTATTTTTTGAGGTATTTAAAAGTTTCCTTTCCCTTTCTTTTTTAAAGGAATATCCTTGTGCTTTTGTACGGACAAAAGTTGTATTTTTTTTTGTATTTTTTATACTCAAATATTAAAAAGATAAAATCCTAACCTTAATTTTAAATTTTTAATCCTGAGAGATTATATCATAGATCCGATCTACCACGTCAGCCGTAGTCCCTAGTCAATGAAAACCACTCATTCTGTCACTAATCAACCATGTAATTAATATAATTTTCAGAAATTATATTTTTAAATGACATGTAAATTACGAGTGAAGATTCATTAGTTGAAAAAATGAATTAGAGATTAGTGATGAAGTGGGTGGTTACTATTGGATGGGACCACGGCTGACATGATAGGCCGGACCTATGATATAATTTCTCTACTTATTGGCATTTGTTTCGGCTTATTGACTTTTATGTAGGTAGAGTAAAACTCGACTCAAAAAATTATTATTTTTTTAATTTTAAATTATTCGAGTCAAGTAATATTAGTTCGGGAACTTATAAAAAATAAATATATCCAAAAATTATAATCTCATATTTTCATTTTATTAATTTATACATTGTAAATAATTAAAAATTGTTATTCATACAAAAATGAATTGCTCTTTGCAAGTGTAAGCAAATATATCATCATTGTTTATAGAAATTAGTGTTCCATAGACAAAAGCATGTTATGTTAGGTACACTTTTAGCCAAGCTTATTTCTTTTTTAAAACAGTAAATTACATGAATGACCACGTAACAATGGGGTAGGTTCTATTTTGATCTTCATATTTTTAATTTTTTCAAAAAGATCATTGAATTATTTTATTAATATCAATCAAGTCATCCGTCATTAAAATTTTACGGTGAAGTGATATAGTAATCAATAAAAATCTGTATAAGTACATATTTTGTCTATATAATTTATAAATTCTACTAATTTAACCATAATTTTAATTTGATCAATTTGATCTTATTACTTGCCCATTTGAATTGAATAATTAATTTATTGAATTAAATTATAACATGTTGTTTATGTAGTTAAACCCACTACTAATTATATTTGGTCCATCTGGCTCGTTAAATTATAAGTACTAAAGCTTTAAATTCGAAATTTACTTAAGTGATATCAAATTAATTATCACTTGACTGATTTTTGTCAAAGTTATGGTTCATCTAGCTTGCTTGTGCCTATCGAACAAGGCTCATCGGTTTCGAATCCGACCGACCGGTCCAATCCGGTTCCAACAACCATAGATAAAACTTCCCAAATTCCCATATAAAGTCAACCTCATTATTTTCTCTCTTCTAATGTGAAATACACCTATTTTATTTAACAATTTGAAATTTAATGCATTTCTTTCATGTTTTAAAAAAAATCCGAGTCAAAAGTGGAAGTCCTGGACCCGGTCCATTGTAGTGTAAAAGAAACCTAAGAACTGAGTGCGCAGCCACAATATATTATTCGTCTAAGATTGCGACCTCCCCGTTTACCTTTTCCAACATGCACAACGCAGTATATATAAGCTAGTCGTTTGCTATATAAACGCAAGGAGAAGCTTTGCTTTGCCTGGATTATGATCTGCAACTGAGTTGAAACAGATATGCCGTGCGTTTACATCACAACCAACGTCAACCTAGACGAGGTCGACGCCGATCCCGTCTTCGCCCAAGCCACCAAGGCCGTCGCTTCCATTATCGGAAGACCCGAACATGTAACTCTATCACTCTCCCCTCTATGGGAATCTATTTGTTATATTCCTATTCAGTTTATGCATCTTTCTTATCTTCTCTGCTCTGGGTATCATGGGTAGAAAGATTATTAATTCAATCCTGTCTATCACGTCATTTATGACCTAAGCAATTAAAATTGTTTATCTTTAAATAGCTACCTAATAATTATACACCACTAATTACATGTAAAAAGGAGTGATGATTCATTTTAAAAAATTGAGATGGATAAATTTGATTGGTTGGAACCACGGATTATGTGGTGAACATGGTTCACCTAATAATTTTTCTATAAATAGGGGTGAGACGGGGAGTATTCGATCGAGTTGAGTTAAAAAAATTTTGAATTAGTTGAGTTGACATATCCTGTTTTATAACTCAAACTTTAATTGTATTTTTTTAGTGAATTCAAGTTTACGAAATTTGAGTGAAATTGAGTTGTTTGATATTATATTCCAATTTAATATATATATATATATATATATAGTTTTTATTTATTTATTTATTTATTTATAATATACCTATATCATGCAAAGATGCGGATTCAACTCGAACCTAACCTAGAAATTAATCCTTATTTTAAAACTTTATTTTATGACTTAAATCTTATTTAATTTTTTTCTAATCAAAGCGAGTCTAGTTTTTACTCAACCTAATTCTTTTTCCTTCTTCAGTTTTTAGATGATAGGAAACTATACCTAATCTAATCTACTTCCTCTACCACCAGATAAGAATTAGATCATATCAACAAAAAGCTTTTTTTCTTTACTATTATAGAGTAAAATCCGAATCGAAATAGTTGACTATTAGATCAAATACTAATGATTATTATAAAAATATCTGATTGCACTAAAAATAAACACATCACCTTTATTATTCTGACAAGCAGCGAAGAATCTAAAACTTTATATAAAAGAATACAAACTATCAAAAAGTTATATTAAAAAAATATAAAAATATAAAATTATAAAAATTTAAAAATTACAGAATTAGATTATCAATAAAAAATATAAAAATATATAATATAATTTTTTAAACTTTTAAGAGTGTGATTACATCCCAATATCTCTTATCCATCCATGCCGACAAGAGTGGGTTTTAAGTAACTTAATTAATTAACTAATCTAATCATCATTCCTTAATGATAGGATTTGCAACTTTCTGTTTCTTTGTATATAATATTTCATACAATCATCTTGACCATTTTTGTTTCCTGCATGCAGTTGGTGATGGTGATCCTCAAAGGATCTGTGTCGATATCGTTCAACGGGAACATGGATCCGTCGGCGTACGCGGAGGTTGTGTCGATGGGCGGCATTAACCGGGAGGTGAAGAGAAAGTTGATCGCCACTTTGGGCAGCATCTTAGAGAACACCTTGTCTATTCCCAGAACTAGGTTTTTTGTCAAGGTTTATGATACAACTGCTGTTGTCTCCAAGATATAAAGACATAAACGTACCTGTGGTAATGAATATTCAGTACTTGTGATAAGGGTTTTAATCAGTTAGATGTTGGATTATCACGTGGAAATTAATCTTCTTAAGACTTGTCTTAATTTTAGTCTGGTCCTATTTAGTGCTCAACTTGTTCATGTTCAGACAAGTGATGTAACGTTAATGCCAGAGTTGTTTTCAATCTATAGCATCAATTTGCTTTCTCTACAGTCATTATTAGAGATGGACGTTTGATTCATGGATGTCGGAGTTTAATCCGCGTAAATCGTATATCTTTTATTGTGTATTTATTTTAAAAATAACAGGTTTAGGTTTAAGGTTAGATTTTGTGGATAAGATTTAGAGAATTAATGGTATGAGATATTTTTAGAGTATAATATTTAGGTTTAAGATACGAAAATTAAGGTTAAGATTTAAAATTTAATTTTTAAATATTTTTTAATATAAGATATATAAAAAACATGATTAAAGAATATAATATTTTTATTCGGATTATTTGTTTTTCGAAAATATTTGTTATTAATAATAAAGCAAAAAAAAATGTAATTGTTTTCTACAAAAATGTATGAGAAAATAAAGGTAAGAGTGCACTAAAAAATTATTGTGTGGATTATTTATTTTTGATAAATATATTCTTATTTTATAATTTATGTTCAATATTTTTTAAAATATTTTTTTAAGTTTAAATCAAGATTTTCGTTTTAAGAAAGTAATATACTCTGTCATTGTACCTAATACTTGTTGATATATTATTGAGGTTTTTATATCTATTTATGTTTACATCATTATTAAGTAGGTATTGCACTTCTTGTCCTAGGAAAAAAAATATTTTTTTTATTTTTCTATATAAATTATTTTAAAAGTTAATTTATATCGAATTGATTTTTTATTTTTAAACATTTATATTTTATCTCTTTACCTCTCTAAATATTATTAACGAGTGTAATGAGGAAAAAAATAAATGTTCACTTTATTTTATTAGTTTTAGGTACATGATTTTCAACAATTCTATATACAATTAAAATGCGACTCATAGATTTTTTTTTGATAAAGATAAATGTAATACCTAAATTTCGTCCGGAATCAAATATAAAATAAGGTCAAAGTAAATATTAAATAAATAAATAAATAATATTATATTATATTATAATAAAATAAAAGATAAGGATAAGGGTGGTTACCATTTGAGGGAGTGAGAACAGTTTATTATGATAGTTTTCTAAGTGAAAAAGGAGATGGGGGGTTACCATGACGGAGAGGAAAAAGTCTGGAGAGTGCAGAAAAAACAGAAGGGGACAGTTTTGCTTTCTATGCCATGGTTCATGATAAGGGAGGCCTGCAAGTTCGAGAGCTCTCCATCAAGGTTCGGTAAAACATCAAGGGATTTTGATAATTTCTCAAAGTTTGATTCCTCCAGCATGCATGATGGTGGGTCTTCAACGTAGCCTGATTAGGTTCACAAGCAAAGACTTTAGCCATGGATTCTCATTCGATGATTCTGATCCATTCGGTTTTAGCGGTCCATTTAAAGTATCATCAGATCACCAAACCAAAGGGAGCAACCAACAAAAATGAAACAATGCCATTTTTTATGGTGAGGGTCACAAAAGGACTTCAACAAATCAACCATAAATAATTCAAGCGGTGGATTGTTATGTGATTCGGTTTGTCATGGAATTTGCGGTGACTCCTTCATGGTGGAGGCAATAATTTTATTTGGAGATGGAAAAAGGAGAAACTGAAGCAGGGGCAAGACGGTTTCCAGGAGATCCAAGCGAGTAGGACGAAACAATGGAGACGGAAGGGGACTTGTTGTATCTAAAGAAAATCGATGTTGTTGGGGTAGCACCGACATGTCTTGCTTAGAATTTTGCTTATTTATGGAACAACTTTTGAATTCTCCAAGGAGACTTCATCACAGACAAATGTTAAAGGAAATTTCTCATCATGATTACACGTGGAATGCACATTTGATTCTCATAGACTGTGCAGCAACATTGAACATTTCAATTGGGATAAAGCACAACAAATGTTTATTTGATACGTTCATTTCCATTAGGTAAGTTATTTTTTTATTCGAATCTAATTTGATCATTTTACATTTTAGTTATTGTTTTATTTATTTAAATTGATTTATTTGTTTGCATATTTTAAATCATATAGAATATTTTATTTAGGAACACTTAATTTCACTTAGATTAATTAAATTAGAGCCTCTTTAGGATTAGTCACTTTAATTAAATAATTAATTAAATAGGGAGATAATTTAGTAACGATGACGTTCTAATCTTATACCTTGGATACACTAAGTGGTCAGTATTATGAAATGACATTATGTTGGCTAAGAGTGTACTTCGGTATCGTTTTCAGCGCGTTATCGAAACGTAAAAAATGATAAATAATTTAAGGTTAGAATTTAATATAATTAATTAGGTAAAGATTAGTAGCACCAATAGAATTATTAATTTTGTTTGGTGTCAAAATGGTAGTGTCCGTGCATTCGGATGTTATCATAATACACCCGGTGAAATTAATAATTTAATAGGATTTAAATATTTAAATTAATGGAGCCTTTTTAGGTTAGAACTTAAAATCGACAAGATAATAATTGATCATGCATTTTAAAACCTTTTGGGGCAGAACTTATATTTCTTTAAATACGAGTTAAGGTTTCCTATCTAGAGGATGTCTTATTAAGCTCGTATTTAAAAGAAATATATTTTCTTATCCAAAAGGATATTCTTATTCGAACGATATTTATTTGCCAATAACGGATTAGATTAATATTATTATTCGAAATACCAAAATGCCACGTGTAATTAAAAGGTACCGATTTTCGGGCGCTCGTAAGGGTCGTCCTTATGCGTAACCGACTCCCGAACCCAATGTTTTAAAAATAAATCTCTGGTTTGTTTTATGGTGTCTGGCCTACCAAAGTGGCCGGTGGCTACTCCAAATTAATTTTAAAATTCAAATGTTTTCAATAAAATTTGGTTTTTTCACAATTAAAAACAATTAAATCGAATTTTTCCAAATTCATTCGTCAGGCTATTTTTCACACTTTTTTTAGTTTTAAAACGGTCGAGACAATAAAAAAATATTTTTATCAAAATTTTAATTTTTTAAAAAATCTTAATATTTTTTATCAAAATATTTTTAATTTCAACAATTCTGGAATGAGAATTGATGGTGAAAGTAGTGACGATTTGAGAAATTTTAGAGATTTGAGGATTGTTTTATAAAATTTAAAAAATTTTAAGAATTAAAGAAAATTAGGCATACAAATTTTCTTTATTTTTTAAAAATAAATAAACACACTTGTTAAGCATTAGTTGGATAAATAATTATTTTGAAAAACCTTTTAACTACCGAAATTTTATATTATAATGGTATGAGTATCTAGAATTTAATGGTGTTCAATAGTGTTCAACATTATCGATGTTCAACGGTATTCGTCGCACGTGGTAGACTCATCCCTTAATAAATATATATAATTTTAAAAAAATATTAATAAAGAATTTAAGAAATAATATAATTTCGGTATAAAAAACCCAAACTATGATTACATAATCCATGATAATTAGGAGAGAGAAATAATATTTTTTTGATAGAAGAGAGAATTAATATTACATTGGTACAATACTGGGCTTGGATTGTGCAGTATTTAATTTAAGCCCACTAAGGAAAGTATTGTTTGTAAAAAGTGAATAAAATAAGGTTAAACTAAACAAATAGGTATCAAATGTTTGTCATTTTCATTTTGGTCATAAAGCTTTTAAAATTTATAATATAGTCACTAATTTTATAATTCGTGTTCGTTATAGTGACCGCCGTCAACTATCGTTAAATATAGCTAACGTGGATTATTAAAAAGAATTACTTTACATCTTCTTCCTTATATTATTCTCTCCATTTCTTTAATTTCATCAAAAAATGGTATATATTTACCGTTGCATCAGTTGTTTTCAACGACGGTTGACAACTGTGATAATAAAAATAATTAAAAGTTTAATGATTGTATTATAATATTTAAAAGTTTGATGATCAAAATGAAAATATTCTAAGCTTTAGTGACTATTTATATAGTTTGCCCATAAAATAAATAGGAATGAGCATGAAAACGTACTTCTTTGTATCCTATTCTATGTTAGGTTCCCCCATCAATCTCTCCACGCCTAACCTTACCCTAATAACCTAATATCACCCCCTAAACTTCACCAAAACACCATCATTTCCTCCGCCGCCATGTCCTCCTCCGCTTCTCCCGTCCTCCCCGTCTCCACCGTCCATTCCGCTGATTCACAACCTCCCGTCGTTGCTGTCTCCGCATTCCGCGCCATTTTTACCCACATTAACGATTACCTCCGCAATGGCCTCTCCCAGCGACGTCCCTGGGCTGAGCTCGCCGACAGTTCCGCCTTCTCCAAGCCCGAGTCTTTCTCCGAAGCCACCCTCCGTATCCGCAAGAATTACTCCTACTTCCGAGTCAATTATCTCTTCGCCGTTGGTCTCGTTCTCGCATTATCGCTTCTTTCTAATCCCTTTTCCCTTCTCCTCCTGCTCTTCCTCCTCTTCTCCTGGATCTTTCTCTATCTCTTCCGCCCCGTCGACCAGCCTCTCGTCTTATTTGGCCGCACGTACTCCGATCGCGAGACACTCGGAATCCTCATCATCTTTAGCATCTTCGTTATCTTCCTCACATCCGTCGGATCTCTTATCATTTCCGCTATTATGATTGGTGTGGGTCTCGTCTGCGCTCACGGTGCATTCAGGATCCCTGAAGATCTCTTCTTAGACGAGCAAGAACCCGCCGCTCCCGGTTTCTTATCCTTCCTCGGTGGTGCTGCCTCCAATGCCGCCGCCGCCGCCGCCCCTGGCTTAGCCACTCGCCTCTGAACCTTACACATGAACCGGTCTTTCTGAATCTCGTCCGCAAGGGTAATACAATATCACTTCATTCGTGATTGATTCAATCTTGTTTTTCTTTTTCAGACAATAAATTTACCCATTTTTGTACCTTTTCCCCTCAGCTAATACACATAAATCCTATTGTTTCATTTTTGTTTATCTTGTATCTGGTTTATGATTCTACTAAAAGTTTCCCAGAATTCTTTGAATCATATCTGTTTGTATCCATCATCTTAATGGATGAATCCTTAATCTTCGAATGTAAATTGGTATTGTAGCGTTTTCTGCCTGTGGCAACTCTCAACCTGAAACATATGGAAAAGGGTAAATTGTCATAGTGAAGAAGAATGTAGATTATGGGAACCTGATGCACATCTAGGTTGAAAGATGGGTGCTGATATTCTTAGATTAGCAGATCATTCCATGGTTTCCTTTGTTACATGACTGGATTCAAGGTTGAGTGCTGTTGTGTATTGAAAGTAATTCTAATGCTTATCATTATATAACGGTTTTAATAAAGATTGGTATTTCAATAACAGGGGCGAGCAAAATTCGACACGAGACAAAAATAATTGATTTGTGTTGATTCGATTCGAAAAATTTTAAATAAAGTTCGAGTTATAAAATAGAAATTCGAATAACTTAAAAGTTTTAGTAATTAAAAGATTTTTTAAAAGTTTAAGATGTCTCACTATTTTTATGATTTATATCTATATTGATATAATAAAATATGAAGAAATATTACAATATATGAAAATAAATATGAAGAAATATGTATATGTATATTTTATATGATTAGAGGTTTGTTTAAATTAGAATCAAATTATAATATAATATAATAAATAATTATAATTAAATTTTTAAGAACTCGAAAATCGATTTAACTTAAAAATTTTAAAAATTGAATTATAAAATGGGACTCGTTAACTCGATCTGAGTAATTAAACATTAGTTTAATATTAAAAATAATTTAATATTTTTCTTCCAACTTGGCATTATTAGTTACGAAAATAGAGTTAAGTTAATTAAGAGATTGATTCAAATAGTAAATAGTTTGGTATATCAAGTTTAAAGTTTTGTATATACAAAAGATGTTTGTTAGGTGTGTGACGTTGATAGGCTCGGATTAATCGATGCTAAGCCTTAAAAATCGAAAAAGTAATAAAATATAGAGTTAAATTTATTAAATTAAGATTAAATTGTTTAAAAGTATAAATATGAAATATTGAATATGTTATTCATAATTTTTTTTTGTAACTAACATATCATATTTTAATGATAATTAACGATTTAATGATTATTTTATAATAAAAATTAAAAATTTAATAATTATTTTATATTTTGAGGATTATTTAGTGATCATTTGTATAAATTTTTTATTTAACCACTGATATTTAATTTATTGGTAAACTAATCTGAATTTGATGCTAAAAAAATTCATTATGAAAATGATCTTCTTAACTGAATTTATTGTATTCGTAATATTAAGATTCGAATATTTAATATTCTTAAAAAATCTAAATTACTTAAAAATCTAATAACTTATTCACTCTCTTTAATTAAATCAATCAATTCCGTACCTTAAAATTAGGGTAAAGAAGTAAAATTGCCTTAAACTTTAGAGAAGAGTGGCAGAAACTATTAGTTGATGATCTGATCTGCGTATGGAGCTGTTGAGTTAATTTATTTATTTTAATAACAATAATAAATCGATTAATTAAAACTAAATTTAAGATTTAACGTTAATTAAATCGTCATTTTAAATGATGTTATTGATCTAAATAAAAAGAGTTGTATTAAAAAAATATATGTAGAATATTAAAATGCGAGAAATATTTTTGGATCATATACAAATCTTTTAACAAATATGTGCAATATCCAACAATAATTAAGTAAAAAATATGTTGATCTCAAAAAATTAAATTTAAATAATTTTATTTATATAATATTTTTTATTAAAAAATAATAAAATATTATATTATGTATCATTTTCGTCACGTTATTTATAAGATTAATTAATCATATGTATTTATTTAATTATTTTTTATATTATCTCAAATGAATCTTTACTAATATTTAATATAAATTAAATTTTAATTTTTATTAAATAAAAATTTATTTAATAAAAAAATTAAATAAATATATATGATTAAATGATTTCATAAATAATATGACAAAAAAAAATTATATATAAATAGACGTGGACCACGTGGTCCCCGAAATATAGCCGTTTAGCTAGAAAATCAGGGGAGTTGTTAATCTTCGAGTAATTAACTTCCCCACCCCAACGGTTTCATATATAAAACTAGCCGTTATTACAGATTTTGATCACATCTGAAGAAGACGAAGACCCAGTCCAATCCATTTCCACTGTGTTTGTCTCCTTCAACACGAGAATTATTAAAGCCATTTCCCCCCTTTTCTTTCCCCATCTGTTTCTTCTACAATCTATCTAACCTGCAAAGGGAACATTTTCATGGAAAATACTTCCCTTCTCTTGGCATACTTCTTTCTGTTTCTGCTACACTTTTCATCCCATCGCCTTGTTTCAGCCTCACCCCAACAACATTCGGACGGTGTCAATGTAATACAATCAGACTATCAAGCTCTTCGGGCCATCGAACATGAGCTCGTTGACTACAAAGGATTCCTCCGCACCTGGAATGACACTGGCTATGGAGCTTGCTCGGGTACTTGGGCGGGAATCAAGTGTGTTAAGGGACAGGTCGTTGCTATCCAGCTTCCATGGAGGGGACTAGGTGGTCGAATTTCAGAAAAAATAGGCCTGCTTCGGGCTCTTAAAAAGCTTAGCCTTCACGATAATGTTCTTGGCGGTCCACTCCCTCGGTCTCTCGGGTTTCTGCCGTATCTACGAGGGGTCTATCTCTTCAACAACCGGATTTCGGGGTCTATCCCTCTTTCAATTGGTAATTTCCACTCTCTTCAAACTCTGGATCTTAGCAACAATTCACTCACTGGTCACATTCCTCCTAGTCTTGTTAACTCGACTAGGTTGTTTAGACTTAATTTGAGCTTCAATTCTTTGTCGGGTTCCATCCCGGTTGGTCTCACTCGGTTACCTTCACTCACCATTCTTGCCTTGCAACACAACAATCTTTCTGGTTCTGTCCCTGATACTTGGGTTGGAGCAGGAAACATTTCTTACCAACTTCAGGTCTTGTCCCTTGATCATAATTTCCTCACTGGAACAGTTCCAGTTTCTTTGAGCAAGTTGAGTTTATTACAACAGGTTTGTTTGAGCCATAACCAGATTTCAGGAGCCATTCCTGGTGAAATAGGGACACTGTCAAAGCTCCAGTTACTAGATTTATCAAACAATTCTATCAATGGGACATTTCCTTTTAGTTTTTCCAACCTAGCCTCTCTTGTTTCTTTGAACCTTGGAAATAATAGATTAAGGGGCAAGATCCCATCAACTATTAGCAACATATCGGGTCTCAACCAATTGGATTTATCCGGAAATAAGTTTTCCAGTGAAATACCGGGTTCTCTTGTCGGCCTAACCAATCTTAGTGATTTCAATGTTTCTTACAACAATCTATCCGGTGCTGTCCCGTCTCTCCTTGCCAAAAAATTCAATTCAACCTCTTTTGTGGGTAATCTTCAGCTATGTGGCTATAGCACATCAACCGTATGTCCTTCTCCTGCCCCTTTAACTATATCACCGGCACCGGCAGAGGCACCGAAGCATCGTCGTCGTCATAGAAAACTTAGTCTCAAGGACATCATCCTCATAGCAGTTGGTGGACTTCTAGCCATTTTGTTGATATTATGCTTGATCTTGCTCTGCTGCTTATTGAAGAAAAGGGATAGTTTGAAGCAAAAGAGTGGGAAAATGGGGGATACCATAGGAAAAACTGAGAAGGGGGCTCCTATGGCCGGAACTGAAGTCGAAGCAGGCGGCGAAAAAGGTGGGAAATTAGTACATTTTGACGGTCCATTTGTGTTTACAGCTGATGATCTATTGTGTGCCACTGCTGAGATTATGGGGAAGAGCACTTACGGTACAGCGTACAAGGCAACTTTAGAAGATGGGAATCTAGTTTCTGTGAAGAGATTGAGGGAGAAGACTACAAAGGGACTGCGGGAGTTCGAGACCGAGGCTGCCTTGCTCGGAAAGATCCGCCATCAGAACCTCCTTGCTCTGAGGGCTTATTACTTGGGACCCAAGGGAGAGAAGCTTCTTGTATTTGATTACATGTCTAAAGGAAGTCTTGCATCTTTCCTCCATGGTAAGTAGAATTCAACTAACCTTAAAATTATCATATTCGCTACACATGTCTTTTGCCATGACTAACAATGTCGAATTTCTCCGGCAGCTCGAGGGCCAGAAATCGTCATTGATTGGCCAACTAGGATGAAAGTAGCAATTGGGGTTACAAGAGGATTGGACTACTTGCATACACAAGAGAACATGATTCATGGAAACCTCACATCGAGCAACATACTACTCGACGAGCAAAACAACGCCCACATTGCAGATTTCGGACTCTCTCGGCTGATGACTGCTGCTGCCAGCACAAATGTGATTGCCACTGCAGGAACACTCGGTTACAGAGCACCCGAGCTCTCGAAGCTAAAGAATGCCAGCACAAAGACCGATGTGTACAGCCTCGGAGTGATCATACTGGAGCTTCTTACAGGGAAATCCCCAGGTGAGCCGATGAACGGCATGGACTTGCCACAGTGGGTGGCATCGATCGTGAAAGAGGAATGGACTAATGAAGTCTTTGATTTGGAGCTCATGAGAGATACACCAACCATAAATGATGAGTTGCTTAACACATTAAAACTAGCTCTTCATTGTGTTGATCCCTCGCCTGCAGCACGGCCAGAAGCACAACAGGTTCTGCAGCAATTGGAAGAGATTAAGCCCGAGGTGGCCGCTGCTGTTGCCGGCAAAGGTGATGATGGTGCTAAAGTTGCTTAATCATACTTAATCATACATATTCTTTCATTCTTAATCATGCATATTCTTTTATTCTTAATTACTATTTGTTGTTTGTTATGTGTGGTTTATGTAAATGTAAAAAGATGATATTCTTTTTGATTATGAGAATAATGCTATTTTGCAAAAATTTTTCGTATACAAGTACTATTTGTATATGATAACGACGACGACGATACGATACAGATTGTACAGCACAATCTCAAACACACCAACTCCTCTCTGAATGTTTACCAATGCAAGACAATAGCTTACCATCCTAGAATGGAAAAGTAGCAGCTTCCATGTACCAATAGTGGCGGTTCAAAGAATTTGGTAGTCTTATATAATTTATTAAAATATGATCTTTAAAAATAATTGTCAATTAATTATAAAATTGTAACCTTTAGAAGCAAATGTTCTTTTTAAGGACCATGTATGATCGTTTTTATAACGCCTGTTTAAAACATCACTAATTCTACTGAAATAATAGTGATAATAATAATCAATAAGTTTTTATAATCAATTATCGTATTTAAAAAATAATTATAATATTTTAACAATTATAGCTCATCTTTTGAAATAACATTTTTAAATTTTTTTAATGAATTTCAAAATTAACATTAACCGATAAAAATAATTTATTAAAATTTAAAAAAAAATTATAAATTTTATACAATCATTCTTGTTACGCCTGTTGGGAACCCTGTGTGCTAAATACTAACCCTCACAGGATCAAAGACAAGTTACAGACGTAATCTTTGCATAAATAAATAACCACCGCAACATAACAAAAGGAGCCGCCGCAGCCCACAATGAAGAATGCTAATCAAACACAACTCTTCCACTCTAAGATAAGGATGGAGGGTTGAAACTCAACTACGTTTGCTGGGGTTTAGCCACGACTTACTTCCCCATCAATGCATCCATACAGAACATGCCACGTACCACTTTTTATCCATTTTGGAACACCATAAGGACAAATAGGGAGTATACAATGAAGAAAGAAATCCAAATGTTTCCTGATGCTGCTTACAGGTGTTTTTCTGACTTCGTTCCCAAGAAACCTTCAGCCAACCCTTACCAAAAATAGATTACAACGTCAGCAGTTTTATTTCTAATGCTTTCCTGCTCTTCCCTGTTTCTAAGTTTTCTGCTCCTATTCCTATTGAATTACAAGTACTGGGTATTTTCTATATACATCTGATTTTCTCTTTTTGCTCACTTGTGATATTGATAATAGTTTTAGAGCTAGAAGAAATAAGATGCCACGGGCAAGAAGGAATAGACGTGAATCAGTAGAGGAAACCATTGAGAAGTGGAGAAAGTACAACCATGTAAGTGAAGAAGATGGCCCCCAAAGGGTTTCCAAGGTTCCTGCAAAAGGTTCTAAAAAAGGGTGTATGAGAGGGAAAGGAGGGCCTGACAACTCCGGGTGCAAGTATAGAGGTGTAAGGCAAAGGATATGGGGGAAGTGGGTGGCGGAAATCCGACAACCCATCAACGGTGGTGGTCCTTTAGCGGGTAAAGGGAACAACAGGCTTTGGCTTGGAACGTTCTCTACTGCCATTGATGCAGCTCTTGCTTATGATGCAGCAGCAAAGGCTATGTATGGTCCCTATGCTCGCCTCAATTTCCCGGATGAGCATTCCAAGGAATCGGTAGATATCTCCGGCAACAAAGTGTCTGCTTCATCCACCAATGAGATATGCTCAATGGAGTCTACTTCAACATCGGATTTCGACGATGAAGGAGCTACAAAGGAATCAAGTACTACTTATAAATCCCCTGCAGTAGAACCTGTTGAAGAATCAAAGTTATTCCTACAGGGTGTTTCGACAGAGAAACACGATTGTTCTCAAGTTACTATGGAGGAGGAAGCTGAGTATATAGCAGAGGACTTCGAATTTGAAACAACAGCCAGAGCCAGAGGAACAGGTTGCAGTTCAAGTAAAGAGAGTGGAATTGAAGTTGAGGCAGTAAAGCATAGAAATGATTACTTGCACAATGAACTCGATGATGAATACCAGTTAAGGATCAATTGTATGAATTCCAATTCTAGATATAATTGCCAGGATAATGAAGACCATGATGCCAGCATTTCGATTTCGGAGCCTTGCAAGGATGTTAAAGTTGAGATGCCATTGGGATTTAAGCCTTCAAATGTAATGAAAACAGAAGTGGAGGTTGAAACTGTGGGATTTAATGACTTTTATAACTATAATAACAGTTTGGATAATCTTTATGATGAGCCACCAGATTTGAGCTGCCAGCCACAACTTAATACTCCATCTTCTTCCACGAGCTACATTCAAAGAAGTGGGAATGGCTTAGCCTTCAACCAAGATGATGAGAGTACAGGCTTTGATTTAGATTGCAGTATGGAGTTTTTGAGGCCCGAGGTTGATTTGGACTTCCTAGAAGCCATGAAATTCACTGATTTATGGTTTACTGAGAGTGGATTTTAGGAGTTTTATGTGCTGCCTTACACTTTTGTTATTAGTTTGCAATGCCAATGCATCTAAATACATATAATAGCAATTCAGTACTCTTGTCTTAACAACTTCTCCTTGTATTCGAATCTATCTGCTATGTTGCCATCATTAAAAGCTTGAAACTTATATGATCAGCAAAACTGAGGGAAAATGACGGTAAGTTCCATTGTCTAAGAGCAAAACATTAACCCACAGTTCAATCACATTGAATTCTTCAAATGGTACTAGTTGGGATGCAAAGTCATATCATATCTACAAGTACTCTTGAATTAGCTACACCTCCTCGAATTCGAATCTACCTACTATGCTACATATAAGCAAATCCTAGACATGGCTCATGGCTGCCATCTACAATACTGATACTCCAGATCAGATCGTCCATGCTTATGGCATACCAAGTTAAGTTCGTTGAGTGCTGCAAGTAGAATCATTTAAAATATTATACTTTGAATAATAACTTGAAGTCGGACTTATTAGAATCCGACTATAAATAATAATCGAATTAAAAGAATAAAAATATTATTCAAAGTCAATCACTATTTAAAATTCGATTCTAATAAGTCTTGTCTTCAAAATTACCATTCAAAATATAATATTTTACTATTTTCCGAAATAATTTTTTTAACATTATTTTTAAGAAATTGCCAAAGATATAGAGCCATTTTTGTTCGAAAAGAATGAGCATGGAAATTATGAAAGCTACAACTACTACTAGTAATGGCGGTGGAAATATTGAATTAAAAATTGCAGAGAACTTGGAGCTCTCATCTCATCTAATGCCACTCAGGATGATGCAGCAACAGGCGAGAGGAATGGGTGGGGGTGAACGCAGTCAAAAGCAGAAAACAGGAATTAGTAAACACCCAGATACTGAGAAAAGAGCATCCCTCCGTTCATCCCACTTGCACAACAACTGGCAAAGAGCCTGCACGTCCCATTCAAATCAAACATCTCCTCAACAGACACTTCTTTTTAATACAAAATCAAACAAACAATTAGCAACTTGCACAACTTGAATCATCAAACTCAAGTTGTGGAAGAAGAAAGAGAAGCAGATGGTGGATGGAAGTCATTTCACGTTTCTGGGTATTACTAGTTTAATGAAACATCATGCAGTACATCAACAAGCAAGGTCTAGGTTGTACTTGTTTGTAGTATAAACACTTTTTTACAGCTTCCTGGTTAGATTCTCGGCGATCTGAGCCAATGACTGCAGGTTGCATCGAACAATGGTGTCGACGAACACACAGGTGTCGTCTTTAGTGTTCCCCGGTGGCACGTCCACCACGTATGATTCCACGACCACGGTCCCGTTCCCTGTGGTTGAAGAGTGGAGGGTGGTCACCGACCTGTAGTTAGCCAGTCTATGGTCTCCACCCACGACGCTGAAGCTTAGAATGTGACGCTCGTCGTCGAGGATCTCGAGACGCTCCGTGCTCCTTGCTGCGGGGAGTCCCGAGATGATGTTGACTTCACGAACGGTACCGACTTCACCGTCCCCGACGATGACATGACAGCTCTTGACGAAGTGCTTGTAAGCCTGGGGATTATCAAAGCGGCGGACAACGGACCAGACGGCGGAGACTGGGGCAGCGATCTGCTGTACAACAGCGGAGCAGCACTGGTTGGGACCGAGGAGGTGAGTGTGATAGAGTGCAACGGTGTCGGGAACGGGCATAGTGCAGGCTAAAGGATACCGCTTTTGGCCAAGCATGAAGGACCTATCATCAGATGAAGGTATTGCTGCGGCGGCGGAGTTGCCGTTGATCCTGTGGAGCAATAGGGATGATTTCGGAGGATTCGCCGGCATTCTTGTGTTGCTCTTTCTCTGTTTTAAAGTGGAGCAAATAAGAATAACAAAGAAGAAAGAAGAAACAAAGAGACTGTATATATATTGGAGAAATGGCGGAGGTGTTGGGTTAGCCGCTTTTCAGCCGGGGAGAGGTTTTTACGGCGGAGATGAGAGAGGGAGGCTGGTTATGAGATTTGTATTTTTCTATTCTTCTGTACTAAATAGTAAAATATCAGGACAAATTACAAACCTTTTCCGTCATTTAGAATATAATTTCTAATCAATTAAATTATGACACATAATATTTTTTTATATTATATTTATATATAAGTATTGTTCAAATTATATAATTTAATATTTTTAATTTAAATAAAAAAATATTACTAAGATTTCTTCCGTTATCTTTCTCTTTGTTTTTTAAAATTTTTTAATTAATTATATATATTTAAGATTTAGAGTTTAGAGTTTATGGTTTAGGATTAGGGGTTTAGGGTTTATGTGTTTTAGAATTTAATGTTTAGGTTTAAGTTTTATATAGTTTATGTAGTTTAGGATTTAGTGTTTAAGTTTAATGTTTAGGGTTAGGGTTAGTGTTAGAGTTTAGGGTTAGGGTTTAGGGTTAGGGTTAAGGGTTAGAGTTACGGTTAGGGATCAAGGGTTAGAAAAAATTAATTAAAAAAATAATAATAAAAAGGAAGATAACATAAAAAATCTTTGATAATATTTTTTTTAAATCAAAAAAATTAAAATAGATGATTTAGATGATATTTATAATATAAAAAAAATATATTATGTATTTTAATTTAATTGGTTGGATCATATCTTAATTGGTAGAAAGGTTAGATGAAATAATTTCTCAAATACCGGAGGGTTTGATTTGATCTATAAATAAAGTTCACGCGGAAAACGAGATCTAATTAATAAGCTATGCCTACTTGTTGCTGCTCTATTTACCAAATTCTCCTTATGTTGTAATGCGCTGAGATTACCAATCAACCCCTATATTTTTCTTTTACTCTTCAAATAAATAGCTTTTTAATTTTCTTTGGTCAAAGGGAATTTTTTTTTTCATTAAACAGAAATTATAATTTTTTTATATAGAATTCGAATCTATATAAAATAAGATACGATAAATATCATTAATCATTAGACCAATCAATAAATCTCAATAACTTTTTTAATGCCACTGGTATTCTGTCCATTTAAAAAAATAAATCATTATCAATTACATATAAATATAAATTATTGTTTGATTATCGACCTGAAATTATTCATAACTTTCGTTCTTATATCAATTAAAGATTAAATATTTATCGTAACGATCATTCATATTTTTTATGATTTCTAATTCTTTTCATGACAAATAAATCATCGATCGATAGAATGATCGTAGATTGATGAGATAATTATTTTTTAAAAAAAATAAAATTTATACAATTTAAAATTTTTTATTAGTTTTATTAAATATTATTTTTATCTTTTTAAAAGTTTATAAATTTATCTCTTGACGTAAAATTTTACGTCCGTCCTGAAATTTACCCATTTGTATCCTCATTTAATCCTCACTAACCACTTCATGACCTTTTCTCTTTTCCACTTGCTCTTCTTTTTATCTTTTCGATCAAATTATTTTTCTTTATCGATTCTTAAATTAAAAATCTAAAAAATATTAGTGGATTATTTATATAATTTTTTTAATAAACTAAAATAAGGAATATTAAGCTATATTATTGAGTCCTTTAACAGGTTAAGGTCATTTTTATCGGAGTTTTATCAAATTGTAGTAATCTAATAAGTCAAAATGTAATTTAAATTATTGTTATATCATAAGTTTTAAATATTAGTGACCAAATGTAATAACGTTTAAAAGTTCGGTGACTATTTTTATAATTTATCTTTTAATACAAATTAAAACAATAAGGCAATAAATTAAGTTATGAGTTTGACTTTATAATTTTTCCAATTGGAATGTCTGAAAGTGCAGCGGAAGAGTTGAGGTTGGAGGAAACTTCTATCTCTCTCTAAATACTATTCCTTAGATTCGAAGCTTTCTCTTCCATCTCTTTCGACGCCGAGATACAGGGAAGAGAATCAGAGGAAGGGATAAATTTAGGGTTAATCGGGATTGGAGATTCAACAGCAGAAATGGATCAGATATTGAACAAGGTGGGATCCTATTGGCTGGGACAGAAGGCAAACAAGGAGATCAGTTCCGTCGGCGACGACCTTAACGTATGATTTCCCTTTGTTTCTCTTCAATTTTCGATTTGATTCTCATCTGCTATGGAATTTTCTGAAATCGTTAGTTCGCCTAGGGTTGATTTAGGAATTGATTCAGATTTGAGCTATGCGGATTTCTTTTATTATTTCATGTAACTGTTAATTTGATCTCAAAATTAAGACTGTTCAAGGTAATTAGCAAAGACTGTTTATCTTCCATTGTTACTGATAATTAGCAAAGACTGTTTATCCTCCATTGTTACTGGAAACTTTAGCCCACGAATGACCGGAACTCTTTTTCCCCTGTCTGTGTTTTGCATCCAGTTGCGTGCTAAATTTCTTATCTTTACATAGTATTTAAGAGATCTCTTAGAAATTTGGGAGACGTGCAGTCTTTTGTAGTGTTTAAAATTCATCAGTAGAGATAGAAAGGTGTTATACCGATGAATAGCCTCGAGTTTTTATATCTATCTATTCTCATTAGCATTCTTCAGGCTAACAGCATCTTTCCCTCTCTTTTGATCAGTCATTGTCCACAAGTATTGAAGGAGGAGCCAAATGGTTGGTCAATAAAATCAAAGGTTTGTCATTCCCTTACAGAATCGTTTTTTCTGTTTTCTTTGTGCCGATGTTCATGCAGTTCGTTGCTTATGCTATTCAAAGGTAATGTACATAATGGCTAAAAGTGTTAGAAAACTATGCTAACTATTACTCTGAAGGAATCGGTTTTGGAATACCAAGTGGCCACCTAAATTGTGATAATACTTGATGTAGAGAATACCAATAGAAAACTTCTAGTGTTTGCCATGGCCAACTCTAATTGCTATATGTATCAATACAATGAACATATTGGTCCTTAAAATATGTTTAACAACACTACCTACCATGCAAACATTTCCATGAAGCTTTTCTTTTGTCTTTGGGTTGGGGTATTAATGGTATTAACTTAGGGTATAAGGACTTGTTCTTGACTCTTTATTGGTACTGATATTTGGCTTTTTTACAGGAAAAATGCAGAAGCCTTTGCCTGAGCTGTTAAAAGAGTATAACCTGCCAATAGGAATCTTCCCTCGTGATGCCACAAACTATGAATTCATTGAAGAGACTGGGAAGCTCACTGTTTTTATCCCAGCAATATGTGAAGTGGGATATAAGGACTCATCCGTTCTGCGCTTCTTCACCACTGTGACTGGGTATCTGGAGAAAGGGAAACTGGCTGATATAGAGGGAATGAAGACAAAAGTGATTGTATGGGTTAAAGTAACCAGCATCACATGCGAAGGATCAAAGCTCTATGTCTCAGCCGGAATGAAGAAAAGCAGGAGTAGGGAGGCGTACGAGGTTTCGAGGGATGGGGTAAGTGTAGATAAGTTTTAAAGTGGTCAGAATGTCTGTGTGACCATATCTATTTCCTTTCTCATAGCTTATGATCCTTCACACTTTTAATAAGAGTTTTAGTATTCAAGTGCCAAGACTGGTTGTCTTTATGGTTGTTATTGTGGTAAGGGTTTCTTATGTTGGCAATGCCATGAACCTTGTGTATTAAGATCATATAAATGGTATGGAAGGTGCTTTAGAGTATCCGCCGGCAGTCCATTTTTAATAGCCTGTTGTGTTATAAAGCCATAACTCTACTTGTGTATAGGTGTAATTGTAAACCGAGTTAAGACTCGGTTGGCACAGCTTATGTTAAATTAGCACTTAGAGTGGACAAAATTGGATTGAGGGTGGAACATATCCTTTTTATTTAGGGTAACAACACAAATGATTATTCATAAGTCGATATGGGTATGGTATTTTCAATTTTAACAAATATATCACGTAACTATTAAAATGGTTTTAATATAATCGTTAAAAATTAATGGAAGAGTGATGTGAAAGTTAAAATTAAAATAAAGTAAAAAAACAAATTATAATAAAAAAAATATTTAACAAATATTAAACCCTAAACTTTAAATATTAAGCTCTAAATTCATTTAACAATTTTAAATTATAATAAAAATTTATTTAACAATTTTAAATTATAATTAAAATTCAAATGATAATTTTTTTAATAAACCTTAAATCTCAACCCAAACACTAAATCATAGATCATAAAGTCCAAATCTCAAACCCTAAAACATAAGGGCTTAAGGTTTAATATCAAGGGTTTGAGGTTTAATATTTAAGGTTTGAAGTTTATTATTTAGAGTTCAATATTCAATGTTTGAGGTTTAATATTCAAGGTTTGAGGTTTAATATTTAGAGTTTAATATTCAAGGTTTGAGGTTTAATATTTAGAGTTCAATATTCAATGTTTGAGGTTTAATATTCAAGGTTTGAGGTTTAATATTTAGAGTTTAATATTCAAGGTTTGAGGTTTAATATTTAGAGTTCAATATTTAAGGTTTGATGTCTAATATTCAGGGTTTGACATTTAATATTTAAAATTTAAGGTATGAAATTTAATATTTAATATTTAGGATTTGAGGTTTAAGATTTACTAAATAAATTTTTATTATATGTTAAAAAATTTAAATAAATTTAAAGTTTAAGATTTAAGTTTAAAGATTTTAATATTTAAAAATTAAGGTTTGATAAATAGAATTACAGATATATGAAAAATTACTTTAAAAAAATCATACAATTAATAATAGTGGACTACTTCGAATATTATTTCATAACAAAAATTTCATTAAATACCAAGTGATAGGGAAAAACTACTACTCAGCAAGGGCGTTGAACCCAGCTTTGGTTGTTTCAATGAAAATAACGCAAAAACAAGAGAAAGTGGAGATGCGGGGTATCGATCCCCGTACCTCTCGCATGCTAAGCGAGCGCTCTACCATCTGAGCTACATCCCCTGTTGTTTTCATTATCCACAATTAGATATATGTACGTAAAATTAAAAATTCATCAGTATGACAAAGCCAAAACCCCTCTTGTAGGTTCTTTTGATTCAATGCACTGTAACGGCAGAATCTTCTCGTCGATCGAAGGAGGAGAAGGAAATTTATGGTTATGGTAAACGCAACCCAAATAGCATAACTTTCCAGGTAGTTCTATCTTCTCGTCGTCATCGCCACCATAATCGAAGTTTATATTGCAATGAAGATGGACAGTTTCAATGCAGAAATGGCAAACAAAACCAAGTCTCTTGTTTTCTTAATCTATGTCGACTTCAACAGCTTTAGACTTTGATGGCACGGAAGCTTCTCAACAACCGATTTCAATAATGGCAGAGGCATTGCCAGGCTAAAGGAGTGTACTTAAGTCAGGTTCAACAATCCATAACCACATAGTTTATAAGAATATATCAAGTACATCATATATCACAAAGAGTGAAGCTCACAGGGGCACTGATAAAAATCATAATACGATAAAGAATCGGGCAAATATTAACTAACATAATGTTGTCCTGGTTCAGATTTGTCAAAAATGACACATTTGAGGTACAATCAAGCTTCTCAGTCCAGTGTTGAATGTCTCCCATTTTGTTGTCTATGACAGAACTTTGCAGTGTTGCTAAGAACATCTGGAATTTATTGTCTTCAATCTGTCCAGTGTCTCATGGAAGTTTTGGACACGAAGCACCTGGTCAAGGGAGCAATGAGTACAGACAACAGCATGCAGCAGAATAGGTGGTGACAGTAAGGCATCACAGGGTATTCCGAATGAGAAGATGCAGGAACTGGTGACGGAGTTTGTCCGTTTACTCGGCAATTTCATTGAAATATCAAACTATAAAGGTCCTAGTGTCGAGTAGTCATCGAGTGGCATTGAGTACAGAAGGATTCAGGTTCAACAAATTCGCAGAATCTGATTATTCATCCCAAATAGCTCAAAGCTCTAAATGTATCATATGGATCATGTACAAGAAACAATTCCTAAATTTTTATAGCAAATGATGCAACGTGCCAAGATTGTCCACAAACCAAATATAGTTAAACACAATGCCTACGATACGAACCTCGGCTTTCCGCTGTAACTTAGCTTCTCCTTCAGCCTCAATCCCATCCAATTTCAGTAGCTCTCTCATGAGTAACTCTGCCGATACATCGAATTCCTCATCGGAAACCTTTGTCCCACTGTTCACAGCCACTTCTAATGCAGTCACCTATCCAAATAAACCTAATATAGTAAGTCCCAAAGGAGTACAGAATCAGAATTCCCTGTCCATGCTTACAAACTCACTCTTTCAGAAAGCTTGTCAACTGTTTTCCTGACTCCATCAACTGCTACAAAAGCCCTTGAAATTTCTTCCCTTTCTCTCACAGATTCAACCGGATTTTCTTTGCTGGCTGTCGTCTCCCCAGCTCTGCCAAAAACCCTTTGTTTATCAGGTCGTAAACCAGTTTTTCCAGCAATTTCATCCTTCATTTCTCCTGCAGTCACCCAATAAAGACACCAACACATCAACTGCAAGCAACACAGGTAACTAATGCTCACCAATTTCCCAGAAAGAAGAAACAAAGGATGATGACAAGATTCCAGTTACGAACATGACAATTGAAACTAAAAGCTTAGAAGAAAGGAATTTTGATGATAATACCAGAAGCAGTCTTGGTAGTGGAAGCTCCTGTACCCATATGGAAGGAATACAACAAACCCTCTATGGCTCTATGCTGTTTGTTCTTTATGCACAATAATTGCTCCGATGAACTCCCACAGTAAGATTAACCCGTGCATGCATGAAGCCAATAATTACACAACAAAGCGTCAGTTTGAGGCTGTCTAGGAAATTAGAAGGTACAATGAAATTACTCAAATAGATTCGACCAGACTTTGACCAAGACTTCCAACATATTCGTTTGGTTTGGTATAGTTTTTTATATCATATTTTTCAAAAAAGGAATTATAAATTATATAATTATTCGTTTCGACCGACAGTAATTCTGGAATTGCAGATTTGAAAGATATTATGTTAGAAGCTTTCAAAGAACACAAATTAGTTTTTTCTTCTCCTACTCTTACTATGGAATATTGGGGTTTGATTTAATTTTTTATGTTTTTATTTGATTTGACTTTGCTTTGAGAGTATATATAGATAATTTTTTGAACGAATAAAATAATTTTAATTTATCCAAAAAAATATAAAAAATATAAATAGGGCACAGGTAAAGAAAACTCATATAGTATAAAATTTTACTTGTAAAAGTATTTGAGGTATCAAAAAAATTTAAACCTTTAAAAAATTAATTAAAATTATTTTTAATTGATAATTTTATAATATTTTATAAAATTATTTATTAATAAATTAAATATTAATAATTATTTAAAAATCATTAACTACAATTTGAAATTATTTGTCTCATATCTAGGGGTACAAAAAAATCTGGCTGATTTGACTTGAATCATAATTTTATAAATTTAACATGAAAATTTTCAAATAAAATTTATATATAAAATAAAAACTCAAATAATTCATATTTTTTAATAATTAATTGATCATTTTTCAAGTCAAGTCTAACAATTCTTTCAGATATATTCTGTATATCATATATGAAAATATGAAGAAATATATATATTGTATATAAATATAAAAAGTTATTTGAATTGAAATCAATATATATTATATATTATAAATACTTATAATTAAATATATATAAAAACTCGATAAAATACTGAATCTTAATTATATCACCCTCTCAATAATTTAACAATTTATTGATTACGATAACAGGACTGGATATATACTAGAATGGTAACAGGACTGGGTAGGTTTTTAACAGCTGAACTCGGATAAAAAATTAAAACATTTATCTTAATTTCGATCCGATTTTAAAATATTTTTGACCTGAGTCAACTTAATAAAAAATATCTTTACCAAAAAAAATAAATTATCTAAACCCTAAACCCTACGTGAATGACATATCACATGCAACCCACTGTCGTTTTGTCAGTCTATGATGCATGTGTCATCGTATTGGGACACATTCGATTCATAGGACACAGGATTTCCCAATGTTTCATATGAACCACGTAAATCTTTTAAGGAAGAAAGATCTATAAGATATTTCGATAGGCAGGTTAAGCGGCCATATGTACTGGTGGGCGAAAGACAAATAGAAATGAAAACAAGACAAATATCAGTAAGATATCTGCAGATATTGAAATGGCTAAAGCATGAAGCATCCCATCCTGAAGGCAGAGCCAGGAGTTTACTGAGGATTTGGGGGTCGGCTGTTGGCAGCAGAGACCCTAGAGCCCCATTCCAGCAGCTCTTTGCTAGTATCATCCTTGTGAACTATCACCTCGATGAAGCATAAGCAGTCCTTCTTGGCTCCTGTTGCAGTTTCGATTGCTTCGATGAGCTCTTCCTCGCAAAATACCTAGAACAATAACAGATTTTTCGTATTATATCAGGGAATTTCTCCGATAGGAGATTGATTTGATTCGTGCGAGCAAGTTTGGACTTTGGCTAACCTTGGATGTCCAGCACTTGCCTTCACCATTATGAATTGCATCAACAAAGGCAGTGTAGTTCCAGTTCTTGATCACATTGTATGGTCCATCATGAATCTCAACTTCAATGGTGTAGCCGCCATTGTTGATGAGGAAGATAATGGTCTTCTGTCCGCATCGCAGCATTGTGGACACATCTTGTGCGGTCACCTATCGAATATTATAAACATGTGAGTTTGGTTGTTCTATATGTCTTCTCCCACGCAAAAATATCTCTACTACTCGCAAAAACATGGCAGTATGTACCTGGAAACTACCATCACCGATGCAAGCAATGACACGTTTCTCCGGTACGGCCTGTGCATATCCAAGAGTGGCACCAACTGACCACCCAATTGATCCATACTGCATTTGGAATTCATACCTGCGAAGAACATCGAATTCAATATCAGATTAAAATTCAACAAAATCATATTTTCGGCTTTTTGTTCGTATTCTAAGTTGAGGACTAAACTACTAACACTCACCCACACCCTGTAGGTAACTTCAGCTTCTGGCAATTAAACCAGGAATCTCCGGTTTCAGCAATGACGGCAGATTCACCGGAAAGCATCTTCTGTATATGTTGAAACAGAACATTGACCCTCAGAGGCTCTTTAGGTGCCGATTTCAGAGGATGTCCCTCAGGGACAAAAATCCTATGGTAATTCTCATAAGCAGTATTATTGTGTTGGAGCCTCTTAGCAAGCTCTCTAAGGAAATCTTTCATCAAAACACACCCAAATGCAGGCCCATTACCGATCACTACTCGTTCCGGCTGCACAATAATTGCCTTCTCTTTCTTAAGAAGCAGAGAGTACCCAACAGAGCTGTAATCGTTGTAAATAGGTCCGGCGAATAAGTAAGCATCGGCAGATTCAACGATCTCAGCACAAAAGGAGGTACTCACAGCACCCCAATATGTCCCAATGAAATGAGGATGTTGCTCGGGGACAAGCCCTTTAGCAGATGGCATCACGGCCACGGCATAACCACTAGCATCTGCCAACTCAACAAAAGCCTCGCATGCCTTTGCAACACGCAGCTTCGGTCCACCTACTATAACCGGTTTCACCGCCTTGTTCAAGAACTCTGCAGCCGCCTCCACCGCCGCCTCTAATCCCATCTTATTACTTAATCTACACCCATTACAGAAAACAAAATTAATCAACGCGAAAACTAATCACTAAACAATCTTGAACTTGGAAAGAGGGGAAACATTACTTTGGAGCAAGTGAAAACGGAACAGGATCGATGCTAAAAGTGGGGTGAGGAATCGCAGGCAAATTACAGCCGATGCTGATATAAACAGGCTTGCTTTCTTTCAAAGCGGTTGAAATAGCTGTGTCGATCAATTCATGAGCATCTTCCAAGTTATTCACCACAGCCTAGAAAAAAGAGGAAACCCCATATTTAGGATTGAACTAAAACTACAAAATAATGAAGAAGAAAGAACAGTTTACCTGAAAGCAAGTAACCGTCTGGAAACATCTAAGCTCTTGAGTAAAATCAGGCAAGCCAATAGTATGGTGAAGAATCCGGTTAGTTCCATAGTCATTTGAGTTGGGTCCGCCGACGATGCAAATAAGCGGGAGATTCTCACTATAAGCACCGGCGATAGCGTTCAAGACGCTAAGCCCTCCAACGGTAAACGTCACAACGCAAGCTCCAACGCCACGTGATCTAGCGTAACCGTCAGCGGCGTACCCAGCGTTGAGTTCGTTACAGCAGCCAATTAAGTTAAGCCCTGGCTCAGCTATCAAATGATCAAGCAAAGTCAAGTTGAAATCCCCAGGAACAGAGAAAACGTCGTTCACTCCGACCTGAACAAGCCGCCTAGCTAAGTGACGACCCAGAGTAGCTTCAGCGCCGTTGACGACGGTGGGTGAAACGGAACCTTGGATGGTGCAAACTTTGCCATTTGGTGGACATCCAACGTCGTTGGAGCTAGGCTTGCAAGTGTCAAGCGATCCAATCTTAGTATCCATTTTTCAAAGAACCTTAGAAAAATAAACAAAAAGTTTGAAGCTTTGTTTTCCGAAGTAAATTGGGAAAATGTTTGTTTGGTGAGTGGGAAAATGGTGGCGGTGGAATTTATAAGGAAAGAGAGAACGAGAGTGGAAAGTAACACGAATACTGGGGGCGGTTTTTCTAACTAGACCGGCCGGAATTAGGTTTCGGTTTCCTATGGATCGGTTTCCATCTGTACGAATATTTTAATTATTTATGGAAGGGATGTTTTGTTTTATGGGAAGATACAGTTCATAAATGGACAAGAATAACGTGAAATCACGCGCCTATTTACTTTATACAAAATTAAAAAAAATAACAATAATTAGTTGATATAATAAAATAAAATATTAAATATTTAATTTTTTAAATAATATTAAAAATCTAATATAAATTAATCAATTAATATTTTTATATAAAATAATAATATATTTTTTTTAGTAGATCCAGTAATTCAATAAAAGCGTCGTATGTGTTAAGCCTGTGAGTTGTAACCCTGGTTTTTGAAGGCTTTACCGCTGGTTTCTTTAGAATTTTCTCATTATTTGCGGAAAAATTATTAGATAAATTTAATTTATTATATTATCTTATAATAATAATAAATAAATATATTATTTTATTTTAAGTTTTAAACAATTTTTATTTTTATATAAAGAGAATAATTTACCTTAAAAAATAATATAAAAAATTATCAAATAAAATTATAGATAATATAATAAATCAATTTCGTCTAATAATTTTTTGCGTTTTTTACGTGCTTCATGCTTTATCGATGTCACGGTCCCTTTCCTTTGAATTTAAGGTCTATAGCATGAACCATCTAGCTTCATCGGTTGAAAGAACAATTGTTGTTCCTGGATGTTACGGGTTCGAACACCAATATTATTAATACAATGATTGAACGATTAATGTTCAATAATAAAAAATATATACTCTAAAATAGATACTACTGTAATCACCGTAGTTAAATAAAAATAATAATTTAAGGTATATAATTACCCATTTTGAGTTGAAAAAGCAAAACCATCTTTTTCATTTTGATGATCCCACGTGGTTTTGGAAAAACATAAAGGCGGAACATAAATAGAATACGTGGGGACACATCCCTCAAATTTGAAATATTGTAATTTAATTAATTTTTTAAAAATAATTCAGTTCTTATAATATTAAATTTTAAAAATTTTAATATTTTTAATTAAATATTATTTACATTTTTAAAAAGTTTATATTAAGCATCTTGAGATTTTGAAAATTTTAATTAGAGACCTATTTTTAATAAAAAAAATTGCAAATCGAACCCTTTAAACTTTTAATTTATTTATAATTTAAGTTGACCCCTTAAATTTTATTACGAAATTCTGTCATTAAATATATTTTTTAAAAATTATTATATGACCCCGATTCATCACGTTATCTATAATTTTATTCAATGTGATCAAGTATCAACTGCTAAAATAACTCGTATCATCATTTTTTTTCATGTCATATACTTTTCAAAGTGAATCTTCACTTGTAAAAATTGTTTTTTAAAATAAATTAATAGTAAATACGAGTGAAAATCACTTTAAAAAATATATGACACAAAAAAATGATGATACGGATGATTTTTAATGGTTTATCGTATAAATAATGTGGTAGGACGTACCTTATAAAAAACAAAGATTTAAATTTTAAAATAAAATAAAATTTTATTATTAAATAATATCATAAATAACATAATAAGACAGATCTGTATAATATTTTTTTTTTCATATTTTTCTCTATTTGTCTCCAATGAAAATATTCGGTCTTAGATTCATAACGTAAACAACACGACCGTGTAAAGTCAAGATCTATGGATTCAATTTATTACAATAATTTAAATAAATTAATAGATATCCATCTTACCTTAATTATATATTCCGCCGTCATAAATAAACATGCTAAGTATATTTTACAAAAAAAAATATTTATAATTTTAATTTCGATATTATAGATAAAAATAAATTAAAATAAAAAGGTTGTCTTTATATCTAATTCTATTATTTTAATTTAAATGATCGAGGATAAGTTATTATTATATGGTACAAAATTATGGGGGGGGGGGGGGAAACATTAGTAATATCAATATAAATAAGGGTAAATTATATCTAAGGTTATTTAATTATATATTTTTATAATAAATAAATTATTTTCTTTTCGGAGTTATAAACCAGTTATTTAATTAATATATTTTTATAAATGTATCGATGATCGTTAAATATTAAATAGAATAGTGATATAGTTTAGTATAAGAATAGTTTTAGTTGTTAGAAATTATATTAATTTATTTTAAATTTAAAATAATTTAATAAATTTAATTATATATATATAAATTAAATATTTTTTTTATTCTTCTCCCATAAATGTAATATTTTTTTATGGTATAATAATAATAATAATTTAACCGTAAATTATTATTTTATGTTAAAAATAAAATTATTCAACTACTGCTTTGAATGATGGGTTGATTTAGTTTTATAATATCGTAAAGGAAAGAGATTAAATTTATGAAACTTTAAAACATGACAAATTAAATTTATTAAATTATTTTATATTAAAAAAATGATAAATGTATAAATTTTATAGACTAAAACGTTATTGCATATTGTATCATATCATATTAAACATTTATTTTAATTTTAACGATAAAGTGATATTTTATAATAATATGCTAAATAAATAACATGTTTATTATAATACTTATAATAAAGTGATCTTAGCTGTAATTACCATGTTATTAACATGGCGGTTGAAGAAGCATTGTATAACTTGTCATAATCTAGTTTTGTATGTATTTTTTTTTTCAATTTAATCTTCAAACTCTATTTCCTTCTCAATTTGACCCTTCCCATACTTTTCTAACAACATCAAAACGAACGGACCAAAACTATTTTTGTAGGGGGAAATCTTAAAAGTGTTAAATTGAGTATCAATTCAGGCTTCAACACTTAAATTACGGTAAAATTCATCTGCCTCTTTTTTATGTCTCTTTTAAAATTTTTTAAAAAAATTTAATTTTAAACCGTAGCCCTTATTTTTATATTTTAAACCCTAAACTCTACATCCTAAAAAATATACCCTACTTCTAATTCCCTAAACCTTAACCATAACTCTTAACCTTAAATCCTAAACCTTAAATTCTAAATCTTTAATTTAAAACGAAGATATAAAAAAAACATAAGAAAGAAGTAGATGATTTCCACGTCTTAAATTAACTTTGTAGAACGGTAATCACGGGAAATAAGGATTCATTTCAAAAGAAATGAAAAAAATGAGACCCATGTTTTTGATGATTTCAGAGCCCACAGAATAGGGTATGGCGGGCGGCGGGCGGAAAACGCGGCCAAGTCTAGGAGGCGAAATCTGTCGCAAAGAGAAGCAGGAGCACATGCGGTGTTTGTTTGGAATGCGAGCGTAAATATTTATCAAGTTGAGCGGCTCGGGGCTCGTAAATAATTTATGGTTCTCTTTTTCCGCACCGTCAAATATTACTGTCAGGGTAACAAGAACAATTGTAAAAAGATAAATTACTGCCAAATATTTATGGTTCTCTTCTCTGAAAGTTGAAGGTTAGGGTTCTTGCATTATTCCAGTGCTTTCACTATCAAGAAAAAAAAAATTCAAAATGGTTCCTTTAAAAACAATAGTCTTTGATTCTCTACCTAGTGCATCTGGTGATGTAGGTTTTTACAATCTTAAAAGGATCTGAATAAAATTCTTAACATGCATGATTCCAGTGTGGCTAAACCTTCTTGTTCATTTCATTAATGATAAATGAATGTAAATGAATACGAACATCGAATATTTTTATTATATCATATCAACCAACCATGTATGATTCCAATTTCCAACATCATTAATTGAAAGATATTTCTCAAACCCCCAAAAAACAAAATTTAAGACCAACTGCAATAGTAGTGCATCTTTCCTTCAAAATCCATAGGTACCAATATAATAAGAGGATGTCGTTCGAGTAAACCCGATTCAATTAGGAATAGGATCAATCTCTCATGTACCAACATGCAATTTAACTCATAACCAACACGATACAAAGTGTCGAACAAAGTACCAAAATTGAAAGTTTAAACGGGAAAAGCAGGGGGAGTGCAAGTAGACGAACCAAGAGTGTGTTCTGTTTTTCCTTAAGATGCAGCAGCATCACTTGTTGATGCGTCCATGGGTTCTGCACCAGCTTGATCACCCTCACCCTTCTTACCTGAAGCAACACCTTGTGTTTAATACATAATAATCCTCGAAAAAATATATAGCTTCTAACCTATCGAAATGTTTTATCTGACGAATGAACATGTTACACCATACCTTTCTTCTTCTTCCCGCCACCTTTCTTCTTTGTCTTCGTTCCAAGAGCCAACCATGCCTTGATTTCAGGATCATCTATTGTCTTGGTTGGCTGCAGCTCCTGCAGCGAATGGGATGTGATCCGATCTGATCCATTAGGCATTAGCAACACCGTGAATTTTATATGAGCAACAAAATCACCTGCAGAATTAGAGTCAATATAGTGTAAGCATGTAGTGTTGACATGATAGCATTCCATCTCCCATCATTATTAAACTACACTTCAGACATCATTTCTTACCAGGCTTCTCATGAAGAACAGGATACGGCTGCAAGAGATCATGGTTCACACATTCAACTAACCCTAGACGAGCTCGTTTCTCTTCCAAAGCCCTGTACAGAGGAAATCCACATGAACTGTTAAACACCAGAAATAACCAACTCATTCATAATAAATACATTTAACAATAACGGACCTAGCAGTGAATGGAAGAATGGGAAATTTCTGCGTTATTTCACTGAAAATAAATCTAGAGGTCTTCATCTTTAAATGATAATTCTTATCAACTGCTCTCTTATAAATAGTTGTCTGCTTCTCATCCAAAAGCTTGGGCTGCAATTTTTAGCAAATGGAAATTTTTAGGAAAAGATAAATAGAGAGAAGCAAAGGAACAGCAACTAGATTAAACAACAAGAGACAATTACCTTGCCTTCACCAGTTGAAGCAACAATATCTACTGCATAAACTTCATTCTCCTCAAACTCTGCATCATCAACTCTGGTATCTGGATTGGAGACGCTTAATATGACTTTGTTTCCATCTATCACAAACTGCTTCAGTTGATGGCTAAGAACACCTTCAACAATTTTGCAGTCATAAGCCGCAGCTACCTTCTGAATTGCATCTGATACATCTTTATTCTGCCATTAAAACAATAATAAAAGACATTGAGTTCAACAGAGAATATCAATTAGAGAAGTATACAAGGTACAAACAATATAAATTACAAAGGGAACTAGTAAGTAGTAACGCATTCATCAGAAGACCAGTCCACACCAGGTTGTTCAAAACGAGGAATATTGAAAACAATCCCCTACCAGAGCAACTCAGACAAAAAAAGCCTCACGTGGATGCGGATCCATAGCTTTTGAAAATTATTCATCACATAGGGAAAATAGGATATGAGGAAATTCTGAGAGTCCAAACTATGTTCGATGATTTTATGTATGCAAAAGAAACCATTGAACTACTGTTACTCATCTGCCTACTGCAGCAGAAAGGTAAACCAAGTGTATAGGGTGACTGAATGAGACACAAAGGAAATGATCACACATGATTCTCTATCAGTGTAACTATGACTAAAATATGCTACATTGGAACTAAATCCATAGCACAAGATTATCTTCATCACGTAGAGATCATGTTTACACTTTACACACAGAAGATCAAAAAAAGAGTTACCAATCCCAGCCACAACCAGCAAAGCAACCAATTTGCAGACAAAGTAAATCTTTGAAACAATGAGAAATGTAGTATAGTACTTACTTGATAGTATTCCTCAACAATTCAATAAAAACAGCCATGAGGGTTGTACCCACTTTGCTTTAGTGATAAAGAAAATGTTAGCCAAGTAGGGAAGTGGCATAAACCAATAAAAGATAGAGATGTACCAGCCTAAGGCAGCCTAACAGAAACATGGTATTGGCAACAGGGAAAGGGGGAGATCGAAAAAAAAAAGCATTATAGCTAAAGAATAACAAAGACTGTCACAGCATGAAATGCAGAACAATCACCTTCTTCCCAGGCCTGACTAGCCTCAAGGCAACTTCAGCAGCAGTATTTGCAGCAGCAACAACATCAGCCTTCTTGCCAGTGACTGGCCCTTCCTGAACAACATGGGTGTGCGCAACTACAGCAATAAACCCATCAATGTGGCAACCCATATCACTGCATAAACGGGAAAAAAACATTAAATCCCAATAAAATATTCAAAAACGTCAAATTAAGAATAAAGAAAATAGTATACGAAGCTTACATCTTCACAATATCACCCTCTTGCAGCTCGGAGGTGTCACTCGCAAGTGGAGAGAAGTGACAAACAGTGTTGTTCACAGAAAGACAAGTAGGGAAGGCAACACCCCTCTCAATCTTCCTCTTAGCATTCTTATACATATTGCTTGTTTGACTTCACATCCCATAAAGAAACAAACAAACAAACAACAACAAACCACAAAATCACTAATTTCCTCATCAATTGTAAAACATATAAAAACACTACATACTAAACACTCACTCTCCGATAAACGCATCACCCTTCTCGCAAATATCAACAATCTTAGCATTCGGTTTGCATTCTTTTACAACCAACTGCAAAGCCTCTGCAAATTTGCAAACACTATCGAACATAAAAACACAAAATAAAAAGGGCCAAAAAACATAATAAAACAAAAGTGATCCCAATAAGCCAAAAGAAGTGAGAAACTAAAAAAGAGATTAACTGTTAACGATCTCAGCAGCGTTCTTGTATTTAGTAACAACTTCAGGGGAGGTGAGATCCAATTCCTTCTCCTCTCGCTCCTCGTCCGACATCATTTTCGAAGCTTATAAACGAAAAATCTGTTGAATTCCTGGAAAAAGGAAAAAAGAAAATCAATATTCGAAAATCAGGTCTGATGATCGAGAGCCACAAAAGGGAGATTGAGAGAGAAGAAAGCAGCTCACTGGTTGAAATTGGCGGCAGCGAGTGAAGGAGCTAGGGTTTTGGAGAGGCGAGTGCAAAATGTAGGCAAAAATGAGAGCTGGGAAGGGGAGCTAGGGTTGCGGTGCTTAGTTCTTACCGTAACGGCACCGTTTCCTTATATAGGATTTTCGGTTGTACAAATTACAAATTTTACAAGCACCGCTGGATTTGCAGGGTTTTCTGTATGTTTTGTGGTAAAGATAATGGGAAAATTTCATATATAGTCCTCCTAATTATTTGATTCAATCATTTTGACCCCTCTATTGGGTTTTTTCTAATAAGTGATCTAATGTAACGTTATCATGAGGTTAAATGTTAAAACATTACAAAGATTATAAAAGTTAATGCAATTGCTTTACGTTTTATTTTTATTTTTTTTTATTTTTTAAATATTTTTAAAAATAAAAAATAAAAATAAAATTATTTTTTAAAATTTTAATTTATTTACTCATATTTATTATTATATTTCTTAACTATATTTTATAAAATCGGATTTTTCACCTGCTCGTCTTTCTTCCCAGATTTTCTTCTCCTGCTCCCCGAAATACCCCAACCCTTTCCTCATATTCACCTTTTACCCCTTCCCTCTCTTTCTCTTTCCCCTCCATTTCTCTAAGACCTCACCCATCCGTAAAATCTCGCTCTTTGATAGTCGCTTCTGCTGTCAAGAGCCTCTCCGAGATCGAACCCGTCCCCGTCCCGGCCACTCCCGAGGAATTCGCCGCTAAATTCCCTTCCGGTTCTGGAGTCTACGCTGTTCTTGATCAGAACGACGAGCTTCAATTCATCGGCATCTCGTTTAACATTGCTGGCATCCTTTTTACTCATAAGAAATCAGTGACTGACCTTTGCTGCTCCGTTAAGGTACATTTTATAAACATTCTTCCTCTTTACTATATTCATTTTTTGGGACTGGGTGTTGATTGTTGTGTGTGGAAATAGGAAGTAATGCGTTAATCTGTGCAAGATATTTAAGTAATACAATCCAGACTTTTAAGATCTGGGTTGATGGATAGATGTTTGAACCAATGCCATGCTTCCTTGTTTGGTTTCTGGAGCAGTTTAACCCAAGTAAATGTGCAGCTGATTTGAATTTTGACTTTGCATGGATTTGCATAAACATATACATATACATATTTAGCTCACTTATTTACAAAATTCTGATTGTTTTATTTAACAGTTCAGTTGCCTATAGTTCTTTTCTAATTGTAATTAGTTGGCTCTAGTTGTTTCAAAACGGTTACGATGGAAAAATTATTAGATGAATCTTATTCACCCTGTTATCTGTAGTCTCAACTAACCAGATTGGTCTATCTCATTTTTTTTTCAAGGTGATTCACTTTTTTCCTACATGTAATTAAAGAATTGATAGTTCTTATGTAGTTATTTTGAGATGACGAATCAAATTACTTGAACAATTGAACTATGGTTTACATGGTGAACATGATTCATCTAATAATTTCTCATTCTAATCGTTTTGTGTTCGTCAATGTGCTGGAATTTGATTGGTTAGTGTCCAGACATATCAAGGTGAGTGGTCTTATTTCAGAGTTGTATTCATCATGGAAACTGAGTTGAAAATTTAATGCTACACCACCAACATGGGTGGATTATATGTAAAACTTGTGTCAAGATTATGGACCATCCTTGAGGTTGGAATAGCGCCTGCCAGGCTAGTTGAGTTGAAATGCACCAAATTGGCTTTGCCATGGATGTATGAACCTAGTCAATCAGGCTTTGTTAATACACTTTGTTGAGATGTCATGTTATGGTAAAACTGCATGTGTTTATACTTCATATTGTTAGTACTGAAGAGAATCAAAGCCAATTATGTAGGTTGGCGTGGTCAATGAACCTGATAGAACTGCTCTAACTCAAGCTTGGAAATCATGGATGGAAGAGCATATACAAGCCACAGGACAAGTCCCACCAAGCTATGAAACAGGAAACACCACTTGTGTCCGGCAGCCTCCGAAAAAGAAGGCGGATCTCCAACTTACTTCCAGTCATCATGTCCAGTTGACGGTTCCACTCATCGATAAGTTGGTGAAACACAACAAGGTAGTGGCATTCATTAAAGGGTCAAGAAGTGCCCCGATGTGCGGATTCTCGCAGAGAGTAGTCGCCATTCTCGAGTGTCAATGTGCTGGATGAAGAGCATAACACTAAAGCAATATAGTAATTGGCCGCCACTCCCCCAAATTTTTGTGAACGGAGAACTGGCCGGAGGGTGTGATATATTGACCTCGATGTTCGAAAAGGGTGAGCTTGCTGGTTTGCTCAAATAGTAATGGGGTTTCGGTTTTCTCATCTGGATGGATGGTTTAGGTGAAACCTTTTTTATTGTTTGTCAAAGAGCTATAAGTCCTTGATCAAAAAGCTCTAAGACAAGCCAAAAACAAGACACCTTCGAACTTAACAAAAAATTTACGTATTAAAAACGTAAATAATTCTATCGATCATTTTAAAATATGTGATTAAATCTGTATTGAAAATATAAAAAAAATATTTCAATAATTATTTTTATAATTAAATCTATTTTTCACGTTATTAAATTTAAATTTAAGTTTTAAAGTTTTTAATACATTCTCTATATTATTATACCAAAATCTTATAGAATTGTATTATTAACCAATGAAAGTGTTTTTATTACTATTACAAATGAAGAATTAAATATACATCAAATGTAAAATCTTATACTAAAATGGATAGGGGTGGTCCAAAAGTTTACCAACTCATAAACGTACATTATCACCCCATAAAACATAATAAATATTAAAATAATTCCAACACATTTTCCTGGATTTATAGGTAGAAATCATTTACTTTTTTTTTCATGTTTTTTTTATGTCATGTTTCAAATCAGAGGTTTAGAGTTTAGAGTTTAAAGTTAGGGATTATAGTTATGATTTAGAAAATTAGGGGCAGATATATATTTTTAGGGTGTATGTTTAAGAAATTAAGGGTAGGTATATTTTTTAAGGTGTATGATTTAGGATTTAAGATATAAAAATAAGGGTAAAAGTTAAAATTGAATTTTTTTAAAATATAGTGGGGGCACACGTAATAAAAACGATAGTATATAATTTTAAAAAATTAAATTTAAAAATTAAATTTTAAGTATATATAATAATTATTTAAAATTTAAAACATAAAAATATATTTTTAAGTAAAAATAAAAAAGTGATCCAATAAAAAAAGTTGTGGGATCTTATTGCCTCGGGATCGGTATTGAAATAATTTCGATTTGTTCAGCATCTTGCTTTCTCCCTTATATATCGTTTTTGACCCTTGATGTGATTGTACCTAATTGCTCACAGAGACATGCTTTTTTGCTTTCTGTAACAGATTAATTAGAATTAATTTGAATTAATCCGTTAATTCAAATATTAAGTGATTATGTCGAAGAAATATGTGAATTAAAAAAATCATTTGAAAAGCACGAATCCTTTAGTTCGAATGGTTAACGGAACGGTTATTGTTTTTAAAGGTTACGGGTTTGAGTACCAGTAATATCAGCAGAATAATTGAACAATCCATGTTAAATGGTGGAGATTATATTCTAAAACAGATACTACTGTAATCAACATTAACTTGTTCAAAAAAAATTATTTGAAAAGTTATAACCTATGAGAATGTTCATTAAGGCCGAAAATGTCTCTTTCTTCGTATCTTTTTTTATGTCTTTATTTAAAATTAAAGAGTTTAAAGTTTAAGGTTATAAATTGTGGTTAAGAGTTAAGAAATTAGAAGTATGATATATTTTTTAGGGTTTAAGGTTAGGGGTTGTGGTTAGGGTATAATGTATAGTGTATTTTTAGGATTTAGGATTTAAGGTTCAAAGTTAGAGGGATTTTTTTGAGGTAAAAGCAAATTATTATTTAGCTATATATGGCATCATCCAACAACAACTGTTCGATACAAGATGAAACATCAAAGAAAAAATAAAAATGATTAACAAAAGAAAAAACCCAGTGAGCTAGCTCATGAGCTACTCTATTCGCTACACGATTCACATGAGAAATGATAAAATTCAAATTTGAATGAAGCAAAGAAAATGCATCCTTAAGGTACGATGCAGCCAACGATCTGTTCAAAGATTGGGCTTTAAGTTTGTTGATGATGGAGATTGAATCACCTTCAATAAATACTCGACTCTAACAATTTTCTACTGTCATCTGTAAACCAACAGCAAAAGCACAAGCTTCTGTTGATTCAGCTGAGTGAGCTCCTTGAAGCTTATATGCCAAGCCATTCACCATTAAACCAGAACTATTTCTTGCAATGACGCCAATAGTTGCTTGTCCGTATGTTTCTACAAAAATAACATTAACATTGATTTTAATCACAAGACCATCGAGAAGCTCTACTGCAATGAACTACAGGAGAGGTGATTTCATTTGCCTGCAAAAAATCTGTTACAAGGAGCTTAGAATTATCAACAACCATTCTTGCAGTAAGCAAGGTGCCATTATGCAGCCAATGATTTCTCCTATTCCAAATATTTCATAACAAAATAATGAAGGAAGTAAATTGGTCATTGACAAGTGAGCAAAGGACAGATTCAAACCAATCTCTACAATTCAGAAAGTGACCTTGTGGCAGGATGGAACAAAGACCACTAAGATCATAAATGTCCTGTATCAATTCACAATCATGAAGACAATGGAAAAGGGTTTCTTCCTCTTTCAAACAAAGTTGACATAAACCTAAACTAATTCCAGTTGTTGTTAATTTTTGTGCCGTAAGTAGAGCTTCATGTCCAAACCTCCACCCGAAAATCTTAATCTTTGGGAGGGTAGGGAGTTTAACAATTGATTTTCAAATAAGAGAGAAATCTCTTGCAACATTATTCTGGTCAAGTAACCATTTATGTGCTGACCTAGTAATATATCTCTTAGATGAATGATATCCTCAAACTATTAAGTCTTTTTGTTCTCCATCAATAGGACATTTTAATATAGATGCATCATCCTCATTGGTAAACACTTGCCGTACTCTATTTTCTTCCCATTCATTACAACCTGGTTTCATGAACTCCTTACATTTAATCGGATCGAGAGCTGTCATATAATAGCCATGTATACGTATAGAAATATCAAAGATAGAGGTTTTTACTAGGGTGTAGGAAACTAGGGTTAGGGTATGGAGTCCAAAGTTTAAGATTTTAGGGTTAAAAAACATGGAATTAGGTTGTTATTAGGGTGTAAGGAATTAGGGTTAAGGTGTATTTTTAGGATGTAAGATTTAGGGTTAAGAAACATGGAAACAGGCATGATAAAATGATAAAAAAAATTTACTAGATTAATACTAATACTAATAATTAATTGAATTAAAATCACAGTTTTAACTTAGGAAAGCATACCTGGTTTATATATATTATCGTTATTAATTCGAGTTGTATTTGAAAAACTAAAAAAACAGTATTCATAATTATATGCACCCAAGGGACCACCCTGATCAATCTTTACTCGAGGAGCCTCAAGAAGAGTAATTATTCTTCGCTATAAAAATTTATTTTTTATTTTTAAATATTTATGTTTCGGCCCTTTAATTTTATACCTCAACTTCGTTACAGTTGTCGAAACAACACAACTAGCTGAGACAATGAAGAAAAACAAAACAAAGAAGCTGTTCTGCAATAACTGTGAAAAAATAAAATGATATCAAGAATATATATAGTTAGGATCAACTTATATCACGTAAAACTTAAAAAGGATTTTACACTAATTTTAGACCGTTAAATGATGACAATAAACGATTTAGATTTTTTTTTCAAATGATAATTTTGATATTTTTTATTATTAATCTCATTCATATATTTTACTCATTCAATGGTCATCAATTAGTGTAAAATTATTTTTACATAGTGTAACTTGATCTCATCTTATATATATAGGGATATAGTCAAGTTTCATAGTATAAAATTCTTTAAGTTTATGTTTTTAAGATCGTTGTATGAGTGAAATAGATAACTCAAATTAACAGTCGATTATAGAAAAGTTATAATCTAAGAAAAATAAAGAATTAATTTGAGACATCCGTATCAGTCATCTAATGATTAAAAATGTATAAAATTTAAAGAATTATATATATATATATATATCATTATTACTACCACGTGGGTTTGCAATAGGAATTGTGATTTACTATACCTGCAAAGAATGTTGTCGACAAATAGGCCATAACTCATGCATGAGTCCCTTAACTAATGAAAACTAGAGTCAGCAAAGACATTAATTGCTTGGATCACTTGGCAGACAAATATGTGTTGCCATCACATGAAGACTCATGGCTTGCTTTCACACTTTTTTTTTTCATATATCGTAAAATATTTTAATTCTGCGATACGTACCGTCGTATAATTAACAAAAATTCTATAATTTCTTTTCCTCCGTCGTATTCGAATTCGAGTAACATAAAATCGAAAACGCATGCATGAACATCAATCTTTGATGGATCACATTCGAATTCGAGTAACATAAAAATCGAAATCGCATGCATGAACATCAGTCTTTGACAGATCTTCTAATACAAGAAAGTGAAAGATCAGATCAGCCTAAGAAAGATGTATAATATATGGCACATGGCATTCTTGTTCCTAGCTACTTAATTCCCATGATGTTTCTTTTTTTCATGTCGGAAGATGCTAGCCTAGCCTAGCCTAGGAAGATATTAACATATCTAACCCTACAAATCAACCCCACATACACGATCTCTACCACTCACACAAAAAATATTTCACACATTGAAAGTGAAATCCTATGTTAATTATTGTACAAAGATCCTTAAATTTTTATTCTCTTGTATTTTCTTAGGTTTTCGATTTTAATCCCATTAAAGATATTCTTTTTTTTTCTAGAGTTTCTATTTTCCCTCCTAAATAGTATTAGAATTAAAATTTATCGGTATCGTTAATTTTTAAATCATGAGATATTAAATGAAATCAAGTGAAAGAGTTCATTTGATTTAGAAATTACATGGTTAATGCATTTATGTATGTTTAATGTTTCTATTTAATAGAGAATTGGGTTTGTGGTTAATGTTTAGAGATTAGTGTTTAAAGTGTGGGGTTTAATTATTTAGGGTTTATGGTAATGATTTCGAAATTAGGGTTAGGTTTTTAGTGTTTCAATATACATAAGGCACTGAAAATGAGTAGAAATCCCATGCCTCTTAATCGTACATCCTTTCATGCCTCCTATTAAAAAATCTTAAAAAAATAAATTTTAAATTCTAACCATAATTTTCTACGTCCTAAACTTTAAAAATACACCCTACCTCTAATTTCCTAAACCCTAACCGCGACCTCTAACCTTAAACCCTAAACCCATTAATTTAAAACAGAGGCACCAAAAGAGATACAATTAGGAGGCAGACGATTTGCACCCACCGAAAAAAAAGATAGCAAAGCTGAAAGATAAACTTAGGTTCACATCACATAGCACATACCAGCAAATAAGAAATAATTCAGATTCAATTATTTCTCATAGTGACAAATATGAACAAGGAAAGCACGCACTGCAAGCCACCCAACTCCATCAACCTAGTACTTACAGTGAGACAAATACATCAGTTAGATAATGACTTAATAACAAGTATGAACATAAATAGAACTTAGGTTCATGTATAGTCAGCATTTGTATATATGTGTGTAGTTTACTAGACAAGTAATGATTTAGCAAATAAGCAAAACCAGCATCTCTGGTTAGAAATGGAGTAACCTAAGCTTAAAAAAACATGTTACATAGCTGCTAGGCTCGTTTCACCTTAACTGCTAATCGACATACTTTGCCTGTTCTAGTTTTGCATGGAGGGTAATCATTTTTGAGAGGATGACTCAATCCTAGTTTACCCTATAAGGCTATAACCTTCTGATATGGGAAAATCATGAACATGTTTTCCTGTAATAAAACCAAAACCCCAAATCCCTCTTGCTGTAATAGAAGAATGGACAAGATTATGCCAAGCCCTTGGAGCTTTTAGCTTTGTATCCATGGTGATTTCATTGTCACCCTCTTATAATGATCATAACATGAAGGTAATGAAGAAGAAAAAGATTGAACATAACTATTTCTGATATATAGAACGAGAGGTCTAGGACAAACCTCTCAAATACAGCTTCATCTTCTGCAAAAAATCATTGAACAGATTAAAGATTACATGTTGTCTTCTCTTCTGAGCTTGTTTAACAGTGCTGTAATAAGGGCATCTCGTTTTTCAGCCCTAGCTTCTTCTCTTATTCTTCTTTGTTCTTCCCTTTCGTACCATCTGCTCTCCATTATTAACCTCTCGTTCTCCAAAGCTTCCATCTTCTGCCTCCATTCCATCTCCTTCAATCTTCTCTCGTTTTCCCTCGCCTCGAACGTTTCCCTCCATTGCATTTCCATCTCCATTTGTTGCCTCATGAAATCCTCTAGAATCTCCTTTATAGTGTTGTTCCCGCTTGTATTTCCACCTATACCACTGGCTTTCCCTTGCTTTTTCTTCCTAACGCTACTCTTTTCTAACTCTTTCTCCTCCGTAATATCTTCTTCCTCGTCCGAATATAGCTGCACCGCCGCCTTCCGTTTCGACCCAGCTCCTCCTTCGCCTTCCGATAACAGCATACTTTGCATCCTTGCCGAGAATATCACTTGCATCTCATTGTAAAACGGGAACTGTTGCCGCATAGCTTCTTCTTCCATCGTTTCACATCCCTGGATGTTGTGATGGTGATAATAAAATAGGGTTTTCAGTTTTCAGACTAAACGAAACAGAGAAATAAACATTTCCCAGTACGGACTACAAGAAGGTTAGCCTAACTTACCTTGTACCTAGTGAAGAGGTTTTTCCACTTGGACTTGCACTGTTCTGAGCTCCGATTATAACTCTTTTCCCTCATCCTGTTGGAGATAACATCCCAGAGCAGCTTGTTCCTCTTGGTCTCCATGAAACTCCTATCCAGCTCTGCTCTGATCATGAGGAACTCCTTCGTTTCTTGCATACTCCATTGAGGGAACCTATCTGCATCGACGCTAATACTGCTGGTAGGTTGTTGCTGATGATAATGATACTGCTGAAGATGATGATGGTGATGGTGTGGGTGTCCTTCCATTACAAGTAATCACACGCAAAGAATTGTTGTTTAATTTTCATCCACCAAAACGATTGTTGAATCTGATATGTTTGAAAGAAAGAAAGATGGAAAGAGAAAGAGAGGAAGGATTTATCTGGAGCTTGTGTGAACAACAAGTGTGAACCCTGAGGAAAGAAAAATCCTGAAAAACCTAGACAAAAGGAAAGGTAAAGGAGGGTTAGATTTGCTCTGAGCTTAGGTGTCAAAGTCCAGAAAATGAAATGAAGGAAATGCTTTTCTTCTTCCTGCTGTCTCCTCGATCTCTATCTCTCTACGCGTAATGGTTCTCTTCTTTATTTGTATTTTAAAAATATTATATTGGGGAGGGTTTGTTCCCATTTGCTTTCACGCAGCGTCACGCTGACTGACCATAAAGTCCCGGAGGTTAAAATTTTATTCGATTCGAAAAAATTAAATTATTTAATTTTAAGATAAAAGAATTATATTTATTTTGATTTAATTTAGAAAATTTGAATTAATATGTGTATTGCTCCGCGTTAAGTATATTACGGGAGGGGTTCTTGTCCTTCTAAATTTTTTTGGTATAATTGCACTTAAGGTTCCTTTTAATATTAATAATAGTAAAATAAGTTTTTTGTTTCTCCTAATTTTTAGATTTAAAAACTTTATAGGTTTTTGTCCCTCTTGATGTTTAATCTTAACTTCATCCCTGAATATATGTATATAGGATTATATATGTGTGTGTCGCAACGTATATGCATATAGAAATATATACGAAGAAATACATGTGTACAATTAAATTTATATAAAAATTTAAAAATTTGACTCAAATTTTTTAAACTCTTTTTATTAAAAAATAAATAAAATTTTAATCTTAAAATAAGACTTATAAACTCGAATAACTCAAAAAAATATTCAACTTGACTTAATTCAACATTTGATCTTGAAATTTTAAAATAGTTTTAACTAAATTCTTTCTTAAAATCTTTAACGGTTCTCATTGAATATTGAGTGTTATTTTCTTGAAAAATATAGTTAAATCCTTTTTTTTATGAAAAATTATATTAAATATTTTAATTAAAAAATAACTTAAGCTTCTGAAATTTTAAATAATTTCTCTTAAATTAGCTTCTCTAGAACCGCTCCTAAAAATAACATGTCAACTTCGTAGTCCATTCAGAGGTAGATCCTCTTTAATAATTTTAATTTAACTCTTTAATTTTTTTTAAAAAAATTATAATATTTTAAAATTTATAAATATTTTTAATTATCCTCTAATAGTTTGATAAGTCTAAATATTTTTAAAAAAGTAATTTTCTATACTTTTATGATGATTTTAAATTAAATCTTTTAAAAAAAATTTAAAATTAATATAAATTATTAAATAAAACTTCTCAAAATGGTCAAGATCAGGATTTTAAAAAGTGTTTTCGATCGTGTTGTACTTATCGTAGTTGTAGGCATAACATTTATTACTACGGTCGTTGTAAGAGTCGTGGTTATAATTTTTTTTAACTCGTACAACTTATTATAAGAGTTTTTAAAATAACGGTACAATAACATATATAAATAACAAACCGTTATCGATTATCATTGATATAAGTTTAAATCTTATTATTATTTTTACTAATAACGATTTCGTACAATAATATTATCACTAAATAACGGATATTTTTTAAATTCATGATAATATCAACTGTCGGGTCCATTGATTTTCTTTTCCGAGACTGTACGTGGTAACGCTTTTTACATAATTTTGCATGGATTTCACTAAATCTAAATGTACTAATAAAGGGTAAAAAACAAATCAAAAGGTTGCAATTTTGGGGTTTTTTCCTATTGAACCGTTCGTATGATTAAAATATTGTTTTCGTTTTTTGAACGATGATCAGCATAGACGCGTTATTCAGTCATGTCCCACGTGTAGACGCCTACCACAGTCGTACACGTGGCATCCATGCAGATGCTTTATAATACTAGGGTGAAAAAAGAAGGGGACCCACTTGGTCTATTGTTCACACCTATAAAGCCTAGGACCCACAGCTAGACACCCCTAGTACACATTCCTTTTACTTTTATTTTTTCCCTTTAATAATATAAATAAAAATAGTATTTTTTATTAAAATCGATATAATTTTAATTTAGTTATTTGAGAATGTTTAAGTACATATTCTCTCTGTCTCATAAATATTATTTTTTATTGATTTTTTTGGGTTAAATTTTTTTAATTTTAATTTTTAATTATTTAAAATTTATTATTGATAAAAATATAAAAAAATATATTTTAAAAATTTCTAATTGAGTAGATTTTAAATATATAATTTATAAAATTTAATTATTTAAAATATTTAATATAATTATAGTTAAAGTTTTAAAAATTTGACTTTCAAAACGTCAATAAGGGACATTATTTTGGGGACGGAGGGAGTATTATTTTTTAATTTTTAAGTAAAATGGAGTTCAGATAATTTAGGATTTTTTTTTTGAGACGGGATTAGAAGGTTAAAATTATTTTTTTAATATTTTATATAAATTAAATAAAAATTTACGTAATTATATAAAATTTTATTAATTTAATAAGAATTTATACGAAGCTTACTTTAGGTAAAAAAATATATATAATTACATAAATTCTTACAATTTAAATAAGAATCTGCGTAAAATATAAGCTTTTGTGTAATTATACAAACTTTTATATATCGATAAAATTTTATATAAATTCAACTCATTTTAACCTTATCATAACCATACCTCAATTTCGAATTTTTCAAATAATTTACATATTATATTAAAAAAATATAAAATATAAAATATTATTAATAAAAATTAAATATAATGACAAAATATATTATTTTTAAAAAAAAAAATTCAATCCAAGAGGCTATGAACATGCAAAAACACATTCCCAAAGACCTCTCTATTCTTGTCCTACATTTTACAACCGTTCTAGAATGGTAATCCAAATACAACCCAATATAATTTATATTCGATTTATTTAAAATATAAAATTCAATTCAATTTAAACTCGAATAACACGATTTGAAAACTTTAATAATTGAAGATTCAAAATTTTATTTTGATTTTTTTATCAAATCAAAATTTTCTAGTCCCTAAACTTAAAGATTATTAGGTGAACCATGTTCACCACGTCATCCATGGTCCAAACAATCATGACCGTTTATCTTTAAATAATTACTTAATAATTGTTCACCCACTAATTACATGTAGAAAAGAGACGATGATTCACCTTGAAAAAAATTAAGATGAACGACAGTGACGGATCCATGGTTTGAATAGGGTGAGCCCGTGCCCACCCTAAACTTTTCAAAATTCACACATTTGCCCTTAATTTTCTTAACTTTTATGAATTAGTCCTTAAGTTTTTTATAATATTTAAGTTTTGTAATCGTCCTGAGATTTCGAAATTTTATTTGTATCCGTCCTTAAATTAATTTCTGAATCCGCCACTAATAAAAAATATTGATTAATTGAGATCATAAATAACGTGATAAACATATTCGCCTAATAATTTTCCTAAACCTGGATTCTAAAACAAGGGATACCCTTTGACTCTATACCTGGTAAGGCAACTCTTCAAAATTTGCCATCTCAAGTCCAAATTTGGTACATATAAAATAGGGTTCGTTCAACGAGCATTATGGCCCCAATGCATATCGTACACGTCTGGTTTTTTTAGGGTTTGCCAATCTGTATAAACAATACAGGAAAATAAATGGTCAAATCACATTGTCCTATGTCTTTTGTCCTTGATCTGAATTATAAATTTCTTATGTGCTGTCAAAATAATGGGACAAAAGATGATGAGATGTCTGAATCCACTATGGAAGAAGACGATTTAGATAACATGAAATTTAAAGCGAACACTAAACCCAGGATATTTTTTTGACAGGAGTGGAAAAACATGCAAAATATACCATCTTTTTCATGCAAATCATGTTGGATGCGATTTTTTTAATAATTTAAAGGTGATTATAAAATTGAATAGATACTCGATACCCGATAAAATAAGTTTTTGATAATCGAAAAAACAAAAATATTTTATAAAATTTATTATCAAGCAATGCAAGACATGATATACGCACAACAATGCTCAAAACAGGGTAATAATATGATATGCCACCATTGTCAAGGCTAGTAATAATCCACATTTAATTGCAGATTAAGAATTCATATCGCTATGCACGAGTCATTTATCTTCAGTGATTAAAGAAACGCTTGCTTCAAATCTTTATTTTTTACATTCTGATCGGTCGACCTGAAGAACCTTGTAATAATCAATGCCCATTCTTCAAACTTCTCCTCTTCAATCTTCTTCGGCTGCTGCTAAGCTACCGATTTCTTCTCTTCCTTTTGGTTTTCGTATCTCCTTTGTCACCAAACACACGAGGCCATTGCTCCGATCGGGACAGCCGAATCCGGTTAACCGCCTTAGGCCCATTATCAAATTATTGTTGGCTTAACTTTTCGATTTTATGGCCCAACATGACATGGGTGAATGCTAATTATCTATTCTTTTAGAGTTCATTGTCTGAAACATAGATAATTAAACAAATATAAATGAATGGATTAATAAATACTTAAAGATGATGATATTATTCGATTTTGATCCGATCTTATGTTTTGATTCGATCCGATTGTGTTTTTTTAATTTCGAGGATCAGGACAAACGGGATGAGGCTTTAATATTATGAAGTCATGGCGGGAGGGATCCGGGTATATGCTTGAAATTACTCGTCCTGTCTTAATATATTTTTATTTATTTTTATATATTTTATTATTTTATAAAAATATCACTATAAATAAACATTGTTATGGGTTTTAAGCTATTTTTTTGGTTTGTTATTATTATAAAATTTTGTTAGAAATTGTTATAGTTTTAATATATTCGATTTAACATGTGAGTAATTTAAAATTTTATTTTATTTTTATATAGGTTTAAAGTTACTTGAAAAATATAATTTATAGTCGTGATGGAGGATTGATGAATCTAACATTTATTATCAATGAAGAATTTTTTAATTTTTTTGGATCAAGTCATGGTTAGATTTTAGGGATGATGTATTGGGTAAAGTCTAATTAAATAAATATTTTAATTCGAGACGGGATGAAATCAGGTTTAGTGTTTAATATATCAATGCGAGTTTGGGTAGACAAAAACTCGTCCCGCCCTGTTGTCATTCCTATAAATACTTACGAATGGACGTGTTTTTTTGTTTGTGTTTGTTCATTTACTTAAATAAATAATTTTTTTCATGTTCATTCATTTAATAAAAAACGAACTCCTCGATAAGTATTTCATGAATGGTTCATTAAACATTTGATTCGTTTACGGTTCTAGATTATAGAGTTTAATCGAATGAAAAGGGACTTAATTGAATTGTTTGGATTAATTGAGGATGTTTAGTGATAATAAATTTTCAATTTGTTTAATCAGATCCTGTTTATCAAACCAACAACAATGCTTAATGTTTGGTTTCACTGGAGACAGCCTGGTTCGATACTTGTAACGGACCTATAACTGATTTTACATTAAACCCCATTCCATCTCTCCTATTTGTCCCGCCATTAAAAAAATTTGTCAGGGTTAAAACGTCGTTTCCTTCCAACTCGTGAAAAAGGAATTCCCCTACTCACCGGACTCAACCTCCTCCTTTCCCTTTTCAAAACAAAACCACTCTCAGAACAAAGCTTTAGATCCGATCTGCAGAAAGTGGCAAAAATTTGAATTTTTGAAGGGTTAAAATTGTAACGCTGATAGCTTAGGATCGATGGGCGATTTCAATCTCGCTCTGGTGATCGTCGCTGTAGTCGTGTGTGTGCTAGTGTTGTTGTTCAATGTCTACCTGCTCATCAATTACCAGCACCCGGACGATGCTAATCAAGCGTATTTCCCTAAATTCGTCGTTGTTTTTGGTCTCTCCATCGCTGCCATTTCCATACTCATGTTACAGGCCGATGTAGCCAACCGGCAGGCGTGTAGGCACGCGATATACAATGGTGCGTGTAGTCTCACTTTGCCCATGAAAGAGTTGTGGCTCGCAGTTTATATCGTCGATGCTGTGCTGGTTTTTTTCGTTATCCCCTTCTCTATGTTCTACTACGAAGGAGACCAGGACAAGTATGTGTTTGTAGGGGTTTGGTTGTTAGGATCCATTGATTCATTTCTCTCTCTCTCTCTAACTCTCGTTTAATTTGGTTTATCCATTGGGGTTTGGTTGCAGGAGTGTTGGGAAACGGATAAAGAGCGCGTTGATATGGGTTGTGACAACGGCAATCGTTTGTGCTCTCTTGCTTGGAATTCTATATGGTTGGTTTTCTTTTTGTCCCCTTTTTTTATCAATTTTAATTGTGTTTTTTTCTCTTTAATCAGTATTTCGTTTTACATGCCATGGAAATATTGAGCATTTGAGCTGAATGTTAATTTAGGAATAGGAGCAATATTGATTGCTGGACTGTTCTGTTAATGTTCCGAAAACAAGTTTTGATTAAAGGTGCTGCTTTTACAATTAGAAGGTTTTAGCCAAAAAGGAAAAAAAAAAGGTTTTACATAGACAGGCCTGGTTGAACTAAGCAAATTGTCTTTTGCATTTGTTGATTGTGATTGTGTTACTTAACAGTTTTTTTAGCAGGCGTACCACTGATTTTATCCCTTTTATGGTATATCAGGACTAGCTGGAAAGGTGGATTTTACTGTTAGGCACTTGTCTTCTGCCACTACTAATTTCCCAAGTAATTGGGATTTCACTAGTGCTCAGCCATGTATTGGTGGCAGTGGAGCGCGTGCGGTCAGTAATTAATTTTCCTATTGAAGATTCAGTGTTAACCGTTCTTTATACTTGTAGAATAATGCGTTTTCCCCCTTGATCCGTGTCTTTTAACTCATCATTTTACCATTTGTTTACTTATTCTTTTTGGTTACAGTGCTCTGCATATACTGCAAATGCTTCATCAGAGAAAACATGGACCATGCGTACTACCTTTCCCGAATATGTTGTTGCTCTTGCCACAATTGTTGGATCAGTTCTTTTCTCGGTATCGAGTTTCGTGCTAATTTCAATACTATATTTGTATTAGAATTTGGTTAGGAGCTCTAGTCAATGTTGGCTTTCTTTTGGTAGAGTATATTGATTACATCTCGAAATTTCTTGGCAGATATTTGGTGGTGTAGGAATTGCTTCTTTGCCTCTTGGGCTTATCGCTGCATTTTTACGCCGTCCAAAGGCTGTTATCACTCGCTCACAATATATTAAGGTTTCCCTCTTTTTAGTTTTTATGATGTTGCCATATCAAACCATGCAATAGAGTTGGAAAATAGTATGGATACTTGCAGATTAAGTTGTTATAGCTCATGGCCATAGTTTTAATCAATATGTAGGAAGCAACTGAACTTGGTAAAAGGGCAAGAGAAGTGAAGAAAGCAGCTGATTCCCTTCGTCAGGAAGAAAAAAGTGGCTCTAAGGGTAGAAAGTGGCGTAAAAATGTGAAGGCTGTGGAAAAGGTTTGTTGTGACATCCTAAACAGACATTGGCCTCTGAATTCTATTTTGTTCAATTTTCTGTGCAATAATTACTTTGTCCAAACTATCTATAGTCAAAAAATTATAGGCCCTTCTAATTCTAATGTAACTTACCTTTTTGGGTAGAAATATCAAATTATACATAATTGGCTTCTGCTCTAATCTTTATGATTTCAACGCTTAAGTATATTTCAATCATTGTATTAGTTTGTGGCAGTTTCTTTAGCAGGTGCTTGCTTGCTTGGTAAGAGTTGAAGTTGATATACTGAGTGTTAGGGGGTATGAGTGATAAAAGTAGTTGTCACTTGATTTTTCACATATATCCTATTGTTCATTACTCATGTCTGTTTACATTTTTTTATTAACTCTGCAGGAATTGCTTCAGCTAGAAGAAGATGTAAAACTTTTGGAAGAGGTGTACCCTCAAGGAGAAAAGGTATCTAATATGTTAATTTAGTCACAGGTCTAGACGTGAAATAATTCTTGCTTTAACCTATGGTTAATTAGAGAGGTAAATTCATCCTTGACTGAACCCCTCCAAGAATAACTTTTATGATAGAATAATTGCTTATTTTCTTTTATTCCATATTAGCAGCCTTTTACAGGCCTTTAGAAACAAAAGAAAGAGTCCTAATGGACATAAAATAAAGATCCCTAACATATAGGATCTTTACTAGCAAAACTGAAATTATAAAGGAAACAAAAACAAAAATCTAATGTAATGGAGGAAAAACAACTCTAATTTGCTGCCCTCTCTATATTTATTGCCTTCCTTCTTTGATATTGCTTTCCAGTAAAAGCATCCACATCACCCCTTGTTATGACATTTCAGGCAGAAACTTCCTGGGCCTTGACTGTTCTTGGATACTTGGCAAAACTTGTTTTGGGAATCCTAGGGTGAGTGCTTACATCATGCATTTTGTGTTCTTAATTAGCTATGGAGTTTGTATATTTTGCATCACACTGTTTAGAAGACGGTGCTTCATGTAAATAAGTTTAAGAAAAAGGCTTTAACAACAGGTAATTTCAAAGTGTGAGTCCCATATAGGCACCAAAGAGAAATATTGCTGCTATCCTTAGTAATATGCCTTTGTTCGGCTGTTTGTTAGGTTGATTGTTTCGGTGGCTTGGATTGCTCATATTGTCATATACCTTCTGATTGATCCACCACTTTCTCCCTTCCTGAATGAGGTTTTCATAAAGCTGGACGATATATGGGGTACTTCCTATACCAGTTTTAAATGATCTTTCTATTTGCTGTTTTCAATTTTATGAAATATGGGAGATATATGTTTTCTCTTTTTTCAGGTCTTCTGGGTACTGCTGCTTTTGCATTCTTTTGCTCCTACCTTCTGCTTGCTGTGATTGCTGGCGCAATGATGCTTGGTCTGCGTTTAGTTTTCATTACAATTCATCCTATGAAGTAATGTAGCTTATGTTGACTGCAGTTTGGTTAATTGTTGCTGAGAAAATGACTAGCTGGCTGACTTATGTTTCTGCACTTTTTTGGTAGGTGGGGAGCTACTTTGATGAACTCTTTTCTGTTCAATGTGGGACTTATTCTTTTGTGCTCAATAAGGTTGGTGACTTAGCTAATTTACTTCATCTTGTTTCTATGTTATCCCAAGATATCTCTTATTAGAACATGTTGAATTTCTAGGTTTGTGAAAATTGTATTAGGGAATCATGCGTTAAAAGCCTTTGATGAAATATCATCTGTATTTGCAATTTCAGTGTCATACAATTCTGTGCCACTGCATTTGGGTACTATGCTCAAGCAACTGCTGCCCAGGAAATATTTGGCCACACATTGGAGTCCCTTCGTGGAATTAAATATTTGTATAAGTGGGTTTTTAAACCTTTTGAATTCCAAGTTTTGTTCGGATCAATGATGTATGTGTCTGATGATAATGTTGGGCATTGGCATTACAGGTATAATGTATTTCAAATCGCATTCATCGTTCTAGCAGGATTGACCTTCGTGTATTACATTGCCTTTGTAAGTTTTTAGTCATCCTTGCTTTTCTCTCAGTTTCATTCAAGTAAATTGTGTGCTTCCTGTATTCGAAGGTCCAATTGTGTTCTTTTCCCTGAAATTTTCAGGGATGGAGAAGAAAAAAACATAGTGGCAAGTTCCAGCTTTCCTCCTAAGTATGTTTTCCCTAGAAGACAATGCAGCGGCCTCTCGGGCAATCAAATTTCTATGTTTTATTACCCCTTTCGGAATGTGCTTGTTATGCTTGGATGCTTACAGTGTGGATACGAAACCGTCGTAGTTAAATTGATTGCCTGAAGTAGTACTAGTAGGAGCATGTTAGAGTGCAGCTGATGTTTTCCTCTATTCTTGTTTTATAGTAACCTTTTGTATGTAGAACTCGTCTTTGATGTAATACATCCTTCGGATATCAGAAAAATTAACGAGCAGTTTGCGGTTTTGTTAGAATCGGATTTTGTACTAATTTTAACACAAGAGACTTGCAGCATCAGTTTTGTACTAATATCCATTTCAATTGCAGCCGTTATCCATGGTGGTAAAGCATTTGTTGTCCTTAAACGTAGTGACAAGGTCAGTTGCATGACAGTCCTTTCAAGCACCGATTTCTCTTTGGCATATAAACAAACACCTTTAGGTGAGCTACATTATGGAAGTAAAGCTGAGGAGCTCAGAGAGCTCGCTGACTAACTACTTTGACATCGGACGAGATATTAGTTTGGTTTTGCCAAGGCTTCTTTGATGTTGATTCTGTTTTTCGCCTTCGTCTACACATACTTTGAAGAAGTATTTCGAAAATGTTGTTCGGACCCTAATGAAGGCACAATGAAGAAGGAAGTTGAAACTGAGGTAGATGCCATGATGCCAACAATGACAAGGAAGATGAGGTTGCTCGTGATCAAGAAACAGAAGTCCAGACTGAGGCTGTTGTCAAGGACCCTGAGGAAGGCAGAATGGAGAAGAAAGCTAAGATTGAGGAGGTTACCATCAAAAGTAGAAATGACATGGAAGATCTTCTAAACCCATTAAACACCAAAACTCCAACTTATCCAGAGGAGATTTTTATGGTTTTCAGGTGTCTGCAAACCACAATCATATTTAGAAGTGATCCATGGCATTGAGGGTGCTAAGGCAGTAGGATTCAGTGTTAATTGTTTGGAGCCTCTCATTGAAGAGGCCATGAACAAGATAGCCTATTATCAAATGATTTATTGTGTATAAAATATTATTAGCCCAGTAAACCCACCTAAATCTATAGGCCGATGAAGCCCAGAAAGGGCAGTGTTAGCAGTGTTCGAGCTAAATGACCTATTTTAATGGAGCGGATAAGCCCGTATCAGAGAGAACCGGGCCTGAAAAAACCAACCAAGCGACAACCTTCTTAGCTTTCTGGGTCTTCTTTTTCCCGGAGAATTCTCTCTTTTTACAGCACACTGTTCAGCTTGAACCTAGAACGGGAAGAAAAGAAAGAATGGACATAGCTCTCTTCTCCCCGTCTTCACTTTTTGCCGACGACGAAGATGTCTCTGTTGGTATTCCTTTTCTTTTTGTATTTACTGCTACTTTCATTTTACTTTGACGGCTTCACATAAAAATATCTCTTCACCCCTTCTTTTCTCCCGTTCAGATGAGAAAGCTTCAGATGTCCAACAGAGCTTTGTGGAGAGGAAACACCAGTTTCCTGGAATGGTAAGTTCTTCTCTTTTACAATAGATTTCTTACCTTTGCTTTAGCTAATGGATTTTTAGTTGTAAATTATTCTCCCAAGATTACTTTGCATTCTTTTCATCTATTTAGAGATACCCAATCTTAGAAAACAAAACAGTTCATGGAAAAGTACTGAGCTTTTAGGGGGAAATAGATAAAAATGTTTTCTTTGTGTGGAAAAATGGGATTTTCTCATTTGATCTCATTAAGTATGAAATTATGACTGCTGACAGACAGAAAGCCCTAATGAGATGGTTAGGTTGTAGAGGTAACTCGCATCATGCTGTTTGAAGTGTTGGAGGAAAAATTATAAATATGAACTTAATAGGAAGTAAATTTGAAAGATTATTTGACTGAGCTACATAGAGCTCAAGTGTAATTGTTTCTTGAATCTCCTTGTATCACATTCGGATTTATTCAACTTTACTACTTTCGTGGCGGACTCCTGATACCTTATCGGAAGCTGTAGCTCTTAGAATTAGTGCAATCCATTTTGTCTGTAGAAATATAGTGGAAACTTATATTTGAGTACTTTTTTTTTTTTTTTACTTTATATCATTGTATGTATTTTTGGCTTGTGTGCAGGAGTTGCTTATTCGAGAATTTTCCTTTCACCAGTTGAATGCCAACTTACTCTGGCCGGGTACGTTTGCATTTGCAGAATGGCTAGTTCAACATCAATCATGGATAGAAGGTCGTTGTTGCCTTGAACTTGGAAGGTAACATCTCCAACTGCCATAGATAAAAATCCGTACAACTGTATCAGAGTGCACCCTTATTTTAGTTCTTTATTCTTTGTTTTAGCCCATTTATCTAGTCTGTACTCGTTTATTTAACTATCGTTGTTGTATACTCAAGAGTCAAGAGGGATGTTTATCATTAATGATTGTTGAATATTGATTCGAGCCTATTGTTAGTTGTTAATTGTGTCTATACGTTGCTCTTCTGATGCATATTTTCTGAATATTTTCCACGTTTAAGGTACGACCTTATCTGCAAATTCATTGAAATTTAGAGTTGTGACCACAAGTTGCTTTCTCTTTGAACTTTTCTAGTTATGTCCATTATATATTTTCTATATACTGCTTCAAGAGCTCTCAAATCTCATGTTTAATTTGTTCTGTTTCTCGAATAAGAATCAATCGATTGGATTCTGCATTTGAACTTTCTTTTTGACATTTTTCCTGATCTTGATTCTTTAATCATTGGCAGTGGGACTGGAGCTTTGGCTATTTTTCTCCGAAAGTCATTTAATCTTGACATAACAACATCAGATTATGATGATCAGGAAATTGAAGAGAACATAGCTCAAAATTGCCAGACAAATGGAATTACGCCTGTTCTTCCTCACATAAGGCGTCAGTTCCCTTTAGTCATTGTGATTATCAGTTCTTAATTATCTTAACGTAACATTCATACAATCAAGTACTAAGGGAAAAAATATGAAGTATTAATTTCATGGACTATTGTTTAAATTAAATTGTCAATGTTTTTCAGATTCATGGGGAGACACCTTTCCGATTGCTGAACCTGACTGGGACCTCATCATAGCTAGCGATATCCTATTGTGTGAGTTTCTTCTTATTTAGCTTCTGCAACTTTTACATTTTATGCTTGAAGAAATGCATATGCATAAAATAATGGTTTGAATTTTTAATTAATTTTGTTGTACATAATTATATACATGCATTAGAAATTTGTAAAATTTTGGTAGAATTTTGAGGAACTATGATCTTTGAATGATGTAGTTCCCTAGTGTGATAAACCAGAAAATCAATAACACGAGAAACACGTTTTTGGCTTGCTGATTTTTTATCTATCGATCAGCTCGGAAATCCACTGGTCCATGTAAATAGTTCTGAAAGCTGAAGCCTGAAGATGCTATTATTATTTTTTGCTAAAGGGGTTGTTTGTTCAAAACATGTTAGAATTCGGATCAAACTTTGGAGTGGATTAGAGTGTTTTGTTGTTTTAGATTTAAATTTGCTCCTTTCGAGTCTTACTGAGTACTCTGATTCGCAGTGGACTGAGTTTGAATTATAAAACTTTAGATTCAAAGTTCATGTTATCTTTTGTGATTAACATATTATATCCATTTCTGCCCTCTTGCAGATGTCAAACAGTACCCTAACTTGATAAAGTCTCTCTCTTTCCTCTTGAAGTCTTACAAGCCGAAAGATGACAAAGCTGCTCCAGTGGGAAATGATAGAGATAACGTGCTAACGAAACAAATAAGTATATGCGTATATATATAGGAAAATCGTCGAGGACCTTATAAAACCGATAAATCTGTCATTAGTCATTATTTGCTTATCGATCTCTCCTTCCTGCTGCCAGGAATGTGCACGGGGTTGCCTGCACCCGCATTTCTAATGAGCTGGAGACGCAGAATCGGTAAGGAGGATGAATCACTCTTCTTCACCGGTTGTGAGAATGCCGGTCTTCAAGTAGAACACATCGGATCCCGCGTGTATTGCATCCAACCAAGAAAGTAGTCACTACCACCGAGTGTGCTGATGATCGAATCCGGTATGCAATTTAATAATGGTAGTTTCTTGTTTTCGATCTAAACGAGGTCGAAAATCTTATTATTTTCAGGTCTGAGAGTTTTCAGCATTTGTTACAAAAACCATGTGGAGTGGATCTAATATAAATTCTCCAAAGGTACTCCTCTATTCTTGCTAGATAAACTGGAAATGAGAATCCATGTTTAAGTGGTTTGCCTAGTTATTTATTGATTTTGAAAAGTTAATGCATTCCGTCTTTTCTTAATGCCTACATGCTAATTTAGGCATGTATTTGATCGAGTAGAGTCGAGTAAAAAAATTCGAGTTATTCAAGTCATATTTTACAATTCAAACTTTATTTGAAAATTTTTCGGTTCGAGTTGAGTTTAAGAAACTCGAGTCAAGTTTTCGAGTTTCTATAAATATTTAATTATAATTATTCATCATGTTATAATATAATTTGATTCCAATTTAAACGATTTTATCTAATCATATAAGATACGTATATATATATATATATTTTTCATATTGTAGTAATATTTCTTTATATTTTTATATATCAATGTATATATCATAAAAAATTGAGAGATTCGTCCCAAACTTAAAAACTAAACCTTTAATTATTAAAAATTTTGAGTTATTTAAATTTCTATTTCACAACTCAAACTTTATTTAATTTTTTTCGAGTCGAGTCTATGATATTTCGAGTCGTGTCAAAACGAGTTGAGTATTTTCGCCTCGAGTTGAGCTATTCGTTTTTTCGAGTCAAATCGAGTTTTGTTACCCTGAGGCATGTCAATATGTTTAACATTGAGCTTAGGTATATAATTCTAATATCACTTCTAAGATTACTATTGGAAAAAATAATGTTATTATTTATAGGTGATTTAGATTCAAGTATATGATGTGTGTGCCTTTTAAAAAGATTAATATTAATATATATATATTATATTTAATCACATTAGTTAGTTTTAAAAATTAAAAATTTGAAATAAAATAAAAAATGCCAAATTATCCTTAAAAATATTACATAATTTTATTTTTAGAAGACTCGTTTGAAAAAAAACTATTAGACCCTAAATCAATAAATTTAATATATTAAAATTTTTAGTTAATTTTTATCTAATATTTTGATGATTTTTTTTATCATGCGATATTCACAGAATTTTTAGAAATTATTTTTTATAAGTTTTATATATTTTTCTAAAAATAGTATTTTTAAAGAAAATTTTAAAGTAAAATAATTTTAAAAATATTAAGTGACAATAATATAGCACGATATGTTAAATCAACCAATCTAAAAAATTATTAGATTTAACGGTCATTGTTGATCAAAAGAATAAATCGATAAAATTTTAGAGTATAAGAGCTTAATTGTGTAAAAAAAATTTGAAAGACTTAATTTAATTTTTTTCCCAAAAGTTTAAGAGATTACGATACTTTAAATTTAAGTTGATTATAAAGTAATATTTGTTAATGTATATTTTTAAGCCTAATATAAATACAGTGACGGATGTAAAGAGGGTTTAAAATATACCCAACTAGAAAATCCAAATTTCCGTTATTAATTATTTATTTTTAAGTAAATTCACCCTAAAATTTATTTATGTTGACCTTGAAAATATGAATTTCCTTTATTTGTTATTCATTTTATTGTGCATGTTCACCTAAAATTTTATTTGTATCCACGTGTGCATAAAATATTTTAGGTTAATTGATATTTAATATATGTTTGTTTATCCTTAAATTTTTTTTAGATCTGTCATTATTTTATACACATTATAAATAAAATAATTTAAACTCAAATATCTTAAAATAAACATTCATTTTTACCTCTTAAAGCACTTGTTAAATTCAGATTTTATGTTTTTAAAATTTAATAATAGTCGAGGCAAAACGATAAACATGATGATTAATATATAGCTAAATTAAGAAAAAAATTACACGAGTTATATCAAGAATTAAACAAAAGTACATGTATATATTAAGAGAAAAAAAAAACATGGGTCATATTAATTCTTACACAAAAAGTGCATGATTTAATCCATTTATCTCCTCTTCTTCCATTTATTTACTTCATAAAATTGAAAATAAGATTATCATAACAACCTTATTCATGTGGGAAACAAAAAAAAAAAAAAATCCTACTTTGATCAACCAAGCCATAGAAGAAATTGGAAAGGAAGAAAACAACAGTCTTCTCTTGTCTATAAACTTCTTCGATCGATCTGTTCGAATGAGACATCTTGTTTGCAAGATACTTTAAGAGGATTGTTTTAGAAATATCGTAATCAAAAGGCTCTTTGATCTCACCAAATCAATATTTATACTGGAAAGATGATCCGATACAAAAAAAAAAATCGTCTTTCCGGCCACTTGTCCATTCTTGTAGAGTGAGAAAGTGTTCTTAATGAGTCTAGAACTAATGACCTATAAAAAGAAAGAAAAAAAAAGTTGATAATAATCAAGATTCTGATCCCTAACCAAAAATAGTCACAAGATACTTTAACTCAACTCAGATCAACCCAATCTAAACTGACGGACATATTTTGATAATAAATTCAATTATTTTCAATTTCATATTAAAGTTTTATTTTTAGTTGAGTTTAGCGGCTTAAATAAGCGTTTGCTCAACTTTTTCTTGTCAAACATCTAACGATTAACCACTAAATGAACGTTTATTCATCATTTTTAGTATTCAAACATGCATTTATTAGTAGTTATATTTTATAACTTCTAAAAACGATCGTTACGGACTCAACTGACGTTTGAGCACCGCAATAAAAAACAAACCCTAAATCTTAATCATCTAAAACGTCAATTTTCTAAACTTGAATTGTCCAATTTATAGATCAAATCTTCGAGTCATCACAGATCTCCCAGGATTCTTGCGTTGCCTATCAAAATACGCATGTAGGAAACTTCCTGGAAACTGCATTTGCATAATCCTTCCCTGTCATTTGATGTTCACTGGAAACTAAGGGTCTGTTTGTTTGAAGGAATTTATTTTCCTGAAATCACAGACCACTAGTTTCAGCAAACAAATAATTCAGAAAAAAATGAAATATTCACGACATTGATATCTTGTAAAGTACGGAAATCTGGGACAGACCTTGTTCTTTTAGTAACATTATTATGGACCAGCTGAATCTGGCTGAGACACTCCATTATTTGCATGAAACCACGATACAATTTGGATGCCATTGGGGAGGAAACTTCCCGGAAGCTGTAACCTGGTTCTTGCCACATGCTGGTGGGGGCAACATCTTTGGGATTATGCAAGAAATGGACAAGGAGCAGCTTGATGATACGTGGCATTGCCAAATAGGAATGAAGACGACAACAGTTCAGTCTTTTCCCTGCTGATTTCATGACCTAATTGGCGCTCCAGAGCTCTTCCCTACAACCAACGGGTATTTGCAGAAAAATCAACTAGACAATGCAGATTTTCAAATAGATATGTTACAGCAAAATGAAATAACTTTTTACTTCAGGTCGATTAACGATTTAAACTTAAAATATTCGAATCCAAAATTGGAAAATTTTAAGAATAATTCGATCCAAATTTTTATTTAGAATATAGGTGATCTCCACCGGGTGCAATCGTCTACCTTTTTCCCATGCATCCATTTGTCTCTCTGTTTTAAATTAGAGAGTGTAGGGTTTAAAGTTTAAGGTTAGGGGTTATGGTTATGGTTATGGTTTAAGAAATTAATGTATAATTTTTAAGGTGTAGGGTTTAGGATAGAGAAAATTAGGATTATAGTTTAAAATTCAATTTTTTAGAAAACTTTAACAGGAGGCACAAAAGGATGCATAGAAAAGAGGTAGAAGATTTTTGCTCATCTTTACCTATATTTGGGAATATAAACCAATTTTTATGGTGCAGATAGGAGAATGTCATGTGCAGGTGACGTTCTCCTTTAAAATTTTACAAAAAAAATTAAAAAAATAGAGAATACCACTTACACACATCGTTCTTCCTTAAATCCTCATGTGTAAGTGATGCTCTCCTGCATACACTATAAAAATTAATTTAAATTTTAAATACCTTATTTTCTCAAATAAAAATTTCCCGTTCCTCTCTTTTCTCAAATCTGTCCTCTCTTTCTCTCAAATATGTATGGAAATGAAACCTTGTTGCTGTAAGTGTAGGGTTTTGAGTCGTTTTTTTTTTCAAATATTAAATTTCCTACAAAATGCAAAGATAATATTTAATGCATTATATCCACGCCCACCAAACTTTATAAATAAATAAAATAAAAAACTAAAAAAAATAATGGTAATGCATTAATATGCATGAGAAGATGTTTTTTTTTTTTATAAAAAAAACTATGCTTTAAAAAAATACTTGTAGAAGCAATCCTACCAGGGACGGAGCCATGATTTGTGGTTAATAGGGGTAAAACATAAATGTTTAAAAATAAGGGGAAAATTCATAAAAAATCAATTTAAAAAATAAATAAATAGAGAGACAAAAGTAAAAAAAAATCTTCGGGGTAGGAACGATTGCTCCTCTACCCCTATATGACTCTGTCCCTGAACTCTACCCGATTGAAGACCATTCTCCTAGGAGCATTGTTGAGGAGTAAAACATTGCATTTCAAAGACATATTGGATAAGTGTTAGAATTGAAAGATTATTTCTTCATTTTTATAGGTGGTGGAAAGGATTTTTAGTTTACTTTTTTTAACGTGGAAATTTCTTTCCACCTTCCATGTTTGACATTTAGTTGATATAAACAGCAGATATGGTTCACTGCATAAACAACTAGGAGACACAAACAAAATTATTAATCAAAATAGTTAAAACATGACATACAATACGATTATTATTGATATATATATTTTATATAATTCAAATTATTAAAATACATGTTAGAATACCAACAATTAATTGGTCTAGCGGGATAAGACACTAACCGTTAAGTCTTTTAAGTAAGGTTAAATATTTGAATTTTTATGTTATAAATGAAAAAAAACTGAATTGACAGTGTAAAAATTTTCTACCTCTTTATCACGCCTCTATTGAAATTTTTTTAAAAATTAAATTTTAAATACTAATCCTTATTTTCTATATCATAAACCCTACACCCTAAAAAATATCATACCCCTAATTCCTAAATCTTAACCACAATCCTTAACCTTAAACCCTAAACCCTAAACTATAAACCCTCTAATTTGAAGCGGAGACACAAATGGAGGTATGAGAAAGAGGTAGACGATTTGCACCAAGATTGACAATGTCATCTTCCTAGAACAAAAATCCTTTACCCCTAACTATGCATCCTTCTATGCCTCACATTAAAAATTATTAACAAATTAAATTCAAAACCTTAACCCTAATTTTCGCGTTCTAAATCCTAAACCTCACGTCCTAAAAAATACATTTTACCCCTAATTATCTAAACCCTAACCTAACCTTTAACCTTTGACCATAAACTCTAAACTATTATTTTGAAATAGAACACCAATAAAAACAATAAAAAACAAATGATTTACACCCTTATTCGTAATTACCTAATAAAGTATAAAGATAGTTTTGAACTTTAACATTTATAAGTTCAGTCATTTTGACTCCATCCTTCTTCGAGTTAATATTTTCTTTAAATAAAAATAAAATGACTTTTTAGAAAAAGAAAGAATGGATTTTAGCTCTAAGTAAATAAGTATAAATTTAATGGAAAATACAAATATTGATTACTAAATTCATTTATATACCTTAAAAAAATTATAAATAGATACAAATCGTCTATCTCTTAATTCTGTCTTTATCGATGTTTTCATCTGAAATTACAAGATTTAGTGTCTAGGGTTTAGAGTTCAAGGTTAGAGACTTTTATTAGGGTTTAGTGAATCAAGGGTAAACTGTATATTTCAAGACGTAGGATTTAAAGTTTAAGATGTAAAAATTACTGTTAAAGTTTAAAATTTATTTTTTTAATTTAAAAAAAAAAAAGCAGAAAAAAGCAATTATGTCGTTGAATTGTGCCACGACGAGGTGTATGATTAATTCAGAATATTATCTTAAGCATAAAGAGATCTGAAATACAATTCGGACGGTTTGTCCTCAACAATAATTGGAATCAAATCACTTTTATTCTTTCGATGTATTTTTAAAGAGTATAAATCGTCTGTCATTTTATTATATTTTTATTTTAAAATAGTAAGTTTAGAGTTTAAAATTTAGGGTTTAATATTAAGAATTATGATTAAGGTTTAAAAAATTAGAGGTAAAGTATATTTTTTAGGGTTTAAAATTTAGTTTTAAAAGATATTTTTAGTGAGGTATAAAAGGAGGTATAATTAAGGGTAAGAGATTTGTACTCCTTTTTGTGTATCGATTTATAACCACGTAGTAAAAAGGTAAATTTTATATTTAAGATTTAGAATTTAAAGTTATAATATTTAAATCTTGGGTATATAAAATATTGCGTTTAAAGTTTATAATTTAAAGAATAAGATAAGCGTTTATAATTTAATTTGTTGTTTTAGGGCATGAATACAAACACTGAAAAAGAGAATATGTTTCGTTGTCGTAACATAATTGTTGTTTTTGTGAACAAAAATTATCTCGTTTTATACTCTAATACTTAAAAATTAAATTCTAAACATAAATCTTAAATTTTGAATTGTAAACTTTAAACCCTAACAATTAGATTTTACGCTTACACTTTATACTTTAATCATAAACCCTAACTTAATCTCTAAATTTAATTTTATTTTTTTAGTGTTAAAGTATAAATAAAACACCGAAAAAGAACATAATATTTCTATTCGGGTTTTTTACCCCGAAGTTTCTCGGAAAGTTCGTCTTCCCTAGTGAGTACGGAATCTGCACGAACTCTCTCTTCCATAAACATTATTCTCATGGATGGTTGCCAACTCTGGTTTCTCTTCTTCAAAATCCACGTGAAAAAGAAACACGTACAATTATTTAAAATTTCGACTCAAAAAATTCAACTCTGGTTTCTCTGGCTTCATATAGCTCGAAAGATCAATTCAACTCAAAGTTGACGCTAACATATATCTATTAGTATTCGATCGAATCGAGTCGAGTCAAAAAATTTCGAGTTATTCAAGTTGGCGAGTCACATTTTACAACTCAAACATTATTTAAAATTTTTCGGTTTGAATCGAGTTTAAAAAATTCGAGTTGAGTCGAATCGAGTCGAATTTTGAGTTCCTATAAATATTTAGTTATAATTATTTATCATGTTATAGTATGATTTGATTTCAATTTAGACAATTTTCTCTAATCATATAAGATATGCATGTATATTTTTCATATATGTAACAATATTTCTTTTATATTTTTATATATCAATGTATATATATCATATAAAATTGAGAGATTCGTCTTAAACTTAAGAATTATTCCTTTAATTATTAAAAATTTTGAGTTATTCGAGTTTTTATTTTACAACTTAAACTTTATTTGAAATTTTTTCGAATCGAATCTATAAAATTTTGAATCGAGTTAAAACGAGTTGAATATTTTTACCTTTAATCGAGTTGAGTTATTCAATTTTTTCGAATCGAATTAAGTTTTGCTCACCTTATCTACTAGGACGGCAACTCAAGGCTACAATTTGTTCACAGTTATGACAACGTTAAAGACACAAAATATGATGGGGATACTACCAGACAATTTCTTTTCTGCTTCTGGAAAATCTATAAAGATTCTTCAAAATCTTTTTCTTTGGACAAGTATTACTTAAATCATATAAACTCGCGAACACAACAGCGAAGTGCACGTCAGAACAAGATAAGTCGACAACAATTCAAACCACACCATTCTCGGACGTAACATTAAGAGAGAAGTCGATAACACATACCGGGTTTTAAACAATTCTTGCCTACGAGACTAATCTCTTGCAAGTCAGTAGGGACGGAACTAAGATTTGAGGTCGAGAGAGGCAAAACATAAATATTTAAAGGTAAAAGTAAATTTTTAAAAATTTATTTCTTAAAAAAGTTTAAATAAAGGGACAAAAGTGAAAAAAAATTCTTCGGGGGTAGAGGGCGATTGTCCCACCCAAATATAAGGTGACTCCGTCCCTACAAGCCAGTTTGCACTCGCATTATTTGACACGGTTCTAGGTGCAGGGACGGAGCTAGAGTTTAGGTTTGAGAGGGACAAAACATAAATATTTAAAAATATGAGAAAAAATTCATAAAAAAGAATAATTTTTAAAAGAATTTAAATAGAAAGACAAAAATAAAAAATAAAAAATTCGGGGTGGGGGCGATTGTCCCTCCTCACCCCTTAGTAGCTCTATCCCTGCCTAGGTGTGAAACTCACCACCTTAGTTCGATGGCAATCTCATCAAGAACTGACCACCAATGCCAAGGGCGTTGTAGGGTTTACGAAATTGTAACGTTATTACTTAAATCCTTAAGCTTTAAACTTTAACTAAACTTTCAAACCCCATAAAATCTGTAAAAATTAATCTAAAATATCAATTCAATCATTTTACGTTATAATGTTGATGTTTATTTTAAAAAAATTGTAATTATGCCCCCACAAAATCATATGTAATATAATAATGAACGGTGAGAATATATATAAACTCCAATCATGTAATTGAAACATTCCCTCTTTCATAATTTATTTTTTAAGAAGCTTCCTGGAAGCTTCATCAATTGTCCTCTATTTATAACAGTGAGCATCTCCCACTGGAACACATCGAACTAGAATTCAAGTCTTTAATCACTTTTTGTCTCGGTCATCCGTATTGTCTTTGTCGTGACTGAAATATTTGAGCGTGGCAAAGAAACATGGCTTCTCTTCATGAACCATGGCTATTGGAGAATGGCAACCTGAAGGGTTGTAGCAAGGAGATTCGCCATGGCAGAACTGCACATAACATGTCGTCTTCCTCGTTGAGGAAAAAGTCTGATCTCACACTTGTTTCCAAGGTTCGATATGTTATGCTAAGGCAGTTTCTCACCAATCTTCAAGAGGTCATTCTGGGGACTAAACTCTCCGTTCTCTTCCCTGCTATACCATTGGCCATTGTTGCTGAGTCATATGGCTTTGGAAGAGTGAGTTCATTTCTTCATCTTTGACTGTTTATTTCATCGTTGTATGATACATAGTTGATTATGAGTTTTTGAATTTCCCTGTAAAATAATCTACAGCCATGGATTTTTGCATTGAGTTTACTTGGACTTACACCATTGGCTGAACGAGTCAGCTTCCTCACCGAGTAAGCCATATTCATATCCATTTCTGCTTCATTGATCCTTGACCTGTAGAACTCAATTTTACTAACCAGAGTTCTTTTCTGTGTTTTTGCAGGCAGATTGCTTGTTACACTGGTCCAACAGGTAAATTATTAATAATCATACACATAACACATACATATACCTATATATATATATATATATATACACGTATGTATATATATATATATATATATATATATATATATATATATTTCTCCATGATTGCCAACCTTGCTAATCATATTTCAAATTTGCAGTGGGAGGGCTGCTGAATGCTACCTGTGGCAATGCAACTGAACTGATCATAGCAATATTTGCACTAAGCCAACATAAAATAGATGTGGTCAAGTATTCCCTACTGGGTTCTGTTCTATCGAACCTGCTCTTGGTTCTTGGGACTTCCCTCTTCTGTGGCGGTATTGCCAATCTCAGAAGGGAACAAAAATATGATAGAGTAAGTGTCAAACTTTAACATGAAATATTTTACTTAACAAATCATAAAATTTTACTACTACAACTACCTGAAAGTTATGTTAATGCGGCTAATTTGGGTGTTAAACACTGATGAATTTCGACAGAGACAAGCCGATGTGAACTCTCTCCTTCTTCTGCTTGCATTGTTGTGCCATTCGTTACCGTTGTTGTTCCGAATGAGTGGGGCATCCGCTGCTGTCACGTCCGACCCGACACTGCAATTGTCAAGGGCTAGCAGCATTGTGATGTTGATTGCATACATTTCGTACCTGGTGTTCCAACTATTCACACACCGGCAATTGTTTGAAGCTCAAGAGGAAGAGGAAGACGACGACGACGGAATACAAGAGGAAGAGCCGGTGATTGGATTTTGGAGTGGATTTGCATGGCTAGTTGGAATGACTGCTGTCATTTCTCTCCTCTCTGAATATGTTGTGGAAACAATTGAGGTAACCTGCTGGTTGATTATGAATTTAAGATCACTTAACAAAGCCTGCTTATTGGAAATCAATATACTAACCAATGGGGTGACTAAATTCCAGGATGCCTCGGATTCTTGGGGGATTTCTGTTAGTTTCATCAGCATTATTCTGCTACCTATTGTTGGAAATGCAGCAGAACATGCAGGAGCTATCATTTTTGCTTTTAAAAACAAGCTGGTGAGTCATTCTATATCCTTCTGATCATCAGCAAGTTACTGTTTTATCAATAAAGTAAATATATTGACAGAAAGTTTAAAACATGGCAGGATATTTCTTTAGGTGTTGCATTAGGGTCTGCAACCCAGATTTCCATGTTCGTGGTAAGAAACTATAATAATTGGGTCCTTTTTTTTTCGTTTACTAAGAAATTTTGGACCCTTCTGGTTCTAAAAACCTGACATTTCTCAACAACAGGTCCCACTCTGCATTGTCGTGGCTTGGATTATGGGAATTGAGATGGATCTTAATTTCAATCTCCTTGAAACCGGCTCTCTCGCCCTATCCATCATCGCTGTTGCCTTCACTTTACAAGTAAACAACACCAATTTCATGTTTCATTTCGACCATGCATATAACATCTTGAGCCTAACATCTTGTGTTATAACAACTGTAGGATGGCACTTCACACTACATGAAAGGATTGGTTCTTCTACTGCTCTACATTGTTATCGGGGCTTGCTTTTTCGTATCGAAAACTCCCCTGAGCAAGGGTATCGAGACAATCATCGGAGCTTGATCAATGATCATGGTGTTTTGAAACATGATCGGCCAGATATTTCATGGATTTGTTATTCTTTTCATATCCGGGGCCTGCCTGAAAGCTGACAAAGTTCGCAAATTACTACGCCGCATATAGCTGTTGCCATGCCTTCAAAGTTGAGATGGGGATACCGTTGAAGCTTGATGAAGACAGGCTACAGTTAGTACACAGCAGCACATCGTTGTGTCTGTGTATCTTTTGTGTTTTTTTTATAAATTATGCCAGAATATATTAGTAGTGGCGACTGAGCTTATCTCATGGGGTATTGGGGTTGGTTTGTTTCCCTCTTGTAATGCATGCAGCTATCAATATTTTATAATTAATTATTGCATTTAAAAATAATTATAACATTTTAATAATTACAACTCATTTTTTTTAATAATAATTTTAAATTTTTTTAATAAATTTCGAGATTAACATTATCTTTTTTAGAATCATATGTGATCGCTTTAATTGTGTTTGCCCGGAACCCATTAAATCTTTTAAGAACATGACATTGGTTTAGGAGAGATTATTAGGTGAACCTTGTTCAACATGTCATCCATGATCCAAATAATCAGGACCGTTGATCTTTAAATAACCACTAATAACTATCCACCCACTAAATACATGTAAGAAAGAAGTGATGATTCATTAAAAAAATTAAGATCAACGACCCTAATTAATTGAAACTATAGATAACGTGGTGAACAAGATTTACCTACTATTTTTTTTTTCTGGTTCAGGCATGTTAGACATGAACCAAGCCAAATAGTTCAGGCATTCACGACACAGTCGACAGCAAACGTAGGATATGTTAGCCACAGTTCCACGTGGCATGGCAAAACAGCAAAATGATCAAATATCCGGACCCCACAAATAAGAAAGATTATTAGGTGAACTTTGTTTATCAATAGTCTAAACAATTAGAATTGTTAATCTTTAAATAATCACCTAACAATTACCTACCCATTAAATAGGTGTAGGAAAGAAGTGATAATTTACTTTAAAAAAAATTAAGATCAATGATCCTAATTGTTTAAGACTATAGATAACGAAATAAAAAGTTTTTATCTAATAATTTTTTCACAAACAGATAAGGCGAAGATAAGGCCTCTACATTTTCATCCGTCAGATAGATCCGCCTTCTTCATCCAACGCTCACCATTTTTCTTCGTGGATAAAATCTCAAACCCTTTGATTACACACTGCCCTTTATTATCAAAACACAAAACAGAACTCCACAGACTTGGCCTTCACTTAACGTTAGATTCCTTTGAGTTGACCGATGGCCGCCTCCGCCGCAGCTACATCTTCCTTCATCGGCACCCGCCTCCCCGATGTCTACTCAGGTTCGGGGAGAGTCGTTGCCAGGTTCGGTTTCGGAGGCAAAAAAGCTGCCAAGAAAGTCACAAAGTCAAAGGCTCCAACCTCCGATCGCCCTCTGTGGTACCCAGGAGCCGTAGCACCCGAGTGGCTTGACGGAACCTTGGTCGGTGACTACGGGTTCGACCCTTTCGGGTTAGGGAAACCCGCAGAGTACTTGCAATATGATTTGGATTCTTTGGACCAGAACCTGGCTAAGAACTCAGCCGGTGAGATCATCGGGACCAGGACAGAGATTACCGACGTAAAGGCAACACCATTCCAGCCATACAGCGAGGTATTTGGCCTCCAGAGATTCCGCGAATGCGAACTGATCCATGGCAGATGGGCCATGCTGGCTACACTCGGTGCCCTCACCGTCGAGTGGCTTACCGGAGTCACCTGGCAAGACGCTGGCAAGGTTCGTTCACTTTTACTTACTTAATTACTTCCCTTTTTTTTGCATAATTAAGATTATTTCGAGTTCGAAACAGTTTCAAGTTAAACCTTAAAACTGTGTTGCTTATTTCAGGTTGAGCTAGTTGAGGGTTCATCTTACCTGGGACAACCCCTTCCATTCTCGATGACAACATTGATTTGGATCGAGGTGTTGGTGATCGGATACATCGAGTTCCAAAGAAACGCTGAGCTCGACCCTGAGAAGAGACTATACCCGGGAGGAAGTTTCTTTGACCCTCTTGGATTGGCCGCAGACCCAGAGAAGAAGGCCATCCTTCAATTAGCTGAGATCAAGCATGCTCGTCTTGCCATGGTTGCTTTCCTTGGTTTCGCAGTCCAAGCTGCTGCCACCGGCAAAGGTCCTCTCAACAACTGGGCTACCCACTTGAGTGACCCTCTTCACACCACCATTATCGACACCTTCACTTCGTAAAAACACATGGATCCCTTTGGTTTGAAACCTAGTGGATTTTGCTGGATCTACTCCTATCTATGTTGTAAAAATAATATTAACATTTCGATAATTTCAGCAAACAATGCTACTAAATTAGCTCATATTATCTCGTTTATATCGATTCTTGCTTAGATTTCAAGTAAAATCATAATAACGAAATATTGGTTAAACTTTAATTCTAAACCATGTTCAACCAAGTTATAATATTACAAACAATTTGATACCATTTTATCTGATTTTAAAATTTTACGGGTTGAATTTATATTTCCAAAATTTTAATTATGCTTAATTATCTAAAAAATAAAATAAATTCCATAAAAATTTTATAATATAAAAATTAAAAAAATATATAATTTTTAAAAAAATTGTAAAAAATAAATAAATTTTTTAACATAAATTTCATTTTTTTTGAATTTGTGTTCTTTTAAAGAATTTAAAAATAAAAAAAATCAAAATATAAAATAACTATATTTTTCAATTTTTTCAATCAAGATCAATATTTGGTTTGTTGACAACATTTTATACATAGGTTAAATTAATGCGATATTTTCTAAAATAAAAATAAATTTAAGAATATTCAAATTAAGACTTATCGTCTAAAAATTATAATATAATATGAATCTAATTTGATCTAAAAATAATCTAATTCAAATTTGATAAAAAATTTAAATTTAAATTTAAAAAAAAATGTTTGAGTCCTAATAAGAGGTGGATCAAATATGAATACTATCATAATCCGATTTATTTTTATCTAAATCCATATTAGATCAAATCTGATTATTAATTAAATTAAATTTTCACTTTATAAAATGTTATCCAAATCTGATCCATTATTATTCCTAATCTAAACATACCAATTAAATTTTTATTCCATGATAAATTATTTTAATGTGCGATTTTTGTTATTAAAATAAATTTAATATTTTATTTTTATAATAATATATATTTATGCGTTGAATTAAATTTTTAAATTAATTAGAATTTTAACTCAACAAAAAGAAACGCCCTATCGGGGGTACTATTAGCGTAATTTATCCTATAATATATATATATATATAATACACACGTCTGCCATTATTTTCCCTTCGTTGGGAAAAATTATTACATGTTCCCGTAGGATATAATCTCAACCAATTAAATTAAGATACATAATATTTTTTTTATATCATATTTACACATAAGCATCATCCAAATCATCTATTTTAATGTCATTGATTTAAAAAAGTAAAAAATATTACTAAAATTTTTTATGTTATCTTTCTCTTTATTGTTTTTTTTTTAATTAATTTTTTCTAACCTCTGACCCTAACCCTAAACACTAACTTTAAACTATAACCCTAACCCTAAACCTTAAACCCTAACTCTAAACTCAAACCCTAAATCTAAACCTAAACAATAACCCTAAACCCTAGCCCTAACACTAAATCCTAAATTTTAAACCTCTAATCTTTAACCCTAAACTCTAAACTCTAAACCCTAAATATATAAAAATTTAATTAAAAAAATTTTAAAGAACAAAGAGAAAGATACATAAGAAATCTTTAATAATATATTTTTTTAATCAAAGACATTAAATTAAATTGGATGATTTTGACAATGTTTATGTGTCAATATGATATAAAAAAAATATATCATATGTCTTAATTTAAGGATCATATCCTAAATAATGAAACGGGTTATGTAATAATTTTTCCTTCGTTGGTTTCTTTCTCGATCCTGTTGTTGTTTTTTTCCCTTTCTATTTTTTAAATTTATTTGATTTTTTATGAAAGTTTAGTGGAAAGAATGGGAAGGGTGTTCATGATTACTCTTGAAGGAAGTGTTTATAGCTGCAAGCACTGCCAGACCCATCTGGCTCTCTTCGATGACATCATTTCAAAGGTTCTTTCTTTTTAATTTCGAATGAAATCCTTTGATTTTTCCTCAGGTTTCATTTCATCATTCATATGTGTTAGTTTCCTACATTGTTGTTTTTCTCTACGAGGGGTTACATTTGATCCCAGATTCCTTTTCTGATGTTTTGTTTGGGTTCTGGAAAATTGATAAATCTTGTGATAGATCATAGATGAACCAAATATGAACAAAATGATACTGTTAGGGATTTAGCACTAATGGGTTGATTGATAGTATTAAATTGCGGTTGCGGACGCTGTGGACGGCTGATGCGGTTCCGGGTAGTCGTGATTTGATTGGTAGAAATATTGTTTTTCTATGTTTAATTATGGTAATGGGGCGTTGCGGCGCAATATGTGACATATTACTGGGTTACGTAACGGTTTCGTACCATAAAAGTCGTGATGCGGTTCCTTCATTGTGTTGCGCTTAAAATGCATCATGATGACCTTGAAAACGTTATGATGCGGACGTTACACTGCGTTGCGGCCGTATTTAATTACTACTTGTTTCCTCTCCGGTTTTGGTTGTTTAAAGTTGAAGTTTTTTTCCCTAGGGATGAAAATGTTGCACCATAACATTCAATGTGATTCCTTTTTGTTTGCAATTGTGGATATTAGTGTGGAACAAATATTTTCCTCTTTCGATCATATTGAGGCTATTCCATTTACAGACACATGCTCACCTCATCCTTTACCTGTGTTTCAGTCTTTCCACTGCAGGCATGGAAAAGCTTATCTCTTTGATAAGGTGTAAGTGTTTCATTGTTTCATGCTCTAAAAAGCTAATTGTCTCTCTAGAGTGTTGTCTAGAAATATTCCTTCTCATATAAACAATTATGCTTGATTGGTGTTTTTTAAGACAATTACTATATGACTCTCTTTGTTGCAATCTGTGAAAGCTGTGTATTTGTAAAGAGTTTGTACAAAAAGGAAAATGAATAGGATCATCTTATTTTCTACTAAATACACACTAAACATGTTTATTCGAACCAGTCGGCTACCTGGTATTCTAGACAATGTATGGACATACAGATAGCCAAGAATCCTTCACCCTGGTTATTGTTTGTCAAACCTCTAGATCATACACTAAACATGTTTACTTCAAACCAGTCGGCTACCTGGTATTCTGGACAATGTATGGACATACAGATAGCCAAGAATCCTTCACCCTGGTTATTGTTTGTCTCACCTCTAGACCATAAGTGAAGTATGTAAAATGTTTCAAGAAAAAACATGGAATCCGCAAGTGCCAAAAGCTTATATTGGAATTAGGGATCTTGGGGCATGCTTTATTACTCATGTCATATGCATTCGGTAGATATGAATGGTTCAATTCACTTCATTTCTTTCTTGATGCATAACAGTGTGAATATCTCAGTAGGAGAGAAAGAAGACCGCATGATGATGACCGGAATGCACACTGTTGTTGATATATTCTGTGTCGTGTGTGGTTCAATTGTGGGATGGAAATACGTAAGAAATAGTATTACAATTTTTGGAGTTTTTCCTGGTTTGATTTCTTTCGAGTCTTAGTTCCATAAGTTAATTCCGTAGAGCATCTTATCGTTCTTCTAATATTGTGAACTGTGATTGATTGATTCTAGGAGTCTGCTCATGAAAAGACTCAGAAGTACAAAGAAGGAAAATTCATTCTTGAGAGGTGTCATATTCACCATTTCTTCTGGTTGCATATAATAGTAGTTAAATGTTGTCAATAGTATTTTTTAAAACTGTGGAGCAGGTTTAAGGTGTTGGGTCCTGATGGAAGCAACTACATGGTGAGCCATGAAGCTATGGTTAGTGGAAGTGATGCCGATAATGCTTGATAGCTTTGCCGTTCGGTTTGGCAGGTTTTTGGCCGTTCAGCTTGGCAACCAATGTCTAATTGTACATTCTCTTCATCTCATGTGATTTTTGGCCTTGTAATGGCTTCTTAATGTGGGAAATTCTATTAGAGAACCTTCTTTGCAAATTATAGTAAAATGATACCATTTGTTAAGCTTCATTTGATAAATGTTTTGATATAATGTTTTCAAATATAACTTTAAGATGACTAGGATTGCCTTCGTATTTACTCTGACATAAAATTTTGTGTCCATCCTCGAATACATCTCTTTCATAAAACCACCACATATTCCTTCTCTTGCATGCTTTGAGTGTTGTCTTCCTCAAACATGCACGGAAAAGGCTTTAGGAAGAGAAAACAGAGTGCTTTCTAAGTATCTAACTGCTACACTAATTCATTGAATTGACCCAACTACATAAAAGTTTGTATGAAAAAGGAATGGTAGAAGATTGTCGACTAAGAACAGTTATGAAACCAGAGGATCACAATTCCCTGTGGGACAGGCAGAAGATTGTGATTGTCCACCAAATGGATAGTTTTTTTTTATATATCTCCAGGTATTATTAATACAGAACTCGCCATACACGAATAGTGCAAAATTATGGTTACTTGGTAGAGTACACAAGAACCTAACAGAATACAAGGAAACAATATCTGTATGTACATACTAACAGCACTAATGCAGTACCAGTAGGCAGTAACCTAACCCTCTCATTTAACAGAAATGAAGCACAGCATGAGCTATAGGAATCTTAAACCGCTGAGAAGCTTCTTCAATGTGTTACGACCCCATTGGACATCACTTTGCAACATGTTGTTTCGAAAAGACTCCGGATCAGGCTGTTCTTCGGCTGCTAGGGGCTCCTGAATATGTTGGTTGAATTGCTTCTCATCTTTGGCTACTGGAGGGTCCTGAATATGTTGGTTGAGTTGCTCCTTGGCGTCCTTTACTACTGCCGTTGTTTCTTCTTCCTGTGGTGCACCTTCCGGTTCTTGCTTCTCTTCTGACTGAATATTGTCACGTTGGCATTAAAATACAATAGAAAAGGAAAAGACATGAAGTTATAACAGTTATGGCAGATTTTGCTAGGGGAGAATGACAGACATATCATTCTCAGGCACATCCCAGACCAGCAGCACATAACAAGGTATCACACGGATTGTCAAATGAGAAAGTAATTGGTAATTCTCTACTGATCAAGCAGTGAAGTTTGTACTTCACGTTTGGAGCTTCATATATATATATATATGAATAACTGAAAAAATGCAACATTGCTGCTGATAGCAATTGTTGATCAATGTGCAATACTTCAGTGATGAGGAATTAAAAGAGCAGCATTGCTGATTATACATACTCTCTAGAAGATACAAGCAGAAGACACCCAGATACTAATATTGAAGTAGCAAGAAATTTCTTAACTGGAATACAAGAGAGGACAAAGAAAAAGAGAAAAAAAGAAGACAGAGCAATACATTTATCAGGCGATTACCTCGGACAATTTGTGATTTAAAGCTTCATTAACTCCAACTGATGCATCAGTTGTGTTATTCTTCTCATCTTCACTCGCCGTTGGTTCTAGTGGACTCAAGCCAGGCACTAGGACAGGGTAACCTTCATATGCTACCAAAATTCCTTTGGCATCGGCAGTTTCTACTCTGACATTATCTCCAAGGTCTTCTGCTACCAAAACATTCATATTGGAAACATCCAATGCCTCACCATTGGGGTAGTTGGTTTTATTAGAACCGAGCACTCCAGCATCTGCAGTTGCTATCAAGTCTTCTGTTGGGTAATTAATATTCTCTGCAACGATAGCCAAGGGCTTCGCTCTTGAAGTGCCACCATCGCTGGTGGCTGATTCCTCTGATAATGCTTGTAATTGCTCCTCTCCAGGAGAAGTGAGATTTGTCTCGGGGACTAGTTCTTCCTTTGGAGGTGTCAAGTTTTCCGCAACACTTGCCATCTCAGAATCAAGAAGAGGTCCATCTTTAGCTATTGGCTCTTCCTCCATGACTTTCTGATTTTCAGCTTTGTCCCAGTCTTCGCAAACAATAATGGTATTCTCAGTTTCATGGGATTCGAAAATCCGATCAGGGTCCGGTTGCCATAAAAGGTCCCCAGTGGGTGTTTTGAGAATGAATTTGAACCGGATAGGTACTCCAACAGGTATGTCCTGAGCAATTACATAACAGCAAATCTCATCAATACATAGCATTTCCAAGTTTCAGAAAAAAAAAAAATCACATTCTGTATAAAATTCCTCCCTACCAGCTCTGCTGTCCAAACATGTCCTTCAGACCAAGTTAGTGGTAGAGCAGTTTCAGGATCCCATAACCCTAACATAGGATGATCCCCTACTAAGAAAAAATGCTCCCCAAAGGAGCACTCTTTCTGCAACTGGAATTTGACAGTAATAGTCTTTGATGGAACTGTGCATCAGACTAATTCAGATAAGACTCAGAATTTTAGGGAAAAAAGACAAATAGTTAAAGGGCTTAAAGATCTTACTTTCTTGTTCAAGTTGAGTTTCAATATTCTCCAATTCCACCTACATAAAAGGAAATTTACTAGTATTTGAAACAGAACTTACCATTCAAGAACCAGACAAAGAACAAACATATAAAAACCTTATGAGTTTCAAGATATTACAAGGAAGAACAGAAAAATGGATAAAGGGTACATGCCTGTGAGTCCTGTGACAGAGGAGACGAAGATGAAAGAACAGGCTGAAGACGCCGGTGTTGCAGAGAAACCAAATGCAAGAACCGGATTCTAACAGCATCTTTTAAAGGGAATAAGCACAGTTCAGCTCTATTCCGAGAAAGATCCTTTAAACAACAAGAAAAGCCTACATCTTTATGCTTGTCAATGATGGCCTTGGAACAAGAACTTGGTAAAGTTTTCATCTTTTTCAGTTTCCCAACAGTAAAACTCTTTCTATCTCTCTTGCATTAAAAGGTTTCAGTTGTGGTTCATAGAAACCAGTACCTCGAATAGTACTATACTAATAGCATCATCTTCCACGTGGCTCAAAACCATTGGATTTGAAGATTGGCGGTGACAGATGTCTCATTATTAGTTACTAGTAACTTTGGATCTTCAAACTTGGAATATGCATCTCCACTCTCCAGCCTTCATTTATGGCCACGAGCTTTGGAAAGTTGTTTGTTTCTGGGGATCAGCTGCTAAAGCTTTCGGCTTTAACACTCCACAATCCATACATATTCTGTCATCACTTGATGGACCCTATTTAGGTCTGTCCCTCTCTGTTCACTTCTTGATAAATACCATGAGATTACGAGATTCTTCCGATTTCGTTTGTGAGGGTTAGGGTTTAAGGTTAAGGTTATAATTAAGTTTTAAAAATTAAAGATAAAATGTATTTTTAAATATAAAATATAAAAATAAAAATTAAGTTTAAAATATATCATTATCGTTTAATAATTTTTTTTATTTTAATCATTTAGATATATTTATTTTTTATTTAGTATAACATGATATTTTTATTATTATTTATATAAAAATAATCTTAAAAAATAATCAAATCGTTTGTCGGTCACTATTTATTATTATCATTGACTGTCGTAGATGATGGTTGTTCGATTTTATATTTCAACGGTCATTTTAATTTACTTTTTTGAGTTTAAGTCTGACTTCTATTTTACCAAAAAGTATTTCAAAATCCACGAACATGTGATTAAAAGTGAAGAAATCGAAAAGTTTATATTGCGATTTACAAGTTTCAAGATAATTTCTGATGAAACAACCATCAGATTAGGACCCAAGATGTCAAAATAATTCACACAGTGTAATTGGGTCAAACAACAACCAATTTTAAAGACTGACAGTGATCGACGGTGACCGATGATGATTGTTTTAAATATTTTAAAGTTTTAATAATAATAAGATATTATTTTTATTATTTATTTTAAATTATTTTGATATTTAATAATATTAAAAAATTTAAAAATAATAAAATATTTATAAATGATAAAATCATTTAACGTATAAAGTTTAATTATTAAATAAAAAATTTAAAAATTTAATTACTAAAATAAAAATAAAAAATTATTAATTGATGAACAATGTATATTTAAGCCTAAATTATGGTAAAATATTAACATTATTCGAGTAATTATCGTCATTAATAACAATCAAAATACTATTATATTGTGAAATATTTATTCCAATACTATATTTCAGTTTGGATTTGGATTGAGATTAAATTTGATTCTTTTAAAATGTTCTTTTTATTATTTTAGACCTTTGATGTTTAAGTTATTACATGTTTATTTTGAAGTATTTAAAGTAATTTCTAGTATAGAAATAAGTATTTTAAAATACATTTTATTTAAAAGGATATTTAAATTATTTTAAAAGAGTTACTTAAAACATATATATCTTTTATCTAAGTTCTTAAATTCTGATACATGACATTGATTAAAAATATATTAAATATTTATTTTTTATAAAATATATACTTATTTAAAATAAATAAGAAAATTCAATTAAAATTAATTAAGACGAAACATTAAAAACTAGAATAACAATAAAAATACCTTTAATCCCTTATCCAAATTTGTTATTCAGATTTTAAATTAAAGTTTGATCCGATTAGATCGTGTCAGAGCAAATCGAAAATATACCATTTTGCTTTACAAATAAATCCAGATTCAAAATTCTGTGCATCCATCCGTTTTTCGGTAAAGCTTAATTAAGGTGCTTCTAAAAAACGACAACCTTAAAAAAAGTTAAAAAAAACGATATCGTTTTTTTTATGAAAGTTATAAAATTTTGATATATACGTTTTAGTATATATCAAAATTTTTATATTTTTAAAAATCGATATGTATCAATTTTTTTAAAAAAATATAAAATTTTTAATATATACCAAAAAATATGTATCAAAAATCTTATAATTTTTTTGAAAAAAATACTACCACCGTTTTTCAATTTTTTTTAGGCTGTTGTTTTTTAAATCTCCCATATCCCACGTTTTCTGTCCCTGAACCACTGCAGGACTCTGGCGGATGGCGGGTCAACGATTATGACTAGAAGGATTCAACCAAACACGGATAACCGCGCCAGGCGTAGACCAATAATAAATCATTTGAAAGAAGAAAAAGAGGTCAAATTCTTTTATAGTCCCTACACTATGAAAAAATTTCAGATATGGCCATGTACTTTGTATAAAATCAGAATATAAAGATTAAATTTATAATGTCTTGCATAGTACAGGGACTAATGACAAAACTTGATTAAAAAATGAAAGAGAAAATAGCCCACCAGCTATGGAAAACCATAGTTTTTCATATTATATATGATTATGGAAGTTTCCTTGGAACGTGCTTCGGGATCTGTTTTATTACTAGAAAACCATGTCTTTGCTCTGCCCTGTGGCCGCCATGAAAGCTTCATTTCTTCAGCTCTAAATTCCATTTGCTTCTGAAAACTCAACCCTTCTTTAAGATTCAACAGTTCAAACCCATATTTTACCATGTCATTTAGAAGAATGATTTATCACGAAATCTCTGGTTACAGGCTAGTTAGTCGAGCCAAATCGTCTGTAATCTCTATTATCCTGTTCTCCCTTCTTGTGTTCTTCATGTTTGCGTACAGTATGGTTTCTAACGCGTCGCTGCAATCGGATGTTTTCACCGGAAAAGAAGATTCTGAACTGATGCAGACTAAGAAGTTCATGAGAAAAATGAATTCCGGTGTTCTTCCTATATCGTTGACTATTTCCACACAAAGGAATATGATTGTTGAAGATGATGGTGAAGATCGATTTCATGGGAGAGTCCGGAGAAAACTCCCGGAATCCGACGTTTTCCAGTCGGACGAGTTGACAAAGAGGTTCCACCGTCGTGTCCTGGAGTTCTTCAACCGCGAGTGCGAGCTGCAATTCTTCATGACATGGATTTCAACAGCGGAATCTTTTGGGAGAAGAGAAATCTTATCTGTGGAAAGTGTTTTCAAATCCAATCCCAATGGTTGCTTGTTGATTCTATCAAGAACAATGGACTCACCCCAGGGTTATTTGGTCCTTCAACCTCTGCTTGATCGTGGCTTCAAGGTTCAAGCCGTGACGCCAGACATCCCGTTTTTGCTCAAGAACACACCGGCCGAACCATGGTTCGATGATATCCGGAGTGGGAAAAGGGATCCCGGTGTGATCCCACTGGCTCAGAACCTATCCAATTTAATCAGACTTGCTGTTCTGTACAAGTACGGAGGCATTTACTTGGATACAGATTTCATAGTGGTAAACAGTTTCAAATATTTGAAGAATATGATTGGAGCACAAAGTGTCGATTCGTCGTCGAAGAACTGGTCGAGATTGAACAATGCCGTGCTCGTGTTCGATATGAACCATCCCCTCCTGTTCAAGTTCATTGAGGAATTCGCTTCAACATTTGATGGTAACAAATGGGGACACAATGGACCCTATATGGTTTCCAGGGTGGTTCATAGTGTTGAAGGAAGACCTGGTTACAATTTCACCATCTTGCCACCTATGGCATTCTATCCTGTTGATTGGATTAAGATCGGGAAACTGTTTAAGATGCCGGAAAACCCTGCCGAGTCGAAATGGGTCGAAGCTAAGGTGCATCAGTTAAATGTGCAGAGTTATGGAGTTCACCTATGGAACAAACAAAGTAGCAAATTAATGGTTGAAGAGGGAAGTGTTCTAGGAAGATTAATATCAGAGCACTGTGTTTTATGTAAACAGGTATACACTTCTTGAATTGCATCACTGTAAAGCTGATTCAAAACAGATACCGTAAATGTAATTTATCTGTAAATCATTGATTTTTTATAGCAAAAATAGTAGAGCATACGGATTTATATTCGAAACACTAACAATAACGGTGAAAACTAAAAGTTTTTTCCCTGGTACATCTTTCATCAATATTCCCCAACTGTAGTTAGTATTACGACAAGCATTGGCAGCATTCTGAAAGTTTACAAAGTTAGGCAAACGAATCATGCAGGTGGGACAACAAGATAATGGCCTATGTGAAAAAATAAATTTACCTGACGAGCAGAGGCAGTTCTGAAGGTGAGCATATGAGCTAAAGCTGGGATGGATGTAGACGGTGAAACTGACCAAAAGAGCACCGACGGCGGAGTTTATCGGACCGAAGAAAGGGAAGATTATGGCCAAGAACCAGACGGGAATCACCACAGGCAGCCTAGCCAATGCCCTCAGACAAATACTCTTTGTGTCAACTGTCATGCATTCCTATCAATGAATCTACTTGTTTGTAGCACCCAAACAAGCATTCTTGCATCGGCCATCAACCTGAACAAACTGACTTATGAGCTTTCGGCCAATCCCAAGTTCCCAACCATTCCCCAGGCACATATTGTACTCCAATTCATTCAGAGTTCAGACTCTATCCACCATCCCCTTTGTGGGCAACTGTTTTGATTTACAGATATCTCATCTTTTGTCCGCACACTACAAAAGAGCCAATGCCGAGGTGAAAGGTGTTTTCAAGGGCATAGCACAACAGATATTTGCAGGCTGCAGCAACCACTAGGGTGTAGGAAAAATAAAACAATGGGAGTTGACTGCTTTACATGACAGTAGCAGAGCAGGGTTAGAGAAGTTGAAAAAAAGACCCCCCCCCCCTCCCCCCCTCCAGTTTTACACGTGTGATGTGAACGTAACTGGTAAATGAATGGAAATAAAGACGTGTTGTTGAAAGTGTCCTTTGACATTCATTTGGTTTTGTTTTGTTCTACCTCGGTTCCCTTTCCACTACTCTTTGTCTGCTGTTTTCTCAGTAGGATGGTACTGTGGCGGACATGAGGGGAACACAAGTCAAGATTCGGATATGTGAAGAGATTCTTGTTCCCGGGGGCGATAATGAGCTTCACCGGCTTGCGAACTATTCGGATTTAACTCGGTTAAAGCTCGGTTAAAGTTTAATTTGAGTGAATTCGATTCGTGTTCGGATTCGGTTTTGGATTTAAACGAATCGAGTCGAGTTTACTCAAGCTCGACTCGAAAAGCCCGTGAACGAATTCAGAATAATTATATATAAATATACATATATATATATATACATTGAAAATAATTTATTTAAAAAAAATAATTAAGAGTAAATTTACTAAAAATAAATTACATAAAATAAATTGAATATTATCAACTAAAACAAATTTACAAAATTACAAATAATAAATAAAAAATAAACTACAAATAAATAAATAATAAAACATAATAATATAGAAAATTGTTCATTTAAAGCCAAACTGAACCGAACCGAGTCTGAACCGAGTTTAATTAGCTTTGAGTCCGAGCCAAATCCAATAATATTATTTTCAAGCCAAGTTCGAGCTCAAAATTCTAAACTCAACGAACCTCAAATCAAAGCAAATCCAGATATACTTATTTCCGAATCAAACCCTGACCTAATTCGGGCTCGACTCGTTATCACCCTTACTTGTTACTCGGTAAAAGTTAGCGGATGGATTCTTCGTTTTCTGAACATGTGGATTCTCAAAACGGTAGCATCAAAGTTGAGGGTCTTTTGAGAAAATAGCCCAATCGGAATTGGGCTAACTACTCAAGAAACCACTGAAAATCAATACGCAATTCATGTCTAATTTTAATAATTATCCCTCTCAATAAACAATGGGTTAAAAAAAATTTTAAAAACAGTTATACCGAATTTTTTATAAAATTTATAAGAATTTTAATATCATGTTTTTATATATATCAAAACTCTTATAGGTTTTTAAAAAATTTGGTATATATTGAAATTCTTAAAATTTTTGTAAGAAAGTCGGTATGTAACGAAATTTTAACATTTTTTGAAGAAAATTCGATATATCAATATCTTTAATTTTTTATAAAAATTTTTTATATACTAAAAATTAATACCGAAATTTTTATAACTTTTATAACGATTTCGATACAAACGCTTTAACCTCTTTTTAAGCTTGTTGTTCCTAAAATTATCCGATTTTCTTCAAGTTTGTCTCTAAAAAATAAAATCTTGATAACTAAATAAAGGGTCGATAATACTCATTGAATTATTTTATAATTAATTTTGACAATATTTTCTTTCAAAAATAAATTATGTAATTATCAAATGCTTTAAAGGATTGTTGTGCATCGTTTATTAAAATGACTACTTTCGTTTTTTTAAATCATTCTACTATGAATAAAATAAATTATATAAAAAATTATCCTTATAATAAATAATTACCGTATTCAATTTAAATTAATCAATTAAATATTAATCATTTCATAAAAAATATCCATAATTAAAAGTCAAATAACTATTTAAATTTAAAGCTTACTTCTCCCCATTCTTATCCTACGAATGGATTTCCATTTTTCTAATTAACGTGTAATTTACACATAAACATGTTTAGTGAAGTTAGGCTAGAATAACATTAGTAATTAATGTTGTAAGAAAATAATCCGTCTTAAATCGACATAAAAAAACATGGTGAAAAATTATATAGTGAACCATGTTAACCACGTCATCTATGGTCCCAAGTAATCAGGACCGTTGATCTTAATTTTTTTCCAAGTGAATCATCACCTCTTTCTTACATGGACTTAGTGGATGGGTAGTTATTAGGTGATTATTTAAAGATCAACGGTTTTAATTGCTTGGATCATAGATAACGTGGTGAACAGAGTTCACCGTATAATCTCTCCATTAACGGCATGGTGTAAGTATGTTATACTAGTGTTAATGCTTAATTTGGTTTATCCATTACTTGGTTTATAATCAAAGTGCTAAGAAAAGTAAATTAAAATTAAATTATTGTTAAATAATAATTAAATATTACCGGTCCAATTGAATTATAACGGTTGCTTTGATTATGATTGAAAATGGGTAGGAAAGAAAGGCCGATTAAGTAGGTAAGACCTAATGCATAAATGCATGATGTAATATTCCCTTCACGAGATTGGTAAACGAAAATAATTTTATATAAGAGATATTTATATAAAAATTTAATAAATATTTATAGATAAAAGCGATATTTATAGCTTTTGATATTAGTGATTAGAAGTTATCAGACTTACTGATAGTTTATGAACGAGTTTACGGAGATAAACATAAATTTTAAGTGTGAACTTTTATAATCTGTTTACGTGATTGAGAGTGTTATAGTTTTTGATAATATACGTTATCAAGTTTCTTGTTAATTATTCTTTTAAATCTGGTAGCTTAACCTACTTAAATATTATTGATATTAATTTTAGATAATATTAAAAAAATAAGATAATCAAATAACGACGAGATTTAGTGGTTCGCTTGTTATAAGATAATTTGAGAGTTACCATAGACGATGGTCGACAGTAGAATTGGATGGTTCACCTTCGATAGACTTGAAAACAAAAGTTAATAGTGTAGAAAGGATGGTCAGAGTCATGTACGATAGAAAAGAGATAATAATCAATATCGAAGGATCATCCTTTTTATAGTCAGCGTTAAAAATACTTATATTTTTTATTGTTATGAATTGAGTGATGTTTGACAAGATCGTACCAAGTTTAGTAAGCAAAATTTAATTTGACCTAAAAATGATTTCTTTTAAATTTTGAGTAGCTTGGATAAACTCAAACTAAGATTTTATTTTAAGTCTGAATTTTGATTTTACCAATTAAAAAAATAAAACTCTTTATTTTTATAATTCAATTCTTAATTTTTTCGTCTCTTCAATTTCTACTCCGTTTTAAGTTTAATTTTAATTAAATTTGAATTATATACTCTTCAACCATTTTTTTAATAAGTTAATAGTGTTACAATATTATCTGTTCTAGAATATAATCTTCACCATTTGACTTTGATTATTCGATCACTCTTCAACCATTTTAAAAGATCTATATAACTTTAAATTTTTGTGTTTCCAATTTGGTCCTCCGATAGTAACTTTTTCTCACCAATTTAATCTAACAATCCATAAAAAAAATATTTAATTATTTACTTGTTACTTTTTGTGTTTCCAATTTGGTCCTCCAAGAGTTGGTACATGATACCAACTTCATAAATATCTAAGATATAAAAGCTTACAACTTTCCTACCTTCCAACAACAAAACACTGCTTTTAATTAATTCTTAGTTTTATTTCATTTCTTTCTTGTCAGCAACGTTGGTTGGTTGATGTCAAATCTACCCCTGGAAATTCAACTATTTAAGTTATAATAAGACAATACGAATGATTGATTATTATTATTATCTAAAATGGATAGTTAGTTGGTAACAAAATTAAATAATTTTTATTATAATTATATTAAATTAAATGCACGTCATTATTACGAAATTATTATCTTCTTTTTAAAAACATGTTTAATAAAATGTACAGCGTCACTGTCTATATATGTTCAATTCTCTAGTTTAGCTGCGGAAGCCGCCGAAGCCAGCTGCTTTTTCCCCATATAGATCTATTGGAGCCGAAAGTTGAGCTTTGATGAAGCGGCTGTGGGCGGCGTCCGAGAACCAGAAAATAGGCTAATTGAATGAAAATTGCAGATATATTGGTATACGACTTCCAACTACTCGGACTCTTGTAGCACATTTATAATATATATTGTTTTTCGGGTTTTAGGATTTAATCTTGATCAATTCAGATCGATTTACGTCATAAATTTAATTTAATTGGATGTGTATTTTAACAGGAATTTTTCGTATATATATCTTAAATCCGAGATATATTTAGACGGAACTAAACTGCTTATCATTTGGACAGACTCTTATTGCTATTTTATTTTTTTTTTGCTACATAAAGGCTAACCAATCAGCTTCACCAACAGCATTGCCGAATCCCCATTTGCCATCGATCCTTTTAAATCTCCCCCTCTCCCTCTCCTTTCTCTTCATAACTAACATCAAAGCTTCTTAGCTTCCTTCCATAACCATGGGGGCTCGACCTCGTTTCGATCCGATTTCGAAATGTAGTAGCGAGGGAAGATCGAATCAGACTGTGGTTGCGGATTTAGACGGAACCCTTCTCATGTCACGTAGTGCTTTCCCTTATTTCATGCTCGTTGCCCTTGAAGCCGGTAGCCTTATTAGAGCACTTGTCCTATTGATATCCGTTCCGTTTGTGTACTTTACCTACTTGTGCATCTCCGAATCCGTGGCAATCAATACGTTTATTTTCATCGCCTTTGCCGGGCTGAAAATTCGAGACATCGAGCTCGTCTCGAGGTCGGTCTTGCCGAAGTTTTATTCGGAGGATGTTCATCCAGAGACATGGAGAGTTTTCAACTCCTTTGGGAAAAGATACATTGTTACTGAGAATCCTAGGATCATGGTGGAACCCTTCGCCAAGACATTTTTAGGAGCTGACAAAGTTATTGGAACAGAGCTGGAGGTGACAGAATCGGGCAGGGCAACTGGTTTTGCCATTAAACCTGGTGTTCTGATCAGAGAACACAAAAGGGCTGCCGTTTCGAAAGAATTTGGCTCCAAGTTGCCGGATTTGGGGCTGGGAGACAAAGAAAATGACCACGATTTCATGTCATTATGCAAGGTTCATTCATTTTCCTTTTTAAGTACCACCATGATTGGACTTTCTCAAATTGTTGCTAAACTTGATATAGGTTTCTAATACAGATTCCTGAAACATAACATTATGTTCGGTCTTGCCAATATGTTTGGTGAGAGCCTTTAGGATTTAACACTGTTTTTGCCTGATACGTCTCCTTTGTCTCTCCCACTTAAAATCGCTGAAAAAATAGTATAAAATTTTAAAACGACAATATTCGAAGAGACAATCACAGAATCCGAACATAAAATTTTGTTGTTATGTACTTAGGAACACAACATTTTCGTGTCTTAACCATTTTTTTACGAGTGCAATTCATCTGCCCCTTTCTTATGTCTCCATTTATGTCCCACTTCTAATTAGAGGTTTAGGGTTTAAGGTTCTAGATTAGAGATTTTGGTTAGGGTTTAGAGAATTAAGGGTAAGGTGTATTTTTTAAAGTGTATGATTTAAGATTTAGAATATAAAAAATACGAGTTTAGGGTTTAAAATTATTTTTTAAAAAGAAAACAAAGAAGGCATGAAAGAGGGTTCAGTATTTTTTCCCCTCTTTTTCACCTCTAGTTTTTATACAGATCATGATCCTCGTGATGTTCAATGGATGATCTTGCAATTGTATTTATTTATCTTCATAAATTTGGTGTTGCTTGCATGGATCCCACTCCACTTTTAATGCTTTTATTACTACTACTAATAATACAAGCAAGTCTAACATGAAAGTAACATGTAGCCATAAATATAGTATCTACTCGTGAGTTAACTATATTTTGTAATAAAACTAATTAAAACTACCATATGGTTGGAATTTTTACGTTGACTTTTGTTTGTACGTGTAGGAAGGATTCATGGTGCCAAGAACCAAATGTGATCCATTACCAAGGAACAAGCTTCTAAGCCCTGTTATATTTCATGAAGGTCGGCTGGTTCAAAGGCCTACACCATTGGCTGCCCTCTTGACCTTCCTATGGCTGCCTATAGGGTTCCTCCTCTCCCTACTCAGGGTTTACACTAACATCCCGTTGCCGGAGCGAATTGCTCGGTATAATTACAAGTTCTTAGGGATCAAACTGATTGTTAAGGGTACTCCTCCACCACCACCTAGGAAAGGCCAAAGGGGAGTTCTCTTTGTTTGTAACCATAGAACCGTGTTAGACCCGGTTGTGACGGCGGTTGCCTTGGGACGAAAAATAAGTTGTGTTACTTACAGTATTAGCAAATTCACCGAGATCATTTCGCCTATTCGGGCGGTTGCATTGTCGAGGGAGAGAGAGAAAGATGCGGCCAACATCAAGCGCCTTCTCGAGGAAGGCGACTTGGTTATTTGTCCTGAAGGGACGACTTGCAGGGAACCATTTCTGCTAAGATTCAGTGCAATGTTTGCTGAACTCACTGACAGAATCGTGCCGGTCGCAATCAACACGAAACAAACAGTTTTCCACGGGACAACGGTTCGAGGACACAAGTTGTTGGATCCGTATTTCGTTTTCATGAATCCGATGCCTACTTATGAGATCACATTCTTGAACCAGCTACCAACACAGCTCACTTGCAAAGGTGGAAAATCAGCCATTGAAGTTGCAAACTACATCCAAAGGGTGCTCGCCGGCACATTAGGATTCGAGTGCACGAACTTGACTAGGAAAGACAAGTACGCTATGCTCGCAGGAACCGACGGTCGGGTTCCAACCAAGAAGGAAAAAGACCAGGAAAAGGCTTAAGGGGAAAAAAGAGAGAATTTATATTAGTTTGGCTATTGTTTTTCATTGTGTTGAAAACTGTCTTACAAATAAAAATTGATTATGATGCTAAATAGCTAATTATATAAAGAAAATAACAACTATGTATATTTTGGTACTAAGTATTTTTTATACAAACATATCTTTAATGTGCTTGTGGCCAATGCCTTTCTTTCTGCATCTTCCCCATTCTTATATGATATCACCGTATCTTTTTCGTGACGGTGATGATGATAACGATGATGGTGGTGTCCCTTTCATGCTATTGCCTTGTTTTGTGGCCCTAAGGGTCGGTTCCGTCCGATAACGACCTATCGGTTATGGATTCAGAGCAACTAATGCTGCATTGATTCTATCCATGTGATTCATTTACTGGTTTTTCTTCATGTAGGAGTAAGCATTAAGCATTAAGCAAAGGCATATGCCTGTGGGCTGCTTAGTTAGTGAGGTGATAAAATTCAAGGCTAATAATAGATTTGAGTGGGCAACAATTTGGTGAAATTGCAGGATATGCAGCTCACTAGTTGTCTACCTCTTTACCATTAATGCCTCCAAAATTAGCTCACAAATGACATGATTTAATTGATTCATAATTCTAATATAGGTAAAGAAAAATACCAGACAACTCATTGGGGTGATGTAGATTTGAGTGGACCATCCTAGAAGATGGGGACCAATCACCATTTCCTCCCCCTATGAATAAGAACAGCTGGGTTGATGGTTATATGTATACAGGTTAGGATGATCTTACGCTATGCATGACATAATAAGTCTGATTCTTCTAATAATTTTCCGTAATCACAACGGAAAGAATTGATGAACTCAACGGGTATTATATTTTTATCAGAGTAGAACAGTGGTTTTCTGGACTCGGGTATATACAGACAGACTCCAAAGTTGTCAGGGTACATAATTCAATTCATTTTTACATCATTATCAGAATCCAATCAACTGGTGGATATAAATACATGAAATCTACTTTGCAGGCCAAGAACTTTGTCAGGGGTTCTGTACAAGCGCGATAAGAACCGCCGTACAAGGTCTTTAAAAAATAGGGCTTCAAAATTTTAATAAATTATGTTCATTAGATAATATTAATCTCGAAATTTTACGTTATAATTATGTCTTAAATGTGATAATTGATTCTAGAATCTTATTGGTTGTTCCTATTCCTATTGTTTCTATAGAAATAGCGAGGTTCTAGACAAATGCAATAGAAATTACCGCATAGGGGCTATAAAAAGAACAATTACTCCTAAGGGTCACATTTTTAGAACTAGTGAAAGTTATGGACAATTGCTTCTAAGAGACACTAATTTGATAAATTACAGAGGACCTCCAAAATCTTTGAACCGCACTTGAACTTTGTTGTAGATAATAATTATGAAATTGTTTTTTTAATGCCAATAAAGGAGAAGCTATTATTTTAATTTTAGTTAAATTGTATTATTGTTGATATAATATAGATTAATGGTTAAAATATTTATATTATTTTATTTTGTATGAGTTTAAATTCGATACGAAAATATAGGAAGAAAACTACTTCATTCTCATGGGTTATTATTATAGGTTAAACAGGCCAATTGTTGAACTGGTTCATTGCCCACTTCTTCTTTTTTTTCCTGTCACGGCCCAATCATCTTCTTCTGGGCACGTAGTTTTTGCCTTTTGCGTTCAGACCCATTTCTTCTTCTTCTTCTTCTTCATTGTCCGTAACACCCTTTTACTGTAAAACCCTCGACCTCGACCTCGACGGCAGAGCTTTTAAAGTTTCAATTTTGAAATCTCCCACTCTTCCCTGAACTTAGATTGGAAACCATGGGTAAAGCCTCCAGGGATAAGAGGGTGGGGTTTTGTTATTTTATTTCATTTATTGGGATTTTCTGTGATTTTGCAACTTATGAGTAAGCTGTTTGATTTTCAGGATATATACTATCGGAAAGCGAAAGAAGAAGGTTGGCGTGCTCGAAGTGCCTTTAAGCTTCTCCAGATTGACGAAGAATTCAACATTTTTGAAGGTCAGTTTCTCAAATATATGTGTGTGTATATATACATACATGAAGACAATGAACATGGAATCATTGGTTTGATTCTGATATGATATGTAGGAGTCAAGCGCGTGGTAGATTTATGTGCTGCCCCAGGTAGCTGGAGTCAGGTTTTGAGCCGCAAATTGTATCTCCCAGCTAAGCAGTCATCTGTTTCAAAGTTGGTTCTTTTTCTGTTTTTTTGGTTGATGTTTATTTGCCTAATTCATGCTTTCGGAGTCTATTTCTTTGCCTGCTCATGCTGTTCACATCCCAAGTTTTAATTGTTGCTACTGTTTTGTTAACTTTGTTATAATTTGCAGGGATGACGAGCTTCCTCTTATTGTCGCCATCGATTTGCAGCCGATGGCTCCCATTGAAGGTGTAATCCAAGTGCAGGGTGATATAACTAATGCCCAGACGGCTGAAGTGGTGCGGGTTTCTTTTTTTCAATTTAATGGTTGTCTGTCCCGCTTATGAATATGATAATTAGAAATTTTGGATGGTTACATTAGAAGATTCCCTGAATGCCAAAAACTACTTTGGCACAGAGAGCCAATTATTATAGGCGAGATTCTTTACTTCATTTGAGTGTTTGCATGTTATTATGATGTTGAGTCTTAATTATTAGTTCTCTATGTAGGTCTAATATTCTGTTGATAATTACATGACAAATGGAAACCTTGATCCACTTTTATTATCTATGATGATTTGGTACACACTGTGCTTGTTCATATCATCACGGGGGCAGAAATGTGGATGGTGTACTTACATGATTTACTTTTGGAACTGTGTTTTTTAATTTGTTTGACCTTATGTTGTTTATTGAATGTTTGTATATGCCATCAATATCATTTCTTATTTACTCGAGTCATTCGCAGGTAATTAGACATTTCGATGGCTGTAAGGCTGACCTTGTTGTGTGTGATGCTGCTCCTGACGGTACTAAAACCAGCATTTATAGTTTCTAACTTAGCCTACGACCTACAGCATTGTAGCTGCTCCGTTTTCCCTCTTTAAGTTTCTTAAGTTAGTTTTATTCTTTCTGGATTTGCAGTTACTGGTCTTCATGACATGGATGAATTTGTTCAGTCCCAACTCATACTTGCCGTAAGTGTTCTAGTCCCTTTTATGTTGCCTGCATCTATAATGAGAAACACAGTAATGTGAACAATTCTGGATGTGTGATGCACCAGGACGTGAATTATGATAACACCTCGTTGTAAAATTTGATTCAGAAATCCAATGCTTTTATCAAGAAAGTGATCCAGTGGAATGATTTTGAATGTTGATTCATTAGTAAAACAACTTTTCCCCACATTTGAATTACTGAGACAAGAACTTCATCAAACCTATTTTCCTTCCAGATGGAAAATTCGCCCGCTGGCTTTTATCAAATCCTGCCCTTTATGAAAATTAAATTAATAGAATTCTACTTTATTTTACATCTAGGCTTCCTTTCCTTTTCCCCAATTTTTCCAGTCTATTCATTTTTTTGTTTATTAATCCAGGGTTTAACAATTGTTACGCATATACTTAGACAAGGTGGAAAATTTATTGCAAAAATATTTCGTGGTAAAGATACAAGTCTTCTGTATTGCCAGGTAAACTAAATTCCAATAAGACTAAATTTCAGTATCTAAGTTTGTTAGATGTAGTTATAAAGCTCATTACAATAGCCCTCTCCTTTCTTGCTTCTTTCTTGCAGCTGAAGTTGTTTTTCCCTGTAGTGACTTTTGCAAAACCAAAAAGCAGCAGAAACTCCAGCATAGGTAAGGATAACGTGTATAGACATATAAATGTATTCATCCTTGGAAGTTGGAAGCTCACTTCCTTTTTTCTTTTTAAACATTATATAGTCACATATTGTTCGTATTATCCTTACAATCTTTGAACTTTAGCCGATGCGAGAAATTAGCTCATTTATAGCAATGGGAACCTGTGTAATGCTCTATATTGCTATGTATAAGCAGGGGTAGTTATACATTATATGTTATAAATAGTTCTTACCTTCTTTCTTTACCCCTCTTTGGATTTATTCCTTCATGGCAAGTAGTAAACAACTTGACATTAAGTAGAAAGTGGCTAATTCTCGTCTTATTTCTATTACAGAGGCATTTGCAGTTTGTGAGAATTATTCACCTCCTGAAGGTTTCAATCCAAAAGACCTGTACCGGCTCCTGGAAATGGTGGGAAGCCCCTCGGGTGTAGATGACCTAGGTAAATGGGCATCATAGTTACAATGAATCCCGTTTCCTTAACATTTTGTGATACTTGGATAATTATCTTTCATAGGAAAGGTTTATTGTGTTGCTTATTTTCTTTATTCATTTGTCAGATTGTAGCAGTGGATGGTTAGAAGGGCCGAATAAGGTTTATATCCCGTTTTTAGCTTGTGGGGATCTAAGTGGGTACGACTCTGACCGTTCATATCCATTACCCAAAGCTGCGGATGGTACTTACCAGAGTCTGAATCCTGTCCAGCCCCCCATTGCACCGCCATATAAGCGAGCACTTGAAATGAAGAAAGCTTCCAGTCAGGGTATCCGAGACCTCGAAAAGCTTTCTTTGGATTCTTGACTTGAAACAAAAATATGGCTAAATCCATTGCGATATGATGTTACTAATTTAGAAACAATTATTCCCGTTTTTGATCTTTATACTTTCTAGTTTATTGTTTCCATGGAAGGAAGTTGAGTGCCCTTCTCTCGTAATGCCTTGTCCCTCCCTAAAACTATCAGTCGTCTCTTGTTTCAGACAATGATAATTGTATTTTGTGAGGAACTATGATTCAAAGTTAAGGTTTCCATTCTAATTTTAACTCTTTAACTATTAACCATTGAAGTTGTTGATCTCCAAATTAGCAGACACTGAATAAGAAAGGTGGAGATAGGGATCAATGTGGCTGCGGTGGTTTCAGCCAGCTTACCCTTGTAGAGTTGGACGGAAGTCTCGGTCGGTATAGCGGTTGGAGTTAAGAAGGATGAAGAAGGGAGAGCAAGGGGAGAAGGGTATTTCTCCTTATTATCTCCTTGTCTTGTTCTTCATCCTCAATCCCCCTTTATTGTTGGATATGAGATATTTATTATGGGTTTGTGACTTTGATCGGAGGTGTCGGATTTAATGTCTTGATGACTAGTAATGGTTTGACAAAGTAAACCTGTCAAGTAAGAGGTTGAGTTGCCGGATTAAATGGATTTATAGCTGTCATGTTGAGGAACAACAGGAGTTATGGCGCCTCATATACTAAATTTTCTAACAAGAACATGTTGAAACCGAGTTTGTTCTCGACAAAGACGAAGAAGAATTCAAGAACTCGATGCAATCTTCTATAGCTTCAGCATGATGAGACTCGACAGATTCCGCAAGTGATCGAGACCTCGGTAGCTTGGAAGAAGAAACCTTACGCGAGGAAGAGTTCCCTCGAACAGACATGAGCCGCAGAGCACCCGCGACTTTACCTCCAACGTGTCTCAAAAACCTTGCAGGAGAAAAACTCGAGCTCTCGACAACCTTAAACGTGAAAATCCCAACAACAACCCTTCTGATGTTATCTCTCGTCGTCGTGCCGCTGCCTCCGTTGTGTGTGAGAAACATCGTCGGGCTTTCATCCACATTGGGGCTGAAACTCACTTGCTTGCTTGTTTTCATCGACATGCTCGGCTCGACTCAAGAACGGAGAAAATGATCTCTGATAAGTGATGCAAAGAGGGTATTTATTGACGAATATTTGTAAAAAAAAAGTGAAAACTGAAAAGGAAAAAAGAATATAACGAAGCAAGGGATAAGATTTGTGTCATTGAAATGAGTATTTGGCAGGTGAATTAATTCGTGGGTAACCATATTAATGTTCATAGATGTTGACTGCATCTGCAGGAGCATAATTCTAATCCCATGGACTAAACTAAACAGAAAAAACTCCCCCTTTCAACACAGCATTCCAAATTTTTCACATGCATGAGCCATGCATGTTGCCTAATTGCTGTTTAAATCCTAATTGCATGTTGCTCGTACTTGCTCGGTGTTATACCCGATTGTCGCTTCAACGTCCGTGGGAGAAGTATCTCTGAACACACCCTAAATCAGTTTACTGTCCCTGCATTACCAAAGTCTCGAAATTCCAACACTGGAGAAGCAAAAAGGGTTTTTTGCTGGCCGTTGAATTCATTGAATTGAGATTTTAGGTTTCAAGAACTACAGAATAGAAAAAGGGGTTTTGTTATTGAATAAGAGAAGTAAAACTTATATATTTTGTAACTGTGGTACACACGTGTTTATATAAGACTAAAAAATAAAGAATAAAGAAAATAAAAAAGACTTTAAAACCACCTAACTAACTAATATATCCTAATAGCCTCCCCTCAAGATGGAGCATACAAATCTTGTATGCCCAGCTTAGAAATGGAGTCACGAAAAACAGAAGTAGGAAAGGCCTTTGTGAAGCAATCTGCTAATTGATTATGAGATGACACAAGCAACAGCTTGATAAGTCCTTTTTGAACATTCTCTCTAATCAAATGACAATCAATCTCTATGTGCTTTGTTCTTTCGTGATGTACAAGATTTTCTGCAAGTTTAATAGCAGAAAGGTTATCACAGAAAAGATTTGTAGAAGAAACATGAACATGTAAATCAGAAAGTAGAAAAGACAGCCATTGTAATTCACAAGTGACAGTTGCAAGAGCTCTATATTCAGCTTCACTAGAGGACCTAGATACTGTTTGTTGTTTTTTGGATTTCCAGGATATTAAAGCTGATCCTAAAAAAAATGCAAAAACCAGTGGTAGATTTTCTTGTATGTGGACAAGAAGCCCAGTCAGAATCAGAAAAAGCATCGAGTTTTATTACTCGGAAAAAAAGTCCTTGACCAGGAGTACTCTTAAGGTACCTAAGAACTCTATGAGTGACAATCATATGTAAATTTGTAGGTGCAGACAAGTATTGAGATAATTGTTGAACAACAAAAGATATATCGGGTCTGGTATTTGTTAAATACAAAAGTTTTCCTATAAGTTGTCGATAAGAAGTAATGTCTGCTAATGGTTCTTTTGTAATCTGAGATGTGTTCTTTGGAACAATAATTGGAGTAGTAGCAGGTTTTGAGTCAAGAAAACCAGAATCTTTTAACAAATCCATTGTGTATTTCTTCTGACAAAGATTAATACCTTTACTTGATCGTGCAACTTCAAGTCCCAAAAAAATTTTCAAGTCCCCTAGATCTTTAATACTAAAGGTATTATGAAGAAAGGTTTTAACAGTAACAATCTCAGTTAAGTTTGGTCCAACAAGAATTATATCATCTACATACACAGCTAAAGCAATAAAGTTTGATCCTTCTCCTTTTGTAAAAAGACTAGTATCAGAAACAACTTGTTTAAAACCTTGACCTAACAAAGAAACAGTAAGTCTTTCATTCTATTTTCGACTAGCTTGTTTAAGACCATACAAACTCTTATTAAGTTTACAAACTTGATCAGAAGTGGTACCTAAAAAATCAGGTGGTAAATTCATGTATACTTCTTGTAAATATCCATGTAAAAATGCATTATTTATATCAAGTTGGTGTAAGTACCAATTTTTAGTAGCAACCATTGCTAGCAAGGTCCTAATGGTGGTTATCTTAGCTACTGGACTGAAAGTACTAAGAAAATCAACACCTGACTGTTGAGTATACCCTTTAGCTACTAACCTAACTTTATACCTATCTAGTGTGCCATCTGACTTTAGTTTAGTTCGAAAGACCCACTTACAATCAATAGTCTTTTTACCAGGTGGAAAGAAAACTAGATCCCAAGTATGATTTTTTTCTAAGGTTAATATTTCTTCATTCATGGCATTTCTCCAACATTCATGTAAAATAGCTTGTTTATATGTTTTGGGTTCAACTAAGCTATCAACAACAGAAATATAAGAATGATAAGTAAAAAAAAGATTTTGATAAGAAAGCACCTGGGCCACTGTATGTGGTGAAGTTCTCTTCTTTGGTAAAGTGACTTGAAAGTCCTTATACTTTTGTGGTAACTTGATAGTTCTAGAAGGTCTTGAACTTGGATGTAAAAAAATTTCATGAGGAGCACAAGTAGAATGTGGTACAGAATTAACAGAATCAATAGACAAAGAGGCAGAATTATCAAAATTAGTAACATGAGTAGGAACTGTTTCAATTAAAAAAGTATCAACATTTGATGCATTTTCTAAAGGTTTCCTTAAAACATCATCATTATTATGAACTATTAAAAACTCTTCAACTAAATTATTTTGGTCAACTGTAGGAAGAACAAGTTCTTTAGAAAAATTATAGTATGGAAAAATGTTTTCAGAGAAAATAACATCCCTAGATATGAAAACTGTTTTTGTCTCTATATTGAATAACCTATATCCTTTAGTGTTCTTAGGATAACCAAGAAAGATACATTTAGATGCTCGTGGATGCATCTTAGTTTGTGCATGTGGAAGAACAACAGCAAAGGCAAGACATCCAAATATTTTAAGATTACTTAGGTTAGGTTTGTCATTATACAAAATCTCGAAAGACGTTTTATTTTGTAAAATAGGAGTAGGAGTAATATTAATCAAATATGCAGAATGTATTACACAATCAATCCAAAAAGATAAAGGCAAACTGGCTTGAATTCTTAACGCTCGAGCAACAGAAAGAAGATGTTGATGCTTTCTCTCAACGATGCTATTTTGTTGGGTGTATGAACACACGTAGTTTGATGAACTATTCCTTTTGAGCCAAAAAAATCATTCATAGAAAATTCTTTAGCATTATCTATTCTAATACATTTTATGTTCTTGGAGAATTGAGTTTGAACAAAATTATAAAATTTAATAAAAATACTCCTAACTTCAGATTTAAATTTCATAGGAAATATCCAAACAAATCTACTTTTATCATCTACAATAGTCAAAAAATAAGTATGGCCATATATGCTTGGTACTGGAAAAGGTCCCTACACATCAACATGTATTAGATCAAAAACAGAACCAGATACAGTAACACTAGATTGAAAAGGTAATCTCCTATGTTTAGCTAAATGACAAATGTCATAGTCATAATGCAAACAAAGAGGAATCTTATTATATATTTCAGAAAAATATTTTATTCGTTGAACAAATGGATGTCCTAGTCTAGCATGCCAAATAGAAAAAGTGTTTGAAGAAGATGAATCAATATTACAAACAATAGTAGCAGAATCCTTTGATACTTCAAGTTGATATAAACTATTTCTTTTCCTAGCTATACCAATCGTCTTCCACACAATTGTATCCTGTATACAACAAAAATTATGAGAAAAGATAAAAGACACATTATTTTGTTGGGTCAATTGCGAAACAGAAATTAAATTGAAACCAAAAAATGGAATGTGAAGAACATTGTGAAGAAGTAAGTTTTCCGTAAGTTGCACAATGCCTATATGCAGCACTTTAACTAACTGTCCATTAGGAAGCTTAACAAATTTGTTATGCACAGTTGAATAATTCTGGAAAAAATGTAAAGAATTTACAATATGATCACTGGCACCTGAATCAACTATCCATGGAGTAACAGAAAAATTTGAAAAAGAACAAGTAAGAGCAATACCTTGTTCTTCTTGAGGCAAAGAATCAAAACTGGAGGACAGAACATTGACAGTAGATTGAACAGCAGAATTATTTGGAACAGAAGGATTCTTTGCTTGCAGAAGTTGCAGAAGACTATCATACTGCTCTTTCGTAAAAGTAAGAGGACAAGCCATTTCCGTAGAAGAATTTTGAGGAAGAACTTCAGTAAAGTGACTCATGTTTCCAACTAGATTGGTCTTAGACTGAGACCTATACTTATAGTTGGGAGGATAACCATGCTTTTTGTAACACTTTTCAATAGAATGACCATATAGACCACAATGTGTACATAAAGGACGTTGATTGCCAGAACTATTAAACTTTTTAGGCCCTCGAGTATCAAACCTAAATGAATTTGGTTCCTCCTTTCTAGTATTATATTGGTCAACAAGCAAAACATTTGAATCACTAAGGAAGGTTGTATTAACAGATCTTTCATGTTGAACAACGATAGAAAAAATTTCATTTATGGAGGGCAAGGGCTTCATCATCAAAATCTGTGATTTAAGAATAGAAAACTTTTCATTCAAGCCTCTAAGAAACCTAAGAATGAAATCTTGCTTACGGTAACAAAGAGCAAGACAATCACAAGAAGACAGAGGTCGTAAATTGCATAACTCATCCTAGATGATTTTTAATTGCGTGTGAAAAGTAGTCACAGAAAGAGTACCTTGCTGCAAATTATAGAAATCTTGAAGCAAATCAGAGACGCCCAACAAATCACCTTGTTTGAAACGGTCGAAAAGATCAGCCAACAACTCATATGCCGTATCAATCCAAATGACTCCCTGAGCAATTTCAGGACTGATCGCACGCTGTAACCAGGACAGAACAAGATTATTGCATTTCACCCACGCCGGAAACCGATAATCATCATCTTTGATATCTTTAATAGACCCATCCGCAAACGAGAATTTATTCTTGAAAATCAACGTCATTCTCATAGAACGAGCCCAAGAATGGTAGTTATTACCATTAAAAAGAGCAGAAGTAAGGACAAGGGAGGGATTTTCGTTTGGATGAATATAGTAGACATCCAAGGGATCATCGGCGCGAAGCACACGCCGGAATTCAGAGGAAAAAGAATCAGAATCTCCTAATACCATGTTGAATTCATTGAATTGGGATTTTAGGTTTCAAGAACCACAGAATAGAAAAAGGGTTTTTGTTATTGAATAAGAGAAGTAAAACTTATGTATTTTGTAACTGTGATACACACGTGTTTATATAAGACTAAAAAATAAAGAATAAAGAAAATAAAGAAGACTTTAAAACCACCTAACTAACTAATATATCCTAATACAGGCATTGTTAAAAAATAAAGAGAGTACCTAACAGGAGAAGGCGGGTAGCAAGGGGAACACCAGGAGACACTCACTCGAATAGCTCTTATCAGCGTTGCTTTTGAGGTGGAGTTAGGGCCTACTTTTTTCTCTTTTGTTTGCCATTTGTTGTTGATTCTGTTCTGGGAATAGAACTGTAAGAGAGATTGGTCCAGTTTGTTTTCTTTTTGAAGAGAGAAAAGGAAAGAGGAAGGGAATCTATTTGAATATGAAGGGAAACCAACCATACCATCCTCTTTTTTATTTCTTTCCTTTACCACTATGGCAGCAAGAAGACAATTCAATGTTGAACTTTGTTTTCCTGTTGAGCCTGAGGATGTTCTTTTGACCCCACTTCTGGGTTTTGCATCTCAATTGGAGTGCATTCCTGGTCAGGTAATCAAACACGTACTGGCATCTCAGTTCGAGTCTCAACCCTTTGATAAAACACACGTACCTTAGTTTTTTCTAGCCTGGAGAGGCAGGATGGGCTTAGTTTTTTTCTATAACCAGGATGGGCTTAGGTTTTTCTAGCCTAACCTGGTTCAGCACTGTTGGAGAGGCAGGGATTATCCTGGACCTGCAACTACGAGGACAGCCGTTTTCTAGCTCAATGAATGCCGAATGGCGCACAGGCCGAATGATTGTATTCTGCTGCTGATCAGGGAATTTTCCTAAGACTGATTGTTAAAGAAAAGATAAATTCATGATTAGCAACATCTTTAAGCTATGCCGGAAGGACTCAGCTAATTCAATCTGTCATTTTACTATTGGAATTTAAATTAAACAAACAGAAGGGACTAAAATCGACAAAATCGACAATTATAATTTAGGGAGTAAATACAGAACTTTTGTATAGTATAGGGACTGACAACTGAATTTAACCAAGAAAAATGAAAGAAAAGCCTTCTAATTTCGTCACGTGGAAAGGGGAAGTTTTCCCCTACAATACCAACATACCAAGTCTTCGGGTAAAGCAGCCAAAACGTTACCGTTTTATGCTCTTATGATTTTTACACAAATGAAATCACAACCGTCAAAATATCATCCCCATAATTTGGATTTGGGATTAACAGCTAGGATATTTCAATTTTTTTATTTTTTTTTCCAGCATAATTGCATCAGACGAGTGTGACTCAGTTCACTAACTCGCTCTCTGATACGTACTGCATAATCTCGGCGTCGTTCTCCAGACCCGCCATTGTTTCCGGCGACAAAACAACTTCCAAGTCAACGCTTCCGTTTTCTTCCCTCCCAGGAAAGGCTGAGATCTTCCCATCAAACTTATTGGCCCGACCGCTCCTCACCGCCAAAGGCTTACCCCATCCAAAGTCATTGTTATACATCGGAAACCGAGGCGAACTCCCCATGGTGATCGAAGCACCGTCGGCGTTCCCCAACGGGAACAACCTCGGTTGCCTCTCCCAATCCTCCACGCCTCGGCGTACCGTTTCATTGTCGTGCGCCACCACGTTTTTGTGAAGCAGATTGGCTCCCCAGCTCAAGTCATTAGCCAACAGCTCACCCGCCGGAGCGAAGTTCGGGATACTCTGAATCGCGTTCCCGAAATAGTACGGGTTGAGCTTTGGGTCCAACCTGTGCCGGCAATTCACCGCCATCCTAAACGTCGTCGTTTTGGTCGGCTCTAGATTTCTCGCTCGTGTCACCGACCTCCAAAGCTGAGCACAAAGAGATTGGAAAGATGAAATCTCGGTATTACTTTTAACGGATTTCCAGTTATCATTGCCGAGCTTTCCTACAACTTCTGAATTTGTTTGTTTTGTTAACAAGCAACCGTAATTAGCTCTGTATTTAAGCTTCAAAATCGCTTCTCTGCTAAAATGAAGGATCCTCTCCCTTAACGGTTCGTCGCCGGCGAAATTAACGGTGGGTCCTCCGGGAGGGAATGTAAGGACGGCTTGAGAATTAAACAAGGTGTCACGACAGAAATCAGGTATGTTCGATATTTTCGAAACTCCTTTAGTGATCTCGGCGAAGGTGTTGAAAAAGTGCCAGAACGAAGTCCCATCGGTCACGGCATGGTTCACCGAGCAGCCAATAAAAACCCCATCGGCTAACTCCGTCACCTGAACCGCAGCTAACGGTTTGAAATGGCCGGAGTAACTAAGTGTCCTGTCAAAAGTAAAGAACTCCTTGACACAATCGGGAACATCACCGGAACACAAAATGTCATTGACAGAAAGCGTAGGGGAATTAACCACCAGGAAGTCAATGCCAGCGTCGTTGCAGTCGATGTGCACGTGGCCGTCGGGGTCGGTTATTAGCCGACCGGCCAAAGGAGGGAAATAAGAAAGAGTCGTGGAAAGAGATTGCTTAAGGAAACCCACGAGATCATTGAAAGAAGGAGGAGACGTAAGCAAAACCCCTTTCTGAATGTACTGACAGGACAACATGGGTATGTCGGAAACCGACAGCTTCAACGTTTCGACATGGGATTTCTGGTCTGGGAAAACCATGCATTTTGAAACCAGATTAGCCAAAGAAGAAGGCATGGTGATTGATGAAAAAGAAGTGTTTTTTCAAGGCAGTGGAGTGATGAAGATGGTGGCAGAGGAAGAGTGTTTATATAGGGAACCGGGTTCATGAACGAGGTGGGTCGTTTGGTGTTGGTTGGTTGTTTTTTTGTGCTGTCTCCTCCCCCTCATCCCTTAGTTTATGTTAATTCTGCCTACATATTTTTTTCGGACATAACCCGATGATGAACAGAGTGGAACGTACGTGGCACGAGACCAGTGAACTTTGGAACAGGTGGAGGAAGTTAACATTAAAGTTTGAGCTACTGGACTTGTAACATACTTTTTCAACTTCCTGAAAGTCATGGGGAATCCAACGAGTTAATCAGATTCGTATCCTGCTAGACTGATAGGGTGAAAAAGCTTCTCATGCTCGTGACTTGCTGCATTGCTTCCATAACTTCAGGATTCGGAAACCAAACCAGTTTCCTAGGTTGTTCGGTACAAATAAAAATAGTTTATCTTTTAAAGTTTAAAAAGTTATATTAAAATTTAAAAAATAAAAATATAATATATTTTTAAAATATATGATTCAAGGTCTAGGATATAAAAATTAAAATTAAAGTTTAAAATTTAATTTTTAAATTTTCTAATAAATAATAAGAAAAGAGATACGATTAAGAGATAATATAAAACAAAATTTCTATTTTTTTAATGGGTGATTTATTTTGGTTATGTTTTGTAGTTAAGTTTATTAAGCTAATCTTATTATATTTGATATTATAAATAACATAGTGAAAATTCTATGATATAATTTATCTAGTTTTAATTTTTTTAAATTATTAAAATCAATCATTTTGTCGCCTAATAATTAATGTTTCTTATATTTAAATGAGGTTTATTATTTGATTTTTTTATTTAAATTTTTTAAGCTATAACAAGTGTCAAAATATTAAAATAAAACCCTGTATAAAACCTAAAATCTTTCTTAATCTTATACTTATCAATGGAAGAAATTTTTTAATCATATATATATTTTAAAATCATACTCTTATATTTGTGTCTAAGTAATTGAAATATTAAAAAAATAGTAAAAAATTAAATAAAGTCGAGGTAGAGCAGTGTGAGAATAAATATATCTCCCATCCATGAAAATTGTAGTAATTAAAAAACTATTATTACAATTCTAAAAGTAAAATAAAAGAAATTAATATAGAATAGAATAAAAAAATAAGAGTACTGGAAATAAATGAATATAGAATAAAATAATTAATTCCTCCATCGTTTAACTAACTTATTAATCAATTTAAAAGATGTTGGTAGGGGGAAATATTCTGTAACCTACCTGTTTTGTTAGGATAAATTGGTTGTATTATTGAGAATTGAATTAGTTAAGAGTTATGAAATGTGATTTACATTTTTTTAACAAAATTTATTGATACGTATGAAATTCTACTCTACTCTTAGGATATGTGTAGAAGAGTAAGAAATTCGGTTCGAATAGATTATTTTAATGTAAATGTACTTTATACTCGAGTAATTTATCTTTATAAATAGATATTAGAATTGATTCTGTTGGATATATGGAACGTTTAGAGGTTTTATTTGAGAAAATGAGATGTATAAAGTTTATTTAAGAATTCAGGATAAAAGCTATAATACTAGTAAAAAAATACCACCTGCAAATACCGATTTGGAAGGAAGACGTCACCTGCGAGTGATGTTTTTTATTTTTAAATATTTTTTTAATTTCGAAAGGATAACGCCATGTACATATAATGTTCTACCATGTACAATATAAAAATTAATCTAAAATCCAAAACATAGACAAATATTTCTTATATTTTAAAATTTAATTTTAGATTAAATTATTCTTAAAATTTTTCCATTAAAATTGAGATTTCAACGTCAATTATAATCTTCTTTGACGTAGTAAAAAGTTCTTGAATTTTTCACGTAAATCTTGATAATTATTTTTTTTTACATTTATCACTATTTGTTATTTCACGATTATTCTAAAAATTAAACCTATCATATACATCCTAAATTATAACTAAGAGTCAATAAATTCTATAGGAGGTGGTTAAAGTTTTCGAGTTAACATCTTTTCTTTTCTTTAAGTACTACGTTTAAGATTTAATAAGAATATTTTTTTCTTTTTTCTCTAAGTAAAAATTATTAAAAAAATTATAATTAAGATCCTTAAACTGTATTATTTCTAAATTCTCATCAGAATTAAGAGTTCAACACCAATTATAACCTCTTCCAATATATTAAAATTATTTCGCTTAGCGTACCGATAATTATAACCTCATTGAAGATGTGTAAGAATGGAACATAGTTTTGCATTCATGTATGCCTTGTCCTTTGTCCTGTCCTCCCATTTTTTTCACATGGTGGTAAGGCTAGTCATTTCATGCATCTGTTCATATTCAGACTCTAATTCCTATCAAAATTGAATTCTCACCGATCTTTATAGTACCAAGGATGGGGATGGGGCATTTTCTTCACATTAATTGAAATAAACATGAGATTCTAAAAAAATGTTGACATAATAATGGAGAAAGGAGAAAATATTGGCCAATAGAATAAATAAAAATACAAAAAAAAGTCATCCAATCAAGTCATTAATAAAAAAAAAAATATAAAGATAATTTCAACTTTTAACGTTTATAATTTTTATCATTTTGGCTCTCAATTTTAAGGTAAATTTAATTTTTAACCTATGTTTTTTGACAAATAACTTATTTTTTAACTAGCATAATGATTAAATCATTAAAATTTAACGATTAGATATGTGATAATATATTTTAAATAACATGACATCTAACCTCATTCCACATATATATAACATGTCATTATCGTTAGAATTTTTATGATAATGACAAACATATACATGTAAAATATAATTTTATTCTAACATAAAATATAAAATAATTAAAATTCAAATAAAAATTTAAAAATTTAAATATAAAATAAAAGGCTACTAAGCGTTCTCAAATCTTAAATATTATATATATATATATGATATCTCATTATCGTTATTTTAACTATCTAATCATTATGTTAGTTAGAAAATAAAATGTTTATCAAAAAGATATAAATTAAGGGCTAAATTTATCTTATAAAAAAAATAAGGATCAAAATGATAAAAATTATAAACATTAAAGATTAAAGTTATCTTTATACCTAAAAATTGCTAAACAATTTTATAAAATACGTGATAAATTAAATTTTAAATTATAAATAAATCTTTTATCTTGAAAGTATTTAACTTGATTTATTTTGAGACATATGTTACGTTATAAGATGATATATAATGAAAAATAATAAGGTCATAGTGTTACAAATAAGGAACTCATAGAGATCGTTTTCTTCGTGTATTTAAAAAAGTAAATTACGTAAATCATCATTGAAATTTTAAAATTTATTTTTGTTATTAAAATTTTAAATATTTTAATTTATTTATTAAAATTTAAATCTTTAATTTTTTTTCATTAAAATTTAGATTTTAAATATTTTTTGTCACTCTTAAATCTCAAACGATGGTAGATGATAATCTTCGGTCTCAAATTTCAACATACATTTTATCTTATCCCTTAGAGCTTAAATTTGACTTTTATTTTATCAAAAAAAATCTAAAATTCTTGAGTCAACAAAAATTATTTTGATCTTTATCTCGTTGATCTCTCTTTTTTAATTGTCTGATATTTATTTCGTCGATACATAAACATTATCAAAAATTAATAAAGTTAACAAAATTATTTATTATTCAAATTTTAATAAATAAATTAAATATTTTAAAATTTTAATAATCAAAATAAATCTAAAAATAAATTCAATAATAATTTACATAATTTATTCGTCTTAAAAATAAATTTTCAGCGGAAATATACGATTTTAGAGAATGAAACTTTACCAATTTATCTTATCTGTAATTCTCTGTTTAATCCAATGTAAATCTTTTTTTTTCTTACTCACGTTATCGAGATTCCCGAATTAAAATAAAAAATATATATGTTAGGAGATTAAAATAGAAAAATATATAAAATTTGAAGAAATATGATGAAATTTCGCCCTGGACTCATCCGCCGACAATAGGATAGTTTATCGACATGGACAAAACTAATCATATAAATATAATATTTTTAAAATAATTATTTATATTTAATCTATTAAATTTTAATTTGGATTATATTATAAATATATTTTTTAAAATTTTAATTCGGATTATATTATATTTTAATCATGTAGATGTAAGATGAGACAGACGAATGCGTAATTATAATCTCAAATCTATCATTAACCTATTAATTAATCGTAATGAATATAATTTTTATACCCATTTATTATTTTTAATTATTTATCTTTTAATGGGTACAATAATTAGATAATTAATCACTATCTTCAATTATAGATACTTAAATTACCTTTAGCGCCACTTTCGCTAGGTCGGTGGCTATCCTTCTTCACACCGATAGTTTTTATTAGTGTTGATTATCGGATATCGGACTGGATCGGATTTGATTTTTTTGGATATTTAAATTTTTTGTTTAATGATATAGTGATTCGTAATCGATCTGAAAAAAATTGATATTCGTATATTCAGATATTGGATATTCGGATCAGATAGTTAGATATCCGGTTATCCGAAAATATAATTTTATTAAACTAATTTCTTGAATTTGAAGGTTGTATTTATGAAAATTTTAGAATTTCAAATATAATAAACAATAAATTATTAAATACAACAAGATTCATATTTATAAAAGTTTTAATTTTAAAATTTCTGAATATAACAAGCACTAAATTGTTGAATATAACAAGATTAATATTAATAAAAACATAAATTTTTGGATAATCCAAAACTTAAAATATTATGATCTATATCTGATCCGAAAAATTTAAAATTGAATCGAATAACAATTTAAAAAAAAAACTTAATTGAATATCCTAATTTTCGGATCATCAATAAATAATTAAATTGACGAGATCAAATATTTTTGAACATCCCTAATTACTACGAGGACCAATATCTTAAGATCAAAAACTTTATATGTTAAACTTATAATAGTAATTATTATTAGATTTGTTTCAAACTCATCAAATAATATTTCTAGATTATAAATATCATTTAGAACGAAGAGCAAGAGGATGACCAACTTTTCATACTTGAGGTACCTGTGCAATCTCTTTTATCGTATTTTATGATTCTCATTCATATAAAAAATAAATCATCATCAATTATAGTTAATTATTATCTTTTTACTCATCTTTACTTTTATCTCCACCTCTCTGATCAGTATTTAATATTTTAATTTTTAAAAATTGTAAAAATAAAAGGCTACATAAGCATGTTATCATATAAATTTTTATATATTTATAGTTAAATTATATGAACAATAAAAATATAAAAGTAAAAGAAAAAAAAATGGGAAGAAACTTACTCACATTACTTAATGTCATAAATCTCACACCAAACAATCGAAGTTAGGGTTGAGTATTTGATCGAGTTGAGTCGAGTAAAAAATTTTGAGTTATTCAAGTTGGCGAGTCATATTTTACAACTCAAATTTTATTTGAATTTTTTTAGTTCGAGTCGAGTTTAAGAAATTCGAGTCGAGTCAAGTCAAAAAATTTGAGTTATTCGAGTTGGTGAGTCATATTTTACATCTCAAATTTTATTTGAATTTTTTTTCAGTTCGAGTCGAGTTTAAGAAATTCGAATTGAGTCGAGTCGAATGAAGTTCCTATAAATATTTAATGTAATTATTTATCATGTTATAGTATGAATTGATTATAATTTAAACGACTTTCTCTAATCATATAAAATATATATATATATACATATTTTCATATATAGTAATATTTTTTTGTATTTTTATATATCAATGTATATATCATAAAAAGTTGAGAGACTCGTCTCAAACTTAAAAATAAAATCTTTAATTTCTAAAAATTTTGAATTATTCGAATTTTCATTTTATAACTAGAATTTTATTTTAAAATTTTTTGAGTCGATTTGAATCAAAACGAGTCAGGTATTTTTACCTTGAGTCGAATCAAGTTATTCAATTTTTTCGAATCAAATTAAGTTTTACTCACTTCTAATCAAAATAGAGAAAATTTAAGTCAAAGCAGAGTGCTTTCAGTCGTGCCCTAATTCCTTTTACATGGTAAGAAAACTCATTAGACATATGTTCATCCATTGGCGGATCCAAAAATTCATTTAAGGGTAAGCACATATAAAATTTCGAAATCTCAGGGTGGGCATAAAACTTAAATATTATAAAAACTTAAAGATCAATTCATAAAAATTAAAAAAATTAAGGATAAATATATGAATTTTAAAAAGTTTAAGGTGAGCACGGGCCTACCTTATTTAAAGGGTGCATCCGTCAGTGTGCTCACCAAACAATGATATGCAAAGAGTCGATACTTCTTCCTTAAACTCTAAACCCTAAACTAATCTAAACTCTAAACCCTAAACCCTAAACTGATCTAAAATCTAAACATTTTCACGAAAATTACACAATCACCATTGTTTCTAATCCTCTTATGACAGCCGATTTTCATCTGTCATTTCCATCAAAATAGTTTACAAACAACTTAAAGTAACTCCCTTAAAACATGGGACAGAGACAGATAGTTCTTGCTTTGTATTCAATAGGATTATCTTAAAAAAAACACCAAACAATCTAATGTGACATCTCATGCTTCCCTAGCTAGTGTTACAGATAAGAACCCGAGAGCTGAACCCAGCTACAGACACAAGCTTGTCTGTTGTTGTTATCTAAGCATTGCAGAAAGTGGACCTACAAAATTTAATTGCACTGCTTTCAATGGTGGCATATCCTCGTGCAGGTTCCATGGCCACCAAGAGTGATACAAATTAAAAGAGAAAAAATAAATATTCGGTCTTTAATTATTATTTCAAAGAAAAAGAAACGTTTGTGTATAGATTAGGAATGGATTTATACGGTCAAGAAATCAATGGTGAGGTGTTGGACTAACCAGAACCAATAAAAATAAGTTATTTTGTCACTTTTCGATGTACCCTAAATTAAAATATAAATTTAAAATTATGATTTATAAAATTTAATATATAATGTATTTTACGATTTAAAATAAGATTTTATTCTTTTTAATTTTTAAATTTATAAGTTTAATAAATCTTTATCTCTCTCAATATTTGATTCTGACTTCGTCCATGTACATTATTTTTAAAACTATATTCAATACAGGTGAATTAAAAACAAACAAAATGTGATTTTTTTTCTATTTTCTTGCTTATTTTTGATGATTTGAAACCTGGATAAGATTCCATATATTTCTCATCGAAAGTCCAATGAGTCCATAGATCATCCAATGTGCTGGGCAGCTTTATTCTGTGCTTTTGGTATTTTGAATTAGAAAATGATAATAATAAGGATGATGGGGTTGCTTTCCCGGTCATTACAAGTTAATTGTTTAGGGTTTTAAGTTCGTGTTATTCGAGTTTAGATTGTTTTAAATTTAAATTAATTAAAATTTTATTTTCATATTTTATGATCGACTGACTTTAAATTTGATTAGATTGTTTTGATTCAAAGTTTAGATTGTTTAAATTAATTAAAAGTTTAGATTGTTTAGGGTTGCTTTCCCGGTCATTACAAGTTTTGATTCAAAGCAAAATTGTAAAGTCAACAGCTACATCCATGATTGATATCACAAATACAGGATAATACGGTGGAATAAAAATTTTCTACCTATTCTCGGTACCCTAATTTATGTATTAATATTAAAAAATTATATGTTACACTCTAGCCCTAATTATTAATATTTAAATCTTAAACTCTATCTCTTACATGTTAAACATTAACACTAAACTTTAAACCTTAAACTATTCTATTTTTTAGCGTCGGAGTATAGAATATGATGGGTATTATGGCCATTCCTATGAAGGTAGGGAGCACACAAAATCAAAAGTAAAACTAAGTTTTAGCCAACTGTCTAAGGCCGACATCATAAGCTTTGGTCCTTTAAAGGTCCATGGGAACGGTTTTAATGTTCCTTAGCTTTTCCATGGTGCATTAATGGGGGTGACCACAAACTTTCAGCTTCTCCTCGTTCTTAAATTCTTGCGATTGGTAGGTTCATTGATTCAAAAACTTAAGCTGGTTTTTCAATTGTTATATCTAATTGTGGTGATACGAACCGAACCCGAATCGAATTGAAATGCTATACGAAACGACAATCTATGAAGGATGCATGTGTTTGTCTCTTGCACTCGCTAAAAACTAGATTCAGAGACTATGGATGCAGCCAATTATTTTACGATTTAAATATCTTAAACTCGATTCAATCTAATCTAAAACCAGCCAAACTTGCAAGTCAGCTGGTCACAACTTTCAGTAGTTGTCTGGACTATAATTTTATTGGTTTGAGGCTCGACCACGTATGGTAATCACGTTGTCGACATGTATGGTTTTACGTTAGCAACAGCTTGGCCCATTCCCTTGGGAAAGCATGTCTGGGCGACCGATTGAACTCGGTTTCTATTTTCCAAGTTGGAAAGAACTGGACATGGCCAAATCCGACAGAGCCAGATGGCATCACAGGAATACGAACTATCCAGGCATAAGCCATATAGTATTCTTCTTCTACTACTTTAGCTGTTGTCGACAAATTGTACTTGTCGTTTTCTTTTCTACTTTGCCACATCATCCGGATAAGCCCGAACCCGATTTGATATGTAGGGTAAAGATCAAACATGCTTATCTTCTAACTTGAGAATTGCCATTTTGTTAGTACTGCATACTTCTGGTATTGGTGTTGCAGGGTCCTTTGGACCTTTTGAATTTGGATTGTTAGGGTTCCTATAGGTTCCAGCGGGCTGGATAAGGAGGGATTATTAGGTGAAAACTCATGATTTCGAACCATTTTTTTTAAAAAATTCTTTTTATTTAGAATAGAGATTTAAAAAGTATTTTCGATCGCGTTGTGTTTATTACTGTTGCAGACACAACGGTTGAAATTTCGGTCGTTACGGGAGTCACGGTCATGAATTTTTTTAGAATTCGCACAATTTATTATAGAACTTTTTGAAATAACAATACAATAACAAAAATAATAGATTGTTATCGACCTTTACCCGTTAAATAACGATTGTTATCGATGTTAATTTAAATCTCACCATTATTTTTATTAATAGCAATTTCGAATATTGACCTAAAGAGGTGATATACGCTCTTCCCTATGAACCAAGATCCTCCCGGTGTTGACTGTCAAAATTCTATACTTAATAGTTTAAGGATGAGAAAAGAGATCGTAAATATTAAGATTCGAATCTATAACTAAATATTGCTACTTGAAAGTGACTTCATAAACTGAATTAAGTATCATATTTTAAGAAGGAACAGAGAAATTTGCAGGTTATACACATCAGCGGCTTACATCCCTGTTAGGCTTGATCTTCATCTCATTAATTAATACAACAACACACCTACAGAGAACTCTTTTAACCATCGAATCTACTAATGTTGCATCGACAGAATCTGCTAAAGAGTGTCGTATGAACCGATCGGAACTCCGTTTAGCAGATTCGATTCTTCCGGACCAAACAGATCTTTAGTTGTTACCCCGGGTACAGAACTAGTTCCGAGTAGTCACGAAATTTACAGAACTAGTTCTCCAATCCCCTTGGCCATACACAGGAATCAGTATGAATTTCTTAAAGGAGCATGAGTAAAACCTTGAAAGTACCTAACTTGCAAGGCAAGGAAAGGAACATCCCTAAACCAAACACTTGAGACAACGTAAGTTGTAGCCCATAGGAACAACAAACGAATCAGTAATTTTACTAACGTACCAACATGATACTTAAAAACACTATTGACAGTTAACAATAACATTAAACACTCTTATTTTAAATTCAATAATTTTAAAATATTTTTCAAAAATATTTTTTATTTTTATTTTTTAAAAATAATATTAAATTGACCCTTAACAACCTGTAATTGATGTAACCCTTAGCGCATCAAAAACAATGTTTAGGTAAAACAGAAGAAGAGAGCTACAGGCAAAAACAACTTAAAAAAGTAATGGGGTCCAAGGCGTCACGCCATGGATCTCTATTGCGTCCACCACCACCCTACTTGATTTGAATAAGACAGGCACATGAATTTACAATGCTTCATATCAATGGCAATGGGGTCTAAGGAAAGGCGAAAATTATCTATCTTTTTTTTTTATGTTTTAAATGATGTTTTCGCTTTAAATTGGAGTGTTTAAAGGTTAGGTTTAAGATTAGAGGTTGTGGTTAAGGTTTAGAAAATTATGCGTAAGTATATTTTTTAGGATATAAGATTTAGGGTTCAGGAAATAAAAAATAAGAGTTATGGTTTAAAATTTATTCTATTTATGATGTAAATTGTAAAATAAATATTAAATTTACTTATGTTTGACAGAAGAAAACGCTTCATTTTACAGCCCAATGCCAACTACCTGAAAGTTTTCTTAACACTAATTCTAATTAGATTTCCTTTTTGAGCTAAAAAAATCTGTACTTTCCAAATGAGCTGTAATTATTATACGATCCGAATTTATCACGCTATTTCTAATCTTATTTAGTAAGATTTATTTATTTAATTATATTAAAAAATAAAAATTCATCGTATAAAAAAAATATCTTGAAAAATAAAATAAAAAATATTATTTAGAATATAGATGACATGATGAACCAAATAAATACCATATAGACAAATCTAAACATTTTGGGATTTATTTAATTTCCGTCATTATTGTTGAAAAGGCATTTTAAATCAGGATTAGAAAATCCTAAAGTTTTCCTTTTTTAACATTGCCAGACACAAAATGAATTACATTGGAAATATTATCCAATTATAGGAAATGACACCTAATTAGTATTTATGATATTTCATATTAGTCCCTAAAGATTCTCAGAAAAATTATTTATTTACCATTTTAATCCTTGGAATTAAGCAACCAATGACCTTGATTGGCAATTTTATAATGGAATTTTGACTAATCAATATTTTCAGTAATAAATGATAACATATTAAGATTATAGAAATTAATTTGATAATATCTTCTGTTACAGAAAAGTAATTGAGAGAAAACTTGTAATGGGTAAAATACATTAAAGGTCACTTAGTTATAGATTGAGTAATAAACGTATCTTGTTTTTTTAAATGGACAATTGAGTCACTTAATTATATGTTTAAAAATAAATAAATTATTTTTTAAAAATAAAATTTTAATTACTCAATTATAAGTTTTAAAATAAATAAATAATTTAATTTATATTTTGTGACAAACAAGTCACTTTGTCATTACAATTGAAATAAGGGTTCGATATAATCAAAATTTTAGTCTCAAAACTTATATATTCTATTAATTTGATCTGAATTCAAAATAATTTAATAAATTAAACCCTTCGTATTTAAAAATTTCAACACCACACCATCCTAACACTACATGTTATTGTCACAGGGTCAAAGTTTTCGCGCAGGGACTTCTACCCGTGCGGCACCTCAGGTCTCTCACATACCCGGGTTTAGTCTTTACGATCTCCGATGCTCACTGGTTTCGCCCTCCCATAGGCTCATCAGGGAAGCGGGGATAGCTCCCGACCAGTGTGGTGCGCGACCAGCACGCCCATCCAAAGATAGGACGCCTGCTCGACACGTACTACACTCTTAATGCTATCCCGCTCCCAAGCTTTAAGCACAACCAGAAAGCATCCCGCTCGGTCCCGCGTAGTCACGATCAACGGTCCGTGACATTCTCCTCCACCAAATTCATGCATGCCCTCGTGCATGGGGAGGAAACTCTTTCCCTTCTCTTTAAACTCGCCAGGAACCAGTGTGCAATTCCCTCAAACTCGCCCACCAACTAGGGCCGTCCTCCTATGTCGGGCACAGGCCTCTTGCAACCACCTCTTGGCCACTCGCCATTTTACCAAGGTGTCCCATTGCAGATCGACCATTCGGAGAACTTTCACTGCGACTTTCTGCCTACACGTCCTCGTCTCTAGAGGACCCACTTGCGAACACCCTCTTCTCTTGGGGTGTGAGCTAACACGCTCATCTACTTCACTCGTTCCATAGCACATGGGGCGCTCGGCAAACCCAACAGCTAGCACACAGCCTCGCTCTGATACCACCTGTCACGGGGTCAGAGTTTTGGGCGCAGAGACTTCTACCCGTGCGGCACCTCAGGTCTCTCACATACCCAAGGTTCAGCCTTTACGATCTCCGATACTCACTGGTTTCGCCCTCCCATGGGCTCATCAGGGAAGCGAGGACAACTCCCGACCAGTGTGGTGGGCGATCAGCACGCCCATCCCAGATGGGACGACTGCTCGGCACGTACTATATTCTTAATGCTATCCCGCTCCTAAGCTTTAAGCACAACCAGAAAGCATCCCGCTCAATCCCGCGTAGTCACGACCAACGGTCCGTAACATTCTCCTCCACCCAATTCATGCACGTCTTCGTGCATGGGGAGGAAACTCTTTCACTCTCTTTAAACTCGCTAGGAACTAGTGTGCAATTCTCTCAAACACGCCCACTAACTGGGGGCGCCCTCCTTGGGCAAAGATCCCCCTACAACCACCTCATGACCACTCGCCACTTTACCAAGATATCTCATTGCAGATCGATCATCCGGAGAACTTTCGCTGCGGCTTCTTGCCTACTCGTCCTCGTCTCTAGATGACCCACTTGCGAGCACCTCTTGGGGTGCGAGCTAACACGCTCGTCCACTTGACTCGCTCTGCAGCACATGGGGCGCTCGGCAAATCCAACAGCTAGCACACAGCCTCACTCTGATACCACTTTTCACGGGGTCAGAGCTTTGGCGTAGGGATTTCTACCCGTGCGGCACCTCAGGTCTCTCACATGACCAAGGTTCAGCCTTTATGATCTCCAATGTTCACTGGTTTTGCCCTCCCATGGGCTCATCAGGGAAGCGGGGACAGCTCTCGACCAGTGCGGTGCACGACCAGCACGCCCATCCCAGATGGGACAACTGCTCGACACGTACTATACTCTTAATATTATCCCGCTCCCAAACTTTAAACACAACCAGAAAGCATCCCGCGTAGTCACGACCAACGGTCCGTGACACTATTGTTCACCTGTTCGAAAACCAACATATTTGATAGCTCTATAGACACATTATTTCACTATTAGACGGTTGATAGACTAATAAAATATACGCCTTAACGTTCCATGCTATTAGAAATAATCACTTAGTAATAGAATATTTAAATAAGAGGGTTATATTTATTAAATTATTTTAAATTAGGACCAAAATAATAGAATACATAAGTTTTGGAGACTAAAATTGTTATTATACCATATTTTTATTTCAATTTTAACGATGGAGTGACTTGTTTATTCCTAAACCAATAATTAAGCGATTGAATTGTTACTTTTAAAAGAAAAGTGACTCGTTTATTTATAGACTTATAATTAAGTGATTCAATTGTTATTTTTAAAAGAAGAGGGACATATTTGTTATAAAACCTATAACTAAGTGATGTATGTTGTAATTTACCCATTTGTATTGATGATGAGTCTCAAATCAGTGTGGAACGAGAATGCAAAGAATCTGATGTAAATTTCCCTTTATACAAAGGTTGCGATTTGCCAAACGACGAATCGTCTGAGTTTTGAATTTTAACCTGTTTGCTGTTTACCGAGTTGGAATCGGGCGTCCCTTGTTTCTCTCTTTATCGTCTGCGTTTCTTCTTCAAAGGTATGGATCTTTCAACTCTCACTCCATCACTCTTCATCACATTCACGGACTCTTTGGTTTGTTTGTCGTGTTCTTCTCTTCTTTTTTCTGGGTTTCTTTCAATCGAATTTCTCCCCTGTTTCCTAGTGTTTGTTTGTTTGTTCTTTTTCATACTTTTGCATGCATGCAGATTTATGGGTTCTCTTTGTCTTGAAATATTATCTACCCAGTTTTTAAGAATCTGAGATATTGAGATTCATATCCATCACCCAGAATCGTTGTGGTCTCTGTTTCTTAACAGGATTATATTTCCTAGAGTTATGTTTGTTTTAAGCTTTTTACAGCGATGAAGTTTAAAGCTTTGGCAATGGCTTTAAACATTGATGATGAGTTTGAGAGTGCGTCGTTTATTTGGCTGAAATTTTGGATTCCCTTGTTTTTTATGAGATTTGTTGGGATTTGTTGAGCTTTCACAAATGACAAAACGTTATTTGTCAAGATGTTTTCTTTAGTTCACAAGATGCTCGCTCTAATGCGTTAATGACTGTCTTTGTCATAAAGATTCTTTTCGTTAAATTCGCTATATACCTGCTTACTGTGTTCGTGTTCCTCTTAAAATCGAATTGATTTGTAAGCCTTCAACGGGTGAAAATTTGTTCCAAAGCTAAGATGGTGGAGAAGGATGATATCTATACAAAGGATGGGACGATGGATATCAATAAGAAACCTGCTAACAAGAAAAAAACTGGGAAATGGAAAGCTTGCACTTTCATTCTTGGTATGATTTTAATCTTTTCTTGTTTTACCCTTTGTTTCAAGTGTTCTTATTTTTGGTTTCCTTCATCCTGATTTGCTTTGCATTTGTTGAACTCTAAAATTTCATCAGGAAATGAAAGCTGTGAAAGGTTGGCATACTATGGGATGGGGACAAATCTGGTCAACTATCTCCAAGAACGTCTCAATCAGGGAAATGTAGCTGCATCGAACAATGTTACAAATTGGTCCGGAACCTGCTATGTTACACCGTTGATCGGGGCCTTTCTAGCTGATGCATATTTGGGTAGATACTGGACAATTGCTATCTTCTCGATCCTATACTTCTTTGTAAGTTTGGCTTCAACACAGATTGTTCTCTTTTCTTAACAGTTATATTATAGATGTGTCTAGTTCTGCCAAGTAAAAACAACTATACTTGATGCCTTGAAATCTTGATTGATGATTATCTGTTTTTCTTGAAGGGTATGACACTCTTAACATTGTCTGCTTCTATCCCCGGACTAAAGCCATCGTGCAATGGAGATGAATGCCACCCGAAACAAGGACAAGTTGCTGTTTTCTTTGTAGCCTTATACTTGATTGCTCTTGGTACTGGTGGGATTAAGCCGTGTGTCTCATCTTTTGGTGCTGATCAGTTCGATGAAACTGATGAGGTTGAGAGAAAAATGAAGAGCTCTTTTTTCAATTGGTTTTACTTCTCAATCAATATCGGAGCACTTATTGCTTCTTCCGTTCTAGTATGGATACAAATGAATGTGGGGTGGGACTGGGGTTTCGGAATCCCAGCTGTGGCAATGGCTATTGCAGTTGTATTCTTCTTTTCTGGTAGTCGAACTTATCGCCTTCAAAAACCTGGGGGAAGTCCGCTCACAAGGATTTGTCAGGTTATTGTTGCATCCTTCAGAAAACTAAACGTCAAAGTTCCTAAAGATCCGTCTCTTCTTTACGAGATCGGTGATGATGAATCTGCTATTCGAGGGAGCCGAAAGCTGGAGCACACAGATAAGTTAAGGTATGGTTTTAATGCTCAACAAACTTGCTTATACTTTGTTGACGTTGTTGACATAGGCAACCTTGCTTTTTATTTGAGTAATTTGTTTCATCTTTTAAACTTATAGGTTCTTTGACAAGGCTGCAGTAGAGACTCAAAATGACTACGCAGGTGCTACAGTAAACGCATGGAGCCTATGCACCGTAACTCAAGTCGAGGAGCTGAAGTCGGTTATCAGATTGCTTCCGGTATGGGCATCAGGAATCATCTTTGCTGCTGTGTACAGCCAAATGAACACTATGTTTGTTTTGCAAGGCAACACTATGGACCAGCACATGGGGCCGAATTTCAAGATTCCTTCAGCATCTCTCTCCCTCTTCGACACTCTCAGTGTTATCTTCTGGGCCCCTGTATACGACAAGATCATCGTCCGATGTGCTAGGAAATTCACAGGCAATGAACGAGGCTTCACCACACTCCAAAGAATGGGCATCGGCCTTGTCCTTTCTATCTTTGCCATGATCACTGCAGGCATTCTGGAGGTGGCCAGGCTTCGAATTGTCCAGAAGAACAATTACTATGATCTCGAATCTATTCCCATGTCAATCTTCTGGCAGGTTCCCGAATATTTTCTAATCGGATGCGCCGAAGTTTTCACATTCGTGGGACAGATAGAGTTTTTCTACGACCAAGCACCTGATGCAATGAGAAGCCTGTGCTCGGCTCTCTCACTTACAACTGTTGCACTAGGCAACTATTTGAGCACCGTGCTGTTAACCGCTGTGACAAAGATAACCACTCGGAACGGGAAGCTCGGATGGATTCCGGACAACTTGAATAGGGGTCATCTTGACTATTTCTTTTGGCTTCTAGCTATCCTCAGCCTGCTTAACTTCTTATTGTACCTCTGGATAGCAAGGTGGTATACATACAAAAAGGTTGCAGGACACCCTTGAACAATAAATTAACCCTAGGTTTCCAACATTCCCTGATATTTGTTGACTTGATTTGGTGATTTCAGCATATTATTGTTTTTTGAATTTTCGAACTATATTCGAGTGCAGCATTGGATATGGTGTTTGTTCCCTTTCTTTTCTCCTGCCTTTGTAGTTTTCCTCACTTGAAAATGACTGCAAGTTGCTTGTTCCAACTGAGGATGTTAGATATAATCGTTCTTATATTTACTTCTCATCATTTGATTTTTGCTAATTATTTTTGTCCCACAGACAAATCTATCATACATAGGTACACAATTTTGTTATTGGAATGGAATGCAGCACCATTGAACAAAAGACCACCTAATGAATATCAAATTCAATACAACCTCAGTGAGCTCCTAGCAATGGAATGGGCATGGCTTGCCCTGTTTTTGCTTGACCTACATCTCCGGCTGCCCCTTGTCGGCGTCAAGTAGAAGCTTAACAGTCTGTTATCGATGTTATTCACTGAATACCTTGTACTCCTCCAGGTTATGCTGCTATTGCTCCTCAAAATCGTCGGATTAAAACCTCCACGAACATCTCTGTTCCTTTCCCCTCTCAACTCCGACCAAGGTTCCGAATACAACCTTTCCGGGTCACTAGCTCTACTATACCTATCTTCATCCTCATCTTTGTTAACACAGCGCCTGTTAATAAACCCCAAGATGTTCCAAGCTAAACTCTACCTCCCTGACTTCTTAGACAACCCTTTTCGATCCCCGTTCACAGACTCGAAGATCTCGGAATAATCGTCCCTGAAAGAGTTTGAGGTAGAATCTTTATCGGGTTTCTCTGTATTTCCTCCTAATTGGCTTCTCCACTGGCAATCTGACAATCTTCTTCTTCTATGATCTCTATGTCAACTGCGTGATTGGTTTCACTCTCGATTCGGCCGCCTTCTTTGGTTTCAAAAACAGGAACTTGAATGACACTTGAAGAAGAACACTAATTTGGAGCTTCAGCTTCAACAATTTCAGAAGACCTACTATTTCCAGCTGCTTCTTTTTTATGTGGGTTCCTCTCGCTGTCGTGATGAAAGAGTGACCAAAGCGTATTTCGACCCCTAACGTCACAAGATTTTCTCTGAGGTTCAAAAACCCCAGAGAGCCTCGTTCTTGGAAGCCGAGAAAGACTTCGTCCGTCTTAGCTCGAACGAAAACCCTGGTCGGTTACCACCTCCTCCGGAAGGCTTGAAAATGACTTTAAGGTGCAGCGATAGCAGTCGCGGCGATTGGATGCTTCCTAGAAGAAGATGAAGCAGAAGCAGAAGAGTCGAGAACATGGAGGCGTTCACAGAGGCATAAAGGACAAAAGCTAGTAAAATGCTCTTCGTGGTGGCGATCACAGGCAGTAGAAGGGCGGTGGAGCTGCGGCGGTAGAGGATGAGGCCCCACGTAGTGATTCATAACCGATAGTGGAATGAGGCTTCTGCTCATATTATTAGCTTCAGAAAAGGTTAGGATCATGCAAAATGTGAGACAAAGATGGAATTTTCCTTTCCAGGATTGAGATTTGAATTATGCAAAATGATGAAAACTGGATGTGCAGCAATGATTGACTCCTGCACAGATATTAAACCTAAGATCATTAGGGTTCATAATCACAACTCCTGCCAATGGATTCCACACATTTCTCCTATGGAACACATTTTCTCATATAAAGTTATGTTGGGTCAATTCTTTTCAAAGTGTAATGAATGACAACATAGATGTCAGTAGGATGGATTGAAAGATACTAGAATAATTGTTTTTACATTTAAATATTTATATAATTTTATGTATTTCGTTTATATATTTTAATTAATGATCTAATTTAACACACTTATATTTGGACAACTTCGTATATTTGTTATTGTACCAAATATTTTTTTATTGTTAGTTTCCATTGGCCTGAAAAAATGATTGATGTGATTCTAAAGTTGATAGTTTTTACTGGGCTGCCTTTGAATTGCATAATATGTTATCAAACTAGTATTGAAATCTTGTTTTCTTATTGAGCACAGGCAAAGCATTCAGGTAAAAATCGTTCATCTCTTTTTATGTTTTTTCGATGCTTCCATTTTTTATTATTTTTTATGCTTGTGTTTTAAAGTAAAAAGTTTAAAAATTAAGGTTTAAAATTTAAGTTCAGGAATTATAATTAAAATTTAAAAAATTAAGAGTAAAGTATATTTTTTTAAGGCGTAGGGTTTAGAATATAAAAAATAAGAGTTAATATTTAAAATTCAATTTTTTAGAAATTTTTAAAAGAATACATGATAAAGAAATAGAAGATTTTTACTCAAATCGGTCAAATCGAATAAAAGCATCATGTCAAAAATTAACTTTTAACTATCTAATCTCAAGAAAGAAATCAAATTCGACCACAATTGTACAGCTTCTCACATCCTTGGCCAAAACGTTATAAATGCCAGCACTGTATGGACACAAAAAATCAAATGAGCATTGTCCTCTTTCTAACCAAGACTCTTAAGACTTCCTAGGTCAGTGGCCTTGATTTAAAAGACGTAACCTAAAGCATGTATTGAGATCCATTTGGTGCACCTTTCACAAGTCGGTGTTTCGGGAGAACGACGGCAAAGGCCTGGCCTCTTGTGGACGAAGGATGATAAGCACACCAAACATCCCAAGCATCGGGATGACGAGAAGCCACTTCAGCAGTTTGTAGTAATACATGTGGAATGTGAGGGAGAAGTCATCGGAGAAAGAGAGTCCGTTCTTGTCAACCATCTCCACAACAACAGTCCCTGTAGTCCGTACCCCCACCGTTGGAAGCTTAATCCGATATTTTCCAGGGCGCTCAAAGATCTGGCTTTGCTTTATCCTTCTTTCTCCCTGGTAGTTACCCGGGACATATAACGTCGTCTGCATTGTTTCAGCACAGTATCGAGGGAAAAATTAATGAAAAGCAAAACCACTTTAAAAAGTTAAGTAAATAAACATTTGAACACTTTAGCAATTTTCATTTGTGCATGAGAAGGGGGCTTACTGTGACATTGTAAGGTGCTTGGAACCCTGAAGGATATCTATGTTTATCCACAATCTCAATCTCCACCCAGAAGCTCTTGCCTTCCTCGTCACGGAAAGCTCGGGACGAATGTGTGACATATACTCCCTCACGGTTGTACCTGTTTGCAACATTGTTTCTTCCTTGGTTATTTGATCCCCATGCCTGAAATAAATTAACAATGAATTAAGATAATTCTTAGCAAATGTACAATAACTAAAATCATATTTCAGGTTTCTATCCTGCCTTGAGTGGATGATGTGGAGCAGGGGTTGAAAAACAAAAGACATTTCCATTCATAGTTGTAACAATAAGATCTAGGTCATCACCACCATCAACATTGTCAGCTAACACCATGCTATACCTGTCAAGAAATGGTCCAAATATGAAAAAGGAAACATAAAGGAGCATTGGGAAAGGTATGGAACCATGGGGCATAAGTACAAACTACTTACGAAGTTTCACCAATATCTACAACATCAGCACATGATGTAGGTCCATCTATCAGGTACAAATAACCATCAAAGGATGTTGTCACAACAGAGAGCCCCTTGCTTTTCTCCCCTCGTTTACTTAAGTCAACTAGAAGGACTTGATTCATTATTCTCCCATGAGTTCTATAAGGATATGGACGAACCACCGAACCATCCTTTCCACTTAGAACATATATATTCCCAGATAATGTGGAAACTACCAGATCTGTGTGTCCATCTCCATCAACATCACCAACAGCAGGACCCTGAGGAAGAGAAGATATTCAGACAAAAAAATCTCACAGTACTTCAAACGGGTATAAATCTTGATGTGTATCGGCTCAGCACTAGTTCCTCAATGCATTATAGTTCAAAACCAGAGGAAAGACGCTTGAAAAATGGCTAACATGCACCTTGGGCATGTATCAATGAACATACAATATCCCTTGACGCAATAATACCAAGAGGTGATAACAGTGACATTTGTCAGGAATGAAAGAAAAGGCCGCCAGTGGCAGAACAATACCAAATTATAAATGCATATAGAGAAACTAGCTACCTATTAATTTGATCATACCATGAACCGTAAGGACAATGATACAGAAAGAGTGCTACAACTTACCTGGGGAATCAGACTCTTTACATGGGCTTCCCAAATTTCTTCTCCTTGTGCAGTCCATGCTGCAACATTCCCATGTGTATCTGTCGTCACTAGTTCAATCTTGCCATCATCATTGATATCAGCTGCAATTACGGAACTTTGAATTTCCGCCATTTCAAGAGGAAACTTTTGTCTGACATTTCCTGAATAAAATGAACAATTCAATGGAATTAATTGATGAAAACAAAGATCTTTGCACAGAAACTTATTTCTAATGAAAACCACCAAGCATCATGAGGACAAAAACCTTAAAAGAAGGAACACAAAACAGAGTACTGCGATAATGGGGGTTCCAAGTAGAAAATTCCAGTGTAACATTTTCAACAAATTCACATACGAAACCCACATAATTGAACCAAAATCATGTATAATGAAATAAATTGATCTAGAAAAAGAATAATCCCAACGCAGATTCGGTAAACAAAAATTGCATACAGGCTAAAGTAGTTTCAACATTGGGGTAGAGTAGACAACTACTTGAATTCACATAGGCAGGGAAATATTTATTAGCTATGTTCTAAAGTATGGATCACACATATAAGACCAACTATAAGAAATCTAAACTAATAATACACGAAGAAGCTCATCAATCTAAACGGATTACCCTGGTGATCCAATACATAGAACAAGCCGTATGAAGTTCCCACAAGGATGTCCAAATTTCCATCACCATCCAAATCAACAACATTTGGAGATGAATATATATGTGCACGGAAGTTGGCAGTATCAGTACTCAAATCCAAGTCTTTTGTCCACTTAACCTGCTTTGTATCAAGATTGAATACAACAATACCTCCGGCGACATATTTTCCAATATCAATACCTCCAAGTTCCTTCATATGTTCAGGGTTGTCATAGTACCTAACAAATAATTTTCAGTTTTTCAGCCACTTCAATTGTAAAAGAGCACCCCTCATCTATCCTTCCACAAAATATAAATCAACTTATAATAGATTGAAAAAAAAATGAAAAGAGAATAGAAAGCTACAAATACAATTTTCCTTAAATGAATTTCAAGTGGCTGGTATTCAAGAGTAAACTACTACAAAGTCAGATTGAAATGCAAGTAAGAGAACTTACTCATGATCAAAAAAGTAGGAAACAGCAACAATCATTTCTGATACCCCATCATTATCGATGTCTGCTATGACCTGATGACAATAGGAAAAAATTCTTGACTTTTGTAGTAGAATTCCACTAGCGTCTATTAACGTTGTTCCTTCACTATAAAGAAATACATTATCTCATTGAAATTTATACTCACCGGAGTGGATAGGATGTGTGAGTCAATATTCACATAATCCTCCAATTTCTCATGTTGTCCTTCAGTCCATTCCTCATCTCCCCACATGGATTCATCAACATAATCATCATAATCATAATTATATTCATCGGCCAACTCATCAGTATCACGGAATAACTCAAAAGATTGATCCGCATCTGCTTCTAACCCTTGATCATTTTCCACAGTAGCTTCACGAGCAGACTCTTTTGGATCAGAGCTACCTTCATGGGAACCTGTCGAGGCCTTATCTTCTAGAAGCCGTCTCTTAGAACTTGTTTTTGTATGCGTATCATTGCTACCCACTGATCCATTGTTTACAGAAGCATTAACACCAGTAGGCAGCTCGATGGTATCTTCTATTTGACTTCCACTCATTTTCATTTCATTTTCAGTCTTCGATAAATTAACCTCACTAGTGTGATTTGCTATTGATGTTGAACCAGTAAGGTTAGACTTAGGTATACTTTCATTTGTTTCTGCAAGGATATCCAACATGTAATGGTGTAAATCATCTGATGGGAAAAGAAAGGTCTAAAGTTTTAATAAAACCACGCTTGCCAAAAGTAGTTTCAGATTTCCCTTTCAAAGATGAAAACAATATAACAGAAAAAGCAATCTAAGAGAATAAGGAAAGAACCAGTTCATGGTCTGCATACTATTGTTATGGAGTAGAAAGGAATGGAGCTATCTTAGTAGCTAATATAATCTAAGAGATTAAGGAAGTAGCAGAGCTATGAAATTTAGGAATAGCGTACGATTCATAGCATTCATTTTAGCAGCCTCCTCAATGAGTGAATCGTCATGGACATCTGGATGAGATCGGTCCACTGGATCAGGATGCAACCCCACGTGCCAATCTTTACGAACCTTTCTACGAGGAACCTCCAATTTTTCAGTCATCATGTACCCTGAAACCCTATAAATAATAATCATTGAACAAATTAGTATTTCAACATCACAATATTGAGTTCATCTAACAACTAGAGATCATTTCCTCTAATGAGCAGATAAATAAGAAAAATAACCTGAAAAAAAGCACTTCCCCATTGTAGGTAGCAAGAGCAATTTCTCTCACGCCATCTTTATCAATATCATACAAGAGAGGACTAGAATGCACTGTTGACTGGTGAAAAGCAGGCCAACCTGACAAATTATTGAAAACTCAATGACATCAACTTCGGGCGAATTGTTCAAGATTCATTCTATAAGTTCGATCTAACATGATTAGGTGAAAAACAAAGGACCAGTACCCGGCATTTTGTCACCATCAGAACCTTCTAAAACTTCAAGGTAGTGAAGAAAAGAGGGAACCACTATGTCAAGCTTCCCATCACTAAAAATTCACAAACATATGCGAATCAGCTAAATTATTATAAATAATGAATTTACTCATATAAGATGAGCAAATTTTCAAAAGGGGAAACTAAAAGAGTGAGATTTGTAACATGTTCAAAGCTTAGATGCGATAAAAACATGAACTTAAAGGATAAGGGTAAACTTAACCTATTGATATCAGCGATTAAGGGAGTTGCATAAATGCTGGAGCTGACCTCCGTTTGCCATCTAAGCTCTAAATTTTTAGGGCATTGTGTGTTCAACAACGCATCTTCATCCCTACACATTCACATACACACAATTGGATTACAAATAACAACACCACTTCTAATTGAATAAAAAACGAATTTGAGATAAAAGGACGGACATTTGGGGATAACCAAGCTCGTCATCCGTGGCCTTCCGTTGACGGAATTTATTATTGGAGTCATCTCCGAGAGAGAAACCGGAGCGAGTGATCAAAAGGAAAAATATCCAAAAAACCCTAACCTCGTAGTCTTTCATGATGTGATCTTCGTTTCAGTACAGAATTCGGTGAGATGAAAGAATAAGGGAATGGAAATGGGAATAAATAAACCCTTGGATTTGGGGTGAAATTGTAAAGATCCAGTTACCGTCTTCCTCTCGCGTCTCAAGGATGATGGAGCTGAAAATAAGAAGCTCGCAACATTGACGAGTTTTACGCCTTACTGCGTACGATCTATTCCTGATAAATAAAATTTCTTCTAATATTCATCAATTAGTTATTTTAAATTAAAATTAAATTGATAAAGAGTATAAATTTTATTATATTATATTTAGGTATCTATCTTAAATTAAATAATATTTAATTAAGAATTTAGAAAAAATTCTTAAAATTTTGTGACCAAACAGTTTAGTTCACCCACAAAATTTTTAAACAAGGAACACAAATTATTTATAAAATTTAGAATAAATAAATCATATTTTGATTATTAAAATCACATGCACTCTTATAAATTAACTATAAGAATATTTCATAGAAAAAAAATATATAATAATATAAAAAGGAGAATGCACTTAAGAATTTAAGAAAATTGTCATCCCGTTACAATGCTTAATCAAAGATCCAAAAGGTGAAAATATCACATGTGAACAGCAAAAAAAATAGCAATTTTCTAGTCCTGGCTTCCTGCAAAGCCATCACGGTTCTCTTGCTGCCAACCAAACCCTTGTCCATCTCGACCCATATCACCGGGGTGGAACTTGCCTCGTCTATGTTGTGACATACGATGTGGATGTGGTGGAGGCGGTGGCTGAATCTGCATGGACTGTGGTGCCAATATACCGACGCCATCCCGAGGGTCTATTGGATTACTACCCTGCAACGCTTCCATCCCTTTGTTGGCTGGTTGTTGGGGAGAAATCATCGGTATACCTCCAGGATTTCGACCATAATCACCTTGATAATTAGCAAAACTATCTGGCATCATGTGACTACCAGGTTGCCCCCCGTTCCAGGGCTGAGGATATGATGCAGGGTAATTTACACCCCCAATGGGACCTTGTGGGAAATTCATAAGTGACCCTTGCTCGGAACCAGCACCTGGTGCTGGACTCAGCCTAGACATCTCATAGGGAGCACCATAAAATGGTTGAGCTCCATCAGTGGGAAATGGAGGAACGCCGTACGGAGTTAGCATAGGGTTTGAATTCATTGGCATAGCAAAATTAGGAGGTGGTTGCATGGAATGCATAGGTGGGTATTCTGAAAACTGGTTCTCAGATAAATGTCCCTGTGACTTGTCTGAAAATTGATTTGACTCTGGTTGGGGGGTGCCCTGCCTGTCAAAGCCTTGCTGAAAGTGATGGGGAGGGCCTGTCCTGTCAAAGCCCGGGGGTTGGTTATTATCCAGTTGGGGCTCTGATGGATAATTTTGCATGTGACCGAATGCCGGTTGCCCCTTTGGCATCATTGGCCTTGGAGGCAGGTGTTCCCTTGGCTGTTGCCATCGAGTTTTGTCTTCAGTATCATGGAACTGCGGGTTTGAACCAGGAGAAATGACAGGCCTTGGAGGACCTCGGACAGTGGAATCTGAACCTGTAGGTTGGTTACCACTCTGAACCTCTGATTCTTTCCCATCTTCCTTCTCGGCATTAGGCTGTAAAAGGTCAGTGTGGCTAGTATGGATATGAGATTCAAAGTCAGTCCTCTTCAAGAACGATTTAAGACAGTGAGGAGCAGCACATATGAAGATCCCTTCCATTATCTTGATTGTCTGAATCTTCTGTATACGTTCATCACAACTATGCAAACATAAAAGCAATAACTTTTTCATCAATGTCAGTCCAGACTTCAACGAAAACAAACACCATAGAAAATTCCACATCATAAATCACAATGACCTTGCTCCTAGCTGTTAATGTTATTACTCATGAACACCATCAAAAAGGTAAATGGATAAACCAGATATGAAATTCTAGGGTTCTTTGAACACCAGTTTGCATTAAAGAAATAAGAAGTGGTGACTTACAGATAGCAAATTGAATCGCTCCTTGCACAATCAAGGCAGAAGGCATGCTCACAAGGGCTCTGCAAACGAAAAATGCATATATTTTCGTACACAGAAACCAAATTCAAATTTATGAAGGAATAACAATAATTTTTAACAATTGTAGCCATCAGTTATCCACCAAAACCTCCCTAGTACAAAATAGTTTCAAATTTTCGATTTTAGTCCGAATTTAACATTCAAGCCCTAGCAATTCCACTTTTACTTCCTATTCAATTTACAAATAATATGTAACAACAAATTTTCACAGATTGGATTAAGTTATTAGAACGTACCAAGCGGCCGTATATCGCTATAGGAAAATCACAGCGAACGCAGAAGTGTACTCGCTCGCCAAGCTGGCGGCGAGATCTACGACCGACGGTCTTCACGAGAGATGAGGAAGTAGCGGAACCAATGCTCTTGGCAACCGGAAGGTCTGCGAGGACGAGATGGTCGGGGCATGCCACCGTCACCGTGTCCACGGGCAATGGCTTGACGGAACCGCCGGAATCCGTGGACGGTCCCTTGCTTAGTCTGATTTGAAGCATGATTTTCTCCACGAGTTTCTTCGGCTTTCTCTTCCACGAAATCAAAATCAAACAATTTTTTCTGCAGATGCAATCGTATCAAATTTAGCGTTTTGGTCTGTTTTGATACATAAAACGACTGCGTTTTAACCTTTTTGGACTGCTTGTTTAGGGTTACTTCTTTATTGGGCTTTTAAACCCTTTATAGATTGGGCCCTTCGTAGTTTGATAAGAGAAATTTGGGTTAATTACATTATACGTCCCCGAATTATAATCTTTATTTTAAATTGGTCTTCAAAATTTTAAATGTTCTAATTTCATCCTCAAACTAGAACAATATTACTATATTGGTCACGGATTTTTGGTATTCATCGCATACAAATCCTCATAATCTAGTAGAAAAACAGTAAACTTCTGATATTGGATTCTCCACATCTCAACTACCACATTGAAGGTACATAAATGTTCTTTCAGATTTTGTGTAGCATTCTCAGTAGGAAAACCTCTCACAGCACCTATAGTTCACTGTGATATAATCCCTGCTGCAATTGCAAAGCGGAGCTGCCTCTCTAAGACATCTGGATTTTCAATCATCTTGGGGTAAGTGGTCAGTTTTCTCATAATACCGGATACAACAGCATCACCGGAACCGGTTCGATCACAAGCGAATGGTGTTATCAGTGCATCCTCTGTTCCAACAACCACACCATCGAATGATGGTGCATAATAATGTATTCTAAGTGTTCCATCAGTCACAAACAGAAATTTAAGTCCTTCGTGCCACAACGGAGAGATTTCGTCACGCGTATAATGATAGTAGTCTCGCCGTTTCTTGGTTTGATCAAATTTTTCAGCATAGTATTGAGGCCTGTAATTTCTCTTCCTCTCGTAATACTCTTCATCCAGTAGAAACTCCAGCTCTTGCCTTGAAACCTCAATGATGTCTGCTTTGTTCCTGGCTTTCTTGATCACCTCCTTCGTTGCAGCACGCGATCGCCACAAAGGTAATGGTAAATTCAAGTCGAAAACTATGAGTCCCCCAAACTTCTTAGACCATGCAATTGCTTTAAAAAGCGTGGATTCCATGGAAGGAGATGTTAGAACCTCTGAATTGAAGTGGAAAATCCTAGCCTGCATTAATGTCGGATAGCAAAACATCCACATTCAATCAAGAAACTCAATTCAACCATGTGATCCACTTCAATCATCTAAACCAAACTGGTTTCTACATTAAGCGAAGGCTTATGTACGTCAAAATTTTCATTTAACTAAAGTATTTTCTAGTCCAAATAAGTAACTAAAGTATACTTTTTGTCAAAACAGGTACTACCCAATTAACAAGAAAAGTTCACCTACTCAATTCCACACCATCATAACATGTTACAAGAACAAAGTTTTGAGCTTCATTGCATAAAGATCAACAAAAAAGTTATAAAATTTACCTCTTTGAGAACAGCAAGGTTCAATTCAGAGCAAAGAAGAGAATCCTCTGCAGATTTCTTAACAATCTCCATCTTCAACTTCCCATTGTCATCGAACTTGACCTTCATATAAGTACAACCAGTTTTTAAATTCTCATCAAACTTGACACCTCTAGTTTGCATTTTCTCTTTATTCATCATCAGAACAAGCTCATCGCCAAAGTCATCATCCCCATCTTTCCCCATAAACGCAGCTCTCCCCCCAAGCCTAACGTGCGATATCGCCATGTTGGGTGGTGGCCCACCTGGAGCCCTCCCAAACTCCGGTGGATCCCATTGAAGCATTTCCAGGTGGAGTATCTATCCGGGTGCAACGGTTCTTCGTTCACCCGAACCGTGGGTATAAACTCCTTTTGTGCAGCGCTGAAGCAGCAGATTAAAGGAGGTTCCTCGTATGGAAAACCCATGCCGTCGTCGAAATCACATAGCTCCTCTTCTTCTCCCTCGCCGGAGCCATTTTCAGTCTGGGTTTTTCTCCCCCGGATTGTTTTGTTTTCCGTTGGAGTTTCTGGGGAAGATGAAGTAGGTTTCTTTTTCCTGCCTCGACGAGCTGGTTTTGGGGTTCCAATGGCTCCGTTTGTTTCAGACGAGGCTCTTGGTAAAGCTACAGTGTTGGGAGATTTTAGAAACTGAATTCTTGAGTTCGGGGAATTCAAGAATAGTGAGAAAGAGTGAGGAGGTTGAAGAAGCGATGCCATAACCATTGTTTGTTTCAAATGTTATAGGGTTTACCCATGGGGTTCCCCCCTTGTCTTCGCCTGATAGATTTTATCGGGTCGTGTTGTTTGGGCATTATTTTCCGGGTCATGTAAGAAGGACAGATCCAATGGATACCAGCTCGATGTATATGTAAGCAACGACGATCTTGTCCGTTAGATCCAAAATATATTCTTTTTAAATTCTTAAATCGTTAACAAACTCTTCAAATTATTGATTATAAAAGCGAGAATTTTTCAAGACTGGTATTTCAGAGACCGTCATCACAGTCACTCTCACAGTCGCGCCAAATGGAAACGGAACTGGAAGCCGTTGAAAACGGCAACGGCACGACCGTTAACGAAATCAACGTTCCATCACCACCACTCCTAGGTAGCGTCGAAGAAGGGGGCGATTGCGGAAGCCGCGAAGATTCGTCGGCCGGAGGGCGAGTGCGTAAACAGCGAGTGAAGGGGCCTTGGTCGCCTGAGGAAGATGCGATACTGAGCGAACTCGTGAGAAAATTCGGGGCGAGGAATTGGAGCTTGATTGCGCGTGGAATCGCCGGCCGGTCAGGCAAGTCGTGTCGGCTTCGCTGGTGCAATCAGCTTGACCCGGCCGTTAAGCGCAAACCATTCACTGGTACGAAGTATATACCTTTACTATTTAACTTTTAGGAGTTGCTTGGATGTTTCTGGTTGTTAGATTTATGTAATGATTCTGAGTTCAGAGTAATGCTTTTCGAAAGTTCATGCTACGTGATCTAATTGTTAACAAAGATTAATGCCTTCTTTTATTTGTTTAGAAACTACAATCTCTTCAGAACTGTGCTTTAAGTTAGCCATCATAGCATTTCCCCCAAAATTTCTTACTGCTGAATTCTTTTGTTAATGTTGAAATTGAAATGAAGTAGCTAGCTTTTGCTTTGTAATGCTTGAATCACATGTTTCTTGTTGAAATTGGGGCAAGAGGAGTGTAGTTGTTTGGAAATGTCAGTAATCTTGGCAAGCATTAGAGAAACTGCTTGTAATTGGAGGAAGTGTCATTACTTATAAGATAGAAGCGATTTTCGTATCGTGCACTTGGTATTCGAGAATAAATAAGACGTATCAAGTCAATTAACATTCTTCTCGTAGCCATATGGCAGCTGTGACCGCTGAGTATTAGTTGGTAACTTTCACTTCATCAATTTCTTACCTTTAAACATATTTATGTGTCAGTTTATTAACATTTGGTTTTATGACAAGAATGTATTTAGTTCTTTCTGATAAATCTAATTGATAATCATGTTTGTGGCAGATGAGGAGGATCGGATGATAATTTCAGCACATGCTGTACATGGAAACAAATGGGCAGTAATTGCAAGGCTTCTACCTGGGAGAACAGATAATGCTATAAAAAATCATTGGAATTCCACATTGCGGCGTCGATACATGGATCTTGGTAGAATAAACTCAGAATCTGCAAATATGGTGGAAGATGCTGGCTTGGACAGAAACAAGGCGTCATCTGAAGAAACTATTTCTTGTGCAGAGGACAGTTCATTCAGATCCCTTGAAGTAAAAGAACCAACAGGGACTCTATCTAGCCATGAATCAGTTGAACCATCTACTCTTTTCCGACCTGTAGCCCGTATCAGTGCTTTTAATGTTTATAATAACATGGATAGACCAGAACTTGTTTCACCATGTTCAAGGCCAATTCCAGTGCTAGGCGCTTCTATTCAGACGACAAAGCCAGATGCTGGGACATGCAAATTGCTTGAAGGAGTTTTCACTGAACGTCTGGTACCTCTGCAATGTGGTCATGGCTGTTGTGGAACACAAAATGGTCGAAGTAAGTCCTTGCTGGGGTCAGAATTTGTGGAATTTTCAGAACCTCCATCTTTTCCAAACTATGAGTTGGCTGCAATAGCCACCGATATAAGTACTATTGCTTGGCTGAAAATTGGATTGGAAAATAACAGTGTCCGAGCAATGGATGATGCACCTACTGGTACAACACCTCATAGTACTCTAGCGAACACGGGACATTTTGAGGAGAGCGGAATGAGTGATCGTTTAAGCATTGAAGAGAGAAACAGACAATTAATGGGCACAATGATGAAGAATGGTAGTCTTTGCTTGAATTAGTTTGGGATTTCAGGAAGATACCGTGTCCGGCATTTAGAATTATAGTGGGAAATCTTACAATATTTCAAAACCAACCGATATATATTGAAGAACTCTGCAATGTAGCAAAAACCAAAAATAAATACAAGAGCCTGAAGAAAAACAAATGAAGCAATTTGAAAACCTATACAATGTTCAGTTTTTGGTCCTGTTGGCTTCCATGTTGGTGCCATCTTTGAGGGCTTCTTGTGCATCAGTTCCCCTCCCAAGGCTAAAGAGGCAAGCTGCTTGTAAATACAAAGCAGTGGGCCACTGCGGCGACACCACCTGCGCTTGCATTGCGTCCCCAAGAGCCTGTTGTGGCTTATCATTCATCAGGTAAGACAAGCAGCGTCTGGCGTAGACAGTCAGTGACACTATGGTCCCGACATCAATGAACTACATAAGATACACAACAATCTTCAGTCAATATATCATGCTATTTAAACCTTCAAAAAAACTCTGTTTCTTGTATGGCATATTAGTATTCCCGGTTTTAACTGCAAAGAAAATTACTGAGAAAACCGAAACCGTTTGGCTGCAACGGATAGTCGTATAGAAAGTAATAGATTTGAAAACGAGCAACTCACCAGTGTGTAACAGTTGATTGCAGTTGCAAAATCCTTAGCTCGAAAAGCAGTATCGCCATGTTTCTTGAAGTTCAAGGTCTCCTGCATTTGGCCGGTCCACATTTGAAAAGAAGGCTGAAAAAAGAACATGGGAATTTGAATGCAAATTACATGATAGCTGAAATAACACTAACTGCAGTAATGATCCTTTGCTGTTCCAAATAGTTGGGAGCTGAATTCAGACACTTCTGTTAAACAAGTTATGCTGAAAATGGCTTGACAAAACAATGTACCCTGACCTGAACCTCATGAAAATAGAATGTCTAGGATGGAACAGCAAACCTCATTAGCAATTCCCTCATCGTCTTTGTATCCCATCTTCTCCAATATTTCATGTATAGCAGTCAGATCAATCCTCATGCAAGCCTCTCCAAAAGGTGTCAACGACAAGGGCTGTTTCGAATCAGTTCCGTGTGGAATACCCATCAACACATATGATGGTACCTAGCAAAACTCCATCCAATGAGAAAATGGTGTTTACAAAAGATAAATCTGCAGTAATAACAGAAGCTGTGGAGTTGGGATGATACCAAACTGCTCAAAATGAAGAGTTAAATCAGCAATTCTGTGTACCTCTGCTTCCTTCTGAACTGACATGAGAGATGTGACGAGAGATTTCGCGTTTGGCCTCTCACGGGCTTCATACTGGAGACAGCGAGAAGCTAACCGCACTAACTCCGTTCCGTCATCGTTTGAGAAATGACCTTCCAATGCAGAATCCATCAGCATGAGAAAATTCTTGCCGCGGATCAAATCGAGTGCCTATAAACCAAACAGATTAGTACCATATGGGTTGATTCAATTTGGATACACCAACATCACATCTTCATTTCGGAACTTTTAGACCAGCAACAAGGTTTATCAATGATCACTAAATTACACCAGGCACCAGTATGCAGTTATTGCAGTTCACAATACCAAACTTTCTCTTGCAGTACCATAAAGATCCTAATTGCAAAAAGAAAAGGATATTACTATGACAAAAGAGAATTTACATGACTTGGAGGAATATGTTTGCCACTCATAAGATCTAGCAGCAAGGTTCCAAAGCTATACACAACACTTTCCGGCGTCACTCGACCTGCAGAAGAAGCACAACATCCAGACTGAGTTGAGATTCAAAGCAACACATTTCTTAAATGTAAAGAATAAATGAATAACTTGAACATGTTTAACCTGTTCTAAGGTATTCTGGAGGTGTAAAAGCTAAGTTAGTACTATAACTCTTCCCATCTCTACTGTTCTTCATGAGGCCGAAACAAGACAACCTGGGATTACCATCCTTTTACCAAAAGAAGAAAAAGAAATCAGATATCATAACCAAAGGATCATTTGATTTTCCCACAAGCAAAATCTTCATGAACTTAACAAAATTACATCATCAAACAAAATCCTATAAGCATTGAGATCATGGTACAAAGCTCTCCCTTTACTGCTACAGTACTCCAAAGCTTGAGCCAAATAGAGTGCCACCCTCAACCTCATTGCCCATTTCATTGGCTGATTTTCCCCTGACAAAATTAACACATTTTCCTTTAACTTCAACCCCAAGCTTCACTTTGAATCTAATGGAAAAAAGCCAAAAGGTACTAACTTACAGTGAAAAAGATGCTTAGCCAACGTTTCATTGGGCATAAACTCGGCGACCAACAATCTCTCATCACCTTCACAGCAACAACCGATCAGATTTGCCAACCGCTCACTCCTTAAACTCCCAACAGCTTTGGCTTCCTCCTAAAAGACATGCAGTTTTCACTCAGTTAAATGACCATAAAGCTATAGAACACAAATGAAATGGTGACCGGAATAGTATTAAAAACGGACGAGGAATTGACGAGAATCGGGCCAGGCGAACTTGTTAAACCGTTTAACAGCAACCCAACGTTCATTGTCGAGCTTCCCTTTGTAAACAATGTTCGGAGCTTTTTCACCATGTTCCGACACTATGTTGTCGGAAGAAAAGCCAGACGTAGCAGCCTTGAGTTGCTCCAAGCTAAACTCAGTGAAACTCGGCCATGTGTTCTTCTCACCTTTGCCACCATTCTCTGCATATAATTTCAGTTTTTACACCAAAAGAGGAACGTTTTTTAAAACAGGAAGGACAAACCGAAGACAATGGAGGTAGTACCGAGATCGGAGGATTCGAGGACGGAAGTTTTAAGGTGAGAGTGAAACCAACAGATGGAGAATTTAGAACAACGAGCTCCCATTCTTTTTCCTTTCAAATCAAACGATCAAACGTCGGAGAATCAACGGAAAGCCAGATAATCAGACTCCGTACATGTCTGCAAAAATCCAAACTTCGTTCTTTTCTTTCCCCCCTCTCTTTACCATAAAAATGCAGAGTTGTAAGAATTGAAATTTGTTGAAACAATTTCAGAAAAAGAGAGAAAAAAAGGGTTTAAAGCTGTTTTTTTTCCTACAAGCTCATCATTTGAGTTCCCTTTTTCCCTCTCATTTCTCTTTTTCAACTCTGTAGGTTGCTTTCCTGGAAAATCACTGACGTGGGGAAACAGATTTATGAGAATGTGGGTTAGTTTGGTCTTGGATTTGGTAAAGTTGCATTAAGAAATTGATTATCTATCTTTGACATGGACCAAATCACCAAACTTTGGGTTTAAATAATTGAAAACGAAGAAAAAACAGGCAATTTGTGTTCAAAATTGATGCTTGATTTGTTCAAAAATGTGAGAAATTTATGCATTGTATTCTACAAGTTTTTTTTTTTCTGAAGTATCACTTTTTGCATGACAAATCCACCGTTGAAACACGAATAATGCGCATGATCATCTGGAAAATGATTGTTACTGTTTAAGAAGATTTGAAAATTATACAACTCCATTGATGACACTGTAGGAAATGGTGGAAAAAGCATGTGAGCATTGACAATGAAGCCAACTTGTCGTTTAATTTAATTTGACTCATCAATCTCATGTTTTTTTTTCAATTTTTTTCTATGAACAGGAAGGAAATCCATTATTTCAATAATGTGAATCCAAGAAATCATAATCAAAGGCAGATAGCTTTTGAAAGAGATTATATTACAGAGTTCATAGTTATCTGTCTGTTCACTGCACATTTAACTAGTTAGTCACTGGAAAAAGGAAAACAACAAAAGAATCAAGAGAGTGTAATGTCTGACAGGTGGTGACATAATTAGGTTCACCTCCACTTAGGGTTCAAGAGGACCCCTTTTAGCTTTGTACAGGTGAAGAAAGGAGAGCATGCAAAATAAGAAAGTGGTAGTTATTCAGACATGCAACCAACAATGATGAAAAAATTGCAGTCTTCCTCTCTCTGTCATGGCTTCCTGCAGACTATTGAATCAGACATGCCATTGTTGTTGTTCTCCATACTCTTTACTTTTTTGACCAAACTTTCAAAAGCTTAAATTGCGCTCTGACATTGCTTTTCTGGTCAGTCATCCCCCACAGGTAGGCCTTGCTTACAAGTATCACACCCAACAAGTATGGGGCCTCTTTGCTGTCAAGTTGTCGACTCAAGCACACCACCAACATTGGCAAGCAGGACACAGAAATATTTAAATGCTTTGAATTATGTTACCTTGGAATGTTCATGTTGCATCTAACATTTCGTAGTAGAATTGTAGTTTCTGTTTTTATATTATACTGAGGATTTTATTCTTTGAATCTCTACTGAAACACCCTTGAAATGAAACAACAACAATGGCATGTCTGATTCAATAGTCTGCAGGATGCCATGAGAGGTTAGAGTTTTTAAAGCCAGCTTACCCCATATGCAATCCTATCTTGAATGAAACACAAGGGTTTTTAAGTCAAAATGAAAACTTTACAAGTGCCCTAAGGTTCAGTTTTCTTAAGAATACAAATCAAAGTGATAGCAGTAATATTCCATCATCTATGCACCATTCATTGCAGTATCATGGATTCCATTGTCATCTTCCTGAATCTTACCGTTCACTTGAGTTCTCGGCCTCTACTTTTATCTTTCAAAGAATTTTTTTTATGCGTAACCACTGAATTTGTAAAAAAAAAAAAGGTAGGTAAATGTTAATTGCATGCCATGTTCAAGTTAAGCACTAATTGTTTCAAGAGTGATGGGTTAATACATTTTATGTATAAATAGTTTTGAAACCATTGTAATTAAACCCTTGTACCTTTCAAAATTTGTTGGTTTATTATTCTTTTAGGATTCTATCGTTTAGAATTAATAAAATTAAACTTTAACTACCTATTTTTTTCAAAATTATTCCGCCTGCCCGGCCGAAAACATCATACGGGATGAACAAACCTTACAGAGGGACGGGGGACCTATAGGCTGTCATCGAGGAAGAAAGCTATGCTGAAGCAACGAAAATCAGAGATAGACTCCGACTCCTACATCAGGATAGCAAGGCTTCGGCATTGGCACCAAATTCTCGGTTTTACGACGCTTTTAGGAGAGGATCTAGCCACGATGCAGAGCCTTTAGGCAGCAGGAGCCAGGAGATGACGTATGCTGTATCTAGTAGTAGTATGCAGCAAAGATATAAATCGTATACCCTTTATTATGTTTTTATCGGTTTCTTTACTTTAAATTAGTGGTTTAAGATTTAAGGTTAATAGTTATAATTAAGGTTTAAAGAATTAGGGCAAGGTATATTTTTAGGGTATAAAAAAATTAAGATTATGATCTAAAATTTATTTATTTTTTAAATAGTAAGAGTTTAAGTTCATGTTAAAGGAGTTTCCGGGTACGTATATGTGAGCATTGCTTATGCATAGTCTATGGTTTTTTACATTTTGAATAACCATCCATAGAGCACGACGTTACTTTTTTACAGTGTTCACAGTTCGATTCGGTTTGTTGATAGTATTATCTCGATGCATTTCAGCTCGATCGCAGGCTACTACAAAGTTTAGTTTCTGATAACATATAGGACTATGCTATTCTTGGCGTTAAAAAGGAAAGATGACATTTATTTCCTCTAAACAAGTGATCTATCCGGTAACGTGCGACTCATACAAAATCATGATGATTAACCGTGTCGAACAAGCCTATACAAGTGATCTACCCGGTAATGTGCGACTCGTACAAAATCATGATGATTAACCGTGTCGAACAAGCCTATACCCCAAATCCAATTCCCTGTATTTGTATGATGATTAACCACAAACTTTAGCACTCTTCGAAACTTATAACTTACCTGAAAATCAAAGCAGGCAACCATTAGCTACACCCTCCCTACAGGGGAATGAGGTGGGTTCGGAGCATATTTAGCGGGCAAGGTTCCAAGGGCAATGGTTGGTTTGTTGTCCATTCCGAAGCTGTCATCCAATATTGTCTCCTTTATGAGTTTTCCTTCAGTTAGGTTACTGAATTCCGGCAAATCAAAGGCTTTCCGACAACTTATAACTGTTACGGAGATAAAGAATGCTTGCAATGCAGTGATTGATGAACTGAACTCAATTGCATAGATTCCTTTTTTGTGTGGGGCCAAGCTGAAGATAGGCAGGTTCTGTTGTGCTTCTCCCTACATGAAGTACAAAACAAGAACTTAGATATCCGGACCATATTATACCACGGTGGAGAACGAACATATAATACAATAGAAAAGAGGATACCTGCGAATAAAGTTCAAAGTGGTCCGGGCACACTTTATGTGTCCTTGAATTCTTACAGCATCTCCTGTTCTGGTTGGAGAGAACACGTAATTTGCAACCAATGTCCCAACCTCCACAGTCGCATATTCCACCAAATCTCCACCGGTAAATCAAAGGGGAAGGTCTTCCTTTGTTTGGCAAGCTGTGGACTCCACCAGGAAGTATGACAGTAGTACTATTGAAGCTTGAACTTTCCGTAAAGTTGAATGTGAATCCTTCTGTAGCCAAAGATTCTGTGGCGCCAGTCTTCTCTACATCTTTATCAGCCTGCTGTAAATTGCTATCACCGGGTATTTTGATGACAATGGCAGCAAGCTCAGTACTTGGTGTAAACTTTGTTGATGCTTGATCCGCTTGTCTTTGCTCCACACTGAACAGAACAGACTCTCTTACCAGATATTTGCAAGAGTCCTCTGCAGTCACATCTGAACTATGAGAGTCGGAAATCTTCATTTGTCCGATGATATTATAGATGTAACCACAATTTTTTTCCTTGTTTCCTTTACTTATCCAGCTGCCACTCTTCTTAATTTCACTAACCGAAGAGAATACATAATTCTGATCAGATCCCACCTTGCCAGATGATGCTATACTTTTGACAGTAGTTGCAAGCATGTTGCTTCCATTGGTGACAACAAATCTGAACAGTGGGAGTCCATTCTTCATTGCAACCTCTAGAAGAGCTTTAATCATTGATGGCTCTAACTTTTCTTCCTGAAAGGATTCATTTGTAAGTGGACGTGGAGTAGAGGAGTTCAGGCTTCCTTTTGATGGCTTAAAAGTGGCAGTCGATCGAAAGGAATTTAAGCGCTTGGACTTCAGTAGCGGATCCAACATCCTTCTAAAGGGGCTGGATCTAGTTCTATGAAGGTCATCCAGCTTCTCTAGGTTTGCACCATCCAGAAAACTAGAAGAATCAGACCTTACTGGACCGTACCTCAAGGAAACGTAATCAGAGCTCAATTGTGGGGCTGTAGAACTTTCCTTAAAACTGAAACTTCTACTAATACGACGCAAGCTGAAACTAAAACGGCGATTTGGAGAACTAGTTCTGCTTCTTTCGGTTGCCAGCTCGGCCATTTCTTCTTCCAATATCTTCATAGTTTCAAAATCAGCATCTTGAGACTTGGTCTTGTTCTCTGCCGAATACTTCCCCTGAGACCTTATATTTCCTGTGGTATCTGAGAACACAGATCCACTAGATGGAATAGAGGAAGGCTCCATAACCCATGCCATCATGCCAGTTTCAGGATTCATCTCAACTCCAGAAGGAAATAATGTACAAGAATGAGGAACTTCAGAACATAATTCACGAAAATGATCCTTCTGAATCAGGCCATACGAAGAGCTACTCTGTTTTGCTTCATTCAAACTCCTATCTCGGGGTTCTTCAAAGAAGTTGTTTTGGGCAGGACTTGGAAGAAGTACAATATTCTTATGCTCACCAGGAGAACATTCATGATTAAGATCAAGTTCGAATTCCTCAGTCTCTTTGTTCTTGGTTTTGCGGCTTTCAGCACAGAGCATATTGCTGGAAACCAGTGAAACTGCATGATTTCTTGATTTGGATGAAGAAGCCTCCATATCTGAAGTGCCTTTATCATTCAAATCCTTCTTATTTACATCAGTTTCCCACCTTTTCTCTACTCTGTTTTTTGATCCACCATCACAAACTAGTGCAATTTCCTTCGGCAGAGGTGAGACTCCATGATTTCTCATGTTTGACGGAATATCTCCCATTTCTGAAGTGATTTTCTGATCTGATTCTTTTCTCTTCCCCTTCTCAAGAATTGCATCTGAATTAATTTTGTCAAAGGATTTATATGTCTTGGATGTCTTCTTCTGCTGATCCAAGGTGCTCTTGGAAGCAGATTCAATACCTTGGTAGTGTCTAACCTTTGGAATTGATGGTTTTGCACCTCGTGGAATGCCATCCTTTTGGGATGGGGTAAACCTTGGAGAAGTTGAGTGTTGCTTACCTTTATTGACAGAGGCAACCTTGGGAACAACATTAGAAAAGGCACATGACTTGGTATTTGTTTTCGATGATAAAATGGTGATTGCAGATGATTCATCACTGCCAGTCATTGTCGGGATATGCTTTCGGTGGTGCTTCCATTTTTCTAGACGTGCCCAATCCAGAACTCCTACATTCAATGCCTTCTCTTGAAGGTTATCTGAACTGTCTACGCGCTGTAGGTACCCCGGCAAGTTTGACATGTACCTAACAAGCTCATCTTCTTTTATTGGCTGGCCCTTGCAATCCCCAGAAGGTTTTGTTTCAACCAAGAAGCTTTGAATCTGATTGTTCCCTATTTCACCCGGAAGAACACCATATGGAAAAGTAATACCATTTTTTACATTGGACCTGCCTTGATTCTTTAACCTCCGGTCTGTATGTGGCAAGTGAACTTTCTCCTTCCCTGTCTTTGAACTTTGCTGTGGGTTTGAACTCCTTTCTGACTTTGAACCAAATCCCATGACCCTCAAACTTTCTAATTATTCATTACCTTTTCTTCTGTCAAGTGTCAATCAATTCTTTTGCTTTACCAACTCATATTATCTGCAAAATTGCAATAGTTTCTAACATGAGCTGTTCACTAATTTGATTGAATTTATGGTTGAATGTGTATATGACGTGCACTAAATTATCTCCATTTTTAAAGGCCACGCCATCAAAACATGCCAATTACCCACTCATAACCTTGTTCTAGTCATCAGTGGCCAAATGCAGCAAAAAAACTTATCTGAATCATCCAGGGTCAAACAAATCCAAGCTCAACATTTTTATTTGCCCACATATAAGTCCATTTCCCTCCAGAAAAACAAAAACACAAAACCAAAGGAGCAAAAGGATAAAAATTAAATTTACACCCAAATAGAACAGAAGCAACATTACAAAAGATATGGCAGCTCAGCAGGCAACCAGTCCATAGTGATTCCCAACAAAACACCAGTGATCACAGTCATTTACAATCAAAAAAGTCCCAAAGTTGAAGTCTTTTTCTTCCCTCTTAAACCATGTATATCTCGAGGGTCTAGTAATCAAATCAACAACAGTCCATGAAAAAAAAAACAAGATTCTAAATTCTTAACAACGTTTTGATTTATGTATCTAAATCTACAGACATCATATATTCCCCATAATCGAACACAATCAACTTCATTTGATTCAAGTCAAAAACAAAAAGAATCTCACAGATTCATAAAGAATCCTAATCCAGAATAACTGAACTCATCCTCTTCAAGCACTTGAGATGTTTACAGGAAATGAAATAGAGAACAAAAGAACCCACTTTTTTCCACTGTTAAGATAAAAATTAACATCGTTTACAAAATCCAATTGAAGCAAAATGAATAGAACAAAAGAAGTTAAAACAAAACTATTTCTTTACTTCTCTAAATTTCCCTCTTGGTTCCCGAAAATCATACACAGTACTAATTAACTAGCAAGTAAAAAAAACATAAAGCGAAATTAATCAAAGAAAAATAGTGATACAAATAGAGAGAGAATAATTTATTACCAGGTAGAAACGGAACCAATGCAGGTTGAAGAAAGCTAAGTAAATATCGAAAAGCTCGCCGATCTCTAAAGAAGATACCGATACCAGAATTAGAAATAAGTCGGCGAAAATCCCGAGCAACGAAAGAAAAAATACAAATAAAAACTCAAACGTAAATTCTAAGCAAAGAAAAGAATTAAAACGAATCACCTGAAATTGAGAACAAGGAACAAATGCTGTATCTCTGAACCAAACGCAGCCACCAAATCTGTTTCTTCTTCAACAAAAAATCAATTCAGTTAAAAATAATAATCCATAAAGAAGAAGAAGATGATGAAGAAGAAGCAATCGAGTGGCGGAACGCGGCTAAGCAAAGTTTTTTTGTTTGGAAGCGAGGAGTGAGGGATGAGAGTAGTGAAAGTGAGAAGGTTGAACTTGACGTTTTATATTTTCTAGATCGGACGGTTAAGAAAATCACGCGCGGGAAGGAGCGGAGAATTTGGCTATAAATATGGGCCCGCCTTTTTGTGACTTTGAAGACCATTTCCTCCACCCGTGGGTGAATCCCGATGTACGAGTGTGGTCCCACGCGCCACCCCTTTTCTTCTCCGACCTGGTCCACAGCAGCGGAGACTCTTCGAGTCTTCCACCGTACTGTTTCTCTCTTAATTATGAATCATTATTGGCTGAGCTCGTTTGTATTGTTACAAAGAAAAATGGGTTATAATTAAAAAAAGGGTAAATTACCTTTACTATCAAATTATAGGAATGATCCTATTTTCATCACTGAATTATAAAATTTTTCAATCAAGTCACTTAAATATTTTAATAGAGAGTATCAATTAAGCCATTTAACATTAAAAGTTTACTATATTAATAATATTGATACGACAGTTAAATAAATTTCTATAAATAAATGTTTAATCTTTTATTATTTAGAGATTATCGATTTGATTATAATTTTAATTTAATAAATTTGATCATCCAAACAGACGGTGATACAAGTGATAAAATGTAATCATACAAATTTACTTAACTATCGCAATGATATTTTCGTTAACTTTTAATGACTTGATTGACAAAATTAATAGTTTAGTTGTCAAAATATAATTACTCCCATACTTCAATGCCAATCCAAGTATTTACCCTAAAAAATATAAATTATTTTAATATAAAGTTGTTAATAAGATAATTAACTTGGAGGTTCATTATTATCCAAATGCAGCCTATGCCTCACCCCTAAAGCAATTGGATTAAAGTAAGGCATGAAGTGATGACTTTAATGTTTGTCTTTTCTGCCTTTAGTAAAGTTTAGATTTTTTTTAAGGTTTAAAATAATTAATATTTAAATTTAATATTTTTAGACTTAAGGGTATTATAAATTTTTATTTTTTAAAATAAATAAATCTCTGAATTCTTCCGCCAGGTAATGTATAAACCCCTCCACTCTGTTAATATATTCATTTATTAATTTTTTTTATAATTTTAATTAATTTTCACCATAATTATTTTAATGATAAATTTTAAATAACAAAAAATAAATTTAATTTTTTTATCATCGAAATTAAATGAAAATTTTGATAAAACATAAAATGTATTAAATAATAGTATTTTTTAATATTTTAAAATGATTATATGTAATATCCGTTCGTACCTATTCTTAAAAACATTTAATAATGTCCATATATTACACACAAAGCGATAGAAACGGACTTAAAAATTTATTTAAATGATGAAAACAATCATGAAGTTATATTAAAAATGTAGGGTTATAAAATTACAAGAATTCAGAAAGTGCAGAATTAGATTACTAATATATAATAAAATATATATATAACATATAATGAAATTGGAATTTTTAAGGGGCGGCTATATCCAGCGCTCCTAGGTTTGTTCTCAGGGACGGAGCTAGGTTTTAATATTGGGAGGGACAATAGTTTATTAAACCTTTAAATTTAAAAATTGAGAGGGACAAAAACCTATTTAATTAACATTTAAATTGAAAGGGACCAAAAGTATAATTATACCAAAAATTTTGAAACGAACAAAAACTCTATTTAATTAACATTTAAATTAAAAGGATCAAAAATATAATTATACCAAAAATTTTTGGAAGGGCAACAACCCCTCCCACCCCTACACAGCTCAACTCCTCTCACCCCCTACACAGTTCCGTCCCTATTTGTTCCTGCAAACGATTTCAATTTAGATCTTTTAAGACAAAGGTTATTCGATTTTTCAATAAAACCACTCGTTTATTTTATATATTAAATATTTAAAAAATAATAATAATTAATCTATATGCCCTAACCTACTAAGTAATAAAAATTAAATTTTCACACACACAAAAAGTGATGGACATGGTTATCCCCACCAAGGGGAAATATTTGATGGGAATCTTTTGTTCTCTCTTCAGTCTATCTTGTCGGGTGGTTGTATTCCAAACTTGGTTTCCATTCAACCTTCAAAGGTATAAACTTTAATTAAAAAACATTAAATAAATGCGCCGATTTAAACAAATACTTTATTAAAAGATCCAAACTTGAAAAGGGTTTATTAGAAGAAATAAAATATTTATTTAATATTTTTAGAAATTAAATTCAAGTAATCCACAATTAGTTTTGATAAGAAAATGATTTAGAACAAGATGAATAAATTTGATAAACAACTAATTTTTTATAATAAACAATTAATGACAATTAGTCACGAGATTAATGTTTTCTGCTAGTTTTATACAATTTGGTTGACGTAGTAATAATTTATGCGTTGCGTTAATCACGTGCTCAAGTTTTTAGAATTAATATTAAATTCATTTTAAAAAAATTAATATTAAATTGACAAAATATATAAACAATGAAGGTTAAAAAAGTTCATGTCGAGCAAAATTATATAAAGTTAAAGTAAAATAATAAAATTATAATTTATTTTTTTAGTTATTTTTTTAATAATTAATTCAGACCGACCTGCATTATACACTTAGTTTTAATAGATAAATTTTTTAATAAAATTTTATGCGCATATAAGGGCTTGAATTCTGAATTTATTTAAATAATATCAAATTATTTACCACTTAAATCAATCTGCGTGAGAATTTAATTTGTTCACTAATATTTTTATCCCATAAAATATCTCTATTAAAGTATTATATATATTTAAATTTATGTGTAAAATTTTAATTTGACTAACTTTTATTATTCTCCTTTTTAATTAGATTGTATTTATAATAATTTTAAAATTTTAAATAAATTTCAATTGTCATTATAAAAAATAACAGAGTCATAGACCAAATTGCTCTTCGTTTGAAAGCGACTAATTTGTCCAATTTTAAACTTGGAAGGATCCTTACTATCAGTGGGAAACTTAGCTTTGAATGATTTTGGCAATTATATTTGCAACTTGTTCAACAAGATCCATTATAATAATGAAAAAAATTGATAAATAAATGGGAAAATATTTTATGTATTGTTAGTATAAAGTTTTTATTTTTATGTCTTAATTTTAGAGTTTATAAATTTAATTTAAGGTTTAAAAGTTTAGGTATTTAGATTTATGGGTTTATGTTTAGAAATTATGATTAAAATTTAATTTTAGGTAATATATTAAGGATTTAAATATTAATTTACAAATATTAAATTTTAACCGTGATCCTAAATTCTGAACATACAAACCTAAACTCTTAAATCATAAACCCAAATTAAATCATTAAACCCTAAAATTAAGACGTTTATAGAAATAAAAATTTTATCGTCGTTGCATGATATAATTGGGTGAAACTCATTTACCTCTTTCTCATGCCTCCTTTCATACCTTTGTTTTAAGTTAGAGGATTAGAGTTTAGGGTTTATGGTTCAAGGTTAAGGTTAGGGTTTAGGGAATTAGGGGTATGGTGTATTTTTTAAGGTGTTAGGTTTAGGGTTTAGGATATAAAAAATAAGGGTTAAAATTGATTTTTTTTAAAAAATTCAAAGGATGCATTGAAGGAGACACGAGAAAGAGGCAGATGACTTTTACCCGATATAATTACCAACACGTAAAACTTTAAAAGGCTTTGTTTTTTCTTTCTTTTCAGCCATTATATGCATCGAAGAAGAGGAAGATTCATGTATTCTGCATGGAACCAAAGTCCAGCTTTGCAGTATTTGGCTCTCATCCAAACCAACCACATTCATCTGTCTGTTTTGAGCATGTGAGATGCCAAAACATGTTGTCTTTGGGTTCCAACATGATTGGTGTGGTTTGTAAGCAAGCCAGGAGACCTATGGCATTTTGTCACGTCTGGATGTCCATGAATCGGCTTAGGGTTCTTCCAATGGTTTATTTCAGAGTCGGGATATTAAAACAATGAGCAATTGTTTGTTACTACGTTGGTTTTAATTGTATAAATCCTGTCTTTTTTAGCCTATTGAATTCTGTTCTTGTTTGTATCCAGCAGAGCCTATTCTTGGTCGGTTCCCATTTTGTGTTGTTTAAGGGTTTACTTACGTTATTTGTTGCAAGGGACATCTTATGTGGTTCTCCCTTCTTGTCGTTTGGGAAAATTTCTAATCAAAAAATGTTTTTTTTTTTTTATGGTGATAGTGATTTTAGACGATTTATTTTCTTTTATTGTGGTCGATATAGAGATGAGTGAAAAATAAATAAAAATATAAGAGTTAGAAAGAAGATAGATCATAAAATCTGAATCTAAAACTTTTCGATTGGTAGGTTAAATTGACTTAATAATCGTTAAATCGATAAGACATATTTTTCTATTTTAGGTTTAATCTTGTAACAAGGGCATCAATATGAGGGAGAATGGGTTGTTGTTGTTTTTTTTTAGGAAAAGTAAATATTATTATTTAGCCATAAATGGCATCCTCCAACACTATCTGTTCAATACACGAAGGAACATCATAAGAAAAATAAAAAGGACTAGATAAAGAGAGGGCCCAATGAGCAAGCTCATGAGCAACTCTATTCGCTACACGACTTATATGAGAAATAGCATATCCAGACTTTAATTGTAGTAATGAAAAGGAATCCTTAAGGTTTGAAGCAGCTAAAGATCTATGAAGTGTAGGAGCTTTTAAGTCTTTGGGAATGGGTTGTTTTCTTTATGCCAGTGGTGTTAAATTTTGAAGTAGAGAGACCTATGGGATAAAACTTCATTGAAAGAAAGGAAGAAACCTTTTGGTTTACTAAAATTAGACTTGAAATTTTATTCTTTCCTTGAAAACTAAAAAATAAACTCATATAATAATAAATATTGAAAAAAAAAACTATAATAAAAAATATTTAAAAAATGAACCAATTATTAAAAATAAATATTAAGAATTAAATTTTAATTAAAAAATTAAAATTAAAGATCTAGACCTTTAGGTACTGCCATAGATTAAAATAAATTACTGCCTTCTCTTTCCGTGTCATTGTTCCTGTTCTAATCTCAAGACCTTTAGGTACTTAAGTATTATGGGATAAGGAACAAAATTTATATCTAAAAGACCTTAATGTCACGGGGTCATTATCCTCTTTCTAAAAGATATGTCTAATAGGATGTGCACTACCACTGTATATATATCTCAAAGACCTTTTTTTTCTTTTCGATATAAGATTAATACACTTTACTTCTTTTCAGACGTGACATTAAGCATGAAAACATGAAGCAGGATAGACCAAGCGTATAATTAGATAAAAAAACAGGGATGACTAATTAGGGGGAAAAAACCCAACAAACCATGGAAATCACCAACCTCACATTTCCCAAAAGTAAAGAAATATGGTTCTCCTTCAGTGTGTGACAGAATCAATTTCCCATCACCAGTCTTTGCAGAAATCCTGAAAGATTCACATATGACATATCTGACAAATGATCAAACCATTCTGGAAACTCAGTGCAAAGCACACAAAAGATATGAATAAGGGGTTGAGAGCATGTTTATCAAGCTTTTACTTCATATGGTTCCCTTGGTGATTCCCAACCCTGGCCTTCATCTATTACCAACCAATGTTATATATGTATTAGTGAGGTCAAATCTTCAGAATAAAAACAAATTTGATCCAAATATTGAAGAAAGAATGAAGTCCATGCAGCAACAGAGTACAACAAACCCAGAATAATGATGATACTAATGATTCATGCAACTGCAAGCATTAAAATTTGTCTGCATATTTAAAAAATGAAACCATGTCAGGAAATGTGTAAATTTTCCATTCCTCCTTAAATACTCCCTAGTTCCCACTACCATCATAATCCTAGCAAAATTTAAGCATTGCTGTAGCACTGTACCATCTTTACAACTCCCAAATCATCAGAAACAACCCGAAAATGGACAGAAAAATAACAACATTAGACATAAAAGGCTACATGCAAATTAATCAATAACATACTAGATACCAACACCAATACCACCAGCACATCAAACATAGGAATGCCTCCCATGCTCTTCATTTTTTTTTAAATTTTGGTATTTTATACTTACAAAGTAGTAATAAATTTATAATGAACCCCTCCCTGCCCCAAAAAAGATTATAATTTGATCTTTTTTTACCCCCAACACCATTAAGCCAAAATGTTACAAGAAATAAATATCATTTTGAACCTTAGCAGTTCTTACCTAAGCTTTGGAGAAATCCATCAACTCAATCTCAAAATGGAGATCATCTTCTTTCTGGAAACTACTAGGGGCTGGAACAGGGCAATCCTCCTCCCCATAGTGCATTTGAGGCATCATTTTGAACTGAAACAACAAATGTCACCAGAATTTTTATAAGAAATAGAATGAAACTTCAAATCAATGCTTCATTTTTTTCTTTGGTTCAATGAACTACAAAGACAGTACCATAGCCACTTCACCCTTCAACATTATAGGAATTCCTTCCAACAACCCCAATATCATTTTGCTCTTGCCCAATCCATTTCTTATTGGAATACCTTTCCCTGTCATATGAACAAAAGTTAATTCAATAAATGAAAGCATATAACATTAGACAATTCACCATCCGAAGGATTTGATTCACCTCCTCCAGGTCTCATCAAAGCTTTCATTAAGCTTCCGGGAACAATTTTCTTTCTCCTATTACAAAACCCAAAATAAAAATCATAATTTCCCCCTAAAATATTCAAAAATACGGGAAATGGAAAAACACGAAGTTACCTCTTGTCATCCTCAGATTCCGATTTCTTCTTCGGTGCATAGCTCTGCTCATCATCTTCCTCTAAGGTCATCGTTAACTGGAGAATTACACAAGATATCACTACGATCGGAGTTTGCTTATAAGAAGATCATGAACCAATCGTGACCGTTGCTGATGTTGAAATTCATAGCATTTTGATCATATTTTTTAGAATATATTAAATTGAATTTTATTAAATCAATAGATTAAGAATGTGTTTAATAAACCATTAAAGATTTTCATTTCATTGACAATAAAAATTCCAACATTTGATTTTTAAATTTTATTTCCTCAATTTTTCGATAGAATATATATCTAATTTTTAGTTTATATTTAAAATTCGTAACTTTGAGTACTTTTTAAGTTTTGATGTGAAAGCAAAAATTCCCACCAAGCTCTGTTAACCTCAAGTTGGTCATTGGGTTTTAGGCCATGCAGAAAAATATGAACAAAACCAGAATCAAAGTTTTCGTTTCTTCTTTGGGGATTTTCAACAAACACTAACCGAGCCAAAAATCAAGAAAGAAGAGGGGAAACCAAGACGTAAAATATATGGACAAAGATGGAAGGGGGGGTTCGAAGCTTGTCGATTAAGACGAATCAAATACCCAGTACACGGCAATCGCAAACAGAGCAGTAATGTAGGCACCATTACAACCGGGACATATGAACAGGCCAATAAAAATACACGCGTCGTGGTTGCGTGATAAAACCGCCACACATAAACAAGAAGTAGTGGACTAGTGGGCAGCATGTGACTCGGGAGTTGGGACGTGGGTCTCCAGCAGCTGTCTGGCGCATGGTGGCAGTAAGGTGCCCTTGCTTGCTAGTTGCTAGTTGCTTGTATAGAGCCGATTTCCTAGAGAGATTGCGATTTTTACATCAAGAGGCAGAAATAAATAGAAAGCAGGGGAAGTGAATACTTCTTCAATAAAAGAGCAACACAGATCACGAAAGAGACGAGGTAACATGAATGTCTGGGGACTTGGTCCAATTCCATTAAGGATATGGGTAAACTACATAAAAGTGTCATGATTATACCCCAATTATATTTTATATTTTTCGACTATCAAAAATTATAAATTGGTCTAATAACTTAAAAATTATACTCTAATAAATTTATCCAATACCGTTAAAAAATTAATGGTTGACGACGTGGCTGTATTAACCTACATTGATATAATTATATAATTAGTCCCTAAGTTTTACACTTATTTTAAAAATTAACTACTTTTGATAACCTATAAATTTAATCCCTAAAGATATAATTAAAATTACGTGGGTTAATTTTTAAAATTAGGGTCAAATTAAAATAAGTGTAGAACTTGAAAGTAATTATATAATTATATCAATTTAGGTGGTCAAATTAAAATAAGTGTAGAACTTGAAAGTAATTATATAATTATATCAATTTAGGTGAATTGTCACGTCATCAACCGTTAATTTCTAATAGTATTGAACCAATTTATTATAGTTTTAAAATCGTTAGACCAATTTATAACTTTTGATAGTCGAAGATACAAAGATAATTGAGAGATATAATTAGGGACCATTTATATAGTTTACCCTAAAGATAAATATGGTTTAAGAACAGAAGCAGAGTGGGTTTTTGTGATAATGGAATCAATAGTCGGAAGGACAAGGTTTCAGAGTGGGTTTCAATTAAATATAAATATTTTAAATTTATTTAATTATTATTTTTAAACTTTAATTTCTAAAAATAAAAACTATACATGTTCATGACCTATCTTTAATCTTGTTCAACTGAAATAGTTCAACATCTATATAGGGTTACCTTTAAATTTTAAAGTTTAAACAGCAAAGGAAATGGGGTGGACAGGTTGGAAAGTGGACAAGTCTACTGCAAAACGAAAGAACACCCATGTGCTGTGACAGAGTAAAGAAAACCTGCCATTTCAGTTCTTTTCTTTTCCAGAAAGATGCAAACTTATTGACCAAAAGACCATAATTACAGGGAAAAGAGAGTAAACCCAGAAGGCCAGAACTCAGTGTTCTTACCCTACTAGACCCAACCAGGCCGAACAAGAGCTGTTGGTTATGCTGTACTACCACCCATCACCGAAACTAGAGAAAATTCCTTAATTTTTCAACCTAAACCCAACATGGCTTCCATTTTCATCTTCTTAAGAAAACCTATACACCATTACCATATAGCAAACTATCAAACTTTGTTCCCTTTTCCTAACCTTTGAATTTCTAACCAAAAAGACTTGCAAAGAAAAACCAACAGATCAATTAGTGAAACCAACGCATGCAAGATGAGCCATCAATAAGTCCACTCCTGGGGTAATTGGACTTCATGACTGGTTGCTTGCAGCGGCCTGAGATTAAGCTGCCTTTGATTTCCGACGAAATTTCCACCACTTCGAAGCCTCAATGCATCGGCATCTGCAAATACGTTTCAGAAGTTTAAAAACAAATAACTTGACATATTCTTTTTAAAAAATGAACAAGATTTAAGGGAGATATTAAGAAACTACTACCAGAAGGGAAACTTGAGTTGAACCGAGGATGACGAGGGTGGGGCTGAACTCCAACGTCATCGAGATTCAAGTTCAAAGCCTGGGCCACTCTAGCTGGAACTAAAACAGTAGAACAAGCTGCCAATGTAGCAAAAGAAATTCCAAATCAATGAACATTCAAGAAGGAATACTTAATTAAAACGCTAAGTTGATTGATGGTTACAAACCTGGCTTCTTGCGGGGTTCAGACGAGTTACCAACACGCCGAGGAAGGAAAACACCAGTTCCAACACTTTCCCTTTTCCCATTTGGATTGCCTAAGAAAACAGCACGCATACCCGACCAGTTTGGTGGTTGGGGTTGCTGTTGTTGCTGCTGCAGAGGGGGCCATGCAGTTGGGGACAGACCCAATGTCCTATTACCATACCTTCCTCTGTTTTGGACCACGTGATTCTGGTTCTGCTGCTGCTGCTGCAACCCTCCCCACACCAACGCGGTTTGTTGTTTCATTAGCTTCTCTTGTTTCAGCTTCTGAAGCTGAAATTAAAAAAAAATAAAACGAAGAAATTAGTACCACGCAGAGAAAAAGCAATCCGAATACTCTGTTTTAAGGATCTTACGTGATTGTTCCGCAGATTATTGTGATGAAGTGAATGTTGAGGGTAAAAGCCAGAAGAATCGAGGTTCGGAGAGTGTTTTATGGCTGGTGAACCGAAAGGGACTCTGTTGCTGAATCCTACATATGTTTCTTCGTTCCGCAATCTTTCTACTTCCCCGGCTGCCGCATACAGCAGGTCCCATGTTGCAGGCGGTGACGAAACCCTTGATTGACACTTTGGGCTCCCACGGCTAGACCCTTGATTGCAACCACAACCGCTCGGCAACGAACAAAGGGTCGATTGCGGTGAACTGGGCAAGACCCATCCCTAAAGTTAAAGCAAAAAAAAAAATCAGAATAACGAACGGTCCTCAACCCAATGAAGTCACTCAAACATGATTCATGTTTAGTAATCCAACAGGCAACAGACCTTAGGATTTTTAGAGGCAAACGCTGGGTCCATTCGGAGGGAATCGTCTGTGAGAGTGGAGTGAGCCATTTGACGAGTTAACCCAGCGAGGTAATCTTCCTCGTCACTCTCTGTTTCGGTAGAGTCCAGAACAGACTCAACGGGAGAACTCAGATCCGAAGAAAACCCGGAAGACCCAAACCCACAGGTGAACTCGAAGGGAATCAAAGATTCACCACCTCTAAGATTATTGGTATTGGTCGTAGCTTTAACTCCGTCGATGAAGAAGTCGTCGTCGGTTAAAAACTGGGGCGGAAGCCAAAACTCACCGTCACCAAAAACCTCGGCCATAACAAAGAAAAAGAATAAAGACAGAGTTTAGAAGCGGGGGAAGAGGGGGAAGAGCATTTGATGAGAGCTCGGCGCTTGTTGGAGAGTTAATCTTTAATATAAGCAGCTGGTGGCCCTGTTGATATGGCTGGCGGTGGACCAGCCGAAGAGGAAAACTGTAGATATGAAACTAGAATACCAGACTGCTAGCTAAAGCGAGTAGCCACTGTCAGGTAAAGAACTACAAGAAAATTAAGAGAAAGTTACGGAACGGAGATTTGTATTTGTAGTGTTTGAGTAAACGGGAATAAAGAAAGTGGAGATGACTATACCAGGCGCAGAGGAGGAATGTGGGTTACACGCGCACAAGTGCTGGGTAACCCGTGTGCGGTATACAGGGCCGCCGTTTTCGTTCCATTTCTCTTCGTGTATCAGATTTAAGCAATTAGAATAAAAAGGTAAAATATTTATTACCAAATAAATTAGTGGAATAAAATATTATATTTTTAAAATAATATATAAAAGTTTAATTTAAAATTATAAATAAAATAAATTAGTATAAAAATTATTCTCATAGAAAAATTATATTATAAGTCATTTTTATTATAATATATATAAAATAATAAATTAAAAGTATTTATTTAATTAATTTTTTATATAATTAATATCAAGTGAATTTTTATCAATATTTATTTTAAATTAAATTTTAAAAAAATAATAAGATTTATTTGATAAAAATGATAAGATAAAAAAATAATAAATAGATGTTTTTAATTGATTGATCTCATTGATGTCATGATATGGATAAGCTATAATATAATTTTTTGTTTTTATAGTATTTATAACTAGGGACGTAGTCAAAATTTGGAGTTGAGTGGAACAAAACATAATTATTTAAAAGTAGGGAGACAAATTTATAAAAAAAAATTAAAAAAATAAATATAAAAATAAAAAAAATCTTCGGAAGCGAAAGCGATTGACCTTCCTTATCTTCACGTAACTTCGTCCCTGCTTATAATATTTGATAAAAAATATAATATTAACTATTACTCTATTAAAAATATAGTTGAATACCAAAATTGTAACGTGGATATAATTATGATTTTGTCGCATATAATTTTATCTTTTAATTAAAATAAATATCTAAATTATTTCTTTTAAAAAATAAAATTAAGTTGCCTAAAATAAAAGGTATAAAGATTAAAGAATAAATTCAGAAAAGAAGTATCCAAGGCACAGCAATTAGGCCAAAGAAGGTGTGGTGGACCCTGGCGGAGATGCATCAGATTATGTGATTCGGCGGTTATAACTGTCAGATCTGTCGTTGGTCAAATTGCCGTCTTTTTCTTTTGTTCATCTCACCGTTTGATGCTAACATGGGTCGTGATTTGTACACATCATTTCGGCTTGTCCTTTACCACTTTCATCCATTTTCCGGCGCCTCCCTCGTGGTGGTGGACCCGACACCCATTTTTATAAACTCAATTTCATATTCTTTTTGAAATCCATCCTGCCCACTGGGACCTGTCACAGCTCATAAGGACTGGACTACTACTCAGCACCCATAGTCGCCGTGCCTTCCGAATCACGATCCATTGGGACATCAAAGCGTATCCCACATCGAAGCCGTTCTTTTACTGACAACAAGAGTCGCATCAGAGCAAGCAGTCGTATCTTGTTCCCATAATATCCGTGAAGAGAGAAGGGCATGGAAAAGTAGATTTAAAAAGGCAAATGGACAGAAAAATTGTGCAAACAAAATTATATTTTTATAATAAAAATAATTCAAATTTTAAAAATTCGAATATAAATAGTGATCAGATTAAAAAAATAAAAATATGATTTAAAATTAAAATTTTTTATCATCAATTTTTTAAATCTTTTATTATTTAAAGTTAGAGTTTTTTATTCATAATTTTATTTTTTTAATCTAAAAAATATATCATTATTTAAAGTCAGATTCTAATGGATTTAACTTTACTTTTATAATAAAAACATCAATAGCTTAGAAAATAATTTAAAAAAATATATATTAAAAAATAATTTTAAAATATATATATATTAAAAAATAATTTAAAAAATATATATATATTAAAAAATATTTATTAAATATTATTTTTGTCATTTTTTAAATACAAATATGATTATAGAATAAATAAAAGAAATTAAATTTGAGAAATGAGTTCTTTAGACTTAAAAATTTTATTTACCAATAAATAAACATTATCAAAAATTTATTAAAAAACAATTAAAAATATTCGATATTTAAACTTAATTCATATATTTAATATTTTAAAACAAACGATTAAAATAAGTTTCAATTTTTGTAATGATAATATATGTAATTTACTTTATTATTTATAATAACTAAAAATATTAAATTATTAAAAATAATAAATATAATTTTAACTTTGGCGCCGAAAGAAAAGATCATCTGTAGTGTTCACATCAGCCTGAGCAGTGTCAGCATTTTCTTTTGACTCTGTGTTGATTCTAGCTTTCAAATCGGAAGATTTGGAAATCTCGCCCGGCCGGTTCAATTAAAAAACAGTAACCGATTCGGTCCAATTAAATTCATAGAATATTCTAGTATTAAACAGACCATATATTTTATTAAACTTTTTTAATCTTTTTAATTCTATTAGCAGATTAAATATACAATATTTTAATTAAATTAATTATTATTTTTAATTTAATTTTAAATAAATAAATCCATTCAAATATAAAAAAGAAAATATGACGGCAGGAGATTTGGACAGATCAGATTCATGCATTTCATGAACAGATCTGTCCCATTTTATGTCTTAATCATGTTTTAACTTGTTTTAAAAACTCCTATTTTCAAAGACTTCTATTGATTTTTTCATTATGAATTTTACATTTTAATAATCATTGATTTTAATGTTCTAGGTATTTATAATTAGGTCATTAATATTAATTTTTATAATTAGATACTATTTTTTTTATAATGAAGTCTTAATTATTATTATTTACGATAAATATATTAAATAAAAAACTAAGCAAATCTAGATGGAAAGTAATATTAAGTTTTATACAATGTTTTCCACGTAGATCAAGTTTTGATGGAACTTGATTTTTGTGTTTCAAACTGAACTAATTCAGCACTTCATCGTCGTTTTCAATCAATTTCAACTTCAATCACACATTTAGTTGATTTCACGTTGATGGAGGCTTAATTGAAACTTAAACATAAAATAAGATATAATTAAATTAAACCATTATTAATCATATATAGCGAAAAATACAAGTGTCGTGATATTTAATAAGATTAATTTCGTACTACAACATTAGAAGATGGTTCAAAGATTTTTAAATTTTTATAGATTTTATTAAAATAAATTCTTTATATTATAATTAATAAGATATATAATTCTCTTAAAAAAATTAAATTATTTTTTTAATAACATAACATTAAGAATTTTAGTTTTTCACTTAAATGACAGTTTTCCTAAATTTTAAATAATTATTATATATTACATTTTATAAATATTTAATTTATTTTTTATTTTAATTTTAATTTTTTTTTAAAAATTATACGATCGTTCTTCTTATTATTATCATTCTAAAATTAGGGATGGGCACGTAACCCGAACCCAACGGGTTCCGACCCGACCCGATCTGAACGGATCGATTTTTTTAAAGAAAATTCGGGTTCAGATCGGGGTCTTAAGAGTCATTCCGGGTCTGGTCGGGTTCGGGTTTAGGGTGGAAAAAATTCGACCTGACCCGACCCGATTCGGGACTAATACTATATTTTTTTCATATATATTTTAGGGATATTTATAATAATAATCTCTTTTTATTTATATTTTATATAATTAGGTCACTAAAATTACTTTTTAAAAAAATAGGTCACTAAAATTTTATTTTATCTACAATTAAATCCCTAGCTTTTATTTTTTTACAATTAAGTTTTTAAAATTTAATTTTTTTAATAATTTAGGTCGAATCGGATTTTAAAACTTAAAAATCAAGTTGGATCAAATTAAAAATTTTTTATCCTAAGCTCGAATTAAATTAGATGAAGAGTAAAGAATATGTTTTTTCAGGTCGGGTGCAGATGAGTCGAAAATCTTACCCGGCCCGTACAATCTCTACTAAAATCCCACCGATGACACTAATAAATTGTCAAACATGTTGTATTCCAATCATATGATGAAGCCGTGAGTGGAATCCAGGTAGGGCGGTGTCCGGTGGGTCATTTCAGGTTCTCAATCAGAGGACGGGACTGCACTCCGCCTTGGAGGGGAGGGAAAGAGGGCGGTGCGGATAATAATTAGATACATAGTATTATTATTATCATCTAATTATTTATTGACCCTTTCTTTGAGTAATCCTTAAGCTTGCTTGCATGATTCCGTCAGGCTATTCCAATTTCCAACACTAATACTCACTTTAGGGGGAATTTACAATGGGAGGTTGCCAAACATTTTACATTATTTTCTTTAAAAAATATATATTTTTAATAAACAAATATATATCACCCGATAAAATTATAGTGTATCATTTAATAATTATTTTAATAAAAATAACTAAAATTGATGAAAAGACTTAATAATTTGATTTATTGATTTAAAGATTTAATTTAATAAAAAAATCTAGAACTTTATTTATGTGTGTGTAGGACCCATCTTCACATGTTTGGAAACAAGTTCATGGCATTTGAGAGTCTGAAGCAAAACACTTGTTTGTCACACAGGTTTTTCCTTTAACCATACTGCTAAAATCATGACCCTGTCAATTGGACCAAACAAAACCTAGGAAAGATTTAGAAGAATGACAATAAGATCCTATGCATCAAATTTACAAAAGGGATATAGGAGAGGATAAGATCAAGGTAGCTTGGCTTGCAAGGGTGGGAAACGATGACGAAATTAAATAGATTGGGAGAGACAATCGTCCTTTATTCTAATTTTTTATTATTATTTATTTAATTTTAAAAAAATTTTTTTACAAATTTACTACTTATTTTTAAACATTTACGTTTTGTCCCCTAAACCTTAAATTCTAGTTCCGTCTCTGATGAAAAAGGAAGCTTGCACTTGACTCAAAAATAAAAAACATTTTTTAAAGAAAAAATAAAATCTTAATAAAACAAGATTTTAGATAAAAATTATATTTTAATTTAAATTTTAGAGATATAAGACATATTATTTTATAATTTAAATTTACAATAAAAATATAAAAATTTAAAGATATCATTTAAAAGTGACGCCTTCATTAAAATTTAAAATTTATTAATAAAAGATTCAAAAAGACGTCATTAGAAGATGGTATCTTCAAATTACTGAAAATTATCATCTCATAAAACTTTTCCTACTAACTGATAAAAAAATTAAAGACCCTATAATCAAAAAAATTATATCATGGGTCAGTCCCACCACATGTCCATGAGACCAACTATTAAAAATTACCTATTTCAGTAATTTTGTTATGTCATTTTTTCAAATGAATCTTCACTTGAAAAGTTAAAAATTACTGAAGTAGATAGTTTTTAATGGTTGATCCTATAAATAACGTAATAAACTGACCCATTACGTAATTTCTACTATGATCCTTTGTTTTAAACTTGATTATATATAAAGTTAGAGATGTGTACGCATCCTGCTTACGTTTTGTTTCGCCTTTTCTTCCATTGAAATTCTTTGTTTACACCTTTTGCTTTTTATCCATCCAACTTCATATGAAACAAAAGAGATTTGAATACAAAATTTAATAGAATCAGACCAGATTCTGGAATGAAATAAGTAGACAATAATTCTAACAAAATCTATCCAATCTTTCCCAGTTTCCCAGAAAGATTTCAGGAGTTTTTTTATGGAAAATTACTTTATTTTTTAAATAAAACAATTAAATTTAAATCTTTTAAGATAAATATCGTATTTTTTTTACTAAAAATATTTGTTGGGTTCGTGAATAATTTCTTTTGCATGTTTTTTCATGTCTCTTTACTAGTTTCTGGGCTTGGTTTGTCTTGGACTTGCTGTTGATGAACTAATTTGTAGGCTACAACTTATATTTATGTTTGCTAAGGAGTTAAATTTATTAAATTATTTAGAATTAATATTAAATTAATAAAATGTATAAGTAGGGAGAAATTGAATATATTGCTATACAATTTTTAAAACTACCATTAAGGGCAAAGGAGTCATTTTGCACCCTTTTATTGATCAAACAAAATAGCCAAAAATTTCTTCCTCCTTCTCTCATTATCACGAGACAAGCATAAGGAAAGGGGAGAGAAAAATTTGTCATCTTCTTGCTCTATCTCCATAGTTGAAAGGAGGAAGATTTTCAAACCTTGCATGGTTAGGCAATTTGCTTAGGAGACCAAATACCATTAGCTAGGTAAGTTTTCTCCATCACCGAGAAATTTGGAGGTTTTGAGTTTTTAGATTTTGAATGCTATAAGATGTTTTATGGTAGATTAAGGTGTTATAAAGCCTAATCTAGAACTAGTACTTGTTGGGTTTAGTTAATGAAGCATGGACATTAAGCTAAGAAGCTTGAATTGGGGATTTTCATAAATGCATCATGTGGGTTGATGGAATTGATAACATGGAGAAACTAGAGATTAGTTGAGGTTAATTTTATGATTAAAGGTGCTGGAAATTGTAAGAATAAGATTGGATTTGAAATTTGAATAATGGGTTGAAAGTTAGCCTTATTTGCCTAGAAAATGCTATCTCAAGTAGCCATCTTTGAGAATTTTCCCAGGTCGGGATTTAAGGAATTTGGATCTGAAATTTTAAACCATGATACTCATGTATACCTAGTTTAAGTGAAAATTTACGAAACCTTAATCCGAGTCCGGTAGAGAAAGATATAAGCTGTTCCGTAGGGCTACCCGGATAGTCCCGGGAATCCTACCAGATCTGTTTTGAATGAAATCTGGAGCTGATCGATTAAGAATTAAAATGTAAGGTTAATTGTACCTTGTAGAGTATTCTTCTAGCTTTCCAACAAGGTAAAATGGACTAAAATCGAACATCGAGGCTAGGAGATACGATCGTTTCGCTAAAGGGGTAGCAAAATTGTCCGTAATACACATGTTTATAATTGTTAAGCTTAAAGACACCTGAAATAGATAATTGAAAATGTCTTGATACATAGCTATTGTATGTGAATTGTTAGATAACCCGAGAGAAGAAATTAACGAAGATCAAAAGAGGATCGAAGCAACAAAAAAACGAGGCAAAGGGGTTGCGATCTACAACCCTTGATAGCTCGGAGAATTGGTGAGTATGGCAAACCTTAGGGTTAGGACCCTAGGTCCTAACCATCTTTGATTATTTGATTTGCTTTGTAATGTAACCGGATTAAATGAATATTTGACAATGTGGGAAGGAGGATTAAATGATAATGATTTGCTTGACACTATGTTTGAGTACTAGATGATAAACTAGCTTAGAACATTTGCATAGCTCGGAAATACCGAGGTAAGTAATGACACGCGGCTAAGGATGCCAGGTATGTGAGTCATGCATGAGGTATATTCATGATAGCATGATATATATACGTATATGCTTTTGATATGTTAGCATAGCCTATGCTTTTGAATTTGGTAGCATGACTTAATGCTTTCGATAATGCCATGTTATGTACATCATCTGTAATAAGGAACTTGAATAAGCAAAATGGAAGATTAATTGAATGAGAAACTCCGATTGAGCCTTGGTTTATAGTTGGTCATAGGTAGTACGACATGCCTAGGGTCTGAGCTCATTTGTTAGTACTTCGGTACTTCTGATCAGTACTTCGGTACTTTTGTTGGTACTACGGGTACCTTTGTTGGTGGTTAGTCACCATTTGTAGATACCATGGGTATCTTTTGTTAGTGTCCTCGTGGCACTTTTGTCAGTACCTTATGGTACTTCTGTTGACTCGCTTACCCAGTCTAACTATACCAAGGCAACGTTTGAAATTAATTCGAAAGACTAAAATTAAGATATGGACCTAGAGCATCTGAAATGTATTTGACATGGAGTATTTGTTATAAACTTGCCATAGAGCATTTGACATGTATTTACCATGGAGCATTTGTTAATAACTTGTCATAGAGCATTTGAAATGTATTTGCCATGTAACATTTGATATGTACTTGCCATAGGGCATTCGATATGATATAGACTTGAGCATTAGACATGATTTTGCCATAGGGCACTTGAATATGACTTGCCATTGTACAATCAAGCATGTTGTGTGATGTACGAATTGCTATGTGTAATTGATTTATTGCTCATTTGAAGAATATTATTTGTTTCAATTAATGTCTAAATTGGTTAGACTTAGGCTACCTCACTAAGTACTTCTTAGTAATTACACTCCTTTGTTTCCTCCTTCCCAAACAATAGGTTCACGAGTTAAAGAGTTAGATCGTGTTGACCAGGAGCAAGGACACTAAGCGAGCAACGTATGGTATTTTGTTGTTTTGCTAACTCCTAGTGTATGGTGGCATGGTAAGCATGATTAGAATAGTCTATGCATTTTGTTATTTGGTCATGGTTTGCATCAATGATCATTTGAACCTTTGGTATGTAAGCCATAAGGCAGGTTGTTTAGGTTAGGCTAGCCTTAAACCTTTTGGGGATCGATTGACTTATGGTATGTTTATGATAGCCTTGTAATATGTATGAAAAACGTAAGTAACGAGCTTAATATGTGAAACACAGAACTTAGGAGGATAACATAAGAAACCTGTAACTACTCCATAGATACGTTAGTTTGTGAAATAGAACCACATGCACACTATTGTGGTAATAACTTAACCAAATGATAGGCATGGTAAACGATTATGGTTGTATACCATGTTGATTTTGTCCTATTAAGGATTATGGATGGCTTGAGACCTCATATGTGGCCTTTGGTTAGAGTTTAAATGTCTCAAGGGCTTGAAATTGTCAATTTCGAGCAGAGGTATCGATACCACTGGCCTCAGTATCGATACCATCCTTGGCAGAAACATTTTGTTTCGAAGCTTGGATCGATATTAAGCTTTGATCTTAGTCAACGTGTCAATGAGGCAAACCAGTATCGATACCTGTTTCGGTACTGGAGCTTCCAGTAACTTTTAGTATCGATACCAGTATCGAAACAGGCTACCCAACCTTGGTTAACGAGTCAACACCTACGGCCGGTATCGATACCCAGTTCGATACTCCTGTATCGATACCAACATTATAGGGGTATCGATACCTCCTTGCTACTTGGGTTCAATTTTAAAATGAGAATTTGCTTGATCAATAAGATAAAATCAATGGTGATTAAATAAGTAAAAATTGGTATAGAAGTTTAAATCAAATCAATTGAGGCTATAATTGAATAATGAATGGTATCTGAGAATCGAAATGGAAATTGTTTAAGTATCGAAAAGTTTTAAATTATCCTCGAATTCGTGTAAATGATACAAGAACTTGGTCCGTAAAATAAGTAAGTATTAATAGAGATTGACTTACAATGTTATATAAATAAACAAATAAATTGTTTGAATTTGAATACAATGTCGAGTTTGTAAGTCCGGTCGACGCCCCCGTCTCCTAACCCGGGGCGAGGGTGTACGGAGGCGAGGGTGTCACACAATCATTGTATTGTATTATTGGTGTTCGAATTTGTGATCTCCTTAACTATTCCTTTATATTTTTGAATTGTTATTACGAGTATAATATATTATATATTTATAATTTTTATCGATAATTTGATGCCATACACACATTATATATATTATTTATTTTTTAAATAATTATTTTTATTAAAACGTTGGTTAGATTTAATTTACTTAATTTTTAATTAAATGCATCCAAGAAAAAAGGGAAAAAATACATAATCCAATCCACTCGGTTCATAAGCAGTCTAGAGTAAAACATGTAAGTTTAAGCTTAAGCACATAGGCTTCGGCAGATGACGAGGAATCATGTTCCCGGTTTCAGTGCAATGATTGGCGAGACCAGCTGCCTTAAACATGTCTGATTAACACTAATCAATCATTAAAAAAGCATTTAACAGCAAAACATTAAAAAAATGGTTTTCCAGAAAGGAAAAGGGACTATAGAGTAACATGTCACCTTGATTTGCGCCACAAAGAACATGGGGCTTCGTGTCAGAAACTTATTTGTCTCCCACTTTTTCAATTACAAACTTAAAGCTAATAAAGAAGCTAGCTATTTCCCTGCTTTGTTGTCCATTTTACTAACAGAACAGAACAGAAAAGATATGGAATATTAATGGTGGGGTTAGGGGTGGGAAAAAATTCGAATATCTGATTTTGGTCTCAGATCTGATAAAACTCGGTAAATTTTTATTTGGTATTGGTTTTAATAGGATCGGGACTGAATACAAAATTTAGGTCCTGGTCATAATGGGATCGGGACTGAATCTTGATTTTTTGGACCCGGTACTCGGTGGGTATCCAGTAGAACCGCGATCAATACCAAATATCGGATATTGGTTTTCTTTTATTTATTTTTCTTATCAAACCTTTTCTTTATGTATGAATATTATGGGTACGATTAATTTTAAAATTTTAATTTTCAAGTCTACAATATTCTAATTTTAGTATTTAATATTATTATTAGTGATTAATTTTTTTCTCTAATTACTCATTTTTAACCATAATAAATATATTATATTTATTATTGACCATAATCGCGATAGATTATTGTAATAAAAAATATGACCATAATTTAAATCTTCCATCAATATTGATTTTAGAAAGCATGAGTCCCGTTGAATCCCCAAAGTTAAGTCATTAAAGTAGGCCCAATGGGCTTCTGAAATTCCCTGTACCTTTAACTAATGAGCTGAGTTCCGTTTCGAGGTCCAAAAAGTTTATTTTCAATCACCCAACTCGGTCTTTTTGTCTCATCAGGTCATCTGTGATTCAGATAATCAGGTCTGTTTATCTCTAAATAATTATTTAATAATTATCACTCATTAATTATATATAAAAAAGCGATAGTAATTCATTTCAAAAAAATAAGATAAAAAAATTTGGTTGATTGAGATCACGGATAATATGGTGAAAAAAGTTCATGATATAATTTTTTGTTGAAAGATTTTATTAATTATTTTTAAAGAATTATAAATATAATTATAAATAATATATATTGTTGATGATAAAAGTATAATTACAAATAATATATTAATTATATTTTCACATAATATAAATTAAGCGATATATATAAAAAATATAAATATTAAAAAAATAATAAATAAATTATTTCAGTGATTACCATATTATATGTATACTTATTTTGGTCACTAAATTATGAATTTGTCAATTAAGACATCAAATTTATTTAATCAATTTATTTTGATTATTGTTGTTAAAAAAAATAACGAAAGGGAGACAGACTGATGACCTGACATTTAGAGAAATTTTATAAAATTATACATCTAATCTCCGTTATAAAATCACCCTTAATATTTTAACACGTGTCATCTTAAATTTGGTTGATTAATTTTGTTTAAGTAAATTAAAATTAGGAACAAATTAAAATAATATGTAAATAATAGATACTAAATATGTAGTTTTATAAAATTTCATTAACTGCCACATCATTAATCATTATCAGTTCATTATCTTTTTACAATAATAATCAAAATATATCGACTTAATAAGTTTGATAGCTTAATTAACGGATTCGATAATTTAATAACAAAAATAAATATACCCATATAATTCCGTGACGACCGTAGTAGTTTATTTTTTTTATTTTTTTTTCAATTTTCCAATTTGATTTATTTTTTAGCGACGAAATGTCAACAGTGACAAATTCATTTTCTTTAGTACAACCCTGTTCCAATTTATTCCACTCTGAAACACAACCAAACCAACTCAAAGAGACAAACCAGTGCATGTCCCAATCTTTATGCCTTAATCTCTCCGGCTTCGTATTTTGCAACGATAACTCTGTTAAATTCCAATTGTTTGTCTCTGGGAGGCAAACTTTCCTTCACAACACGATGATTCACGAACTCATCGCTCCATTTGAACAACTCCGGGAATTTTTCAGCACACAGCAGCTCAAATCCAGACACTTCTTGAATCGTCCGAAGCCAAAAACCAACGAAATTGGCAGCAATATCAACCAGGCCAATCTCTTCCCCGCCGAAGAATCTCTTCCCAGACAGCGCAGTCTCGAGTGTTTTCAAACACCCGCAAGCTTCTTCCACAGCCTTTTCCCGTTCATCGTCAGGGCACCAGAAAGCTTTCCAAATTGCAGGCATACACTGTATGTACACAGTCGCACCAAAAAACATCAAACAGACAGAAATCTAAGAAACAGCAGCAAAAAGACTCTACCTTGTCATCGAAGAACTTAGCCCAGAATCTGGCCATGGCTTTGTCATACGGATCAATCGGCAAAATGGGTTTGGATTTCCATGTCTCCTCGATGTATTCAAGTATAACAAGTGATTCTGCAATTGGTTTGCCTTGGTGGAGCAAAACGGGTACTTTCTTATGAATCGGATTGTATTGCAGAAGCAACGGGCTTTTGTTTCCGAAGATATCCTCTTCTACGTATTCATAGGGAATGCCTTTCAACCGCAAAGCAAGCACGACCCTATGAGCAAAAGGGCTTGACCAGAATCCGAAAACCTTAACTTCTTCACTCATATTGCTGATTTCTTACACACTTGAAAGGTGACTTTGGTTTCAGCCTACTTATAGAGGGAGGGTTTTTGATAGTATACTTGTGGGATAAAGAAATACGACTTGTATTTATTGTATTTTATTAGCGACGGCTATATTTTATTGGCGTCGGCTATACTCAATTCGTCAGTCAATATTTAATTAGACAGTTTGTTCTTAGTTATTATTATTATCAATTAGTGACGAAATGGTTAGAATCTTTGAATGTTATGAACAAACCAACGACTGAGCAATGAATATGGAGGAAATGGAAGGGTTTTCAAATCTGAAATTATTAAAATAAGATGATTGTTGAAGTTAACCCATCAATGAAGTTGAGTCAAAAGTTTGACGATCTAGTTGTCATGAAAAAGTCAACAAGGACTGAGCAATGAACATTGAGAATTGAGATGGAGAAAATTACATTGCGAAAATAATTGAGTTGAACGAGTAGTTTCAGTAAAAAAAATCAAATAAAATTTTTAAAAGATAAAGGCGTCACTCCAATACTCCAATACCACTTATTACAGGGTCATTATACTCTTCCTAAAAGACACGTCTAATAAGATGTGCAACGTCACCGCAAATATATATATATTTGCCAAAACCTCCTTTTTTTTTCTTTTCGATATGAGATTAATACTACTTATCTCTTTTCAGCCGTGATACATGCATGTATAAAATGTTTTAAATTAATTGTATTAATTGTTATCTATTAAATAAATATTTAATTTAATTATAAATAAATTAAATAGAACTTTTAGGAGCTAATTTGATAAAAAGGTCTTCACAAGTAGATGAAAATATGCCTTGGTCTGCTCCAGTGTATACCGCCAAGCAACCTGCTAAATGACAGAATCAAACTAAGGCTTAAAAGTCTTAACCAATATGAGAATAGATAAGAAATCTATCATGTTTTGTCATGGAGATCCTTCTAGCTACACTCAAATGGCAGAATCAAGATCCTTATTACAAATCTTCGAATTCGCAAACTTTGTAGTAAGGACATACTTCGCTCAACTACGTAAAAGAACGGCTAATAAACCAACCTGACAAGAATGTACACAACTTATCTGACTGATAAGTAACTACATGGTGACAACCATTCCGTTTGATCTCAATGGAAGTCGAAGAGCTTGAAGGTCTGGTAGACATTTTCTATACGGTGCTGACTGCAATCCCTTCACCTAGTAAACCTTGAATGCATGCTGCTCCGATTACCATTACATAGCGGTCAAAAGAAAACATAAATTTGATTCCGGTTGCAGCAGGCGGAAGTAAAGTATTAAAGCCGTGTACATGCCAGCAAATCCTACATAATAAACAGCTTAGCATAATATATCATTCATTTGGTTTGGGGGAATAATTCCTTTGGTAAGTCCCACCGTGTTTTTGTTGACATGGTATGACGACAGGACCTTCCTCTGCAACAACCAAGGAGATCAACAAGTCAAACATTTAAGAACGATCTTTCAACAATATTAATATATCTATCTATAAGTTTTGTTTTCTCTTGTTCAAATAACCAGGAAGGAATGAAATGCATGAGTACTAGAGCATTATAGACAAATATGCATATAAAGTAGCAGCAGAGCCGAGAAACTTTTACATCGATGGGAAGAAAATTAAAATTCAAAAGCACATAGTTTCCCAAGCCAATAAATTCAAAACGGAAATAGTGAGAGAAGTATAAACATAATACTTACAATTGGCTCAAAATCTGGACTACACAAGTTAACAGTGAGATTTCTCATCAGTAACAAAACCTGCATGGCGTAAGAAAAGGTATTACATACGGTAACTTCAAGGATTTAGAGCAAGACAAATTTTAGGGGGCAAGGGAGTGATAGAGCCCCAAACCCTGATGGGAATACTGCTTGTTTCTTTAGGGCAGTTTGGGATGCGGTAGGGGAGGATCTTGTAAAAGCTGTGCAATATTTCTTTCAAAAGTAAGAAATTAGTCATGCCTTCAACTATAAACTATTGTGGTGTTGGTTCCAAAAACAAATAACTGAATAAGTACCATGGGGTACAAATAATCCGATTTCCTGCTGCTCTGTGGTGTACAAATGCATCACTAAAATCATGGTGAAAAGATTAACAGAGTATCTTCCTAGAAAAATCTCAAGTGGTCAAAGTGCTTTCATTAAAGATGAGTATTTCTGAGAATATCCTTATGGCTCAAGAATTGGTGAAAGGGTATGGAAGAGGTTCTTTGTCTCCTAGATTTACGGTTAAGATAGATTTGAAAGGCCTTTGATTCCATTAACTGGGAATTTATTTGAAGGTACTTGAAGCACTGGAGTTCTAAGAAAACTTTTTCAATTGGGTCTACACAACTACTACTAGGTTCTCCATCTCCATAAATGGAGGACTTGAGAGTTAGTTCAAGGGTGGCAGAGGCATTAGGCGGGGGTGGGGGGTTTGTCCCATTACCTGCTTGTGTTATCAATGAATGTCTTATCTCAACCAACGGAAGCAGCTGCAGCTAATGGAATCTTCAAATTTCATCCTAAATGTTACAAAGTTAAGCTGTCTTACCTTTGTTTCTCAGATGACCTTGTGGTCTTTTCCAAGGGGATTATTGATTCTGTTGGTGGTATTTGGTGTGTTCTAAATCAGTTTTGCCTGATTTCAGGATTGCAGCCTATGTTACTTGGACTCAGGTGCAAGTGTTGGACAACGTTAGATTTTTCAAAGTTTTTCCATATATTGGAGGATTTGGAGGTCATATCCCCAGATCCAAGTATCAGGCAGAGTGTTGGACACCCAAGCAACATAGACTGCAGCTGAATGCCAATAAAAGTGAACTGCATAATTTAAGGAGGGAAACTTCACGTGAAATACTTGGGGAGTGCCCCTAGTCACAAAGAAATTGTCTTAAACAGATTATGCACCTCTTTTGGAGAAAGTAACAGGGAAAATAAATCAGCATATCCAAAAACTTACATATAAAATAAATCAGGGTATTTCTTTAGATGCTATAATTATGAAATGTTGAAACAAAAAAGGTGTCATTTGACTTACCGTTTCAAAATTTATGGGATCCATCTCTTTCAGTTTCTGCACGTGGTCGTCGGTGTCAGGATCAAAGACACTTCCAATGAAGCTATAAACTTCAGCAAAATCAGGTGTAGCTGCAAAACGAAGACAGAGTTGGCCAAATACCATCAAGTACAAAGTAACTGAGGAAAACAATTGATTATAGTCGATACAATTACCGTGAAGCATGGATGCTTGTATCCCTTGTTTTGGCATATCGGAATTGGGTAGTGTCTGGCTAGAACTTCCAATGCAATTAACACCACTGTTACTAATCCTCGCTACGCCCTTTGATCCAATATCAGCTGAATCAGTAACGTTATATGTATAAGAAATGTTGGAAAGTCCCCTTTAGGAAATCTAGTCTACTACTATTACAACAAAGGAACCGACATAGAGAAGATTCCATGCCTTCCTCTCCTTGAAGGCTTGTAAATTCATCTTGTGGTGGCATGACTTTGCTTGAGGCAGTGTTTACTAGCATGGAAGCTTCATCCCAGGGACCATATCCAGGTGGAACAGTATTTATCGAAGAAGGAAAACCCATGGATGCTTGTAATGGCACTAAAACAGATATTATAAGAGCATGTCAAAATGTAATTATACCCCAAGAATTCAATCAAAAATATCATCACAATCCAGTTTAAAAATCAAACCATTTTCAGAGGCCTTTTGAGGGTAAGGGTGAGCTGCTTTACGCTTGGGACGAGGAGGCGGCACGTGTGCAATTGTCCCATTCTTTTGAATCTTCAAAAAGTATTTCTGGGCATGACTTCGAATCTGTAAAGACAGCAAATAACCATTTTAAAAAGTTTAAGCAAAATGATATTAAAGATTGAAAACCTGAACTCAATGGCAAAACATCAAATCCTTGTCTTTAAACCTGGATAACTGTCTTCGAACCAACAAAATCTTCAATTTTTTTCCAGTCACGATCAAACCTAAGTCAGCAAGAAAGATAGACAACTATTTAACAGACTAACATGAATGCTCTTTTTTCTTGTCTATCATAGAACCGTATTAATCCTTATAACTCATATTGCTAACAGACACAAAGAGGTACAAGGCAAAAGCTGCTAATGGTATCCTAAACTAGGATGGAAGCATAGTATTAAATTGCGGCAGCGATGTCGCTGCTGCTGCAATTTAATACCATGGGAGTAAATATATTGCCATTGGCCATTGGCATCCTCGTACGACGTTCAATAAAACACAAGCTGAGAAGGAATGTTTAAAAATTATGATTAGTTTAAATTGTTGTACCCAAATTCAACTGAAGGCCAAGTTTACATCATCAATTTCTCCGAACAAAACATCCACTTCACAGTTGAAACAAGAAAAAACTCGACCAATGTTTTCTTAGTTTTCTACTAGCTGAAACAGAACAATTGAAACTAAGAACCAACAAAAACTAAAAGCCAAATTCCTAAAAGAAGGAGAAACCAAAGTACTAGGTAGTGGGTACTTGTAATTCATTTTTTAAAAGAAAAATTGGAAGAAAAGTGTTCATATTTAGAGAAAGAACTTACAGTTGAAGAGCTTCAAGGAACTTGTCGTGTTCTTCTTCAGTCCAGCTCTCACGCGACTTGCTAATGGTGTAAGGTTTCCGAACTTTCTTGCCAGATCCATCTGCAGAGGCGGCTGTGGACGTGGATGAGTGCGGCGGGGGCTGTTGTGGAGGATTGGAGGATGAATTCATTGCTTTTCCTCAGTTTCCTTGGCTTGACTTTGGTTTAGTTACCTAATAGGAGTGATGTCTGCCTTTGAGAGAGAGAGAGTCGAGCAGCGGAATACGTTAAGAACCGTTGAATTAATCGGCTGGTATCAATTCCTCGTCCCCGCGAATTTTGTTTATGTTCATTATAGAAATTATATCATGGTCAGTTTCACGTCATTTATGAGACCAACCAATAAAAATTATTTATTTTATTATTTTTTAATTTTTCAAGTGAAGATTCACTTGAGAAAAAATTATAACATGAAAAATTGATGAAATTGATAGTTTTTATTGGTTGATCACATGGATAAGTGGTAGGACTCTCCTATAATATAATTTTTCACCCGTAATGGGATTTGAGAGGCTTCTTTCGTATGTTAGTCTTCTAACGTTAGTATTAGTTATTTTTTCCAGCTGAATAGGGTAGGATTATTATTTTTGGTTAAATCTTTTTCATATGTATATATTAGAGTTCCTTTTTAATAAAATACATATCAGTTTTCTTTATTTTTTTTTCTCTCGTCTAAACTCAAGATTCAAGATTTTATCTCTTCTTTTCGACGTCCTCAAAATACGAAAGTTAACAGTGTGTGGGTCACATTCACTATATATACCGTGCAACCGTCTAATTCAATACTCTGGATGATCATTACAGTGTATTCGGTTAAAATCTTAATCGTTAATGTAGCGACCCTAAATTTTTTAAAAATAATATGTGTAGTAAAAAAGGGAAAAAAGGGTCACTAGTGAAAATGAAATTAGGGTTTGAAAAGTGGAATTTAGGGATTTGGGTTTGAAATAAAATTTTGGGGAAATTTAAAAAATTAGGATTTAAAAATTAGGTTTTTAAATTGTGTACAAAAATTGAAAATTTTGAAATGTTGAAAGAAATTTAAAATCTAGGGGTTCTTTAAAAAAAATAGGAATTGGAAAGTTGAAATTAGGGATTTGAGATAAAAAAGGAATTTTAGATTGAAAAGGGAAATTTTAAAATTAGGGATTTTTTAAAAAAGGGTGGAGTCGCCACCGGCCACTTTAGTAGGCCGGACACCGTAAAAATCAGAGATTCAAAATGATTTGGGTTCGAGAGTCGTTTACGGTTAAAAATGGATTTAGGGTTTAAAACCGTCCACAATTGGTACCTTTATAAATTACCGCTTAATTAATTTTAGATTTTTTGGATTAAAGTGGCATTTAAATTAATTTTTGTTTAAAGATTCGAATCAATTTTATTTTTACCGTGTCTTTATTCGGAGGCAACACATACACCGTGACCACTACGTTGGAACACGGGCCCGTTACGACCGAATAAAGACGTATTTAATTAAGATTCATTAATTAATGTGGTGTGACGAATAATGAATAAATGAATTGAATATACAAATAAGTACATAAAATAAAAGCAGAAAGTAAAGTGTGAGAAATTAAATTACAACAAATATATACAAGAAATTAAAAGCGGTAAATTAAATACGAGAATGTAAATACGATAAGATGAAGTGCGTAAATTAAATGTTAGGTGTTAGATACGAGAAAATTAAATTGCAATAAAATAAAATGCGAAAAATTAAATGTTAGAGGTTAGTTATTTACACTAAAAAGAGTTATAAATAATACGGATCACTCCCCGTTGCGGGTCACCGTAAAACCGATCGATGAACAAATTAAATAAAAAAAATAAATTGAATAATAAATTAATTAATAAATAAATGACTAACAAATAAACGACAAAATGAAACCTGTAATGAGGTAACAATATAATGTAACATACTATACGAATGAACCAAGACAAATATTAAATATAAGATAAGATATATCAACGTAAATACACTACTATAATAAGAATATGCATGCAATATAATAGTATAAATTTAACAACAACATCACAATATATAACAAAATAAAATATATGTAAAATGTAAAGAAGATGTGACGGCAGAAGTAAAAAAAACAATATTGAAGTAAACTTTGAATGTTAAAATAATAGTTAAATAAAGGAGAATGAAAAGACAATGAAAAGCATGGATTGACAGAAGTAAAAAAGAAATAGCTTTTAAGGCTATTGTTCGAAACCCAAGAAATATAGGACATCAGATCTATATTTATATATACATTATAAAAGAAATATATATGTACAATAACGTAAAAAACACGTACAAGAAATTAGAAGGCTGGGAGAGGGGCACGGTTTTTTAAGATAGAGAACTTTTATTATTTTAAAATTAAAATTTTAAATAATAATAAGAAAAGGAAACAAATAGCCATTAAGGGCTATTATCCCCAGAACCAATGCACCATAATGATAAAATATAACATAATTTTTATCGGATTAAATAAATAAGAAGGAAAATAAGAATAGAGCTTCTTGTCTCCTTGTTTTGTTGAAAAAAAACAGAAACGGAAGAGAACTTAAACACCCTAAAAGACCTCAAACTCTGCTTTCTTTGGTTTTGCGCCGATCCTCGGCGGCACGACCTTGCCAGTGGTTCTTAACGCCGTGAAGACGTAAATACTCAGGCTTTACTTCTTCGAAAGCAGGTAACTTTGAAACCCTTTTCTTTCTAAAATCAGAAAGCTCTCAGATTCGAAGTAAAACTTTTCTCTTAAAACTCATAAATCAAAAGCCAAAAATCTCTTATTCTTTGTTGGAAAGGAAACAGATTTGAGATCCTTTTCGAAAACGAATTTGAAAAAACTCTTTCGTTTTAAAACCCTTGTTTCGAAAAAGAAGTTGATTTGAAGAAATTGAAAGAAGAAAAGGATGATGATACAACACTGGTGACGGGAAACCAGTTTCGATTCCAAAGGTAAAAACAAAACCCTAAACTATTTGATACACTTAGAAAGAAAGGTTGCTCTGAAATTTCTTTTATCTTCTATTGATTTTTCTCTGAAATCTCGTCTAGGGTTTACAATGATTCTGGATTGGGGCTATATAGCCAGTTTTTACAATGAGAAAAAAAATAAAACTTGATTCTGATATTCTTTGTTGAAATAATTTATTGGCTTGATTTGAGGAGCAAGGGCTGATGTGGAGAGCATCTCTGATGTGGCATTCCGACGGCGCTGAGCTGGCGATAGTGTGGCTCTTATAATATTTATTTTCGGGCTTGGTTTATTGAAATAATTTATTGTATATTGGACTGTTTATAATAAACAAAATGGATTGTTGTTTATCTTATATAGTAATAATAAACTGAATAATACAAATAATAATAATATAATAATATTCAATATTCACAAATAACCAAAAATAATAAAACCAAAATAAAACAATTAAAAAACGAAAAAATTATATATAAATATAATATGTTTGATTTTACCATCTATAATAAAAATAATTAAGCTTAAAATATAATAATACTAAAATGACAATAACAAATGTACATATATAATACATACTAATATTTTTGATTTTTTTAATAAAAAAACATATATATATATATAAACATACTTAAAAGAATAAAATTCATATATTTATAATTTTTTTTTTATTTTTGGAAATGATGATTTTTTTTAATAAATATATAATTAAAAGAATAACACATTAACAATATATCTTTTTGTATTTATATTTTGATAATGACAAACCCGTTATTCGATCGAAAAATAAAATCGGGATTAGACCCCGGATAAAATTAGTGATTACAGTTAACCGAAATGAATTATCTTTAATCGAACTGATCGAACCAAAATAATTTCGATTAATTTGATGAAATAATCGAAATTTATTATAATTTTAGTTAAATTATATAATGTCATTAAATTATGTTAAAATATTTTTTAAGTCATTAAATTTTTATTTTATACTAGTTTAATAAAAATTTAGTGATCATTTTATAATATAAAAAATTAATTAACGCTTTATAATTATTTTAAAATTAAATGACTAAAAATAAATATATATAATATTTAATATATAATAATTCGGTTAATTCAGTTAATTAATCGATTTCGAACTGAATTAATCGTTAACTGAATTTTCAAAAAATTATCCGTTAACTGAATTTTTTTAAAATTAACTGACTGAATTAATCAAAATAATTTCGGTTTAGTCGGTTAATTCAGTTAAAACTGAATAATGCACACCCTAGATATAAAACTTATAAAGGAGTACAATACAATAATACATTCAATATTTAGGTCAATTTAAAGGTATAAATTATTTGTTCCTAATTGTGTTTATCAATTGTCTCATTTTAAATTAATAAATTTAATATTTAAGATTTAAAATTAAATTATAATTAAAATTTAAAAATTAAGGTGTATAATTTATAAAACAAATTTTCAGCCGAACGATTTATTTATAACCCAGAATCGAGTGTTCTTTTCTGCATATAAAAATCTACGACTGATTTCTATTCCCATTTCCCACACACAGACTCTGTGAAGGAAGGTCGGGGCGTGGCCCAAACACTCACATCTACTAGGCTTTGTGGCTTCGCTTGCCTTATAAGATAAATTACTTAAATGACCATTAATTATAGATCGAGTACCAATAGCACGATAAATTACTTAAAGTTATCTTGTTATAGTGATTAAGAGAACTATAATTATTTCCGGAGATCATGAGTTCGAGTACCAATAGCACGATAAACTGTTAAGAATTTTCGGACCGTAAACTGTTCTTTTGCCTTACCAATTCTCCTCACCGTTATGATGTGTATGCATCAGCACATTAGCATATAGATGGAATCAAACAGAATCTTTCTTCTTCCTTCAAGCAATTATGCTTGCACCAGACACAAGCCTGGTTTGTATTTCGAGTGTTCATGTCTATCTCCATTGCTTGCTTGGCTAGTTGGCAACAACTTTTAGATGATGTTGGCTGATGTTGCAGCAGATGGTTTCGTATTCATATACACTGAGTTTGATTTACAAAGAACGATTTTAACTACGCAGATCGGTTGCAGGCTATATTGCATTATTGTGACATGTTTGAGGAAGTAATGCAGCAGAACCGACTACCGAGTTTTCGGCACGCATTGTTCGAGTTTTCCGGAAGGAATCGAACACTTTAGTCTTGAATGACAGTGAAAGATGTCTTTTTTCAATGGTTTACTGTTGATCCCATTGAAACAATAATTCACTTCATGGACAGTCACAAGTCACAACCTACTACAGGCTGACAAACAACAGTTGCAGCCTGCAGGGTATATCAAACAGGATGATGATATAGGAGGCAGCCGAGGGGCCGAGGAAGACCTCATGTTAGCCAATTACTCAGCATGATTCTCGACCTATCATCGACCATCACTAAAACTGGCCAAACCAAGGCTGTATCATGTGAATTTCTTAGTCTGTTCCATGAGTTTTCCTGCCATCGAGAGAAAGTGGAACCAAGACCCAAATCTGTTTTTCAATCCTTTGTATCTTCCACCTATTCTTGTCTTTGAACAACACATATAATCAGGTTTGGCATCTTGCCAACCAACAAGTCATTTCATGAGTCACTTTCAAGGTAGACAATATGTCCCAAAAGAACAGGATTCAAGAGACATTGGCAGTTTGAGAATGACATTGTGTGCGTGTGGACTTTGCCCCCTTTTTTATACGATAATAAAACAAGTTTCGAAATTTATCGTTTTTAGTCTTAAATTAGATCCAGAAAGCTAAGTCACCTGTTCCCCACCAGTCAACCCTCTTCCCAACAGAGGAAAAAGGAAAAGGGAAGGGAAACAAGAAAATCCCCACCAACCCTTTAGTATATAAAACACCCTCAATCTCACACCTTAAACCCACAATTTGCCAGAACTTATAGCATTCTTTCTCTTAGCTCGTCCTTCATTGCTCTGAAACTTGTGCCATCAATGGCTATGGAAAAGGCAAAAGGTGAGCCAAGGCAACAAAGGGTACCTCCAAAAAGAGGACAGATCAAGGTCAGAATCATGTCCACTGTAATAGAATCTGTTTTAAGAGTAGCATCAAAAGCAGGTAGAGGATTGCAAAGAAAGAAGAAGAAGGTGGTGGCAATGGCATCAGATTCAAAAGAAATGCAGCTTCAAAAATACCAGATAAAACTTGCCTAGAAACATGCTGGTTTTAACCTTGCCTTTCACCTTTCCTACATAGCATTTTGCTGTACTTTTCTTCTTTATCAACCAAAATTTGGTCTCAAACATGGTTCTTCTATCAATGGTTAATGCTTCAGCTAGTTCTGCAATGAGCAACAGTGAATATAGAATCAACCATAATCTCTGGTTTTTCTGCATGAAACGTAAGTTTTATCTGTACGGAGTAGTTGATCCTGCAATAATTGATGTTCTGTTTTTCTTTTTCTCCCTTTATTTAATCCCAAATAGAAAATATTTTAGAGACACCTAGGGAGCATGTGGGGGACAGGGATCAAAGTGCAATTATCACATATTATATGTTCCAAGAACAGATATTATTTTTTACTGAATTTGTTTTCTGATCTTTTTAAGTACTTGAAAAAGTCTGCATGTGAGAAATTTCGGACAAGGTAAAGAGTAGGTTGTTGAATTTTCTTACATGATCATGTCTGGTATTAAACGTACAGATTGAATTTGAAAGGGTAAACTGTAATAGAGATCACTTAATTATGAATAGGGTTATATTTGAGTCACTTAATTATTAAAAGTTATATTTAGGTCACTCATTTATGGGTAAGATTATATTTGGATAACTCAATTATTAAAGGTTACATTCAGATCACTCAATTATAGGTAAGGTTACATTTAGGTCATTCTTCATATTTTAAAAAAAAGTTGTTCAATTCAAGTATTAGATTAATTAACGATTTTAAATAAAGTACTTTAGTGTTAACAAGGTTATACAAACGATTTAGAAGAAAAAACAACCAAATTGATATACTTTTTCAGATAAGATGGGTGACTCAAAAGTAACTTTACTTATAATTAAGTGACTCAAGTATAACCTTTAATAACTGGGTGACCCAAATATAACCTTACTCATAAATAAGTGACTCAAATATAACTTTTTAATAATTAAATGACTAAATATAACTATACCCATAATTAAGTGATATTTGTTGCAGTTTATCTAATTTGAAATTACTAAGAAAATTACAAGACAGAGTAGAATATTATATGTGCATGGTTTTAAAATTTTAAACTAGTTGTTAATATTTTTTAAACTATATTTTATTTTAAAATGCAATAATAAAAATAAAAGATTATAAGAAAAAAAATAAATATTTTTTTAATCTTATACATTCATCTCAATTATTATGTCTTAAGATAATCTCTTTTAAAAATTATTCAAACTAATATTTTTAAAATATATAATATTTTTTTTATATTAAGATCATTCATTAAATTTAATTATTTTATTAAACTACTTTAAAAACATCTTTTGTATAATTATATTTTTCTCACGATTTTATAATTATCCATTTTATTTATTTTTTTTGATAAACCAAGTTAGTTCCATAACCATAAAATGTCATGTCATGTCATGGAAATGATTGATGGATAATGAAGAAGACGAGTGGTGGAGATGAAATATTGAAAGCTTGACAGAGAACTTAAGCTACAGAGTATAAAAAAGAAAGAAACTGTAATGCATTTCAAAACAATTACAAAGAGATAGTGGAAAAATACAAAAGTGATGATTAAACTGGGAGCTTAATACTTATTTATATAGGACACATGTGACCGTAATTAACCCACAACCGACTCATAACAAAGCGTAACTACTCAGAGGATTAAAATCTTGTACACATTCATTATACTCTATCATTCCCCCGGTTTTTTACCTCTCCGGAGACCTCAACCAACGAAAAAATTCCAAGTTGAGCACGTAAGCCATTAAAGACACCAGGAGGAATAGGCTTGGTCAAGATATCAGCCGTTTGAGCTGAAGAAGGAACATAATTAACCAACAACTTATCAGCCAAGACACGTTCGCGAACAAAGTGCAGGTCTATCTCTACATGCTTCATCCGAGCATGATGAGTCGGATTGGTTACAGTTGAAACAGTGGAGGTGTTATCACACCAAACCACTGGCTTGCTACTGGGGCTGACACCAATCTCAGCTAACAACTGTTCCACCCACATCATTTCAGCTACTGCATTAGCTAAACTTCTATACTCAGCCTCAGAGGACGAGCGAGACACCACAGGTTGCTTCTTTGAAGACCAAGCAATTGGATTTCCATCAAAAAAGATGCAGTACCCTGTTGTAGAGCGTCTATCTTCTATAGAGGCAGCCCAATCTGCATCCGAATAACAAACTTAATCGAAAGTATCATTATACTTGTAACAGAGACCATAGTCTAGAGTACCACTTAAGTATCTCAATATACGCTTCACTGCTTTCCAATGGAGCTCAGTGGGAGCATTCATATATTGACTGACCTTGTTCACAGCAAACGTGATATCAGGTCTCGTTAGACACACATATTGTAAGCCCCCAACAAGACTTCGATAAAGATGAATGTCAGGGAAGACAGGACTATCATTTGAATATAGTTTTGGGGTAACTACCATTGGTGTAGGAGTGGAAGAACAAGAACTCATGGTAGCCTTTTGTAGGAGATCTGTAACATACTTCTTTTGATTAAGAGTAAGTACCCTTGAATGCTGCTGAATTTCCATGCCCAAAAAATACTCCAAGGAACCTAAGTCCTTAAGCTGAAACTCAGAGTGAATTGCATGCACCAGCTGATCGACTTGGGACTGATTTGTTCCAGTAATTACTATATCATCAACATACACCAGGAGAAATAATTTATCATCACCAGAACTCCTTAGAAATAAAGAAGTGTCAGCCTTTGAAGCAGCAAAGCCTAGCTTGGTGGTAAGAAAATTTTTTAAAGTAAGAAACCATGCTCTAGGGGCTTGCCGAAGCCCATAAATTGCCTTCTTAAGATGACAGACTAACACCTCACCATTCGTGCCTGAAACTTCAAAACCAGGGGGTTGACTCATATAGATATCTTCTGTGAGTGCCCCATTCAAGAAGGCATTATTTATATCAATTTGCCTCACATGCCACTTTTGTAAAACTACAGTTGCTAGAACAGTCCTTATGGTGGAAGCACGAACCACTGGACTAAAAGTTTCCCTGAAATCTGGCCCATACATCTGAGAGTACCCTTTAGCTACAAGGCGGGCTTTAAATCTATCTACAGAACCATCTGAGTTTCTTTTGATTTTGAACAACCACTTACACCCGACAAGCTTCCGAGAAGAGGGCAAGGGTTGAAGGTCCCACGTTCCATTTCTGACCAAGACTTCATATTCAGCAAACACTGCATTCTTCCATTGTGGATGATGTAGGGCCTCATACACAGAGGTAGGCTCCATATGATCATTACTGTGAACTACATATGCCTTGGGTTTCACAATTCCAGCTTTTGCTCTAGTGACCATGGGATGTGCATTTTGAACCAAACTAATGTTTCTTGATGGAGGTGGTTGGTGGATGTTGGTAGCAGATGGAGATGGGGTGGACTTGCACTTGCTGGTGGAGATGGTTGGTGGATGTTGGTAGTAGATGGAGGTGGTGGTGGACTTGTACTTGCTGATGGAGGTGACTGGTGGATGTTGGTAGCAAATGGAGATGGGGGTGGACTTGCACTTGCTGGTGGAGATGGTTGGTGGATGTTGGTAGCAGATGGAGGTGGCGGTGGACTTGTACTTGCTGATGGAGGTGACTGGTGGATGTTGGTAGCAAATGGAGATGAGGGTGGACTTGCACTTGCTGGTGGAGATGGTTGGTGGATGATGGTAGCAGATGGAGGTGGTGGTGAACTTGCATCTGCTGGCGGTTGATGGATGGTAGTAGTAGATGGAGGGGAAAAAGAGTAAATAGAAGAAACATCCTTACCATTAATAGGCTTTGAAGTATTGACATTTGAAAAGTGGAAAATGGGAGGATAAACCACTGAAGGAGAAGACATCTCAGAAACTGTGTTAGACGGATCCAAAAACCTCAAGAAATCTGAGTTAGAAATAGTAGATACTGCAGAATTCCATACTACTGCATTATGAATAAAAGGAAAATTATCCTCAGCAAAACGGACATGCCGAGAAATATAAACTCGTCCATTTGAAGTTAGACACTTGTAGCCTTTATAAGTAGGCGAATAACCTAAAAATACACAGGGAGAGGACCTAAATTGCAACTTATGATAAGGTCTAAGATTAGGATAACAGAGGCAACCAAAAACTTTAAGAAAACTATAGTCAGGTTTTGTTTTAAACAATTTCTCATAAGGAGACATACTTGACAAAGCTTTGATGGGGAGTCTATTGATCAAGAAGATAGCAGTAAAGAATGCATTATTCCAAAACGTTAAAGGTAGATCAGACTGAGCAAGCAAGGTTAAACCAACCTCAACAATTTGACGATGTTTCCTCTCCACAATGCCATTCTGCTCCAAAGTGTAAGGACATGACATCCTATGAACAATGCCTTTCGCTTGTAGAAGAGCTTTAAGTGCCACAAACTCCCCACCACCATCTGTCTGAAGTACTTTAAGAGAGAAACCAAGCTGGAGCTCAGCCTGTTTCAGAAACACAGAAAAAACATCCTTGACTTGAGACTTATTGGTTAGAAAATATAGCCAAGAATAACGAGTGTAAGCATCTGTAAATGCAACATAATATTTGAACGAATTCGACACAACAAGAGCTGGACCCCATACATCAGCAACAACTAATTCTAATGGAGCAAAATATTGAGTCATAGAGACAGTAAATGGTAACTTATGTGCTTTGCCAAGTTCACAAGCATTGCAAGGAAAAATATCTTGATTTTTATTACTAACAGAAACAGTACAATGATTCATCACATTAGCAAGAACAGAGGAAGACGGATGTCCAAGTCTATTGTGCCATGTAACAAGAGGTACATTATCAGCTGTAGCTAGATGAGAACTGGATGCAAATGGTACAACAGAAGGGTTAAGAGAATCCATTCTATGAGAAACAAAAGACTGAGCAGACGTGTGATTATTAAAACTAGAAGGAACATGCAACTTGTAAAGACCACCAGCTTCGGATCCAGTCAGCAGCACTTTCTTTGTGGCAAGATCCCTGACTTGACAAAAAGAAGGATAAAACTCAAAGGATACCTGATTGTCCTGTGTGAATTTAGAAACAGATAACAAATTTTTAGTAATGCGAGGAACATGCAATATATTTTTCATGTATAAAGGTCTAGTATTAGAAAGAAAAGTTGATTGCCCAGAAAATTGAACTTTTAGTGACTGCCCATTACCAACTTGAACTGTACCTGAACTAGGATGAACAGACCCAGGCTGCATACAAGAGATATCATTAGTTAAGTGATGAGATGCACCCGAGTCTGGATACCATGTATTATCACCAAACATTTCAGCAAAATGCACTTGATGAGAAGGTTGAGACAAAGCAGCAGGGGCAACAGTCGAGGGAGATATCTGGGAAAAACCAGTTGAGAGAGTCTCACTAGCCAGAGGAACTGATGAAAACATACCAGACCCAGGAAGTGATGTAGAAGGGCCAAAAGGAGCTGTAGGAACAGATGACACAGGTTGTACTGAAGGAAAAACACTATTCAAACCAGGTGAATACATAACACCATTGAAGGGACCAGGCACAACTGCTTGAGGAACAACAAAAGTGGATAGATGAGCTTGAGGAGCATATCCTCTACCATTGTAGATGGGTCGAGCAGACTCATTTTTGAACGTTGTGTCAAACCGAGAATAGCACCTATCCACTAAATGTCCTAGCTTACCGCATAATTGACATTGCGGCCTGTTCCTCCCACGACCTCGACCTCTACCAGGAACAAATCCATAAGTCTTAGGTAAAGTCTGATAAGACGGATCAGAGAAACTGTCAGTTTGAGGAAATACTCTAGCAGCAGCAGGATCAATATTAGACTGAGAAAACACTGTGGACACAGCAGGACTTTGCACAGGAGCAATAGATAAAGCAGGGGGAACTGTAGCTACATGAGCCATGGCATTAACATGTGTAGCCACTGGAAGGGACTGCCTTGTTTCAGCATCAAGAAGAGTAGAGGTCACATAGGTGAGATCAGAGGAGCTTGGACTTGCAGTGATTACAGTAATAATTGGACCATATTCAGGAGTTAAACCATTAAGGATAGCCGTTACATGTTCTTGCTCAGAGATGAGCTCACCACAATTAGCCAAGTTATCACATATAGACTTGACCTTCATCAAGAATTCTTTCATACCTAAGTCACCTTTTTTCTGAGAATGTAACATTCGCCTATAGGACATGAGTTTGGAGGTTGATTTACCACTATATAAACGTTTTAAAGCATTCCATATGTCAGACGCAGTATTTAACCCAATCAAATGAGGCAACACAAGTTGACTAACGGTTGACAACAACCAAGTTGCTAAAGCACCATCCTGTTCTTCAAAAGCCTCAAAATCTGGATTAATACTGATTACACCAGCATGATTGAGATACTGAGCAGGAGGAATGACAATAGTATCAATAAACCTAAGCAATCGATTAATCTTGATGATTAGGAATACTTGTTGATGCCACAATAGGTAATTATGATCATCAAGAACAACATTAATTTTCTTCGAGGAGAACAACTTAGCAGGGGGAACTGAAGCTAAGATAGGAGACACACTGGACGGAGTCATATTTTCTGAAGGAGAGGGTGAAGGAGTAGGAATAGAATCTGCTGCCATAACTCAACCCAAACCACAACAGAGGGAGGAGAAGAAATTGAGATGAACACCAAACGATTCTTGAGAAAAAAAAACCTAATTCCAACTAATTCCAACCGATCACCAAGACGAACCAATTGATTTCAAAGTCTAAGTACCAATTAATTGCAGAGAACAGAAGAGAACCCACAGCAAAGCGCAAAAGAAAAAACTTATGAAGTCCAAATATCAATCGAATCCACAGCCAAAGCATAAAAGAAGAAACAGTAAGCAACACGAACAACAAAAGAACGAACTATCGCGTACCAGAAAACCCAGCAAGAAGCAACCAGACAGAAGATCATACCATCCTAGGTCGTCGGACGACTCACCGGAGATCGAAGAGGCTCTGATACCATGATGGATAATGAAGAAGACGAGTGGTGGAGATGAAATATTGAAAGCTTGATAGAGAACTTAAGCTACAGAGCATAGAAAAGAAAGAAACTGTAATGCATTTATTTCAAAACAATTACAAAGAGATAGTGGAAAAATACAAAAGTGATGATTAGACTGGGAGCTTAATACTCATTTATATAGGACACATGTGACCGTAACTAACCCACAACCGACTCATAACAAAGCGTAACTACTCAGAGGATTAAAATCCTGTACACATTCATTATACTCTATCAATGATCTCATAGTAATCTTGTCCTGACAATATAATTTCGATTTCACACGAATTAATATTACGTTAAAGATTCTTACATCAAGATTTTTATACCAAATTAATGATAAAATTACATTTAAAAATATAATATAATTATTAAACTAATTTATTAAACTTAATGAATAATTTAAATTTAAGATATAGGTTTAAAATTTAGAATTTTATGAGTTACGTAAACAATTACACAAATTTTGTATAAAAACATAATTTCGTATAAAAAATTATCTAATATATAAATTATATAAATTAAATATAGATTTATCTATTTTAGAGTTTAATCGAAGGATTTAAGGTTTATATTTAAAAGTCATGGGTTAAAGTTTAAGATTTTAAGAATTAAATTTTAAATTTTATTGTTTAAATAACAAGTGTTGTATATTTTTATACAATTTATATATAAAAATAACTTATATAAAACTTATTTGATATAGTACAAGATGTATAAAATAAAGGGTAGACTACACGGATAGTCACCATACTATGAGATTAGTATCGATCTAACCACAATGCTTTAAAAAGAATTAAATACATCGGTAAACTATTGATTTGGTATTAAAATAATCATTTACCGTTAAGGATGTAATGGACTGATGACGTGACAGTTAAATATAAAATAGAATAATTATACATTTAATTTCTGTTATTCATACATTTTTATCCTCCAACCAGGTGGTGACACGTGTTACCACCTGATTAAAGAGAAAAAAACAAAATACAATGGCTTGTACCTGTGAGAGATTGAACTTATTTTTCCAAGGAAAGTAATGAGCATGCAAACCACTAAGCCAAATGTCTTTTAATGATAATTGGCACCAATATTAATATTTATCCATTATTATTATTTATATTTTTTACTTTTCATCTTACGTATAAATATATATTTATTTTCTTATTTTATTAAAATATTAATTAAATTATTTTATATATATTAAACTAAAATATTAAAATTCATAAAACAAAAAACCCTAAATTATAAACTCTAAACCCTAAATCTTAAATAATTTTTTATTATAATTTTAAAATTTATAATTTATTTAGAAAATCATAAACCCTAAAATTCAAACACTAAATACTAAAACATTCGGTGAATCTTAAATCTCAAACCCTAAATATTAAACCTCTAAACCCTATCTAAAAATATATTTAATAAATAGTAAAAATATATTTTTATGTATAAACATATATTTATTTTATAATTTCATTAAAATATTAATTAAATTGTTTTATATAAAATAAATTAAAATACTAAAATTCTAAATAATATTATTTATTTATTAATTTAATTAAAATATTAATTGAATTATTTTATATATAATAAATTAAAATACTAAAATTCTAAATAATAAATATAAAATAAATTATAGATTAAGGTTTAGGGTTTAAGATTCATTAAAATTTTAGGGTTTATGGTTTGATGTTTAGAGTTTATGGTTTATTAAAATGATTTAGGATTTATAATTTAAGGTTTGGGTTTGATATTTAGGGTTTTTGTTTTATGTATTTTAATATTTTAATTTAGTATATATAAAGTAATTCAATTAATATTTTTAATAAAATTAAAAAAATAAATATACGTTTATACGTAAGGTGGAAAGTAAAAAATATAAACAATAATAATGGATAAATATTAATATTGGTGCCAAGTATTATTAAAAGCCATTTGGTTCAATGTTTTGCACGCTTGTTGTTTTTCCTAGAGACCCAGGTTCAATCCCTCACAAGTGAAAGATGTTGTATTTTGTTTTTTCCCTTTAATTAGGTGGTGACACGTGTCACCACCAATGTCACAGACCGCCACCAAAGGTCCGATTCAAGCACTCATCAAGGAGCCCAACACAGTACTCGCACAACCGCACCACCATAAGCCCACACGCACCTTAGGGCCCGATCCGTCAAGCACCTAAGGTGCCCACATGTTCTACTCCACAAAGGAGTCTTTCTTTGTTAGGAACCAAGGAGCTTTGCCCTACCTCATTATTTACTTCATCCTTCATTGTTTTCTCGATTACTCTTGGCTTTGTTAAGTACCAACTTTAATCCTTATATTCGGATAATAAGATTTTCCTATTTTCCCGCATCCATCTTTCTTTGCCATTACAACCCGTTTCCGCCCAAACTAAGCTCTCTCGCTTAGTTTTCCAAGGCTTACTTAGGCGTCATAACCTGTCAAAGGCGTCTAAGGCCGCACGTCTTGGTTCTTAAAATCTAGGGGCGTGACAAGTGGTATCAGAGCATCAAGGTTCTTCGTTTGCAATGGCCAAGAAATACGAAACCATCTCAGTTGCAACAAAGGCCCCGGAGACGCAAGCCATCGATAAAAAGAAAGTCGAACCCAGCTCCGTCGCACCGAAGGCCCCAGAAACGCAAACCATTGACAAAAAGAGAGCTACTTCAAAGGATCGACTTACAACGCTTGAAAGTAAAGTTGATCGACTCGAAATAAATATCAAAGAGTCGATGGAATCTGCAGACGTTGTAAATGATCGCCTTGAGGAAATTGAAGCCAGTATCGAACCTATTAAAGATAAAGTCACAGAAGAGGTTCAAGGTCTTCTCAATGAAACGTATGAGAAGTTGAGCGAACATGATGTCTCCCTTCAAGTCGCTATGGAGGCGATGAAGGAAGAGTTGTTGGGGGAAATTCAAAAGCTCAAAGCCGAGATATCCCTCTATAAGAATGTCGTGATAACCGTCATGATGGGTGATACAACGATAGCTAAGTCTAGGATCAATGTGTCAAAACCGAAGGAGTTCAAAGGAGCAAGAGACGCTCGGGAAGTGGACAACTTCGTGTGGGGTTTGGAACAGTATTTCCGACTCACGGGCATCGAAGATAAGAATACAAAAGTAAACACAACCTTTGTTTACTTGGTAGATGCCGCACTTCTGTGGTGGCGGCATAGGTGTTCCCAATCAATGGACGGACAAATTCCCGTCAAAATTTGGAGAGAATTCCAATTTGAATTCAAAGAGCATTTTTACCCAAAGAATGCTCAAGAAGAAGCCCGGGAAAAGCTTCATCAATTAAAGCATGACAAGTCAATCCGAGAATACATCAATAAATTCACGAAACTTAGGCTTCAAATTCATAATATGAGCGAAGTCGATGCCCTTTTTACCTTTAAGAATGGATTGCAACGTTGGGCGAAAATGGAACTACACCGAATAGGGGTTCAAGATCTATCCAAAGCTTTGAGCGTAGCCGACTTTCTCGCAGAATTTGAATACAAGAAATCGGACAACTCAAAACAAAAGCCAAAGCACAAAGGCAATGGCGGAAAGGGCAAAGACGTTCAAGCCAAAGAAGGACCAAAGAAACAATCCAGCGGAGATGTTAAATTCTGTAAGCCATGGGAAAAGAACAACTTTATTTGTTACAATTGCGGTGACAATCACATGAAAAATGATTGCCCTCAACTTGAAAAAGTGGCAGCCATTCAAGAAGAAGAAGAGGAAGAAGCCTCAGTCGAGAATGAAATCCCTAAACTTAATTTCATTATAAGCTCCATGGAAATTAAGAAGGGCTCTAACAAAAAGGGACTGATGTTCGTGAACATCAAAATAAGAAGCCAACAAATCAGTGCGTTAGTTGACACTAACGCCTCAAACTTGTTTATGTCTGTCAGAATATCTAAAAGGCTCGGCCTTCAAGTGGAGAAGGCAAACAAATATATTAAAATCATGAATTCCAAAGAGACTCCTATTGCTGGAGTAGCAAAAGGAATAAAGATCAATCTCGACGACTGGTCCGGCAAAGAAACAATCAAGATAATCCCCCTTGATGACTTCGACTGTGTTATAGGAATAAGTTTCCTCGATCGACTTAAAACATTGCTTATCCCATTCGCAAACTGCTTATGCATACTTGACCCAGCACACCCGTGCATGGTCCCCTTAAGTCGACAATCAGGAATCAAGGCCAAGATGGTGTCCGCCATCCAATTTAGCAAAGGGATACGTAAAGAGGAACCAACATATCTAGCAACGTTGGTACACAAGGAGCCATCCACAACCAAAATAATTCCAACGGAGGTAAAACAAATTCTATCCAAATTCCAAGATGTAATGCCTCCCGAATTACCCAAAGTTCTCCCACCAAAACGAGAAGTCGACCACAAGATTGAACTGGTTCCAAATATGGAACCGCCAGCTCAAACACCTTACCGAATGGCTCCTCTCGAACTTGAAGAGTTACGCAGACAATTGAAAGAACTCCTCAAAGCGGGATACATTAGACCCTCAAAGGCACCATACGATGCACCCGTACTCTTTCAAAAGAAACAAGATGAGACACTGCGAATGTGCATAGACTATCGAGCTTTGAACAAAGTCACTGTGAAGAACAAGTACCCAATCCCATTAATTGCGGAATTGTTTGATCAACTTGGGAAGCAAGATGGTTCACCAAGTTGGATTTGCGGTCAGGTTACTACCAAGTAAGAATTGCCAAAGGAGATGAATCAAAGACGGCATGTGTAACACGCTACGGTTCTTACGAATTCTTTGTGATGCCTTTCGGCCTCACTAATGCTCTCGCAACATTTTGCACACTTATGAACAAGGTACTACAACCCTTTCTTGATCAATTCGTTGTAGTCTACCTAGACGACATAGTAATCTATAGCAAGACCCTCGCGGAACATGTTGAACACTTAGGAAAAGTGTTCGAAGCATTACGACAGAATAAACTTTATGTCAAAACAGAGAAGTGTTCATTTGCCCAAGAAACAGTCCCGTTCCTCGGCCATATTGTTGGTTAGGGCAAAATTCAAATGGACAAGGCCAAAATCAAAGCAATAAACGACTGAGAACCACCAACAAAGGTAACCGAATTACGATCATTCTTGGGATTAGCCAATTATTATCGAAGATTTATCAAAGATTACTCCAAAATCACCACCCCTCTAACTGATCTACTCAAAAAGAACAAGTCATGGGAGTGGAGCCAAGAATGCTGTAATGCCTTTGAGGAATTGAAACTTGCCATAGTCACCGAACCAGTCCTAGCACTACCAAATCATGGTAAGCCTTTTGAAATCTTTACCGATGTGTCAGACACAACCATCAGTGGAGTCCTCATGCAAGAAGGACATCCGGTCGCCTACGAAAGCTGAAAGCTTAATGAAACTGAGAGAAAATATTCGGTCCACGAAAAAGAAATGATCGCGGTAGTACATTGTCTACGTACTTGGCGACACTATATACTTGGGTCCAAATTTGTTGTTTACACCGACAATGCCGCCAACAATTACTTTTTAACCCAGAAAAAGTTATCTCCCAAGCAAGTTCGTTGGCAAGAGTTTTTTGCCGAATTTGACTTTAACATGGAATATAAACCAGGAAAAGCTAACTCGGTTGCGGATACCTTAAGCCGAAGGTATAATATGGAGCATGTCAGCACTCCAAAAGGAGAACTAATCCCACGCATCAAGGAAGGGTTGTCTCACGACCCAACAACAAAGATGCTCCTCAACTACACCAAAGAAGGTAAAACACGAAGATTCTGGAGCGAAGGAGATCTACTATACTCTCGAGGACACCGACTATATGTGCCACAATTTGGAGACTTGCGAAAAGAAATTATGAAAGAGTGCTATGACTCCAAATGGGCTGACCATCCAGGAATAGACCGCACCTTAGCCCTTATTTCTGATCAATACTATTGGCCCCACATGAGTTAAGATATAGAAGCATATGTGAAAACCTGCCTCGTTTGCCAACAAGACAAAATAGAGATGAAGAAACCGGCAGGCTTGCTATAACCCTTACCAATCCCCGAACGACCATGGGAAAGTGTATCCATGGACTTTATAGTCGGTTTGCCCAACACCGACGGTCTATCAAGCTCGATAGATTCTCCAAATATGGAACGTTCATCTCAGCATCAAGAGTACGCCCCGCCGAAGAGGCAGCCCGTCTTTTCCTTAAACATGTAGTAAAATACTGGGGAGTGCCAAAGACAATTGTCAGCGATCGGGACACACGTTTCACAGGTAGATTCTGAACCGAATTATTCAAACTCATGGGATCAAGTTTGAATTTTTCAACAAGTGTTCACCCACAAACTAATGGACAAACAGAACGGGTAAATGCCTTACTAGAAATTTACCTGAGACACTATGTAAGTGTCACACAACACAATTGGCCAAAACTATTGGACGTAGCCCAATTTTCATATAATTTACAACGAAGCGAGGCAACAAATCAAAGCCCATTCGAGATCGTGACCGGAAAACAATCGCTCACTCTAAATACGGTCGCCACAAAGTATGATGGACCAAATCCAGCAGCACCCAAGTTCGCCACAGAGTGGCAAGAACACCACGACTTAGCCCGCGCCTGTTTACACAAAGCAGGGAAACGGACCAAGAAGTGGGCAGACACAAAACGAAGGGACGTAAACTTTCAAGTAGGAGACTTAATCCTTGCCAAGTTAACAAGGATCCTACGAAACCTAACCGTGCATAAAGGACTAGTTCGAAGATACGAGGGTCCCTTCAAAATCCTAAAACGAATAGGCACCATGGCCTATCGTTTAGAATTACCCACAACCATCCGTGACCACCCGGTATTCCACGTAAGTTTACTCAAACCTTTAACCGAGATGAAACAGACCCAGATCGAGCTGAGTCACATCGAGCACCCATTGGAGTAAAAATCTCATATGAAAAATGAGATTAGGGACATTCAAGCAGAACGGGCCGTACGAAAATCGGGACATCGATCAAGGCACGAATACTTTATCCTATGGAAAGGACTTCCCGACAGCGAAGGAAGCTGGGAACCAGCTGAAGGACTCTGGCAATTCAAAGATCAAATCAATAAATACCATCTTAGTCGAGCGACGAGGACGTCGCAAGAACCAGTGGGGGAGAATATCACGGACCGCCACCAAGGGTCCGATTCAAGCACTCATCAAGGAGCCTAACACAGGACTCGCCCAGCCACACCATCATAAGCCCGCACGCACCTTAGGGCTCGATCCATCAAGCACCTAAGGTGCCCACATGTTCTACTCCACGAAGGAGTCTTTCTTTGTTAGGAACCAAGGAGCTTCAATCCTTGTAGGATTAGTAATCCTAGTTAGACTAGGATTAGGACTAGAGGGGGCTATTTAAGGAGGCTTTGCCCTACCTCATTATTTACTTCATCCTTCATTGTCTTCTCAATTACTCTTGGCTTTGTTAAGTACTACCTTTAATCCTCATATTCGGATAATAAGATTTCCCTATTTTCCCGCATCCATCTTTCTTTGCCATTACAACCCGTTTCTGCCCAAACTAAGCCCTCCCGCTTAGTTTTCCAAGGTTTATTTAGGCGTCATAACCTGTCAAAGGCGTCTAAGGCCGCACGTCTCGGTTCTTAAAATCTAGGGGCGTGACAAGGTTGGAGGATAAAAATAAGAAAATTTAATAAATTAAATATATAAATATAACACTTGTCACCACCTAATTAAATAATTATATTATTTTATTATAATAAAATTATGATTAAATTATAAAAATGTATGAATAACAGAGACTAAATGTGTAATTATTCCATTTTATATTTAACTGTCACGTCATCAGTCCGTTACATTCTTAACGGCAAATAGCTATTTTAATACCAAATCAATAATTTACCGGTGTATTTGATTCTTTTTAAAGCATTGTGGTCAGATCGATACTATGGGGTATGGTGACTATCCGTGTAGTTTACCCTAAAATAAATATAAACCCAAAGATTTTAGAGATTATGAGATTAAGTTTAAATTTTATGAATATATAATTAAAGTTTAAATTTTAAAGTTTAGAATATAAAGATTTAAAATGTGTGATTTATCTTTTATTTTATAATTTAAATAAAAAGTTATAATATAAATTGTATTTTAGAAACTAGCATGATTTCTCAAGTTTCAAAATCATCTGTCACCATTAAATGTGAACAAACTTTTTCATTGACCCGACAAATATAGATTGCGTACTTGACTAATTCATTCGATGCGAGAGATTATTAGATGAATCCTATTCACCACGTTATTTATAGTCTAAGCAATTAGGATCGTTAATTTTTAAATAACCACCTAATAACTACCCACCCACTAAATATATGTAGGAAAAAGGTGATGATTCACTTGGATAAAAATTAAGATCAACGATTCTGATTAATTGAGACTATGGATGACGTGGTGAAAATGGTTTACCTAATAATTTTTCCTTTAATATAGATTCTTTTTAACATTATTATCGAATTATAATTTTTAGAAAATAAGAAGTAAAATGTCATGTCTTTAGTTTTTTAATTTCGATTTGATTCGATTTTTTTAAAACAATTTCTATCTAAGAAAAGAGAAGAAAATTTGCTTTTAGTGAATATTAGGCTCACAACCTAAGTAAAAAAAAAATCAATTAAGAGCTTTTAATCACTTGTTTTAGATATTATTGATCAAATGGGTTCGATTTAAATTTTATTAACTAAAGAGTAGTAATCATTTACCTCTTTATCCTCCTCCATTCATGTCTCTGGTTAAAAATTTCTAAAAAGTTTAATTTTAAACTCTAGCCCTTATTTTTTATATCCTGAACCTTACACCCTAAAAAATATACCTATCCCTAATTTCTTAAACACTAACCATAACCTCTAACTTAGAACCCTAAACCTTAAACTTTTAATTTAAATCGGAGACACGAATGAAGACATAAGAAAGAGACAAGACGATTTGCATCCATGTATAAAGAGCAAAAGCATATTGTCTGTTGGGATTACTTTAAATTTAAACCTTAATGCAGAAGTTTCTTTGAACCTGACTGTGGTCTGGCCCAGCACATGGGTGCACTCGTGCAAGTTGCAACACAAATTGGTTCTTACACAACACCATTTCTTGTTATCTAGGCTACTGCTGAACCTTAAATTTTGTCCAGAAGCTTGTCATACGAGCTTTTGTCTTTGTTATCTATGGAGGGCTGGGAATATGCACTAGGCACATATATGGCACCTTAAACTCATCTATGTCGCGGTCGTTGCCGCCATCATCGGCATGAGCTTCCCTTGTGTTAGAACATTTCAAAACTGTTTATAATATTTCAAACATTTACAAATGAAATGTAATAACGAGTAACATAGACAAGGATTGGGACCAAGCTTCAAGTTTATTCATACAGGTAGCAAACACTAACTAGCTACTACAACATCGATTCTCAACACTGGAAACAAATTACTCTGATACAAGAAGAGCTGATTGACAGTCACACACTCATAAACACATAACCGTACGATGGCGGTGATTTCATCACTTTTTGGCCTGCAACGATAAGCATTCCGTTCACCGATTAGAAATCATCTGGTATGATAATAGTTACTGCTGAAGTACTCATAATCTAAGTGAAAACTTAAAAGAGTATAACAGAAGAGTACCGTGAACATCATCTTATAAAGTGCTACTATTTCTTTTGGATCTGCTTTCTTCGTCTGCTTATAGGCATCGATCTTGTTCACCGCCTGCGTTACGACAAGAATTGAAACAAATAAGAAATGTATTGGCTATATCGAAGGAAACGTTGCTCGACTCGTTATACCTCAATCCATACGGTCAGTTTAAGCCTGCCTTCTGTGATGTTGTACTTAAACACCTCCGATAAGTAGATCTGGAATCTTTCAACTAGAGGAATGAAGACAATTCACAAAACCATTCACACATCTTTGCGGAAAAAGCTCAAGCATAAGTTTAGCATCACCGGAGAAGCAACATACCAGACTAAACTCGTCTAGGAGGAACAGACCATCGTATTTTGTAAGAGCATATTCCAAGTGATCAAAGGCAGCACCTGATGCAAGTCATAAGTTTTATCTGCTTCAGATCAATACACAATGCACTTGGTACAGCAGAAGTATGTTTCATTTAGACTAACCAGCTTCAGTTGTCGAGTCTCCTTTAAAGGTAGTAAACACCATCCCTGCAAATCTGTCTATGTGTGTTAACAGCTCCTCAATTAGCTTCTTTTTCTCAGGATCCTAACACATATTCAGAACATGACCTGGTTGTAGCGATGTGAAAAATTCACGAATAATTAAATTCGCTAAAAATATTATTTTTTCTGAGTTGGAAAACATTTTTGGTGTATCGTTTTGAAATTAATGTCTTCCACGTGGGGTTTTCGGTTAAAATAATGATTTTGTAAAATTGGAGTCGCCACCAGCCGTTTAGGTAGACCGGACATCATAAAACCAGAGATTTTAAAGTTTGGGGTTCGGGAGTCGATTACGGATGGGGAAGGATTAGCACCCCACACCGCCTAAAAATTGGTACTTTATTTAATTACCGCTTCATTAATATTAAATTTTTCGGGCTAATTTGACGATCGAATTAATTTTTAATTAAATATGCGTATTTATTTTAAAGCACCTAAAATCGAAGATAAGCGTCCGAACCACCACCACTACACTGGAGTTGGCCTCGCTTACGACCGAATTTAGGGGCTCGCATTAACAAATTAATAAAGGTGTCACCATGCAATCTAAATAGGAAATAAAGTCTAATAATCAATTTAATTAACACAAATAAAGAGCAAAGCATAAAACATAATTATGTCGTGAACCAGATTATGGAAATGAAACGATTAATCATCGCATAAACTATGCAAAATGTGTACAACTAAATGTGATCCTAACTAAAATAAAATGCAACATGTTAAAAGAACCTTGCACAGACTCAAACAAGATGTAAATATGGTGCAAAGAACAAATATGGTAAAATCCAAAAAGGAAACGTGAATCAAGATTTGAAAAGAAACTAAAGGAAAGAAATGGATATTGATGATTCAAATAAAGATGAAAACCACATTTAGGGGCTGAATGCACTGATGTTTGGGAATAAAGCAGGATAATTACCAAAACAAAATCGAAAATAAAATAGAAATAGAAATAGAAATGTGATTAAACTGTAACTTAAAACATGAACCAAGGAAATGGAATGTGGAACAGCAAAATCAAATTCAAAAAGGAAATCAAAATATGGTGACTTGACCATGATCTAGCCCCTGGGCCGTGAATATTTTAACACGAAAGGACCATAGAGAGAATCACCCAACCAAAAAGGAAATTAGTTCATATAATGACCCAATCGGTCAAAGTTCTCCATTTTACTACTTTGAAAATTTGACTTTAAGCAAAAACAAAGCTCTCAACCCCAGAAACAAGCCCCGTGAAAATTAAAAGAAGAAATGGAAAATTTTAGCTCTTTTCTCTACCTTTAAGATATTCTCACACCCACGAACGTCTTGTGGTTTTGATCTAGGCGCAATATCAGCGTCAAACCGTGCTGCCATCATCGATCACCTCCAGTTACCACCAAGATTTGAGTAAAGGCATCCAAACGAGAAGAAGAAACGAAGATTTCTCCATCTTTTCAAATCTCAAGAGAAATTCGATCAGGGAAGTCCTTCATTTTCTTTATTTATTTTAGTGCTTTTTGATTCTTAAAGAAATGTATGCACAAGAAGGTGAAAGAAATGAGTTTCAATTACCAGAAGAAAATTTTTGAATTCTTGTCTGATTTTTGATTGATGAAGAGGATTACAAGATGGATGTTTGGGTTACAATGAATTTTTTTTTAATTGTTATTGGTCTTCCTCCCTTTTTCTCTCGATACTCCCCTTTTTTATTACCGTTTGATAGTGTCCTCTCCTCCCTTCCCCTGAATTCGAGTTTTATTAGATAAAAATCCCGTTTTTCACTCTTCTGGACTTTTTCAGATTGCTTCTAGTCATTGCTTTGCCTTTTTCTTCAGATTGTTTTGTATGGCCTTTTCTGGGATTTTGATTTGATCTCTCTCTCCTCTTCTGCAGGAAACCCGAGTCAAATGGCGGTGACATTGATGATGGCCGGGAAATCCGGCAAGGCAGAGTAGAGCGTGGCAGTCGAAAAATCATGAATCGCCCAAAGGGTCACTGCGTGAAGACCACGCGTACGGGGATTCTAGAATTTTCTGCATTGATCCAAGTGGTCTCTACAGCTTCAGATCTTGACCGTTTGATTGCCAAACAATCCAAGGGTGATTAAACTCGACAGCTGTCTACACAAGGATAACAAAATTGGGGTCGTTATTATAATTGGACTTCGAGTGGGCTTCATAATAAATAAAAGGGGTTGTTATAAATATTTTTGGGTTTTTTATGTTACTTTATTCATTTCAGGGGCCATACTTAATATAACAATAATAACATACTACTAATACTAAAATACTAATATTAAAACATAATATGACACACAAATCACATATCTATCACATAAAACATATACCATACACTTAACACGTAATTTATAACGTACATTTGACATACATAATAATCACGTGCATACACACATACTTAATATTAGAATATACAAACACAATAAACAAAAATAAGACATGCACATAATAAAAAACATGGTAATAGCATAATAAGGCCCTTATTTAAATTTTTCGAACATAAATTTAAACTTCGATTAAAAATGGGTGATTACACTGGTTAACATGGATCAAAAGAGAGAACACTAAACAATTGAGTTGCAGAGATGTTTACATTAGTAAAAGAGAAGGTCCTTCAAAGTTGGCGTCAACATATTTGATGAAATCAAGACTCTCCCCCATCACTTTGTTAACAGAGTAAACGTTCTCCTTGTACCAAGCAGGTCTATTTTGAAGGTTCAAAGGAACCAACTTAATCTTGTCTTGTAAACCCTGCAATTCAACCCAATTTACTGCACTTAATGACTCAACATAAAAGAACTGGGGAAAAAGAAGGAAATAAAATGAAGTGAAATAGAAAACCTTATAGTTCCATCAAAGAGAGCTGGTTCCTCTGCAGTAGCATCCAATGGAGGTGGCAAATACTCAGCAGCCATTGCTTGCCTGGGAATTCTTGAGATCTCAGCTTCAAAAGTAAGGCTTTGCTGCTAGTTGATTTGCTCAACAGTTGTGCACACAATGGGGAGGGAATTCTTTGAGTTTATATAAGTATAGGAACTGATAAGGAATAGTCGGCAATGATGAAATTGATGAGAAGAAATATTTGTTTAAAAAGTTTGCTCTCTGTTTTTCCCACCAAAATTTCTTATATAATGCTGTACTTCTGAATTAAGTTCGCCGTAACGATCGTATTATAACGTTTTATAAGATTATCATGATATATTATAAGTATGACACATTATAAGCATGATGTATTATAATGTTTTTTTAAAATTAATTGGATCACGAATACATAATAAACATAATTCGTATTATAATTTTTTTTTAGTCGTAACACCGTATCACTATAATAAATATCATTTACTTTTATTGAGAATACTCTTTAGATTTAAAATTAATATACAGTTTAATTTTTCATTATCCATTATTTTTATTATGGTAGCATAAAATTTAGAATTGGTCAAACTCTAGATAAATTATTTTACAACTCAAGTTCATTCAACAAATTATTTTTATAATTTCAGGTTATTTTTTTTCTTAGCAGAGTAGACATTTTATAATTGAAGCTGATTTGAATAATCATTCAAAATGAATTCTCAAGATGAACCGTCACCAATTAAAAAAATAAGATAATATTGTGAATAAAATAAAAAAAATTAAAACAAAAATAAAAAACAAAAATGAAAAAACAAAGAGAAGATATAAAGAGAGATATATTGACTTGTGTATAATGATTTCACAAACTATCTATTTATAGGCGTAAGCAGTACATAATGTATTAAACTCTAATTAATGAAGATAATATTTCTAATTGATAGAGTTTTTATTATGATAGACATCCACATAGATAAATATTATTCATAACAGTTAAAATCATTTTAGTTTTTAAATATTTTTCATTCAACCCTTGAATTTTTATTTTCTTTAAATTAAAATGATGTATTTATCTAAAAAAACATATCTATAATTGCTTAAGTTGTTCATATTTTTCCCTCTTATTCTTATAGATCATCCGATTTAGATCCACTAAGAATAAGATTATTTTATTCGAATAAAAATTATTTATCTCTTTATTATACATTCTTTCATGTCTCCTTTAAAATTTTTTAAAAAAATTAAATTTTAAACCTTAACTTTATTTTTTATATCTTAAACCCTATATCCTAAAAAGCATACCATACCTCTAATTTCCTAAACCCTAAATACAACCCTTAACTTTAAACCCTAAAACTTAAACCTCTTAAAGCGAAGATATGAAAAAAAGACATAAAAAGATAGACTATTTGCGGCTATTCCACTCTTTCCCAAGGACTTTCCTCCTTCCCTTAATCCCGTCTAAGATTAGGATTAAATTTATAATTTGTAGAAAAAATAAATTAATTTTTTATATTGAGATATATTTATTGACTTAATAATTAAAAAGTAAAATATTTTATCTTTTAAAAAATTATAAATATAATATATTTTTAAAATTTATGATTTTAGATTCAGAATTAAAGTTTAAAAGATCTATTTATTGTTCGAATCCAATGCAAACATAATTTAAAATTTTATTAGCTCAATTTTATGAAAACTAATTAATATATTTTTTATATCATATATTCTTTATTTTCTAAATAATTTCAATTGTGCTTACGGTTTATCTGTCGAGTGTTATTGTCTTACGTAAGTAAATTTTCTAAAATATTCAAATTACGTATGTATAAAATATTCTTTATTCATAAAAATATTTGAAAAATAAAATAAAATAAAAATAAAAGATTTTTGATAGATTAGTGTGCTAAATCAAATTATATATGAAAAACATGTAAGTATACAACTTATCACTAAGACACAATATGATTAAAAATAATTGAAATATGAACATCGCATGAATAATTATATTTCAAAACAATGACCGAGTCAACTCAATTTTTGTATCTCAACTTTTAGAAATAAATTTGGGCTTAGAGGGATATTTTTTTATTTGAAAAATAATTTTATAAAATTTTATTTTAAAGAATAATTTTTTTTGCGCACGTAAGTTTAATATGTATTATATACAATGTGAATTCTTGTTTTGCATTTTGTAAAACACGAATATCGGTTAAAAAAGATTTATTTTATTTTAAAGGATCGATGAACTTCACGTTTTATAAGATTAAAAATTCATATTGTACAGGATGCAAATTAGGTTTATATGCGTAGAAAGGGATTTTTTTTAAAATAAAATTTGAAAAACTTTATATGATAAATAAATAAAACAAAATTATTTATCTCATTAAACCGCATTTTTAAGTATTTATTATCCTTTGGTTTTAGAGTGAGATAAGAACTAAATAACATAAACATTATATTAGAGAAAACTTATATATATATATATATATATATGAAAACATAATATTACCACAGTAAGTATATAAATATAAATTTATAATATTTAAATGTTATATCCTAAATAGTCTTTTAAACTCAATTAATTTTAATTGTTTTTTATTTTTAATTAAAAATTATTTTTAATAGATATTGAATCCACAAATTAAAAAAATATATATCAACTGAACTGTTAAAGACTTCTAGACTTTGTTACACAATTTCAATCATTTGCCTTCTTTCCATTGAGCTCTGAATTCTTTCCCTGGCATGCCTTAGTGTTACAAGAACTTCACCTACACTTCTGCTGACCATCTTTATCTCAGGGGCCAGCTTGGTTTCTGGTAGGAAGAGTGGAACCAATGCCAATGAGTTATCAAAATAATCATCATCACCATCCTCGTAATTTCGATTTCGTCCATTATCGATCTCCACCCTCAAGGCTTTCAAGCTTGAAGAACTGAAAATGAATGGTATAAAGTGATCAAATTAAATATGTAATTAGAGAAAATTCAGTAGGATAAATGTGGGGAAATAAATACCTTGTGTCATCAACCTTTGAAACTTGATGGCCTAAACTTGATACAACACTGGACTTCTCATGTGAAGTATCAGATTTAGTGGTTTCTGATGCATTTTGTTCCAAAGTAGGTAATAATTTGAGGGATTCAAGCTTCTTCCTCAGCAATTTGAGCCTTCTCTCAGCTTTGTTCCTTAGTTTGTTCTGTTCTTTCAGTTCTTTCTCAAGCTTCATCAGCTGCAGTGGGAGAAACAAAAAAAATCAGATCTTTTTCTTTAGGTTTTTGAAACAAAAGCTACAATAATCTAACCTTATTTCCCATAAGTTCAGCATCTTGTTTTGCAGCCTGTGAAGCTTGTCTCTCAGCAAGAAGCCTTCCCCTCAAGCACTCCACAGTCTTCAATCCTTCATCACTTTCCATCTTTTCACTGAAAGGAGAAAACAAAAACAACCCAAGTTATATTATGAAGAAGGGGAACCCACTTCCATTTGGTGTTTTCCATGAAACTCACTCACCTTGAACCCACTTTGTACCAAAATGGCAGCACAGTGAACAATGTTGCAGATCCAAGGCAAAGGCTTTGGCCTCTTTATCGCCTCACTCTAGCCTTTTTCACTGCTACAATCTTTATGACACTTCTTTTATCATTCTGCAAACTAGGGTTACAAAAATAGATTTTTGAGAATGAGAGCAAAAGAATCAAGTGTTTATCCTTATAGTTGCTGAGATTTTGGCATGTATCAGTCAAAGGGAACTCCTTTCTGACATCCACCCAATTAAGGTAGTAGCCAGTTAAGGCCATTATAACCAGGTAACAGTAAATCCCATAAATCATGATGTTTTGCATGTTCATTCTTCCACATAGTTCTTCATTGTATTTAGTTATTTGCTGCTAAGGGTATACATTGCTTGAACTTTAACTGCATTGAGAGGTTTGGGTTATCATGCATGTGGTGGAGCCAAGTGAGGAATGTTGGTGGTTAGAATTATAATGGAATTGGCTGGCAAATGCCAATGTAGGCATCTTGTCAGTAAGTTTATGTACATTTCATTATCTCTTGAGACCCTATTTCTTATCTTATCATTATCTCTTCCCTCTTTGACATGCAATACAACAAGCACAGAGAAAAGAAAAGCTGGACCCATTTCCTCAGGCTTCATCCTATCCTCTGTTATGAAGTATGAGTGCAATCACAAGCTCAAATTATAACCAGGAAAACCAGGTAAGCACCAAGCTCGTGCGCGGTGCGCTCAACACGATCGGTTGGCTTCCTTTACGCACACATATTCATATTGTTTCCCTTCTTTCATGGCAAAATAAGTCCACTGCCACATTCTTTAAGGCATAGTGAATTGGACAGTGCCCTTTCACTTAGCCAACAAGAATCAGTTTTCTGCTACAACTAAAACATAATTGCATTAAGGATTCTATGTCCTCAACATTTTAAAACAACCTAATTAAAGCCTCAAGATTGCATTTGAATCCTTGTAATGATGATGTTAATCAATATGCAGTGATCACCTCATCAAACTTATCATACAAAGTATACCCTTTTTCCTTCATCAAACCAAGCAGACCTTCTAACAGAGTGTATATATCTTCGGTACGTTCACTCGATCGATCTATCGGTCTATCCTTCACAATGAAGCTTTATAATCCTCCATCAGTTTCAATCCAACTAGTGCCTGAGATCTTTAGCCCAAGATTTGTCATTTCCCCTCAGGATCATATCAGCTTCTTTCCATTTGCCAGCTTGTGAATATAGGTTTGCCATGATGATGATATAATTTCCAGTATTCTCAGTCTATATCTCAAGCAAATGATCACAAATCAGCTTCCCAAGTTCAACATCACCAAAAATTGAAGACCCATGTAGCAATGCAGCCCCGTTCTTGGCACTTGGTTCAACTGGCCGTTCAGAAAAAAAAAAATCTGTGCTTCAGAGAGTCTCCCTGGGCTTAGGGGTGAGTAAAAACCAACTCGAGAAAATCGAATAATTCGACTCGACTCGTTTTGACTCGACTTGAAATTTTATAGACTTGACTCGAAAAAATTTCAAATAAAGTTCGAGTTGTAAAATGGAAATTCGAATAACTCGAATAACTCAAAATTTTTAATAATTAAATGATTAATTTTTAAGTTTAAGACGAGTCTATCAATTTTTTATGATATATATACATTGATATATAAAAATATAAAGAAATATCGCTACATATGAAAAAATATATAGATAAATATCTTATATGATTAGAGAAAGTCGTTTAAATTGAAATCAAATTATACTATAACATGATAAATAATTACAAATAAATATTTATAGAAACTCGAAAACTCGACTCGACTCGAATTTCTTAAACTCGACTCAAACCAAAAAAATTTTAAATAAAATTTGAGTTGTAAAATATGACTCGTAAACTCGAATAACTCAAAAAATTTTGATTCGACTCGACTCGATCGAATACTCAACCCTAATTGGGCTTAGAACCCCTACAAATACCATTGTCATATTCACTATTTAATTATTATAAAATATCATTGATTTATTTAACTATTATAAATAATTCATTTATAAAGTTCGGTGATCATTTTATAACAACTAATATAATACTTAGTAGTCCAGTTAGGGCGTCATTAGGTTGCTAATGATATCTGAAGATTTGATGTTCATTTTATAACAAAATCTATAGCTTCTATTTCGTAACTTTTAAAAATTTAATGACAAAATAAATATTTTTAGATAGTTTAATGATCATTTGTAACGAATAATCACTAAATACGAACGTAAAATATTTAATGGAACAAAGAATGGTGATGGACGAACGATGCATTAGACCTTACGATTCATGTGATGAGAGGAAAAAACCCGCTTTAACAACAACTATGTGGTATCCGATGACGGTATAATATAGATTTAGAGATTTATGGTTATTTTTAAAACATACAATTTTGGACTTTGTTTTAAAAAATAATATTTTTATTCTTTAAACAAATATTAAATAAATGACCGGATGCCACGTTTTAATTGAATATTTTCTAATATTATTTAAAAAAAACTTTAAAAAATCATGAAAATAATCGTTAAACACATATTTTAATCAGAAATTATTTCATATACTTAATTAGAAAAAATATTATAATTCGTGCATTTTTTTAATGATTAAATCTTTTATTTAAATCATTTGAGGTCAAATTTTATTATTTCTTCGAGTTTAGGTGATTACCGTGATAGTCCAACTTAACGCAATAAAAATCATTTATCATTTTTTTATGTATTTTCGCTGTCTCTATTTTCAAATAGAAGTTTACGATTTTATCAAGAGAGGAGCTAAAAAATTATTTAAAGGTATCATTTTTTTAGATTTATATTTAAGGGATGTCAATTATTTATAAATTAATTTTATTTATTTATTTATTTTAAAAATTATATATATTAATCATATAAAAAAGATTGACCAAAATATTTCGGGGTGTCATTTGATCACCCTTGTCAAATCTTCGTCCATGGGGTTTATGATTCAAGGTTAGGGGTTGTAGTTAGGGTATAGGAAATTATAGGTAGTGCATATTTTTAGGGTGTAGAGTTTAGGGTTTAGGATATAGAAAATAAATATTAGTGTTTAAAATTCAATTTTTAATTTTTTTTATAAAAAAACATAAAAAATACACTATAAAAAGACAGATGATTTTTAGCCGTAACTTCCTCGATAATTAATTCTATTTTTTTAATCAAAACTTTACATCATTGGAATTCAAGACTAGAATGAATCAACGTAATGGCATAATTTATTTGATTGGATATACTAATTTATTTTATTTCAACGTAATATATAATTTATCCAAATGGATATACTAATTTATACTTGGAGTTCATGGTGATAATGTAATTTATTCTATAAGATATACTAGTTCATATTTAAATTGAAATTGTAAACAAATTATTCGGTTTGAATTATCTTATTTATTAAAAAAATTAAATATTTATATACTTGTTTGCATTATACACCTAAATATATTAAAAGATTGTTTTATATATAAAAAATTAAAATGATATTCTATATAAATATTTTATTTATTATTTTTATATAGAATAGAATGTTAACAATAATATTAGGCTAAAGTCAACGAATGTTGATTTGGAAAATTTTGGATGTTTATATATAAAACTTTTAAAGATAAGTAGAAAGTGCTTTTTTATGCACTTACGTATATCTCATTATTAAAAATTAAATTTAATATTTAGGGTTAAAAGATTTAAAAAATTGAATGCAGAGCATATGTTTTCAGTTTAGAGTTTAAAATTTTATGTTAGATTTAGATTTGATTTTTTATTGGTGGTGTACAGAAAAACTACTGAATGGGGTATAAATTGTCTGTCTCTTTTTACTGCCTTCATTCGTCTTTAAATTAGAGTGTTTATGGTTTAGGGTTCAAGATTAGAGGATGTGATTAAAGTTTAGGGAATTAGGACTACAGTGTATTTTTTACGGTGTAGAGTTTCGAATTTAGGATATAGAAAATAAAAGTTAGAGTTTAAAATTTAATTCTTTTAGGAAATTTTAACAAGAGATATGGATGAAAACATGATAAAGAGGTAGAAGATTTTTGCTCTAGAATTGGGAGGTCAAGGTTCGGTGCATTGCCCGAGATAGTAATGGTGTGGTAGGTTTTTTGGTTCGATCGGTGGAGAGTTCCGATTGTGTGAATTGTATTGCTGCAAGTACCTCCGATAGTAACGAAAGAGTAAAAGTCTTTTGTCCCTAATCATATCTCCTTCTATGTTTCAACTTGTCGCGACCTCCTTTGAAAAAACGCGATTTTTAGGGTGAAAATGACTTGCTCGATTGGTTTTCAAAAATATGAATTTTATTAATCTCGAAAAACCCAAATTTTAGGAAAACATAATTTAATTTTGAAAAAGTTGACTTGGAGTCGCCACCGGTCACTTAGGTAGGCCAGACACCATAAAAAATAAACCAGAGATTCGTTAAAAAACATCGAGTTCGGGAGTCGGTTACGTGTAAGGACGACCCTTACAAACGCCCAAAATTTGGTACCTTGAAAAAAAACATTACGTGACATTGACATTTTGAAGAAAGATATTAATTTAATTTTCCATTATTAAATGAACATAATTTGAATTTTGGATATCCTTTTGATTTAGAAGTTACACCACTTTTAAACTTGAGTTGATCGAGACGTCCTCTAGATAGGAAACCTCACCCAAATTTAAAAGAATGTAACTTCCGCCTCAAAAGGCTAAAGTAAAATGCATGATTATTTTTTTTGTTCATTTTAAGTTCTAACCCTAGAAAAGGTTACATTGCTTAAGTTTTAAAACCTAAGTTACTAGCGTTTACTAGTTATTTACCTATCCATTTTTAATTCTAAACCTAAGTTTTTACCAAAATTCTAGGTTTTTAATAACACGTGAATTCGATGCCAAGGTACACTCTCTAGGTCAGCATCATGGTGCGTCAAAACACCAACCTCTTTACTGTATCCGAGACATAAGATTCACATGCTATGTTACTAAATTTTTTCCCTATTTAATTAATTAATTAAAGCGTCTAACCCTAAAGGGCTCTAAATTAATTAACTAAATAAATTACACGTTATCCTAAATAAATATACTACATGAATTTTTTTAAAGATGCAAGCATGCAAATAAATACGAAATTAAAACATAACATAAAAGACACATGATCAAATTGATTTATAAATCTAAAATCCAGTTACTATGCCTAGGTGAATTTTAGACTAAATGGCTTGTATTATAAATAAGTAAACATATATTAAATAAAAAATAAACGAAGAAATGAATAAATCATTACCTTTCAACTGACTGGAAACCCAAGACAACAATTTTAGCTTCCTCTCAATGTTCAAAGGCTTGTTTCTCCTTCCAAGTACAGGGGAGCCGAAAACCTCTAGCGATTTCCGTCCGATTTCATCGACATCTCCTTGGAAAGATACTTTGACAAGCCGAATTCCCACACCAGAATCCATAGCCGGAAAAGCAAAAATATCCTCCTTCATCCAGGACTCTGTTACTGGTTTATTGACCTTCAGACTGGCCGTAATGGTTGCTTTTCCCAAAAGGCCGCTAGTAGGTCCCTATTTTTAGCAGAATCCTTATCAAGTTTTTTCAATCTATGATGCACACGTATATGCCTCCTATAGTTAATGAGAGAACAAAATTCTTGCGAACACTTGTCACACTTTTGCATTTGCACCTTTAGGGAAGTGAGTAAAGGCCAGCCAGGGATTTCTTGTTGATCTAAAGCATGCAGCAATTGAATCCATTGAACTGAGCTATCTCCAGCCCTTGAAAATGAAAGGATAGACTCTTTTCCAATAACTTGTCTGATTAAAGTGTCCATAGAATCACTTGACTCCTCTGGTTTCATTACATCTGCAGAACTGATAGCCTTTTGTTTTGCAACAGGCATCAGTGAATAAGTGAGTGGGAGATATAGAGATCGATTAGAGGAGAGACAAAATCTTAAGCTATCGCAAGGATTTAGATCCAAGGAGCAGGTGATTGGTGAGTGTTTGGAGGAAGGGAGAATCGCCGAGAAAGAAAAAACAAGGAAGTGATCGGTCGAGAAAATTGTTGTTGAAAAAGGGGCGACGCGTGAGATATACGATGGTGGCTAGAAACCGAAGGTGAGGACAAAGGGGAAAAGGGAAGAAAATAAAAGGAAAGGAAGAGGGGAAATGGAATAGAAGGTAGTATTGGAGGCGGTACATCCTGGGGCTGAGCATGGGTAACTGTCTTCAATTCATCATTTTCTTCAATCTCATTGAAATCTATACACAGATCACTTGGGAATTTGAGAGTGGGTTGGTATCTTCTTGATGAAACTGAGAAACCAAAGCTCCAAGTATCATCCTCCATTGAAGCCTTGATCACCAAACTGGAGCTAGCTTTGTTTGTTAAGAAAGAAAGAAAGAATCTCTCCCTACTTTCATGCTTTTTCTCTCGGGCTCCCCTCTACATGGAATCGTACCCCATTTTTCAATCCCAAACACAGGAGGAATATAAGTTCCAATATACAAATGAACCTCAAGAAAATTAAAAACTCCATCATTGTTAGCAACATTTTCCATTCCATTGAGCTTCTCCAAATCTCCAGAAATAGGAGTAGTAACCGCTAACTCCTCTCCATTAGATCTCTTTTTCATAACAGTGGGTAAAACTTGGTTAAACGAATTACTAACCAATGATCGAATCCTTGTCTCCCAAAATATAAGGTTTTGAGCAGATATACCGTTACAAGTCCGAAGCCAACTCCAAGAGCAGTACTCGTTGAGAATAAGTAAATGAGATCACCAATCGACTTGAGAGATGTTTTACTGTTAATCCTCGAAACATCGATCTGTTGAATCGCGTTGAAAAGAACAGTTGATATTATTGCATCGTTCACTCCGACAACCTTTCTCTTCACTGCATGCTTTCCGCAGAACCCGCAGAAGTACTTGTTGTGTTGACTCACCTCCATCTTCTTAATTTGCTTCCTCAAACTAGCACCATATCGGGTACTGTATTTTCCAACAATTCAGTCTTCTCTGTTCTCTTCGTCATCGCATGATTGTGGAGAGGATCTCTGTGTGTTTGGATCGGAAGATAAGGAACGGCTCTTGGAAGCAGTAGGCGTGGAGAGGGAGGTGGTTTTAGATAGGGGTATCAGGCAATTTGGACTTGGAAATATGATCTGTGGTGGGTTTAGGTGAGAGCAGAGAAGAGAGGATGAATTAAAATTCCAAATGAAGCTCCCCGTGAATCAACAGGTTATGGGGTTTTTTTCGCTTTTCCTTCCTCCTCCCCCCATTCTCTGCACGTTGAGTTTTCTCTTAAAAGATTCGAATTTAGATTCCTCACCCAGATCAAACTCCACAAACAACCTGACCAATCCTAAAATCTCTCCACAACCCCCTAAAATCTGGTAACTCCCCCACAACTTCATTTTTCTTTTTTTATTATTTTTTATTTTATTATTTTTTTGTTTTCTTTCTGTTATTTTATTATTATCATTATTATATTAATTATTATTTATATTATTTATTATATATAACGTAAAAATATTCGTGTTGACAGCTGCCCCTCTTTGCTCAATGTTGCGGAGCAGGAGATAGGGCAAAGACTGAAAAACACAAATTCTATAAGCCTCGAAGCTTGAAGTTGTTCTTCTCACTTAGAAACTCTTCAAACTTAACATCATGCCCGGAGGACTTACTGATGACCCGGAGGATTTAACATCATGCCCGGAGGACTTACCGATGACCTAGAGGATTTAGGATCGTTTTGCCTCCTTGATTATGCAAACGGTATCATCACTCCCGAAGGTAATGGCCCGAAGGACTTAACATCATGCCCGGAGGATTTAATGATGACCCGGAGGATTTAGGATCGTATTGCCTCCTTGATTGTGCAAACGATATCATCACTCCCGAAGGTGATGGCCCGGAGGACTTAACATCATGCCCGGAGGACTTACTGATGACCCGGAGGATTTAACATCATGCCCGGAGGATTTAATATCAAAAAGGGTTCCATTCTCCGTATGCACGAATGGATATGCAAGTTCTATTCTCCGAGTGCTCGAATAGATAAGCAAGTTCAAAAAGGGTTCCATTCTCCGTATGCACGAATGAATATGCAGGTTCTATTCTCCGAATGCTCGAATAGATAAGCAGGTTCTATTCTCCGAATGCTCGAATAGATAAGCAGGTTTTATTCTCCGAATGCTCGAATAGATAAGCAACTTCAAAAAGGGTTCCATTCTCCGAATGCACGAATGGATATGCAGGTTCTATTCTCCGAATGCTCGAATAGATAAGCAGGTTCAAAAAGGGTTCCATTCTCCGAATGCACGAATGAATATGCAGGTTCTGAAATGTCTTTTCTCGAAGTCTTTTCTTGTCCTGATCTGGATTGCTTTGTTGACCTGTAAATTCCTGTTAAAATTAACAACAAAGATATCTTGAATGCATGAGTTAGCATCTTTTACCATGTGGATGCCTAATCATATGATGCATGAATGTAATTGAAAACCACTAGGGTAACTTCCAACTCCAGGGAAAGCTCATAATTTCTTGCTTTATCTCCTGACATATCTTCTTTGACTAATATGAGAATTCATCTCAAACTCAGATTCAATTTTCAAAGTCTTTGTTTTTTGCTCTAAAGCGTCTTTTCAGGTTTTTACTTTAGATTTATTCTTTCTTTTCTTTTTCCGTTATTTTCTTTCTCTCTTTGTCTCTTTTTCGACAAATGAAGTCTGTCACGATCTTAATGACGTTTGTTCTCGTCTCCAACGTAGGATCTTTTCTCTTGTATTCTCAGTCCGCTCTGAAAGAATTCATCACTGTTTTGAATTTCTCATGATGATATGAGACACACTTTGGTAGCATTGCCCCACTCAAACTTGAACATAATTGTCCTATTTTCTCATTCTGATTGAGACAACTTCCACACGTTGGTGAATTGACCCGACTATATTTTGCCCCAAATAATGGTCAATGTTCTCTCTTTGCCCCAAGTTTGTTTGGGTCATTTTGTTGCTCTTACTCAAATACTTTGATATTTGGAGCTCTAACTGTTCCTCGTCATATTTTCATCAACAGTCGAATACTAAGGTCACCTTCTGCTCTGTCTGCACTTAAAGGGTTAATACATCATAGTAATACCCATGAATTCATTTGCTTTTCTTGTAACTAATCAATTCATCTGCAAGATGTTTGTTAAACGATAAGCAAAAAATGCTCAAAATAATATTTTGAAAACATTGAGAAATTTTGACTATCATGGCGAAAATTAGGCCTCGGAATACCAAGTGCAATAAGGCCTTCGAACAAACTTGCAAAGATCAACTCTGATGTGACCATTTTCTAGTTTATTAGACTTTCAGGAGAAAACATTTCCATTTTTCTACCCCGTCTTGGTGGAACTCTTTTTTCACTAGCTCACCATACCAATTTTCTCTCTTTTCTGATCTCGATCAAGCATCAGAAGACTAAAAATCCTTGAGAAAAGGTTAACCCTGGTAAGCGAGATATATTCTGAAGACTAACTCTCCTTGTTTCAATACCCGTATATGGTCAAAATGGTCTTTTGTGGCTTGTAATATGGGCTATGGTTTATGGCTACCAAAGAAAGGATATATAGGCCCAAATAATTCAAGGGTGATAAAATCAAGGATCATTGTCGCACTGATCTGAACATGCTCTGATGAAATACTTTTCTCTTTTCCTTTGCGGATCACTCTAGGTTGACCCTTTTTTGGGTTTTCACCCTAGAGGTCATTTTCTTTTCACCACTTCTTTTTCCAGTGGTTCATCTCATCAAAAATATGTTCGTTTTTTCTTTTTTAATGCTTCAACTTTTGTGTCAACAGTTTGACTTGGTTTTGTATTTCACTTTGAAACACATTTTCATCCTCTTTTGCCCCCAGTGTAGGGTTGATCCTTAATTTGGGTTGAATCAAAAGAAAAATAACATTAGGCTCAAAGGGGACAATAAATGATATTTTTCTTATTTTCTTTTTTGAGAAGGGAAATCAAGGAATGTCAAATATCATCCCATACTTGAATATCTTTGAAGAAAAGCAGTCTCCAGTTGGACGAAGTTTTGGGTTATCACTTCATTCAAAGACCTTAGTCAACAATGCTTGAGAGGAAACCACTCAAAATTTGTACGAGATTTTCTCGTGTTTCCTAAACACTCATTAATGTTCTCTTTTTGGCTTACATAAAGTAGAAACGAGTCACATTATCAAAGTTGATCTCCGAATTTAATTTAAGGTTGATCCTGCAATTAATATTCAAGACCTGATCAAAAAATTAACCCATAATAAAGAATCAAATAATTAAAGAATTAAAGAGTCAAAAAATATGAAATGTTTGCCACTCGAAAAAAAACATATATGAAACAAGCATCATAAGCAAAGAGATTGAAATAGCCTCCCTTACAAAGGACCTCCAATGCTTGTAGGCAAAAGCAACTGGGATGATTCAGAGCATTACTCCGTAATGGTCCAAATATGCAGATAGACCCTCGCTTCTTTTCAATGTTGAATTCTTGATTTTTGAAGTATCAATGTATCTTCTCTCTTGGTTGCCCCATGTCTGATCTTCACAAGTAAATTCATGACTCAACATAATTTGCCCCACCTATATCGTTTGGGGTGAACAAATACCCGAAGTCTTGTCAATTTGTCGGTATCATGATCGAACATAGCTCAAACTTTCATCTTCTGGATTTTCAACAGATGCCCTAATTATTAAACTCGACCGCTTTACTCCTCTTGACTTCTTTTTGAGTTTTTTCTCTTTCTTTTTCTCTTTTTCTTTCTTTTTCTTTTTTTTTTGCAAAAAGAATCTTTTAAAACTGAACCTTTGTGTAAGATAAATTGACTCCAAGCAATGTGAAAACCGATATTTTGATTCTGAGATCAGCTGATATTTTCATGTTACCCAAGTGATCTTCAAAAACTTTATATATTTCTTAGTCTTAACATGTTTTAATTTATGCTTGTCAAAATGCAATGCTACTTTACAAGTAATATTTAAAACAAAATGCAATATTTTTATATTCTCCTAAAAATGCAATATTTGAATGATGCAATGTATGAATGCAAGAGATACCGATTTTAAAAGCTAGTCATTAAACAACATTCATCTAACTAAAGGATCGAATACAAGGAGAAGACAATTTGTTGATAGGAGACATCTGGCTCAAGCTTCTTGGTTGATCACCTCGTTCAATCTGGTTCGGTATCGGTCCTGGTAGAATCTGTTGACGTGTCTTCTGCTTTATCAGGCAAAATCCATATATATCTGACATTTCTTGTATTTGGTTCTGAAATTGATCGCCAACTCGCATCATCTAAGTAACCATCTCGGCTTGGCTCTTGACGTGTTCTTTACTTGAAACGCCGATTCAAAACTTGCAAACTGATTTTCCGCATGTCGTGTTGTACTTTCTGAATTTCTCTTCTATTTCCCATCTTCAGCCTTCGATGGTTCCTTGGGATGCCCCAAATTAAATCGCCAAATATGTGCCTTCTGACTATCTTCGCCTCTTACCCACCTGAACCCGACCTGAAGCTTGAATAATCGTTGAACCCAATATGAGTCTAACTCTTTTCACTTACCGGAACGGTGTAGCAAAATATCATATCCTCCTATTGTTGATGTTCTAACCATTCTCCTGACAACAAAGATATCTTAATTTTGGTAGACGTGCCCTATGCTTGGAATCTTCTGAAATACCCTTGTATTACCGGTACTCCATCTCCTCGAACATTAACTCTGATCTTGCACTGAGTCTTCTCGAACACCAAATCTAATCGCGTACCGAGTCTTCTCGAAGATGATCTATCCTGGCATATTATCTTCTACTTGTATATCAAACATTTTAGTTTATGACCATTGTCTATACAACTAGCTCATGAATCGATACCCCTAATGCATGCTATATGAACCCACTCACACGCCACCAAAAAAAGGTGTTAGTATGGTGAATACAAAAATAGGATAATAAGAAATGTGCCTGAAAATAACCAGAGAGCAGTTTATAAATGCAAAGGAAATTAATCAGGGAACAAGCTAAATTGCGTAAAATAACCAGAGAACAGGTTAAGTTGCGTAAAATAACCAGAGAGCGGGTTAACAGAGAAATCCTAAGTTTGGCGGCATTTCGGCAGCATACCGCCTTATCTTATGGTCCCTGTCTGGCTCTAGAAGGGGTTGGTTTCTACTCTATATGCGGGTTTTTGGTCTAGACACTGGGTTCCCGAACTGTCGTTACCGTCTACTACGACGATAAGACATCGATTCGGTGGTATAGGTCCCTTACAACGGAGGTGAAAACCACACGATGCGTAAGGTTGGTATACCGAAAGCAGATAAAAATCCGAAACTCGGAGCTGGAAAACATCACGTCGGATAATATCTAACTCCCACTTAAGGGTAAAAGCTCGGGTCGAGAGCTTATGCATGAATGACAAGATATAAAAGTAAAACGTTATCCTCATTCAAACAATGTTCACTTAACAACAAAAAATTAAATTAATATCTAACTCCAAAATGCCACGTAAAGTTTGAAAACAATTAGGCCTGACTCACTAAAAAATAATTTTTTAAGTCCCCAGCGGAGTCGCCAAGCTATCGCGACCTTCTTTGAAAAAACGCGATTTTTAGGGTGAAAATGACTTGCTCGATTGGTTTTCAAAAATATGAATTTTATTAATCTCGAAAAATCCAAATTTTAAGAAAACATAATTTAATTTTGAAAAAGTTGACTTGGAGTCGCCACCGGCCACTTAGGTAGGCCAGACACCATAAAAAATAAACCAGAGATTCGTTAAAAAACATCGGGTTCGGGAGTCGGTTACGTGTAAGGACGACCCTTAAAAACGCCCAAAAATTAGTACCTTGAAAAAAAACATTACGTGGCATTGACATTTGAAGAAAGATATTAATTTAATTTTCCATTATTAAATGAACATAATTTGAATTTTGGATATCCTTTTGATTTAAAAGTTACACCACTTTTAAACTTGAGTTGATCGAGACGTCCTCTAGATAGGAAACCTCACTCAAATTTAAAAGAATGTAACTTCCGCCTCAAAAGGCTAAAGTAAAATGCATGATTATTTTTTTTGTTCATTTTAAGTTCTAACCCTAGAAAAGGCTACATTGTTTAAGTTTTAAAACCTAAGTTACTAGCGTTTACTAGTTATTTACTTATCCATTTTTAATTCTAAACCTAAGTTTTTACCAAAATTCTAGGTTTTTAATAACACGTGAATTCGATGCCAAGGTACACTCTCTAGGTCAGCATCATGGTGCGTCAAAACACCAACCTCTTTACTGTATCCGAGACATAAGATTCACATGCTATGTTACTAAATTTTTTCCCTATTTAATTAATTAATTAAAGCGTCTAACCCTAAAGGACTCTAAATTAATTAACTAAATAAATTACACGTTATCCTAAATAAATATACTACATGAATTTTTTTAAAGATGCAAGCATGCAAATAAATACGAAATTAAAACATAACATAAAAGACACATGATCAAATTGATTTATAAATCTAAAGTCCAGTTACTATGCCTAGGTGAATTTTAGACTAAATGGCTTGTATTATAAATAAGTAAACATATATTAAATAAAAAATAAACGAAGAAATGAATAAATCATTACCTTTCAACTGACTGGAAACCCAAGACAACAATTTTAGCTTCCTCTCAATGTTCAAAGGCTTGTTTCTCCTTCCAAGTACAGGGGAGCCGAAAACCTCTAGCGATTTCCGTCCGATTTCATCGACATCTCCTTGGAAAGATACTTTGACAAGCCGAATTCCCACACCAGAATCCATAGTCGGAAAAGCAAAAATATCCTCCTTCATCCAGGACTCTGTTACTGGTTTATTGACCTCCAGACTGGCCGTAATGGTTGCTTTTCCCAAAAGGCCGCTAGTAGGTCCCTATTTTTAGCAGAATCCTTATCAAGTTTTTTCAATCTATGATGCACACGTATATGCCTCCTATAGTTAATGGGTGAACAAAATTCTTGCGAACACTTGTCACACTTTTGCATCTGTACCTTCAGGGAAGTGAGTAAAGGCCAGCCAGGGATTTCTTGTTGATCTAAAGCATGCAGCAATTGAATCCATTGAACCGAGCTGTCTCCAGCCCTTGAAAATGAAAGGATAGACTCTTTTCCAATAGCTTATCTGATTAAAGTGTCCATAGAATCACTTGACTCCTCTGGTTTCATTACATCAGCAGAACTGATAGCCTTTTGTTTTGCAACAGGCATCAGTGAATAAGTGAGTGGGAGATATAGAGACCGGTTAGAGGAGAGACAAAATCTTAAGCGATCGCAAGGATTTAGATCCAAGGAGCAGGTGATTGGTGAGTGTTTGGAGGAAGGGAGAATCGCCGGGAAAGAAAAAAGAAGGAAGTGATCGGCCGAGAAAATTGTTGTTGAAGAAGGGGCGACGCGTGAGATATACGATGGTGGCTAGAAACCGAAGGTGAGGACAAAGGGGAAAAGGGAAGAAAATAAAAGGAAAGGAAGAGGGGAAATGGAATAGAAGGTAGTATTGAAGGCGATACATCCTGGGGCTGAGCATGGGTAACTGTCTTCAATTCATCATCTTCTTCAATCTCATTGAAATCTATACACAGATCACTTGGGAATTTGAGAGTGGGTTGGTATCTTCTTGATGAAACTGAGAAACCAAAGCTCCAAGTATCATCCTCCATTGAAGCCTTGATCACCAAACTGGAGCTAGCTTTGTTTGTTAAGAAAGAAAGAAAGAATCTCTCCCTACTTTCATGCTTTTTCTCTCGGGCTCCCCTTTATATGGAATCGTACCCCATTTTTCAATCCCAAACACAGGAGGAATATAAGTTCCAATATGCAAATGAACCTCAAGAAAATTAAAAACTCCATCATTGTTAGCAACATTTTCCATTCCATTGAGCTTCTCCAAATCTCCAGAAATAGGAGTAGTAACCGCTAACTCCTCTCCATTAGATCTCTTTTTCATAACAGTGGGTAAAACTTGGTTAAGCGAATTACTAATCAATGATTAAATCCTTGTCTCCCAAAATATAAGGTTTTGAGCAGATATACCGTTACAAGTCCGAAGCCAACTCCAAGAGCAGTACTCGTTGAGAACAAGTAAATGAGATCACCAATCGACTTGAGAGATGTTTTACTGTTAATCCTCGAAACATCGATCTGTTGAATCGCGTTGAAAAGAACAATTGATATTATTGCATCGTTCACTCTGACAGCCTTTCTCTTCACTGCATGCTTTCCGCAGAACTCGCAGAAGTACTTGCTGTGTTGACTCACCTCCATCTTCTTAATTTGCTTCCTCAAACTGGCACCATATCGGGTACTGTATTTTCCAACAATTCAGTCTTCTTCATTCTCTTCGTTATCGCAAGATTGTGGAGAGGATCTTTGTGTGTTTGGATCGGAAGATAAGGAGCGGCTCTTGGAAGCAGTAGGCGTGGAGAGGGAGGTGGTTTTAGATGGGGTATCAGGCAATTTGGACTTGGAAATATGATCTGTGGTGGGTTTAGGTGAGAGCAGAGAAGAGAGGATGAATTAAAATTCCAAATGAAGCTCCCCGTGAATCAACAGGTTATGGGGTTTTTTTCGCTTTTCCTTCCTCCTCCCCCCATTCTCTGCACGTTGAGTTTTCTCTTAAAAGATTCGAATTTAGATTCCTCACCCAGATCAAACTCCACAAACAACCTGACCAATCCTAAAATCTCTCCACAACCCCCTAAAATCTGGTAACTCCCCCACAACTTCATTTTTCTTTTTTTTATTATTTTTTATTTTATTATTTTTTTTTCTTTCTGTTATTTTATTATTATCATTATTATATTAATTATTATTTATATTATTTATTATATATAACGTAAAAATATTCGTATTGACACAACTAAAAATTACAAAAAAATTACTAACCTTAATTTTTATATCCTAAACCCTAAAAGTTATAATTTATCCCTAATTTTTTAAACCTTAACCACTACTTTTAATTTTAAACTCTAAATCCACCGTTTTAAAATAAAATATCAATAAAAACATAATAAAATATTACACGATCCATAAACGATGAAAGTTAGGCTTTAGTTTTTCAGCATTAGCCAAAAAGATGATGAAAGCCAAATTCAACAAACAAATGATTCTTGCTGAAATTTCCTTTTTTAGCTCTGACATCATTTTTTTAATTGAAAAATGATATAAGCTCATCGTGACAACGCGTAATCAAAACAAAATATTTGGAGAAATCTTTACGTGTTCCACATGGTTTCATCTTATAATTATTAAATTTGTTTAAGGTTTATCAGATTTTGCATTAAGTAGCTACAGGGATTCAGATATCTCTGTAATAGAAGCATTAGCTTACCCTGAACAGATCAAATCGCAATGACATCAATGGAGATTCAACAGTTGCCATCGGAAATAGAATACTCAGGCTCTGCAACTTTTAGAAATTTCAGTATTCCAATGGAAGAACAAGGCAAACAGTGATCTTGTCCTAGAGATTCCAACGGCAGCCACCAGCTTCAATGTTCCAATCAAAGATTCGTTCGTTCTTTCCTTCAACAACCTAACTTACGATGTCAAACTCCGACACAAGTCGAGGTTCCCGTTTTCGGGTTCCAACAACGTTATTTCACCCGAGAAAAACACCAAGAGCTTGCTTAATGATATCACGGGTGAAGCGAAGGAAGGTGAAATAATGGCGATCATGGGTCCAAGTGGTTCAGGAAAATCGACACTAATGGATTCTCTTGCGAATAGGATCGATAAGCATAGTCTGAAAGGGTCTATCACTATGAATGGTGAACCCTTACCGTCAGGGCTGTTAAAGGTGATCTCTGCATATGTTATGCAAGATGATATGTTGTTCCCTATGCTCACGGTGGAAGAGACGCTGATGTTTGCAGCCGAGTTCCGGCTCCCTCGGTCGCTTTCCAAGGAACAGAAGAAAGCGAGAGTTCAAGCTTTGATTGATCAACTCGGGTTGAGAAATGCGGCCAATACCGTGATCGGCAATGAAGGACATAGAGGCGTCTCCGGAGGCGAACGTAGGCGAGTTTCGATTGGAATCGACATAATTCACGATCCGATACTATTGTTCCTCGATGAACCTACTTCAGGACTCGACTCAACCAGTGCATACAGTGTCGTTAAGGTCCTACAAGGAATTGCACGAAGTGGGAGCATTGTTATAATGTCGATTCATCAACCAAGTTCCAGGATTGTTGGCCTACTCGATACAATGATTTTTCTATCACATGGGAAAACCATGTATTGCGGCTCTCCGGCGAGCCTCCAACGTTTCTTCAATGAGTTCGGACATCCGTGTCCTGAATACGGAAATCCGTGCGAGTTCGCTCTTGATTTTATCCGTGAACTTGAAGAATCTCCCGATGGAACCCAGAAATTAGCTGAATTCAACAAGTCACGGCAGGAGTCGGTGAATCGTGATAATGGGGTCTCCAATAAGCTAAGTTTTTCACTTGAAGATGCAATACGGAAAAGCATTTCACAAGGGAAACTAGTCACCGGCGCCACTGCTACAGGTGATGATCACCAGAATCTAATATCTTCAGTCCCGTCATTTGCCAATCCGTTGTGGTACGAAATGGTGGTGTTACTCAGAAGGCTAGCACTAAACACGAGAAGAATGCCGGAGGTGTTCGGACTCCGATTCGGGGTGATAGCCATGACTGGGATTATCCTAGGCACCATGTTCTGGCAGGTTGATGATTCTCCCAGAGGAATCCAAGAACGAATAGGATTTATGGCTATATCGGTAAGCACCATTTACTTTACCTGCACAACCGAAGCTCCGGAGTTCATCAAAGAGAGATTGATTCTCATAAGAGAAACTGCATACAATGCTTATCGACGTTCTTCGTACGTACTCGCTCGCTCTTTATTCTCAATCCCAGAATTGATCATCCTTTCCCTCTCCTTTTCTTTGATAGCCTTTCCGGCTATCGGCCTCGCCGGTGGTCTCTCCGGGTTCATCTTCTTCTTCCTCGCAGCATTCGGAACTTTCTGGTCAGGAACTTTCAATAGTAGCATTCATTTCCGGATTTTTCCCAGATTTCTTCCTGGCCTTCGTCATGTCCATCGCCGTACTTTCCTACTACCTCTTCTTCTGCGGATTCCTCATTTCTCGAAAACGACTCCCCAAGTATTGGATTGGCCTTCATTACATTTCGCTGGTGAAATATCCATACGAAGCGTTCATGCAAAACGAATTCCGTCAATCCAAATGCTTTACACGAGGTCACCAGATGTTCGAAAATACACCGATCGGAAGTCTCTCCCGATTGATGCAAGATGCTATTCTGAGTAGCATGGGAAATATTTCTGGCACCAATTTCAAAGATTCAACTTGTATAACAACCGGGACAGACGTATTGAAGCAGCAAGGGATCACTGAATTAAGCAAATGGAACTGCCTGTGGGTCATGATTGCATGGGGATTTTTCTTCAGGGTCTTGTTCTACTTGACTTTGTTGTTTGGAAGCAAGAATAAAAGGAAGTGATGGATCAGAATCCATGATTGTGGCCGATCCATCAAATAAATGTATTCCCTCTTTTTGAATGAATTCATTATCAAGTAAAAAACATGATGATGATGATGAATAATTTCTTCCATAATCAGCTTCGCCCTCCTAAACCAGACAACCAGCTAGACCTGGTCTTCTTCTTGCCAATCACACAACAGCAAGAGAGAACCAGCTTACATTTCTGGGTTGTCAGCAGCACATGCGGGTGATCGAGAATATTACTACAGAACCTGTGGTATTAAGCTGCACTTGATGGGAACGTGATTAGATAACTCACATATGACATACCAGTCCACAAGTACAGTTGTAGTGTCAAAGTTTCTGAGTATTATTTTAACATTCTTGATAATTAAGATCACTATTCTTGCAATAAAAAATGCACCCTCTCGATCATCATCAACAACAAGCCTACAACTCAATAAAAAAATTGCAATCATTCGTTGAAACATACTATTTTTATTAAAATAAGGTATAATTATATTCTCGAATTAAATATTAGGATTTGAATTTATACACAATAGTACAATATTAATATATTTAATCGTTCAGTCAATTAATAGATCTCAGACGTCTTATACTCAGAGTCGTTTCTGAGATTTTAGTAGCCCTAGGGCAAACGTAAAAAATAAGTCTTTAATAATAAATAATAGAAAAAAATAATTTTTCAATAAAAAGTATAATAAAATTAAATTAGGTATATACCTACTAACAAATATTAAAAAAATTCGGCCCATAATAACAAACAATAATAAAAAAAATAATCATTAATAACAAATACCCGAAAAAATAAATTTTAAGAGAAATATCTAATAACAAATATTGTGAAAAACCTAACCTCTAATAACAAATATTGAAAAAATATGGTCCTATTAATAATTATTGAGAAAAATAGACCTCTTATGTAAGTATTAAAAAATTAGACCCTAATAACAAATATATTGAAAAAATAGTTTTCTTATAATAAATATTAGAAAATAAATTTTAAAATTAGACTCTTAATAACAAGTATTAGAAAAAAATCGTGACTCTAATAATAAATAAAGAAAATAAATAAATTTCAATAGTACATATTAATAATTATTAAAAAATATTTTTTAGAGTACCCCTAATAATAAGTCTAGTAAGAGATAGGCCCATAACAACAAGCATTGCAAAAAATTGGGATTTAAGAATCATAATAAAAAAATAAAAAAAAATAAATTTTAAAAGTAGACCTAATACAAATATTGAAAAAAATAAAATCATAATAATAAATACTAAAAAATAAACTCGTATAATAATAAGTATTAAAACATAATTAATCTATAATAATAAATATTAAAAATTAAAAACTAATAATAAATATTAAAAATTAAAATTAAATATATTCAATAAAAAATTAAAACTTGAGGCCCTAAATAGGGGTGGGCCCTAGGTCGTTGCCCTTATTTCCCACCCCCAAAGTCGGTTCTGCTTATACTTACATATTTTTATCTTTTTTTAGGTGTGATTCTTTCTCACTCAGTTTTGTGATGACTTTGTCACGAGTTAACTATACTTGTGGGTTATTGTTACAATTTTTCATCTTGATTATTTTATTCATAGGCGTTCAGCGTAAAATCAAGCAGTTAAAGGGTCCACCTTGCCTGCTCACTCATCAGTGTTTTGTGTGAAATCGGGTAATCAAATGATCGTTTTTACATCATTCGTCACGAAACTATTACTCTCTTACCAAAAGACATATCTTATAAAATATATAATATTATTATCTCTATTTTTTTCAAACATGATAATCTGTAGAAAGATTTTGACCCAAAAATATAGTTAAATTTATGAAAATGGAACATAGAGTAAGTTGAAAATTAGGTGGGTTCATATTTTGTGAATAAAATAAACAACATTAGCATTTCCACCACACCATTGCCCAATCCCAAGACCTTTCATTGCTGCTCCAATCATGAGAATATAAGCAATGGAAACCAACTCCATCATCTCCCTCTGTCTTCCTCCTTTTTTTCCAAAACACAACAGTTCATATATACTTCATAGTTTTTGATCAAACTTTGAAGGAATGAGTTACAGTTGCATTTCAAGTTGTTTGAATGATGCTAGAGACATCAGGGTCCATCCATGGTGGTCGAGCATCCGCTAGAGTTGTCGATAGTATCTCATACGGTAAAGACAGAACCAGAATTCAAGGTTTAGGGACAAAATATAAACGTTTAAAATGAAGATAAATTCATAAGAAAATTAAATTTTAAAAATTTAAATAAAAAGATAAAATTAAAAAAATTCTTCGGTGGCTTCATCCATGTCATGAACGTGGATGTTTAATTATTGAAAAATGGAAGAAGAAAGACCCATTTAGTGAAATTACCAACAAGTGCCGTGCCATTTCCATTATAAAAACGAGCACGGAAAGATATGGGTAAAATTCCGGAATAATTTAATCTTAAATTAATTTTAAAATATAGATCTTTAATTATATTTTGAATGATAAGTTAATTTTTATAATATATATAAAAATATATAAATTGTGTGTAAATGATGTTGTTCCAACGTTATTTATAAGTAGGGGTAGACAAAAAACCTGATTATTCAGTTATGGAGTTAGATTTTTATTTGATATTGGTTTTGATAAGACCGAGATTAGATCCAAAATTTAGGTCTCTGTCGAGACCGGAACTGGATCTTGATTTTTTAGACCCAGTACCCGGTGAGTACCCAGTAGAACCGGGACCAATACCAAAATACCAGTATTGATTTTCTTTTGTTTATTTTTCTTATCAAAATTTCTCTTTTATGTATGAATATTATGAGTATGACTAGTTTTAAAACTTTAACTTTTCAAGTCTATAATATTTTAATTTTATTATTTAATATTATTATTGGTGATTGAATTTTTTTTCTCCAATTACTAAAGTTTTTTAAGAATAAACTAATTGACCAGGTACCCGGTATAGGAACCGGTACCAACCAGTAACGGGACCAATTCTTAAAATTTAAGATCTGGTGTGATCGGGACTGGTTCTAATTTTTAGGAACCGGTGGTTACTGGGACCGGAACCAATTCTATTCAAATTGGTCGAGTACTCGATATAGGAACCAGTACCAACCAATAACGGGACCAGTTCTTAAAAATTAAGATCCGGTGTGACCAAGACTGGTTCCAATTTTCCAGATCCGGTGGTTACCGGGACCGGGACCAATTCTAGTCAAATTGGTCGGGTACACGGTCTTGCCCACCCCTACTTGTAGGGGTGTAAATGAACAGGGTGTTCGACGAGCTGCTCGTGAACCGTTTGTATAATGTTCATTTATTAAGTTAAATAAACGAGTATGAACAAATATTTTATGTTCAATTAATAAACGAACGAACACGAACATAAGTGTGCTCGACTCGTTTATGTTCGTTTATAAGCTCGTTTATAGGCTTGTTTATGTTCGTTTATATACTAGTTTATAAGCTCGTTTATGTTCGTTTATTAGCTTGTTTATGTTCTTTAATAACCCTAAATTCAAAGTATATAAACGAGAATAAACGAGCATGTTCACGAACGTTAAACTGATATGTTCGTAAACGCTAAACAAACAAGTTCATGAACACTAAACGAACATGTTCGTGAACACTAAATAGACAAGTTGATGAATATATAAAAACGAACTCGTTCGCGAACACTTAACAAACATGTTCACGAACGTTAAACGAACATGTTCGTGAACGTTAAACGAAACGAGCCCGAACATGACAAAAAATAAACGAACCAAGCTCGAACATACCATTAAAAATTTAAACAAACACGAACAGAGTTTGAACACCTTCAAAAATAAATAAACGAACACGGACATAGCCTTGTCCGTTCAAGCTCCGTTCGTTTACACCCTACCTACTTGTAAGTAAGGATATTTATTATCGAATATCGAATTGGATCTGATCCAATTTATTCAAATATCTAACTTTTAGCGATAATATAGTAATTCATATCCGATATGATTTTTTTATATCTATTTTTTTGGATAATTGGATTGAAAATCTTTGGATATTCAACTATTCGAAAATATATCTCAATTTAATTTTTTAATTTAAAAATCATATTTATAAAAAATTTAAAATTTTAAGTATAACAATAAATATAACAAGATTTACATCTATAAAAATTTTAATTATTTTAATGTTTTAGAGCAACCATCAAATTATTAAAAATAAAAATAAAATTCATAAAAGTTTAATATTTGAATTATTAGATAATTAGAACTTGAAATAATGTGATTCGTATTTAATCAAGAAAAATTAAAATCAAATCGAATCTCCAATTTAAAAATAAAAATAAGGTGGATATCCAAATTTTTTAATCAAACTGGATATTTTTAAACACCTTAACTCGCAACGTCCTCCTCCTCTTAGGTCACCATCCTCCTCTTAAGTCTTAAGTCACCATTTGAGATGTTTTCCTATATTCACTGTAGCTTTTGGTTTAGATTATAAAATAAACATTAAATATTTTATTTTTTAAAATAAAAATCTAAATAACTCATATTTCCAACCGAGCGCTACGGTTCTATCATGGAAATTGGGAGGAACCCCATCCCAGAAAAGCCGACAACAAGCATTGCATTTCAACAATACTTTCTCCTACTTGATTGCTAAGTAGTTGAACGCTGACCAGGCAAGGAAGAAACAAACAAACACAAGCCAATAGCCAATAGCCAATAGCCAATAGCCAATAGCCAATCAGGGACATTCAAATTGCGATGAGACAGCAAAATGTGGAGTCAATTGACTGGCAGAGATCCACCAAAACAATAATAAAAAAAAATAACCATCAAAATTCCTTACTTGGGTTTTAAATGACATAACAGAAGATATTACCAAGAATTGCCATTTCCATTATAAAAACGAGCATGGGAGATACTGGTAGAGCGTGAAAATTGGAAGGAATTTCATACCAGAAAAGCCGACTTCCACCATAATTTCTCCTACTGGATTGCTAAGTAATTCAAGGATTACCAAGGAAGGAACAAACAAACTCATGTCATTGTCATTCAAATTACTGAGAAGACCAAGAGGAAAATACATAAATCAAAACGACAAAAGCTGAAACAGAGTCAATTGACTTGCAGATATACACCAAAACACAAGAATAAAAAATAACCATCCGAATACTTTAATAGGAGACAAGAATTTAAATTGTGATTGCAGACATAATAGATGATATTACGACAAATCGTAGACCTTTTAATAACAAATATTATCGCAGACATAACAGTTATAAGCATGGAAGGTTCAGATATACCAAACCTGCTACATGATCAATCATGCTACAATCAATCAGCCACCATGACCAATATTTCATTCAGTGCATCTAAAATCTTAATACAATTTCAAAAAAATCTCTAGAGAACTGCACCACACAAGAAACTTAAACTCCTGTATAATTCAACCAGCTAAGAAAAATTCAGTAAGCAGGAAGAAGAAATGCAGAAGCATCTTCAAATTTCAGTAACAAGTTAAACATGACAAGAAGAGTAAGCAGAAATACAGTAACTGTTCAAAACATATTCAAAACATAATAAGAACAGAGTAAAGAGAAAGCAGCAGCTTTGTATCCGTAAAATTAACTAAGAACAAACCTCAAAAACTAATACCAATTTTCACCAAAAGTAGAAACCCAAAGTTCTTTTGTCTCGTGGGATTATTTTTTCAGCTGCCCCAGTTTTCTAAAGCTCGAATTCTTCATCTCTGAGAGCGATTTCGGCAGCTTCTTCATCTTCCTCGTCGAGAATAAAGTACTCGTTTTTCTCCACCGGCCTAAACATGTAAAACATAACCAGATAAAACGCCAGACTTGCAGTCTCCTCGGCGGCATTACTAACCCATTGATACTTGTAAGCAGCGATCGTCTTCAAAGCAAACACCACAATTCTTGTGAAATACAAATACCCAATCACCACAATGTAAAACTGCCTAAACAGTGTCAATTTTGCCAAATTCCTCGCAGCCTTGCCGTCGGTTTTCGAGGTTTCTCTCAATGATCGAATCGACCAAACAATCGGGAAGATAATAGCGCAACAGCAGATGATATCAACCAGCAGAAACAACTGATTCCATGTCACCCAATCTTTAATGAACGGCCCAGTTTCTCCAATCACAATCGAAGCAATATTAGCTAAAACTTGGAGCGGAATCACGATCATCAGAACCTTCTTTTCCCTTTCTTGTAAAAATGGTTTCAAAAACGACCAACCGGTGCCGATCAAAATGATGACGGTGAAAAGCAAAACCACACGAATAAATTGAAAAATGTAGAACAGAACATCCCATCCGTGAGGAGTTCCGGTGACCTTAACGTAATGCTTATCTTCGGCGGCGCAGATCAGATTCAATGCTTTGAATAGAAGCAATCCGGACATCAATAAATGGATCCGGTGTACGGACCGTTTGTTGGTATAACAAACGTAGATCCAATAACCAAGGAAGACTAAGTAGAGGATTGAGAAGAATGTGTAAAGGGAAGGGAGCTGGGTTAGACCGGCGGAGAGGTAATCTTTAGAATCGTCGCGTTCCAGGTTGTAGATTTCGGTCTTGACATTCATCGAAACGCGGGTTTCGGGGGCACAATTGGAGAAAAAGAGGGAGTATTCGTTTGAGGAAGAAACGGGGTAAGTGTGGTTGAAACGCGAGAGCGGAGGCGGGGAGAGATCGGCGAAGGTGAAGAGATTTAGGATGTAGCGAGAATCGAGGACGCAAAATTGAGGATTTTGTTGAATCTCGAGGAGGACTTGGAGGAGAGCTTCTTCGGATAAGAGGAAGAAACCGAGTCCGGAAGCGTCGGGGTTGGGGGCATTGGCGGAGGACATGACGGAGACGGAGGAGACAGAGACGGAAACGTATCCCCTGTGGGTGAAGCCAAATTTCTCGAAGAGGATCATGGGTCGTGAGTCGGAGGTGATGGTTAGGGTTTTGATCTCGGCGGTGGTGGAGGAAATGAGGGAGAGGATGAGGAAGAAGATGACTTGCAAGGGTAGTTTCGCCATTTTGTGGGATCTGAGGCGGTGGTTGCGACGGTAGGGGGAAGGGAAATGGAGGAAGTGCCTGGATTTTTTAAAGGCAAAGGCCAGTGGGGGGTTGGGATCTGGAATTGGTGAGTCGTCAAAGTCAAGGGTCAATGGACATTCTAGACGACGTCGGTTACGGAACTAAAAATAGGCCTACATTTTCAGGACATTGGTGAGTTTGGGTCACTCTAATTAATGGGCTCAGGAAATGATTAGTTTCCTGAAATGGTCTAACCCATTTTTGTTATAGTTTAAATATAGAATTAAAAATATATCATAAGCATCTGGAAAATCCAATGTACATTAATATGGAGAGATTACATTATATGTCCGGCTCATAACATCAATTCTGATTTCTAACTAATAAAAATCACTCATTTCACCATTAATAATTTGTGTTATTAATATAATTTTTAAAAAATATATATTTTAAATGACATGAAAAAGATGAGCGAGAATTCATTGGTCGGAAAAAATATTTGGAAGATAGTGATGAAGTGGGTAGTTATAATTGGATAGGACTATGGATGGTGCGGTAAGTCTGACCTACGACATAATTTCTTATTAGTCTATTAATGAGTCAAATATAAGTAAGTATAAATAAATCAAAATTCAACGATTAATATTATATTTGTGTTCGTTTATTTATCTTTAATGGTGTTCATGTTCCGTTTGTATCCGTTTAATTTTTTGTTATTATATTCTTATTTTTTTATTTATTTTGAAAGGCGCTTGAGTTTGTTCAATTAATATTTGCAAGTTCACGGACATGTTTGTCTAAGAAAATAATGAATTTATTCAATTAGTCATAAGCTCCTCAGATCTTACAGTCTGAACTCTAAAATTTATTCAATGTTCAATTTAGTCCCTAATTTAATTAATTAACTTATAAACGAGATTGCTGGTGAACGTAATAAAATTGAAAACAAATTTGTTCATATTCGTTTTATTTATTTAAGAAACATAAAAAATTTATGCATATTCATTTTATATAACTGAATAAATAAATATTATACGAACAATTCATAAACAATTCCGCCCAACATTCTCATGTTTGGCACATCAGCGTCAACTGAAGGGATAAATAGCAGTCTACAAAGTCCTGAACCTGAGAATAAGAGTAGCAAAAGTGAGAATGCCGAAACTGAATCTACTTCCGGTAAAGAGACAGAAGATTGTGCTAATCCAGGTAAGGAACTATGGCTCTTTTCCTCTCTTGTTTTGGTTCAAATGGAATACTTGGTTTCCCTAGCTCAACTTGTTTTTCCAGGATTTGAGATGTTTCTTTGTGGAAATAAACTTCATGCAGGTATGGAATTAGAGGTTGCAGCGGCAGTCTTTGAAGAACACCAGGGTTTTTGGAAACCAACAGGTTTCAGTTCCTTACTACTCAATTCTTCTTCCAGGTTTGCAAGGTTTGTGTTATGCTCAAATGCAAATGCAGGGATGGACTCGGGGATAGACTCAGGGGTGCTGGGTGCAGTCACACACCCTGAAATTTCGCACCCCTTACATTTATAATATACCTTCTTCATAGCTTGCACCCCTTATAAAAAACTCTGGGCCCGTCCCGGCTCAAATGTCAACCTCTAAAACCTATGGATCTTCCATTAACTAACATATGCTTACGTGCATGTTAGCAAAGCGATTTCGCTGGTATCTTACGTCCAATACTGAATTGTGTTCACAACAGGAGAATGGATATCAACTGCTATTTCTCAGTGCACGTGCACTTGTTGAGGCATATATAACAAGAAACTTCTTACTCAATCTGAAACAGGTAAGCCATTGCCAGTTGCCACCCATCAGAAGTTGGTGGCTTAAAGGATACAAGTTACTTCTGCCAACCCAGAGTGAGCCAGATTGTTGTGACATTCATCATGTTTTCCACACACACACATGTATTCATCTTCTGTGACCTTCAAAATTGAAGTCATTGCCTACCATTGCTGCATGTACCATAGAGATAAAACCATTGTTGATTTCTATGATTATATAAAGTGCAATTTAACATTGAAGAATTTGCAGTCGACGATTGCGAAAGACCATCATGCATGCAAAAAACAAGATGTAGACACTTCTGTCGAAAGGGTTGATTTCAGCAACAATAAAGTAAAGGAAAACTATGGCAACATGGCATAATGTGGTCGTTAATGATGTTATATTAGATGCTTTCATCGGCTTTGAAAACCTAATAACCTGAATATAATGCAATCAATAAGAGGTGTGTTGAAACATCAATGAGAAACTCACTTGCAGAAGGGAAGTTTCTGAAAGTGACTTGCATGAGCCATTGAGGCAAATAATGCAGACATCAGTGTTTTGAAAGCAAATAATGCAGACAAGTGATGCGAACTATTAGGAAGTTGTGTTAGAAATTTAGGGGTGTAAAATCACAAAATTTTAAAGGGTGTGGACTTAGATTTTTGATAGAAAATGCAGAGACAATATATAAACTATATCGGAGTTTGAAATTTTCAGGGGTTGCGACTGCCCCTCCAGCACCCCTTGGTTCATCCATGTATCCAAAGTTGAACGTGGTTACTGAATTTGGATCAAAGTATTGAAAGTTTGGTGTACCAAAAGTAAACTAGACAGTGCTTAAAAACAGGGCTGCCTGCCTGGTTTTCCCTTTTCAAATTTCAATTATGTTGCAGTGAATGAAGTTGTCGATGTGCAGAAAACAACATTCCCATTTTATAAGGTTAGAGCCATTGTCGATCGACACACTAGGACATAAAAGCAATCAGATGCATTACGAATGTAACAAATAATCTAGACGATGAAGGTAGATTATATATATCGACTAATTGCTTTCCTTGATCCATTGAACTACAAAAAGGAATGCCTACATATGTTATTATACAATCCGTATAAGCTCAAGCTTGCAGTTTTGCTTCAGCGAGAAGCACTAGCTAACATTCTGCTACAGTTTGTCAGATTCGTGTACGAGTAAAAAGGATATAACTCGCATTGGAGCTCAAACTGCATAGAGTTTCTTGTGTTCATTGCTCAGAATCTCTGTGTCAGACATATGACATTGATATGGATTCAGATCTGCTATTCATCGAAGACCTCCGGATGCTCCTTAATTTTGAAGCCTCGATACGGTTGACAACCACCCAATAACACAATGTTCCCAATGTTGAGGCCATGATAACAGTCCCTATCACAGTAACTGAATTAGCTAACCACCTCTCATCTTCTCCAACCACAATATATGAAAGGGCAAGAAATGCGACGGAAATTAGTACACAAGCCAACCACATGAGCTTATTAATAATAGCCATCATCTGCTTTTTTGCTTTTCTCTGTATAACTACAACTGAGGTTTGCACTACCACAACTGCCAATGATATGAAGAGGGAAATAGCGTCGAAGATGATAAAAATCATGAATGGCAGTTTCGGAGCGATTCTCGCTTGTCCAGGAGAGACTCCTGGTGAAATATCTTGAGGACTGTCTGCATATTGGCCTGGGACATTGAATATGGCAGCAAATGCAATAGTGGCAATGAGAACAGCCACCACTGTGGTGGAGTTGATTGCATTATTGAGACTTTCAGCTTGGATTTTGTTGATCCGATGAGCTATACCTTGCATGCGCTTTCTTGTTTGGCGTGTGTGCTCAAGCTGATGATGAACACCATGCTTAATATCACTTACAGTTTGTTTTAGTTCTCGAGCCGAATTTGTAGGTTGTTTCTTGATGAATTTGGCACATTGGACTCCATGCTCTTTTAAGATGCCTGCAATGTCTAAGAGCTTGTGATTTTCTGCAATGTCGAGAGCCGTTTCCCCGGACCTGTTGATGACTGATTTCTGAGCTCCACTTTGATTTAGCAGCTTTTCAACAATCTGAAAGATTGAGTTATTTATTAGAACGGGTCATAGTCCTTTCAACAATCTAAGAGGGACTGGAAATTCTATTAGCAAAAATTTCAATCCTAACTACCTGAATTCGACCCTTTCGAGTCCCGATATGCAAAGCAGTGTTGCCCTTAGTATCAACCATGTTTATTAAACTAGGATCCGAATTTATCAGCTCATCTACCACTTCAACATTATGCCCTTTAACCGCCATATGCAGAGCTGTCTGTCCCTTCTTGTCCGTTCTTGTTGCGATTCCAGGCTCTTTAGTCAAAAGGGCCTTTACTATCTCTAGATGCCCATTCCTTGCTGCTGAATGCAAGGAAGTTTTCCCATTGCTCTTCGCTATTGTTGCGACGTTACTGCCTTCTTCCAAAAGGAAACTCACCACTTCAGCATGACCTTGTGATGCAGCAGTGTGCAGCGCCGTGGTGTTATACGAATCGAAAGTCATGGAAAGATCAAAATTGGCCTCCATAAGAATCTTCAATACCTCTGAGATGGTACACAGAAACAAAGATGATCAGTAGGCAAATACACATGTTCACCTTTACTACAAAACTTGATTTCATACATGATTTGCTATAGAAATTGCAGAGTTGGACACTCAACGATTATCGATTCGAACAAAAAGAAAATCGAAGAACTCACCTAAATCACCTTGCTTGGAAGCAATATGAAACGCATCCAACCCATTCCTTGCTTTAATACCAGCCAAAGCAACATCACAATACTTGATCAACTCCTTCACCAAATCAGCATTACCACACTCAGCAGCAACATATAAGGCAGTTTCACCAGATTGATTCTGCTTACTCAACAAATCCCTCAATTCACCATCTCCAGCACCGCTAATCATTTCCAAAACCAGTTCCAGATCACCGGATCTCACCGCCGAGTGAAGCGGCGTATCGTCTCTTTTACCTGTCAGCTGCTTTGTCATCTTCTTTCTCTGAAAATTATGATCTTCTCCCATGGCTTCTTGCTGTTTTTGCTTCCTTTGATGCAAACTTCAACAAGAAAATTGAAGTTTATTACCATAGGAGCAGATCAAAAACCCCATCTTAAGCATAAAAGAATCAATGAAAATAAAAAAAAGGAAAGAAAACTACTGGATAATCAGGGTGAAATCTGGAAACTTTGCTTCAAGCTTGAATCTTTATCTTCATTCAACGAATCAAAGAGACCAAATTGGTAGTTAAAATTTAACGCCAACTATGAAGTCAAAGACCCCAAGTGAAAAAAGAAACTAATCAAAGAAAATAAGAAATTGCTCTTTAATGCTTTCTGGGGAAAAAAGAGAAGCAAATTTCCCCAGTTTAGAACAGAAGAAAACGAAGAAGAAAAAACAGTGATGGTTTACTGGAAATCAAAAGCTTGTAAGCAAGCTATATCAAACACCATTGACATGAAACTTGGTTCCTACGTGTAAAGCAAGGACCAATTATTTTCTTCCACGTCATCAGTTGAAACATCCCCGCGGGTGATTTTTGGTCTTTCAGAAGATTATAACCGTGTGGAGCATAGGCATAGCAATTAGTTAGCATAAAACATGGTAGGAATCTCACACGTGCTGTTCCTTGTTCAGATTCAGACAGAAAGATCCCACGTGCCAATTTAAAGCTCTTTGTCCCAAACATCAAATTGTTAAACCCTTAATAAAAACCGATTAAAAGAGATTCATTAATTAAATTAATTTAATTCAATAAGATCAATTTTTAAATAAATTTCGTAATGGGATGGATTCATTAATTACAATTATCATAATTTTTTTAATTTATTGTATAAATTAAAGATATTTTTTTGGTGGGGTGGTGAGTTTTAGTCAAAATGTTGAGTTGAATTTAGGTGAAACTCGCTACATCATGATATATTTATTAAAATGACATTTTTAATTATTCTATATAATATATTTAAATTAAAGATGATAAAATTACTCGATTTAAGGTGACTTAATCTAACATGATAAGCTCTTTTAAATTCGATAATTGGGGCAGGATTTAAAAATCATTAAAGTTGGAACGGGGTGGGTTTGGTTAGGTTATATACTTAAAAAATTTTATTCTGACTCGATATATTTTTATATATTTTATTATATTATAAAAACTATCATCATATATAAAATATTTATATATGTTTTAAGTTATTTTTTGGATTTTGCTCTTATCATAAAATTTTGTTAGATACTGTTTAAATTAAATATGTAATTTAATATGTGAGTGATTTAAATTTTATTTTATTTTTATATAGGTTTAAAATTATTTAAAAACTATAATTTATAATTATTGTGAATGATTGATTGAGTCTAAAAAGTATGATCGATGAATATTAACTTTTAAAAATATTTAAATTAGATCAAAGCCGAATTTAAAAAATAATATAAAAACAGATAAAAATAAATTAATTAATATTTTAATTTAAAAAATAAAATTTAAAAATTAATATATTAAGATAAATTCGAGATAATAAAAATCTATCCCGCTTCATTGTCATCCTACGAAAGATAACGCTTATTGTTTGAAGAAGTGAAAGACTTCGAGAAGTCCATGGTAATTAATTAATTAATTTAATGCAAACGTATGTATTAAAAAGTCAAAATTAGGTGTCCCATTTTATTATTATTTTTATTTAAAAAATAGAAACCGGGTAGAGGGAAAAAGGAAGAAGAGGCCAGCAGTTGACTGGAAAACAAGGAAAACACAAGTCAACGGGACACCACATAAAAAATAGTGAACTAACACAGAGACGGGTATTAATTATTACGGGGACAAGATCGGGTATCCGATTAATTTAAAAAGAATTAGTTTTAGTTTTCGTAATCATCGATTCTTGAAAATTAAAATTAGTTTCGGTGATATCGGGTCTTAAATTTTAAAAATTGATTCCTTACTGGTGAGTACTGATTCTTATATCGAGTACCTGATCAATTAGTTTATTTTTAAAAAATTAGAGTAATTGAATAAAAAATTTCAATCACCAATAATAATATCAAATAATAAAATTAGAATATTATAAACTTAACAATTAAAGTTTTAAAACTAGTCATACTCGTAAAATTAATACAAAGAAAGTTTGATAAGAAAAATAAACAAAAGAAAAACAATATCAAATATTTAGTATTGGTCCCGGTTCTATTGGGTATCCATCGGGTACTGGGTCCAAAAAATCAAGATCCATTCCCGATCTCGGTTATGATCGGACCTAAATTTTGAATCTAGTCTCGATCTCATTAAAATAAATACCAAATAAAAATCTATCAGGTCTTATCAGATCTAGAACTGGGTAATCGAGTTTTTTTTCACCCCTGTTAACGATGAAGTTCACAGAATGAGGAATTTTTAAAAATTTAGAAGGTGACTTAATTAAAAGCATTTAAAATTTTTAAAGTATAATAAGAATTTTTAAAGTTTGTAAAAGTCAAATTAAAATTTCTTAAATTTTTAAAGAATTAATCTTTAATTTTTTTAAAAAATTTGTGGCCAAGATTACTTCTCGTTCCCATCGTGCTCCGTCTGTGGACCCAGATGAAGTCGTTGTCCTGTTTTCGTACCAGGGATGGAGCACTTTCACCCATTCACACCCACCGGCCACTACCAATGGGGGAGTCGACGATAAATAGCACTGACAAGGGGAAATAAATGCTTCAGGTAAAGATACTTTGGCTGAATACAAGATATTTTTATTTTATTTATTTTAATCAAATATTATTTTTTAAATACAATAATCATTCATTCATTCAAAAATATATATTTATGTAAAATATAATACAATAAAATTTTTATAAAAATTAATATTTTGGGATTATAGAATTTTATTAATTTAAAGAGATATTAATATATCGATAAATTAATAATTTATTAATTAAAAATTTTAATTTAATAAATATAATTTTGATAAATATATTGTGTGTAAATAAATTATAAATTGTGCATAATATTTTAATTAATTAGAAATAAGTTATATTTTAACAAATAACTTTGAAATTTTATTAGTTTAGAGAGATGAAATTAAATTAGATTTGAATTAAAAAATTAGATTATAATAAATTTATATTTTAACAAGTTATCAAAATAGTAATCGTAATATTTATGAATTATTAATTTATAATTTTGATGAAACCTTTATATTTATAAAAGGAACCTTAAAAAAATTATACTATTATCTTATCGAATTTCATGATTTTTTACATTAACTCAAGTTAAGACTGAAAAAATTTATTATTTAATAAAATTTATTAATTTAAAGAATATTAATTTATAGAGGTTTTACCGTATAAAAAAAAAGAAAAAGATACAACTTTGGGGCTACCATGCTCCACTTTCGTCTCAACTGTTCATCTTATGGCCATCTTATCAGTCCATTGATGGCATAATGATTAATGAAGATCGCGCAATACCTGTGCTCATGGACAAAGACTTTGTTCAGCATTTTTTTAAAAATTTAGTATATTTACCGACCACAATATATATAATTCCGCCCCTGTCGATTGTGGTTAGACAGGCTGCTGCATAATATCAGAAGGGGATCTGTTTATAACAGGAACACAAGCAGGGTTGATGACTGAGAATGTTATGGCCAGGCCAACATGTTTCATCCAAGTGCAACCCTACCACAGAAACTCTCAAATAGGATGGCAATAGTAGCTATAGTAATATTCTGGGGTTTGATCAGTCTTGCAGGTGAAAATTTAGAACTTATTAATACAGTCATGGAATGATCATATATCATTTTTGTATATATTTCCTAATAAACCAAAAGTATATTGTACTAACCTGCCACTACCTCGGATACTAGTTTATCTACCAACAATCTCACGATTCCTCGACTTATTTTATCGATATCGGATCTCAAGTCTAACCATTGAGATTCCCCTGCAAACACCATCTCTCCTTCATTCATGTGAGGTTTCTTGTTTTGGCTTGCTAGTGACTGGAGCAGGCTATCTTTGAGTTCTCCGATGTTGCATTTCGGAATAGTTGGCCTTCTGGATATCATGCAAGGTTGGTCTCTATATGGTTGATAGATCTCCAGTATCTTTGAATTAATCCTATCAAACATCAACCTCCTCTCAGCCCTTGGACAAGAATTTAGGTTACCATATTTTTTCTCCAGTTCTTGGAACACTAGTGGATTCACTGGACATTCTGGAGAATGCCATGCTGCTAAGAAGGTATCCAGTTCGGCTCGACTAATTCCAGAATCAACCAACACATCAACTATGTACACAGACTCCCAATTCTCTTCGGGCTTCGGTTTCCCATTGTCCTCAGCAAACCCAATATAAACTTCATTGCTATCATCATCGCTTGAAAGAAGCATAGTTCCTTCTTCATATGGCTCAGATTCTAGTTTTAATTGTCGAAGTTGCATCCGAAGCTCTGAAAGCATAAACACTAGTAAAAAGGAATGGAAGCTAAATATAAAGGTGACGAAACTAAAACCACCATTTACCATGAAGATCAGCACCAATACTCCCAAAGCATTCAGAAGCAGAAGATAAATCGTCTGCAAAAGGGGCTTCTATAACTGAGACTGGACTAGGTTGCTCTGCCTCCTTAGAGCATGCTTGAGATTCTAGTTCCGAACCAGGGCAACGTGGGGTGGTTTGCTTAGATGGTCCCTCGGATGGTTCCTGGAGATTATGACAAGAGAGATGCTTATGATAACCTGAGTAGAGTTCATCTCCTTAACAATTATTATAATCTATAATTGGATGTTTACAAACTTGGGTAACATTTTTGAGCAAAAGAAATACAAGCACAAAATTGGATATTTACAAATTAAACCATAGTTTGAATAAAAGAAATACCTGGGAGTCCAAATTATCTAGGTGACCGGTAGAAGCAACAGCGGCATTCAATGATGCAGGAGCCAACAATTCAATGTCAGAGGGTTCAGAAAGCACAGACATATTCAGATCATTGACATCCTCTGCATTTTCAAGAACTGAACTTAAATCCACAGCAGTACCAGCACAAGCTCCCGAGACCATAAGAAATTGGTCACATAGCTTATTTTGCTTTACTTGATATGGGGTGATCTCAGAATCTTGTGAAGTGTCACTATATTCCTTATTGCTGCAACTACTATCCAGAAATTGAGATTTCTTAACACGGGATCTTTGGCTGCTAGGTAATGGAGCTTCCTTTTGATAAAAATTGCCTTTTAATGCTTTGTTTCTGTCCCACTTGAAGCCCTCTTTTGGAATCACATACTTGTCTCTAAGAAGACTCTCATGGCGTGTGCTTATTCTAGGACTTCTGAAGTCAGTATATGAAGAAGGAAGAGATCGTGATCTTGAAAGTTTGCCAAGACAACTATCCTTCCAACCATCCCTACTGCTAATGCCTAAAGGTTCATTCCAAACTGCAGGCCCAAAACAATGACTGACCTCACTACATCCTTCCACACCAACCAGGCCACTAGAATTTTCAGGAATCACTTCCCTATCTGAATTGGCAAGCATTTCACCAAGTGTACTGCCCCTTCTAACCATGTGCACTTCTTGAGACTTGTGTGTTAATTTCCACCTCTCAGACAATCTCTTCTTGGCCTCTCTATTGACTGATGATTCACTAGAACAGGATGATGACCTCCTATGTCGCTTATTCCAGCCAATTGTATCTCTGTAGGACATTGTTGTTACATCTGAATCATTTGCTGATTCAGATCCAGATACATCACATGAACTCTCATCCCCAGCATATCCTCTCAATGTGGAGGTCGCAATTGTAGTTGAGCTATTGTTAAAGGTATTTTTCATTTTCCTAGTGATCTCCTTGCTCGTTTCCTTAGAGCCTCTAGGATTATGCCTTGAAAACCCAGTATCTTGATGAACCTTATTCTTTCCCCATATTTCTGCCTCCTTTTTGACACCCAAAATTTCTGAGTGTCTTGTGCACTTGGATGGAAAATGATGAGAAGAGCGAGGTGATGAAGCAGTTCTGGAAGAGTTCTGCAACTTCCCAAGATTTGGTTTCAGGACAACGATTCTTGTGGGTACAATATTTTGACTGCTTTTCTCTTCTAATTGAAACGTAGGTGACTTGGGGGGATTGCAAGCAGCGCATCTCCCATGAGTGTGAATCAGACAATCTTCTTGATGGCCCTGAGGAGATCTACACTGGTGCTTGTTTCGAGTTTCTCTCCCATTTTTGTGTGCTAAGCTACCATTATCATTATTCAGAGTGTATGATGACTTCGACTTCATAGCTGATACTCGGCCACGACTAGGCTGGGGTGGCACTCCTTGCAAATCATTCAAATGCTTTGTGAATAATGAATCTGGCTGTTGAAATAATTTCAACAGAAGATCGCTGTTGAGGTCTAACACCTCAAGGGTATCATTGAATTCCTCAGAATCTTGAAGCTTTTCATCAGTCGAAAGACGTTTGGCCTCCATAAACTTCTGCCGAATAAAGGCTACCTCAGCATCAGAAAGGTTTGAATCAGCAGTTCCTTGTGGAGAGAAACCAGCACCCTCCATTTTTAATGCATCTAAAACTTCAAAAACATCTTTAAATTCCTGCTCGTCCTTGGAACTTTTCCTAGAAGATGGCCGGCTATAGAATGTACTACCCTCATAAACTTTCTCACGGCTACTCTCAATTCCTTTTTGCTGCTTGCGGCCAGGCTGCTGAGGCGGCAGTCCATCAAGTCCCATCAATCTTGCAATAACACTCAGTGGCCGTCTTCTAGATATGTTATCTTTGGACATCTCTTGCGCTAACAACTTCTTCATAGGTGTCACAGTAGATTCTTTTGAAGATGTAGAAGTTAACTCAAACATTAACTGCAACAACCAGAAACAATTTATTATCCCACGAGTCATTCATATAAAAATTAAATTTCAGGAGAATCTAGAAGCGTTTAATGCTGAGAAGGATAAAAATCTTATCATATGAAACAATAATGGAAACAAGAAAACTAGCACACCTGATCTTCTTCTGTAGTCTCACTACTGCAAGAACTAGAACCTGATGCCAATCTAGGAAAATTTCTCTGCTTTTGAAGATTCCTGTTTCCTGGAAATAAATTCTTATAATAGTATCTTAGAACATACGCTTAAAAACTCATATTCTAATAAAATATCAACCCGGCATGGAAACCCAGACATAATGTTCAACCTTCGGAAAATGTTTAAACGATTGACAGGCAGAAGAAAATTAAAATCAGAGAAATAGAAAACTAAACTGTAAAAGAGCAACTGGGTTGCTAACTGAAGCAATCATAGCTCATCATAACCCAGAAAAATCATGTGTACAGCACTATAGAAAAGTCAGAAAAGAGATACAGAAAGACTTACTTTAATGAAAGCAAAAGTAAAGGCTAGAAGCAGGGGTTAGAACAAAATTAAAACAAACAAAAGGAAAGTGCAAGCTAAAATCGTACATTTAGCGGCAATAAACTAAAGAAAGTAAGAAAAAAAAAAAAGAGGATCAGCGGAGAATGCTGCTGTGTTTGGTAACTAAGAAAACGTAGGAAAAACACAATCAACTTTAACGGGGAAAAAAAGAGGATCAGCGGAGAATGCTGCTGTGTTTGGTAACTAAGAAAATGTAGGAAAACACAATCAACTTTAACGAAAAAAAAAAAGAGAATCCTATAATCATGAGTTCTTTGAACTTCTTTTTGCAAGATAAATTTAGAAACGTAACTCACTCATTTTCATGAGTCATTTTCAAAAAGGAAAAGCTAATATGGAATCTTTATTTTAAAAAATTCAAAAAAATCACTCGAAAATAAGTTAAAAGGAAAAAATGACGAGAAAATCGAACCTCTGAACGAAGAAGGGGCCGTTGAAGGAAGGAAGCCAATTAAGGTCTGGTCAGATGAGAAGCTCGAAATCTTATGCCTCCGTTTCCCAAATGTCTCCATTTTCACTCATTTAAACTAACAAAATAAGAAAGAAACAAGTATTCCGAAGAAATCTAGATCGGAAATAGCCCAAAAGAACTCATAAGCCAAAAAAATACCCAGATCTTTGAACAAAAGAAACTATAAGAAAGTTTGTTCTTTCTTTGTGGGAGAAGAAAAGGAAAGAAAGAAATCTGTTAGCTGAGTTAGTTACAACGGAGATCGTGACAACGGCGGCGGCAATAAAGACGGAAGTGGCGGAGGTGGTCCGTTAGAACCGTCGAAAACGGAGGAAAAGAGTGTGTGAGTGATGAAAGAGAAGAATATTAGAAAATTTTGAACATTCAAATACTGAGTGAGAGAGAGGGAGAGAACAAAGCCCGAAATGTATTGTCCACCTGTATTAATATTATGGGTAAATATCATTAGATATCACTGAATTATTAGTAATATTAAGATTGAGTCAATAACTTATTAAAAATTATAATTAGATCACTTAATTTATATTTTAATTAAAATTGAACCACTCTCCCATTTAAATGCAAATGGCTAACTGACGTAGATTAAATTTAACAAGTCTTATTTAATTTTTTTATTCAGCTATAATAATTATAATAGTATACTGTCATTACTAGTGTTCGAACTCGTAACTTACAGGAAAAACAACTATTCTTTTAACCAATGAAGTTAGATGGTTCGTACAACAAATTCTATTTAAATGTGATGTAAACCATCCTCCTCACGTTTATAATCGGAAAATAGAAACAACAACGGCAAGGGCGGAGAATCTGTAAATATTGAACACAAGTGAATGACAAGCCATGAAGGTCCGAATCTGTTGAATTAGTTACAATGATTATAATAATATATGTTCTAGAATATATTCTCAACCATTAGATATTGATCAATTAATTACTATATTATAATACTGATGCTTGAACTCTGCCCTTTAAAAACAACAATCGTTACTTTAATCCTGGATTTTTTTCACTTCTTCAAAGTTCTTGTATAAATCTTCCGGGGGGGCAGGGGGTAGGGGCTAATTAAGCTTTGATTGTGCCTTGATTTTTGGATGGGAAGAAACCTTTTAGAGCATGTCAAAACAAAATCAATGCCAAGTTTGTAAACGAAGCAAGGTCACAAAAGATAATAATTGACTAAGGAGAATGGAGAGGCATGTCAATACAGCGTATGAACAATGAGCCGGACCAAAACCATAACACTACGGAGTGTTCAAAAATACTCGACTCGAATAATCCGATTTGACTATCCGATTATCCGAACATAAAAATTCGAGTATTTTCCCGAAATTTTTTTGTTTCAGGTCGGATACCCGACCCGTCATTTTCCGGGTCGCGCCCAGGTCAAAATTTTATAAAAATCCGGGTACCCGGTTCCTAACCTTTTTTTTATTCTTTTATTTTAAATATAATTATTATTTAAATAAAATACACTTATATTCATTATATTTCTAAACCAAATAACATAATTTCTAAATCTTAAACCTCAAATATTAATTTTAAAAAACAATTAAAGATTCATTGTAAAAAAAATTAAGAATCATTATAAAATTATACATTTAGTTTTTTGAGTTGGTAAAATTCGAATTTTACCCGTTTAGATATGCACTATTTTGTATGTGCATTAACCAATAAGAAAATCAACTAAAGATTCATTAATACTTAAATCATTAATTTTTATATATTAAAGTAAATTATACTAATTAAAAATATTTTTTTAAAAATATTAAAAAGAAACTTTATTTAGACGTTATGTTTTGTTTCGAATTAAATTATGTAATTTGGGTCTTAAAATTTATGTTTAGATTATGTAATTAGGGCTTTAAAAATTTATATTTCGATATTGGATTATGTAATTCAAACTTTTATTTTTATTTATATTTTTTTAAGATTAAATTTAAGATTTATAAAAATAAAAAACCGGGTACCCGATTACCGGAAGTACCGGGTACCCGATTACCGGAAGTACCGGGTACCCGGAAAATCCGGGTCGGGACATGGGCCGATTATTTTAGTACCCGAAGGTCCGGGTACCCGGATTTGAACACCCCTACATAACACCCAGTGGCGGATAAAAAAATTATAAGGTGGACACAAATTAAAATATATTTTATGATAGATACAGGTCATAAAATTTTAAAAACTCAGGGTAGACACAAATTATAAAAATTTAAAAAATTAAAACTAAATGTATAGATTTTAAAAAAACAGGGATACCATGTGGATCTAGGGGTGAGCAAAACTCGACTCGAAAAAACTGAATAACTCGACTCGAGACGAAAATACTCGACTCGTTTTGACTCGACTCGAAATTGCATAGACTCGACTCGACTCGAAAAAATTTTAAATAAAGTTCGAGTTGTAAAATGGAAATTCGAATAACTCGAAATTTTTAATAATTAAAAGATTAATTTTTAAGTTTGAGACGAGTTATCAATTTTTTAATGATATATACATTTATATATAAAAATATAAAAAAAATATTACTACATATAATATATATATATATACATATCTTATATGATTAGAGAAAGTCGTTTAAATTGGGATCAAATCATACTTAACATGATAAATAATTATAATTAAATATTTATAAGAACTCGAAAACTCGACTCGACTCGACTCGATTCGACTCGACACGATTCGACTCGACTCGACACGATTCGACTCGACTCGACACGATTCGACTCGACTCGACTCGACACGATTTGACTCGACTCGAATTTCTTAAACTCGACTCGAACCGAAAAAAATTCAAATAAAGTTTGAGTTGTAAAATATGGCTCGTCAACTCGAATAACTCGAAATTTTTTGACTCGACTCGATCGAATACTCACCCCTATGTGGATCTGTGAGTGATAACACCTTTGGTGTTCTTTGTTTCACGTTGCGTCCCTAAAAAATATTTCGCCAACAGTATCCTACACTCCATAAAGATATGATCAGAGGCGGAGCTATATAGGTGAAAGGAATTAGGATACTTATCCCTAAAAAATTTTCTTCGTACTTATTGTTTATATATATTTTAAAAAATAATTTTTTTTATAAATTTATACTTATTTAAAAAATATATTTTATTTTTTAAGCTTTAATTCTTGATTTTGTCTCTACACATTATTACCTCCCAAACCCTTTATTTCTGTGTTTAAAGGCAAAGCAAAAGAGTAGCATTCATAACAAGCAAAAGGGGGGAAATGCCGGTCGTCTATCTCTTCGGTCTATACGATAAAAGTTGATTGAAGCGGAATTCTCTTCCATTCCATCCCAATGATAGACATTGGAGACTGGAGAGTGCTTTTTCCCCCTTTGGCTTTTATTTTTTTCCTTCTGCACAACTTTTTTTATAAGGGGATCCAAAGGTTGATTTGTTAATTATTGTTTTCAGAGTTCGATCTCCGTTAATTATTATTTTTATATATTAAATAGAGTTAAAAAATTTAAAAATATAATTTATTTTAAAGAAATTGTTTTTTTTTTCTTTACTAATCATTTTTTTAATATGTATTTTTGTCCTTTTATGAAAAAAATTTAGTCCTATCCCTACCATACTTTTTTATTGTTTTTCTGGTTTCAGAGTCTAGCCTCGACTAATTCAGACCGATCCGCGTCGTACACCTGGTTTTGATGGGTGAGTCTCCCAGTAAGAATTTTCTGCATACACGTCTCTCAGTAGGGATTTTATATAATATTTATATTATTCAGATCTTTCTTTACTCTTAAATTAAATTAAAGGATATTATGCACTTAACCATAATTGATCATAGGATGTGTTGAGTAAGAATTGCTTACCTTTTAGTCGTGTCTCTTTTCATATATTCTGTTAAAAATCTTAAAAAATATTTAAATTCTAAACATAACCCTAATTTTCTATATCCTAAACTCTAAACCCCACACCTTAAAAAATATATTCTACCCCTAATTCTTTAAACCTTTACTATAATCCTTAACTTTTAATTCTAAACCTACTAATTTAAAATAAAAATACCAATAAAAACACCATTAAAAGATAGACGCTTTGTATTTCGACATGTTAGAGTTTCTATCACGTAGCTCTATATAATACAAGATATATGTTCAGTATGTGAGTAAAGGTTTCTTCTATTAATTTTTTGATCGAAAATTAACAATTAATGTGTATTATTATTATTAGGGTAAACTATACGGATAATCACCAAACTATGGGGTTAGTATCGATCTGATCATAATGCTTTAAAAAGAATCAAATACATCGGTAAATTATTAATTTGGTATTAAAATCATTATCGACCGTTAGAAATTAACGGAGCAGCTGACGTGGCTGTTAAAAATAATTAGAATAATTACACATTTACTCTATATTATTCATATATTTTTATAATTTAGTCATAATTTTATTATAATAAAATAATATAATTATTTAATTAGATGATGACATGTGTCATCACCTAATTGGATGACATTATTTATATAAAAATATTTAAATTAAATTAAAAAATAAATTCATGATTTTGTGAATAAATATAGAAAACTGCATTCAATATATACGTGTCGAAGGAAAATAAAACACCAAAATTGGCTTGGCTTAGTGGCTTGAGTGTTGCCCATTTATGCTAGGGTTTTGGGTTCAAGTTTCTTCTCTAGCACTTTGGTAGGAAATTTTATTTTCTTCCTTTGATCAGGTGGTGACACGTGTTATCATCTAATTTATTATAATAAAATTATGATTAAATTATAAAAATATATGATTAATATAGAGTAAATGTGTAATTATTGTGACTATCCGTATAATTTATCCTTATTATTAGTGGGAGAAGAAAAAGAATAAAATGGAAAAAAGAAAGTGGTAAAGCTACAGAGATTTGACTAAAGTTTTGATTGTAGGCCGAAACCAACTATAATTATGGCTTTTTGAATGCATCTCTATAATTATCTGTTACCTTTCAACAGACAAATTAGCTTAATTAACAACACAAAATGACCCACAAAGGAACTAAAAAAGAGAATCAGACAGAAACACATACGTCACTTTTCATCCTTTCACTTCTTAACTTATTATATTTTTAATTTAAATCTATTAATTTTATTAAATAAGTATAGATTAAAATTATAATAAAAAATTATCTATATAAACAATAACACATAAATTAAATAGATTTTTATAATCAATGAAAGAAAAAATTGGTGTTTGAAAATTATAACAAAACCATAAAAAAAAATCAACCTAAAAACTCGAGAGTCGAGACAAATACTAATATATACAAATATCATTAGAGATGAATGAGAAAAGGTAAACCATAAAAAAATAATATTAATAAGATATATTAACAATATAATCATTATAATAATTTAATTATACATAAAAATAACAAAATAATAAAAAAATATTATCAAACAACCAATAAAAATAAAATATAACAAAAGATAAATAAATTCGTATCAAAAGATAGATTAAAATCGTGCATTAAAACACTAATGTTTTAATTAAGGATTTTGGTTAGGACTGTTTAGGGTTTGATTAGGGTTATGTGATGGAGGCCGGGCATTGACGGCGGCGATGATCGGCCGTGACAAAAAGCTTCACAAGCGACGATGGCGGCTAGGGATTGTAATATTAGGTTAGAGTTAGTTTACTTAGGATTTTTAGGGTACTTGGATATTGGGTTTGGATATTTTGGATATGTAATAATAAAATGGGTTGGCTTATCATTTGATTATTCGGCTTAGAGGCCCAGACATGATTCAGTACACGTAGGTATGGGCAAGATCAAATATCGGGTTAATTTATCTAAAATTGAGATCGAGATTAATTACAGATAAAAATATATCGAATTCAATCAAGAATGGGACCTAGGACTTAGGAGTGAAAAAAAAAATCTGATTACTTGGTTTCGGATCCGGAAAGATTCGGTAAAATTTTATCAGGTATTGGTTTCAATAGGATCGAGATTGGATCTTCATTTTTTAGATCCAGTACCCAGTAGGTACCCAATAAAACCGAGAGCAATACTAAATATTCGATATTGATTTTCTTTTATTTATTTTTTTATCAATTTTTCTCTTTATATATGAATATTACGAGTATGACTAATTTTAAAACTTTAATTTTCACGCATATAATATTCTTATTTTATTATTTAATATTATTATCGATGCTTATTTTGTTTTCTTCAATTACTTAATATTTTTAAGAATAAATTAATTGACTGTGTACCCGATATTGAAACAGGTTCCCACCAGTAACGGTATCGTTTTTTAAAATCTAGGACCTGGTATGACCGAGATCGAGAGTGATTCTGATTGTCAAGAACCGATATTTACCAGGATCAAGACTAATTCTATTCAAAATGATCTGATACTCGATCTTACTCATTCCTGCTGAGATCGAATAATCGTTTTTTGTCCACCCTTACGCTCAAAATAAACAAAGTTTTATTCTACAAAGCTATATTTCCTCTGCCCAAGGAAGAAGAAATTATGTTGAATAGACCAGAATTTAAATAACGATAATTGTATAATAATAACGATATTATTTAAAATTATTATTATAAAATATAATATTTTATAATAATTATAATATCATTTGTTATGTTTTTAATCGTCATAAAATATAATGATCGAAAATGTAACCCTAACTACGATTTAAATACCTACGAATATATGTAACAATCCAGTCTTTCTTCAAGGTTCAGATAATCCTTCCTTGCCATTATTAATACTTCTCTGAATCCTTATTCTTTTCTGTATCTCAGTCTCTCTTTCATGGCTCCCCTTCGTGTAAGTCTGGAAGAACTCCCTGTTCTCTTTCTCCAGCTCAGTCCAAACTGCAAAACTTAACACACTTAATTACTTTCCAAGACTCCATCCACTCTTAATTATATAATAAATTAATACCTGTAGAAGTAATAACTGGTTTTATATTTGCATGCTTAGACAAAGTTTCCATGCACTCTTCTTTGCTCATGTTGAATATCAAACACTCTTCAATAAGACGGTGCACCTGCGTTCACATACATACATGATACATGCATACATACATACATACATACATACATGTTCATCAATATATTATTTTTAAAACAATATATTTAGGGAAATAAAATAGAAGGAATCAGACTGTGACTTACCATGCGAATATATGAAGAAGAAGAAGAAGAAGAAGAAGAAGAAGAAGAAGAAGAAGAAGAAGAAGAAGAAGAAGAAGAAGAAGAGTCTGCCATAATAATCCAAAAACTGTAATTAGGGTTCTAGGTAGAACCAGAAGTCTGGGAAAACCTGGGAAAGTTTATGGAGAGAGATGAAGAAGAAGGAGACCGTAGGAGGATAGATAAGGAAGAGTTGGAAATTCAAGAGACTGACAAACATGTCGAGAATATTAAAACATGATAATGATGATGATAATGGGAATTGAACAAAGTTTTGAGTTTTGTAAAATAAATTAATATAAAATTTTGTTGTTATTGTTTTGATTCAATGAATGATGTAATAGCCTGCGTAGGTTGTTTATCTGGAAAAATTATTAGGTAAATCTTGTTCATCACGTTATTTATGATTTTAAATAATCAGAATCGTTGATTTTAATTTTTTTTATATGGACTTAGTGGGTGAGTAATTATTAGGTGATTATTTAAAGATTAACGATCTTGATTGCTTAAATTATGGATAACGTGATGTACAAGATTCACTTAATAATCTCGTTTATGGAAGTATAAAGTGGCACGTGGGACGACGGATTTGGTTGGCCGAGCTGAGATTTTCATAAGTAATCTTCTTGTCTGGTACGTGGACATTATACCACTCTCCACGTGACACATAGACCCACTCACATTAGGGATGACCACCAGAGAGCAGACATTCTGAGAAACGATAGAATCATAGAAACCAGACCAAACCAACAAGTCGTTTAAGAAATCTATACATACATATATCTAATGTGATTATGTCCTGAAAGTAAGGTTCTAACAGACAAGACTGACAATGTTATCGTTAAATAACAACCGTTATAACGATTACGGTATTTTTCTTATTTTAAATTAATATAAATTCAAAATCGACTTAACCACCCTGTAAAGAAAAAGGTTAAGTTTCCTACATTTCAGACAGCACTAATGAAGTATAATAATAATAATTTTTGTCAATTCTGCTTAATTACAAAGAGTGTAAAGTCTTGTAAGATTGGAACAGCCCACAGTGAGCAACTAATCCATGTCTGCTGCCCGTATTGCTTGAAAAATAAAAGTTGACAATCTTACTTGGCCTGCCTGCTTTTATCAACAAAGAACAAGGCTTTGAACATTGAAATTTTCTTACATTTTGACCAAATGAGAGCTCTCAGTTCAGATCTCAGGTTCTTCACATTCTTTGCCTCATGCTCAAGCATTCTAGGTTACATCATCACATACGCAAGTATTATACATATACGATTGTATGCAACAGTGGTAGAATTTGATTAAAAAATTTAGGACCGAATTAAAATTTTAAAAATATAAAGATATAAAGTAAAATATTTAAAATTTTTGAATGATTGGATTTATATATATTTTTTAAAATACATATCCCACGTGTGTTTCACTACTGCAAATATACTTTTTGGGTACAAGGCATATACATGCGAAAGTAAAATGTATATATATATATATGAATAGAACAGATTAGATTGAGAGTCATCCCTATAAAATTTTCATAATATTTGATTTAGATTTTTTTATTAATAAATCAAATATCAATTATGAATGGTAACGGGTCAGGGCGGATAAGGTTTTTGGCCACATTGATCCGACCCAAAATTAAAACACTCGACCTAATTTTAATATGTTTTTTCTTAACCAAACCCAACATAATAAAAACTATAACTTGACACCAGCTCTGATATTTTAATAAAAAAATTAACTAAATTCGACTAAATCTAAAAAAAATAAAAATTTTAAATATTATATATAAAACCAAAATTTTTTATCATAAATTCAAATTAGGTTATTTTTTAATGATTTGATCCGATTCAAACCCGAATTTTTAATAAAAACCTCGTTATTATCAAATCAAAAACCGCTGATTTTTGGTCAAATTGTCATCTCTTATACCAATAAGTTATACCTAAAAAACAATAATACAACACTACACGTTGAAGAACAGAAAGTAGCCGAAGCTTCATCGACAGTCATTATTGTACCCATTACGAGCTCGCCACTGGTGACCTTGTCTTGTCTCTACCACGTTTCCTTACGTTTGACCAAACCCAGGTGTTCTTATTCGATTAATAAAAGATTACACCTCCAAGGAGCAGTAAACGGGTTTCATCTAAAGCTAGTGGTTCAGCCTTCATGACTCAGCAGACAAACAAGGTTGTCTGGTAATAGTGAAATTAGCAGTCAAAAAACCCATTCAGAGTTGAGACTTCCCTTCTCTATATAAACCTCAAAACACCCCAACCTTTTCTCATATTCTTTTATTCTTCTCATAAACATCAAAAAACCCAGATTTTATATCCAAAATTTGTGAGTTTTCCATGAAAAGAGAAAGAGAAAGTGTGGAGATTCAGGGTTTGGACATTGGAACATGTCTAATGCTACTATCTCAAGGCTTACAAACCAAGCTTAACGAGCAATCGGTGGGCGAGGTTTTCGAGTGCAAAACTTGTCACCGTTGCTTCCCGTCGTTCCAAGCACTAGGGGGTCACCGGGCAAGCCACAAGAGACCAAAATTGATAGGGGAGAAACCAAATGGAACCACGCATTTCCTTGGCTTAACATCGACCAAACCCAAGACTCATGAGTGCTCCATTTGCGGCCAAGAGTTTTCCACGGGACAAGCTTTGGGTGGACATATGAGGAGGCATCGAGTTTCCATGGACGAAAGCTTCTCGCCGTTTCCGCTCGTGTCGACGGTGCCGGTGTTGAAGAGGTCGAATAGTAGTCGGAGGGTTGTTTGCTTGGACTTGAATTTGACACCTTTGGAGAATGATTTGCAAGTTTTATTTGGGAACAAGGCTACCAAGGTTGATCTTTGCATTTGATTCAACATGTGAAAAAATTTTCTCTCTTCTTTTGATTTGTATTCTTTCATTTATTTCGTTTATTATTGTTGTAATATAAAATTTTAACAATATTTTTTTCATATATTTTTGCAAAACATACCATGGGTTAAAAATCATCATAATTTTAATAAATCACTGGTTGAATACAATAAAAAAAGTATATACTATATAAAATTCACTAATTTATCTAGTGATTAAGAATGTTTATCTTATAAGTTAGTTTTAATATTTAATCAGGGATGGAACGATGGGACCGGAAGAAAAGAGGATAGTAAATTGCAAGAACTTATATCATAAGTAAACAAACAACTCGAGCACGAGCCTTTTCATCAGCGTCGTCATCATGGCTCCTGCAACCGTTGCAAGTGTTCCTATAACCTTTTCATGGCTACGGATCGATCTGAAGTTCAACTTCTCCAGCCTAAAACCACATGATTAAACGTTCACACATCTTGGCTGAACGAAACCATTGATTTACGGATTTTTTTTCTTGTTTTAGCTTAAAATCGAAGCGATAACAAAAGTAATGTCCGGAAGAATATTGTACATGGCAGATGCAAACGTTGCAGTCGTATATTTCATCTCAAGATAATACTAGTTTTGTTCAATTACTGGCCTGCCAAAGTACATACGTCAACATTAGAGGTTATCACGATACAGAAAACAGTATATGCAGTCATTTCGCCTAGCAGCATTATTTTGATGAAGACTGAGTGTGTCATTTTAGGCCTCACTTTCCATCTTTCATGTCAGTTAAACAAATGCTTTGCATCAATGTTTTCTTTATGCAAAGAGATCGAAAAAGCTGCAAAAGGAGCCATGGCAGCAGTGGCAATGGGATGTCGGTAAACGACGAGTGCGTAATTGCTCATGCCCTGGTTTAATGCTGCCTTAGACAAGAATATGTCCATCCCTGCATACCAACTTGCAAGAAAACTGCAGCTACAAATGGCTTATACTTGCCTGATGATGAAACATGTTGGTTCTCCATTTTTGTCCTACAGATATTTTTGAGGTCACTCTAGGTTGGTTTTTCTTGTAATAATAACTTACGGAAAATAAAAGTTTAATGAGGTGATGATGAACACATGAGGAAATTTCTGGTATATGTTTCTTGGTATTTATATTGAAATTTTGGTCCTCTTTTGACACCCCCATTCTGTTGCAAAACATTTTATATTTCTTGTAGGGTCGAGCCAAATTAATGAGTGATTTATAAACTTTACTGAGTCAATATTTTTGAAAAGTATGATGAAAAGTGATCTGTTAAAGTAATTTTAAGTAGATAAAATATATATTTTAAATATTTTTTAAAAATATTAAAAGATCGATAATATAAAAAAAATAATTTTATTTAAAATGCTTTCTTAAAAGCTAGATTTTTTAACTTTAAAATACTTTTAAAGCAAAATGAAAAATACTTTTGAGTTTTGACTAAAAAAAACTACATGTTTTGTATTATTTTTTATTCTAAAACCACTTTTCACCAAAAAAAACTCTTTTGAAAACGGAGGCGTAAGTTAAAACTGGCATCGACACCATAAATCAGTATTTGATATTATATCATGGGCATAAATCAATCCATCCCTAATCAGAGTTTACCTCAAGAGGAAGGATGAGCTTAAACTCGACGTATTGGCTCAATAGTTTGCCAATTTTTGGCACCATTTCCAGAATGCTGTCCAAATTACATAGGAAGTTCTCGTTTCAAATTCAGAATATCAAAATGGTAGGCAGATTTGCTTTCAAGTACATGTTATTTAGACAAATAATCTACTATAATTTAGTTCTGCAAAGGATCTAACACACCAAACAGTAGCAGATGGAATCATGAAAAATAATGCTAGGAGGGAGAATATAAACAAAATAATCGTGGCAAATTAGTTTTTCCCAGGATCAAAATGGCACCCTAGGGAAGAAATGTACCCTTCAGATATCATACTTTGTTCAAGCCCCGCAGCAAGATGATTTTTGAGCACCTGACGCAGATCCATCTCCCTGGTCTTGTTGGCCAATTTTGATTGCCTGCGGCTGTAAAGACAACGACGAAAAAGAATAAAAAAATAGGATCTACCACAGATATCACAATTCACAACTATGCAGAAGCTAAAGAAATGGGTTTTGCACAATCACCACAATTATGCATATATGTTGTGAAAAAAGTTAATGGTTTAAGCAAAAGAATCCGCACCTCGGCCTTTGAGTCAGTGTCGGCAAGCCTTTGCTTAATGTCCCTGGCTATTGAAAAGAAAACCTCCTCAACATTTAAGTTGGTTTTAGCACTCTGCAAGATAGAGTAACTCTTGACCATACAGGAAAGATCAACTAAACATCACAAGTAACTATAGCATCAGCGGTAAAATTACATACAGTCTCAAAGAACTTGATGCCATATTCATCAGCAAGAGCTTGGCCCTTTGAGGTAGGGACAGCCTGAAAAATAAGTTCCAGATCAACTAAGAAAGAATTCATGCCCAATATTGAAACAGAAGGGTAACCAAAAATGCATGGGAAGACGAGCACATGTGTGCACATGGAAGAGGGGAAAAGAACAGACCCTTTTGCTTTCATCCATGTCAGCCTTATTACCCACTAGAACCTTGTTCACATTGTCCGAAGCATGCTGTTCAATATTGCGAATCCAATTTCTGATGTCTAAGAAAGAAATGAGGCTTAGTTGAGTTGATAGGATAATTATAATGAAGAAAAAACTAAAATTTCAAATCAATGGACAAAGGAGTATACTTGCAACATTACAAGAAACTGAAAAGTTCCAGGAAAAATTAGGTCAAAAACATATGTTAAAAATTCAAAGTAGGATAAGATTGATTACTATTGAAAGATGACTCATCAGTCACATCATACACAAGCAAAATTCCCATGGCTCCACGATAGTAAGCTGCACAAAAAGAAAATATTACTTTTCTGTCAACACGAAAAGACTTGAAGACTATAAAATCAGGATGTATTGGAGAGAGTAGAAACTTGGAGCTACCATGACCAGCCCAAAAGGGTAAAACTAGATTATGCATATAGGGAACACAAAAGTTATAGGGAGCAGGCAACCGTGCTTAGGTACGTAAACATAATGTTTTCAATCACCCACAAAAAATAATAATAATAACAAGAATTCAGAAAACATGAAAGGCTATGCATATAGGGAACACAAAAGTTATCAATCCTAATACCAGTTCTTTCATCTTTGCAGTTTAATTCCCATGTCCTGTTGTACAATTCCGGAGAAGGAAAATTGGTGGGTAAGAAGGCGTGAGAGAAACAAACCATTGAAGCATACGAACTCCTAAACTTCCTAGTAGAGCAAAAATACAAAAATACAAAGCAACACAACTTTGAACTATAGATGTTATTAACTTTGAGAATATTAGAGTGAGAACAAATGGTAACTCGCATCATACAACACTGCAAATGACCAGTTTATTCAATTGGATAATATAATCTTGCAGATAAGTTGTTTTTTAGATGAATTTGTAATATTAGAGTGAGAACACATGGTAACTAACATCATACAACACTTCTAGTTAGTGACAATTCATTTCTAGTTAGTGACACCTGCAAAGCCCAAAAACTAACCTGTTGTAATTGTTCGAAACCTCTCTTGTCCAGCAGTATCCCAAATTTGCAACTTGATCCTTTTCCCATCAAGCTCGATAGTCCTGATCTTAAAGTCAATTCTGCCAAGGGAAACATAACCTTATTAAACCACATACCCCTTGTAAAAATAACAACAACAACAATAATAATAATAATAAGACCAATGCACTGCTATTGGATAACACCTACCCAATTGTTGTGATAAAACTTGTAGTAAATGAGCCATCCGAAAAACGCAGAAGTAGGCAACTCTTACCCACACCTGTCCAATTCACATGATAGCATAACAAAGTTGTTTGGAACTCAAATTCAAAAGAAACTGCGGATTTCCAATAAAACCTCCTTCAAACATTACTACAATATCAACCAGTAATCCCAAATTACAAACAACTAAAACTATTTCCAGCAGCCCCTTAAAATAAGAAAGGGCTCTCCATCCAAACATACATGCCAAGTAAGGCTCAGCCTTCATATCCACCTGAATACCCCCTAGGTAACGAACCATATTAACAAGGTGTACATTAATAAATACAACCTAAAATATAGACCAAGGATGCCCATATTATAGATTCACCAAAAAATCTCTAAACAGACAATAATTTTTCCAATCAACCTAACTTAAGCCAATAAAAATCCACGCAAAATAAAAATCTATAAATCTAAAACGAAGCCTAATCTAAGCTAATGATCTCGAAATAAACACCACGGCCTTGCATCTAAGTTTTCTATATTTAGAAACTTAGCATAAAAAAGATCAAATCCTTTTAGGAGACTATTACATTTCCAAAATCAATGTAGATTAAAGAGTAGATCTCATCTCAAATCGAGATAAGAAAAGAAATAATTACCGCTGTCGCCGATCAAAAGAAGCTTTATGAGGTAATCGTAATCGGCGCGAGTTCTTGGAGCAGCCATGGAAATAGATGAAAATTATCGAAACAAACAAACAAACCCTACACCAAGAACAAAATCGCCGTTATTAATCACTGTAAAAACGGGGAAAATAATTAAAAATAATTCTGTAAATTAAAAAGAACGCAATACAGATCAAGGAAAGGAAGGTGAGATCTGGTGGAGCGTCTCTGGTACGTCAGCACCGGCCGGTTGTTACAGGGGAAATCCCTTTTTGTTAGAGAAAATAATTTTTTGAAGAAAGAATAAATTCAAGAAATAAGTTATTTGATTCGACCCCCAAGTTCCAACCGTTGGATTAATATTGGGTGTTGAGATCCGTGTAGATCTAACGGACGGGATTTTGTCCTTTGTTTTTGCTAATTCGTCAAGAAAGAGAAAATGAGCGGGCCTTTCGGTCCCTAAACTGTTAGTTAAACGATTGGGATAAATACGATGGATAGCAAATAAAGAGAAATATGCACTTAAATTGAACTATATTAAGCATTTCATGTTAAAAATATATATATATATGTATATATCAGGCATTTTAACTAAAAAAATACCATTTATTTATTAAAATAAAATTAAAATATTTACGAAATAACACTTTTATTTATGGATGAACATTTTATTCTATTCAGTTAGGTTTTGGTATGATCAAATTCGATCAGGTTGAATTTTTTAATATAAAATAATTAAATTTTGGTCGGATTTAGTTTTTTATTAAGGGTTAAATCGGATTTGGATTTATGAAAATAATATCTGATCTAATTCAGGACTATTCATGTAATTTTCTCTAAATATTTAAAGATATTTATAGTAATATCTTTTATTTATATATTTTTATAATTATTTTTTTTATAATTTAATTTTTAAAATTATTATTTTTATAGTTTTTTAAATATATATATATTATTAGTTTGGTCGAATCGAGATCAAATTTAAAATATTTATTTTTGAATCAATTAGTGAGATGTTTTTAAAAAAAATATGATCAAATCGAATTCGAATATATCAAAAACTTGATTCGTGTTCATACCTACTTTTATCTTATACACGTAATCAAAACTTGTTATGTCGATTGTATTCTTTAAAAGGGTAGAATTTTAAAAAAAAATCTAATATAAAATTAAAACTTAGAAAATACGTATTCTCAACTATATTTTAAAATTTAGATTAATTTTTATAATACATATAAAAAACATGGTATGCACATGACGTTGCCCTTCGAATATTACAAAATAATATTAAAAAATAACTCATACAACTGACATCCTCCTCTCGAATCACCACCTTCGGATATCGTTATCCTACTTATATTATAGCTTTAACTTTAATTCTAAATTAAATTTTATATATTTTATTTTTAAAATAAAAACTTTAAATAAATAAAACTTTAAATAATTTATATATTCGATTAACCCTTCAAAATGCACATTTAACGCCACACATTTGCGTGCATACCGAAAAATGGATTAAATGGATACAATGATGAGGAAAATAAAAGTGAAAAAAATATATGAGCCCTTTAGCCCAAGCGGTAAACGGGACGGTTGTTATTTTTAGAGGTTACGGGTTTGAGCATCAGGCTGATAACAACAAAGTAATTAAGCAATTAATGTCAAATGATAGAAATTATATTCTAAAACAGATACTATTGTAATCACTCTAGTTTATTCAAAAAAAAATAAAAGAATGGAATGAAAAAAAAAACTTTGGAGAGGTTATATTTCATCCCAAAACATGTAGTTTTGGAGTATTTATATAAGCACAGTGGTTCGAATGGTATCTAATTTTGTCCAACATAAAAAGAATTCCAAATGAAATATCTAACTTCATTGGTTAAAGGAATAGTTGTTCCTAGAGGTTACAAGTTTGCGCATTAGCGATAATAATATAATGATTGAACGATCGCTGCCAAATAATTGAAAGTATATTCTACAACAGATATTACTGTAATCACCGTAATTAATTAAAAAATAAAAAAAATCCCAAAAACTTCAAAGAATTCAACAAATCGCCGTTCCAAATCCAATTTACTGGCGGGCTGAAAGCATGAAAGAGAAAGATTCCATTACTTGACTTGGTCGGCGTCTGGAATAATCGTATGTTTCTTTTTCTCCGTTTGCCTTCGTCAATAAAGTTGCGTCGTAATTCAAATTCAAAACCGTGTGTTTGGAAACACACTACTAGGATTAAGGTTTATTACTAAAAAATATGTTGTTTTAGGTATTATATTTTTTAAAAATAGTATTACTATATCTTATTAAATTTATTTATTTTTTAAAATATTATATTTCAAAATTAATATATAATTAAATATATACATATTTATCACCCAATAAATATATGATATATTCTTAATTTCTTTTTTTTTTTTAAATATTATATTTCAAAAATACTGTCATAAGTGCGTTTGTTCTTGTCCGTTTGTCTGCGTCAATTAAGTTGTGTGGTAATTAAAATTCAAAACCGTGTATTTGGCAGGAGACAAGACTAGGATTAGTTAACGCAAGATCTTCATTTGTGAGTCAAATTTTGCCGTCAATCACTGTATTATTTATAAAATGTAAACTTAATATCTACTTTGTATTTTAGTTAATTTTGATCCTTATATTATTCAAATTTCAAAATTTTACTCTCAACTTAAATAATAAAATAATAAGATAATTAAATCAAAATGATTTAAATTAATAAAGATAAATAATTTAATTGACCAACAAAATATATTTGATCTTAAATTCAAAATTTTAAATAAATATTTTAGATATCATTTATAAACTTTATCGTATACTATACTAGGCATGTTTGTTTTAAAGTAACATTTTAAATAATTTTATTTATATTTACATCAGATAATAAAAGTAGAAGTGTATATTTAATTTATTCTATTAAGTCAATTTAATTGATATTTTTTGGTCTAACATACGAGAGAGCCTAAGATTAAACATGTTTCTTATATGAGTAAAATTTATAAATAACTATATAATACTAAAAATTCATGTTAATCATTAGAATTTTAAAAAATTATAAAATAAATGTTAAATTTTTGACTTTATTACAAAATGAACATTAAATCATTAAATATTATTAATAAGTTAATAATAAAATTTAGTCTAAATTATAATTAATTTAATATCATTTAAACAAATTTTAACTTAAAATACTATATACAAAAAAATTATTAAAAGAATATCAATTTAATTTAATCAGAAACTCTAAAAAAATAGCATATTAATTATTAGCAAAGTATCCTTCAACTATTTAGTTAGTTAAGTTAGAATTTTATTTCTTAATTCACACTGCATGAGATGAAAAATTATACGGTAAACCTTGTTCACCACGTCATTTATGGTCCCAAACAATCAGGACGTTGATCTTGATTTTTTTCAAGTAAATCATCATCGCTTTCTTACATGGACTTAGTGGATGGGTAGTTATTAGATAATTATTTAAAGATCAACGGTTCTAATTGTTTGGACCATGGATAACGTGGTGAACAATGTTCACCGTATAACTCTCGAATTTTCCTTTTTTATTTATTTACTTTCCTTTTTTTTAATTTACACAACCCCTTTTTACTCGCTTCGGTGTCCAGGGCTGAGGGGGTTGCCTTTAAATTCTAACGAAGAAAGAGAGCGGGAAGGCATCAAGCTTGTCTCCGCACCTCTACTCAAGTGTCCTATAAGGTTTTCATTCCTTCTTATCATCACTTTTTTGCCTACTCTCTTTGTTTTTTTTTTGAGATCTGTGCGTTTTTCTCTCTTCATTTAGCTTATTGAAAGCTTCATTTTCTTAACAACAGGAAACTGATTGCTGGTACGTTTCGAATGCCTCTTTTCCACGGTTATATATTTGATTTTTCGTTTTCTAATCTATGTTCTTCCTCGTTTATGCTCTATCGGTGGATTTGATTGTTTCTTCTCCTGTAAGTTGTAGCTTGTGTTTAGGCTGTATCATGGATGAAATACATATTTTTCATTTCTTCGTTTGATTTAAGTTTTCTTTTTCTATGAGATAAGTTGTTGTTTTTCAGCTTTCGTTTTTTGAACTTTTTCCTTGTGAGAATTTACTTGTTGTTGATCTTGATCTGTTACCGCTTTTTTTAGATATTAGATTCGGTTCTGTATTTTTCTCCCTTTTGAATGGTGTATTTGTTTCGTAGATCTATTGTTTACTATGTTATATTAACATATTTATTTGATTTAGACATTTTCCACAAATTTTGACTTTGTAATCGCTGTGCAAGAGATTCTGCTAGGAAATCAATGTCGTTCTAGGGGGAAAAATAGATGCTTATTTACTGGCAGTTAGTTCGTTAAGCAATATGATTAGTAAATTGGGAAAAAAAATTGGAACGGATCAATTTGAGGATCTTGTATGGCGTTTTCAATCCTTGCGTATGCGTTTTACAGTACTTATTGATATCCTGTTTGTAACTCACAGAGATGGCACCACCAATTGAGACTCCAACCAAGTCCTCTAACCCTCACCACTCTTCACATCCTCCTTTGAATGAAAGGATTCTTTCTTCAATGACAAGAAGGTCTATTGCTGCTCATCCATGGCATGATCTTGAGATTGGTACGACTAGTAATGTCAACTTAAGCTCTGTATTTTTTGGGCTGGGGTTATTTCTATTGGTGTGTTGTATATCTAACAATCTACTATTTTGTTTCCTACTATTTTCATAAATTTTATAGGTCCTGGAGCTCCGATGATTTTCAACTGTGTAAGTTAATTTCTCCCAATTATTTTCATTTACGTTTAATCTCATAGAGTTATGCATCACATAGGTGTTTGGCTTTCGCTTCACACATTTCCTAAACATTTGGAACTTTAGATGTTTTCACATGGACTTATTTCCCCTTACATGTTTGAGATGTATTTGTGAAAACCAATTAATTAGCATACGGACAAGACCTTGGCTTAAGACTTAAGTGGCACTATATGTGGGTTTGTTCAGATATATTATGGTTGATGTATTCTAATTGATGGTCTCTTAACTCAATATTGTTATGCTGATGACCTGCTTAAATATCTGCAGGTGATTGAGATCCCTAAAGGAAGCAAGGTGAAATATGAACTTGACAAGAAAACTGGTCTGATAAAGGTTGATCGTGTGCTTTACTCGTCAGTTGTGTATCCTCACAACTATGGATTCATCCCTCGCACTCTTTGTGAAGACAATGATCCCTTGGATGTATTGATTATTATGCAGGTAGGCCTTTGATCCACATTTTTATCGAAAATATCAGTCTAATGCAGGTTATGAAACATGTTTCATGCTTTGAAACTCTCTTGTATCACCCTAGTTTGTTCATATCATCATATGCAGTACTTATAAATCACATTTCTTAGGGATCTATAACTTTTATGTTGGTATTTATGTTACAATCGCTATGCATACAGGAACCAGTTATTCCAGGATGCTTTCTTCGCGCTAAAGCTATAGGTCTGATGCCTATGATTGATCAGGTACAGGTTAACCACTGATTAAAATACTTCCTACTTTTGGATACATGTTTTAAAGCGTACGAGAATAACTGTGAAACTTTGTGAATGCAGGGTGAGAAAGATGACAAGATTATTGCTGTCTGTGCCGATGATCCCGAGTATCGTCACTACAATGATATCAAGGATCTCCCACCTCACCGTCTGGCTGAAATCCGTCGCTTCTTTGAAGACTGTATATAACTTTCTTGGCTAAAGTTTAATAATTCTTACTAGATAAGCAAGTGCCTGCTATATGTAACTTGTAGAAGACTGTATATTAACCTTCTTTCCTTGATTAATACTGCAGACAAGAAGAACGAGAACAAAGAAGTTGCTGTTAATGACTTTCTGCCTGCAACTGCTGCTTATGAGGCAATCCAGCACTCCATGTAAGTAATCGTTTCCTGTCTGTAATCTAAACCTCGTAATATCTATTTCATACTAATTATTCTTTTGAACTTGCATTTCATTACAAATGAACAATATAAAAATTTATTAAAAATATAAAACGCTTTAGACATAGTAAGGGGATATTACAAAATATACGAACATGATATGCGTATAACTAAGAGACTTATATCAGATTTTATTTGGTAAGCTTCTTATTGTTGGCATAAATTTTCATGTATTATTGAAATCATGTGGTGGTCCTTTAAATATATATCGAGCCACAATAAATGCATTTTCAAATCATTCATCAAATCCAGTCTGGAATTAGCTTAAAGAAAAAAAATACCCAAGTGGGTTTGCTTTTACACCTTATGATTCTTTTCAAGTATTTTCGCTTGTCCATGCTCATTTATTATCAGGATGGACCGAGGGGTCTGCAGGATGATGAAGTCCCTAAATTTTATAATTTTCATGTATTTTTTTAAAAAGTATATTTTCACCGGAACTGTAAATTTTATAATTTTTATTGAAAATTTATATTCTCGTTAGGTTCTTTTAATTAAACGAACGAACACAAACAATGGGTTTGTTTGTTCATTTATGTTCGTGAACATTCGGTAATCTGTTTGTTTATGTTCGCTTGTTTATTTTCGTTTAAATCTATTCACATATATCTAAGGTTAAGCAATAGATCAAGTAAGTTGAGTCAAAAAAATTTGAGTTACTTGAGTTGAGAAGTCTTATTTTATGATTCGTTAAAACTTCCTTATTATAGGCTAGTGGTGTTTATTGTTCTGTTAAACCGATTTAACGGATCGAACCAAAACAAAATTGGATAATCAGTTAAATTTTAAGTTTCGTCTAATAATTAAGAGTTTTTTTTTTAATTTTAGTTATTGGTTAATTCGGTTTAAAACCAATTAATTAGCTGAATTAATCGAATTAATCTAAAATATTAAATATTTAGCATATTATATATTATTTATGTTCGTTCGTTTATGTTCATTTATGTTTATTCGTTTGCATTCATTTATGTTCGTTCCTTTACGTTTGTTCATGTTCATTTATGTTCGTTCGTTTACGTTCTTTAACATTCATTTATGTTTGTTAGTTTATCAATTAAACGAACAAACATAAACGAACATAAACAAGCTATAATCCTTAACAAACGAATACACACACAAAAAAATTGTGTTCGTTTATGTTTGTATTTATTCATTTGTTCGATTAAAGCTAAACGAACGAACATTATCATACCCTCGTTCGATTCGTTTACGGCTCTCATTTTCACCCTACCCTAAAATTTTATAGGTTGTCTTTCTTAATATAAAATCAAGCGTAATCCCAATTTGTTATATTCTCTCACAGTTTCAAGAAAGAGTTCCCATTTTTATTCCAACATTCTGTTTTGTAGGGATCTGTATGCGGACTACATCGTGGAGAGCTTAAGGCGTTAGTTGTCTGTTCTCTCTGTTCGATCGTAGCACAGTCCTCTGGTTTTGCAACCAAGGCAGTACATTTTCTAGGTGAAATGGCTGTTTGGAGATTATGACAATTCTGCAATGATGGCGATAATTTTAGTTAATTCTCTTAAATTTTTTTGGTTGTATACTGCCCACTCAATTTTATTATTAACGTTGGAGATTCTTGGTTTCAACTTCAAAATGGGATGGCTTTCTACCACTTAATCTGACCTTCAGTGAAATTTTTGAGTTTCATAACTACCGAATTTAGTTTTAGAGCATAAGTATTTTACACCTAAAAAAGGACACAATTTTAATAAAGTATATTATTAGATGATATTAGTTTTAAAATTCTGTTATAAAATTTTTAAAAATGTTTTTAATAAAGATGAGTCATATTGTTAAAACATTATAATTATTCTTTTAAAATATGACATTTGATTATAAAATATTATTGATTATTTTTATTATTTCTCTAAAACTAATAAGGTTTTAGACGGACACAATAATAAAAACGATTTTACATGGACTACTGAAAAAGACATTTACTTTTAAGAGTCTCAATTTTAGAACTAATAAAGGATCCAGACATTAATTCTAAAGCCTCATATTAATAAATTATATAAGACCCAAAATCTTTAACCTGCCCCTATCCGCATTCATTCATATTTATAAGGTCTAAACCTGACCTCAAAATTTGCTAATCATTAATTACATACTAGACCCCACAATAAGATTATGCCAAGGCTTTAGTATTTCATGGTCGGAAGAGTGCTTGTTCGTAGAGGAATATTGTTAGAGTCCTAGTGGACATAATACGTATAACACATCGTATACAAAATAAAAGAATACACTGGAACACAAGAAATTCATCTACTGCCATAAAAGCTGTCATGGAAATTTGAGGTTCAATTATTGGAAGAGCATTGGATGATGCTGACAACACAGGCAATTTGAAGTAAAATGGATTCAACTTCCTATCATCGTCAACATTTTTCTGTCTAGAACACACACAAAAGGGAGCTACATACACACCAGAAAATGCACAGCAGAGAATATACTAAGCCTTCTTAGGTGATTTTGCAGTCTTTGATGGTGACTTAGGCTCAGTCACCACCTTCTCATTTCTCTTTGGTAGAAGAACTGGGTTAATGTTGGGTAAAACTCCACCATGAGCAATAGTCACTCCAGACAAAAGCTTCCCTAGTTCCTCATCATTCCTTACAGCTAAAAGAACATGTCTTGGAATGATTGTCTTCTTCTTGTTATCTCTTGCAGCATTACCAGCCAACTCTAGAACCTTGAAAAACATACAAACAACTTCAGAAACACACTTCAGGAGGGGATCTAAAACTCAAAATCCATCCAACACAAGAAACATTAGAAGAAGAAATGCAAAACCAAATTCAGTGGGAACCATTTCTCAAAGAATAAAAAGCAAATTCATAATTTGCAGATCTAATTACTGTTCTCCACCTCTGTTTTTCCCAAAAGCGACTTAAGCTTAGTTTGGCATTATTTATAAAAAATACACTTGAAAAAGTGATTTTAAAAATATGATAGGAGAAGTGATTTTAGAAAGTTAAATAGTGTATGCCATTGATGTCAAAAAGTAATTTTGAAAAGATTAAATATCTATTTTAGACTTGATATTGTAAAATATAAGTGAAATTAAATTAGAATAAAATTTTTGTTAATGTTATGATTATTAAATAAATCAACTTAAATAATAATAAAAATTTAATTTTTTGTAAAACTTAATTTAAGAATATAAACTATATTTTAGATTATATACAAATATAACAATTACAAATTAATAATAAATTCAAAATAAATTACAAATACAATAATTTCATTCTCAATATAAATATTATAAAATATATATTATTTTATATTATATATGTATAAACATTATTTTAACAATATATTATAAAAGTAAATAAGTAATTTTATTTTCAAACTAGTTTATCCAACTCAAAAGCCATAAATTCAAGCTTTTAAGTTTGAATGAAAAAATTGCTTGAAAAACAATCTAAAACAACCAAAATCTAATAGAAGCGCTTAAAAATTGCTTTTTAAGGTTAGATTTTAGAGGTTAAGGTTTTAAGTTTAGTGATTTGAAATTGATGATTTATGATTAAAGTTTCTAAATCTCTAACCATATTAGACTAAACTCTAAACCCAACATCTAAACATTAAATTCTAACCCTAATTTCTAACCACAACAAATTCTAAACCCTAAACCATAAAATACAAACATCTAATCCCTAAACCCTAAACCCTAAACCCTTAGTAATTATAGAAACTTTTTGTTTCCGAATTAAATCCATTAAAGTTTCCCTATTTTATTACCACTAAAAGCCTCACTGAATTCCAACAAGCTAACCATACAAAGCTAGTCGAACTAAGTAATTAATTTAAGGGAGAAAGGTTCCTAGCTCATTGTACAAATTAATTGAAATAAATATTTTCCCTTCATTTTCCCACTAACCAACTAAACCCTAGATAGTCAATAGAAAATCTCAAAACTAAAAAATAGGGCGGATTTAATAAAACACATAATTTCATGTAAATTATTGAAATACCAAACTACTGAAGAAAAAAGAGTTCAATATTATAACGGGAAAGATGGAATTACCTCAGCAGCAAGGTACTCAAGAACAGCAGCAAGGTAAATCGGAGCACCACTCCCTACACGCTGAGCATAACGGCCTTTCTTCAAGTAACGACCGATTCGACCGACCGGAAACTGTAACCCAGCTTTGACAGAGCGAGAAACCGATTTCACCTTTGGACCACCTGCTTTCCTTCCTCCGGCTCCCTTCTTCGCCTTCCCACCGGCTTCCATTACTTCAAAATGTAGAGAACTAGAGGACAGAATGTGACTTTCAGTAAATTTTTCTCGAGAAATAAAAGGCAACAAAGAAAATGAAGGGATTTATCCTGTAAGAGAAAGGGGTGAGATTTATAAGGGATCGGGTGAGAAAGGGGAAGACCACTTCAGATTTCTCTCAGGGATTCTGTCTGAGTGGTTTTAAGCCGTTAGATTTATGATTAATCGACGGTGGAAAAATAATCTGTTTAGTGATCCTCGTGAAATGGAACGGACCAATGTGACTACGTATGAATTATTTAGGATAAACTACATTGATAGTCACTAAACTATTGTTTATTTTCTGTTTTGGTCACTAATTTTTTTTAAATCATCCCTATCATTAAATGTTTCGTTTTCTATTTTAGTCCGTTATTATTAACAAAATAATGACATTGTACGGTATAATAATAATTTTAATTTTAAAACATATATATTTTATTAACTTGGTCTTCACTTTTTAGAACTTCAACTTATTTTTCAGCTAGTTTTCAACTAGTTCATGGCCAATTAAGGGTAAATGACCCGAACCCGAATTTTTTATTAAAAATCCGAACCGATCAGGTCGGTAAAATACTCATACCTAGGTTTCTTGCTTTGTAAGTAAATTGCAATTATCAGTACCTCTTTAATGAGAAGACCTGAAACATATGCTTCTGCAGGCTGGTTTCTTGATTTTTACTGCAGTTGAAATTATGGAAGTATTGTTATACATACTGAACAATCAAATGCATCTGAGCAGGCTGGAACAATGTCTCTTATGTTGTATATTCTGCATTTATCTTGACATAGTCATAACTTAAGTCACATCCCCATGCTTTACCGTATCCCGGTCCGTCTCCTGTTGCAGTTCAATAGCAGGCAATAAAATACTACGCGAAAGAAATGGATATAGGATCAAGGGAATGTGATGAGTCAAATTTGGAGGAACTTACCGATAGCAATTTTAATTTCGACCGTTCCGTGTGTCTCACCGGCCTTAATGAGATAGTTACTAGCTGCAACCCTGAAATTACATGGGGTAACCAGATTAGGTATGATATAGCTTAGAATGTATTTACAATGTCACTTCCTAACCCTCTAAATAACTTGCAACTCCAATGCAGGAGGGGTTGACAGCAAGCAAGAGGAAAATTTACCGGTCAAATTTAAGTGGTTGCCCACCATCCATGAGCTTAATATCTCCCAGCAGTATCTAGAGGCTGTTTGGGTCGAAAGAAATCCCGGCATAGCCAGCAGCAGCAGCTATACGTTCCCAGTTCGGGTCTCTCCCATATACAGCGGCCTGACAAATTTATTTTAAGCAATGCTATGATTAATTGTTGGAATTTATGTTCAATTTTCATACCTTGACTAGTGAAGAAGCAGCCACAGAGCGAGCAATCTTTCCTGCATCAGCCTCTCCTTTGGTACCACTCACCCTGACCTGTATCTCTAGGTTAGCTTTGGCCAAAACTATTCAAAAAAGCCCATAATAAGAGGGGGAAACAAATAGACCACCCATGAGATTTTGCTGCCTATATTTAAATGCATTACTGTATAATATTAGAACAAGATATTAGTTAAAGTGGCTTCGCATCAGGGTTCATTCGGTAAGAAAGATCCTTCTGTCGGTCCAAAAAGAGAGGACATAAAGAATACAGACCTCAATTAAACATGTTGCTCCTTCTCCATCCCAAGCTATTGATTTAGCAAGACCTTGCATTACCTGAGAAGAGATTTGTTAAATTAAAACCTCAAGCAACTCATTCCAAACACTGGCTTAGGTCAAAAGACTAACCGAAGTGACATCATCTCAAAAAATGTACTAAAACTGAAATAATTTGTGGTATGTGGATAAATCGGGGAGGTTTGCACAAAGAATACTATTTGTTTATTAAACATGTAACAAACCTAAATTTAGACCGGCTAGGATGAAGGAAAAGCTCGAATACAGCCAACTTACAGCATCAAGACCCGCTTGAAGTAGTACAGCATCATAAGTGCTCATAGAAGTGATCCAATTTGATCCAGCTAACCCACTGGCAAAAGCAATGACAGTATCATTTGTACTGGTATCTCCATCAACCTACAGAAAAAAAAAAAAAAAAAAGAACAAAAGAACGTTGCTAAAAACAAATAGTAAAAACATTAAGCCAAGCCATGGAAGAAAAAGGAGTTCATTAAACTAAGATTTCACCTAGTTGAAATAAGTTACAGGGAGGATCTAAAACAATTAAATTACATACAGTGATTTGGTTGAAACTGCGGCTTACAGCTACCTGAACCATCTTTCTCCAGACATCACTTTCAACAAGGGCATCGATTGTTATTACCTGAAAGACTAGTCAGCCATGAGAATATAATTGGAGTACTGTCCTATTGCAAAGATAGAAAGACTTGAAAGACGTACACCGAGCATGGTTGCCATGTTGGGGTGGATCATACAGGAACCTTTTGCCATTCCCCCAATTCTTATACTTGTCCCTCCAACCTTAGACAATGATTAGTTATACATGGCCATGAGATACAATTAAAGAAATACTTGATTCATAAGAAACCTTCAAGTGCTATAGTGCTGAGACAATGCTACCATATAAACTGGAAAAGACATTGGTTTTAGAAAGAAAAAGTATACAACTATAGCAAAAGATGAATATCAAATTGTTATCCCTTTGAAACTGTTACTTACCTCGTATTCAATAGCCACACTCTTGCTAACAAGGTCAGTTGTGGTAATTGCCACTGCAGCAGAATCTGCCCTGAACAACCACAATGAGACTGGAAATGTTTATGAAAACTTTGTAATACCACACAGGAGACGGAATTTTGAATTATTTGCAGATATGCCATTTACTTCCTGATCAACTAAGTGATATTTGTAATTTACCAACAATGAAAAATAACATCGTATCCATGTCACTAGTCCTTTACATATGTATGGAAAGAGGAAAACACCAAAAACAACAGAGAATAAACACAGGTAGTACCCCTGAACAGACGGTGATAACAAATTAACTAGACATGGGAGCGAACTCAAAAGCGCTTCCTGCATATGAAATTATAACATATAGATTGTATTTTCAGTCTGGTCAAAAGAATATCACTGTAGTTCACTTCAATGGCAATAATTGGTGAGAATAACAGTCAAACATATAATAGGATGCACATGTTCAAGGCCAAAAACAAAATGGGTCTGCACCTTCTTTATTCTCTGACCAATCACACCAGTGGATTCAATCAGCACTTCCTCGGCTTTATTTGCAGGATCTGCAAAGTTGCATACAAAAGGGGTGGTGAAAAGAATGCAGCCTGTACAAAGATCATAACAGAACAACTTAATGTTCTAACAGTTACATACTGTAGCAAGGGCATTTGCACACTCAATCACATCCTTATAACCATCATCACCCTGAAAACCATCAGAAAGTCAACTAGCCATGTCAAACTAATTCAATCGCCATGTTGGAAATTTTCAAACGGTAAGAAAAGTGTGAAACACAGATTCTTTTCCCATGCTTAAACTGTACTAATAAATGAAGCACATTTAAAAGGCGCTACACTCACTGGAAAACATTTGGGAAAAGATAAAGAACAACACTTGGTATCTTATTGTGTTTTGGTATGAAGGATGAAAAAAATACAAGGAAAGAAAGATATTAGAGGCAAACTTGCAAATAAAACTTTTATTTTAAGCTGAACGAATGTTTTCCTCCCAATAGGAAAGGTGTGCAAATCAACTCATTATATTCCCCTCCTACAAAAAAAAAAGGAGGGGGGGGGGGGTCCGACTTCCACCCTCTTCCTTGTTACCTCTTTCCCCCTGACCAAATACAAAGTAAAGAAAATAATGTTACTTCTACAAACCGTTGTTGCATTGGCCTGACCAGCATTTATCAACACAGCACGTGCCTGGTAAAATACATGTTTAGTCAATAGGCATATAAATGAGCAGAACATATAATACCATTAAGAACATCTATGAGACAAAAGATCTCTCACAAAGGTAATTGAAAATCAGATTGCTTCTTCAGTTCAAGACTAAATCTACAGAAGATGGTCCCTACTATACAAAGACAAATAAGATAACCAATCTGACATACTGTTTTCATACTATTCAACACACTTTTGCAGTACACCACCGGTGCTGCTGCAACCACATTTGTAGTAAATGCCCCTGGAAAAAGGGATTCGAAATGAGTTATAGAACACAGCCTAAAAATTATACGTATCCACAAAATAAACTTGCCAAGATAATTTATAAAGGAAAATTCAATTATATTTCTAACTATAGAATAAGCAACTAGAAATTCCACCAGCAACATTGGCATCAACATCGCAAGTGACAAGCGCAAGATCAGGTTTTTCTCCTTTGGCACGTAATCCGCCATATAAGCCCGCAGCTTTAAATCCCTTAGCAGCCGTAACTCCCCCCGGAATCTATGCAATCGCAACCAGAAAGAAAACAATAATAAAATATCAAAATTAGATCGAAAATCAAATGGAAAAATCATAAAGAACTAATAATCTAAAAACAAAGTGGCTGACTGCTTCCATACTCCATCGGGGAGAAGAATAGGAGCTGCTGGTATATAATTGGACGACTCACTAACATTCGATGATGAAGCAAATACTTTAAAATTCGTCTTTGACGAACAAAAAGAGTTCATAATATGCCAAAGCAATCATTGTCATCACTCATCAGACTTGTAAAAATTACAGTAAGAGGGAGATCAGAGAGAAAATGGAGTTGGCCTTGGTAGAAACATTTCCGGGAATTTCACAGATACCAGATGTGAAGCCGGTGAATACATCTCTGAAAATGAAGACGGCACCTTTTTTTCTATTTTCGGGGCGGGAATTGAGAATGGAGAAGAAGAAGAAAGGGAAAGGAAAAGAGATTTTGCGAGGGTTTTGACGTGCCGGGTTTTACTCGAATCCGGATGGGGTCTGAATTTATGTATATATTAGAATTAAATCTTAAATTTTATTAAAATAATAAAAAGAAATATATAAATAAGCCTATCTTATAATATAAAAAATAAAAAGTATATTAATCTGAATAGTAAATTCAATTTTTTTAATAATTTTTTAACAATATTTTTTAAATTTAACATTATAGTCAAATTTTATAATATTCACTGGAAAAGTGTATATTATTAAATTATTTTAAGTGATAAAAAATATCTTTATTAATTCCACGAATACAAATTTGTACAATATTATACAGTAAGATATATTTGTGATGTATATCAAATAAATAAACATCTTTAATATCAATATATCACAGAGATATAAAAAAGTATCAAAATGACAGATAATTTTTTTTTAAAAATTAATAAAACATAAAAAATTAAAAATAAAATAAAAAAATATCATTAATGCACGACAAAAGCCGTTATCATTAATTTAAAAATAGGGGTGAGTATTTGATCGAATCAAGTCGAGTTAAGTCTAAAAATTTTGAGTTATTCGAGTTGATGAGTCATATTTATAACTCAAACTTTATTTGAAATTTTTTTGCTTCGAGTTGCGTTTAAGAAATTCGAGTCGAGTCGAAACGAGTCGAGTCAAAACGTGTCGAGTTTTCAAGTTCCTATAAATATTTAATTATAATTATTTATAATGTTATAGTATGATTTAATTCCAATTTAAACGACTTTCTCTAATCATATAAGATATGTATATACATATTTTTATATGTAGCAATATTTATTTTTATTTTTATATAGCAATGTATATATATATCATAAAAAAATATATACTCTTAAACTTAAAAATTAATCTTTTAATTACTAAAAATTTTAAGTTATTCGAATTTCTATTTTATAACTCGAACTTTATTTGGAATTTTTCGAGCTGAGTCGAGTCTATAAAATTTCGAATCGAGTCAAAACGAGTCGAGTATTTTTGCCTCGAGTCGAGTCTAGTTATTCGGGTTTTTTGAGTCGACTCGAGTTTTGCTCACTCCTACTTAAAAATTGTTTATTACATCAAAGTAATTCGAACCAATTCGAGTTGTACACTTACCTTGGGTGGAGAAATCTCCCAACAAAATTTTTTTGTGTACAGAATATCACGAACCTACTTACCACTTGGATTAACCCTTGTTGATTTTAAATCTTTTATTTAATCCGAAACTTTATCTTTATTCGTTTCTAATTTTTTTAAATTAATTTGTTTTTTTATTAATTTTAGTCTTAAAGTTTTATTTAATAAAAATTTAACTATTTTAATTTTTTTAATATAGTTTTATTTTTTATTCGATTTAATCATAAATATTTTATTTAGTATATATTAATTTTAATTACAATTTGATAAATATTATTTTTGTTAAAATATTTTCAAATCTTAAATTGATCCACTGGTCAGGGGTTCTCTCCGTAATAAGGGGCTAATTTCTCAAGGTAGCACTCGAAGTCTATATTTCTTATAGCGAACTAGTTATGTATGCACGACGAAATTTAATAAAAAAAAATATTTATTTTTATGAAAAAAATTAAGTAGAACTCGTCGTATAAGTTAGACATGTTACAATTAAAATTTACTCGTTGTGTGTGTATATATATATAATTTTTATTAAAAATTTTAACACGACGAACTAAATTAATTTAAATTTGACTTGAAAAAGCTAGTGAATAGATTCAAAATAAGTATATATTTTATATGTATTGAAGCAACGTGCTTAATTAACAAAAAATACATTAGATTAAATTAGACAATATAATATTATCGTTGGCTTGTCATTCAGAAGAGTCATAGGTTGAATCGAGTTTAAATTTATCCAATTCGAACTTAAACTTAAAATTTTGAGTTAAAATTAATTTATTTATATTATTTTTGATAAATTCAGACTCAATGAGACTTGTTTACACTTTTAATCACTAACATATTCGAATTTAAATCATAATCAAATCAATTAGAGAAGAACAAGGAAGCAAAGAGAAACTTTGACAACTAATGAATAAGGGGAAAGGTAAAGGGAGGCCAGCCGCCAGCCAAGGGGCAGCTGGCCACCCCAAAGGCAAAGAAACATTAAGGCAACAAACCGCCTAAAGTTGAATCATCAACTTGATGGTAATGGGATACGTATTTAATTTTGATTAAATTATTTAAAAAAAAAAACAAGAAGCGACAAAAAAAAATACAGAAATTCAACCCAGTCAACTGAAGAAGCCGTCGAATCTACAAATCACGAGTGGAGCACGACGTGGCAGCACTTTATTACATGATGGAATGTCTCGCACGATAACATAGCGTACAATAAAAGCAGGATATTATTCTCCGTTGGGGCAGGGTCACCGAAATAAAAGGACCTTTAACCTCCCATCTCGTCATCGGAGGATTTTTCTTTCTCTATATTTTCTCGTCAATTTCATTCTCCGTCGATCTCGATCCATATCCTCGTAAGATGGTAATGTTTCAGCTCCATGTAGATATATTTTTAGTTTTTAATTCATGATTTAATTGATTTTAAATCTTTGATTTTGTAGTTTACTAGAAATCTCTGTGGATCGTCACCTTCATGTGTTTTTGTGTGTTGATTGATGATCTCCTTTTTCAAGATTTCGTGCTTGAAATGTTTGGAGAACTGTCATCTATCGACTGATTTTATAACTGTCATCTATCGACTGATTTTATCTGTTATTTTTTGTTCGGTGTCTGAATCCTAGGGTTTCAAATCTGTAGTTTGTGCTTTGATGATGTGGATTTTTATGTAGGGAATTAGATGAGCTGTATCTGATCTTGATTCTAGTGTAATTGGCTGCTTGATTCTGTTGGATTTGATTTTGATCTAATAGGTTTTGATATTTATTCTTTGGTTAGTTGATTTTTCAACTGTTTTTCTTTTCTTGTTTGATGTATTGATATGTTGATCCAATCTGTCTTGAACCTTAAATTTGGATTTTCAACTGTTTTTTCTCAGCCATTGGCCTTTTAACATTGACGCTTCAGTGTCTAGCCCCTGTTTATTTTATTTTTGAGTGTTCTTGAGGTAGTGTAAGAATTAATGCTTCTATATCCCGGGGAAAAGCCATCTATTTTAGGGGGGGGGGTTCTAAATTTGATCTTTAATTTTTTGGGACCAAAATGTGGTTTTACTATTGTACTATCTTATAATTTAATGATTCCCCTAGCTATATCCCATGTCTATGTTTTTCGAATAGATATAGTTGACCATCATAGGTGGCAGCCGAAATAGATCGAGTTAGAACATTCTGTAATGGTATTTGAGTATGGGGTTTGTTCTTTTTTGTCATCCTCTGTTTTGCTAGGGCCAAATCATGGTGGTAGAGGGTATGGGACTAGTTGATTAACATTTGTTTTTTGGGGTTCTCCACCCCTACCTCACCCTTGTTCTATCAGGATAAAAGTATATGTTACCGAATTATATAATGAATCATTGGGCTTGGCAAAGATATTTGATGTTTTTTCTTGCGATATTGTTGTAAGTTTAGGCCAACGCAGCATCAGGAATGGCTGTGCACGATGAGTGCAAGTTGAAGTTTTTGGAGCTCAAGGCAAAAAGAACCTACCGCTTCATTGTCTACAAAATTGAGGAGAAGCAGAAGCAAGTTGTTGTGGAGAAGCTGGGTGAGCCAACTGAGAACTATGAGGATTTTACTAAAAGTCTTCCTGCTGATGAATGTCGATATGCTGTGTTTGATTTTGAATTTCTAACCCCCGAGGGTGTCCCAAAGAGCAGGATATTTTTCATCGCATGGTAATTCAAGTTTCTTGATCGCCTTAATTATCTGACTTCCCGGTTTATTTAATTGCTGACTTCCATACTTATTATGTTGTCTTGTGAAGGTCTCCTGATACATCAAGGGTGAGGAACAAGATGATATACGCTAGCTCCAAAGACAGATTCAAGAGAGAACTGGATGGAATTCAGGTGGAATTGCAAGCAACAGATCCAACTGAGATGGGTCTTGATGTCATCAAAAGCCGTGCTAACTGAAAATCCATCTTTTCAGGCCGTGCAACGGGGGGCCGTCCTCCGTCTATCCTTACTTGATTGGAATGTTTATAAGTTGTGGACTGGCGAACTTGGATGATTCGGATTGCCAGTGAGTTTTATTAGTCTCCAAGATAAACCTCTGCTTCCCTGGGTATGTGTTTTGCTTTCTATAGAACCTAAAAGTTGATTGTCTTTGTGTAATCTATTCTCTTCAAGCTAATGTGCAACTGTTTGGTAGGGGAATATGCAACACTTTATTTCATTTACCAGTACTTTTAAATATTGGCCCGTCCTTGCCTATATGTTCTTGTGTGTTTAAGGTTGTGCTTTCATGGTTTCCTAGTAACTGTTTTTTTTTTCCACTAATCACATGTCTAGGGAATCGAATATGTTTCTTGCTTACAAGTCCTGCATTTACCTGATCAAACTTTTATTCGATCGCCATGAAGCTAAATTCATTATTTGCTTGTGCATGCCCTTTAGGTACTCTTTAAGTTCTTGAATTTCACATCGATTACATAGTAGAGTTGGTATTAGGATACATTAATGTTCACATCACTAATTTCAAGTCTAGTTTCTCTTTGGAGATTCGGGTTCAGGATGTGTATTATCAAAAAGCTAAAAATATTGTATGAATATATATTTTATTTTATACTCTTACAAGAAAATAGTGTGGTTCAAACTACGTCAAAGTTTGGCTGCTAGCCTGCTACACCGTCCTTTTAGAGCCCCAAATAGATCGAATCCTAGGGGACAAAGAATTCCCGACCTTTGCTTGTTCCTTGTCTGGTGAGTTTAGGTAAGCCATCTGCCACCTTGTTATTTTCTGTACACGTATGTTTAACAAAAGTTTTCGGCAAAAATTAGAGCTGAACACTACGATTAAGGGATAGAAATCATCTAATTTTTTTTCATGTTTTTTTTTTCATGTTTTCGTTTTAAATTATAGGTTTAAGGTTCAAAGTTATGGATTCTAGGGTTGGTGTTTAAGAAATTAGGGATAAAGTGTATTTTTCAGATTGCAGGGTTTAAAATATAAAAAAATAAAAATTAAAAATTAATTTTTTTAAAAAAAATTAAAAAATATAAAAAAGAAACAAATAATTTTTATTCGATAACACTGATGTCAGAATCATCGTAAAAACAATTATGCATTAAAATTGGATTAAAGTACTTTTTTGTATTAAAGTACCTTTTTATCCTTGTGTTACCCAATGTTTTTTATTACGTCCATGGGATTCACTGGTTTGTCAACCATGACATGGACATGCTAAAATAGTATTATTTTAATAGGATTTGGAATCAAAAGACAAATTTATGGTGCATACCATGCGGTAGTCAATGGTTACCATAATTTTATTCTAGCATTTTTTCCTTTTTTATTAATTTCATGTTAATTTAAATTTTATTTGAACTTTTAAATTAAACTAAATTAAATTTTTAAATTTTATATAAATTTAATTATAATTATTTATAGTATAATATATATTAACTCTAATTTAAACAGTTTTTTGTATTTATATATGATTATATATACTTTTTAATATTTTTACGTATGATATTTATTATATCAATTGAAATTGATTGATTTAACTTAAATTTAAAATATGATCAATTTATTATTAAATATATTAAATTATTTAAATTTTTATTTTTAATTTAAATTTTAATCAAATTTATAAAATTATAAATTTATTTTTAAAAATTAAATTAAATAATTTATTTTTTAAATTGAATCAAAATTTACCACCTTTAAATAGCTCAAATCTTAGCAATCATTACCAATTTCAGTCCCATCGTGAAACTATCATTTTCACATGTATTTAGGAAAATTTTGTGGCAGAATGAGGGTCGTAAATGAGATGAGACAGATCGTGAGTTATCTAAGTTCGACTCGGTTAAAATTTAACTTGATTAAATTCGATTCGAGTTAGAATTTAGCTTAAGTTTTTAACGAGTTGAGCCGAGTTGAGCTACATGATACTCGACTCGAAAAACACACGAGCTACTCGAAAACATAAATATATTTTTTATTTTTTATAATATAAAATATAAATTTCTAAACTCAAAACCCTAAAATCTAAACCTTAAACATAAGTCTTAAATCCTAAATTAAAATATTAAAATCTAAAATTAACAAGTTTGAGTTTATACAACTTGTGTATCAAAGTTTTTTCTCTATTAGATTTTAAATGTGAGAGATAAGAGTTACTCAAGTCTAACAAGATCAAAGTTCGGTTAATACTTGGTTCGGTTAGGCTCGGAAAAGCTCAAACTCGACTTGAGTTCTGAGTGATCTGAGCGCAGATATTTCAGGCTCGTTTAAAATTACTCAAGTTCGAACTCGACTCGAAATCTTAACGAGCCGAGCCGAGCTTAATACTACTCGAGCTCGACTTGACTCATTTACGCCCTAGCCAAAACTAAAAAAGTTTATCATAAATTAAAAGTTTAGGGATTGTATCATAAACTAAAAAAATTAATAACCAAAATGTAAGTATCCTTAAAAATCGGCGACTTTGTATGTAGTTTATCGTTGTTTTATTTTTAAAAGATAAAGAATTAAATTAAACTTTTAGAAAAATTAATTCAATATCTAATTTTTTACACATAATCAAGTCTTTATATTCTAAAATTTTATCTATTCATTTATTTATCAATATTAATTTTTAAATTAATTAATATAATATATTGTTATACAAATATCACTTGGTATTTCAGAAATCTTTTAATTAATTTATTTTTTAAAAAAATATTAAAAGATTATAAATATTATAAAAATATAAATATAATTTTTTTAAAAGTAAAAATCATTGTTCAAATTTGATATTTTTTAATTAATCTAATTTATTAGTTCGATGACTTATTAAATGGGAAAAAATAAGGTCTGTTTTATTTTTTTCAATAATTCGATGACTTTATGTACCCTTAAAGGCTTAAATCAATTAAAAATAAAAAAGTGGCAAAAGAAATATTAAAGACAAATTTAATAGCAAGGAAGTATTCGTAGTTTCTTTGGATACCAATTTTTCAAGGAAAAATAATATAAATTAACTATATTTTTCGTCGGTAATGCTTCTATCGCCGTCCGACGGACCCACCCTCCGTCAAGGTTCATCATCTTCGGCCAATTCGAAGATTTTTTTTATTCCTTTCGAAAGGATAGGAAACCAAAACGATCGATTAGAATATTCAGATTCCTTCCCATATTTGTTTCATTTCCCGCATCTTCTCACCAACTGCAGGGGCCCTTAACCCCAATTCTTTAATTACAAAATCCAAAATTTCAGCCTTTTACTTTTGTTCTTTACCCCTCCATCTTCTAGCCGGCACTCTTCCCCTTTTGACTTTACTCTCTTGGATTTCTCCCCATCTCGAATTCCTTGAGGTTTTTAAAATACGGGTGGAGCTGAAGTTGCTACTCAAATGGCAATCGAATCGATGGATACTCGCGACGAAGAGACGCCACTGGTTGTTGATGTTGCGGAAAGTGAAACTCCCCAAAATCGGACGAGGGATGTTCATATTTTGAGCGGTGCCTTCTTGTTGGTCTTCCTTGCTTATGGAGCTGCTCAGAATTTGGAGACTACTGTTAATTCTGTGAGTTTCTTTTCCTTTAATTTAATACTTCTCATGTTTATTCAATTGGATTCAAAACGAGCTGTTTGGTTGCTTAGAAAGGTGATTGTAATTTGAAATTCTCAGCAATTTAAGAGAATTTATGATTTTCCTGGATTTGTGATATTTTAAAGTTTGAACCTTTTTTTTTTGGTGTGATTCTTTTTCAGGAGGGAAACTTGGGAACGGTGTCGCTAGGGATACTGTATGTATCTTTTGCTGTTTTCTCGTTGTTTGCTTCGTTGGTGGTTCGGTTCCTGGGGTCGAAGAATGCTGTGGTTCTGGGGACTACAGGTTATTGGTTGTACATAGCTGCAAATTTGAAGCCTACATGGTAATTAGTAATTACTGTTCGTTTACTTTCTTGCTGAATTCCAAAGTCCTAATCAAAACTGAAAGGAAATTAGTTGTCGGTTTTCGAATATGGTAGTGTAGAAATGAAGTGATCTTTTTGCCTGAATTTTGTGTCATGAACTTTCAAATTGTACAGTCTGTTTCTATACCATGTATTAATCATGTTGTAACTGAACTTTCAAGTTGAGTGTTTTTGGTTCTTATTGGTGTAGGTATACTATGGTTCCGGTTTCTGTGTATATGGGTTTCGCAGCTTCAATAATATGGGTCGGGGAGGTATGCGTGCGATCTACACTTATTAAGTTCATTGATATTTTTATTAAGTGATGGTTATTGGTTGATCTGATCTCCATTCCTTAACCAATTTGGTTTTGTCAGGGGACATATCTTACTTCGATTGCTCGCAGTCATGCTAAAGATACCGAGTTACATGAAGGAACTGTGATCGGTAACTTCAATGGAGAATTTTGGGCAGTCTTTGCTCTTCACCAGGTGACTATTGTTTTTTGCTATGAGTATGACAGTCTAGTCATATTCTATTTCTTTACTCTGAGAGCTTTTCTTATAGGATAACTTTAACTTGCTATGACGAAGTTTAAATGCTAAACATTAATCTTATGCTAATTTTTTAAAGGAAATCTTATACTAAATTTGGTTTTGTATGTTCTTCAGTTTGTTGGAAATCTGATCACACTTGCAGTGCTTCCAAAGGGAACGGTATGTATTGTCTCCACGAAAAGTTATTTTCCCTCTTTTATTCTGTTTCCAGCTTTCTGCATGCTTCCAGATATATTTGGTTTTAGTACTTGATTTCTCTTTTAAGTACCGGTCTGCTCTCTTCGTATTTATGTACATGCTACCATTCCTATGGTGTTTTATGGCATGGGCTGTGTGTTTTACCAATTTTCAAAATGTTTAATGACTACTGACAAGTTATTCTTACACAGCAAGAAGGAAGTACCGGCAGCACGACTTTGCTGTTCATTGTGTTTCTTTGTAGCATGACATTAGGTATAATTCTTATGTGTTTCATACGTAAAACCGATGACAAAGAAGAGAAGGTCTCAGAAGTTTCATCTGTCAGTTTTTATTCTGCTGTGACTTTTCGGTTGAAGTCAGTTATCCTTCCTTTGCTCGACATACGGATGCTGTTGGTCATTCCTCTAATTGCTTATTCAGGATTACAGCAAGCTTTTGTATGGTATTGCTTATTGAGGCCATTACAGCAACAACCTGTTTCAAGCCTTGCCTTATTTAAGAAAACTTTTCAGCTTTATTCTTAAATAGATATATTTTGCAATTTTAGGGCTAATTACACTAAAGACATTGTAAAACCAGTTCTTGGAGAGGCTGGTGTGGGCGGTGCAATGGCAGTCTACGGTGCTTTTGACGCAATCGTAAGTTTTTGAAATTCCGAAATGATTACGAGTTATTAACAATTAGTTTTACTTGAAAATAAACTGCTAGATTTGTAGTAAACAATAGAACAGTTTATCATGTACTTTTACAAAGTTGGTGAAATCTTGAGAAAAATATTCAAGTGCTGACTTGCTGGGAGCTCACTCGGTCGATTTATCTTCTTGTCTCATTTTATTGGTAACACCTTCTCGTAGTGTTCGCTGGCTGCCGGTCGACTCACATCTGGAATCAAGTCAATAACCATCATTGCCTGTGGTGGAGTCTTTTTTCAGGCACTGATATTCCTCTGGCTTTGGCTAAAATACAGGTTAGAGCAATGCAGTCTTATAGGTTATCCGTATTTAACTTCCGTCTGTTTTCGTTCTCTACCCTATTTACGCTTTCTGTAACGTTAACAATGTAGCGCAACGAGTGGAGTGCTCGGCATAGTATACCCTCTTCTGATGGCCGCTTTACTGGGCATCGGCGATGGGGTTTTGAATACACAGCTCAGTGCTTTGCTTGCTCTACTTTTTAAGCATGACACGGTAAGAATTAATCGATGTTTAAACAAGACAAGTATATATTTCGGTTCGGTTTCGGTCTAAGCATTTCTCTAGTGCCAACTAGTTATATTATAGGGTTGAAATCTGTAATCAGTGCATATTTATTCTGAAACCAGGAAGGAGCATTTGCTCAGCTGAAGGTGTGGCAGAGTTCGGCCATTGCAGTCGTGTTCTTCTTGAGCCCGGCCGTGACATTGTCGACAATGGTGGCGATAATGCTTGTTGCAATTTTGGTTGCCTTGGTTTCATTTCTATTCCTTACTGTTAAGGTAGAGAAAGCATTCTCTTAGCTCCACGTTCCCAGCTTGTAATATTTCAGCCTTCTATGGTATAATCAATGTTTGTTGAAGGGTGAAAAAAATACATATATCACATTTAATACCTTCTTTGTTAAATTTATTTATTTTTCTCTTTTATATCACTAAAAATAATTATTTTTTAAAATTTTATAAAAAATTTAATTAATTCGAAAATCGACCGAATAAATCAAAATAATTTTGATTCATTTAATTCGGTTATGATTAATTTAGTTCTACTATCGATTAAAATTTTAAAATTTTTGATTAATTCGGTTTGACTATTGATTGAGTTAACCAGATGTACAACCCTAAAAGATAAACTCTAAAACCAAGATTCTAACTAAACAATCTAACCAAAACTCTTGGATTAATGGAGTCGTTTCTTGGGGTCCAACCAAATCCTAAACTAAAAAATTCAAAACATTCTCGGAGTTGGTCTCTTTCATTACATCTTCAGCTCAACCAAACCCCGCCAATCCCAACTATAAAGTTGTTAAAATTAGGTCCCTTATCTCTTAGTTTTAATTAATATAGTCCCCCACCTATTTTATTCTCATAAAACACAACCTTCCATTTCCATAGCATCCTCACCAATCCCAATACAAAAATGAGTCTCTCTTTTCTTGCACATGTGCTCCATAGACTCGCCTTACGGTGGCCGGTGCTACTCTACGCTGCCACATGGACTGTTATCCTAACGGCGATGGTGGCGGTGGCGTCGTTCTCGACGGAGGTGGCCTTCGTCTCCGCCATATCCCAGTCGTCTCCGTTTTCTAAAGCTTGTGGGAGAGAGGGGTTGCTTCGAGTTCCGATGGACGTGGCGGTAGAGAAATTGTGCTTGCCGGTTCAAGTCTTCGGTAAGTCCAAAATTGATTGGATTGTTCCGCCGGTTTTCGCGGCTGTAATTGTTATTGGATCGGCTTGGGTGGTCCGTGGCATGGGTTTGTGGGAATTCGATGAGGCACATTGATTTCCTTCTGTAATTTTAATATAAATTTCCCGTTTTTGTCTACACTTATTTATACTTAATAGAAAAAAATATAATAAATATAATAAATGCATCGAATTATAATTAAATAAATAAAATCATATTCAATATAAGTTAATATATTACTATTATGTCCATAATGATATTAATAATTAGTAAAATTAAATCAAAACTAAAATTAATATATGATATTATTTTTTTAATAGAAGTCGTTAATTTTATTAAAAGAAAAAAATACTCAAATATTACGATAATAATTTATAATTATCATTGTAAACTAAATAGGACATTTTTAACTAGCCACTTTAGATCGTAAAGGATCATACATGAAAAAAGTTTAAAAAACTCATCTAAAAACTCGATTGAAATAAAAGACATGAACAAATCTGACAGTATCGGCAAATGAACCACAAAAAGGTATTAATCTATTGAAACACCACTGAGAATCACAAATTAAAACCGAGCGTCGCGATAAACTATCCACGAGCGCAAATTGCGTATCCAAATTCAATACGAGGGTTCAAAGTAAGGAAGATCATCGTGATAACAAATAATCGCCATCTTGATCAGTCGTGGCGTCGTCAGATCCAATCTTAAAAAAACAAAACAAAAAAAAAACATGCCAAACGACAGAAAAAATATACCAAAAGACAGAGTAGATCGTACCACAAGAACAAAATTATTTATTGAAATTAAAAACAAACGAAAGATAAAAGCCGTCGGTCGACAATCAGTATTAGAACCGATATCGTCGCCTGTATATAAAAAAAAAGTGAAAAAGAAGCGGCCAAGATTGGGAGAGCAGCGCTTTTGAACTTTTAGGGTAAGGAAAAGAAATGATATATGATATTAAATTTTAAAAATTCACTGATAACTTTAATAACAGTAAAATTCTATAAGTTTTTTTTTTTAAAAAAATTAAAATATGACACCAATTATTTTATTTTTTAAAAATATTATACTTTAAACAGTAATTTAAAAAATATTTTAAAAATATCTAATTTTAAACAATAAAATAATATTAACTTAAAACAAATAATTTATAAAAAATACTTTAAAAATTATCAAAACATTATTCAAAGTAGGTACCTTTTGAGACCAACTTTAAATTTTTATTCAATATAATTTATTTCTCCGTTTAACGGGCTCTTTTATAATCATCTTTAAAGTTGTTATCCAAAATTTAATATTTTAAAAAATAAAATTAGTAATATTATATTTTAAAAAATAAAAAAAAAACAATGACAATATTAATGTAAAATTTCTGGCTAATTTAGGTAAATAATAAAGTTGAAAAAAATAGGAGAAATGAGTATATTTGAAAAATATTTAGGAAAATAGGTTAAAAGGAACAATGTTCCTTGGACTTCGCTACCTGCAAGTGGCAATGTCTAAAAAATATTATTTCTTCTGACGTGTTTCTCAAAAAATACTCTAGACTCACATATTTCCTTAAATATAACCCTAAACATCGTTATTCTCTTAAATTTTTCAAAATTTCTTTTAAAAACTATCTTGTATATAATAAAAGAATAAAAATATACTCATTTCATTGTGTTTATTAGAAACAAATATTTTTTTAATTATTCAAATAAATTTTTATTACAAACATATATTAAGGGTCTGGTTGTTTTTAAGCAACCAAAAGCACTTTTTTAAATGCTTTTATGAGATTTTGGTTGTTTTTTGTTATTTTTCAAATCAGTTTTTTCTGTTAAACCCAAGAGCTAAAATTTATGGCTTTTGAGTTGGATAAACTAGTTTGAAAAAAAAATACTTTTTTATCCTTGTATGCAACAAAATTAAACCAAATCTTAAATAATCTTAAATAAATATTTAAAAATCTAAAAAAATCAAAAAATATAAAGAATTCAAAAAAATTCAAATAAATCTAGAATAATCTTAAATAAATATTTAAAAAATAAAAAATAAAAAAATATCAAAAATTAAAAGAATTCAAATAAATCTAGAATGAATAATCTTAATTTTTTTTTGAAAAAAATAAATTTTAATAAATTAAAAAAATCCAAAAATTCAAAAAAACATATAAAAAAATCTAGAATAATCTTTTAAAAAAATCTGAAAATAATTGTAAATAAAAAAATCAAAAATATTCTTCTTCTCCAAATTTAAAAATAACCAACTCCTATTTTTAGAGTTTAACCCCTCATAAAATGATCGGAGTTGATTTCTTCCAAGGGTAATCTGATCCAACGACGGATTTACGATTTTGAGAGAGGTATGCTCTTTACTTAGATTTTATTTTGTTCGAATTAATTCAAATATATATTTATTAATTAATTTGAATTGATAGTAAAATAATTTTATGTTAAAAACCGAATGCGAAAGAAAAATGAATTTTGTGGGTGTATGGGAGAATGGAAATCCAATTTCAAATTGAAATTGAAATTGGCACTGTTGCTGCGGTAAGTTGCAGGTAATTAGAGGTGAAATTACTTTATAGGTCCTCCAAAATTTATGTGTTTAATTTCATGCTCTTAGGTTTTAGTTTTATTTTATATTAGTCCTTTTTATTATGTTTTATCTTAAGTAGATTCTTATTCATGAAATTATTTAATAATTTAATTAATAAATTTGTTTAGATTTGATCTAATAATTAGTTGATTTTATTAAATTAATTAATTTGTGAATAAAATTCTAATTAGATTTTATTTAATAAAGTAAAAATTAGGTTATATCATTCTTTTTTTTAAATTTAAGTAATTTGATTTCTATGGTTTATTTTAATTTAATTTTATGTTTGAATTATTTTCGGTACGTCTTTATATTATTTTCTTTAATTTTATATAGTTAATTTATATATATTAGTGCTACTAACCCACCTTTGAAGCTTGGTAGACAATACAACCCCTTTTAGTAACAATTTTGGGCGTTGTGGGGTGCTATAACCTTCCCCACACGTAACCGACTCCCAAATCCGATGATAAACGCAGACCAATTTTATAGGTTTTCAGTCGTACCTATTTAAAACGATTGATGGCGACTCCAATATTTGATGAGACTTTGAAGGCCCAACCAATTTCGACCCAAACCAAAAATATTGTCGATAACTTGGCGACTCCGCTGGGGACTTCTCAAGAGGGTCAAGCCATAAAAGGGGGTATATTTTGTGTTACATCATTCCATTAGCTTTCTACCCGAGCTCAATCCTAATTAAGTATGGGTAAAACGTTGCTCCTTCGTGAGGTTAACCTCTGTGCAGGATAGTAGTCACCTCCGGGTTGCATGTGATCTATGACTTCGTAAGGTTAACCTTCGCATAGTTATAGGGAAGTGCATCCCCTCGAGTTGAACTAGAGTCTATGATCCTATAATGGGAGAGGACTAAGGGTCTTACTAGCCTTAGTAGGCGACAGTAAGGACAATTCGGGTACCCTATCTAGAACTATAACCTCATGTAATAAACCGTAGAAACCTACCTTATTTAGAGCCATGATAAACTTAAACCTTAGTATGTTACCCGTTAATAATATGTGTTATTTTATTTATTTACTTTGCTTTGTTTTATTTTATCTAATCAAGCATGTGTTATATTTTCCATGTTATATTTCGTTTATTAACCATTTTTTTTCTTTTTTCTTTATGCTTTTATGTATGTGCATCATCAACATTTAGTTGCATTTATTTTTGCATTCACCATTGCATATTACATTCACAATGTATACATCTCATGTCATTGACACTAAATAAAGAAACTAGTTTATGGGAGTTCAATATCAGTAATACTGGAAACAAAAGACGATCATATCAATCATCCTCACAATACGCGATTCAAAGCTAGAAGAATGGAAGAAAGACTTCAGAAGTTAGAAAAGTCTCAAGAACAAATTACCCAAGATAGCAAAGGCTTAAGAGAGGACATAGCGAACAATCAAGAGAATCTTCTAAGCAAATTAGAGGATAAACTGTCGCAACTATTATCTAAGTCAACAAGTGTTGAAAAAGAAAAAGCTCATAAAACCCATGAAGAGGATTCTCCATCTTTACATTTTGGAACAAAAGAAACACATCCTCAATTTGTGTTCTCGGCTAGTGGGTTACAATCTAATATCCACAAACAAGCAAATCCTCATGGTGCTTCGGCTTCGAACATGTGGGCTGGATCATTCAAACCAGAAGTTCCAAATTTTGATGACCCAGTTGAGTTAGAAAAATTGAAAAAATCTTAACCCAAATCTTCTGAGACAAATGATGATAAGTTCAAATTCTTAGAAGAGAGAATCAAAGATATGGAAGGTATTGATGCCTTCAGTGGAACAGATATTATGAAGCTAAGCTTAGTCCCTGATCTAATTTTGCCTCCAAAATTTAAAGTACCAGAATTTGAGAAATTTGATGGCACAAGCTGCCCCAATGCCCACCTTACCATGTTTTGCCGCAAAATGACAGGGTATGGAAATGATGATAAGATGTTAATTCATTGTTTTCAGGATAGTTTAGCTGGGTCTGTCATACGATGATACAATCAGCTGAATAGAGCCCAAATAAACACATGGAGAGACTTAACAAGAGCTTTCAAAGAACAATACAAACATGTTCTAGACATGGTTCCTGATCGTCTAACACTACAAAATATGGAAAAAAAGGCATAATGAAACTTTTCGACAATATGCCCAACGATGGAGAGACATGGCTGTATAAGTTCAACCGCCATTACTCGAGAAAGAAACAACTATTCTTTTCATCAATTCCTTAGAATCTATATACTATGAGAAGCTTGTCAGTAGCACCACTAGAGACTTCGCTGATATAGTTACAGTAGGTGAAGCAATTGAGCGTGCCCTTAAAAGCAGGAAACTTAACAGTCTCGAGGCTTCTAAAAAGCCATATGCCAAAAGGAAAGAAAATGAAGTTAATTTTGCGGGAAATGATGAACATCCATATCCCAAATATCAATCTCCACCATAATTCGTGTATCCAACAGGATATTCGAAACCCAATACAAACCCTTCAAGCTAAGAAAAACAATCACAAGGTGGACCCAAACAGTCGATGACTAACACGGAAAGACAATATTTCACCCCTATTCCAATTTCCTATAAGGAGTTGTATGCTAAACTGTTAGAAGAGAGGTTGGTATCTCCCGTTTTCCTCACACCACTACAACCACCCTACCCAAAATGGTATGACCCTTCTGCACATTGCGAATTCTATGCCGAAATCCCTAGACATACAATAAAAAATTGTACAGCTCTAAAAAGAAGGATTTAGAGTTTGATTAATCAAAACATTCTTTAATTCAACACATCAGAGAGACCCAATATTTCTAACAATCCTTTGCCAACACATGAAGAACTAAGGGTTAATGTTGTGATGAATAATGATGAGATTAAAGACAAAACAAGCTTATCTGAAATGCAGTCACCGCTAAAATATGTATGGAAGAAAATGATGGAAAGAGGAATGTTGAATCCTAATCATGATGTGGTTATAAGTAATAGAAAGAGATTTTATGAATTTCATGGGGAAGTGGGCCATGAAATCCAATATTGTGACGAGTTTAAAAATGTTGTCTAGGATCTGATGGATAACAAAGAAATCAAGTTCTTTGAACGGACTCAAGAGGTTAGTGAAGTTTTTACAATAGATGAACAATTGTCCAAAAATGATGGTGAAGGTAGTCGACCTTTCATGATTAATTGGCCACGAATGTATAATTAAGGATTACAAAAGCCTCCATCACGATTGGTAATCGAGGCTCCTACTCCTTTCCCATAGAAGAGTAACCGACAAGTGCCATGGATTTATGGTTGTAACATGGTCGTTACAGGGAATGAGATTCTAAAACCATATCTGTAGAGATTAGTGGAGTTAGAAACTTCACTCGAACTGGAAGGTTTTTTCCCCCCTACATCTCAAAACCAATGGAAACAGTAGGCACTGAGCCAAAAGATAAGTTTCCGTTAAATGGAGAAAAATCAGAAATTAACGAACCTATAAACGAGGAAGAAGCACGAGAATTCTTAAAATTTATCAAACACAGCGAGTATAGTGTGGTTGAGCAACTGCACAAACAACCAGCTCGTATTTCCATATTATCTTTGTTATTAAGTTTAGAGACTCATAGGAATGCCTTACTGAAAGTGTTAAACCAAACATTTGTCCCAAATGATGTTTCAGTAGACAAGCTGGATAGATTGGTGAACAACTTACATGCTGATAATTTTATCTCTTTTAGTGAAGATGAAATTCCTTCTGATGGCGTGGGATCCGTCAAAGCATTGCATATAACTACCCATTGTAATGGGTACATATTACCCCATGTTTTAGTTGACAATGGATTTGCCTTGAATGTCATGCCCATAACAATATTGAATAGACTTCTAGTGGATAAGACTCACGTGAAGCCTTGTCATACAATCGTAAGGGCATTTTATGGAACCAAAAGAAATGTCGTAGGAAAAATTGATGTCCCATTTTTGATTGGTCCAGCTACGTATAATATAAAATTTATCGTTATGGACATTACACCAACTTATAATTGTTTATTGGGACGTCCCTGGATTCATGCTGCTGAGGCAGTACCATCAACACTTCATCAAAAGGTTAAGTTTGTGATTGATGGATGCCTTATAAGTGTTGGCGCTGAAGATGATATTATTGCATCTGCATCGACTGATGCTCCATACATAGACGTAGATGAAAATGCAATTGAATGTACATTTCGATCACTTGAATTTATGAATGTTACTTTTGTTACTGAAGGAAAAAAGATTCCAAAACCCAAACTCTCCAAAAATACTATAATGAGAATAAGGTTCACTGTTGGGAAGGGAGCTAAATCAGTAAAAAGACTTAGAACGTTTTTACAAGGAATGCACACAACGATACAACCATTCTTGAAATATGATCGGGATGGTGTGGGATTCAAGCCTAACCTACAAAGGAAGACAAAACACGTGTTGAGAAAGAGAACACAAAAAATAGCTGGACTGACCGGCACAGGTAATGAGAGGAAAATGACGGTACTTCCTCGTATTACTGAAACCTTTGTGTTTGGGGGCACATTCATTCTAAGAAGGAAAGAGAGATTCTAACATCACTACTAGAGAAACTTGAAGAGCTGAGCATAAATGCAATAGGAGAAGAAAGTGAAATTGAAAAGAATCGATCAAAGATCGACCCATATCCTCCAGGCTGTGTCTTGAATAATTGGACCGCTATTGAACTCCCAATTGTTTTTAAATCTTTATCAGAGTAATGCTCGAAACTTAACTCATTACTTGAGCCCTAAAGTAGTGATAATTTATTATAAGGGCCCCATTTAGGTATTCAGTTTATCAATTCAATAAATGAATACATTTCTCTTTCCTATTTGGTCTCATTTCTTTTTCTCTTTCATCATTTCTTTTATCAAGCCTTGTATATATATATATATATATCTTCTTGTTTATTTGCAGGCCTTTAAATATCAATTACATGAATGATATTTCTTCGAGCTCAAAAGTTGATTTTGAGTAAACTGTATGCTTAAGAAAACATGAGTCTAATGAAAACTATGAAGAATGTGAATTATCTCCCGATCTGCTCAGACAAAATTCTCCCTCACTAAGAACCAAGAGATACAATGAATCTGGGAAATGAAGATGATAAAAGAAAAGAACAAATCGGTACTTTCATATCTTCAAAGATAAGAGATAAACTTATCTCTCTACTTCAAGAGTTTAAGGATGTGTTTGCTTAGATTTATCAAGATATGCCTGGACTGAACACAGACATTGTAATGCATGAACTTCCGCTAAAACCAGAATGCAAGCCTGTACAACAGAAGCTTAGAAGAATGAGGCCAGAAATGTTACTTCAGATACGAGAAGTAAAAAAGCAGTACGATGCCGGTTTTTTACAAGTGGCCAAGTATCCTGAATGGGTGGCAAATGTTGTTCTGGTACCCAAGAAAAATGGAAAAGTGTGAATGTGTATTGACTATCGTGATCTCAATCGTGCTAGTCCTAAAGATAACTTCCCTTTACCACATATAGATACTCTAGTGGATAACACAGCTAAGCATTACTTGTTCTCATTCATGGACGATTACTCAGGCTACAATCAAATCAAAATGTGTCCAAAAGATATGGGAAAAACCACTTTTGTGACAATATGGGGTACATTTTGTTATAAAGTGATGTCATTCGGTTTAAAAAATACTGGGGCAACATACCAAAGGGCCATGGTAACTTTGTTCCATGACATGATGCATAAGGAAATAGAGGTTTATGCAGATGACATGATTGCTAAGTCTTGGTCAGAGGAGGAACATATCACCAATCTTAGAAAACTTTTCGAATGTTTAAGAAAATTTTAATTGAAGCTTAATCCAGCAAAATGCACTTTTGGAGTTTCTTCAGGAAAAATTATTAAGGTTTGTTGTCAGCAAATGAGGAATTTAGGTGGATCCTGATAAAATCAAAGCTATTCAAGAACATCCTCCTCCTTGTACTCAAAAAGAAGTTCGAGGTTTCTTAGGGAGATTAAACTATATTTCTCGATTTATTTCTCAACTAATTGACAAATGTGATCCCATTTTTCGCCTCCTAAGAAAGAATAATGCGGACAATTGGGATTTATCATGCTAAGAAGCTTTTGACAAGATTAAACAATATTTATCAAATTCTCTTGTATTAGTGCCACATGTGCCAAGAAAACCTTTGATCTTGTATCTAGTGGTATTTAAAAATTCCATGGGATGTGTATTAGATCAACAAGACGCAACTGAAAGAAAGGAACGCACTATTTATTATCTTAGTAAAAAGTTTACTGATTATGAATTAAGGTATTCTTCCATTGAAAAATTGTGTTGCACTTTAATCTAGACCGCTCGTAGGCTTCGTCAATACATGTTATACCATACAACATGGTTAATTACAAAGCTAGATCCAATACAATACATGATGGAATCACCAGGTTTATCGGGAAGACTGACTCGATGGTAAATTCTGCTTTCTGAGTATGATATCGAGTATGTAAACCGAAAAGCCATTAAAGGTAGTGCCATCACAGATCTTTTAGCGAGTCGTGCTTTACCCGAATATGAACCTTTGAGTTTTGACTTTCCTGATGAGGATCATATGTGCTTAACTAGCAGTGAAGATGAATCAACTAACGAAACAAATTAGAAGATGAATTTTGATAGGGCTTCTAATACACTTAGGTGTGGAATCGAAGCAATTTTAATATCTTCCAAAGGAAATTATTATCCTTTTACCGGGCGACTAAATTTTGAATAAACCAATAATATGGCAGAATATAAAGCATGTATAATGAGATTTCGTGTTGCAATTGAACGAAAAATCGAATACCTTAAAGTATATGGTGATTCGTCATTGGTGATTTATCAACTTCGTGGAGAGTGAGAAACAAAAGATGTCAAATTGATCGAATATCGTAAGCTCATTCTCAAATTAATGAAAAGTTTTAAGAAGATATCTTTCTATTATCTTCCACGAGAAGATAATCAATTGGCTGATGCATTGGCAACTTTGGCTTCCATGTTTAAAGCAAATAGAGAAACCGAAATAATGCCTATACAAATGAGTATCTTTAAATCACCTACCAGTTGCTATGTCATCGAGGAAGAGGTAGATGATCACCTCTGGTATAATGATATTTTACAGTATCTTAAGTATCAAAAGTATCCCGAGGGAGCAACTGAGGTTAATAAAAGAACTATTCAGAGAATGGCTATAGGATATGTTCTTGACAGAGAAATCTTATACAAAAGTGGAAGTGACCAAACGTTACTCAGATACATAAAAAGTCATGAGGCAATAAAGATAATTGAGGAGGTTCATAAAGGAATTTTTGGAATTCATGCGAATGGTTTCAATATGGCAAGACAAATTATGAGGTTGGATTATTTTTGGACATCTATGATAGAAGATTGCATCAATTTTGCTCAAAGATGTCATAAATGTCAGATTTGTGGAGATAAAATACATACTGCCTCATCACCCCTTCATGTTATAACTGCTCCGTGACCGCTCGCAACATAGGGATTGGATGTAATTGGACCGATTATGCCAAAAGCATCAAATGGACATCGCTTTATCTTTATAATGATTGATTATTTTACCAAATGGGTATAAGCTGCTTCGTATGAAATTGTAACTAGATCGACAGTATGCAAATTCCTCAAAAGAGAAATAATTTGTCGATATGGTCTACCAGAAAGGATTATTTCTAATAATACTTTAAATCTGAATAACTGAATGATGATAGAAATTTATGAACAATTTAAGATAAAACATCACAAGTCAGCACCCTATCGCCAAAAAATGAATGGGACCGTCGAAGCAGCTAATAAAAATATCAAGAGGATTGTTGAGAAGATGACGATAACATATAAAGATTGACAGGAGAAATTATCTTTTGCATTATTGGCATATCGTACATCTGTACGAATATCTACAGGGGCAACTCCTTATTCTTTAGTATATGGAACGAAAGCTGTATTACCGATTGAAGTTGAGATTCCATCACTCCGTGTCTTAATGGAACTTAAATTAGATGAAACTGAGTGGGATCAAATCAGATATGATCAATTAAATTTGATAGAAGAAAAGATATTGAAAGCGATTTATCATGGGAAGATGTACCAAAAACGAATGATTCAGGCTCACGATAAGAAAGTCCGACCAAGATCTTTTCGTGAAGGGGATTTGGTTTTGAAAAAGGTTCTGCCTATGCAAAAGGATTTTCGAGGAAAATGGATGCCAAACTGGGAAGGAACCATTTGTTATGAAAAAAACCTTCTCGGGTAGAGCATTAATTTTAACCGAGATGGACGAAAATGAGTTATCAAATCCGGTGAACTCAGATTCTATGAGAAAATATTATGCTTGAATGCATGGTAATACCAATAGGTAAAAACCCGAAAGGGCCCTATTGGTAAAAAAAGAAAAGAAAAGAAAAAAAGAAAGGAAAAAAACCATCAGTAGGTGAAAACCCGATAGGGCCTTACTGGTAAAAAAAGGAAAAAGAAAGAAAAATCAAGGTGAAAAATCGCAAAGGGCGCCTTGAAATCATGAGGAGATTCAAGTTATGAGTTTGAAAATGGTCCATGAAGAAAGTTCATGTCTTCAGACGTTGGTCAATAACTTAAGCTCTACTAAGTTGAAGTCACATGCAAAAAAAGTTCTTGAGCGAGATAACAACGAAGTTTTTGTGATTGATATCTTAGGGTTTTTGTCGCTACCTCTTTAACAACACGAATTTAAGTGAAAAATAGCTTGGCAATTAATTTTAAAAAATACAAACTTTATTGCTTTTAATCTTGAAAAACCCAAATTTTAGGAAAAATATATAATTTAATTTTAAAATAATTTGGAATCGTCACCGGCCACTTTGGTAGGCCAGACACCATAAAATAAACCAAAGATTCGTTTAAAAAAACTTTTGGGTTCGAGAGTCGGTTACATGTAAGGACGGCCCTTACAAACGCCCCCAAAATTGGTACCTTATTAATTTCACGTGGCATTTTGATATTTTGAAGATAGATATTAATTTAATTCTCCGTTGTTAATCAAACATTATTTGAATTGAGGATATCCTTTTGATTTAGAAATTACATCACCTTTAAACTTGGGCTGAACGAGACGTCCTCTAGATAGGAAACCTCATCCAAATTCAAAGGAATGTAGCTTCCGCCTCAAAAGGTTAAAATGCATGACCGTTTTTATCTTGTTCATTTTAAGTTCTAATCCTATAAGGGCTCCATTAATTAAGTGTTAAAACCTATTTAAATTACTAATGTCGCTAGTTGTTCACCTATCAATTTTATTTAATACTAAACCTAAGTTATATCATGGTACGTCAAAACATCAACCACTTTAGTGTATCCGAGATATAAGATTCGAATATCATTGTTTACTAATCATCTCTCTATTTAATTAATTAATTAAAGCGACTAGTCTTAGAGGATTCTAAATTAATTAACTAGATGTTTATTTAGTGATCTCCCTAAAATATGCCATGCGATATTTAAAAAAGAAACATAATTAAATAAAATAAACAAACAAACTAAAGGAACTTGATATTTTCATTAAAAATATGGGAGTGCAAGTTACATCATAGTTGATCAAAAATGGATACAAAGGGACTTACATTGGTAAAAGACCAAAAAAGACAAAAGTTCAAACTTCGAAAGATGAATTAGATTTAATTAAGTGTCATTAATTTTAAAGTCTAGAAATTTTTAATTAAATTAATTATTTAATTAAATTTTCTTAACTTCAAATTTTAATTAATCCTAATTAAAAATCTAATTTGGTGAAAGCTAAGTTTTAAAGTTTAATTGGGGTTAATTAGATCCAACTAAGTTAGGCTAATTTTAAGACTCATCTTAGAAATTAATTAAAATTAATTAAAAGAATTAATTAAAATTATTTCTAAATTCAAAGAATTAAATTAAACCGAATTAAAGTCTAATTTTTAGGTTTTAGGGGTCAAATTAATCTTATATTAGATCTAACTAGGTTAAATTAATTTTAAATTATCTTAAAAAAAATTAAATTCTATTTAGAACCTAATTAAGAAATTTTTAAGTCTTTAAAATTAATTTTTATCCTAATTAAAGTCTAAAATTAATTAATTTTAATCCTAGAGGTCTAATTAGGGTAAAAAGGACTTAATTGAATGAAATCTAAAGGTTTAGGGGCCTAAATTAAAGGTTTAGGGACTAAATTGCATAACAGTTTAAACCTAGGAGAACTAAGGGGCAAAAAGCCCAAAACCAACCAAAACACGCGGATCCGGGTTGAACCCGGATCCGACCCGCTTGCCTGCATCCTCCAAAACGGCGCCGTATTGGGGGGGTATAAAAGCCCCAGAATCGAGTGGACTCGGCCAGACTAACCCCTCCCCCAACTCGGCACATTGACTCAGTGCTCAAAATTCTCTGGGCTAAACATCAAAAACCCAGAAAACATGAGGATTTTGGATAAAAAATTAATGTTTTTGCTTGGTGTTCTTCATGTTCTTGGAAGAACATGAAGAACATGAAGAACATCCCTCAGAACCGTCGCATCGACCGCCATCGAATCCGAGTCGCCGCCGCCGACCACCGTACCGACGAGTTTCCTGGCCACCGCGACGAACCGTTCCCGACGCCAGTGATCAAATCCGGCACCGACGAACTCGCCGGAACCCTCAGAAAGCTCAGAATCACGCCGGAAACTGGAAAAAACACCCTAAAACCTACTCCAAACACCCCCAAACACAAATCCTATGATCTAAACAACCTAAAATCGAGCCAAAGCCCTCTCCTAAACACTAAAGACACCCAACTAACATCCTACACCAACCTAAACCGACCCTGAATCCACCCAAGAACATCAAAACAGAAAAAAACAAAACTGGAAAAATAAACAAACCGAAAAGCTTACCTCCGGTGCCTCATTTCGGTTCCCCTCCTCTGATTAAGCTCTCCGATTGCCGAATTCCTTGTTTCCTCTCTTCCGATTGAATTCAGTCTCCAATTCCAGCTCCCCCCTTTATCAATCCCGATTGAATCCCCTTTTAAAGGGATTCAAATCAGAGGTTAAACCCATCAAAACTCTTCAAAAATCCCTAAAAAATCTCTACCAAATCCCTATCCTAACAAACCTCAACAACCGAAACACTCCCCCTCAATTCCAACAACCGTTTCCCTCATCCCATGTTTTGTATTTTTTGTATTTTTTAATTTTTTATTATTTTTATTATATTTTCTGTTGACAGTTTTATTATTATTATCATCAGTTTTACCTCTTTCTTTTTGTTTGATATTGTATCAAACATTCGATTACCAGCTTTCAAGTTCATCATTTTGCTTTTCAAGGCCTAAGCCGTTTTTATTCAATAATAAAATTCAATAATCACGTTACCTTGTGCTTCTTTATCATCTGAACATCTGTGCATTTCTTCGATAAATTCGTTGCTTTACTAAAAGGGGGTCTACAATATGTTTTTATGTTCGATGCATTACTTGAATAAGTGGTTTAAAACAAAATGATGCTCAATGAAAAGTTTTTAAGAGGCACGACAAGGAGTGAAGAAGATAAAGTACATTAACTGTGGATTAGAAACATGTGAAGAAGATACAGGTTTTAAGAGGCACGACATGGAGTGAAGAAGATAAATTCAATATACATGCATTTAAAGCATTTGAACATATTGCATATAAGACAAGTGTATTAGAAACATGTGCATTATTTTGACAGGATTGGCCTCTGAGAGGAGGTACCTTTAGGATAAAGTATCATTATTTATTTTCAAGAATAAAAATCATCGAATACCTCCGAGATGGAGTGCCAACATTGAGCTTCCAAAAGGGAATTCCTTCAACTACCTCCGAGATGGAGTGTCATCATTAAGCTTCCAAAAGGGAATACCATCAACTACCTCCGAGATGGAGTGTCATCATAAAGCTTCCATGAAGGAATGCCATCAATTACCTCCGAGATGGAGTATCATCACTAAGCTTCCATGAAGGAATGCCACTAATTACCTCCGAGATGGAGTGTCATCATTAAGCTTCCATGAAGGAATGCCATCAATCACCTCTGAGATAGAGTGCCAACATTAGGCTTCCATGAAGGAATGCCATCAACTACCTCCGAGGTGGAGTGTCATCATTGAGCTTCCAAAAGGGAATACCCTCAACTACCTCCGAGATGGAGTATCATCATTGAGCTTCCAAAAGGGAATGCCATCAACTACCTCTGAGATAGAGTGTCATCATTAAGCTTTCAAAAGGGAATGTCATCATCTACCTCTGAGATGGAGTGTCATTATTAAAGATTCCGATAAGGAATAGCATCGTTTACCTCACCACCTATCTCTAAAATAAAGTATCATCACTACTAGGTTGTTTTTCATTGGAAATTTATTGCTTCTAGTCTTTGCTCACTTCTTCTGTTTGAGTAATGAGCAAAGAATGATAGCTGTATGCAACAAAATTAAACTAAATCTTAAATAAATATTTAAAAATCTAAAAAAATTAAAAAATTCAAAAAATTCAAATAAATCTAGAATAATCTTAAATAAATATTTAAAAATAAAAAATATCAAAAAATATCAAAAATTCAAAAAAAGTTCAAATAAATCTAGAATGGATAATCTTAAAATTTTTTGAAAAAAGATAAATTTTAATAAATTAAAAAAATTCAAAAAAATATATAAAAAAATCTAGAATAATCTTTTAAAAAAATCTAAAAATAATTTTAAATAAAAAAATCAAAAATATTCTTCTTCTCCAAATTTAAAAATAATCAACTCCTATTTTTAGAGTTTAACCCCTCCTAAAACCCTAGTTTCTAAGCTATAAATACCCCCAAACCCTTTAGGAAAATCACATAGCAAAACACAACAAAAATACAAGCAAAGCAAAGCAAAGCAAATATAGAAGGAAAAGTACAAGAGAAAAAGCTGTCAAGTTTGAAACAGTGGAGGGGTTCGAAAAGTGATCTGATTTGATTTCTCCCAAGGGTAATCTGATCTAACGACGAATTTACGATTTTGAGAGAGGTATGCTCTTTACTCAGATTTTATTTTGTTCGAATTAATTCAAATATATATATTTTAATTAATTTGAATTGGTAGTAAAATAATTTTATGTTAAAAACCGGATGTGAAAGAAAAGTTAATTTTGTGTGTGTATCGGAGAATGGAAATCCAATTTCAAATTGAAATTGAAATTGGTACCGTTGCTGCAGTAAGTTGCAGGTAATTAGAGGTGAAATTACTTTCTAGGTCCTCCAAGATTTAGGTGTTTAATTTCATGCTCTTAGGCTTTAGTTTTATTTTATATTAGTCCTTTTTATTATGTTTTATCTTAATTAGATTCTTATTTATGAAATTATTTAATAATTTAATTAATAAATTTTTTTAGATTTGATCTAATAATTAGTTGATTTTATTAAATTAATTAATTTGTGAATAAAATTCTAATTAGATTTTATTTAATAAAGTAAAAATTAGGTTATATCATTTTTTTTAAATTTAAGTAATTTGATTTCTATGATTTATTTTAATTTAATTTTATGTTTGAATTATTTTTGGTACGTCTTTATATTATTTTCTTTAATTTTATATAATTAATTTATATATATTAGTGCTACTAACCCACCTTTGAAGCTTGGTAGACAACACAACCCCTTTTAGGTACCAATTTTGGGCATTGTGAGGGTGTTATAACCTTCCCCACACGTAACCGACTCTCGAACCCGGTGATAAACGCAGACCAATTTTATAGGTTTTCAGTCGTACCTATTTAAAACGATTGATGGCGACTCCAATCTTTGATGAGACTTTGAAGGCCCAACCAATTTCGACCCAGACCAAAAATGTTGTCGGCAATCCTTATAATATATTATTAAAATAATTTTTATTTATAAATAATTATAAAATAATATATATTTTATAATATTTATATTAAGAATAAAATTATTTTATTTTTAATTTATTATTAATTTATAATTTTTATGTTTGAATATAATCTAAAATATAGTTTATATTTTTAAATTAAATTTTATAAAAATTAAAATTTTTATTATAATTTAAATTTATTTATTTAATAATCATAACATTAACAAAAATTTAAATTTTTTATTATAATTTAAGTTCATTATATCTTACAATATCATGTCTAAAATAGACATTTTATCTTTTCAAAATCACTTTAGACATAAATGACAAACACTATTTAACTTTCTAAAATCATTTTATTTACCATACTTTTAATTTTTTTTTTTAAACTGCACTTTTTATAAGTAATATCAAACTAAGCCGAAGATTGAAACGACAATTAACGTGACTGGAGAAACTAAAAGTTGTAACATGAGAATAAAACAACTTAGGTTTTATGTCGATATATAAATATGTGAAAATAATTTTGGCTTGGAAAGAGACATAGTGACGATTTGATTTATGGTGTTGAGACCGAGTTAATCAAATTATTACTGAACTCCCAAAGTTCCATCGCTAGACGCTCATTTCTAGCATATGAACTCGGTTTCACCTCGTTGCAGTCCGCAAAGTATTTCCCGGTCACTCCATTCAGTCGCGGGTGGAGCGCGGCGTAGCAGGTCGTTGCCGCCCCCTGACAATTACCGGCAACCAAAACGCCACACAAATCAGCCGTTTCATAAGTTTCAATATACCCAACAGAAGAAATTAATGCCATAAGGGTTATGTTACCTGAGGAACATTCTTCCACATGAAGAAACTGAACAGCTTAAAAGTTTCTGCAGGTGAGAATAAATATCCGACAAGATAGTTAAGCTGATTCGTTTTCAGACCAAACTTAAAAGTATGGTTAAAATGTGAACCTACTCATTAGAACCGCGGAGTGTCTAAACAGTGGCGTCATAATCAGTCCTGGGTGGACCGAGTTAACCGTGATGTTCACGCCCTCCTCCTACACACCCAGCATTCAAACATAAAATGTTCAAAAAATGTGCGATCTAATCCTTATTTACATCAAATTTCTGGCCCCGTTAATGAAGAATTAGATATTGTTAATTTATTTACGGCTAGTAAGTAGTTATAGGATTAATAGTATAAAATAATAATATTAACCCTATAATTACTTATAAACCGTAAATAAATTAATTAACAATATTTAATTCTTTATTAATTGTTTTTGTTACGATATATAAAAAACGTGAAATCAAATATGTTTAAACACTCGGATTCTTACCTGCAATCGACGAGCAAGCTCGTTGGCATGTAATATGTTTGCTAATTTGGACTGCCCATATGCTCTTTTGTCATCGTAACTGAGATCAAACACAATTTCACCAAAAATCATACTATAAACACAAATAAGAGAGAGTAAAACTTAAATTGACTCGAAAAAATTAAATAGTTTGACTCGATATAAAAATATTTAATTCGTTTTGATTCAACTAAAAATTTCATAAACTCAAGTTAACTCGAAAAAATTTTAAATGAAGTTTGAGTTGTAAAATAGAAATTCGAATAACTCGATTTTTTATAATTAAATGATTTATTTTTAAGTTCGAGACGAGTCTCTTAAATTTTTATGATATATATTGATACATAAAAATATGAAGAAATATTGCCGCATATGAAAAATATGAAGAAATATATATATATATATATATATACATATCTTATATGATTAGTGAAAATCGTTTAAATTACAATCAAATCATACTATAACATAATAAATAGTTACAATTAAATTTTTATAAGAACTCGAAAACTAGTCTCAAATTTTTCAACTCGATTCATTCAAAAAAATTTGAATGATAAAATTAGATTCGTCAACTCGAATAACTCAAAATTTATTTACTCAACTCGACTCGGCCGAATGCTCACCCCTGTTTAGTAGAGGGGGTTAATGTTTTGGACTAAATAATAACATTAAAAACTAAGATGACCAACTTATGCCATTAAAAACCCTAATTCCAACATCCTAGAGGGACCAAAACCATAATTTAACCAAAGCTTAACGTACCCATTTTTGTCATTGATCTTCTGAAACCGAATCCCTTTTTTATAAGTGTATCGATGTGCAATTGATGATAAGTTGACAATCCTTCCCTGGATCCCACTAGCCTCAGCTGTGTTCTTCATTTTGTCTAGCAGAAGGTTTGTTAAGAGAAAATGTCCTGTAAGAAAAAGAAATTAAGGTTAATCATGGGCATGGCTTATTTAAAGTTTGGTTTAATTTCAATATAAGTCCCTACCAATATGATTTGTTGCAAACTGCACCTCAATTCCATCCTGTGAGAGCTGAAAGGGACAAAACATGATCCCAGCATTGTTTCTGAGAAACATTGTATGAACATCTCGTTATGATTTCTTACATCAACAAGCAAATGAAAGGTTATTTTTGGGGTTTAGAGGTTTGTACATTAAGATGTTTAGAGGGAGATTAAGGGTAATGAAGTTGCTGGCAAATGAAGTAATGGATTTCATAGAGCAAAGATCGAGTTCCATGACATCTACACGTGGTGTTTTGTTGTCTGTAAGAATTTTTTCCTTTGCTTCATTGGCAGCTTTCATGTTCCTTGCAGCTATGATGACATGGACTCCACGAAGAGCCAATACTCTTGATGTTTCGAACCCAATTCCACTCGCTCCTCCTGTGATGCAATGAAAATATTTGGGATAATTATCGTTTTAGTCCGAATATTATCGAACTTGGGATTTAATTAGTCGGTATATTTATGATTTGATCCTCTGATTTATACTACGAAAACCCAAAGCTTACATTTCTAACCTTAGTTATTGAAAACTAAACTCTAATAAATCATATACACTAAATTCTAAACACTAACTTGGAATTTTAAATTCTACGACCTAAATCTTAAACTAAAATTTTAACCCTTAAAACTAAAAAGCAGGTGTAAATTTTACTTTACGCAACTTGTATATCATTTTTTATTAAATTAATTATTTTTTAAATTTTAGGATTTTTTTTTTCATTAGAAAAATTGTAGTTCAACCTTGTACATATTTTTCTTAATTTACATTATCTCACTAACATAACTTTTATCCGTGTGCTTACCAAAAAAGTAAATGTTTAAATTGTATTTTTCAAATAAGAGTTTAAAATATTATTTATTAAAATAGGTATATAAAATTTTTATTTAAAATAAGATATATATGCTTAAAATTTTATTTCGTTAATGTTTTTAGGTAATATTGTTAAAAATTTATCATGTAATAAAAAATTAACATATTTTTTTTATTTTGTTTCAAAAAATTGAATTTTTAAAACATTTAAAATTTCTCAAAACCTAAAAAAATAGTATCTAAAACTCAAAACCCTAACCACCTATCGTCGATAACCAGTTAGAGACGTGACAATCGGACATCAAACAATTAGATCTTTTTAAGCTCATCATTTTTCATCCTATTGACGTGTCTTATGCTTGTTACCGACGATGAATAATTGAGAAAATGAGCAGGAGACTCCGAAGATAACAATGGTAGGGTTCGACGAGACTATTGACAGTGACAATAGTATCAATTTTGAAATCTAGGGCAAGATTTTAGAAATTTGGGATTGTTTTGTAATTTTTAAAATATTTTAATTTATTTTTACTTTTAGTTTGTTTTTTAAATAAAAATTATAATAAAAGTCACATAAAGTTATAATCAGGTAATAATTTTTTTGACAGATAACTTTAAAATGAAAATAAAATAAAATGTTATACATCTATTTGGATTAAAAAAAAACTAGACACTTATTAAAAAATATTTTGAACTCTTACTTCATAGTTAGGTTTACAGTATAATATTAGTACACGTCAATATTTTTTATATATGCAAGATAATTTATTATAGTGACTTTAATGATGACTACTAAATGAGTTAAATTAAATGTTTTTATATATATAAAAAACAAAAATTATTTATTTAATAAATTATAAGAAAAACAAAAAAATAATTTAAAGAGGACTCATAATATAATTTTTAGAGATATAAAAATATTTTTTAGAAAAAAACTATTATACCTTAGGATTATAGATCAAAGATCCTCGCTTTACTAAATTATACATCTTAATTTTTTGAATAAAGCCTGATGATATATTATAGATCGAACTGAATTAAAATATTACCGAGCAAAAAAACTAAATTAAAACATAGGAAACGAATCTCTAATTTGAACCAAATCAACATTATACATGTTCTAAACATTTCAAACAAAAACACTTGTAGAAACCTATTGGCAGAAGACAAAAACAACGACACGAATATATCGAAACCCTGAAAGAAAAGACCATATATTTAAAGAAAACCTAAAATGAAAACCACGTAGATAACATGATGAAGACACAATGCATCATGTCTCATGCAACTATGAAAAAAATCAACGACCTCTAATTAAACCCTAAAAAAATGAATTATTATTCGATATATTATCGAAAAACATTTATCGTCATATGGACATCTATTAATTTTTTTTTTATAAATGGACCTCTAATATTATAGTATATTTTATTTAATATTTTATAATTTAAAATTTAAATTTAAAGTTTATAACCATAAATCTGGCATGTGTCGACCTTAGGTGTTCTGTCATAAAAAAAATATATTATCAAGTACATGCAATAATTAATGATTATATAAAGATAGGAGGCAAATCTAGTGTTAGTACCATATCTTTGTTTCATCTTTCTTGCCCTAAGAAATTAAGAATAGAAAGCAAAACCCTAACAGGATTTACAGTCATTGTGTCTGAATATACTCTAAAATTTAAAGAATTTATATATAAAGAATTATATTTATATCAAACACAAATATTAGAAAAAACATTTGAGTCACATGTAAGGAACAGATTTGAGATTTGGAAGAGCAAAAGCAATAGATTTAGAACATGGTAAAAGAGAACAAAGTTGAGGTGATGAACCGGTGATTATAGCAGTGAGGTTGGTTCCGTCGATTCCTCGAGTAACCTGTTCGGCCGTGGTGGCTGAACCAAACCCATTTGGTCCTTTACACCCACTTATCAACCTAAACATTTCAACTCCTTTTCTTTCTTTTTCTCGGGAAACAAACAGCAAGAAGAAGAAGAAGAAGAGTAAAAAAAAGATGATGAAGAAGAAAAGTAGTGAGGAATAAGGAGGAAGTGGTGCATTAGTATTTATGGTGATTTGGTCGGAGCTGTATTGTATTCAATACCCGGTAGTTGTCGCCTGTCGGTGAAGAGCAGTTAATACTCTCGTCTCGATATTATTAGTTGAACCCTATTCACGCCGTCATCTATAATTAAACAATCAAAACCGTTCATCTTTAAATAATTATCTAATAATTATTCATCCATTAATTACATATCAAAAAGAGACAAAGATTCATCTTAAAAAATTTAAAATAAATAATCCTAATTAATTAAGACAACGAATGACGTGATAATCAGAATCGTCCTAAATATATTTCCTCATCCACGTTCAGTTCTATTATAATTAACCTACACATGTGTATGTGTATAGGGTTGTAAGAGTTTTTTTTTTTTTCTTTCTTTTTGGTTACCATCAATTTATTACAATTAAATCTAGCGAGTTTAAGTTTTTAATTTGAAACACAAAAAACCCTAACTACTCTCTCTTTCTTTTTTTTTTAATTCTTTTGTTTTTAATCGTTCATCACTTTGATCTTTTTCTTTGATCAGTGGTCGGTAATCAATCCTAGTATTGATTGTCGACCACCGGATCTATAAATCTATTACTTTTATTTTTAATTTTAATAAGAATCTCTGCTTTTATAGCACGTTTTTTCTGTCCTTGTGGCACGTTTTCTTTTGTCTTTGTGATATGTTTTCGTTTTGTGGTTTGATTTATCTGCTCTTGTGGTTTGATTCAATCGGTACTAGTTTCTGATTTATATTTTTGTCGGTGGTCTTTCGAAAAGTTATATCCCCATGATGGTTGTTTGCCGATGAAATCAGTCTTGGGTAGTGATGCTTTTTACATAACAGTTTGGATCGTCTACAAATCCTTCTTCCTTCTTTATGCGTCTTGTTTAGACAGAGACAAAGAGATTCAAGAAGCTTCTGAATTTTATTGGTATGCTTAATTTCATAAGAATATTATTTTCTCTGTTTTTTGGGTTGTAAAATGGTTGGATTGTTTAATCCAATTTTTTCACTTCTTGAAGACCGATGTAATTATAATTTTTTATGAATTTAATAAAAATTCAGTAATATTGGTCAAAAAAATCTAACGAGATTGGACATGCCAATTTAATTCCGGTTCGGTTCAAAAATATTCTAAATTTGATTAAAGAAATTTAAACCTTAATCTAGAAAGGAAAAAAAAAATCTGGTCTTAATATTTGTTTGAGCTGTTATTAAAATTTTAATTTTTAAGATAAAAAATATTTAATATTTGTTTGAGCAGTCATTTTAAAAAATCTGGGTCTTAATACGTGGTGTATTATGTTACGATATTAATTATAATATAACTTAAATGAAAAATATTTTTAAATTTAAATTAATTTATAAAAATATTTTATAAATCCATTAACTTCAAATATTTTGCTTGACATGCATTTAAAGAAGTTTTGACATTTTTGAGTACTTTTAAAATAGTCTAAGTGTCAAAATAATATTTGAGTATTGATACGGTCTTTCTCATACTATACCTAATAAATATTATTTTTCTAAATTATTATTTTTTAAATAAATATTATATTACTTTCCTGATATGTTAAAAGTTTTAAGAGTAATTTATTGTTTTACGGTAGAATACAGTTATCCAACAGATGTTTTATTTGATAAGTATTACAAAAATAATTAAATTGATTAAATTTATAATATGAATGAATTAAATATTAAATCATTTTGAATTAAGATCGTATTAATATAATTTATAAGTTAAGATTAAAACTACTAACAAAAATACCAAAATAGTAAGAGAGAAAAATAATATAAATATCAAACAATTTTAAAAATATATATTTATAATTTCGGAACATATTTATTATTTTTTAAAAAATTATATATCTGTTGAAACAATTATTATTATCTTGATTGTAACTTAGCTACAGTTTTTTTTTTCATTTACTCTCTTAGGTGTGGTAGCTGTAACTAAAGTTAATATTGCAACTCCTTTAATAATCAATAATTTAATATAGATATCTTTTATTTAGTTTTAAATTTAATATTTTTTGTACCGAGGTTTAATTTGAATTAGGACAATGATAAGGATGCTTATTGTAATTAATAATTTTATCTACTCACCGTTATTGATAATGTAGAAGTTTAACACGTGGATTTTTTATTATTTACTTTAGGTTTCAAAGATAGCGTGTATTATTCGGTTTTAATTGGATTAATCGATTAAATTAATATTATTTCGGTTAATTCGACCGTTTAATTTTGGTTTGGTAAGTTTTAGAGACGGAGTTAGGATCAAACATTGGGAGGGACAAAGGTCTATTAAACTTTTAAATTTAAAAATTTGGAAGAGCAGAAACCTCATTTTACTACTATTTAAACTAAGAGGGACCTCAAATACAATTATACCAAGAAAATTTGGGAGGTGCAAGGGCCCCTCCCATATAGGTAGCTTCGTCCTTAGTAAGTTCAATTAACGATTATTTTTTTTAAAAATCAATTATCGATTAATTCGGTTCGAAACTGATTAATTAATCGAAATTATTATATATTAAATATTATATATGTTATATTTATTTTTAGTCATTTAACTTTTAAAAATTATAAAATATTCATTAAATTTTTTATATTATAAAATGGTCACTATTTTTTAAAATTAACATAAAATAAAAGCTTAGTGACTAAAAAATTATTTTAGCATATTTAGTGATCTATTATATAATTTAACTAAAATTTATAATAAATTTCAGTTAATTCGACTAATTAACTGAAATAATTTTGGTCCGTTTAATTCAATTATAGATGATTTAATTTGGTTAGCGGTTAAAATTTTAAAAATTTTAATTAATTTAATTCGATCACCAACCGAATTAACCAAATGTACACCTCTAATTTTATTCGGTCTTTTCTCCCTTCATAGCGAACAAAATTGAGTATTTATGGAGGTGACACGTATAGAGTCAATGATCACCGATAATTCTACAAGTTTTCGTATTGATCCCCTAATTTTTGCAATATTTTTATTTATTTTATTTATTTTCACATAATTTTGATTTTGTCCTCATGTTTATGTTTTATTTTATTTTGGCTCATAATTTATCATTATCATATTATTTGTTTTGTATATTGTATATAATATTACATATTATAAATATTATAAACATTGTTATATCATTTATATGTATTATATTGTTTATAATATATATATTACATATATGTTCCTTTTACTAACATTATCGTATTATATTATGCGTTTTGTATGTGAATATATATTATATAGTGTATATACTATTTTTATCAGTATTTTCTTATTACATTATATATATTATTAAGAGAATATTTTCTAATTTATTTTCGAAAGCCATGAATAAAGAAATATTCTTCTTAGATCGTTTTTTTTAAATTAATTTTTTTTAAAAAAAATTTGAACGATAACACTTTATCGACATGATACTAATTTTAGGCTCGGTAGACTGTTAATCATTTCCAACGTGTAACTAACTTTCGGATCCAATCTTTTTTTATTTTTAATTATTTTTTCTCCACTTTTATCTATCCGAAAAAAGTGCAAACTTAGCCTGCAAGAAATTGCAGTTAGACACTGGTATTTGCATAGACACTGATATTTTAGCTCTGAATTATACAAACTGCAACACTTTAGTACAATAATGTATAAATCTTCGTATCGCTCGTCGGTTTTACGTAAACCGTAAAATACTAGAACCATAGCTATTACGTGATGACGACACGACGGAAGCTTTTAGTATATGTCTGGAGGAAACTGACCATTAACTGTGCTACTTTGCTGTGCCCTCTGAAGATGAAGCCTTAATGTGTAGTTATTCAGCTGCATCAGGTAAACAAGGTTAAAATGTTAAGCAGAGAAGGTATGCTTATGGATCGAACATCTGACCAAATTCCGCATCGATGCACGGGTAGAAACAGTTAATAGATGGCAGGGGTTGAACCATGAATACCTCTAAAGTTCGAGCTTGTTCGACGTACTGGTTGAGTGTGAGCTTCAAGTGTTGCACTTCTCTGTCCTTCCCTTCTTGTTCGACGTTACGTTCATGCTGAATGGCAACAGCTCTCCTCAGAATTTGATTGTTATCTAACAAGCTCTGCAAATGTTCCTTCAAAGAAGCATGCTCGATCTGCTTCACGATCATGTATTGTAGAAAAAGCGATTAGCCGTATAGATGATGGGAGCAAGGCAACAAACAAATTGGTTCTTGGAAGAAAGTTCGTTGACAAATTAAAATGATTTTCAGACAACCTCAGCAGCAGCCCTTTTATTGGCAACAACACTTCCCTCAAAGGCTTCTAGAATCCGGGCAGCACGGGCCTTAGCATCGTCTATATTCATCGCACTCGACATCTCTTGCACAAACAAATCCGTCCACTTGGAACTATCGATTGCGTTTCTGTTATACTCGACATTGTAGCCCGAGATTTGGCTACCTGATATATAACAAAAACAGGAAATCCACACTAAATTTCAAACAGAACAGGCGAACTTGATCGAAAGTAACCGATAAACTGATCGAACAAACTTACATGTAGCAGACTCATTAGTACAACTTCCAGTTCTCACAGAGTCAAAACATTGTTGTTTACTTCTTTCTTCAATGTCGGAAGAAAATGCATTCAAACTCTCCTTAAAATCTTCATTCTTAATGTTGTAGTTTTGGACAACGGATGTTCTTAACTGAAAACATAACCATAAAACAAGATTATGGTTTAAAACAAAGATAATCCGCTTCTAATAAATAAAATCTAATTTCTACCCAGTAATCTAAATTCCATAACCATTCATAAACAAAAGCCTAAATCAAACATGTACAAAGTAATAAAACAAATATGGAAAGATTATAAAAGAAGACAAAGGAAATAACCTCAGGATCCAAAGCAGACAACGTCGGAACCCGGTCGTCGGTTCTGGACCCAGAATCCGACGATGGGTTCGGAGATTCAAAGATGGAACATCTGAATCTCTTGGGAGAGGATCCGAATATTTCTTCAAGCCCCACCCTTTTCCCACAAACTCCGGTAGACATGGCTTGCAGTGTTTTAAAATGTTGTCATTCCCAGATGAAACAGACTGTAAAACAAATGGATCTGAAGAGTATACACTCCCTTGTTCTATACTGGGTTCCAAGTAAATCGAACAGAATCTAATGTGTCTGAATCATTTTATGTTGTTGTGGAGAAAGGGAACCCTAGGGCTAGTAGTTTGGTTGTGAAAGAGGAACAGGAAGTCTGAGTTGAGGATGCTTTGTCGTTTGACAGGGGAATCTAATGTTTCCTCAAAATCTCAACCATTGAAGTTTTTCTTTTTTCTTACATAAACTGTAATTGAAAGAAGAGTAAATCACATTTTTTTATTTCTAATATTAAAAGGTTGAATTTGATATTTTAATTTGGACTTAATATTGTATATTATTTTTTTGTTCAAAAAACATGTTCTTTTAATTCAATTTAATGTTTGAGTTTAGATTTATAGTTTAAATAAGTTAAGTAATTATAAGTACGGACTTAGACTAAAATATTACATTTATATAATAATTTTGAATTAAAAAATATCAAATTTATAAATCCAATTAAATGAATATTTAATATTTTTTATTTTATGAAAAGGTACCACCACTACCTGAGCCACATTATTAGAAATAAAAGTACAAACCGGAGCCCTAGATAAAGAAACATGAAGGTAAAAGTACTAGAAACCGGAAAGCAAAGAGAAAAACAATAAAACAATGCATATACTCCACAATAATTGTTGTTCTTAAAGGTTATAAATTCAAACATTAATATTATAATTATTGTAGCTAAAATAAATAATAATAATAATAAAACAAACCTTAAATAAGGTAGGATAAAGGTGAATATTGAGTCTAACGGCTCACAAATAATTAAAGTTTAATTTAGTTAATATTTGATTTAATTTAATTTAATTTAAAATTAATTAATTTATGATTTTAGTGAGTCAAGTCAAGTAAAATTTAATTTAATTCGACAAGTTTTTGAGTACTTCATTATTTTTTTTATAATTTTTATATATTTTTATTATCTTAAAAAATTATATTCTAAAATTTTAAATATTAAATAAAAATTTTATAAAAATTAGTGATTTATTAATAAAAATAAATGATGAAAACCGTTTGCGTCTAACCATACCTTATTTGATGTCCTATTTTTAAATAATATATTTAAAATTAAAGTTTAAAGAATTAAGTGTATGATATATTTTTAAGGTATAAATTTTAAGATAATAAAAACTAAAGTTAATATTTAAAATTAATCATAGGATAAAGTACGGTTAGATAGATTTTTTCAAAATTTTAGTGGTGAGAATTCTAAGGTGCAGCAGTGGTTTAGTGAAATGCCATAAATTAAATTGTTAATATGATAACATGCTTTATTTGAAGACAATGTTCAACCAGTGGCTGTAGTTTAGTGGTGAGAATTCCACGTTGTGGCCGTGGAGACCTGGGCTCGAATCCCAGCAGCCACAATCATTTTTCACTTTTCCTTTTACGAAACGGCATCGTCTTGAAGCCTACTCTCGAACATGTCTGCAGTCTGTTGCTAGTTTTTCTTTTTCTTTCTAGTTTTACAAATTCGGATTTCTTAGGATCGTCTTCTTCGTTTCTCAAAAACTGTCAAGGTAAGAGAATTACAATTTATCAGTAATAAAGTATATTTTTTTAACAACTAATATTTCGTGATTTTTCTCGAATGTTATTACACAATTCCAATTTCTAAGTTTTCTACATCTTCAATTTTTCAATTTCCAATTGTTAGGGCAATTGTAATGAAGCCTGGTCGATCACAGTGTGTTGTTTTGCATGGATTTAAAAAGCGTTTTCGGTCGTCTCGTTTTTGTTACAATTGCTATCGTGGTCGTTGTGAAAATCGCGGTTGTGATTTTTATTAAAACTTGTCCAACTTATTATGAGAGTTTTTTGAAATAGCGATACAATAACAATAAATAACCGTATAATAACGATGATAACGGTCCGTTAATATCGTTATCCATTAAATAACAGTTGTTATTGATCGTTACTGGTGCGAATTTAAATATTACCGTTATTTTTATGAATAATAATTTTAGATAATGTTGTTACCATTAAATAATGATCATTATAAGAATAACAGATTGTTTTTTAATCCTTGCTGTTTCGAGCAGTCTTAAGAAAAAGTTGATAATACTTGCATAGATATCGAGAAGCATTTATAATATTTTAAATGCTAACATAAAGAGTTAAAATAAATAATTAACATGTTTTTTTTTTTTTAATTTGATAAGCAGAAATAAATCTAAGAACCAAAAATAATTAAACCCAGTGATCCCAATATAAAAGATATCCATCCTAAAATATATGGTTTTAAATAATTTTATTTATAAAATATATTATAAAAAAATTAATAAATCTTATCTTATAATCACTTTAAAAATATTTTAAAAAATATTACGTTATGTAGAATCTTCTAGGACGTTGACGATCAAATGATAATAGTTGTAACTAGATGCTGCTTTTCGATTATTATCAGGTTTAAACGAACGGTCTAAATCCCATCAACACCATCACTTTTACCGACGTGGCGATATTTTAATGGACAGTTTAAACAATGTGGACCCATCAGGTAATTTTCAAAGAGAACATTCTAGAAATGAACTTATAAAATCTCTCTATATAAATCAACTACTTTTCCCTCTCACCTTAACTTGAAAGTCGAAACCCTAGTTCTTCCTCTTTGCCTCTCTTATTCGTTTTCCCATAGCTTTTGTCAGTTCCCGTTTACACATCAAATAGAAGATAATAGTAATAATGGCCGGTAAAGGTGAAGGTCCGGCGATCGGAATCGATCTTGGAACCACTTACTCTTGCGTTGGCGTTTGGCAACATGATCGTGTTGAGATCATAGCCAATGATCAAGGTAACAGAACGACGCCGTCTTATGTTGGCTTTACTGACACCGAACGTTTGATCGGTGATGCGGCAAAGAACCAGGTCGCGATGAACCCCTTGAACACCGTCTTTGGTAAGCTTTAGCTCTGTTTCCCTTTTGTTTCTTTATCTTTTTGGAAAGACTTCTGTATTTTAGATATCGTATTTTGATTCTGGATGTATTTAGTTTAGTTTAGATCAATGATAAGCTTAAATTTGATTAAGTAAGAAGTTAGATCTGAAGTTTACTAAGATTGCTAGAGATTTGATGTGGTATCGTTGTTCCTGGAGCTTAAATTCGCGTTCAGATCTGCATTTAACTCCATTGACGTTGAGTTAATTTGCTTCATTTCTGCTGATTATTTTTAAATTTTGACTTCTGACTTGTTTATTAGATCTGTAATCGGTTGTTTTATTCTTTTCGGTTAGTCGCAGACTAGTTTTACTCGACTTTAAAATTAGCAGTTTGATAGTGTACAATTTTGTTTCGCTGATAATAGCGTCCCTTCACTGTTTGTTCACAAATTTGAAATATTATTCAAGCTGTATTTTCTTGTCTATTTGTAATAATATTAGCAGCATATATGAATTATGAACAAAATATACTATGTGATTGGTTGGGTGAACTAATGTGTGCGTATATTTGCAGATGCGAAGAGGTTGATTGGTCGTAGATTCAGTGATTCTGCTGTTCAGAGTGATATGAAATTGTGGCCATTCAAGGTTATCCCGGGTCCTGGTGATAAGCCCATGATTGTTGTTTCGTACAAAGGTGAGGAGAAGCAGTTTGCAGCTGAGGAGATATCGTCTATGGTCCTCATAAAGATGCGTGAGATTGCCGAGGCTTACCTTGGCTCTACCATTAAGAATGCTGTGGTTACTGTCCCTGCATACTTTAATGATTCCCAGCGTCAGGCAACAAAGGATGCTGGTGTCATTGCTGGGCTTAATGTTATGCGTATTATTAATGAGCCCACTGCTGCTGCTATTGCTTACGGTCTTGACAAGAAGGCTACCAGTGTTGGTGAAAAGAATGTCCTGATCTTTGATCTTGGTGGAGGTACTTTTGATGTCTCTCTTCTTACCATTGAAGAGGGTATTTTTGAGGTGAAGGCCACTGCTGGAGACACTCACCTTGGAGGTGAAGATTTTGATAATAGAATGGTGAACCATTTTGTGCAAGAGTTCAAGAGAAAAAACAAGAAAGACATCAGTGGCAACCCCAGAGCTCTTAGGAGGTTGAGGACTGCTTGTGAGAGGGCAAAGAGAACTCTCTCATCCACTGCCCAAACCACCATTGAGATCGACTCCTTGTATGAGGGTATCGACTTCTACTCAACCATCACCCGTGCTAGATTAGAGGAACTTAACATGGATCTCTTTAGAAAATGTATGGAACCAGTTGAGAAGTGTTTGAGGGATGCCAAGATGGACAAGAGCAGTGTCCATGACGTCGTGCTTGTTGGTGGGTCTACCAGAATTCCCAAGGTTCAACAACTTTTGCAAGATTTTTTCAATGGAAAGGAGCTCTGCAAGAGCATCAACCCCGATGAGGCTGTTGCTTATGGTGCTGCAGTCCAAGCTGCTATCTTGAGTGGTGAGGGAAACGAGAAGGTGCAGGATCTCTTGCTCTTGGATGTCACCCCGTTGTCGCTTGGATTGGAAACAGCTGGTGGTGTGATGACTGTTCTGATTCCGAGGAACACCACCATTCCCACCAAGAAGGAACAAGTCTTTTCTACATACTCAGACAACCAGCCCGGTGTGTTGATCCAGGTTTATGAAGGTGAGAGAACAAGGACCAGAGATAACAACTTGCTTGGTAAATTCGAGCTCTCTGGCATCCCACCAGCCCCTAGAGGTGTCCCACAGATCACTGTATGCTTCGACATCGATGCCAATGGCATCCTGAATGTGTCTGCAGAGGACAAAACTACCGGACAGAAGAACAAAATCACCATTACGAACGACAAGGGAAGGCTTTCCAAGGAGGAAATCGAAAAGATGGTTCAGGAAGCAGAGAAGTACAAGTCAGAAGATGAAGAACACAAGAAGAAAGTCGAGGCAAAGAACACTTTGGAGAACTACGCTTACAACATGAGGAACACAGTGAAGGATGAGAAGATTGGTGGTAAACTTGGTGCGGAAGATAAGAAGAAGATTGAAGATGCAATTGAGCAGGCCATCCAGTGGCTGGACAACAACCAGCTTGCAGAGGCAGATGAATTTGAAGACAAAATGAAGGAATTGGAGGGCATCTGCAACCCTATCATTGCAAAGATGTACCAAGGCGCCGGTGCAGGAATGGAGGAGGACGCCCCAGCAGCTGGAGGAACCGGTGCTGGCCCCAAGATTGAGGAAGTCGACTAAATAATTTCTCTCAATGTCATTTTTCGGCTTCTAAAATGAATTTTAAGCATTTTACTATTTTTGGAAATTCGAAACGTAAATTCTGGTGCTAGTGCCAGGTGCCGTCTGTTGCTTCTATATAATGTTACTTGAATCTTTTTATTATTTTTCAGTCGGATTAACCCCTCAATTTTCATTTTGTCCATCATTATTAAGTCTTGATTTTTTTAAAATACCACGCGACAATCTAATAGTGATGTAAATCGTAATAAATCTTAAAAAGCCTCAAAGGTTAAATAGGGTATTATAATAGTTTTTATAATATTTAATTTGAATTGATATTAATGATTAAATAAAAATAAATTTAAGGAATTAAAACTAATTGAAAATATAATCAAGGGTCCTTAATTTTATTATTACACTTGCCGTGACATGTTTTATTCGTGTTCAGGTTAAGCAAGCGTATGAGCGTATAAAAATTTCAGTTTGGTTTTGAACTAATTTTTTACTCTTCTTTCGTCACTCATTCTTAATATTTGGTTTAATAGTTAAATAAATATTTAAATTACGTTGTTTTTAATAATATTTTAATTCAAATAAATTTCTAATATTTTATTTTAAAATTTATTCAAGATTCTTTGTGATATATGTTATTTTTTGGCTATCCAATAATATTTTAACACCTAACATGATTTCTCATTTTCTGAACTTAAAATTAAAAAATAAAATTTAACTCTATAATATTTATTAAAAAAATTGTAACACCCGACCCGGATGTCACAATGGGCCTCCGGTCCAAAACCCATATTTCAAAATTTTGTTTTAAAAACCCAATAATAAAATCACGTAAGTCCAAAACCAAATACATAGACTACTTAAATTAAAACAAGCCCAAAATAATTCAAGTAAAACGGAGCTCCAAAGTATATTATAGACTATTTTAAAAACATTCGACCCAAATAAAATAACAGAGTTACAAAAATACATATAGGTCTGACAAAGTACTAGCCCACTACATCTATCATTGTACCCTGACACAAAGTCGATACTGAAATCCAAACCTCGATGGTGCTCCACGGGACCTGCTTCACCTAACCTACACACGAAAACAGATTTCGAACGCTGAGCCACACAAGCTCAGTGGATACGCCAAACTCGGCCAATATCATGCATATCAAAAGCAGTAAAGTATGGCATATAAATCTCGTGCATGATATGATGATTTAGCATGCTCGCCTATCACATGGCATAATGAAATGTATATTATTGCACACAGCATATACAAATCAACCAAAACACACGAGGTAGTGAGGCCCGCGTCCACACAGCATCGGGATCCTACACTACGAGTAGGGCCCCCGTCCACACAACATCGGGATCACATACTCAGGGATGAGGCCCGCGTCCACACAGCATCGGGATCCTACATCCGGGATTGAGGCCCGCGTCCATACAGCATCAGGATCCTCTAAATCTCATACTCGGAATGTCACATCGAGTATCTTCGAATGAGGCCCGCGTCCATACAACATCGGGATCCTACACTCGGGATAATCGTCAAATCATCATCCGGAATGTTACATCGGATGGTCTTCGACGTGTTACAACACTTATGGATATCCGGATTTCCAACACAAAGGACTCAAACCACACAACGATCCACCTAGGATCTATCTCAAAAAGACATTAATCCTTATCATACTTAAGTCTTTCGAGGTTATAATTATCAATCTTAGTTCGACAATTCATTTCATAGCTTTTAGATTAGAGTAATTATTTATTGAGATCACCGAGCCCCAAACTCTATTCAAACTTAACCAAAATTACACAGGGGTATCGATACCAGTATCGATACCACCTGCCCAAAGTCAAAGTCAACAGAAGAAGGGAAGACTGTTTCGGAACATGGTTCGATACCAAAAAGCTACTAGAACCCTCGGTATCAAAGCATGGTTCGATACCGTTGACCAACTTCAAAAGTCAACAGAAAAGGGGAGACCCGTATTGAAACATGGTTCGATACCAAAAAGCTACTGGAACCCTCGGTATCGAAGCATGGTTCGATACCCTTGGACAACAAGCCAAAATATACTCATGGGTATCGATACCGGTAGCCCGAGTATCGATACCCCCGGACTAAGGACGGTTTTACACTTAGAATTTCTAGATTTTCAACCTCAAACTTAATCTAATCGATCCTAAAGTGTTCCTACTCAATCTTAGTGATGTTTAGAGTATTTTAACACCAACTTCCAACCCTTAAACACAATAATACGGATTCCACCATTAACACATACCAAGCTCAAACCAAGCACACACATGCACCAAACCTATATGAATGCTTCTACCATGATATACAAAATAATTAGAAGAGTTGGGAGTACCAACCTCAAGCACACAGCAACCCAAAACCCGAACTCACTCTTTCAAGCTCTTTCTTTGCCCAAACTTGATAATGGATCTCCAACCTCTTTATCTACAAGAAAGGGATTAAAAACCAACTCTTAGATACTCTATGGATGTTTCTAACTCTTAAAAACATCATGAAAACCATAGAAACAACCCTCCAAACTTCAATCCCGGATTCCCCATACACCCTCTCTTTTTCACCAAACCAAACAACTCATACATGGTTTTGTAGATCAAGAACAACTCTAAAACTTACTCTTCTGACACGAAACGTGATTCTTCAACAAAACCAACAAGATCCAACCTTTTTCTATCTACCTCCTTGCATCCAAGGGGAAGAGAAGTGGAAAAGAGAGGAATGAGATCACACTTGCAGAAAATAAAACCCCCATCCCCTTCTCTTTCTCATCTCATAGATAAATACCAAAATACCCTTATTAAACCAAGCCCAACTCTCAACCCAACAAGATTAAGGTCCAAAACCACTAAACCCGGGGCCCAAAACCAAAGTCCAACTCTCAGGTTAAACCGACGCTCAGATCCGAATCTGGGTCGTTACAAAAATAAATTCTAATCTTAGGTTTTTAAATTCCTCCACTTCAGTTATCGATTCAATCATTGTCAATCACTCTCATCTTTATTGGATCTCTCTATTAAAAATCTTATCATGTTATTGTCAAAATAAATATGAATAAATCGATGATTATACTATCGACGAACATTCAATAATAAACAAAAAATATAGATCAATTGAGTTCCTAGGGATGGGTAAAGGATGACAAACATAGAACAGTGAGGTATATGTCGGTTGGACGGTGAACAGTGAACTATCAATTTATCGAAAATGCTAAACAGTAAGAAAGATGTGATTTGAAGGTTTGATCGGGAGAAATTAAAATTTTATTATTTTTAAAAAAATCAAAAAATCAAAATATAAAAAATAAGTCACTCATCATAATTTGATGAAAAAACAATTTTTTTATTATTGTTAATTAAAATTTTAAAAAAATATAAAATAAAATATTAGTTACTTATTTACTTCAATTTAGTTTATACATCTTATGTTTGATTGGTTGACACTGTCAATAATTTCATGCTTTGATTGGTGTTGGGTATCTTAAACCATGCCAAGGAAATTTCCTATTTGTGCGCTTTCCTGAACGGGGGAGTAAAAGTTGGTACGTTTTTTCCCATGTTTTGTGGTACATTTTGTTTACCTTTATAATAAATTTATATTTGTATATAATTTTTTTATAATATTCGATTCTAATTTACAATTATCGATTATTTTTTAATAAGTTAATTTTTTTAATTAACAACTCTAGTCCCACATTAATTGTGTGGAGAGTGATGCCAGCATTGGATCTGAAATTTATCCTTACGGTTGAACTCAATTTAGCCCATTTAATAGTATTGGATTTTGTACCCAAAGTTAAGCAGGGTCTCAAGGTTCACAATTCTAAACTAAGACTATGATTTTATTTTTAATAAAATATATTTATAAAAAAATTATTCAATTTATTTATATTCATGAATAAATTTATTTATCAATTTATTTACTTGAGTTATTTTTTAACATTTTAAATATGAGCGAAGTTAGAAACAAAATTAAACACATTAAAGTTTGATGTTCAAACCGTAAAGTATGAGGAGCTTAGTATTAATAGCATCATTTTACAATTTTTTTAAACGAACTTATTGACAAAAGTTAAACAAACACGTTCATAAACATTAAATGAAGGAATACAAGGACAAAACTAGGGATTAAACATTGAGAGGGATAAATGTCTATTAAGTCTCTAAATTTAAATTTTAGAAGGGGCAAAAAACTTATTTTACTCTAATTTAAACTAAGAAGGATCTTAAATGTGATTATACCAAAATAATCGAAATGTGACATTGTTCCTGAACGAACACATTCAAAAAATAAATAATTAACGTCAAGCAAACCCCAGCGGCTCTCTCCTTTCTCCAAAATTCTTTCGTTCTTAATCGTTCTTTATTTTGATTTATCCCTTTGATCGGTGGTCGACAATCAATCTTAGTATTGGTTGTCGACCACCGGATCTATAAATCTATTATTTTTATTTTAAATTTTAATAAGAATCTCTGCTTTTATAGCACGCTCTTTTTGTCCTTGTAACACATTTTCTTCTGTCTTTGTGACATATTTTCGTTTTCTAATTTGATTCATTTGCTCTTGTGGCACGTTGTAGCATACCCTAACGATCGATTGTTGTTTACCGATGGTTTGATTTATCTGCTCTTGTGGTTTGATTCAATAGGCGCTAGTTTCTGATTTATGTTTTTTGTCGGTGGTCTTTTAAAAAGTTATATCCCACTCGATTGACGGTTGTTTGCCAATAAAATCAATCATGGGTAGTGATACTTTTTACATGATAGTTTGGATCGTCTATAACTCATTCCTTCTTTATGCGTCTCGTTTGGACAAAGATAAGAAGATTCATAAAGCTTTTGAATTTTATTGGTATGATTAATTCTATAAAAAAAATTATTTTCTTTATTTTTTCAGTTGTAAAATGTTTGGATTGATTAATCTAATTTTTTTATTTCTTAAAGGCGATGCAACTATAATTTTTATGGATCTAATAAAAATTTAATAATATTTGTCAAAAAATAAATAAATAATTAAACATAAATATAATATTTAAAATTTAAATAGACATAAATCAAACATGTATTCTTTAAAAATAAACTAACGAGCACTAATTTAATTCATTCATTCAAACTTAATTTATATACTATCTTAATTAATGATTTGAAGTAGGTTGAAAAATAATTGTAACGCACTATACGTATCAGTGTCCTAAACGGCAACAACTTGTTGCCGTTTCCCGGAGCGTGAAAAACACACTCTAGAAAGGAGCGTGTGGAACAGCACAGAAATTTATATATCCACATGCAAAAATAAAGGAAAGCAGTGGGGAAGGGAAACAGACCGAACCGGGGAATAAAAGGTTTATTCGGTCGGTACAGTTTCGATTGTTGCACACTACCCAAAGTACCCCTATGAGCCAACTTTTTATATATTATTGCTTAATTTAAATATTCCTTAATTCTTAACTAATTACACTTTATCTTAAATCTCACCCTACTAAATACATTATTTTACTTGGCCAATCACACTTTTCTTTATTACAAATAAAACCTTTGTTTGATGTCACCAGACATTAACGAATGTTTTTTCAGTAATTAACATAAACCTGTTTGAATCTTATCAAATTATACTTTAAAAATATTTGGATAATATAAAATGAAAATATTTTATATACGGACGGTTGAAATTAGTTTATATAAGCGCGTTTAGATTTAGTGTTTATAGATTCGGTTTAGAGTTTAAGAGTTTAAAATTTAGAGTTTGTGGTTAAAATTTAAAGTTTATGATTGAAATTTAGAGTTAAAGATTAAGTTTATGTTTTAAGATAATATGTTAGGGATTTAGATTTTAACTTATAAATCCTAAATTCTAACCACTATACCTATTTTTTAAACACATAAACTAAACTCGTAAATTGAGTTCCTAAACCCTAAATCTAATGCACTTGTGAAAATTAAAACTTTTTGCCGTCAGAGTATGATATAAATAGGTGCAAATCGTTTGTCCCTTAATCGTGTCTCATTTATGCTCTCACTTTAAATCAATGAGTTTAGGATTAGGGTTTAAGTTTAAGGGTTATGATTAGGGTTTAGAGTTTAAGATGTAAAAATTTAGGGTTAAGGTTTAAAATTCAATTTTAAAGATTTTTAAGAAGGGATATGAAAGAAGACACAATTAGGGATAAAAAATTTTTACTCAGTATAAATACTCATATGAAATTTATTTAATTTTACACTGATTAAAACTATTGGATTAATTGAGTTTAATGACTGAGACTAAATTTTTTTGATTAAGTAAAGAAATATTATATTTTAAAGGCAAATGACGTGATTTGAACTCATACAAAATGAGAATAATATAAACATCTTTAATCACTTAACTAATTATTAACACTGAGGTTAAACTTTTAAAGTAAAGATGATCAATTTCTTTTTCGCATTTTATTTTTATTTTTTATTAACATCGAACAATTTTAAAAACTATACAATTAAATCCAATTTATATCTGATTTTTTAACCTTGAAACATTAAATTCTAAATTTTAAATCATAAATTTTAATCTATATAATCTAAACCTTAAATTTTAAATTTAACAATTTTATGTAAACTAAGTTTTACATAAGTATTAAAGTTTTTCTCTAAAATAATATTCTCGTAGTAAAAGTTCTCTGCCTCTTTATCATGCCTCCATTCATGTCTTCTGATAAAAAATTTTAAAAAGTCCATAATCCTTATTTTCTATATCTAAAATTTTAAACCCTAAACCTTAAAAAATATACCATCGGATTCACAACAATTTTCTTTTCTGTACCTCCTACTATGGATTCACAACACTTCACTCTGTCAATCATAAGAAAAAGAAAAATATTATAGAAAAGAGAGAAAAGCTTGTAGGTTAAGAAACATCATCTTCTCCAAACCCTAAAAAGCAATAGTAAAACAAAAAGAGAGAAGAGAGAAGCAACAAGAATTTAATTAGTATATAAAATTAGATATACTATATATAAAGGACCTTCCTTTTAATTTGTTTTTAGCTTCTCTCTTCCATTTCCACTCACATCTCTCTCTCTTTCTCTCCAACACTATTTATCTCTTTGTTTTTTGGATTGTGATTCTCTCCACTATCTTTACAAAAAGGAAAAGAAACTAGAGGAAGCCATGGTTTTCACCTCCATCCCAGCTTATCTTGATCCAGCCAACTGGCAACAAGTAAGGGTTTCTTTTCTTAGAATTTGTTCCCATGGGTTCTTTCACAGAAAAGCAAAGAAAAATTCAAAAGATAAATATTCCTGTTACTTTTGTTATATATCTTGTTGGATAGACGAGGTGTTTGTATTTGCAGTCATCTTTGTTGTTTGTAATTTCTTTGTATTTTCACAGAATCTGAATCATCATGGTGGTGATGGTAGTGGTGCCGACGCTCATCAGTTTAATCCTCCTCTTCCTCCTCCATCATCAACACCGGTTCCACAACCTCATGGAGGTGGTGGAACGGGATCGATCCGGCCTGGTTCGATGGCGGATCGAGCTCGATTGGCTAATATACCGATGCCGGAAGCGGCATTGAAATGTCCTAGATGTGAATCGACAAACACCAAATTTTGTTACTTTAACAACTACTGTCTGACGCAGCCTCGTCACTTTTGCAAGACTTGTAGAAGGTACTGGACTAGAGGGGGTGCCTTGAGAAATGTTCCGGTGGGAGGAGGATATCGTAGGAACAAAAGAAGCAAAGGAAGCAGCTCGAAATCGTCGGCAAGTGGTGATCGGCAAACAGCTTCGGGTTCTTCAAGCACGATCTCTTCAAACAGTACCGGTACCGGAAACGCTGATATTTTAGGCCTCGGACATCAGGTTCGTCCACCGAGATTCATGGCTCCTATGCATCATTTTACTGAATTCAGCGGCAGTACCGATCATGTTGGGTTAAATTACGGGACTATGTCCGCTCCACTCGGTGGAATGAGTGACTTAAACTTCCAAATGGGAAGTGGTTTAGCTATCGGCGGGGGTGGTGCCACTCCCGGTAGCTCTCTCTTAGCAATGGCCGGTTTGGATCAATGGAAGCTGCAACAAGCGCCGCAGTTTCCATTCCTAAGTGGTTTGGAACCTTCTTCTTCCATGTACCAATATGAAAGTGGAGCTGGTGTGGAGCCATTAGGGTATGTAGGCGAAGCTGTTGGTCATCATCATCATCATCAAGTTCGGCCAAAGATTTCGAGCTCAATAGCAACCCAAATGGCTTCTGTGAAAATGGAAGACAATAGCAGTACTAGCAACAATAATCAGCAAGAACTCTTCAATTTGTCAAGGCAATTTTTGGGGCTTCAAGGATATGATAATTACTGGGGTGGAACTGCTTAGCTTCAGATTATGAACACAAATTTACATACTTTCCAGCTCCAAATGGATCAAACCCTAGAATTGGTAGGATTTTTTCTTTTCGTTTCACTTGAACCAGTAGGTTTCAATGTATAAGTTTGTTTTCCACAGTGAGTGCATCAGTTCATAGAGCTTGTATCAGACAATTATACGTACTGGTGACAAAGTTCTGAGCAAAATATGTATCTGTTTTTAGTTCTATAATTTCACAGTTAATTCATGTCTGGTTTTCTTACAATTTATGTTCCATGGCCATTTGGATAACTTTACTTCCAGAGAAGAACATTCTTATCTGATTATTTCCAAATATAAACAGATCAACATTTTTCCAAAAGTAGAATATCTTTATATAGTGACCGGTAATTGAAAAAAGATTGGTTAAACCATGATTCTTTAGTTAATTACAATGTTTTTGAAATTATTGCAATATTTTTTCTGGTTTTTTCCCTCCAAATCTTTCCCTGTCGTTAGGAATCTATTTTGGCAATGATAATATCTGGAAGGGGGAGATCTTCACTGTTAATCAGGTTCCATTGTTAATGGAGAAGTGAATCATTTTGTAATAATATGAGGACGTACTTGTTCGTTGAGACATGATGATGATAAAGATAAAGAGAGAGGGAAATGAAATGTACGAGTAGGAAAAAAAATCATCTCATTTCATATATATCTTATATTAAACCTTAAATCATATGCACTAAAAATATATTTTACCCAAATTCTCTATAACATAGCTATAACTCATAACCTTAAATTCTAACCCTAAATCATAAACCCTAAAACTATAAACTATCCTTGATTTCCTAAATCTTATCCCTAACCCCTAACCTTGAACTATAAACCTTAATCATACCCTCTAACCTTAAACCCTAAATCTATTATTTTAAAATGAGACACTAAAGGTAGACAGAATAAAAGGGTATAAGTAGGATGGACCGAGAGAAACTAGATCGAGAGATTAGATAATGATCTATCGTCTAAAAATTTAATATTTATATATGATTTAATTATATATATATTTTATATTAAAAATATATTTTTATCTAGTTAGATATTATGAATTCACCATTTAATATAAAATTTTAAGTTTATTCTTGACTATAAAACTAACATTTTAATGTTTACAATAAATTAATTATTTGTAAATAATGACAATTTTCTCAAAAGACTCCACAATCTCACTCAAATCTATATAACCAAACAATCAACCTAGTATTCTTCAATCTATATTAATAAAGACGAAGAGTACACAAGTAGGGTGGTGGCACAGGCAGAGGTCAAAGTAAGAAGAGGAGTGGGTTTCGGACAAGGGAATGGAATGTCTGACCCAATTCCAAAGATTGAGGCGCGTGAGGACAAGTGTGAGTTGGTATTCCTGTTATCAGGTCTCACCATGAGACAAAGGAGTACGTTTGTCAGCATGTGGACCTGACTGATGCTGTCTTGGTCTCCGTGATTGGATCTTACAGAGCACGCGCTTCATGGCTCCATGGATCTTTTTACTTTATTTACTGCTTTCTTGTGGAAAATAGACAATCTATGGAGGAGTGTTCGGGCTGTGTCATGTTTTCACAGTCTTAGGTATAATTTTAAGTAGGTTTAACACAATCTATGTGCATCTCGTTCATAGTTTTCATAAGTAATTAATTAATCTTTCAAATATAAGTAATTAATAATTATTTTAATTTTTGATAAATTTGGGTTGGTGTCAACAGAAAGAGAGTAAAAATCGTCTATTTTTTTTTATCATGCATTCTTTCATGTCTCTTTTGAATATTTTCTAAGATTTGAATTTTAAACCATAATCTTTATTTTCTATATCCAAAATCATAAACACTGTAAACTAAAAAAATACACCTTACCCTTAATTCTTTAAACCCTAACCGCAACTCATAACGTTAAGCTCTAAACTCTAAACCCTCTAATTTAAAATAGAGGTACAAATGGAATCATAAAAAAGAGGTAAATGATTTACACCCACAGAAAAGTAAACAAGATATTCAGCTATATGCGCGAAACATCTAGCCTCATCGGTTGAAGGAACAATTGTTGTTCATGGAGGTCATGGGTTCGAACACCAGTACTATCAACACAATGATTGAGCGATAAATGTCCAATGATTGAGAATATATACTCTAAAACAGATACTATTATAATCACTGTAGCTAAATAAAAAATATTCAGTTATATGGGTCTAATTGTACATTTAAATAAACAACATAAAAAGGTTCATTCATCAAATTAAAACTACAAGATTGAACCAAATTCATGATTACAAATCATGGTGGTTGGTCCATTGCATATAAACCACAAACATATCAATGACATAATAACTCTGAGTACTCGTTAATTGAATCCGTAACCATTAGTGTCAGCCTTACCCCACTCGTGCCCTACTTATTTTTAAAGCGCTCGACGTGTAATTAATCAGTTTAAAAATAACTTTAATATTATTAATCATAATTTTTTATTATCTTCTTAAAAGATATATTTAATAAATTAATAATAATATTGTTTTTATACTTTAAAATTTTTATTTTATTCGATATTTAGACTCCTGATATATACTATTAAAACTGAGGGAATCTGGAGTTGGCTCCTGTTGGAAGAAAGGAATAGGATAGAATGTTTGCTTTTGCAAGAACCAAGGCTGCTTACCAAGAATGAATAAAGCACATTCAAGACCGTCAAAGGAAAACCCTTTTCTCTCTCTAATCCCTCGGTCAAGACAGATAACAATGTTGTTGTAGTTTGGTAGATCTGTCGGTCAGACATCATCCTCGTTATCCTCAGTAATCAAAGGATTATATAAATTTAGAGACTGATTCTCGTTAGTAGAGATACTTGGCTCGGAAATCCATGGGACAAAATCTAATCTGAAACTGTGTATTGGATGAAGTTTCGCTTCCCATGGAACTGTGTGCAGCTAGCTGTCGCTTTTGCAACGTACGCAAACATGTAATGCCCTAAGGACCCGATCTGTTGATCAGATCCATCATCTGTTGTCTGAAAACCAACAAAGAGGGACTGAGATTCCAAGCTGTGATGAGTCCCGAGTTCATCACGTTCTCCCACATGACCTCTCAATCATACACATGCATGCATACCCCATGAAGTTTTATATTACCAAAGCGCCACCACTCACGTCTCTCTGCATCATGTTGTGCCGGTTTTCTGTCTTCTGTCTTGTCCCCACCTAAACGACTCGGATTTATTCAGGCTTTGCTATGTTGGGTTAGGGCAGCAATCTACTTTCCTTAATTGGAAAAAATATACTCATATGACTCTGATCTAAAATAAATAGGAAAATATTCCATACATTAATAGCGAAAATTTTGCTTTTTAATTTTTAAGGTTTAAAAATTAAGGTATAAAATTAATATTTTATTATTTTGTTAAAATTTGCTCTACTCAAATTTCAAAACAATGTTGTCAAGAGAATTGGAGGATTCTGCCCTTGGCATTATTATCGTCGGACAGAACTCAAATTCTAACTCCGTTCTTCATTTTTATCTAGAAATATATCGGGACAGAACCTTCTCCATATAATTTATGATCCTGTAGTGTTATTGAATGGATCATACAAAGGGAATTTGTGAACACTGTAGTGTTATTGAATGGATCATACAAAGGGAATTTGTGAACGTGGAGTGTCTTAACAACTTTACTAAAGGGTTCTTAGGATTACACTATTTGTACTGCACCCATGAATGGTTGGTAGTAGGGGTGCGTAAAATTATTGGATCGAATATCTAATATGATTTTATTTTTTAGATCATATACGAATCATAATATTTTAAGTTTAAAATTATTCATCAAAATAAAAATATTTTGAATATTAATCTTGTTATATTTAACAACCAGATACTAATTATATCGGAAAATTAAAAAAAAACAAAAATTTTCATAGATGTGAATCTTGTTATATTCAAATTTTTGATTTTTTTATAAATATGCAGTCAAATATGAAAAAACACTTAAATAAATTACTATATATTTGAATAATCGGATATCCAAATATCCAATTTATTACGGATCAGATACAGTTTGTTAGTGTACGGATCCAAAATTTTTGAATATTTGATTTTCGGATCACATCCAATATTCGAAAATAAACACCCCTGTTGGGTATTATAAGTGCGACCGCACTTTTAAAAAATATTTTTTTATATAATTTTTATATTTTATTTTGAAAATGAGCACTTAAATTTTCAATGTATTCAAATAAGTTTTCAACTTCACTCACCAACTCTCAAACACGTGACAGGACATTTCACTAGTATTTTAAAAAAATATTTGCTAAGCATTGAAAGAAAATTCAAAGATTATTTTTATTTTTGAGAGGGGTCAATTTACTTGTTTCTGAAATTAACAGGGACCCAAATGGTATTTATACCAATATTTTAATAAACATTTTCATATATTAGAGTTTTAAAATTTCAATTGAACTAAAAAAAACTAAATTACCTATTAAAGTTAATTCAAAAAATTGAATATATATCTCAAAACAAACATAAAATATACTCGAAACAATAATATTAACAATTGAATGCCATTTTTAATATTTTAAATTTTTTTAATTATTTATTTTATTTATTTACTTGTACAAATTAGAACCCACAGACACTGGGGGACACGATTTTGTTTGACCCATCATTATCATGAGTCAACGAAAGAAATTAAATTAAGATTATTAATGCTAAAATGATTTAATTAAACGACAATTGATTAAGAAGGATTAGTACTTAAGCAAGCAATTAGAGCATAGTCGCTAATCAATCTGTCGAGCGTGCGGCGAAAAATACGCTATCAGATGACCCCATACCTTCAGCCTAAGCTTCACGATGTAATAGTAACATTAAAATAATGTTTTTTTATAAAAAAAAAAATCTGTTTTTTTAATAATTATAGTGATTAAAGTAATAAATGTTTTAGAATATATTCTCAACCGTTAGATACTGATCGTTCAATCATTGTGTTGCAATACTAGTGCTCGAATTTCGTAACTTCTAAGAACAATAATCGTTCCTTTAACCATTGAGGTAAGATGATACGTGTAAAAAATTAGATTGAGAGAATCATCTCTATAATAAAGCTATATAAAATCTTATCTAAATTAATCGATCATTATATCAAATACTGATAGTATAACCACAATATTCGATCTAATATTTATCAATTTATAAATATAAATTTAATAACGCAGAAAGAAAAAAATAATTAAATTTAGGGTTCAGTGTTTGCAGTATTTTTGTTACAATTAGTGGAATCTAGTCATTTTAGCAGTAGAGGGTGGACAAACACATGAAATCTCTTCCAGCTAAGTTTGAAGCAGCCCATTCAACAACCTTAAAAATGAAAAAAAATATAAAAAACATTATTTTGGCATGGACAAGACACAAAGGTAAATAGTCAAGATTCAAGACAGGCTAGTTACCTTGTCAATTTGTATTCATCTTATAATTCTATCAAGTTAGATGATAAGATTTTTTTCCCTCTTATTTTAGTATGATTATATTATAGAATATTTTTTATTAATTTTAATTTTCTAAAAACAAATACACATTATATAAATTATGTTGTTCGAACACATATAACATAAAAAAATTAATATCATCTTTTATCACTGGAATCATTCGGTGAGTTCAGATGACAAGAAACCTGAATGTTGGCTACTGAGGGTTTCACTTGTAAGTTTCTTGTTTAGAGCCGGTGGATTGAATACATTCTAATTGAATACAACCCCTTTTTTTCTTGATTTTCTTAGACCTATATAATTAAAAATGGACCAGTTCATTGTAAAACAGTAAATCCAAATTAAATAGGTCGATTATGCACCCAAAATGTTTACTTTTGGGCTCGATGTTAATAACTAGAACATTTTCTCCACCTCCCAGCCCAGAAATCATAACATTCAAGCTAACATCTCTTTGCAGCATTTCATCAAACAGCTTTTTAGCAATATCTAAATTCCCTACATTTTAGATACAATTTCTCAAGACAAATACTCAGAGGAAGACTCGATCTTTCCATGTTTTGGGTACGCACGAAATACTTATTCGAGCAGAAGAAAGCACAAACACGAAGCAGGCGCTGCTTTTATTGAACCCTGCATCCACTGAACTTCTTGTTTGCCCATTGCCTTTAAGCTTCATAAGCGAGCTTAATCCGGAAGCAAAAGAACTTCTGGAGTGGGCCTTAATTGAAGCTAACAGAGAGAAGGATGCGATCCGATAACTTCCACCTGATTCACAGTACGAGATTGAAGTTGTACAGGATTTTGTTACATTAGATCATCCATAGATGTTTAATATACAAACCGAAAGAACTTGTGGCATGTTTTCTCTTCCTTCTGATATACTGTTGTTGTTGTAGATCTGTCATCGGGCAGAGATTCTAATGTCTTTTGTATATAATTTGTGATTTCGGTGATCTTTCGATAGTTAGATTCTTTTTTTTGGTTATTTATCGATCTATTTTACGAAAGAACACATAAATTTGTTTTAGTTCACTTGTGCTCATTTATCATCTTTAAAGTGTCTGTCTAACTGGATAGAGATAAATGAATACTATTAATAAATAATAATAAGGGTAAACTATTTCGGTGATCCCCGAATTAATTGGGATACCTATTTTGATCACCCGACTAAAGAACTCATCAATCAGGTCACCCAACTTTAAAACCCAACCTATTTGAGTCATTGTCGTTAAAACTCTAACGGAGAAGTTAACGACAATGACGTGGTAGTTAAATAAAATTTGTATAATTACACATTTAATCTTTTTATTTTATTTATTATTTTAATTTAATCTTAATTTTAAATTAATAGATAAAATTAGTCACTTAATCGATTGACGACACGTATCAACACCTGATTAAAAAGAAAAATAGAAAGAAATAAAATGGTTACATTATGACTGTGAGGGGTTAAACCTGGGTTCAATAAATTGAGAGCAAGCATCCTCTTACTACTGAACCAAACCTTCATGCGTATAATGATATTGTAACATAATGTATTTAAATCATTTTTTTTGAGAAAATAGAATAGAGTAAATATAGTGTAAGGGGTTCGAACATAATTTTAATAAAACAATAAAAACATTAGTTGATATTAAATATACAAATAAAAAGATAAGAAGTAGAAACCATTTATCTCCTTATCATGCTTCTTTTTATAAATCTTATACCAAATCCTCTAAACATTAACCACAACAGCTAACCTTGAACCTTAAATCTACTAATCTAAAGCGAAAACACGATTAAAAAATAGACGATTTACGATCAAGATAAATATTGATGTAACTATGGTCTAATTTTCTAACACATCCGTGTTTTCTTTGGACATGTCTTCTGGAATTCCCTTGTACTAATCGACATGTAGTCCTTGTAGAAATCTAAATCTAGACTAAAGTATAGCAATGAAAAAGAGAAGGAATATTGAAGAATTACCCAAGATAGTCAGTGTAGGAACAAATTCTTGGCCTTTAAAACGAACTGAGTGCAAAAGAAAGTTCACAGAATTATATCATAAGCTTCCTTATAGACTCAATTACACCAACATCATCATCACCATATGCATGATAATAATAATAATACAAACAAAATATTAATAAAAAAATTATTAGGTGAATCTTGTTCATCACGTTATTTGTGGTCTCAAGCAATCAAGATCGTTCATCTCAATTTTTTCAAGATGAATCATCACCTCTTTCCTATATGTAATTAGTGGGTGAACAGTTATTTGTTAGTTATTTAAAGATGAACGGTCTTGGTTGTTTATACCATGGATGACGTGGTGAACAGGGTTCACCTACTAATCTCTCATATTAATGGGTTCTCATTTTATCACCAGTTGATCTAGTAGGATGAGTCGTTAGATCACTTAAGTATTGTGAATGGAGAAAAAGTGAGCCCGAAGGGTCGCCCTATATATGATTTATGTAAAATCTGATCTGGATTAATTGACTAGTGAGTTGGATACTGGTTAAACAAAAAAATTTAAGTTGCACTAATACGAATATGGGTACAAAAATAAGAACGAAAAACGATACTTCTAAAATTTATGGTAAATTAGAAAATAAAATTCATCAAAAGAAATCATAATATTATCTATATGATTCAAAATTCGAATATACGTATAATCACATCTCTACATATCCTTAAAATATAAAGAATTATACAAATAAAACTAAAATTATATATCAAAAAATAAGTAAATTGAGTCAAATTTTATTTTTTTAAAAATAAATTAAACTTAAAATTCAATAAATTGATTCATACAATCATATTTAAATGATCTAAAAATTCAAATATTAATATTCATTAAAGTATATCATCTCTAATCATCCTCCAAAATATAGAAAATTTATGAAAATAAATAAATCAACCCAAAATTTAACCTATATTCCATCAAGAAACATTAACAACAATTAACATAATAATTAAATTAAAAATTAAAAAAATATTACCATTTACAATATTAAAAATATAGGGACTAATATATAATTTTCTAAACATTAAGATCAAAATAATTTAACCACAAAAGGGCTCACAAAACCTTGGGAATGTGCTGTACTTCAAACGCCGTCCCCGAAACATCCTCTTCGGCCTTATAACGTCGTCGTTTAAATTTCAGCCGCACGCTGTTAATTTAGGACGTCTTTAATATATTTCTGTCGGATTGTTTCAGGGACGTATCGGGCATGCGAGACGGCCATAAACCTCGTATCCGTGCTTCATAGCAAAAAAAATGGTCATTAGAATCATTTCTTCTCTTGTGTTCGAGGTTTCTTGACCTGTTTCGAGGAATCCGGTAGCAGAAGTTGCACAAGATTCCCGACGTCGACTGTTGCGTTAGAGCTATGAGCGGGAGATGCTTTTCTCTTGAGCGGCCTGGGTTTTCTCGGTGCGGGCGGGCATTGTTTCGGCACTGGGATTTTATAATCCAAAGATGTTGGAGTTTTGAACCCATCGTTATCATCATCATCATCGTCCAATTCTTCCTTCTTCTCTTCGCTTTCCTTTCGAGCTGATATTCCAGCCTTCATCTCTCCTCCTCCTCCTCCTTCTTTTATGGGTGAACAAGAAGAAGATGGACTGGGCATCGTTTCGTTGAAATCCATCGCGGATCGTTTCATGATATCGAATTTGAAACCTTCTTCTCCCTCCGGATTCAACATTCCCAGAAACGAAACCTGTGCATACATCACTTAAGATCCAAACTATATACAAAGAAAGGAAGAAGAAATGAAAATATGTTGGGATTTTGAGTTTTTTTCTATAGTTCCGGTGAGAGTGAGAGAGAAAGTAGGAGGAAACAGATTGATCGCAGAAAGAGAGGGAGTTATAAAGAGAGATATTTTCGTACTTTTTCTTTGTTTTTTGTGCATCGGATCCTTCGCCAACTAGACGGTGGCTTTCAAAGCCTCGCATTCGCAACCAAACAACGTTTTTTCTTTTGGAACTTAGCAATTATTATATCATTCGCTTAATTTATACAGTATTACTTAATTTATTAATATTTATTTTAAAAAATTTTAAGTATTTTTATTTTAAGATAAACTATATAAATAATCATCTTATTATAGGTTTGATGCTAAAATAGTCACTATTCTTTAAAAATGATAAATATATCATTTAATTATTAAAATAATTATAATATAATTAACGGTCGTAAAAAATAAACGGATTGATGATGTGTCAGTTAAAAATAAAATAGAATAATAACTTATCTACTCCATATTATTTATATATTTTTTAATTTAATCCTAATTTTATTATAATAAAATAATATAATTATTTATTTATATAATGACCATCTTATTGGATGATATTATTTATATATTTTTAATTTATTAAATTTATATTTTACACCAATAAGATGGTGACACGTAAAAAAAATATCATGACATAAGAATGATGGTTACTTCGACATCAACCTTATAATATAATGATTATTTATATAATTTATCATTTATTTTATTATTAATAATGTGACATGTGAAGCTCACCGGTGATGTACAAAAGTGTGCATCAAATATTCTTCGAAATTCAATCAGATATCTGGATTTATTTGGCTAGTAAGAACGAGTATGGTTAATTATAAGATTAAAAATTAATCTAAATTGAGATATTTAGATAATTTAAAATTTATAAGTTAAAAAATATAGTTAATCGAATTAAATTAAAATTAATTTTTTATTTAATTTTAATTATTTTTATCAAATAAAAATAAGTATTTAATACTTAAAATGCTATAGATGCATTATTATTATTACTTAAAAAATAAATTTTAAATAAATCTTTATGAAAATATTTTAAAATTTTAATTTTAATATTTAAAAATTATAAAATAAAACTATTTTTTATTAAAACAAAATATAAAATTTAAAAACTAAAGTTAATATAAAAAAATCAAAAATCATTAATTATTAAAATAGTTTGTCGAATTAAACGAAAATCGAACCGTATACGTCCCTATCGACCGGATCCATGGTTTACCTATCTTGCAAGTAAAGGACCAACTAACTTTGACTTTACATTCTAGAGTTACTCTATTTTCTTTGTTAACTAAATGTATTTCCCCAATATGAAATCATTGTTAATTTAAACTTGTACAAAGAAAGAGATGGTTTGATTTCAAATTACGGAGTTCTTTCTGTTGTATTTTTGAATTTTTATGATTTTATTTTGAATAATTCGAATTAATTCATATTACACATTTAATTTTGATGAGTGAATCTTTTAATAGAGATTTTCTGTGTATATAAAATCTCGAGCTCAAAATTATTTATCATTTAGACCAACTTCGTTAATAAATTATCGAGATTTTGATTACCAATATTTGTCTTTGTCCAATGTATGTATGTGTCCTACTTTCCCCCCTCGTGTGGTATCAAAACATGAAAGGAAAAAATATATATGTATATATCTTAGTCCAATCAAAGACTTAATACAAGGGATTTTCCTCACCAACTCATAATTTCAAGTGGAATATCCAGATATGCAAATTGGACTTTAATGCTTTAGTTAGGCAAAATTTGAACCATCTGCATGTGGATCATTAATGTTAACATGGATAAAGTTTAGAAATTTATTACTTGGATTACAATGTTAAAATTTGGTGTAGATTTTTCGGTTATAAACATGGATATTAGATTTATTAAATGATTATTTCAGATTAAATATTATAAATATTTATTATAAGATAATCTTTTTAACTTAATTTTTTTAATTTATAATACTAAAATCCGAACCCTTAATCTTATTTAAGAATATAACGTTTTATCTCACCAATTTAATTGATAGTCGATAATTTTTTTAATGATTACAGTATATCTGCTATAGAATATAATCTTCACTATTTGACATTAATCGCTCAATCACTCTGCTAGTGTTATTGGTCTATATATATATTATTTAAAATTTGAGTGTAACTTGTGTAATTAATACTATATATTAATTAGTACTGGTCTTAATTGTGTTGGGTTATCTAACTTTTGCTCGATTTAGGCACTGGGGAAGGGAAGGTTTCATCTAATATTGAGCTATTAATGCTGACCTAATAATATTGTTTTAATGAATTAACTTTATTTATTTCAAACTTCAACTTAATCCAAAATGTTGGAGAAAGAATTTAATTATTTTTTTAAAAATAATAAAACATTTAGAATTTTTGAGAAATTAAATTAAACTTTAATTTTTTTTATGAAATAAAGTACTAATTTTCTAAAATTTCAGTGACCGACCACCTCTGGTGTTAATGTCTGCTGTACTAATACAATGAATTTGGGTTCACACTGATGTTGTGGTACAACTGTTTCGATTAATTCAATTGGTTCGTACAAAAATAATATTTGAATCTTAATGTTTTTAATTATTTCTCATATATTTATGTTAATATTTTTTATAATTTTATTTAAATATAAAATAATATTTATATTTGATTTTAAATCAGATAAAATGATGTACACCTAAAATTAAGATAATTGAATCTAAACCACCTAAATAAAATATGATATTATTTTATTTATATTATAATTTTTTGAATCAAAAATAAGAATCGAAGATATGGCTAAAAAATGATAAACTTTGATATTTATCTAAAAATATAAAATGTTAAATTTTTTTATAGTATTTTAAGTTATTTTTTAATATTTTTTTTATAAATATCAAAATTTATTTTATAAGCTTTGATACTTATTCAAAAACTTAAAATATAGTGTCATAAAAAATAAGTATCAATACTTTAAAATAAATTAAAAAGGATTTAAAATATTATAAAAACTTTAATATTTTAAATTTTTTAAAATATATTTTAAAATTTATCTTTTAAGTGCACCTTAAAATTAGTACTCTTTCGTTGGCCATGTGTCGTTGTCCATCCCTGAAAGTTGAGTAACTGACACGCAGTCTTCTGGATGGGTAGCTTTGGATTCCTTTCCCCTGAAATGAAAGGAGTTGAGATTTGGTACAGACTCTTTTATACTCAAGTAACTAACATCACCGACCCACACTTAGCCTATTATCACTTCAATTTAATATAATCATAAATATAGTCGAAATTTAAAATTTAGAAATAAAATGAAAAATATTTTAAAAATAAATCAATTTTTAAAATATATAAAGAATAAAAATTTGAGGACGAAAGACAATTACACCTTTCCATACGTCATACATCTGTCATCGTTTCGTCGCATATATTATTATTATTATTATACGAACTATTTTATCTTAATAGTTAAGAAATAATTGTTAATATTTAATAATTAAAAATATATTTTAAAATAAAATATTCATCATAATTGATTAAAAAATTACTATTGTTGTTTTGGAAACCTACAGAGAGTTTTATATTTAATACTTGGCTTCAATATAAGATATTGAAGCTTACCTCATGCTTTGACCTTTCTCTGCACAACAGGGACCACACTGGCCATATTTTACAACTTGGGAAGCTCTCCTTTTGACGAGTTAAATGATGATGGTAATATGACGTTATAATTATTATTTTATTATTTTAGTTATATACTTTTATTTTTAATTTATATTTATTTATAGTTATGTTCATAATCACGATATATATTTAAAACTGTAATTTTTTTTAGTTTTGCTTCGTGTGTTGTAGGCGGGTGTAAAATTATATAAATTATTAAATTTAAGATTTATATTTTAAAGGTTTAGATCATAAAAATTTAAGATTTAAGATTAAAATTATTTAATTAAAAATTTAAATTTAAATTATATAATTAAAATAAAAAAAGTATATTTTTACATATATTATATACGAAAATATCGATCATTAGTTTCACAACTTGTGATTTATATGATACTGAGAGTTGGTTGAAGATAAGTGTTGAAACACGCATTGTTCTGCTCCCTAATGATTTTCCTGCATGAGTCGAGCCTCTGGATCATGATTTTTCCGACCATCATCATGCAGGTCCCATGTAATTGTAACCCCCAAGACTCACGCTAGTAATCATATTTCACAAAAATGTCAAACTCCATCTTTTTTTTCTTTCTTTTCCGACACACACCCAAAGTCGGAATTTCAAGTTAAAGAGAACAAAACATAAATATTTAAAAGTAGAGAAATAAATTTATAAAAAATATTTTTAAAAAATTAAATATAGAAAAAAATTTGGGATTGAAGGTAATTACCCCTCCTCACCCTCATATAATTTCGTTCCTGCATCCCACGTCGATCTCCATTTCGAGTTTGGTTTTAGTTTGTGTTTAATATATTTTAGAGGTCGAGAGTTTTAAGTGAAAATGAAGAAGAATGTTGACTGGTTAAAGTAAATAATTTAGGGTTAAGATGGGATATATTTTAAGTAAAGAAAACGAGTTGATTCGAGGTTTTGAGATTGTTGGAGTTTAAGTTTAAGAGTTTTAAGTTTAGTTTATATATTTTTATTTATTTATTAACGTGTTTTATTATATTAATATTTTATTATCACATCAAAACATCGTTAGAAAGTAAACAAGTGATAAAAAAATTCGATGTATAAAATAGACATGTATATAAAATTTAATGATGATTTATATAGAGAGAATATTATCGGATCGAATAGTTAATAATTAAAAAAAATAAATTCAGACTTGATCCAGTTATTCATTGGTTGAGTATTTTATCTGGTTAAATAATTTTTTAAAAATTATTTTATATTTTTTTGAGTCATTAAATCGAATTAATTGAGTCAGATAATCTTGTACACCCTATTTGATAATCAGAAGACCTTTTAGTTTTGGGGTTTCGAGAGCTAGGGGGGAAGGTTGTGTTAATCCAGCAGCACCGTACTAGAATGTGTATTATTTGATTTTAATCAAATTATTCTATTAAAATAATTTATTTTAATTACCAATTGGTTATTTTTAAGTAAAATTAGTTAATAATTAATATTTTTAATTATTAATTAATTTAATTTAAAATTGATTAAATAATCAAATTAATTAAAATTATTATATATTAAATATTATATATGCTATATATTTATATTTTGTCATTAAATTTTTAAAAATTATAAGATTATCATTAATATTTTTGATATATTATAAAATAATCATTGAAATTTATTAAATTAACAAAAAAATTATTATTAAATTTATTAATTTATTATAAAATGATTGTTAATTTTTTTAAAAAATTTATCAATAATTTATGATATACAATGAGCAATGATTATTTTATAATAATTTGATAAATTTAATAATTATTTTATAAAATTTAAAATTTAATAATTAAAAAAATATTTTGAAATAATTTAATAACCATTTAAATAATTTATCTATAATTTTATAATAAATTTTGATTAATTTAAATCAAAAATTAATATTAATAAATTTTAAATAATTCGATTTAGTTGATTAATTAAACCGACGGAATGCCCAATTGTACGCCGTACCACACATATTTCACAACTAAACGCGTCGTTTCCCTCTGTTCGTAAACATTTCTGTTAGGGGTGAACAAAACTTGACTCGACTCGAGGTAAAAATACTTGACTCGTTTTGACTTGACTCGAAATTTCATATACTCGACTCGACTCAAAAAAATTTTAAATAAAGTTTGAGTTGTAAAATAGAAACTCGAATAACTCGAAATTTTTAGTAATTAAAGGAATAATTTTTAAGTTTAAGATAAATCTCTCAATTTTATATGATATATACATTGATATATAAAAATATATAGAAATATTACTACATATGAAAAAAAATATACATGTATATCTTATATGATTAGAGAAAATCATCTAAATTGAAATCAAATCATACTATAACATGATAAATAATTATAATTAAATATTTATAAAAACTCAAAACTCGACTCGATTTGACTTAACATTTTCTTAAACTCGATTCGAACCAGAAAATTTTAAAATAAAGTTTGAGTTGTAATTTGACTCGATGAATACTCACCACTAACTTCTGCAACGCCGGCCCTGGTCTTGGCACTGGCGCCAATCCTGAGCCGATTTCAGCATTGGAAAAGCACTACTTGTTTGTTTCATTGTTGCTCGCCGAAGCTGAACAAATGGTAGAAAGATTTGCCTCGTTGAAATATTACTGAGATATATCTGAACTCTGCTAAGAGAAGAGAAAACATGGGTCGAACAGCCACGGCGGCGATAGTTAGCCTTTGGGTAATTCCCGTATCCATCCTGGTCAATCGCATTGTTCCCGATCCTTACATGGTAAGACAGTCAGTTCAGTTCAATTTGATTTCTTCCTAATACTGTCCAGTGATGTTTATAGTTACTAATATAGTCAATTTTGAGTCGATTAACTAATTTAAATATGTGGGCAGGATGAGATTTTCCACATACCTCAGGCTCAAAAATACTGCAATGGCGATTTCATGAGCTGGGATCCTATGATCACTACCCCACCTGGCCTGTAATGCTTTCTGTTCTTCTCCTTTGTTTAGATTACGCTTGGGATTTACTTTACTGTATGGTAAAAGGGTTGATTCATAAATGAAAGATTTAGCAAAGTATTGGTTTTTAAGTCTGGTCAAATTGGATCAATTCAATTCGGTTTTAAAATACTATGAATTGTGTTATTTGGGTTCGGATCATTTCGGGGTTTGTCACTTTGATTTGGATCTTTTCGAGTTCGAGTTGGACGGGGTCAGTTTAGGTTGCATTTGAGTTTAAGTTAATTGCAGTAGATTTTCAGGTTCGAATCAGAATTAATAGGTCTATAACAAAGGAACGAACTTGCTTATTCAGTTAGATTTTATTGATGTTGCATTAAGAATTTCTTTTCAAGTCTGGAAAGATGGGTTGTTGACTTTATTGGTCAATTGTTTTAAATTTTTATTAAACACCAAGTTTGAAATACTTTACAGGTACTATCTTTCACTTGTTCCTGTTGCTGCCTTGTTTCCAGTTAAGTATTTTCTACTACTGGCTTCATCGTTCCCGGAAGTTTGCTCCTCTGCGGTTCTTCGCTCTGTTAATGGGGTCTTGGCAGTACTGTGCAGCATTCTTGTGTATGAGATAATAATCCACTTGAAACCAGCTCTTGATGATAGAAAAGCAATGCTTTTTTCTACAGTTCTAACCTTGTATCCACTCCACTGGTTCTTCACTTTTCTTTATTATACTGATGTTGCATCACTTACTGCTGTGCTCGCCATGTATCTTGCATGTATGAAGAAGAAATATCTACTCAGTGCATTGGTAAATGAGTACCCTAATATATTTTTCTTATACTGTCGATAAATGATAAAAACTTTCGCACACTGCCTGGGAGCAAGATTAGTTAGCTATGTTTCAGTTCACATATGGGAAACTGAGTGTCTTACTTAGTAGTCTTGGCAGTCTTGCTATAAATGGAAATCAAATCAAACAGTTCTAGGATAGAATAGATTCACATCTACCTTAATGTTGTCATATTTTTTTCTTTGATTTTCATTTAGAGTTTTACACATGTCCACCTGTTTTCTTTCAGCTTGGGGCAATGGCAGTTGTTATTCGACAGACAAATATTATATGGATGCTTTTTGTTGCCTGCTCTGAGGTCATTGATATAACTATGGCACATCAAAAACATAGTGTGGAAATTGATGATTTAAAGGCATCAAAAAAGGGTATCATTCTGTCAACCCTTGATACTGGTGTCGATGAGAGTTCTAACTTGAGGAGAAGGAAGTCCAAGGGAAATGCAAAGGCTGGCAAACATTCCTTCTACCGGAAAAATGTTTCTTCAACATCCCAAACATCAGGTTGTTTTGACATCTTTGATCTTTCTTTTGTTAGTTAATTTGTAAAACTATGTAATTTAACCATTGTTCATAGGGATTAAGCTATTGCTCTTTGCAAGAGAACAGTCCATTTTGTTAATCCGATCTCTTTTTGGCTTTATAATGCAGGTTTGCTTCATGAGATTCAAACTATTGTTTTGACTTCATGGCGCATGAAGTGGAATATTTTGGTCTCCTTTAGCCCATTCTTTTTTTTACTGCTGGCATTTGTTGCTTTTCTTTTCTGGAATGGGAGTGTAGTGCTTGGTATAATTCATTCTAACATGCTATTTGGTTCCTCCCCACCCCCTTTTGTCTTTGTTTTTTACTCTGCTTCTCATTAATGCAGGTGCAAAAGAAGCTCATGTAGTTTCTCCACATTTTGCACAAATAATGTATTTTACTCTCGTTTCTGCTCTTTTGGCGGCTCCTCTGCATTTCACAATCGGTCGTACTCTAGATTTGTTGCAGTCATTTTGGAAGAACCGGCTGCTTGGCGTTTTTATTCTATTATTGGCTTTGATTGCTGGTCTCCTTTCTGTACATTTTTTCAGGTTAGGTTACATGAATTTGGAACTCTTTGTACTCTTGTTTGTTGTTGGATGAAAAACTTGTACTCTTCCTTAATGTGGTTAACGGATTGTTGCAGCATCGCTCATCCTTATCTTCTTGCTGACAATCGGCATTATACCTTCTATTTATGGAGGAGGGTCGTCAAATACCATTGGTCGACGAAGTATCTCCTGGTGCCATTTTATGTTTATTCATGGTTCTCAATCATCCAATTATTGGGTTAGTACATTTCACTTCGTATATTATCGAACTAAGTTTGTCCCGATTTTTCTGAGTTTGCAACATATCTTGCACTGGCAGATAAAACTCAAAGGAAGATTTGGATAATGGTGTATTTCATTGCTACTTTTGCTGTTCTTTGATGAGTGTTCGAATTTATATATTTTTTATTAATAATTATTTCCTATTGTCGAGTTGATATTACTAATTTGGTTTTATTTTGATCATTTTCAGTGTAGGAACTTATTTTTCAGAACCAACAGAAAATAGTGAATTCTGCATTTTTTTTTATGACCGGAGTCATGGGCACGGCGTTTTTCGATCTGGCAGATTTGGATTATCCAGTCAGCAAAACTTTCTAGAAGATAGTCCAGTCATATATTCTAGAAGGATGAATGGATTATTTGGGAATTATCTTGAAGATTTATCTTAGGAATTTAAATTTTAAATTTTAGAATATTTATCTTTATCTTTTTTATTTTTTTAAATTTTGAATTGTTACATTTTTAGGGTTTTAGAATAGTATAAATACCCATAGAGGTAAAGCTTGAGATGTAATTTAATTTTCACTTTCTCTCTTGAGTAATAAGAATTCTCTTTAGTTCTTTTTATTTTCTTTGAGTTTTTTTTTTATATTTCTTTTCTTCTAGAAAATGCTAAGTATGATCTCATTCATGCTTAGCTAAACTTTTATTTAGCCGAAAGCTAGTGACGACTCAATCCATATTGTGAGAATCGTGAAGCGCTTAATTCTTTCGGATAACATTCTTGATTTTCTAAAATCAAGGATTGGCAATCGGCTTTTCCTTTAATGATCTCGACGCCTTCATTTCAAAAAGTGCACGTTGACTTGAAGATTGTTTAGATCTATCGTTGGGAAGAAAAATCGGCTGGTAGCAAATTTGGCTTCCTTTGAACAAACTTGGTGGCAGTCCACTAAGGGAAATCAAGATCGGGTTCGATTCTCTGTGAGACGCTATAACTCGAGTCAGGCTTTTCCAGTGCTTAAAGTTGTATTGGCGCTAACGGCGATAGGCGTGGTTAGTCCAGCAAAGACCGAATTCCGGAGATAGACTTGGGAATATTGGTTTACCGAAGAGAGAAGCAAGTTATAAGGGTTGGGCCTTGTAGACTGTAACTGGCATGGATCTTGAAGTAAAATCTATTTCGATGATCAATTTGGAATTGAGGCGAAACAAAGCTTGAGGCTATATCCTTTAAATTTATTACTTCAAATATTTATTTTCATTTAATTTCAGCTATTATTAGATTAAGATTATTTTTAGTTTTATAATATCAAACCCCCATTTTCTAATTTATTGTTTTTTTTGGGAACAAGATCAATTCAATTCAACGTTGGAAATTTCTTAGTCCCTGTGGATCGACCCTACTTTCTCTATACTATTCTTTTATTTAATTGAGAAATAAGAATTATTTATTTGACAATTCGACGCTTGTCAAATTGGCGCCGTTGCCGGGGACTTCGGTAAAATTACTAATATTGTTTTTTTTTTATCTATGACCAGGTCACTTCCGGGAAAACTAGTAGATTACGAACCCGAGATCGAAGCTCTTGCCCGGAGGCTGCGTGGAGAGACCCTTAGACGCAGAAGGTTGAATCGAGACCTTCAACCAAATCCTGATTTTGAGGAAATTTCTTACACTGAGGAGTTATTTACTTCTGACGACGAAGGATCAGAACAAATGGCTGAACAAACAATTTGAGAGTTAGCTGCAGCACCTGATGAACAACAACCACTGTGTATCACGTTCCCAAATGGCGAAACACCGTTTGAACTTAAAACTGGTTTAATACATTTACTTCCGACTTTTCGCGGCTTGCAAAATGAAAATCCACACAAGCATTTAAAAGAGTTTCATATGGTTTGTCTAAGTATGAAACCGCAGGGAGTATCCGAAGATCAAATAAAACTTCGTGCATTTCCTTTTTCTTTAGCCGATTTGGCAAAAGATTGGTTGTTTTATTTACCTTCCGGTTCAATTAATACATGGGCTGATATGGCACGATTGTTTCTTGACAGGTTCTTTCCAGCGGCAAAAGCAAGCGAATTAAGGAGAAACATCTTAGGAATTCGACAAAAGGATGGAGAGTCGTTATACGACTATTGGGAACGATTTAAAAGACTTTGCGCTAGTTGTCCGCAATATGGCCTAACTGAACAAACCCTTCTACAATACTTTTATGAAGGACTACTTCCAATGGAAATGAAAATGATCGACGCAGCTAGTGGTGGAGCCTTCGTAAATATAACTCCTACCGCCGCCAGAAATCTTATCTCAACCATGGCCGCTAATGCACAACAGTTTCGCCCAAGTGAACCCACTCGACGGGTTCACGAGATAAGTACATCTTCTTTAGAGGATAAAATTGATAAGTTGACTAATGTGGTTCAATCTCTTATTGAAGGTAAAATAGGTCCAGCTAGACTTTGCGGAATATGCACGATGCCAGATCATCCTACAGATTGTTGTCCAATGCTTCAAGAAGATAATAACGTTCAAGTAAATGCCGTTGGAAATTTTCCAGGGCCTCCTCAAAGACAATATGATCTCAATGCAAACAGTTATAATCCAGGTTGGAGAGATCATCCAAACCTCAAGTATGGATCAAATCAAACTTATCAACCTAGACCACCTACACCGCAACAATATCAACCACAAAAACCATCGTTGGAGTCAATTGTCGAACGTTTGGCACTAGCTCAAGAGAAATTCCAACAAAAGACCGAGACACACTTTCAAGAAATTGACAAACAAATGAGTCAACTTGCATTAGCTGTGAGTCGTTTGGAATCAAAGGGAAAGCTACCGTCACAAACTGAGCCAAACCCGCGACAGAATGTTAGTGCCATCACCCTTCGAAGTGGTACCATTGTCGAACCTAAAGAAGATGTCACGCAACACCATAAAAAGAAGGAAACCAAACCACAAGCTATCCCTACATCATCTCCTTATAACGTTCCACCTCCCTTTCCATCGAGATTAGTGAAGCGTGATAAGTAAGCCGAAGAACAAGAAATTCTTGACATGTTTCAGAAAGTGGAGATAAACATACCTCTTCTCGATGTGATACGAAAAATTCCAAGGTATGCTAGATTTTTGAAGGGTCTTTGCACAAATAAAAGAAAGCTTACTGGGAATGAAAAGGTAAACTTAGGTGAAAATGTTTCTGCCATAATTCAACGTAAAATTCCACCTAAGTACAAGGATCAAGGTATGTTTGCTATCCCATGTAAGATTGGTAAAGTTGGTATTAAACGAGCTATGTGCGATTTAGGCGCTTCAATTAATGTCATGCCTCTTTCAATTTATAATTTATTAAGTGTTGAGCCTTTGAAGGAAACAAGTGTGACGATACAGCTTGCCGACAGATCTTTAGTGTATCCTGAAGGAGTTTTTGAAAACGTACTCGTAAAGGTAAAAGATTTATTTTTTCCTGTAGATTTCTATATCATTGACATGGAAGATGATCGCACCAATGTCTCTTCCGAGATTTTACTTGGTAGACCATTTTTGAGCATATCACATGCCAAAATTGATGTAAGAAGTGGAATTCTTACCATGGAGTTTGATGGTGAAGTGGTAAAGTTTGACGTGTATAAGGCTATGAAATATCCTAACTCTATTCCTAATGTCAGTTGTGTTAATATATTTGATTCTTCTATGAATGAATATGTTAAACATAATCTTTCTGATGAGTTATGCAGGAATCTGAATGCTGAAACTATTAAAGAAGTAAAAATGGATATCTCTTCTGATGTGGAATCACGCTCATTTTGCAAAGAGCTAAGTAAAAATTTAAATTTGATGTCTTCTCAAACTAACTTTTTTCCATTTATCTTGCAGGAACCAGAGTTGGAATTAAAATTACCACCAGATAAATTGCAGATTAAAGAAGATATTTTGTCGAAAATGAAGGAACTCCATAACCAAAAAATTTCTCCTAGAGAAATTCTAAGTTGGATAAAGAACATGAATTGGAAAAAGAATTTCTCGCAAAATCTGTAGTCTGAATCAGGTCGTCAAGCTAACGACGTTAAACAAAGCGCTCAATGGGAGGCAACCCATTTTCTCTATTTATTTTTTTTCTTCTTTTATTTATTTTTATCATTATTTTTTTTTCATCTAATTTATTTTCAAATAAATTTACACAGAATTTTCTCCAGATTTGAATGGCTTTGTCGTGCATGAAATTTGGAAAATTGCAAATGACCTCCAAAGTTGTCGACAACTAAATTTACTTTAGACACGGGGAGTATCTCTATTCCTTCTCTTGTACTTTAATTTTCATATTGAGACAATATGCTTAAAGTGAGGGGGAGTGGTTATATTTCTCCTTACTTGTTCATGTTAGTTTGAAGGTATATTTTAAGTTCTTATGATTGTTGTTTATCTGGGTTGACTTGTTAGTTTTATCATAATCCCTTGTTTACAAGCTTGAATTAATTTTGTTATGCATGGATAATTAACTTGAAGATGATTAGATGTTTTGGTGAAAGTTTTTAACCTTATGGTATAATTGTTAGTGTTGCTTAAATATGAGTTTGTGCTTGTTTTGTTAATAATGATGTTATCTTCAGGTGCATGATTTTTTTTTGAGACGATTGTGAGTGGTAGATCGTTTGAATGTGACCGGATTGGAGAATCGGGGCGAGGTGCTTGGGTTGTCATCTCGTTTCCAGTTCAAAGATTCGGTGACGAGTCGAGACTACAGAGTTAGAGTTAATGAGAGTAGCGCTAAAAAAAGAAAAGGAAAAAATGTCCTTTGAAAAAAAATAATAAAGCGCTTGAAAAAAAGAATAAAAAAAGAGAAAAATAATCTCTTTCAAAAAAAAAGAAAAAAAGGGAGTGATATAAAAGGGGAGGAAAATAAAACTCACACTCCGCCAATCGTTTATCATGAATGATCTAAACTTGATTTGATTTCGTCTAATAAGCAAATAGCAAAAGCTCTGCATATCTACCTTTTATTCATTTGGTTAATTATTGTTTATTGGAATATCATGTCACCTTTATTTGATTGTCTTGTCTAACTTCTTTAATTCATGCATGTACATGGGATTTGACATAAAATTTTTGAGTGAATTTTGATAAGTGACGAAAATGAGAATTTGAGTATGCTTGAGGACAAGCATTGAATAAGTGAGGGGGAATTTGATGAGTGTTCGAATTTATATATTTTTTATTAATAATTATTTCCCATTGTCGATTTGATATTACTAATTTGGTTCTATTTTGATCATTTTCAGTGTAGGAACTTATTTTTCAGAACCAACAGAAAATAGTGAATTCTGCATTTTTTTTTATGACCGGAGTCATGGGCACGACGTTTTTCGATCTGGTAGATTTGGATTATCCAGTCAGCAAAACTTTCTAGAAGATAGTCCAATCATATATTTTAGAAGGATGAATGGATTATTTGGGAATTATCTTGAAGATTTATCTTAGGAATTTAAATTTTAAATTTTAGAATATTTATCTTTATCTTTATCTTTTTTATTTTTTTAAATTTTGAATTGTTACATTTTTAGGGTTTTAGAATAGTATAAATACCCATAGAGGTAAAGCTTGAGATGTAATTCAATTTTCACTTTCTCTCTTGAGTAATAAGAATTCTCTTTAGTTCTTTTTATTTTCTTTGAGTTTTTTTTTATATTTCTTTTCTTCTAGAAAATGCTAAGTATGATCTCATTCATGCTTAGCTAAACTTTTATTTAGCCGAAAGCTAGTGACGACTCAATCCATATTGTGAGAATCGTGAAGCGCTTAATTCCTTCGGATAACATTCTTGATTTTCTAAAATCAAGGATTGGCAATCGGCTTTTCCTTTAATGATCTCGACGCCTTCATTTCAAAAAGTGCACGTTGACTTGAAGATTGTTTAGATCTATCGTTGGGAAGAAAAATCGGCTGGTAGCAAATTTGGCTTCCTTTGAACAAACTTGGTGGCAGTCCACTAAGGGAAATCAAGATCGGGTTCGATTCTCTGTGAGACGCTATAACTCGAGTCAGGCTTTTCCAGTGCTTAAAGTTGTATTGGCGCTAACGGCGATAGGCGTGGTTAGTCCAGCAAAGACCGAATTCCGGAGATAGACTTGGGAATATTGGTTTACCGAAGAGAGAAGGAAGTTATAAGGGTTGGGCCTTGTAGACTGTAACTAGCATGGATCTTGAAGTAAAATCTATTTCGATGATCAATTTGGAATTGAGGCGAAACAAAGCTTGAGGCTATAGCCTTTAAATTTATTACTTCAAATATTTATTTTCATTTAATTTCAGCTATTATTAGATTAAGATTATTTTTAGTTTTATAATATCAAACCCCCATTTTCTAATTTATTGTTTTTTTTGGGAACAGGATCAATTCAATTCAACGTTGGAAATTTCTTAGTCCCTGTGGATCGACCCTACTTTCTCTATACTATTCTTTTATTTAATTTGAGAAATAGGAATTATTTATTTGACAATTCGACGCTTGTCATTCTTATTCCTGCTCCGCTGATCGAGTTCAGATACTACACCATACCATTCTATTTTTTCATTCTTCGTACCAATATTAATGACATCTGAAGTTGGCTTCTGATAGGGATTCTATATACAAAGCTCGATGTATTTACGATGACGACGTTCTTGTTCCGGCCATTCCGGTGGGACCATGAGCCCGGGGTCTAAAGGTTCATATGGTAGGTAGAAAACATCAACAACTTATCTTCATTGTATCAGACTGTTGTGGACGTTGATAGGAAGGAAGAAAAACAGAATAGAAGAAGCAGAATATGAGAAAAGAGGAGTTTGTATTTCAATTTTCTGCATAATCAAAGAAGGATTTGCAATGAATTATTTATATTATTCTTCCTAATACAAGACAAAATCGGTTAAGGCGGTGGGAATCCTCCTTTCTCTCTTGCTTGACTGACGGGTTGTTATGACTTTACCAACTTCTTCCGTTACTTTCGGTGGGCTCACAGTACCATCATCCTCTGGTATACTCGTAACAGTACCCTCGGTTGGAGAAAAAACCTTGTCCGTAAGGTTTGGCTGTCCGGTGTCGGGTGAGATGGACTCACAAAGCAAGGGCAGTGGTGTGATCTATTGAACTGGAACACCGCGACATGGCTTGAGTTGAGAGACGTGGAAGACGGGGTGAATGCGTGTAAACTCCGGTAATTCTAGTTTATAAGCAACCGTACCCACCTTGTGAAGTACACGATAGGGATCAAAATAACGAGGACCGAGCTTCTGATGTCGTCGGAGACGAAGAGAAAGTTGTCGATAGGGCTGGAGTTTGACAAAAACCCAGCTACCAATTTCCAAGTTGAGTTCATGCCGATGTCGATCAGCCTGAATCTTCATATGATTCTGTGCCTTGTGAAGAATGGTCTTTAGAAGACGAAGTAAGGCATCGCGGTCCGACAAAGCTTGGGCGAGTTTTGGAGAAGTGGAACTTCCTTCCGTGTAGGATAAAATGGTCGGGGGATCGCGACCGTATAAAGCACGAAACGGCGTCATACCGGCCGAAGAGTGAAAGGTAGTGTTATACCAATATTCAGCCCACGCTAAAAAGTTTACCCATTGACTCGGATCGTCACCCATCATGCAACGTAAATACATTTTCAGACATCGATTCAATGCTTCAGTTTGGCCGTCGGACCGAGGATGGTAGGCTGAGCTAAAACAAAGCTCTGTCCCTTGTAGTTTATGCAACTCCCTCCAAAGAGCACTAAGAAAAATGCTATCACGATTTGTGACAATGGAACGTGGAACCCCATGCAACTTTACTACCCCATGTAACAATACTTTGGCGATCGAGGCAGCATCAAAGTGGCGCGGCAAGGCAAAGAAATGACCATATTTAGTTAAGCGATCGACGACGACGAGAATGGCTTCCTTCCCTTGAGACTTGGGCAAACCAACGATAAAATCCATTGAAATATCCTCAAATACTTGTGTAGGGATGGAGAGGGGTTAAAGCAAACCGACAGGCGATAAACTTTCACTCTTCATGCGTTGGCAGATTTGACACTCCTGCACAAAGCGACGCACATCCTTGCGCATCCCTGTCCAAAAGAATCCAGACGCAAGACGATAAAAAGTCCGAGTGACACCGGCATGGCCACCCAAAACGGAACAGTGAAATTCGCCTAATAACAGTGTACGGATAGCCATTTCAGATAGAACAAGAACTCGACCGCGATACAACAAAAGACCGTCTCGGTCCACAAAATCAGAATACTCGACTGAGCCTTGGTGAAGAGCAGTACGAATTGTTTGGAATGTTGTGTTCGTTGAATTAGCGGCCCGTATAGCTTCAATGATCCCAAAATTGGACGAGATATGACCATTAGAGTAGCCACTCCTTCGCGAGACAATGCATCGGCCACCGTATTGTGTTTACCGGGATGATATTGGATGTCAAAATCATACCCTAGCAACTTAGATAACCATCGGTGCTTCTCAGGTGTTTGTATGTTTTGCTGAGTTAACTCACGTAATGAACGTTGATCCGTGATGATAGTGAATTTGCGCCCCACCAAATAGTGTCGCCACTTACTAATGGCTTGAGTGATGGCAAACATTTCCCGAGAATATGTCGAGGCCTGCTGCATTTGGGGCATAATTTCTGACTGAAGAACGCTAATGGCTTCCCTTCTTGAGTCAAGATAACACCAATTCCTATTCCGGATGTGTCGGTTTCTAGCTGAAATTCTTTGTCAAATTGCGGTAATGCCAAAATTGGTACAGAACAAAGACATGTTTGAAGATAAGACATAGCGGTTTGAGCTTCGATTGACCATACAAAGGGTTGATCTTTATGTAATAAATCGGAAAGTGAAGCTGCAATGGAAGCGAATCCTTTAATGAAATGCCTATAGTACCCAACAATACCCAAGAAGCTGCGAACATCTTTGATAGATTGAGGAATCGGTCATGCACGTATGGCCTTAACCTTAGCCGGATCAACTGTCAGCCCCGTATCGAAAACAATATGCCCCAAGTAATCAATAGAGGTCTGACCAAAAGAGCATTTACTGTGTTTAGCGACAAATCCATTTTCACGCAGCGTAGAGAGGATTGTTCGTAGATGCACCAAGTGATCCAACCAAGAACGGCTATACACTAATATATCATCCAAGAAGATAAGAACAAACTTACGCAAGTATGGCCGGAATAAGTCATTCATAGTGGCCTGGAAAGTAAATGGAGCATTGGTCAGGCCGAAAGGCATGACAAGGAATTCATAGTGACCGTCGTGTGTTTGAAATGTCGTTTTTGAGATGTCTGCGGATTAAACTCAGATTTGATGGTACCCAGCCAATAAATCCAGCTTCGAAAAGAACCGAGAATCCCCTAGTTCATCAAATAATCCATCAATGATAGGGATAGGAAATTTATCTTTAATTGTAGCGGCATTCAAAGCCCGATAATCTACACAAAAACGCCATGTACCGTCCTTCTTTTTTACCAACAACATAGGCGAAGAGAAAGGGCTATTGCTGCGGCGAATGAGGTTGTGCTCCAACATGTGTTGTACCTGACGCTTCACTTCATTCTTTTGGAAATACGGGTAACGATATGGACGAACATTAACGGGAACAGCCCCAGGTTGAAGATGTATAGCATGATTAGCAGGGCGAGTAGAAGGAAGACCATGTGGTGGAACAAAAATGGACTGAAATTCGTCCAAAAGAGATGTTAATTCTGCTGTGTCAACCGTTGATATGGACTGAGCATCAAACTGAAACTATAGGAAATAACAAGAGGCCATAGCATCAGAAGAAGTAAGCCGACGGAGGGAGTGAAGTTGAATTGGTTGAGGACCGGAATTGGACTCTCCCTGCCAACAATGTTCGACAGCACCAAGCCGAAACTTGAATGAGAGGTTGCTAAAATCCATTGTAATCGGTCCAAGAGTGGCTAACCAAGCAACTCCTAATACCATTTCAGTGCCTTCCAATGGAAGCACATAAAAATCAGTGACAAGTTGTGTACCTTGAACACACAAAGAAAGATTGCGAATGCAACCTTCATGCTGAAGCTTTTGCCCGTTGCCGACCATGACACGAAAATTAGAAACTGGAGTGATTGGTAAACCCAAATACTTTGCAACTCGTGACTGAATGAAGTTATGTGTGCTGCCGCCGTCTATCAGAATGTGAAATTGACGACCATCGACCTCCCCAATGACCCGAATAGTGGTGGGATAAAAATGTCCAGCCAATGCGTTCAGAGAAACCAACGAATGATCCGGTGTATTGTCTATCATAACCTCACCATTAAGAATCGAAGGTGATGAATCAGAAAGAACGACAGAGGCTGTCATGTCCTTATCATCCAAAAGAAAGAACTGCGGATCCTTACACTTATGACCGGGAACATATTTAGCATCACAATAATAACATAATCCTTTGTCCCGACGAGCCTGAGCTTCGTCTGAAGAAAGACGCCGAGGATGAGGATAATTAGAGACAACCAATGGAGTAGAGTCTAAAGGGGGTGGTCGGCCGGGTTGAGGTTTATGTGCCATGGGAGGCGCATAGGGTGTTGGCAACAAGGGAGGTAGCTTGGATGATGGAACGCGAGACCATGAGCGACGATCCTAGAGACGAGCCTCATGAAATCTAGCAAAGGCTTGCACCTCCATCATCGAAGTAGAACGATGAGTTAAGACTTCGTTCTTTATGTCAGGACGTAACCCAGAAATGAAACAATCCTTCAAAAATCCTCTGATAAATTGTTGGTCCGCAAAGCCAAATCTTCGAATCGAGTTTGATAATCGTCCACTGTCGAAGTTTGAGTCAACTTGGATAATTGACCCGTTGGAGACTCGATATCCATAACCGTAAATCATTGTCGAATAGACTCAACCAAGTGAAGCCAACCGGCCAATTGGCATTGGCGCTGCATCCACCAGAACCATTTCTTCGTCGTCCCTTCCATACGGAACGATGCCATGGTTACCCAATGATGGTCCTCTGTACCATAGAATTCAAAGAAATCTGTGGCAGTAGCATCAAATCCTCCAGATCTTTACCCGTGAACAATGGAAGTTCCACCTGAACTGGTTTTGGAGAAAATGGAAAAACATCCTCGGTATCGCCACGAATCTTCAGTTTTCCTTTAAGAATGCCGCTATCTGCAATGATCTCATCAGCACTAGAAGACGCTGCAGAAATGCCCAGCTGGGTCGAGATTGACTAGAGTTGTTTGGACATGTTCTGTAGAGTCGAGTAGGCATCAACGTTCCATTTCTCTTGTTGTGACGTATGAGCTTGAAGGTCGGTAAGGATTTGCTCATGTCGAGCCGATGTATCCTGAAGTAGCTTGATAGCATCTGAATGATTCATCATTGGGAGGGATCAATGAAAGCACCAATCTGTTGTGGACGTTGATAGGAAGGAAGAAAAGCAGAATAGAAGAAGGAGAAGAAGAAGAAGAAGAAGAAGAAGAAGAAGAAGAAGAGAAAAGAGGAGTTTGTATTTCAATTTTCTGCATAATCAAAGAAGGATTTGCAATGAATTATTTATATTATTCTTCCTAATACAAGACAAAATCGGTTAAGGCGGTGGGAATCCTCTTTTCTCTCTTGCTTGGCTGACGGGTTGTTATGACTTTACCAACTTCTTTCGTTACTTTCGGTGGGCTCACAGTACCATCATCCTCTGGTATACTCGTAACACAGACTCAGAGAGAAGTAGCACCCTTTCATTCATGTGAGTATCTAAATTTAATCATTGTATTAGTTATTGTAATTCTTCCATTCAGGTCAAGAAAATGGAGATTTCATGTTTCATACACTTAGTAACCAAATGAGTGTGGTAATGTTTAACATTTGTAGCAGATAATAGCCAGGATTGAACTGAGGGGTAAACTGATTAATTTTTAAATGATAGGGTCTTGAAAAGTAATTAAATCATAAAAACTAGAAATGTTTAGGCTTAATTTTATAAAATTTTAAATTAAAAGGTCTCAAAAAGTAATTAAACAAGAAAAAAGATGGTTAAAGTTTAATTTTAATAATTATAGATTACATGGTCCCAGGAAATTATAAATCATAAAAATTTTGGGAGGGGTATGGAAAAAAACATAATTGCAATGTTTTCAAAGTTATGAGGGTCAAAAATAGAATTAATCTATAATATTTGGGAGAGACAGTTGTCCCTCCCACAGTGTATACAGATCTGTCACTATTAAGATATAATTCTGAATTTAACATAAAAGTTTAGACATTGGATATTTTTTATCATAAAAATTTTTCGTTCTTATTTTGCTCATCTAATTTTAAAAAAAAAATTAATTCTGACTTTAACATAAAAGTTCAGACACTGAATATTTTTTTATCATAAAAGTTTAACATTGAACGCTTTTTTTATTATTTCACTATTCATCGTCTTTATCATTTAATACTAAATTTCACCAATCGTTTTCGTTCGTTCCATGAGTCTAAATTTGACATTCGTTTCTATGTATATTGATTTTCTCATACTGGTTAAGCTTTCTAATATTTGAATCTTAAATAAATTTCTCTATTTGCTGGTAAATAGACTTCGTTAAAAATTTAATGAAAGAATTATTAAAAGCGTTCAATATTTAAACTTTAATGAATAAATTATATATTCTAAAATTTTAGTGACTAAAATAAGTTTAAGAATAAAGTTGAAGATGATTTATGCAATTTATCCATTTAAAAATAATTCATGCAAGAATCTACCAACAGGAATGACTATATTTAGAAAATACGCAGTATGATGACTGAATCATTGTATTTTATTCTTAACAGACAAGGAGATGGTAAAAACAAATGACTAGAAAACAAAGATGACAAAGCCAACGGTGAAACAAGAGTCATGGCGCAGATGCAAACAAATCACAAATCATTTCTCAGAAACATGGAATCAGTCACATTGGGAAAAGCAATAGTTTTTCAACGTAAATCCAACGCTGAAGACAGGTTCTTTGCAGGAGTTGTGAAAAGGGTTGACTTCAATCTTATCATTGAAAAAAAGCTTAATCAATGGCATCCAATGGCTTATGAATACAACAAAACAAACCAGGTTTGATTTTTATTGTAACTTCATGAGAGTTTTTACTAGTTTTTTTTTCAACTGTTTTTGGCTTATGGGCTAATGGAAAGTGTAAAAAAAAGGCAGAAATCATTTAAAAAGATGGTTAGTTTAAAATATTAGTATATTCTTGAGGAAAACAGACAAAAGATGCTGCAGAATGAGTCAACTTTGGTTGGCTGAGGTCTAAGATGGACTACTCATAAAGGTAGGAAGGAAAATAAGCAAGCGAAATCCAATAGCGGAGTAACCCTTTTTTGCCTTGTTGGTTTTGATGATCTTTTCCCATCATCATCATCATCATCATCCCAAACCCACCTTTGAAAGACTGAACCAAAAAAAGGTTCTGCTTGAAAAAGACAATCTTTATCTGTTTTCTTTTCCCCCTTTCTTTGTGTTCTGGTTGTTGTGTTTCGTTTTGGGAAGATTGGCCTTTGTAAGAGAAGAGATAGGGATAAAAGGGGAAATTTTGGAAGAAAGAAAGATCTGGGTTTTATTCTGGTTTGATGGGAGCTTGCTTGAGCCATCGCATCAAGTCTGTCAGTCCTAGCGCAGGTGAGTTCAATGATGTTTGGTTTAAGATGAACTTACATGTCTTTGTTTTCTATTGTTGAAATCATAATTTGATAATCACTAGCTCGAATTGCTTCTTGGATCGTGTATGAAGCTTTAAAAGCTTGAGTTTTTTGTTTACAGCAGTGAATTCAAGGAGTGCCAGCAGAGATGGAAACAATTTAAGTTGTTCAAGTGGCAAGGAGTCTTTAGCTTCTATTCCACAAACTCCCCGGAGTGAAGGTGAGATTTTGCAGTCTTCAAATTTAAAGAACTTCACTTTCAGTGAGCTCCGGACAGCCACCAGAAACTTCAGACCAGACAGTGTCCTAGGAGAAGGTGGGTTTGGTTCTGTCTTCAAAGGATGGATCGATGAACAGTCACTCAAACCTACCAAGCCTGGTACTGGCATCATAATTGTTGCTAAAAGGCTCAACCAAGAAGGATTTCAAGGTCACAAGGAATGGCTGGTTAGTGTTTTACCCCTTTTCTTTTAACTCTCTAAAATGGCTGGTTAAATCGTCGATTCGATTCGAACAAGAAACCAATCTAATCTGTTAAATAGTCCCAGAATTGTAGTAATCTTAAATTTGGTGAAATTTTGATGTGATAAATGCATTTTGGGTGAAGGATGTACAAGTAAGACATTCTCTTAGGATGGTATAATCTGATTTCCTTTATATTTTGGTATACAGGCTGAAATTAACTATCTTGGACAACTGCATCACCCTAATCTTGTAAAGTTGATCGGTTACTGCTTAGAGGATGAACACCGGCTTCTGGTATACGAGTTCATGGTTCGGGGTAGCATGGAGAATCATCTATTTAGGAGTGAGTTTCCTTGACATTGCTGAAACTACATTCATTCAGTTCATATGCAGTGAAAGCTTGTGTCTCCATCCGCTGCCTAATTTAATCTCGAAACAGGGGGATCGCGTGTTCCGCCACTACCTTGGGGTATCCGGATGAAGGTTGCTCTTGGTGCTGCCAAAGGACTTGCTTTCCTTCACAATGCCAAAACACAAGTCATATATCGCGACTTCAAAACAGCTAATATCTTGCTTGATTCGGTATGTAACTCGGTTAATGCTTTCCTTTACTACAGTTCTGTGGCATGGTGATTTCGTTTCGAAGCTTGCTTACGTGCTATATGCCACTGTTTCGTTATATATTTGCAGAATTACAATGCAAAACTCTCCGATTTCGGGCTAGCTAGGGATGGACCAACCGGTGACAGAAGCCATGTTTCCACCAGGGTCATGGGTACCTATGGATATGCTGCACCAGAGTATCTAGCCACAGGTAATGCACCGCACCCACTTCTCATTGCAATTAGCTCTTTTTGTTGGACCATATGAAATGAAGTTGATAAACTGTTTGAATTTTTTTTTATTGGAAAGGTCATTTGACTGCCAAGAGTGACATATACAGCTTCGGAGTAGTTCTACTAGAAATGTTATCCGGCCGAAAAGCTATAGACAATAACAGGCCATCCGGCGAGCAGAGCCTGGTGGATTGGGCGAAGCCTTACCTGACCAGCAAACGGAGGATATTCCGTGTCATAGACACCCGTCTCCAAGGCCAGTATTCACTGAACCGGGCGCAAGAGGTTGCTAACCTTGCACTCCGGTGCTTAGCCGTAGAACCCAAGTGCAGGCCAAGCATGGATGAAGTAGTAACAGCACTCGTGAAGCTTCAAGAGCCAGGTGAGATGGTGAAAAGAAATCAGAAACGCCATGGAAATGCTCACAACCATTCCAATGGTAAACCAACCACTTACCCCAAGCCTTCAGCTTCACCACTACATGTTTAGATGAAAACCTTCCGTTTGCAGCTGCATTTTTCTTCCTGGTTTGAACATCCATATGAATTATTTCTGGGATTTAGGCAGCAGGAACATGGTTGTGTGCAGTTTTTTCCGTTTAAAATTTTAAATCTAGTTACAAACTTAAGAGAATCTATCTAGTTTGGATACCAATTTGAGAAGTTTCTTTAAATATAGACTTAAAAGAGATATCTAATTTAGATATTAAATTTATATTTAAGCCGATTAGTAATGGAATGGAAGTGAAAGGATATTTTTGTCACATGAATAAAATACGTTAACATGTAGGGATAATAAAAAAAACCCGAATTCGACAAGTTTTGACCCGACAGATTTAGAAGAATCGAATTTTTTTATAATATTTTTGTGTTTCATGTTAGATAGGATCAGGTTGAAATAAAAAATAATTGAAGTCAAGATAGAGTCGGGTTTAAGAGAGAACAGGACAAAGCTAGGATCAAACATTGAGAGAGAGAATGATCTATTAAGTTTTTAAATTTAAAAGTTAGAAGAGACACAACAACCTTATTTTATTATTATTTAAACTAAGAAGAAACTCGTGTATTTATGTCAAAAAAATTGGGAGGAGCAAGAGCCCCTCCCATACACAACGGACCTGAAGAGAAAATCTATGATTTGATCCAACCTGATATATTTTTTAAATTAAATCAAATTTAATCAAATTTTTATTAAAATATCAAAATCAAATCGAGATTAAATTATGTTTTGTATTATATCGAATAAAATTAAATTAAGACCGAGATAAATAATTTAATTTTAATTTTAAATTAAAATGATAAAAAAAAAAAACTTATCCCGACTTGTACCGTTACTATCCTTAAGTCATGCGTTGGAACTTGAAAGTATCAATTATTTTTGGAAACAAGTTGGAAGTATCAAATTTATTTATTTATATAATATCATAAATTAAATGTAGAAAACAGTTTAAATACCACGTCAGACATTAGTAAAATTATACGAAGTAGGATATTAGGCTAACTTCACAGAATCACGATAAGCTAATATTATGAACTTTAAGATAAATGTTTATTTTAAGTTAAATAGGTATTTACTATTTAATTTTATAAATTATTTATTTATTTATCAATGACTATTAAAAAAATTCAGTTATTAATCTATTTTTATATTTTAAAATTTTAAATTTAATCTATTTTTTAATTTTAAAATTTTAAAATTATATTTAAAATTTCTAAATTTTAATTTTTTAAAACTTTAAATTATATTTCTCTCATTTATCTTTTTTATAAGTCGGTGATTCATCAATCATCCTTCAAGCGTCGTATATCTCACCACTCGATATCTTTTATCTCTTGTTTGTTAGAAATCAATCAATTTATTTATTTTCTTGTTGAATATTAATTGACAGTGCAATCGATGATTCGTTCGTTGATTTTTAATAATGAGATGATAAAATTTTCGACGAAAAAAATTGATGAAGATAAAAATGATTGATGATGATTAAATTTATGATCGAAATAAAAAATTTAAGTATTTAATGATTATGTTTTTAAAGAAATTAAGTACTATTAAATTAGTTAATATAGTTTATTTTTTATTTTCAAATTTTAATTTTTAAAAATAAAAATTATATTATATGTTCAAATTTTATCCAATAAAAAAAATGTATATTACAAAAAATTTAAATAAATTATAAAATAAAATATTAACTAAAATATAATTCAAATATTTATATAAAAATATAATTTAAACATTTATTCAAGTGTCAAGTCTATTTCTAACGCCGCAAAGCAGACCGCACCGCAGTGCCGGCTAAAGGAAACCGGGTTGTTCGAAGGCCGCCTCGGTTTGATTATCACTCACCTTCCAAGCCAGCGCGTGGCCTAACATCTCCAATCAAATAAAGAACCGCCAACCAACATCGTTGTTTCGCTAGTCTTCGCTGTTTCCACTTTCCATCATCATTATAATTTATAACAAAAAAAAACTAATATAAAAGGATATGATATTCCCATAATTAATTCATACTAAAATATTTAAAAAATCCTCTCTTTTTCAAGCCTTTCCTCTTCTTCTCTTCCGATTTCCCTTCGAAACCGTTAAAAGAATTAGTGTAGAGATGGCGCCGAATGATCCGAAACAAAGCGGTGGTTTCTTTGCGTCAATCGCTAGCAGCATATCTAATTTTGGTAGCGCCATGACTAAATCAGTCAACGGGTATTATAATCCATCTTCTAATTTTATTTTATTTTATTCTTTTTTCTTGGAATTTTTCCTTTTTGAAATTGAGTTGATTGATCGGATCTCCAAGTGGAAATCACTTTAGTTCAATTTTGAAGTTATTTTTTTATTGCTGACTGTTCAAAAGGATCTGATGTACTGGATCTGTGATTTTGTTTAGAGCTAATTAGAGGGTTTAGCTGAAACGAACTAATTTGAATGTTTTGAACATTTTTCCTGTTGAACAGTTTATTGGGATACGAAGGGCTTGAAGTTGTTAATCCTGAAGGCGGGACTGAAGATGCCGAAGAAGAAGCAAGGAGGGGAAGATGGAAACAGGAGGTAATGCATAATTTTCAGGGTAAAAGCACGTAGTTTGGTGCCTGGTTCTATCATATACTTTTGAATGATGATGCTTCAATTTGGAAAATCCAGTTCTTGCAAAGTCACTTATGGATCAAGTTGCATTATTATCATCAGACCTTATCAGGGTTATATTGTAGAGACAATTATCCTTACTTTGCCAAAGTTTTATATTGTGCTTAGGCTAACATGTTCCAACTGATTTTGAATGAACATATGAGATATTTGAAAGTTGCCCAGCATGCGATGCTTATTAAAAGAAAAGCTAATTTTGTGAACCGCGACTAGCATGCTTAATGCTTGCTTTTTTTCTCATAAGTGATGAAATTATGTGACCGATCGCTAAAATTGGCTTGATATGACGAGTATGCATTTTATTAACTTGCATGGGCATTTACAATTTACTTTCTTTTATTTAACAGGACAGGGACGGTTACTGGAAAATGATGCAAAAGTATATAGGGTCTGATGTTACATCAATGGTGACACTTCCAGTACTTATTTTTGAGCCAATGTCAATGTTGCAGAAAATGGCTGAGGTTTGTGTCTACATATCCAACCGTTGCTGTAAAGTTATTTGATGTCTTTTTTTCTTCTTCTGTCAGTGGGGCTTTTCATTTATCAATTTCATTCTGTGACAGTTGATGGAGTACTCATACCTGCTAGATATGGCTGATGAATGTGAAGATCCTTACATGCGATTAGTGTACACTAGTAAGGTTTCTTCGAACTTTTCTCTCTGGGTTTAAATAGGAGGACTAATGATGGATAATTGCAGCTTCATGGGCTATATCTGTCTATTATGCCTATCAACGTACCTGGAAGCCATTTAATCCCATACTTGGTGAGACTTATGAAATGGTTAATCATGGTGGCATTACTTTTATATCTGAACAGGTGGGTCTTTTAGATGCAAGTCTTGGTCCATTTTTCTCCGGTATTAATGCTTTGGGCTCCTACTTCTGGCACTTTTTTCCGCATAATTTCTCTAAATGATTGCTATTTAAGGTATTATTAGACATTTTTCCTTTTCAGGTTAGTCATCATCCTCCAATGAGTGCCGGTCATGCTGAAAATGAGCATTTCATTTATGATATTTCATCTAAAGTGAAAACCAAGTTTTTGGGGAATTCAATTGACATATATCCTCTCGGAAGGTAAAGCACGCTCTCTTTTGTAACTTTTTAGCGCCTATTCATTACTGCTTGTTTTAGTTTTGTAACATCATTAACATGTTCTATAAGCTAATAAAAGTGACATTAATCTTGGAGTTTGTGGAAATTTACAATCATTTTAATTCTCATCATGTAAAGGTCTCTTCTTGCAGTTCTGTTTATTTTTGCTGGAGAATTTTCTACTTGTATTTGAGTTGAACACAGGTTGAAAAATTCAACAAATTTTGAATACTCGAATTGGTGTGCATTTAGCATCTCTTAAAAAAATTACATATTCCCTTCAACACAAGTACACTGCAATGGGGAGGGAACAACTTGTATGCATTATGAACTGTCACAGATTGTATGGCTGTCATATATAAACTTGAATTTTTATGTTTTCCCAGCTAATCTTCTTCGGAATCATTATCTTTAGGATAGTTCTCATCCTATAAAAGTGAGAACTTGTTTGGGTTATCCTTTCCTGGTGTTCGATATCAATGAAAGTAAACTTGAGCATATTTTTAAGGTTTAGTGTTGGTATTGCTGCATAGATTCTAAAATAATTCTGTGCAGAACCTGTGTGACCCTCAAAAGAGATGGTGCAGTTTTTGATTTGGTGCCTCCTCCGACAAAAGTTAACAACTTAATTTTTGGACGAACTTGGGTTGACTCACCAGGGGAGATGATCATGACAAACCTGACAACAGGCGATAAAGCTGTGCTATATTTTCAACCGTGTGGTTGGTTTGGGTATGATTTTATTCTTAGAAATTCCTATTTAACTGCATATGTAGGGTCCAACTACCAAGTCTTTTTCTCTGTATTTGGAGACAAAAAAAATGCTCATCAAGGTTTCCAAGGGTTTCGTTTCACAATTTAATTATAGGTTTTGGTTGTTCACAGAGCTGGCCGTTATGAAATTGATGGATATGTGTATAACTCTGCTGAGGAGCCAAAGATTTTGATGACCGGGAAATGGAATGAGTCAATGAGTTATCAACCTTGTGATAGTGAAGGGGAACCACTTCCAGGCACTGAACTAAAGGAGGTAAGTCTTTTACAACTTCCGAGTTGTTTTCATCTTTTATTCTTCTCCTAAACACTCCCAGGGTTTTCTTGGTGTCTGTATTCCAAAATTTTCGTATTTCCTGATACCAAACTACCGGTCACTATGTTTCTGTTATGCAGTCGTGGAGACTCGCTGATACTCCGAAAAATGATAAGTTCCAGTACACATATTTTGCGCACAAGATTAACAGCTTTGATACTGCTCCCAAGAAGCTATTAGCATCCGATTCTCGTCTGCGTCCCGATAGATATGCACTTGAGCAGGGTGACCTCTCTAAGGCAGGTTTTGAAAAGAGCAGGTATCCCCCTAGATTAAGATTTTAGAATTTTTTGTTTAACGGAGGTGAAACAGTTTATGTTGTTGTATTTCATTCAGAGTAATGTTCATTTTATCTGTTATGCCATTGTTCAACATTCCTTTTATCTCTTTCTATCGTGCAGTTTGGAGGAAAGACAACGAGCCGAAAAGAAAATCAGGGAGGAAAAGGGCCATAAATTTACTCCCAAATGGTTCGACTTCACCGACGAAGTTGCTACTACACCTTGGGGAGATTTGGAAGTTTATAGATACAATGGCAAGTACAGCGAACACCGAGCCGCCGTAGATAGCTCGAGTAGCAGTGAGGAGATTGATGTTAAATCCACTGAATTCAACCCATGGCAGTATGAAGATTTGGCTGCTAACTAAACCATACCTCTACACTGGCTTTTGAACTGTATGATATATTTTTTTTCTATGCTTCTTACACTTGTGGACCTGTGGTTAGTGACTTAGTGTCAGTTATAGGACAATATATAGGTATTTATTCAGTTCTGTTTTATTTATAATTCCCAGAATTTTGTTGTTTAATTAGTTTTTGATCCATGGTTTTCAAGAAAAAGTCTGTATTTTTATCCTAAAATCATATTTATATAATATTATTTGGTATTATGTTCTTTTTAATTTGGTAATCTTGGTTATATAAGAAATTCTATTATTTTTTTAGATAAATAGTTAAAATTTTATTTATCCAAAAAAAAATCTCATAAAAAACTGAAAAATTATATTATAAGTTATTTTTGCTATATTATTTATAAAATTAATTAATATGATATAAAAAAGTACAGTAATGGAGACTTATAAGATTACTTGACTTTGTTTTCTTCTACCAACTAAGCACCACATTCACCTAATGCTAGAGTTGATGCTTATCATATCAAAACATGGGGAGACCAAGACAGTGAAGAAGGTGAAGCAGGTGGAGAACGTGAGAAATTAGAGGATGAACAACAAGAAGAAATGGATGCAATATTATTGTTATTCGAAGGATTCCTTATCACCCAAGGTACCACATCTTCAAGTAACCCTTGTTGGCTAAACCCTGCTTCCAAACTCATCTCCCGAGAGCAGCCCTCAATGGAGCCTGGGAGTGGCTTGTAGTTGGTGTTGTTTCCAGTAATAATATCTAGGGTTTCCTTTGCTTCTGAAACGACCTTCTTGGCCTTCTTGGTCGGTGAGGTCTCACCTTGGAAAGTCTGGAGAGGGAAATATGGGTCGGCAAAGTGTAGGTGAAATCCTTCATAGGTGATGATTAGGGTTTCCGGGTCATCTTTTGACCTCTCCACCAGCTTCTTTGCACTGCATCTGGGGTTCGCGCACTTGTAATAGCTCCTGTTTCAAAGATTAATGAGTTATTTACAAGGGATCTGTGTGGGGATAAGAACTACAAAAAGACTGGGACATGAGCTTTAAATTCAAAGTTACTCAAGACATAATATTCTACATGTTCTAGGTACAAGAAAATGCATTTTTAGTAAGACATTGAAAATAATTATAAAAATATTCAATTTATCATTAAAATTTATAGTGATTATTTTTTTATTCATCATCAGTCGTCACTAATAACTCCGTCACTATTATATTAGTGATAATTTTTATACATTTCGTCACAATTAATTATATTTTTTGTGACTATACTTTTTAACACAAATAATTATTAATAGTGACTAAAATTTACACACTAATATTATTCTTATTAGTGACAAATATTTCGTCACCAATACATATTTAAATAGTGTCGAAAATATGTTGTCACTCTAAATATTAAAAAAATAATTATATTTTTATTTGTAATTATTTTATTTATGATTTAAACTAATTACTAAATGTTCTTGAAATTTAATAAAATTTTTATATTTTTAATACACTAACCTTCAACCTTTTATTTGATTACTGAAATTTAATTATAGATGATGTAGCACATTCATAGATCAATCTTTTAATAAATAAATGTAATGTATAGCTTCCGGGAAGATTGAAGCTAAAACCTTTAGAGTGTGAGTGTAATTTTCTTATATATAAAAAAGAAATATTACATTCACAGTCTAAATGTTCGTTCAATCCTCCTTAAAATCATGCATTACATTTATTTATTAAAAGAAAATTAAAATATAGAGAGAGGTCAAAAGAAGCTATTACAAGTTAGAAAGAAAGTAACGTACCTTGGGTTTGGGCTGTTTTTGATCCATTTTTGCCCATACTTCCTCCATTTATATCCATCATCCGCCATGCCATTCCCACAATACTTGATCTTCAGAGAGTACTTGTTCTCTATCTTAGGCAAACCTCTTTCCAGCATTGAATTAAACCTGCAAATTGTTCAATCTTCATTCATTACCAAAACCAATTCAACCTTGGAGAAACCAAATTAATTACTACCTGGTTTGGTTTGGTGTTTGAGATTGACTGTTCCATGTTTTCACTGATAAAACATCCTTCATGTCTCCAGTCCTCGGTTCTGAATAGATGAGTCGCTTAGTGGCATCTTCCTCTGAATTCTTGGACTTGGCTTGAATCACAAAGAAAGGAGACTCGTCGTCGAGGCCGTCGAACCAATCACTCTTCTGATCTGTCTCCATCACAATGAGATGAACTGAAAGAAGAAGAAAGTAGTGGAGCAGATGAAGGAAAGATGATGAGGTTTGGATGTAAAGTGTGAGCCCTCTTGACTATAAAATAACAGCTGCTAGGTTCAGGCTTATGTTTTCATAAGTTGACAAAACTCTTTAATATATATATATATACAGACAGGTGTTGACTTTTGCTAAATTTGATCTTGCTAGTGTCAACCCCTAGATAAAATTTGTATTTAGGGTCAATTTGGATTTCATTATATATTTTATGAAAATTGAAAAATTTGGTAATTTTATTTTAATTTGGCGAAATTTGATCTTGCATTTTATGAAAATTAGCAAATTAGTTCTGTTGTCGGTAAAAACATAAATTTGAAGTGTTAATTTTTGTTAATTTATTGCATACAATTTGATAAATTATTAATTCTATGCCTATAGATGGTTTAATTATATGGATCGATGATCCCCGTAACATATTTAGTTTTGACATTTGAGTTTTTCGTTAAATATTTTTTGTATACACAATGAATATAAATCATTTGTCTCCTGATCATGTCTCCTTCAATGTCTCTTACTAAAAAATTAAATTCAAAATTCTGATCTTAATTTTCTATATCTTAAACACAATACCATAATAATATACCTACCCTTAATTCCGTAAATTCATTAATTTAAAGTGGAGGCACCAATGGAGGCACAATTAGGAGGTAAACAATTTGCACCCATACACAACAAGCGCAAATCGTCTACCCCTTCCCTATGCCTCCGTTTATGCTTCCACTTCAAATTAGAGGGTTTAGGGTTTAGGGCTTTAGTTTAGGGGTTTTGGTTAGGGTTTAGATGTAACACCCCGACCCGGATGTCACATTGGGCCTCCGGCCCAAAACCCGTATTTCAAAATTTCCTTTAAAAGTCCAATAATAAAATCATATCGAATCTAAAATCGATCCATAAAATCAACTTAAATTAAAACAAGTCCAAAATAATTTTAAGTAATTCGGAGCTCCAAATATTACAAAACCATTTAAATATTCGACCCAAATTTAAAATAAACAGAGTTACAAAAATACATATAGGATCTAACAAAGTACTAGCCCACTACATCTATCACTGTACCCTGATACAAAGTCGATGCTGAATTCCAAACCTCGATGATCCTCCACAAGAACCGGCTCCACTTAACCTACGCACGAAAATACATTTCGAACACTGAGTCACACAAGCTCAGTGGATACGCCGAACTCGGTCAACATCATGCATATCATAAACAGTAAAGCATGACATATAAATCTCGTGCATGATATGATGATCTAGCATGCTCGCCTATCACATGACATAATGAAATGTATATTATCGCACACAGTATATACAAATCAATCAGTCAACACAATGTAGTGAGGCCCGCGTCCACATAGCATCGGAATCCTACACTATGAGTAGGGCCCGCGTCCACACAGCATCGGGATCCCATACTCAAGGATGAGGCCCGCGTCTACACAGCATCGAATCTTACATCCGGGATTGAGGCTCGCGTCCACACAGCATCGGATCTTACATCCGGGATTGAGGCCCGCATCCACACAGCATCGGGATCCTTCAAATCTCATACTCGGAATATCGCATCGAGTATCTTCGAATGAGGCCCGCGTCCACACAGCATCGAGATCCTACACTCGGGATAGTCGTCAAATCATCATCCGGAATGTTACATCGGATGGCCTTCGACGTGTTGCAACACTTATAGATATCCGGATTTCCAACATACAAAGACTCAACCCACACAAACGATCCACCTAGGATCATAGCACAACAAGATATATTAAGTCTTATCATTCTTAAGCCTTCGGGGTTATAATTATCAATCTTAGCTCAATAATTAGTTTCACAATTTTTAGATTAGAGGAACCCTTTATTAACATCACCAAGCCCCAAAACTCTACTCAAACTTAGACAAACACACAAGGATATCGATACCCTTATATGGGGTATCGAAACACCCAGCATCGATGCCCACCCAAAGAAGGTATCGAAACAGGGGTATCGATGCCAGTATCGATACTCTTTGACCAAAACAAAAGTCAATGAAAGGGGAAGGACCGTATCGATACATGTATCGATACAAAAAGTTACTAGAAGCCTCGGTATCGAACCATGGTTCAATACCCTTTCTCCTCAAGCCTAAGTTCCTCTCAGGGGTATCGATATCGGTGGCCTGTGTATCGATACTCCCTGCACGAACCTCTAAGTTTCACCTAAAATTTCTAAGGATCAACCCCCCAAACTTAACCAAATCGAACCTAAGGCATTTTAAATCATTATTACTAATGTTTAGAGTGTTTTAACACTATTTTCCAGTCATTTAACTCAATAACACGAATTTCACCATTAAAGCATGTCAAGCTCAAACCAAACATACATACACCAAAACTTTATGAATGCTTCCTACCATGAAATGCATAATGATGAGAAGAGTTGAGAGTACCAACCTCAACAAGCACAACAACCAAACCCGAACTCACTCTCTCAAGCTTTTTCCTTTGCCCAAACCTTGAGATGATGCTCTCACTCCCTTTTCTACAAGAAATGAGTTAAACCAACCATTAAACCCAACTCAAAGAAAGTTTCTTAAGCTGAAACTCGATTAAAAACTGAGAAAGAACTCCCTAAACTCAAAACCTGAATTTCCCACACATACCTTCATCTTCACCAAACCAAACAATTCTTACCTTGTTTTGTAGATCGAGAACAACTCTAAAACTTACCCTTCTGACACAAAACGTGATTCTTCAGCAAAACCAACAAGATCCAACCTTTAAACCATATTTTCTTGTAATAAAGGAGATGAGAAAATGAGAAAATAAAAGAGAAGAAGGTGATATCATCAATGTAGGAGAAATAAACCCTCACCCCTTTCTATCCAACTCATTTGATTATTTACCAAAAAGCTATCACTCTTCTAAGCCCAACTTACAACCCAACAAGATTAAGGCCTAACAAGGCCCAAGACCACTAAGCTCGGGGCCCAAAATCGAGGTCTAAACTCTCGGGTTAAACCAATGCTCGGATCCAAATCCGGGTCGTTACATTAGAAAATTAGAGGTATGATGTATTTTTTGGTATAAAGTTTAGGGTTTAGGATATAGAAAATAAAGGTTAGGGTTTAAAATTTAATTTTTTAATAATTTTTCAAAGGAGATATAAAGGAAGGCACAAAAAAAAGGCAGAAGATTTTTGCTCATACACAACACCTCAAAACTGAGACTTGCTTAAACGAAACCAAACTGCTTACCAATGAACCAAATCTTGTTGGTGATGAAAGCATGTTTATGATCTAATAGTACGAGTTATATTTTAATATATAAGTTGTATAAAAAATTCATACAACCCTTTATATTTGAGTTATAAATTCTAAAACTTAAATCCCTAATCCTCTCTGATACCCTAAAACCTAAACCTTAATCCCTAACTTTAAACACCAATTTCTAACCATAAATCTTAAATTCTACGTCCAACGATCTAACCCCTAAAACATAACCTAAATCTCAAAATCTTAAAATTAAAATACTTGTGTTTATTAAAGTTTTTCCTAACTGTATTTGAGGTCTCTTTTTTAGTTTAAATATAAGTCAAATAAAATTTTCATCCCTTCATATTTTTTAGATTTAAAGACTCAATAGTTTTTTATTTTTTTCAATATCTAATTTTAATTTCGTCTCGATTACGCTATTCGAATGAGAAAGTGATTGCACAATTGAGTTAAGTTTTTTAAAACAAAACCCTAAACCAACCTCAAAACCATGAAAATCATTGCTTAAATCATGGACATCCAACATGTTGAAGACTAGAGTCGATCCATACTGCCCTGGACAGATCTCTGACATGCATTGAGCAGAAGCAGACAAGGGAAACGTAATCCTTTTGATGGCCAATTTCTATATATAAAAAGACGATACGTGTTGCAAAGAAAAGCCAGACACACAAGACTAATATAATATACACAAGAGTTTGTCTTCAACACCAGAGGATTTCCGAGCCGTTGCTTCAGAGTGAGGGAAGTTTTGTAGGTATTCGGCTTTGACTTTGGGAATCATAGAAAACAACGGCTGAGCGTCACCCTAGACTTGTCAGACGGAGCTTAGGGTTAGTACTAGGAGCACCTTCCATGAGCCGTGATAAGTATATAAACTTTAAAAGTTTAGGATAAATACGAACAATGATAAGCTTAAAATTTTATATAAAGAGATATAAATTATTAAAAAATTATATTAAAAATATAATTAATGTAAAATTAAAAAATTTAAGAAATATAGAATTAGATTATCAATAAAAAATATAAAAAGAATATATGAATAAAAATTTAAAATTTTTAAGGAGTACAACTACAGCCAACACCCTATCGGTCCATCCTATTCAGGGGTAGAGCTAGGATAAAACTTTAGGAGGGACAACAGTCTATTCAGCCTTTAAATTTAAAATTTGAGAGAGATAAAAATATTATTTTATTATTATTTAAATTAAAAAATCTTAAAAACAATTATATAAAAAAAATTCGAAGAAAACCCCCCTCCTATAGACTACCCTACATTCAATATAAATCCACCATTGATCACAACTTACATCTTAAATTACTCATCAATAGCATTATAAAACATATATAAAAATAAATAAATAAAAACGCAAATTATATAATCAAGTAATCAGCATTATAATTTGTAAATTACAATAATAATTGGGAGCAGATTGTGTTGTAAGAGATCCAATCTAAGTGAAAAAGTCAACCCATTATAACGTGGGACCATTTGAGTGTAGATTTATCGACAAGCGTTGGATAGGATTGTGGTACATAGGACCCCAACCAGGGTCAAATTTCACGTGTGGAGAAAAAATGGAGCAGTTTTAGGATAGGGGTGAACAAAATTCGATTCGACTTAAAAAATTAAATAATTCGATTTGATTTGAGGTAAAAATACTTAAATCGTTTTGACTCGACTTCAAAAATTTTTAAATAAAATTTAAGTTGTAAAATAGAAATTCGAATAATTTGAATAACTCAAAAATTTTAGTAATTAAAGGATTTATTTTTAAGTTTGAAGTGAATTTCTCAATTGTTTATGATATATATATATATATATACATTGATATATAAAAATATAAAAAAAATATTATTATATATGAAAATATATATACTACATATCTTATATGATTAGAGAAAGTCGTTTAAATTAGAATCAAATCGTACTATATCATGATAAATAATTACAATTAAATATTTATAAGAACTTGAAAACTCGACTCGAAAAAAATTCAAATAAAGTTTGAGTTATAAAATATTAATCGTCAACTCAAATAACTCAAAAAATTTTGACTCGACTCGACTTTCTTAAAATCAACTCGACTTAAAAAATTTAAATAAAATTTAAATTGTAAAATATAACTTATCAACTCGAATAACTCATTTTTTTTACTTAACTCCATTCGATCAAATATTTGCGCCTAGTTTCGGCTGTCCCCTCGGTGGAAAATCAACCCCCGGGGGCTGACGGTGCAACCCAACAAAACCATGTTAGGGCTAAAGAGAGGAGGGACCCATTCAATGCATGGGATAGGGTCCATATTTTAATGGTTAGAGGACAGTACACAAGATTTTTGCTTCAAATTTATGGTCCAAAACTCTAAAATTGTGGTTCAATTTAAGTTATAATTTATTTAGTTAAATTTTACTATTAATATTTGTATTAATATAAGATATTGATTCAAGAATTTAACAAATGATCTGAATAAAGAAATATATAATATTTATCTTAAAATATTCGAATGCAATTATTTTTCTACAAAACATATATGCATTATCCATGAATATTAATAAAATAAATCAAAAGTACTAGCCCAACAAAATAACTATCATTTAAAATTGTCCCCCAAAATTACAAAATAGGTGTTAGTAAAATGGGTACCTTTTACAAAAGCTATCCTGTTAATCATTTTGGGCTGCAGGGATATGCTAAGGTAAGATCCAATGAGCACGGGTCAGATTCTCCTTTGCCGGATAGGGCGGGTCGGGTTGAAATATTTATTTTAAGATATTTAATATTTTATTATTCAAAAAATAATATAATAATATTTTTTTAATAAGATAATTTTTAAAAAAATATCTTACTGATTATAAAATAATATTTTATTTTAATAAATTACACAGGGTCTTAAAATCTTTAAATCGTCCTTACTTTCAAGTAAACCATTATTTTTTTTTGTGAAAATTCTATAACGAGCATCGAACAGCGCTGAATACCATTAACGTTGAATAACGTTAAATACTATTAAATTAATTAATAAGGATTACAAATTTCAAAAACTCAACATATAATTAAGAAAAGAGTGATAGTTTGTTGGGTCCTCGTTCTATGATTTTTTTTCACCGACTAACACTATTAAAAGTATTTTCCCTTTTTTTAATCCGAATATTTTTTTTAAAGAATTTTTTATCTGAATATATTTCTCTTTTAGAAAAATCTTTTCCTAGCAAAGTTAAATTTCTTTTAATCCAATAAAACACTTTGAGTGAAACAACATGTGAAATCTTGTCAGATTCAGATAGGTTTATGAGCTGGGAATCCAATGAATCCATAAACTTTTCCCTACAAATGATCTTTGCGGAGTTTAAATTTCTAACCACAATTATGATATTTGATTATGAAGATCGTAACAAGTATATCAATAGGACAAAAAAGAATATAATGGACACCGGAAAAATTGTATCGTAAACGGAAAACACCGCGGCGATCGGATTTCAACATTTAGGAAGATCGGCGGGAGGAGGTGGTAGCTTCTGTTTGCGGCCTTTTCCGTCGTTGACCACCCAAGCCATCTTCAATCCCCAGCTGGTGTGTACTTCCAAATGGCAGTGCATAAACCAAACGCCTATCCATGCATCATTTTATTCAAAGTTGATCAAAATATTGTAGAAGTATATGATATCATAAGTGAAACATATATAGAATTGTATAATGTCATGGTGTAACTCACCTGGATTGTCAGCAAGGAACCGAATAGCCACCCACCCGCCGGACGGTACACTGACCGTGTTCCTCTCTGCGGGGTCGACAAGATTGAACTTGGCCGGATCGGTTTTGGTGTTGAAGTTTCCAACACCTTGTGCCAAAACAAAGAAATTGAACCCATGAAGATGTAAAGGGTGGCTTTCTGCTCCAAGGATGCTAGTATCCTGCAACACTAACTCAACGCTAGTGTTGAAAGGTAGTGCCACCACCTTGGTGCCGGTGCTCAGCGCGATGTTCTTCGGTGGTGTTCCGGTGTAGTTAAACTTGAAAGGTGGGTTAGTTGGGAAGTTGGTGGTGAAAACACCCTTTGATTTATTAAAGAAGTGTGCTTGGAGAAGAGCAATATTTGGTTGCACAAATGAGACATTGTTAACTGCAGCTGCAGGCCTAGTGTTGTTTGGCCCTTGGCATGTTTGGCTTTTCGAGCAAGGGAGTATCCCTAACCCGACGGTGAAGAAAAACCGTCGATCGACTTTTTTCGGGACTTTTGCAGGGAATTGAGCGGTTGCGAGACTACGGATTTTCTGGTTGAATTTCATAGCATAGTTGGAGTCATTAAACTGTGGAAGTTTTGCTTTTAGAAGTGGCAGCTTCTTGTTAGTACTAGATTTTGAGGCTGATACGGATTTCTCATATTCTAGGATTCCAATTGAAGTTGTATTGTCAAAAGTGGCAGGGCCAGTGGCGTAAGGCCTAGCTGACATAGCGAATTTGGCACTAGGGGTCTTGGATTTGGCTCTTAGAAGGACATTAGTGGTCTGTCCCGGAGTGATAAGTACGATATCTGTTTTGAATGGTTTGACATACACTGCATCAGCTTCCACGATGGTAAGGGTGTGGTTTGCGATTCGGAAAAAGAGCTCGTCGTTGAGTGCAGCGTTGACAAGACGAAGAAGATAGGTTTTACCGGCCTTCACCTTGAGCTTGAAAGTTTCTGCACAAGTATAGTTAACTTGGTTTTGGTACATGTCCTTGAATTGGAACCTTTCCAATAGAAATTTATGATGTTGTGATGGTAAGACTATATGGTACCTTTCGCCGAGCAGTTGTTAGAAGGCCCCGGGAGACCATTGATGGTGAAGGCATCCGAGATATTCGGTGCTCCTCCGGTTGCCATTGCCTGGTTGATTATTGTTTCGGTATCAGCTTTCCACCACTCCCCTGAAATTCGAGGCAAAACTCAAAAAAATCAATGCAAGAAGCAATAAAACTATTCCTCTTGTAGTGCTTGATATTAGAAGTCGTTTTGAGTACCGAAAACGATGGGAACTTCTTTGTAGGGCTGGGGAAATGGATAAGAGGCATGTCGTTTGGGGAGAATGACAATAGGTCCATAAAGAGTAGCTCTCAGCCAAGAGATGTGAGCATGCCAAAACAAGGTCCCTCTTTGGCCAGTAATGGTGAAGTTGTACACATAGGACTGTCCTGTCTGAATTGGACACTGTGTGACATAGGCAGGTCCATCGGCCCATCCACTCCGTAGCTGCCGGATTCCATGCCTAGTTTTCACAGATGAACAGCCAACATTGATCAACCTTCTAAAACTAAAATTCCAGCCATTGAATAAAAGGAGAGGAACCAGTAGGACTAGGAAGTCAAATTTCATACCAGTGAAGTGTGACATTATATTGAACATGGTTAACCACCTTGATCAAAAGGCGGTCGCCTTCCCGTGCGATTATCCGTGGCCCGGGAAATTGGCCATTGACTGTCACAATGCTCTTTGTTTGGCACAACCTAGTCACACTTTGCATCTTAATCTGTAAAACACAGTAAACAATGTAAACCTAAACTAACAGCACAGTTAAAAATCAGAAAAAGGGTACACCAAAACCTACATCAAACTTGTAATGCCTAGTAATGCCTGCATGTTTTGCAAGTGCCAAACCAGACAATAACCAGACAACAGTCAGTCCCAGTAGCAAAGCCCTGAAAATGTACAATGATGTAAGAAAAACAGAATCCATTTTATGTTTTCACGAGTAATAGTTCTGCAACTTGTTTTGATGCTGAGAAAAAGAAAGGAATCAATCAGTTTATATAGTTGGAGAACGACTGACAAGTTAGTTGATTAAGTAATTAAGTTTTCAGATAATCCCCTGTTAGGTTTGAGACAAAGTTTGTGTCTTGAGCAGCAACTTCCATTTCTGGTCTGAACAGCTGATGGTGAATCACTTTAGAGTAAGGTTCAAGCCAGAGAACAATTCTCCTTATGGATATCCAACTTTTTAACAGTAAAATCCTCATCAGAAACACAAAAAAGTATGAATTAGAAATGGAGGGTTCTTGTGGGCATGGTTGCTGGGTAGCCTTCAGTCTCCAACCACTAATACTTGTTAATGAAGCCAAAACAGAATGTGTTTGAAACATCTTAGTTAGCTGTCGGTTGTTCCAAGCTGTTTCATCTCTAAGTTTGCTTAACAAATTTTGATAATTACTTTGATGCAACATCACTTTCACTAACCTCTCTCTCCAGAGGTCTAAATCTTACATTTTTACTGGTTTTTGGATTCATTGATTACAACATTTTAGATCCAGACACTTTGAAAGGTATGTAATAGTCAATTATTTCCTAGATTTTATTTTGGTTTGATATAGCTGGTAAAAGGTTAAATTATACTGTTTATCACTCAACTTTCTTCTTATTTCTATTTTAGTTATTGAAATTTAATTTTTTTTAATTTAACCACTCAACTTTGAAATTACTACTATTTTAATCAGTCTGACATAACATATTTTATTAATCTTTTAAAGTCATGAAAATTTTAAAATAAAAAATAAAATTAATCCCTGAGCTAGAAACCCCAAACTACAAAACCTCAACCCCTCAACTTCATCTTCATTTATTTATATTTATGGTAAATTACATGCCATCAAACTATTAATATCGATTCATTTATACCTTAAATTTTTAATTAAAATTTAATTTTAACACTAAATTTTAATTTTTTATCCATTTACATCATTGTATCGTTAATTCATTAACAAAACAATGATATAAACAATGACATGATAACATAGATATCACACCAAAACGACGTGGTTTAAATCATACTATGAATCTCATATTGGGACTTGGTCATCAAGTTTCACTTCCATATCATATCTATTTCTCCATATTTTCTGTTATCGAACCTTGGGAAATAAGCTTCCATACCACAATATTCGAAGAATATTATTAGAGGAAAATCCTAGAATCTGGTTTCTGCAATCCATTTCCCTTCTGCAAGCTGGGACGTTGCTGAGAAGCTGTCGCAAGCTTCAACAAACGCCAACCACCTCCAGGTCTCAGCTTCCATTCTTGTTTGCCATAACAGACTGAGTTCTTTATTCTCAGGATGCAATCTAACAATGGCTATAAATCCACTCATGTGGCACTGACTTGGATATCCTAATCCAATTGTCTGCATCATTATCCTCCCATCTTCTTCCTTTCTTTTCTTCTGTTGAATTCTTCTCCATCATGAATAGTAGTTAGGGTTTATCTTCATTGGTTTTCTGTGCATGGCTTGCATGCTACCTGTCTGAGTCTTTGCTGCGCTAACCAGCCTTCTTCTCACCGTAGCCGCCGTAACATATATATATAGTATTTTTTTTAACAAATACAATTTGCCATGGAACATTTGCCAGGATATTTTTTGACATATAATGGCTTTTGAAGCTATAAATACTCCATTGGCGTTGTCATTGTCATATCCAGTACAAGCTCATGGAAATGTGAGTTTCAGTCGCTTTGAATCTGGGAATTTGGAATTTTTTATACTGATACTCGAACATAGAGTATTAAAGTATAGTTAGCGGTGCAAATCGTTTATCTTTTCTTATGTCTCAATTTATGCTTCCACTCAGCCATGGAGCTATGTTGTAGATGGGAGGGGTCTTGCCCCTCCCAAATTTTTTGGTATAATTACATTTAGGTCTTTCGTAATTTAGATAGTAATAAAATAAGGTTTTTGTCCCTCCCAATTTTTAGATTTAAAGGGTTAATAGACCTTTTCCCCTCACACTATTCGATCCTGGCTCCGTCCTTGCTTCCACTTCAAATTAAAGAATTTAGGGTCTAGGGTTTTAGTTTAGGAGTTTTGGTTAGGATTTAAGAAATTAGGGTAAGGTGTATTTTTTTGGATATAAGATTTAAGATTTAGAAAATAAGGGTTAGGTTTAAAATTTAATATTTTAGTAAATTTTCAAAGAAAACATAAAAAGAGACACAAAAAAGATGTAGAAAATTTCTACTCAAAGTCCCTTAATATGAAGTGATAAATAATTACAATAAATTGTATAAACATTTAAAAACTCGATTTAGATTTTATAAACTCGATTTAAATTGAAAAAAATTTTAATTACGTTTGAGTTGTAAAATATAACGCGTAAACTCAAATAACTCAATTTTTTTTAATTTGATTCGATCAAATATTTACCCTACTAAAAAGAATTTTTTTAAAAAATTCTTACTTATAATAAAAAAGCATAAATTTATTCCTAATAAATATTAAACCCCCGACCTAAATGAAAAGGGCGTCAACCTAAAGGGTAGAAAAATTTGTTCCTTAGTTTCCTAGGAGCTACACATTAGGTTGTAGTGTATGAAAACAATTATATGACTTTTGTTTGTTTGTTTTGTGCTAAATATTAAATATTTAAATTAAATTTTAACCGTAAACTATAAATTATAAATTTTACACCTTAAAAATATATTTTATATATAATATTTTAAACTTTAATTTTAAATTTTGACTTTAAATTTTGATTATTAATCGTAATTTTTTTTAGTGATAAGACTTTAATAAAAATACCAAAAATATTTTACTTTTGGAGCGTAGGCGATTATACGAGTAGAAATCTTTTATTTCTTTATCATGTCTCTATCTATGTGTCATGTTAAAATTTTTTAAAATATTGAATTTTAAACCCTAACCCTTATTTTCTATATCTTAAACCATAAACTATATACTCTGAAAAATATATCCTAACCCTAATTTCCTAAACCTAACTACAATCTCTAATCTAAAACCCTAAACCCTCTAATTTAAAACGAAAGCACGAATACATGTATAAGAAAGAGGTAGACAATTTGCACCCCGATGCTTTATTTGGGGTAAAAATCCTTTGCCTCTTTATCATATCTCCATCTATGCATCCCGTTGAAGTTTTCTAAAAAATTAAATTTTAAACCATAATCCCTATTTTTTATATCCTAAACCCTAAATACTAATTTTTTATATCCTAAACCCTAAACCCTAAAAAATACATCATATCTATACTTTCCTAAATCCTAACCAAATACCCTAACATTGAATCCTAAACCCTATCTCATTTTTTTTTTACCCTTCTATTTTGTATTGTTATTTCTTTAATTGTTTAATTTGATTTGGAATGCAAAGCACAAACTCACTTAAGAAAACAGTTTACGACGACATTTCATTAAAATAACACTATTTATTTACATAAAACCAGGAATTTCGTATTATAGATTTTGACTTTTTGCGATCACGTCGTTGAGGAAAACAAAAAAACAAAAGGGAGACTCACACAAAAAAGGAAAGAAAAAAAAAAAGAATGTTGCAGAGGCGAAGTTGTGTTTGTTAATGTCCGACGTTGAGACTCGTTACGCCGGCGAAGAGGCGAGGTGTAAACGTCTGCCATTGTATAGATTTTTCTCCGGCAATGAGATTTTCCTTCATTATTATAACATATAACGCCATTTATTTCCTATAAAAACGAATTCATCTTTACAAATTTGATAACGAACTCCCCTGCTGTTGTAGAGAGAAGAAAGAGATACATTCGATAGGGTTAGAGAGAGAGGAAGTGAGGAACGAGCGTGAAAAAGGAGAGAGAGGGAGAGGAAAGAGCTTGAAGTGTGAACGTTTTTTTTATGAGGTTGATTGAAGGCGGATTTTAGATGGTAATTCGTTTCACATTGTCCTGTGGAAGGATCTAGGGTTTACTGGCTCTGACTCGGATCTGAATCTAATCAGAAACAATGGTCAGCATTTTTGTTGTTCCCGCGATTTCATATTTATATTTTCATGTTTATTTCTCGTTTCCTTTTTTTTTTTTGCATGCAATGTTGTTCTGTTAATTTTAGATTCAGGTTCATGAATAAGGAGGTAGCTCATTTAGCTCCAGATGAACGTATCAACGTTTATAATAGAAATGTGAATTTATGTTTTTTTTAAACCAACTTTCTATAAGTTAATTTGTCAAACCATTTATTTTTATGAGAAATATAGTTTCGTTTGAGTAAATTCCAGTTACTAGAGCTGCATTTCTCTTTTTTCCTTTCCGGTAAGGTTCTTGTGAGTTTATGATCCGTACTTTATTTGAAATTAATAGGAAAGTAGCTCTGTTAATCTTACTTTATGCAATTCAATCAATAATATACATGTTATTTGTGAAGTAGCTGACTTATTAGAATTAAATTAATTAATGGTTTCTCAGAAAGGTTTGATGTTCACAGCTTACCCTGTTTTTTGTTGAGATCATGTTCACAAATTTCAATAGTTTCTGGCTTGTTCATGTACGGACACTGTTCAGCCTTTTTGTTGGGCGTGCATATCTACTTGCATGATAAATACTACTATTTGGTTTCATTTTCATTTGTTTGAGATGAGTCTATATTCGTCGAAATTGATATGCTATTGATTATACATGGCCTAACAGGTTGCTCCACCCAGTATTGTTGTCGGGTCTCATGTTTGGGTGGAGGAACCAGATGAAGCTTGGATAGATGGGGAAGTGACGGAAGTTAATGGGGATGAGATTAAAATAAACAGCACATCAGGGAAGCCGGTGAGTGCTTGGTCTCAGGATTTTATGTGATTTGCATTTTTGTTGGGATGAGATAATGGAAAAACTGTATCTTCCAAACAACAAATAACTATTGAGGTAAGGGAATGGGGAATGGGATGCAAGATCTTTAGTACTGCAATAACTTTGGGAAATCTTTAGGACTCTGGTTCTATAAGTTATAATCCGGTAAGGATAACTATAAGTGCTAGAATAATGGATTTTTTATTACATTTAGGATGCTGGAGTTATCACCTGCATTGAAGGTGCAAGATGTATCCGATAAAATTTGTGGTAAACTGAATGTTGAAGTAAAACAGATTTGTTATAAACAGCTTTATGATGCAATGGAAGCTAAAATATTTTACTTTCTGCCTCCCTTCGTGGAAGTCATGTGTTTTTCTTAATGCTGCTGGTTTGAAACTTCTTGTTCACCTTACCTGTGTATTATGTATATCTTTCAATGGCAGACCATATTTTCTTTTGATTATTAACATGGTTCAAACTTCAGCTAACAGCATCTGTCATCTGTTCAAGCTATAATTTCACTTGCTACATGCCAGTGTATTAGTTCTTTATTTAGTCATTGTTCGGATGCATGAAATTGGAGTCTGAAAGATTTGTGGCTTTGATATTCTTTTCGTGTTGGATAGATTGTTGCCAAATCATCTGATGTCTATCCAAAAGACCCTGAATTTCCTTCATGTGGTGTTGATGATATGACGAAGCTAGCATATTTGCATGAACCTGGGGTTTTGCAGAATTTAAAATGCCGATATGATCTCAATGAAATATATGTGAGTATTAATACTGGATTTGCATTTATTTATTTATTTATAGTTCCAAGTTGCCAGGGGTTGCTTGAACTAGTTGTTCCAGAATATATTTCTTATTTTTGTTTAACATATTAAGATGTTATAGCAGTGGTTACCCAGACCATTTATTTTGCATAGCAGTGGTTACCCAGACCATTTATTTTGCATCATGATTCCCTTAATGCGATTGTGGTTTATGATAGCCGAGTGTGAATATATTGCTTTAATTTTTCATGTGGCTGTTTTTTTTTTCCGGAGTTATGTATTTTTTTAATCTAAATGTGCTGATGTTTATTTCAGACCTACACGGGAAACATATTGATTGCTGTAAATCCTTTTCGAAGACTTCCACATTTATATAGCAATGAAATGATGGAACAATACAAAGGGGCAGCTTCTGGTGAGCTGAGCCCACATCCATTTGCAGTTGCAGATTCTTCCTATAGGTAGTGTGTTTGTATGCTTCCCGTGTCATAAAGTTCTTTTGCATTCTTTATGTGCTCATTGATCTCGTAAGTGTTATGGACAGAAGTATGATCAATGAGAAAATAAGCCAATCAATTTTGGTAAGTGGGGAAAGTGGAGCAGGTAAAACAGAGAGTACGAAGAGTCTTATGAGCTATCTAGCCTATATGGGAGGGAAAGCTAGTAGCAAGACAGAGGAACGCTCTGTGGAGCAGAAGGTCTTGGAGGTAGCTTAAACTCCTAAGCAATTTAGTTTTGTTATATGTGTAAAATTGATGAATTTGATGTTGCATTCTTTCCTGAGTGGTTCCTCATCTTCTTGAAAAATGAGGGCGCTTGAATAAAAAAATATATGTTTCTAATCTTTTTGCTCTTACATTTGTAGTCTAATCCTGTTCTAGAAGCATTTGGCAATGCAAAGACGGTCAGAAACAATAATTCAAGGTTTGAAATCAATATTTTGGGAATACTGAATAGGCTATTCCGCATGCCTTGAATTTTTTTCCTATCAAGTCTCTTGTTTTAACTGATGAAAGACTTCCCCTGACTGACTATGATATAATCGTAGTCGCTTCGGCAAGTTTGTGGAAATTCAGTTTGATCAAAGGGGCCAAATTTCTGGAGCTGCAATAAGGACTTATTTGCTAGAACGATCTCGTGTTTGTCAGGTGTTTGATCCAGAGAGAAACTATCATTGTTTTTATATGATATGTGCTGCCCCGTCAGAGGTAACGGTGTCTCTGTTTGTTCTGCATTTGGCTTCATTGAGAAACCCAGATCTATGTTCTAATGCCAATTACAGAGGAAAAAATTTAAACAGAGCCTTACTCTAGATCAATTGTGGTTGATGAGAATAAAAAATATTTTTGGCCTTCATGATACCTTTTGTCTTTTTCTAACATGAGAGCTTCATTTTTGCCTATGTTGACTGTTTTTATTTTTGTTACCAAAGAGGCGTCTAATTCTCTTTTGTCCTTTTTCCTAACACGTCATCAGTATGTTGAGAAGCACAAATTGGGAAATCCACGAACTTTTCATTATTTAAACCAGTCAAATTGTTATGAGCTGGATGGCGTAGATGAATTTAAGGAGTATCTTGCAACTAAGAGCGCTATGGATGTTGTCGGGATCAATCAGGCAGAGCAGGTAATGCAGTTTGAGTATTATCTAGTTGAAATCATTTCACCTTTTTTTCTCTCCTAAATTTTTGCTATGTCAGGATGCAATATTCCGAGTTGTGGCTGCAATTCTTCACTTAGGGAATATTGAGTTTGTAACGGGACAAGAAGCAGATTCTTCTGAACCTAAGGATGATAAATCTCGGTTCCATCTAGAAACCGCGGCAGAACTATTCAAGTAATTTGTCTTCACTATTGTTATCCTTAAACATCTATGCCTTCATCCTTATATATAGATGTGAATGGCAAAACTCTAACATGCCTCTGCCTCTTGTTTAGGTGTAATGTGAAGGCTCTTGAAGACTCTCTTGTTAAACGTGTTATGGTGACTCGTGGTGAGAGCATTACAAAACCACTTGACCCTATTGCCGCAGCTCTCAGTAGAGATGCTTTGGCAAAAATTGTTTATTCAAAATTATTTGACTGGTAACTTTCGATTTACCTGATGAATTTACTCTGAAGACACACACACGTACACCTCTTCAAGTATTCAACACATCCACCTAAAGTTATTTGTTAACATTTTGTACTTCGGTTCCCCAGGCTTGTGGACAAGATAAATGTTTCTATTGGTCAGGATCCTGAATCAAAAATGCTGATTGGTGTTCTGGATATTTATGGATTTGAGAGTTTCAAGACAAACAGGTGCTCAACTGGTATGCTTTATTTTCATCATTTACAGAAATCAATTTACTGCATGACATCTCTCTATATTTTTCCTGATTGGGATGTCTGGTTAAGAAAATTCAATATTACAAGGCCATAATGTGTGAATGATCCCTTAATGATTATGCTGGGAATTGATGATCAAATTTGGGGATAATATTACTTCTCTTTCTTGGCGGGAGTTATCATTAATTTATAGTTTTTATAATTTTCTTATTGGATTGGATGATTGCAGCATTAAATACGTCTTAAATCCCGTTCATCCCCCATGTTTTTGTGTTGGTTCTAGTTTTTCAGTGTGTATTCCTTAATTTGCATCTGTCAATACTTAAATATGGTTCAAAATTTTCACTGTATGCAGTTTTGAGCAATTTTGCATCAATTTGACAAATGAAAAGCTGCAGCAACATTTTAATCAGGTTTATGCACGATATTGATTCTAATGTATTTTGGATATCTTCAGCTTTTAAAGCTATGTTTAACATAACTCTGCTGTGTCATTTGCCAGCATGTTTTTAAGATGGAGCAGGAAGAATACAAGAAAGAAGAAATTGATTGGAGTTACATAGAATTTATTGATAATCAAGATATTCTTGATCTTATTGAAAAGGTGCATCACAATTTCTGTTTACATTGTTCTTTTCGTGACCTGCATCTCACTTCCTATAATGTGAAACACTGTCAATATAGATATGTGCAGATATATACACACATATGCATATAAATGCTGAATGTTTTCTGTCTTCTTCATATCAAACAGAACAGTTTTTTAGAAAATTTCCATGTATCTATCTAGTATTTAACCTGGGGGATTCCGTCCTTATTCCATTTCAGTAGGAGGTTTAGAGCATGCTTTAGTATTTTTCATATTTTCTAGTAATGCCAGAATATATTTTGGTTGCTTGTGATGGAAGAATACTCTATTTATACCATAATGCTACACTTGCATTTATATTTTTATCTTTTTCCTTCGATATTGGATATTTACTAATTGCACCAGAAGCAACTGTCCATGTCAAAATTACACTTTCCTGTTTTTTAACTTTCTTTTTAATCAAATATCAACATTGAAAGTAAAAGTTATCCTGTAGACTTGGGAAAAAGATTTTAAGGTTGATTTATAAAAAACTGAATTTAATGAATAATTCTTTTTGGAAAATAATGCTAGAGAGATTCTTTTTGAAACTGAGAAGGGGGATTAATTTGTCATGTTGCTAGTAGAACTGTTATGTGCTAACTAATGTTTTCTTTTCTTACAGAAACCTGGTGGCATCATAGCTCTTCTTGATGAGGCTTGGTAGGTATCCGAAAAATAACAATGATAAATCAGCTCTTCATATTTTAAGAAAAAATCTTCTTTTCCTTCAATCTCCCTGTCTGACAATTACTCTTGTTATTCCTTTTTTACTTCAATTATCCTTTGAAACTGTGACAATGATTCCTGTTATTTTCATAGTATGTTTCCTAGATCAACAAATGAGACGTTTGCTCAAAAGCTTTATCAGACTTTTAAAGACCATAAACGCTTCAGTAAGCCTAAGTTGTCACGCACTGACTTCACCATTTATCATTATGCTGGCGAGGTAAGTATTTTTACCATGTAAAGGCATCCATTCTAGAAGATAAACCTGCTGGAATATCTTTGTTATTATCCACCAAATCTAGATTATATATTGTATGTGGCTGTTCTTACAAGTCCTATGCCTGTGGAATATTGTTGATGTCCAACTTGGAAAAGGAAATTAAACTTGACTAACAAACAATTGAGATTAAACAATAAGGTCCCAATTAGCAAATAACACTCAAACTACACATAAAAAACCTTGTTTAACAAGATCTAAATAACATGAGCTGTTGTGATTGTTTTCTTCGGGAAGTATTTAAGTGGTAATATTGGAACTTAAATAAAACTTAAACCGGTCTCAATGTTAACTAGAAAAATAGTCACTTCAGCTATGATTTGCAAATCTACTACTGTGAAATCTGCTTAACATTAACTTGAAGGAGTTTGCACTCTAGGTTACTTACCAGACCGATCTCTTCCTGGATAAGAATAAAGATTATGTTGTTTCAGAGCATCAAGCCCTGATGCATGCTTCAGAATGCTCTTTTGTTTCAAGCTTGTTTCCTCCCCCACCCGAGGAAACTTCCAAATCATCAAAGTTCTCCTCAATAGGTTCCGCCTTCAAGGTCTATTCCTGCTTTAGTCTGTATGTTAAAGGGAGATTACATGCTTCATCTATCTTTGTTCATTTTCATGCATACCATGTTCTTTATACAGCAACAACTCCAAGCTTTGCTCGAGACTTTGAGTGCCACGCAACCACATTACATTCGTTGTGTGAAGCCAAATAATGCTCTTAAACCGGCAATATTTGAGAACAAAAATGTATTACAACAACTTCGTTGTGGGGTAAATTTTGATATTTTGGTCAATCCTTGCTTTTGTTGGTAAGAAGCCTGTTTGTATGTCCATGTGTGATGGTTGTACTTGACCCCAGGGAGTGATGGAGGCAATTAGAATTAGTTGTGCTGGATTTCCCTCTCGAAAAACGTTCTGTGAATTCTCAGTTCGGTTTTCCATATTGGCTCCAGAGCTTCTCTCTAATATTAAGAGGTAACATCTACAGCATCTGTTCTTGCAGTTCAAAATTATTACTTATATTTAGATGTCCCTTTTATTCTTTACTAGAATCCATGACTTACCTGTGAGGTGCATAATCTGTTACTCAGTGGTAACTACAATGAGGTCGCTGCTAGCAAGACGATTCTAGAGAAGAGTAACCTCAAAGGTTATCAGGTGCATCCAGGATTTATACATTTTTATTAAAAAAATGCTACTGTTCTTTTTTTAATTCCATGTATTTCTTAAGTAGCTCATGCACGTCGTTTATGTCCAAATCTCTTGCTTGCATTAGTTTTGGCACCCAGTGCACTATCAATAGTTACTTTCACTAAGCTCTTGTATCGTTCCTTACAGATTTGCTGCTATTGCAGATTGGTAAAACGAAAGTTTTTCTCCGAGCTGGTCAGATGGCTGAACTAGATGCACTGCGAGTTGAGATTTTAGGAAGATCAGCGAGTCGAATACAGAGAAAAGTCCGTACCAATTTGGCTCGTAAATACCATAAGTTGTTGCGGTTGTCTGCCATACAAATTCAAGCCTTGTGTAGAGAGGTAAAGAGCATTTCATCCATATATATTTCTGATTGTATTAGGAGTTAGAATTGCTACCTTATAATTTATATCTCCAGTTATAGTTATTCACATTTGTTTTTTAACCTGTTTGCAGGAGTAACAGCACGCCGTCAGTTGGATGGAAAGAGAAGAGAAGCTGAAAGGAAAGCACACGAGAATTTGTCCTCCGCCGCTATTTCTATTCAAACGGGTATCCGTGGGATGGTTGCTCGTAGTGAGCTTCGATTCAGAAGGCAAACAAAAGCTGGAACTGCAGTTCAGGTAAAAATAAAACTTTCTTTCACTCAGTTCAAAACAAAATTTGCTACTTCAAACAACTAATTTGCACTTCATATTCAGCTTAAAGAATAGTTTCAGAAGAGTAGATAGGCTTTTAAATAATTTCAATGAGTATATAAAACAGGACTCTTAAACTCATTAACTCGATCAAATGAATTATTTTTTTTTAGATTTTCTGTTGCAGGTCTGTCCATCGATGCTCAAAGAGTTCTCTCGCTTGAATTTTTCTTTTTAGAATTTCATTTGAAGTCGATCTGTAACAACTAAATCTGAAATTTTGTTTCTTGCTTTTTTTTTTATCAGGACGGAAGAATCAAGAATGAGCGAGTGTCGGATAATGTAAAGAAAGCCGAGTTGCCGGTCACGAAGGATGCTGACACCCTTAAATCCGAGGCTACTGGAATGAAACCCCAACCAACCCACTCGAATGGCTCGGCTTTACCATCTGTAAGTAACCCGAAACATCACTTTTTGAATCTCCTTGTAGAATGATGGGTTAGGGTCAGAGAATAAGGATTTTAGGAGAAAATAAAGTGAAATTTTGGAGGATTAAAAAATAAATTTAAAGGTTTAGGGTTTAATTAAATTTTTTTTATTAACTGTGATGTCAGTAATCTAAACGAGATTAATTCTCGAGCGACTAAAATGGAACATATCAATAACGAAAGGGATCAAAACTAAACTTTTTAAGAATGATGACCGAAACAGAATAGATCAAAAACAAAAGAGACTATCCGTGTAGTTTATCCATCGGATGCATGACTTGCCGTGTGAATTTTAGTATCCGATTCCGATGTTGTACTTCCGATACGCAGTGTTTCGTGCCCTCATCTCCCTCCTTCAAAAACCGTACTCTCATTTTATTCATCTCAGATTTCACTCCCGACTCTCTTTTTCTAGTCTTACTCTTGTTAACTTGACCAAGAAAGGCATTGTTCATCAAAATCTACACTGATCCTCTTTTATTCTTATTAAAAAGCGTCCGTTACCGACTTCTGGGTCGTCGCCGAGGAGACAGATGGGTTTCGTGACGGTGAATGAGGAGACCGAAGAGAATTCTATGTCAGAAGATGACAGGATGCTTGTCAGTTTTCTATTTTTTGTTTTTGTTTCTTGTTCCGTAGAAACCACGTAGTCTCCTGTTTTTAAGTGGTTTATTTTGTTTTGTTATAGGTGTTTGTGCCTCCACACCCATTAATTAAGCACTGGGTTACGTTTATGAGAAATCAGCATACTCCTTGCCCCATTTTCAGTGAGTTTTCTTTGAAATTACCTTAAATTTTGATTCTTTTTAGCCTTTAATCATCTGGGTCAGTTGCAAAATCTTTTCTTATTAAGTGTATATATTATAGGATACGATCTCAATATCAGTTTTTGTTCTTTGTTCTTATCAGGAAATGCTATGGCTGAGTTGGGGAGGCTACTTATGTATGAAGCTTCAAGGGATTGGTTGGTAAGTTATTATAGCGTGATTGCATTTCCTTTTTGTTTTCGAAAAATAAGTTCTTTATTTTATCTTCATTCTACGTTTTATTGGCATTATGAATATGTTTTATTATTTGGAACTTATAAATCTTTGGGTTTACTGCTGCCAGCCTACCGTAACAGGAGAGATTCAATCGCCACTGGCTATTGCTTCAGTTGAATTTATAGATCCAAGGGAACCTGTGGTGGTTAGTTTTCTCTCCAGCCTTTTCATTCCTGATGTCTCTATGAACACGCAGAAATTTGTGTTAAGTCGGTATCTAATAACTTTTTCTTTTAGTTTCTCAGATTGTTCCAATCCTGAGAGCTGGTCTAGCTCTGGCTGAACACGCATCATCCCTTTTGCCATCTACGAAAACATACCATCTAGGTAAAGATGCTACAAAATCATTGTTCAAGACTGTATCTTTTATCCCTTCCATTCTTATGTGCTCAATCAGTCTAGTCGGTTGTGATTTGTTGCGGTCTAATGAATGTAGGAGTAAGCAGAAATGAACAAACACTTCTGCCAACTGTATATCTAAACAAGTAAGAACTCACTTCACTTCTCTTGGTATTTTCCGGATCTAACCCCTAGTGTTTTTGAAGTATGATCTATTGGAACTTTGCCTTCTAGTTGAAGTATACTGTAGCATTTTAGTATGATCCGTTTCATTCTATCATTTTGCTTTGGTGCTTGATTGATAGACTCTTGCCCCTCTCAATACTTGATCCTAGCTCTGTCTCCGGGTACCATAATTATTTTCGTGTTGTGCATATTGTAACTTATGTTATCTTCTCTGTAGGTTGCCTGACAGATTTCCTGCAGGATCTCGAGTGTTCTTGGTAGATCCTATGTTGGCAACAGGTTCTGATCTTCATCTCACTTCTGGAAATCTTTTGGTCACACCGTTCCCGTATAACTATAAAACTTTTCGGCATTTTCCCTCTTATTTCAGGACTCAAATGAACAAAATTAAAATATCTTGTAGCAGTGCATCACAACTTATCACAGATGTGTCCATTGTGTTTTAGGTGATTGCTTTACTTTGGTAATTTTTTGGTACAAAATTTCAGGTGGCACAATTGTGGCTGCAATTGACCTCTTAAAGGAACGTGGAATTCAAAACAAGCAAATAAAAGTGGTAAATAGTTTGGAAGAATCCTTTCGTTTCCGGTTGAATTTTTCGAGCCTCTGCTATTAAGTTGCCCACATTGCAAGCTTATGCAAACTGTGAAAACCCTCAATAAGATGTGCTTAAATTGTTTATATTTTCCCATTTTCACCAGTCGTTTCCGGTTGTATTACAGATATCTGCTCTGGCTGCTTCTCCAGCCCTTCAAAAGCTCGGCGAGATATTCCCCGGGTAATTAACGTTTGAGTATAAAAATCCATTTATAGAAAACTTTGGCAGTTGTATAGTATATTAAAATTTCTTTCTCCGGATTGTGATTTTCAGGCTTCGTGTATATACCGGAAATATTGATCCCGTCGTCAATGAGAATGGGTAAGCTCTGTTTTCTTTTTCACCAGAGTTGGCTTCGTGGATTATCACGACCGGTTTGTATTTTTTATGACTGTTGTTTCTGTGCTTCCAGGTGTATAGTTCCCGGACTCGGAGATGCTGCAGATCGTAGCTACGGTACATGACTGAACAGCAAAAACAATTGGTGCAAAATAACTATCTCCATGCAATTTTGATATAAAATTGTTGAGCCTATCACCAAGTTTGAAGGGCATGCCAAGATGTTTAGTTATTTGATTGGTGAACTTTGTTTGGGCAGATCCAGTATTGATTGTTTTTTAGGAAAGGGGTTGAGTAAAGGATGAAGAAAGCTTTCATCCTAAAGCTTCACTGGGTTCACATTGTGACATTATCGACATTGAGGATAGGATTGGCCGACCCGATTAAGTCGGGTCGAGTTAAAAAATCGAGTTATTCAAGTTTTTAATCTTATTTTATAATTTAAATTTTATTTGGAACTTTTTCATTCAAGTTGAATTTTTGTACGCATTAATTGTAATTATTTATATTGTTATAATACATAGAGTTAAAAAATCGAGTTATTCAAATTTTTAGTCTTATTTTCTGATTCAAATTTTATTTGAAACTTTTTTATTCAAGTTGAACTTTTGTACACATTAATTGTAATTATTTATATTGTTATAATACATATCGATACAAATTTAACAATTACATTGTATATATTATTTTATATTTTCTTATGAATAGACTCGATTTAAACTTAAAAATTAAAAATATATATTAAAAATTTAAGTTATTCAAAATTTTATTTTACGATTTAAAATCTTTTTAGGTTAAGTTTATAAATTTATTAATTGATTCAAAATTTTAAATTTAGTCAAATAATTCAGTTTTTTTCGAACGGACGAGTTTCATCACCTAATTGTCGAAAGAATAAAGCAAGGCTGTAAGCTGTTATACTACGTACTTACGTTTCACTTCCCCCGCCATTGGATCGTTTCCAGGGGGAATTCATTTTTCCTAATTTGTATCCCGATACTTACAGAGATTATTAGGTAAATTATGATCATCAATTATTTATAGTCCAAACAATTAGATTCGTTCATCTTTAAATAACTACCCACCCACTAATTACATATAGAAAAGATATAATAATTCACCTTAAAAAAAATTAAGATAAACGATTCTGATTACTTAAGACCACATATAATGTGATAAACAAGATTCACTTAATAATTTTTCCAATACTTAACCTTCAAGAAGAAAACAGGGTAACTAAAAAGGTTGTACAAGCGTGCAATATAATTAGATTTAACTGAATAATCACTTTTTAAATCATAATATTTTATAGATTTTCTACGAATAAAAGAGAATTCAATTATCGATAAATAATAGTACACGTTGATATATCAATGTCTTATAAATGGACTGGATTGTCGCCATCAATCAGGACCCGATTAGACAGCTAGGTCTTATAATTGGTCCACTTCTCCAGCCTTTAGTTTATTTATTATCATACATTCATTGCCCAGACTTAGACTGATTAAGTTCACCCAGGCCAGTCTTCCTTCCCAACCAATACGATCATAAATCATAACACTGCAAAATCTTCAGTCACTTTACCCCAACAAACTACTTCAATTAGCTAGAAACTACTGCGCATGTGTAGAAACATAACACTTGCCTAGTTACCTTGGCTTTAAACTTAAACAATCAAGTACAGCTAAATGAATCATAGGCATCCGCTTTAGCCGACGAACCATGACAAGCATATTCGAGCCAACTGTTTGTATAAAGAGAGAGGGGTGCCAAATAAAGACATCCTCTACGGTCTCTCTGATATGGACTAAAAACATGAACGAGGTACTCACAGTTTAGATCTCTGATGTTCTCAACTACATATGCAAAAGACTAGCAGCCTTTACCTCAATGCAGCCTTTGTAGAAACATCAACTGATCAATGGCAGCAGATGCAACCTTACAACAACAAGGTGTAGGAGTTTTGAATCATCAGAACATTTCCTGCCTCAAATCGGAAACAGCAGTAACAATCAGAATTGTAAAACGGAACACCGGGAACTCTTCCCTTGTTTAAGCCACACAACCCACATACAAGAAGCAGATCACAATTAAAATATTTGAAGGGTTTATTTATATTGATGAATTTATCAGAGTTCAGAAATGGTTAAACGAGTACACTAGCGCCATGACTAAAAATATATGAATAAGTCTAGAATAAATTTAAATTTAATCCGTATGAAAAACATAGCAATCAGTAACCTATATAGAGAAGTTTTCCCCACATCAGTGGCGGATCCAGGCATTTAAAAATGGGGGTTCATAATAATTTTTTAATGGGATGCAGATTTTTATTTTTTCCCTCTACACACTAAATTAAATTTTTTAGAAGAAATTCAACACTGAAAAAATTCCCCAAAAAATGAGGGTGCAAATGCTCCCCTCCTGGGCCATGTGGCTCTGCCACTGCCACACATCATGCTTGTGTAGACAAGGAAACACAAACAAATGAAAGAGTAGAATAGAAATGAATGCAATACTGTGCATATCATGGTAGCAGCTAAAAGTTTACAATCTTGGATTCTATGAGATTAGCATGTCCAATATACAAAGTAATCCAAGATCAATAAATCAACAGAATAACCGATGAAAACTAGTGAAGTAAAACATGAGTAAGGGCACCAAACTTTTAATAAGGAGAATACATTAATACAAATAAAATTAAGAAGCCATAATCCAAAATAAAACTGGATGCAGATACTCACAGGCTATAGACTTTGCGAGCTACAGCTCCCTGTAATTACGCCAAACTGCACGGAATTCCTCTCGGAAAGTGTTAAGACGGGCCTTCAGGTTAGGTGTTCTAAAACTTGCATGGAGGACAGTAGCTGAGAGAGGGAGGGAGGGTTATATGAAAAAAAATAACATGCTTAAAGGGAGATGGAATGAGGAAAAGAAAATGAGGCAGCATACCAAGAAGTGCAATAGCCAGTGCCCATAGCACAGTCAAGAGACCACAGGATACATACCACAGGATGAAACTCACTGCAATAAGTGTAAAATTAGTTTTTTCCCATGCCAAACTGATTGATTCTGCTTTACTTTAAAATAAAACATTTCTGAAACAAATTGATACCAGAAGAAAATAGGAAGACAAACACCCAACGAGGTCGACCACATATGTAAACAGCTCTTTTAGCAGAAGGACGCCCACGAATAACAGGTCTAGCAGTATGCAGTAACAAAAAAAATAATACCCAAATCAAGAATATATATTCTAAAGACACAAAGATGATGATGACTTACGTAAAAGGAGGCCTCATCTTAGCTTCTAAATGTGGAGAGAACTGCCTCACAGATCTTGTGACCTTCTCACTAAAAGTACTAGCAAAACTGCACCCCAAAAAACAAATGATAGCAACCAAGGATGAGAAAACAAAATCAAACCATACAGTAACATTCAATGCAAGGGTTCATTCATCCATTTCAAAGATAACATTCAAATAACAACCTCAGTAGCTTGACATCAGAACACTTACAAAGAGGCTAAACACAGCTTACCTATCATTCAGAAAAGCGATGCTAAGAGCTGTTAAAATAGCAGCTAAAATAGCAAGCGGTCTCCTCAAGAATCCCAAACCTGCAAAATCACAAAGATAAAAATAAAAATAAAGTAGCACAAATAAATTTGAGCACACTGCTGGTTTCTTCTACTTACCGAGAATGAGAACAATCAGAATGAAATAATTGGTACGATAGCTGCCAGAGAAAAAAGAAGCATAAAGTTCAAACAAGAAACTAAAAGATATAGTACTTGAATTTACAAAAGCCCATTCATGATCAAGATTCAATACGTTTGATCCTTATGGAACATTTTATTTTACCAGAAACCAAACAACACAGATACACAGATCAAGGTTCAAACAAATCTGAATTTAAAACTAGAAAATTAAGAGAAGTTACTAGTAGAGATTGCATTTAAGGCGGCTGTTCCATTTAGCGAAAGATCGAGGGAAGGTGAACCGGGAGAAGAATTCGGAGAGAGGTCTCGGCGGCGATGACCAGTCAACTTCACGGAGGGCGTCGATCAGATCCTCCGCGGTAACATTTCCCCAATCCATGGGATTTACCGATCTTTTTCAGTCAACGGAACCCTAGAAATTAAAGATATTATCGATTGAAAAAGGAAATTCTTAAGAGGAGCTGAAGCTGAAGGAAAAATTGTACTATTGTTCTAGGGATCACTTATCTTTCCGGTTTATCTCATTTCAGTCACTAATTCAACAATATTTACGTTTCAGTCACTTTATCGGTTTATCATGATTTAATTATCGAGTGGTTAATTTTAGTTAATTTGATTAACTAACTATAGTGGATAATTCTCGATTAGAATTTTCTACGTATTTAATATTTAAAACTAAAAATTTACTTAAAAAAAATATATTAAATTATGTATGATTTGGACGAACCTCGTTATTTTAGTAATTATCCTCTTAATATATCATTCTCTATTTTTTTATTTTTTAATAAATTGTTTTAATTGACAACTTAGGTTAATCAATTTCATTTATTAGTATATATATTTCTATAACTACTTATTATTCATATAAACAATTGTTTTAATTTTGTTTTAAAATTTTAAAGTAATAATAATTTTGAAAAATAGATAATATTTGGTCGATTTAAATATTTCTTTCGATTAGTGCATTTATATAAATGATTTTTATGTTATACTTGACGATAAAAAATAAAGTTTTTATAAATAATATTATTTAATAATTTAAAGTTTTGATTTTAAAGTTCAAGTCGTAGAATTTAAAGTTTATAATTTATTGCTAAAAATAAGGTTTAGAATTACGGATATAAAATTATAAATTTAGATTTTAAATTTTGACTAAAAATAAATATATTTATTAAAAAATAAATTAACAATATATTGAATATTGACCCTTATATAAATTAGGTTATATAAAAGCATTCTTATAATAATATTTAGGGTAAATTACATTGATTGCCAGTAAACTTTTATTACGCCTTCACTTTAGTCATCAAACTCTTAAAACTTATATTACAATCATTAAACTTTAATCTCTTTTATTACGATTATTCTCATCGACATCGTCTTCCCAGAAAACCCCTATTTATAACCATTAACAGTTGTCACAAAAGAACGAATTTTTTATGAATAAAGGGTTTATTAGTCCATCTCAATGTTAAAAAATCTTCATTTAATCAAAAAAATTAACGTTAAAACTAAATCCAATATTTTTCATTTTTACTCTTTTATTTCTATAATTTTATATATAAGCATTAAATGAAAGTTTCTTTAACTTAATTACTAATTTTAACTTTAAAACTAATCTATAAGTTTATGTAACATTCTGAACCTCCATGTGAAATACACTCTGGTCTATAAAGTGCACATGTTTTTGTATTTGATGATGTTGGCATGTTCAACATTTGATGGCATCCAAGTGATGACATTAGGACCTCATCGTCGACATCAGTGGTCCAGCGGCTGTAACAGCAGACAGGAGTAATAAACGTTACAGGGAAGAGGATTATTACAGGAATCAAGTTGTTGGGAAAAGGACATGCAACTAGTGGATTAGGGATCCATGGGAAAGCAGGATGAGATGGATTTGGATGTTTAATTAATATCGAGGGTACTTATCATCATCATCAAGGATGGATCGAAAAATCGAAAAGAAGATCGTTTTTTAAAACTTTAGAAATCATTTAATTTTTTATTAAAAATATTTTTTTGTTTTTTAAAATTATATATTTATTAAAAAGTCATAAATAATTGTGAAATATATTAGGGATAAATCACTTGAATTCTCTAAATAATTGTAAACTTTTTTATTTCGCAATTAACCCCTATTTTATCCCCTTGTCCACATTGAACCAGTCGGCGCCTTTCTCAATATATTACTCCTCCAAAACGCTCCAATTGCCAGCACAAAACGACACAGTCTAAGATGTTGAAACTTCCACGTGTTATTATCCTTCAAAATTACTACGACACATTTCAATACTCACGTCACCCATTTTCTAATAAAATAGAACCCGGCTGTTGCTTACGTGTCAATTTATTCAGGGACCCACCTTTACACCTTTTCCGTTGAATTCAGTGAACCATACAACTCAATTGTTTTCCCCATGTTTCTTCCTTTTCTGTCGCATGCAAAATTGATAGTCGTACGATCATTGGATTCTATGTGATCCAACGGTTCAGGTTTACGTCCTTGACTCTTCAGCTTGTACTTTAAATGCAGTGCCTTTTTGCCACTTCAAAGGTCTCTCTCTTCAATCTCTTTGTAATGGCAAAATATGTTTCTTCTTCTTCTTCATGGCTTCTTCAAATCGTGATTTTTACGATTATATTGACGGCACGGGCACAGCTGCCCGGAACATGGGAGCTCTTAGTCCCAAACGCCGGAATTGCCTCCATGCACACGGTGGTTACCCGTTTCAACACGGTTCTTCTCTTGGACCGAACCAACATCGGACCTTCCCGTAAAATGCTTCCGAAAGGTCATTGTCGTTACGACAGGAACGACGTCGTACTTAAAAAGGATTGTTTCGCTCATTCCGTCGTTTTCGATCTGGAAACCAAACAAATCCGGCCGTTGATGATCCTCACCGACACCTGGTGCTCATCCGGCCAGTTCCTCCCCGACGGAACACTTTTACAAACCGGAGGAGACTTGGACGGGTTCAAAAAGATCCGAAAATTCGAACCGTGTGAACCCCGAGGGGATTGCGATTGGGTGGAGCTGAAAGACGTGGAGTTAGTTAATGGAAGATGGTATTCAACGAACCAAATATTGCCGGACGGAACCGTAATTATCGTCGGAGGTAGAGGAACGAACACCGTCGAGTACTATCCGCCGAGGAAGAACAAAAACGGAGCCGTTGAACTGAAATTCCTTGCCGACGTTGAAGATAATCAAATGGACAACTTATACCCTTACGTTCATCTCCTTCCCAACGGCCACCTTTTCATCTTTGCCAACAACAAAGCGGTAATGTACGACCACGAGGGCAATACCGTAATTCGTGAATACCCACCATTACCAGGTGGCCCGCGGAATTATCCATCAGCCGGATCATCGGTGATGTTAGCACTTGAAGGCGACTTTTCAACGGCAGTGATTGTCGTCTGCGGTGGAGCCCAATACGGAGCTTTCATCGAGAAGAGCACTGATACGCCAGCGCACGGTAGCTGTGGGCGCATTATAGCCACCGATCCGAAACCGGGTTGGGAGATGGAGGATATGCCTTTCGGACGGATCATGGGGGATATAGTGATGCTTCCCACAGGTGATACTTTGATCATCAACGGAGCTCAAGCCGGGACCCAAGGTTTTGAGCTGGCTTCCAACCCTTGTTTTAACCCGGTTCTTTACCGACCGGATCAACCAGTCGGTTTACGGTTCATGACACTGAACCCGGGAACTGTTCCCAGAATGTACCATTCAACCGCCAACTTGTTACCCGACGGCCGGGTTTTAACCGCCGGTAGTAACCCACATTATTTCTACAAATTCACTGCAGAATTTCCGACGGAGTTGAGACTCGAAACATTTTCGCCCGAGTATTTATCTCCGGATCGGGCCAATCTTCGACCCGTAATTGAGGAAATCCCAGAGACGGTACGTTACGGCGAGGCGTTCAATGTTTTGGTATCGGTTCCGTTACCGGTTGTGGGAATCGTTGAGGTCAATTTTGCGAGCGCACCTTTTTCGACACATTCATTTTCACAGGGTCAAAGATTAGTAAAACTTTCCGTCACTCCGTCAGTCCCAGACAATGGTCGGCACCGGATTAAATGTACGGCACCACCCAATGGATCGGTTGCTCCGCCGAGTTATTACATGGTGTTTGCTGTCAACCAGGGTGTTCCAAGTGTGGCACGCTGGGTTCATTTGGTTCTATAAATTGTTCGGTAAACATTTTATCTTCCCTTTTATTTAAGAAAAAAAATATTTTACAAATCTTGCAAAGGTGCAATTGTATTAACTTTTCCATGTCTTAGTTTTCAATTGCTTATATACAAATGTAAGGCAAGTTCGTTAAAATACTGAATTTTAATAAAATAATTAAAGATATAAAAAATTATTTTATAAAATACGATATTTTTATAATATTAAAATAACGTCACCTACACATGTCGTTATTCCTTTAAATATTATTATTTTAGGATAACATCACATACATATATATGATATTATTTTTTAAAATTATTATTATTTTTCTGTAAATGTGGCTCAGTTGCGAATATTATAAAAATAATAATATTTTAATAGATAATGTCATGTACGCATAATATTATCCTTAAACATTGTAAAAATAGTATATTTGGTAAAATAATTTTTTATATCTTTAATTATTTATTAGAATCTAATATTCCACTAAATTCCCTAATTTGTAAGCTCGAGTTGAAAATATTTGATGGAAGAATTAAATAAAATAATTTTATATATAATTTTAGACTGATTTAAATTTTTTAATCCATAAAGTTGAACTTAAATACGTCATGTATATAGATATATCGAAACATTTAGAGTTATTAAATACTAAAAAATAATTATATTTTAACTTATTAAAGTCAATTTTGATATAATTTAAATCAATATTATGAATATTATTTAAAAATTTTATTATTTCGTTACATTATTTTTAATTTTATCGTTATAATAATTATTTTCTCCGCCCCCCATATTTTTAATCTCATAAGAACTAACCTCACGGCCCATTAAAATGGAGGGTATGAGTGGCTGGACACCGCCAAGTCCTACCCCTTTTTACGTTGAAAACCCATTAATTATAACGGGGTTGGCCGGTCGCCGCCGATAATGTTGCGTAACGGCAACTTTAAAGCTTAGACTTAGATACACAATTTTCAGGACAAAGCTAGGCCATTATGTGCCAATTTAATGTTACTTTGGAGAACTGTTTTTTAAAAGTGGAATAAGGGGGTAATTTTAAAAATTATTATTAAAAATTATTTATAAAATTTTAAATATGTTCGATTCAATGAATGTAAAATTATTTTTGAAGATAAACTTTTTAGAATATAATATTAATATATCCAGAAATATTGTATAATATTGTTTGATTTATTTAAAAATATTTTTTTATTCTTATAATACATTTTTTTTAACAACTTAAACTTTTTATACTACTAATTAAAAATATTTATATAAAAATTCACAGAATTGTTTTTTACACTATCTAAGTTTTACAAAAACTTTTATAATATATTATTAATGTAATCAATATATTAAACAATATTTAAAAAATTATATAGATATCTTATATTTACTTTTATATAGCATGTAAATAGACTATAATTTGATGTTTTAGTGATTAAAATTAAAATTTACATAATAATATAAATGTTTTTGGGTCCGATCTAAAATTAAATACCATAATTTCGATCTTGACTTGACCTAAACATATTTTTTAAAAAACTCAATCTTACTCTAAAATAAATATATCAAATCTGATTGGATCGATAAAAAATTATTTTTAAGAATTAATTAAAAATAATAATTTTAAAAGACGTAATCATAAAAAATATATTTTAAGGACTAATTATAAATTAAAATTTTAATTTTAAGAACCTAATTATAAATATAAATAAAAGGGTATTATAAAATATTTCTAAAAATTTAGGAGAAAATTATATAATTAATCTTGTATAGGGTCAGGTCAAATGTTTTATATCTTAAAACTAAACTCGACCCGATATTACTCTTAATAAAAATCTGATACGAACCCGAATTTTTTTATTAAATAATCCGATCCTATCATATCGGCTCGAATCTTAACCCGTCAAAATCAAATAATATACCCCTACAATTGGATTTTTTATTAAATAAAAAGTGGTCAAGTTTAACTCGATCAAAATCGGATTTTTTTTCGAACTCAATCAAGTTACTGCATGAATGCAAGGTGGTTTACTAAAAGAAACATAATACAAGCTGATGCAAGCAACAATTTGAGCTTTATTAATATGCTACAATCTCATAAGTCATAACTTGCTTTAATTGAAGATTAGGAAACACTAAACGTCAAGCCATCGATCCAGCAGCATCTTCATGACAATTTGCTACAGCCACGCTCTGGACATTTTTGTAAGTGTAACGCTTTGCCACGAACACGAAGATGAACAAGTTCGCCATTGTTATGATCGCCAATAGCCAGTAAAAGTTGTCTAAGCGGCTGCTGTTCAAGTCTTTTCCGAACCAGCTTTCTCCTCCTTTCTCGGTGATGTGATCGACGATTGTTATCAGAAGGCTGCTAAGAAAATTAGCAGCTCCGATCACGCTGAGGTAGAATGCAATGCCTAAGCTCCTCATGGAATCAGGGACTTGGTCGTAGAAGTACTCTTGCAAGCCGACCAGGGCGAACCCGTCTGCTGCACCGATGATGATGAATTGTGGTGCTAACCAGAATACACTCATGGAGAGTGAGCCATTAACCGGGTCATTTTTAACAACTGCTAGTCTCTTTTTCTCCACCAGGGCTGCAATGATCATTGTAGTGACTGAGAAAAGCATTCCAATGCCAATCCTTTGGAGAATATTAATGCCTCGTTCGTTGCCGGTCGCTTTCCTTAGTACTGGTACGAGGACCTTTTCATATATCAGCACTGATACTATCATTCCAATGGCGGCTAGAGAATAGATCGAGGCTGGTGGGATGACGAAATTGCCGATCTTTCGGTCCATGATGACACCTTGTTTGATGAAGAATGTGGCACCTTGGGCTACACAGATTCCGAATGGTAAAGTTGTCAACCATATGGGAATCATGTTGATAACAAGCTTCATCTCCTCAACCTTGGTCACGGTTGCAAGTCTCCAAGGACCCTGTTTCTCAAATGAATTCGACTTGTCCTCAACAATGGCAGCTCTGTCAAGGAACCTGAAAGGCATATAATCATTAATTATAACATAAAAATTAAATGGGAATAAAAATCAACATACAGCCCAAAGTTTGGCTTACTTAAGTTTCTTGGTGTGGCACAAAAGCCTCCCCTGTGCCATATGTGACGTGGGAACTTCATACAATTCTGCAGCATTGGAAGCGTAAGGCAGTTTTCTTTTAGCAATGGCGGCTACGAGAACCTGCAACATCGGTGTTAAGGGACTTCCGGCTGCCTTCCTATAACGATAATACGGCCTTCCGATGATGAAGATTATCAGCGACGATGCCATCACTATGGTCAGAATAATATCCGCAGTGCCCCAATTGACATGGTCTTGAATGTACACAATCACGGTAACACCAAGTAAGAGTCCGAAGCAGAGACCGGAGTTCCACCAGTTGAAGAAGGACATCTTCTTCTTTCTCTCTCCCGTGTGATCATCGTCGAACTGGTCAGCTCCAAAGCTCTCCAACGAAGGTTTATGCCCTCCGGTTCCGATGGAGATCAAATATATGGCAAGAAAGAAGGCCACTTCATGTGCCCTCCTAGGCTCAGCACACACATCACCATCACATGCCTTTAAGCTCGGTACAAACCAGGACATCGTCAAGAGAACCAAACCCTGTTTATTACCAATAAAAACAATCGAGTAAGCGTAAATCCCCGAACAAAAATCAACCGATCTAAACTCGAATCCAACATGGACTAGTATTTTACCAAAAGGTAGACGACAGACGAGGCAATAACCGTATAAAACCGCCCCAGGAAAGCATCAGCAATGAAGCCACCAAAGAGTGGCATCAATGTTGTGACCCCAGCCCAGTAGTTGACACTCCTGGCCGCTGTTTTGAGGTCTTGGTGAATCACTTTGGTTAGGTAAATGATCAAACTGGTTGCTATCCCGAAGTAACTCAGCCTTTCACTGAACTCAATTGCTGCCCCACAAGAATCAAACAATCAATAGAAACCAATTGCTGTAACATCATTAAAGGATCAAAATAAAACTACCATTTTCCATAAATCACTACGCCACAAAATAAAGAAAAGTAGCATGCAACTGTTGATACTGATATAGACTTTTGGCATTTGTTCTTGTTCCTGCAAATTAAAGGCCACAGTTTGACCAAAGAAGCACTAGGGCCTTTCATTTTATAGTGCTGGAAAGGATTATGACTGTTTGGGGTAGACAAGAATAATTGGTCGAATTAAGAATACCGTCAAGATTCCTTGACGTCGACCCACACAACCCTGAGAACCAATTAATATATCAACTTGTATTGTTGTTTCGATTGAGGACGGACACATGATTTTATATCGAGGAACAAACTGTTAGTAAAATAAGGACCCCAAAGCCTTAAATAAAGTTACACAATAGTGCTACTCCTACTGATACTTGAATTAGGGTTTTATGGTTCATACAAGTTCTTGCATACGTGCTTTTCTATGCCTCTTCTGTTCCAGTGGTCCTCGTATTAGTAAGTGCTGCAGTGGCCCCCTCGTCCACTTTCAATCCTTATTTCCTTTTCTCATTGTCTCTTACACTTTGTTTACGACATTTAGATACTGTCCCTATGTGGAACTTGTAATCAAGTGAAACCGACTTCCTTACGGGTACTGATATTCTAAACGTAAATAATGGCTTATATAGATCTTTTCCATAGATATACACACCTTAATCTGGTCATATATATATATATATATATGGTGAAACTGAAACACAAGCTTTGACTGCTTCAAAACGAAGCTGTCATCACTCATCAGCTTAGCATGCAGCAACAGCTAAATGAAAGAATGGAGAAGGAAATTCTTGGAAAGTTTTCATGGAAACCAAAATTTTTAATTAAAAGAAGCAAATATGTAGCTTACAGATGATAAAGATGGCAGCTTTCCAAGCACCTGTGGAAGCTCGGAGCGGGAGTCTTCCTTTATGATCAAAAGAAGAATCATACACCCATTTCTCTTCATCACTACGAACTGCAATATTTCTCATTTCTTTCCCCTTTTTATGATCCAAAGAACAGGGAAAAGCAAAGAAAATAATATACAATGATACTGTGTTTATGTTTGTTTGTAGTTTAGGAGAGGAGATGATTTATGGGAGAAAAGCTTATGCCTTGGACCTTTTTTATAGGGGAAAATTGTTGCTTTGTTTTGACATGGAAAAACAAGAGGATAAATATTAGGATGAGTATACTACGGACGTAGAACACACGGACGTCGAACATTGTTCATTAACGCTGAACACTTCTGAACATTATTAAATCAATTAATAAAAATTAAAAATTTTAAGGACTTAACATACAATTAATAATTATATGTTGAGTTTATCTCTCTTTTACTAATTACATGTTTAGTCTTTAAGATTTTTAATCTTTATTAATTAATTTAATGATGTTCAGCAATGTTCAACGTTAATATTATTCAACGGTGTTCAATGTCCGTCTCTTTTATTAATTACATATTTAGTCCTTGAGATTTATATTTTTTATTAATTAATTTAATGATGTTCAACAATGTTCAACATTAATAGTATTCAACAGTGTTCAATGTCCGTTGTAAAATTTTCCTAAATATTATTAATTGAAATGTGTGTATCTATATTTTTTATAGTAAAATTTGTTTGAGATAATTTTATTTCCATATTAAAATGTGTTTTTAGAATAAAAATCATCTATTTTTTATGTTTTATATTAAAAACTCTTAAAATCAAATTTTAAATTATAACTCTAATTTTTACGTCTTAAACTTTAAATTATATATCTTAAAAATATATATTATATTTAATTTTTTAAATCGTGATCTTAAACTCTAAATTTTAAATTTTATATCTATTATTTTAAAGTAAAAATATTAAAAAAGACCTGATTATTTTTCAAAAAAAGAGACCTGATTAGATAACAATAGTGTAATATTGATGTTTATAGATCGGAATGGCATCAATACCTATTACTTTGAAATAACTTTAATTGATGATTTTCATGTCATTGTCAATACAAGAGGATAGATATCAATTAAAAAGAAAATATTTATATTTTATAATAATAATTATTAATAATTATTTTTTAGAAATTTATATCTTTAAAATGTATTAAGATTTTGTAGTTTGGAATGACATCAATATCAATTATTTGATGGAGGTATTTTTTCTAGTATTATATATTAATTTAATTTTTTTTACTTAAAGTGGAAAAGATATTGGTGTAATTTTTTAGATTATTGATTAAGTAAGTTGCAATCGAGAAACAATAAATAAATAAGTTAATATAAAATATGAAAAAAAAGTTTGAAAAAATATTTAAAATAGGTAAACATACATGATAATATATATTGATATGATAATATTCTATAAATAAATGAATTAATTTAAAAATATTATATCATTTAATTTTTTATATAACTTGTATAAATATAAAATTATTTTTTTTATCGTCTCATTATGTTATTTTAAGTTTTTTTTCTTGTTAATTGATTAATAATTTTTAACTGCGAAGAGGTTATTTTAGTTAGTTTAAAATAAAATATAAAAGATTAAATTAATTAAAAATAGGCTATTTAAGTAGAATATTAAAATTACTTTTTTAATATTATGCTTATTCAATTTTGTGCAATAGTATTTGAATTACTCTGCGATTAGTGTATGTATAAGGAATACAATTAAATAAGGTTTGTATTAAATTATTAATGTAATGTGGATATAAAAAGTTTAGGCTTAAAACATGTTTTGGATTATAGGAGATAACAAGTCAAGTTGAGCCCGAGTCTGGTCAGGATCGGCTCGGTTCGAAAATAGTATTATTGAGTTCGGCTCATGCTTGAGGTTCGGAATTTTAGGTTCCGATTCGTCTCGAAAACAATATTGTTGGGCTTGGCTCAGGCTCGAAGTTCGTCGGGCTCGGGCTCGTCAGGCACGGCAAAATAGACAATTATGTTATATTTTATTGCTTCTTTTTCTAAAGAGATTACTTTTAGTGTATATATAGCATATATACAATATAATTATTCCGTTCACGAGCTTTTCGAGTCAAATTTGAGTAGACTTAGCTCGGTTCGTTAAGGTCTCAAGCCGAACCCAAACCCGAGTCGAACTCACTCGAGCCGAACTTTGACCGATTTAAATCAAACTCGAATAATTCTCGAATCAATCAAGCTTATTATCACCCCAATTTGAGACTCTATAATATAGTTAAATTACTTTGATAAAAATCTTCTAATTTATCAACATTTTGCATACATGCATTTAGTGCCATTTAATTTTATGTCACCATTCTCCCATAATTGGAAAAATTATATCATGGGTCAGTCCCATCACCTGTCCATGGGACCAACCAATAAAAACCGCCTACTTCATCAATTTTTCCTTGTCATAATTTTTTTCCAAGTGAATCTTCACTTGAAAAATTGAGGTGGACAATTTCTATTGGTTGGTCTCATAGATGACGTGGTGAAACTGACCCATGATATAATTTCTCCCATAATTGGTAGTTGGTTCATAAGTTGTTTTGATGACCCTTAAAAGTTTAAATTATTTTATCATAATCAAAAATAATATATTTTCAACTGACTTTTGCTGACATATTAGTTATAATTAAGGATATATTCTGCTGGAATTTGAAATTTTAATATTAAAAAACATTAATTTATTATAAATTAGATTTCAGTTTGATTTGTATGGTTGTTAGATCAACATTCAGAAGAATATAGTACACGTTATCGTCTGATTGTGGATATATTTTCATTATTAATCTTATGGTAATTTAAATTTTATTAAATTATTTAAGTAAATACGGAGGTATTAAAGGGTTGGGAGGAGTAATTATGTCTTATTCCCTCCTGAAAAAAATATTTTTTATTTTATTTTTTATATAAATTATTTTAAAAATTATTTTATTTTTGATTTTGTTCTAATTTTTAAAAATTTATGTTTTATCCTCTAACCTTAAATCTTGGGTCAAATTTTTTGGTGAAAAAAAAAAGGGTTTTGATCGGTTCTGGTCGGGTCGAGTGTTTATTGAGGGAAAGTCGGGTTAGGTTTGGGTTTATGGTGTAAAATATTCGATATGTCTCAATACAAGACTAAATATATAATTTTTTATTAAATTTTTTAAGAATATTTATAATAATACTTCTCTTTGTATATTTTTTATAAGTAGGTTCTTAAAATTAATTTTTTATTTATAATTTAATATTTAAAATTATAATTTCTTATAATTAAGTCTCTAAAATTAAATTTTTATAATTAAGTCCTTAAAATTATTTTTTATAGATCAGATTATAGTCCGATTTATGATATTTATTTTTGAGTTGGGTCGGATTATGTTTTATAAAAAAAAATAATCGAGTCGGAATCAAAATCGGGTTTATGATATTCATATTCAGGTCAAGCTCGGTGGGTCGAAAAACCGACCATTCACCCTCGAGTAAACATGTTTAAAATGTGGATAGCGGATTCCATGCGTTTTTTTTATTGAGGAAAAAAATGTGGTCCTCAAGTTATTCCACCAAAATTACTGCTCTAATGATGTTATTTATATGTGGAATCATTAATTATGCTGAAAAATGACACCAAAAATAATAAACTAAAGCCTTGACCAAAAATATGAAATTCCATGGAGAATGAGTGGAAAAGATGAGACATATTATTCAACCCTGAAATTAAACTAGTGACCATTATGTAATTAAAAAATATTTAATCTAAAGTCAAATACTACAAGCTTATAGGGCATAAGGGAGGATAAAGGTGTGTGAGTTGTGGCATGAGCATTCTCTGATTAAGAATTATCATAATTCAAAAAGTCAAAGATTAAAATTTAAACAACAACAATAATAGGTCATTATTGTTAATTTGATTTTATTTATTGTCAATTGAGTATTTGAAGTGTAAAATTAGGTTATTATCCTCTTTTCAAAAGATATGTTTGATAAGATATACAATATTATCGTTTGTATATTTTAAGATATTTTTTTCGACGTGGGATTAATATTCTTATTTATTTCCAGGTGTGACATTCTCCTTCACTCATTCTCGTGACGCTCTCGTCACTAGTCAACCACGCTTTCGATAGGTCATTTATTAGGGTTGTTCACCCTGTTTACCCTACTCATGGGTGCTTAACGTAAAATGAGACAAATAAAGGATCATTCTGATATCACTTGTCACGAGATCATTATTCTCTTCCCAAAAGACATGTCTTTTAGTATGTGCAACGCTACCGTTTATACATCTCAAAATATTTATTTTTTTTAATATAAAATTAATATCCTTATCTATTTTCAAGCGTGAGAGTAAGTAAACCTTTAAAAATAAATATTATATTATTTAAACTTGTAAAAGATAAAATCTTTTGGAGATAATATCCAACTTATTGAAGTCCACACAAATCTCCCTTAATTAGCAAGCTTTGAGGCCATTAGTAGTAGGTGGGGTTTTCCTTTTATTGAACCCATTTGATAGAAAGCGAAGTGTGGGGGGGGTGTCATCATGATTCATGTCAAACTTTTGGCCTGCAATGAGCCAGAAGTGTTTCCTTTTTATTTTTCCTTGAATGAATTTATAAGTACATAATTTGGTCCCAAACTATACGTAAGTCATTATGTCAAGTGCTAAAGCAGATGAGTTAATTAATACAAATTATGTCACATGTAAATTGCTGAAATTTAGCATTTAGGAGTATATGGTTAGACTTGCGATGATTTTTAAGATTTTATCTTGATTAATTTAAATTGATCTGTATTATATATATAATTTTACTGAGTGAACCACATAACGAAAATTTTTAATATATACAGAGACAAATGATATAGAGTGAGGAGGGTAATCCTTCTCTCACATTCGAAGAATTTATTTATTTTAAAAAATATTTTTCATAAATTTACTCCATCTACTTTCAAACATTTATATTTTGTCCCTAATCCAGATTTTGATTCCGTCCTTGCGTATACACTAAGTTTTAAATTCGAGACTTAGATAATATCAAACTGCTTATTACTTGAATCAATCTCATTAGTATTTATGATGTTTTTTTAATATGTATAGATAACACCACTGCTTTTACAATCACCTTATTGATTAATTCCAATTGGCTAATATGTTTATCATAAAAATAATTGTCTTAATTTATTTTATTTACAACGTTAATATTCAAATTTGTAACTAGACTAATATCTTATCCCTCTCCTCCGATTAGGGAAGCATACGGAACCGAATCCGACAGGTTCCGACCAGACCCGATCCGAACGGGTTGGATTTTTTTGAAGAAAATTCGAGTTCGGATCGGGTTGAATCGAATTTTTTCAAGGGTGATTTCGAGTTGGGTTGGGTTCTGGTTTAGGGCGAAAAAAATTCGATCCGATCTAGGACTAATAGTGTAAATTTTCTATATATATTTTAGGGATATTTACAATAATGATCCCTCTTTATATATTTCTTATACAATTAGGTCACTAAAATTAATTTTTTTAATAATTAGGTCATTGAAATTTTATTTTATTTACAATTAGATCCCTAAATTTTATTTTTTTATAATTAAATCCCTGAAATTTAAAATTTTTTAATGATTCGTGTCGGATCGAATTTTAAAGCTTAAAAATCGGGTCGAATCGGATCAATTTTTTTCATTATAAATTCAGGTCGGATCGGGTAACGGGCGAAGGATATATTTTTTAGGGTCGAGTGTGGGTGGACCGAAAATCCGACCCGACCCGTGCCATCTCTACCTTTGATGGCACCTAATTTCCAGCACTTCATGGTACCCAAGAAAGCTCCCTAAACCAAGAAGTGATCATAGACATTAACAGGGACGGAGCTACTAGGGGAGGAGTAATCGTCCCCCACCCCATAGAATTATTTTTAGTTTTTGTTCTCCTATTTAAATTCTTTTAAAAATTATTTTTTTTATGAATTTGTCCCTACTTTTAAACATTTATGTTTTGCCTCATCAACCCTAAATCCCGGCTCATGCTCCGTCCATAGACATTAAAGGAGGAATTGTACCAGCATCCAGTATCCAATTTCACTTATTGCAGTATCACCATCTGTATTCTCTCTTCCAGATTCTTTTCTGGGAAATCAATTCCACCATTGATGTTCAACTCAACGTGCAGAACTAATCAAAATATTTCATTCCACAGCAGTATTTTCTTACCCTTTGAAGTATCATCACCTCTATGTAAACACAAATTCTACATGTTCAGACCAAATAAAGGAATTGAAGACAACCGATATGTCATTTTTAAGGGATATATTCTTCTTAATTTCTTTCTTACATGCATGGAAGAATTTAGCACATGAACCACATGTGTGCTTTCAGATATGACGTTGCTTTCAACTAGAAGAATTCACAGGGAATATAGGACCAAGAATTGTTGAGATTCTGATATTTCTTCATTTCCTTCAACAATGGCGGCATTCACATTTACAGTGACAACTATGCGTTCACTGGCTAACTGCAAGCGTAACTCATAATGCTATGAGTCGACCATTAATCTACAGATTTATCTTTATTATCGTTAATACAGTTGTAATTGTATACTGCAAATTATTTCACCTTTATTTTACTATTTTACTAGTCTCTTCTGCTCGTTAATTTCTTTTCTTAGCAAGAAAACACTAAGTTTTACGTTCAGACAATCGATTCGATTAATAGTATTTAGTCCTTAAATTTAGATAAAAATATTTATCCTTCATAGAATTGTTAAAAATTCTCTTTAAGCTATTCAAAATTTTAAAATTTTCGTTAGATCCCAAGTTTTTTAAAAAATTATAAATCAAACCCTTAATTTTTTAAAAATTTAATTCAACCTTTTATCTTTTTAAGGTTTTAAGTTATACCCTAAACTCTCTCACCAAATTCATAAATCCTTGTTATCTTCTATGAGCATCTCCCATTCTTCACGTGTTGTTTTGTTTATCTTTTGTTTCTGCATGCTTTTTCATTGCGTTGTAGAACACTATACCACTTTGCATGCGATAAACATGTGTTTCTATGTATTTGTCTTAATGGAGAATCTAAATCTTATGCTTTTGCTCCAAAGAAACCAAGATTTGCTAACTTAACTAGTTTTGTGTCTTGCTGCTGTTAAATCGATATGATCACCAAGAAAAGGTAGCAAACAAGATAGGGTAATTGCTTCATGACTCGGCATGGACTTTAATGACAAAAAAAAAGTGAAGGATCCACCATTGATGTAGTAGGGATGGGTAAGATCGGATATCCAACCAATTTGACTAAAATCGATCTCGGTCTCGGTAATCATTTATTCCTGAAAATTAAAATCAGTCTCGATTTCGGTTACATCGATTCTTAAATTTTAGGAATTGATCCCGTTAATAGTAGAAACCGGTATCAATACCGTTTACTTGATCAATTGATTTATTATTAAGAAAATCTGAACAATAGGAGGAAAAAATTCAACCACCAATAATAATATTAAATAATAAAATTAGAATATTATAAGCTTAAAAATTAAATTTTTTAAAATGAATCATACTCATAATATTCATACATAAAAAGAAATTTTGATAAGAAAAATAAATAAAAGAATATTATTTATTACAAGCAAGAAAATCAATATCAAATACTCGAGGTTAGTCTCAGTCCTATTGGGTACCCACTGGATACTGGCTCCAAAAAATCAAGATCTAATTTCGGTCCCGATTATGAACGTGACCTAAATTTTAAATTTAGTTCTGATTCTATCAGATCAATTTCAAATAAAAATTTACCGAATCTAACGTATCCGAGATCGAAATAAAGTAATCGGATTTTTTTTACGCCCTAAATATAAGATCATATAAGTATCAAAGAAGAAGAATAAAAGCATTAAGGTCTCGGAAAGGTCTTATATTGTAACACTCTGAAAATTATTCCTAATTTTAAAACCCTAAATTAAAAATCCTAGTTTTTAAATTCCCAATTTTTGAAACCCTAATTTTTCTTGAGGTTTTTAAATTGATTTTTGAAATCTGAGGGAAAATTTTTGAGATAAGATTATAAAATTTTGAAAGTTTTAAATTTGAACTTAAAGATTAAAAGTTAAAGTGATTTGATGACTTTTGGATAAACAATTTATTTTTTAAATTGATTTATTTTTACTGAGATTAATTATTTTTTGAAAAGGTTTATCTATAATCAATCTTTTTATTATTTTTATTAAATTTTTATGGTTTAGTAGAATTTTAATTCTAATTGGACTTAATTATTTTTCTCTATATATACATCTTTTGGTCTAAGAGAAAATCATCAATTATTTTCTTCCATCAAGATTCTCTAAAGTGGTAAAGCTTATATTTTCATTCTTTATTTCTGTTCGAGTTCAAGATGATGAAGGTGTGTTCTCTTACTGGTGCTATATATATTTTCCGAAAATATAATTTTTGTGTGACATGCTTAATATTTTGTGTTTTAAAAAAAATAATCGTGTTTTGCTAGCATGTCTAATTTTTGTACTATGACTTTGATTGTGTATTTGTGTTATCATGCATACATGTCATTATGATTTGAGAAATATTTTCAGATTTGAGATTTCACACTTTTGAAGTAAATATGATTTTTTTTTTTATATCTTGTGAATTCATGTTTTTGGATAAATTGAGATTTCAAACAAATTATGATTTCGGATTGAATTGTGATTGTCTTCGGATTTTCAAATCATGTTACATCATATTGTGTGCATGGGATGGGATTGTGTACGGAGAAAGTCGTGGCAGCTTTCCAAGCCTAAGACCACCTTGAGATTTTGGTGACGTTGTAAGTGAGAGTTCTGGGGAACTCCTCCACTTGGATTGGTGACGTTGTAGTTGGGATTTATGTTGTGTGTATGATATCATCCAAACATCATGATTTGCATTTTTTTCAAAACTTTAATCTTGAGAAAAGTATTTATGTGAACCGAATTTTAGTTTTTGAAATATTACTCTTGAGAAATAATTTTATAAACCGTTTTTTTGCACCTTAGAAACACACTAAGCTCTTTAGCTTACCTCTCTTAGCTTTTTCTCTTATAGACCTTGAACTTTAGTCGATGTGGTACTTGGAAGATCTTAAATTTTATTCAAATATTTAATTATTCAAGCGAAACTATTTTTAGATATTCAAGTTATTATTATTTTGTAAACTTTGAGATATTTGGGATATTTATGTTATCATTATGATTTTATTTTTTATTCAAGTATAAATTTTAAAATTGTTTTGTTAGGGTAAAGTTTTCAAATGTGACTTCTTAAATTCGATCTATTTCTTTTAGGTTGGTTTAGGGGGTTACATTATTGGTATCAGAGCTAAGTTCAACTCTCGGACTGTGAGGCTCATAAAAATTGTTTTAAAAAATTTACCGCCAAGTTTGAAAAATTTCGAGGACGAAATTTCTTTTAAGGGTGGAAGAGTTGTAACACCCTGAAAATTATTCCTAATTTTAAAACCTAATTTTGAAATCCTAAATTAAAAATCCTAGTTTTTAAATTTCTAATTTTTGAAACCCTAATTTTTCTTGAGGTTTTTAAATTGATTTTCGAAATCTGAGGAAAAATTTTTGTCATAAGATTATAAAATTTTGAAAGTTTTAAATTTAAACTTAAAGTGATTTGATAACTTTTGGATAAACAATTTGTTCTTAAATTTAATTTTATTTTTACTGAGATTAATTATTTTTTTTGAAAAGGTTTATCTGTAATCAATCTTTTTATTATTTTTATGGTTTAGTAGAATTCTAATTCTAATTGGATTTAGTTATTTTTCTCTATATATACATATTTTGGTCTAAGAGAAAACCATCAATTATTTTCTTCCATCCAGATTCTCTAAAGTGGTAAAGCTTATATTTTCATTCTTTATTTCTGTTCGAGTTCAAGATGACGAAGGTGTATTCTCTTACTGGTGTTATATATGTTTTCCGAAAATATAGTTTTTGTGTGACATGTTTAATATTTTGTGTTTTAAAAAAATAATCGTGTTTTGCTAGCATGTCTAATTTTTGTACTATAACTTTGATTGTGTATTTGTGTTATCATGCATACATGTCATTATGATTTGAGAAATATTAAAGTTTTCAGATTTGAAATTTCACACTTTTGAAGTAAATATGATTTTTTTTATATCTTGTGAATTCGTATTTTCGGATAAATTGAGATTTCAGACAAATTGTGATTTCGAATTGAATTATGATTGTTTTTGGATTTCCAAATCATGTTACATCATATTGTGTGCATGAGATGAGATTGTGTACAGAGGAAGTCGTGTCAGCTTTCCGGAAGCCTAAGACCACCCTGAGATTTTGGTGACGTTGTAGGTGAGGGTTCTAGGGAACTCCTCCACTTGGATTGGTGACGTTGTAGTTGGGATTTGTGTTGTGTGTATGATATCATCCATACATCATGATTTGCATTTTATCCAAAACTTTACTCTTGAGAAAAGTATTTATGTGAACCGAATTTTAGTTTTTGAAATATTACTCTTGAGAAATAATTTTATAAACCGTTTTTTTCACCTTAGAAACACACTAAGCTCTTTAGCTTACCCCTCTTAGCTTTTTCTCTTACAGATCTTTGAACTTTAGGCGATGCGGTACTTAGAGGATCTTAAATTTTATTTAATTATTTAATTATTCAAGCGAAACTATTTTTAGATATTTAGGTTATTATTTATTATTTTATAAACTTTGAGATATTTAGGATATTTATGTTATCATTATGATTTATTTTTAATTCAAGTATAAATTTTAAAATTGTTTTTTAGGGTAAAATTTTTAAATATGACTTCCTAAATTCGATCAATTTCTTTTAGGTTGGTTTAGGGGTTACATATATCCCCAGGCCCCCAACGGTTATACATATTTTATTTTTATTATATAATTTTTAAAAATAAATTAAACATATACTATATTTTATTTTTTAAATATTTATATTTATCTTCATGTTGAATTCATTCATGTCATAGAAGAACAGTCTCATCGGCCACTGCTGGTTTCATGTTGCTATCAAGGGATGCCTTTTCATTTAATTTTTTGTAAAGCAGTTTCGGTATAAAAAATAAAATAAATAATTTAAAAATGCATAATTTTATTAAATTTAATTATAAAATTTAAAAATAAAATATTTTTTGTTATTTTTAAATTTAATTGAGTAGGTCCCGGATCTCGGCCTTGCCTAAAAATAAAAATAAAACATTTTACGAAATCAGAGACAGAGCCAAGATTTAGAGTTGAGGAGGCCATACATAAATATTTAAAAATAGGGGATAAATTTATAAAAAATATATATATTTAAAAGAATTTAAATAAATGGACAAAAATAAAAAAAAAATCTTCGAGGATGAGGGACGATTGTCCCTCCCCACCCTTCTTTAATTCCGTTCCCGTGTAGAATATTGTTTTTTTTTTCCTCTCTTATAAAGAAAATCAACAAAAAACAATCTTTTATTTATTATGGATCTTGTATTATTTTTCTTTAGAATACTTATACCTTAATTATAATTTTATTAAATATTTTAAATAATTAATTTTTATAAAAATATGTTTAAAAATTATTTGATTAGACATTTTTAATATATACTTTTATATATTTTATCTTTAATAAATTTTAAATAAGTCAAAATTTAAAAAATATATATCAAAAAATAAGCGAGTACAAGAATCGCAGTAACAAGTTTGCAAATCACGATCATGATTCCGCTCAGGGATGGAGTTTTCTCGGGGTGGGGAGGGTTAATCGTCGCTCCACGGTTTTACCCCTGATTTTTTTTTTATTTAAATTTTTTTAAATTGTTTTTTTATAAATTTATCCCCTATTTTTAAATATTTATGTTTTGCATTCTCAACCCCGAATCCTAGTTTCGTTCCTGATTTGATCCTTGATTCCACCCCATACATTCTCAACGGAATTATTACAGACTACAGCAAACTCATAAATTCCACTGTTTGAAACACTGCAAGTGACCGAATCGTGGCGGCTGCACTAAACCGGCCAAGGAGGAGGGCGTTTAACCTCTATTCTAACCATACATCCCACACAGTGGAAGGAAGGAAACAAGCCACGAGGGTTGACTCCGGTGATGGTTGAGTGTGTGAAAATGATGAGTGTAAAAGCCACAAACTCTTGGTGCTTTAGGGGTCCGACCTCATGTATGGACAATCCACATAAACTTGTACCTAGAAAAATCGGCCTTTTCGAACTCGATATTTCAGTTGAATACCTCTGCCGGCCTAAATTTAGCCTAACCTAGTCGGAGATTGATCGAGTTCGACGAATGAAGTGTGGACACGTATAGTGCTTTCTAAAATGATTGCCTTGAGTTAAAAGGTACTAACGGGGAAGATGTTGAAATGGGATGAAGGAGATTCTGTGCCATTTTAAGTGGAATAAAACCTACCAGCTTCCAAGGACAATGACTGGTTCAAAGTAGGAAGGTGAAGCCATGCATGAAAAAGACATTGGTGGGAATGGGAATGGGATAGGTCTATCTACTACAGTTTACATTGAGGAAATAAAGGGCTGCTCCTAACAGTTGACAAGTTATTTTTGAGAATCAAATCTTCTTTTTGTTTGAGAAATCTGTTAGTGCCGATTCGACCATCAATGGTCCTCCTTTCGGATTTAGCATCTGCATGCGTGGGAATTTTTCTGATAGAGGTGTTAGGCCGAGTCGACACGACTCCATTACATTAGTTGTGTAATGTTAGAAGTGTTACTGTGGGGAAGGGACATGGGAACAGAAGAAAATCCTATGGGAACTTTAGTTTTCTTTTCTGTCTATTGGTTTTATCTCATACAACATGTTGCAGCCACTCTCCACTTCCAGTGAACCTCAAGAAACAGAACTCTCAAAGTGAAAGGTACATGTAGAAAAACTTGATAACTCAAATACCAAATGACAAGACAGAGAAACACAAAGCGTCGTTCATCGATAGATCAAGAGCCAAGTAATTAACCATTTTCAAACTTTTCAGGGCCAACAAAAACAAAACTTAGGATATAAATCAACAAAGTTTCTGATAGACTTAACAGTGGTACAGAATCAGAATGTCTAAAGTTCTTAATTATACTATGTAAACAAGCAAGTGGTAGATTTTGTGTCAATTAGCCTATGATAAGAAGAGAAAGTGACTTGCAGTAAATCTGAAGCTGCTCCATCTCATCTTTCCATAATCTAATAACTAAAAGTACATCATAGAAATAGTCAACTAAGGGATGAGTACATCTGTGTCACTTATGTCTTGAAGAATCTGTCCTGTTTAAATTCAAGACCTCAAAGTTTCATTTGAAACTAAAGAAGATGAATGCAATGTATCTATAAGACACAATAGTATTACTCAGTTCCAGTTAAGTGCACCAGGCAACTAGATGAGCTTTAGTTCAGAACCTAAAGATGAAAGCAATATGCACTTCTGCAGATAATTCAAAGGTCTGGTTTAGTTTCTATACATCAGAGAGTTACCTCATTGTTTCTTACCCCTAAACAATTTTAGCAGCTTGAACTAATAAGACCAAACTGGCAAAACAGTTGCCAAATCCATCAGGTCAAGTATACAAAAGAAAAACTAGAGATTCAAGAAATTTTAAGTGAATAGTAATTATATTCATTAAATTTCATATACAAGTAATACATATACATTCAATATTGTCTCATCCACAAAATTTGCAACACCTTCAAAAGAGAAGGAGCAAATTTGGAGGAGAAGAGGAAGAACGTTACCAATAAAGCATAGTTTCTTCATCCTCCCCTTCTTGAGAATCTTCACCAGTGTCAATCATTTTTTCTTATTAATTCCATAACTCCCATCTCTTTGGAAGCTCATATCATAAACCTCAGACTTGAAAGCACCATTTAACACCGTTCTTTTTCCCATTTCTCTCAGCAACACTGTCATCTCCATTCTCACTCTCCTTCCCCCTTGTTTTCACTCAAAAGCTTAGTACTTTCACCACTCTCTCTACTCCCCAAATACGGCTTAACACTGTAAACAACCCCTTTAGGGAAAAACCTGACAGGAGGCAATTCATCAACAGTATCAAACAGTTGAGGCCGATTTCTGTCACGCCACATATCGAAACCGCCAGGCTTCTAGAACATGTCGGCCAAGACTTGAACTTGATCATCAGCGAAACGAAGAACAAGTTGGGTGCTTTCTCAACGACTTTCCAAGGGCGTTCGAGTTCGGATACGGCGGCTTTGCGCTCGGCCCTCTTGCACATCTCGTAGATCGTTCACGGGCGAGTCGAGCCTTGAGGAGTTTATTGGCTTTTTTAGCTTGCATGCGTTTCCATTGCCATTTGGAGACTCCACCTGGGTAAGTCCTGGGGCCACCGCCCATGCGGATTATGTTATTGGGTGGTGGGGTTGGGTTGTGGAGGGAGGGAGGGGGTGGGAGAGTTTAGCAGTGTGAAGGGAAAGAAGGGATTTTGAGAACGAAAGGGAGAGTTTACCAGTAAACCGACTGGTTTTACTGGCCTTGAACTTTGAAGAGAGAATGAGGGAAGAAACGGCAAAACTCGCTGAAATTCTATTAGAGATGAAAAAGATTGTGGCCGTCATTCTCATCAAAGCACCAGTGGTCTAGTGGTAGAATAGTACCCTGCCACGGTACAGATCCGGGTTCGATTCCCGGCTGGTGCATGTGATTTTTTCCCGGGCTTCTCTTTTTTTCTTTAGATTAATTGAATTTGGAACCTGTACTTGTTTATTATTAAGACTGTGATTTGCTAAGGATCTCCACCTAACAATTTTGTTGGTGTAAATTTAATTAATTATATGGTTTCATCACCGTAAACAGACAGAACCTTCCTAGTTCCTAATACTCAATTACAGCTCTGCTCTGAAACTTCTGGTTTGTCTCCAGGATGGCTCCAACCACAGTTGTTTCCTTTTCTAACACATAATGTCTCAAGTTCTTGGAGCATCCCACCGCTATTTCAGGTTACAAATTCCAAGGCCGAATTAATTGGTCATTGATTTGTTGCATGGTTCCTGGTTATTGTATTGTAAGTAGGTTGATTTGTATTAAACCTGTCCTAGGCAAAACTTCTAACACAAGAAAAATTAAGTGTTTTTTTTTTTTTTTTTCTGTTGGAAAATGACCCCAAGCAGCAGATTCATGAACTTTTGATTGTTTCCAGACAAGGATACGCTTCTTTAATTCTTCACAAGACATAGTGTTGATTATTTTGTGCTTGGATCTGAAGAACATCATCAGACAAAGTAGCTAGTTTCATCCAAGACACAGTTTTACTGCAAATGCTGTCATTGTAATGTTCTTTCTGCAGGTTTTGCATTCTAAGTTTTAGATCCATGGATATTGTTTTACACCTAATCTTAATCATACACCCTAATTGTCTGTATGATTAATGTAATCATACAGGTTAACAAACTTTACAAATAAACATATCAAAGATCCTGCTCCCTTGATCAAATTCTTAGCTGTATTTCTAATATTGTAATGCATGCACGTGTATCCTCCTGTCTGCAGACAGCATTAAAACAGATTAAGAAATTGGAACCAATTAGGCTTGGAATCTAGAAATCGGAAACTTCCATCAAACCCCATGCTTAAGAGGATCCTTTTACAGCACTTTCTTCTGCATCTATATATAGATACACTCTAATCAGACCCCCTGCATAAAATCGAAAGACAAGCATTTCGAACAACCCCGTCATCGAATTTGGTTCGAAAATGGCTCGGTTTCTTCTTCTTTGCTTTGTCTTGGTAAACGCTGTTGTGGCTATGGCTAGTGAAAATGTTCAAACATCTGGTTCAGCTGACCTCCAACAACCTGCAGCAATAAGGAAAGTTGGTAAGCACCAATTAGAGAACACCATTGGCAATGCGCCAGCTTCAAGCCCGTCCCAGGCGCCACACCCTGCAGATCACACAGCGGCCATTACTGAACCAAACAATGGGGAAAACGTGAGTGTTGAAGGAGAAGCCATTCGCCTGCAAAAGCCTCATCATTCGACGGACAAATCTATAGCCGGGGGCGGTGTGATCCTTGGAGGGCTTGCCACAACTTTCTTGGTGGCTGTTTTTTGCTATATAAAAGCAACTGGAAGACACAAATCAGACACCGAGAGTTCTGAAAGTAATGATGAAATTGAAACCAGTAAATAAATTGTATGTATAGGAAAATCACTTGGTATTGTGCATGCCCAATTTCTGAGTTCTGTCTCAAAAACTGTAAAGAAAATTACAAATAGGAAAAGATTTGCAAATGCATAATATTAGTGGCATCTGCTCATGTGTCTGCAATTTACTAATAATTTAGAGTTCAACAACTAAATTCTGAACTTTTGCATAGTTTGGGGATTAATGACAAAATTTCACAAGAATAAAAATGGAAAGATGATGCTCTTTTACGAGCATCGACCAACTAATTTAAATTTGATATAGTAGAGACATATAACGTTGTTTGAAGACGTTTTAAGCCGATTACGCCTTTCATCCTTTGATTTTTTGTCAAATTATGTCAACGGTGCATGTTCCATGCAAAAGTAGCAGAGTTATTCTTTGTGCTCTAATTTGACAAATTTAATTATGTAGTTTTTGAACTTTAAAATTTTAATCTAACCAAATGCTGCATGTTGGTTATATTGTCGATTTTTATATTATTTATCAAGTACATATGTTTCGCTTGATCATCAACGAAAGGCACCAGTGGTCTAGTGGTAGAATAGTACCCTGCCACGATACAGACCCGGGTTCGATTCCCGGTTGGTGCATTATCTTTTATGTTTTTGGCTCATCTTTCCTTTGGATTTGGAACCGAAGGATCTCCCCCAAACAATTCTTTTTTCCTACTTAATAATCCTCATAATAATCCTCATAATAATCCAGCCGACAGTAAACTGACCGAACCTTCCTTATACAGTTCTACTCCATCATTTTCTAACACCCAATGTCTCCATGTTCATAATAATATTTTGGTTGATTTATATCGAACCTGTCGTAGGCAACTTTTGGCAAGTAAATCTCAGATCGTCGATTGGAAATGGAACTCAACTCCAGCAGCAGGTTCATCAACTTTTGACTGTTCCAACACAGGATATGCTTCTGTATATATGATGTTGGCATGTTGCTTCAATCATTTCTGTAACCATTTTTGCTCTAAAGTTGCTGTCGGTTCTGATGGAGACAACCAGGAAAATGGGATCTTTCCAATGCCTTCCCTTGTAACCAAAGACATCTTCAGGACATTGCTTGAATCTTGCTAAAACGTACATGTTGTGCCTGCATGGCTGCAGTTTTCAAGAACATCACCATTCAGTTTCACCAGACAAAGTATCTATTTTCACCCTAATTGTCGGCATAATTAGTTTAACCATGCAGGTTAACAAACCTGACAAATAAACAGATTAAAGATCTTTGTTCCTTGTAGTACAAAGATTCTAATGCATGCACGTGTATCCCCCTCTCCACAGACAACTTCCATGCTTTTACAGCACTGGCTCGATTTCTTCTTCTTGGCTTGGTCTTGGTAAATGTTGTTGTGACTATGGGAAGTGAAAATTCTCAGATTATTTTTTTTAATTCGTTTATTAAAAATTTCAAATTTAATAATATGATAAATATAATAATGATTCAGTTACGATAAAAGCGTAAAATTAACTAAAAATTAAAAAAAAAGAAAATCGAGAGTTCTCTCCCACTGTAACTGAATTCAGAACCAAAAAGTCCACATAAAATCATAGGGTCATCAAAATTACTAGACTGTGTAATATTCTGATACATAAAACATGTTGATATTGTAAAAAGTCATCCAATTTAGTTATCTAATTTTTATCTAAATTTACAAGTCACAACCGAACAAAAAATCATAAGAAAATGAAAATGATCACTAGACTACATAATATTTTAATATATAAAATATATTGATATTGTAAATAATCAAACGGTTCAATTATCTAATTTTGTCTAAAATTCACTATTAGTTGTAACCGAACAAAAATAATTTAAAAATAAATTAAAATTAAAAAATTTATTTCGATTAACCAAATTTTCATTTTTAAAATTTTAGTGTTTTATTTTTATAAATTTATATAAAAACATTTAATCTTTAATCTTTACATATTTAGTCAATTTAAACATTAAGAATGACAGTTAACTTAGGATTAAGTTTATTGAATATAAAAATATAAAAGATTAAATATGTTATTATTCAATTTTTTGTAACTGACATGTCATTCATAAATGATAATTAATGGTTTAATGATGATTTTATAAAAAAAACTAAAATTTAATGTCTGTTATGTAATTTTCGAAAGATTAATAAGAAATTTGTATTTTTCAAAATAGTACAGTGACTATTTGTGTACTTTACCCTTTATTTTAACCGTAAATTTAGTATTAATTTCCGCTTAAAGCTTATACTCGCCCAGCGCCAAACCTCGAAACCCTTCGATTTTCCTTTCTTTCCTTGAGAAAACCAGGAGTAGATACTCTTCCATTGAAAATCTCGAAGATGTCGAACGACGGAACGGTGATCGCCGTCATTAGAGCGGCAAGACCTTCGTTTAGGAACGACAACGACAAGGTTGCGTTCGCCGTGCACGCAACGTTTCATTCGGCCGGTTTCTTCCTCGTCGCCACTGGGTTTGCGGCTTTGGGTGATCACGTTTTTTCTTCTACCTCTACTGGTATTCTCTTTTCTTCTCTTTCTAACTTGTTTGTTACAATTGCTCTTTTCACTTTCTTGAAAATCTTTGTTGGGTTTTAGACGAGGTGGGAATCGATAACTGGAACGACTTCGAAGACCATTACGCCTTCGTCTATTCCAAACCCGAGAAAGGGTCGAAGAAAGTTTTGGTCAAATGTCTGGTTATGAATAGGAAATTGCTTATCGAGACTTTGGCTGACGGCAGTTCTCAACCCCTTCATCTTGAGATTGAGTATTTATCTGATCTTGCTTTCTTTTGGTCTCTTTTCTTTGTTCATTGTTTTGGGTTTAAATTAATGTATTTTGGGTTTTCTTTGACTATTAGTATCGAAGAACATGTTGGGGAGAAGAACATAAATGGAAATTACCCTGCATTGTACAAGAATTTGGAGAAGTTGGTGAATGGTTTGGAGAAAGAAGTACTTTCCAAGTTATGCTGCTCAAGTTCATCGAGTGATCCACCAAGGTAATCTAGCAAATTTAGTCTTGGCCGTGTCAGTTCATCAATGTAGAGAAATTCTTAGCTGTAGTTCTAACGTTTGGAATTCTGTATAAATTGATGGTTTTCTACGTGTTAGAGATGATTGGTTTTTAGGGTGAAGGATGATCAACGGGAACAATTTTCTTATATTGACCCTACTTATCATGTGTGTTGTAGTTCAAAAACCGGTCAAAGATCGAGACGATGGTGAACCTGTTAGAGTTAATGAACCGAGAGGCCCTGAATACTACCCTGCAATGTATGTCTTGTTTTCCCTTTGCAATTTTGGTTTAATCCAGTACAACGTAATCGATTATACCATTTGCATGCTTCATTGATAACTTTACAGTCATGAAACTTATGGTAAATTGTGATTGATGCTACAAATCATGATAAGGTCAGATAATGCATGTTATCTGTTAACCATGTGTGAGATCTCCTGCTTTAGGCAAGGGCTCAGTAGTGGGTGGTTTTCTTCATTTTGGTGGGTTGGAAAATCAGTATGAAACTGATAGTTTGGTGTTCTTTCGGTTCTTCAATGAACCTTTCCTTGTCCATCTATGGATCTACTTAAAACTCTGTCTGTGTGTGTCTATGGTATATCCATTACCTTCCTAGCTGGAGTTCATATGATCATCAACATTATAAAACTTGTTTCGCCGGGTAGTTATGCATCCCTTTAATCCTATTGGTGGTAGTGATCTGCTACGGCGGCGAGGTGCCGGGACGTATATTACTACTTCTCCTACTACTCCTAAATCCCTATCGACTTATTATTTTGCCTTGCAGATATCCGCCCTGGAGATCCGGGCATGATGCTCGTCCTGATCCCGAATATTTTGGATACCGTCCATGTAATATTTAGATCTATGGGGAAGACACAGGTTCCTTGTTTTGTTGGTGTTTCCTTTGTTTACTTGTTAACAAGGTGATGGAGCCTGGAGGATATGTTCTTAGACTCTTTTGGGGCTTTGAAATAGTCTATGTGGTAAATATGAACATTGGGTTATTGATTCAACTATTTATTTTATAATTCGTTTTATTTCTTATAATAAAAATAAACATTCTGCATTTAAAATGGTATAATTAATTTTAAATATCATATGAGACTTTCTCTACTTGAAAAACTATTTTTAAAAAAATATATATTTATAAAATGCTTTGAATTCTTTTTAATGTTTAGAAAGTCAATAAACTAGTTTATTTTGTTAAAATTAATCCTTAAAAATTAAAATTCGAAATTAATAAAAAAAACGTAAATTATTGATTTAATTAATCGAAAAAGAAACAAGTGTTAATGAAGGTTTATTATAAATATATAAATATTTTATTGATTTAATTAGGATGAGGCAAGTGTTCACTGAAAAATTAATAAAATTATTTATAATTTTAATCGGTAAAGGATAAGTAAGGGAATGTGACTTATAATCAGGAATATATATATATATATAGTATATTGTTTGTTATTTTACACAATCTTATTATTTGAAAAACATAGCAATGACATATAATTGTTAAATTTGGAAAGCGTTCCAATGTAACTATAAAAATTAAATAACAACAAATCCAAGTTTGTCAGCAATGGTGGGCGTGCCGGAGTGGTTATCGGGCATGACTAGAAATCATGTGGGCTCTGCTCGCGCAGGTTCGAATCCTGCCGCTCACGTTTTTATTTTAAGTGTTTTCTATATTTTCTGTCGTTATGATATTATTTTCACCAATTCATAATTAGGGGAAATTAAAATACATCATCCTGTACTCTTACCCTATAACAACCTTTAAAGAAAAGGTAAAGTATAATGTTGGTCAACTGTGTTAATATGATAACGGCTTAGGAGATTAAATTTTAATACGTTATGCTAATAAAAAGAGATTAATTTTAATTTCATCCATAATATTTTGCATCTTCATTCTTCAAGATAAACTTTTTGCTATCATTTAATTTTTAAAAAAGATAAAAAAGAAATATATCAATTTTGTCGATTTTTTTCTATAAATAAACATTATATTTGTATATTTAAGAATAAAAGAATGTGAATTCAAAAATTTGTAATCCGATAATAATCGATAGCAATCAAAGATGAAAATCAATTAAATATTCTTTACTATTTAAAGCAATTATATCAATTTTAGGTTTAGATCAAACCCGGATCATAATATTGAAAATTATCAGATTTCCGATTATTTTAGAGTACTGATTTCTATTTTTTCTATTTTTAAATATAAATATTATTTGAATAAAATATTTTTTAGATTTATTATATTCTTAAATTAAATAACTTAATTCCTAAAAATCTCTGATCCCTCGAAATTTATTTTCAAAAAAAATTAAAGAATCATTGTAAAAAAAAATAACATTTATTGTAAAATATATTTGTTTGAGTTGACAAAATTCAAACTTTCCCGTTTATATATACACTTGTTTTACATGTGCATTAATCAAGATGAAAACCAATTAAATATTTTTTACTTTTTAAATTAAAGTAAATTAAATTAATTAAAAATACTAAAAAAACTTTTCTTACTTATGTTTTATTTCGAATCAGATTATACAATTTATGTCTTAAATTTTATGTTTAGATTATGTAACTAGGTTTTTGAAGTTTTATATTTGAATGTTAGGTTATGTAATTCGAACCTTTATATTTGTGAATATTTCTTTAAGATTAAATTTAGAATTTATATAAAGATTGCATGTACCTGATTACCCGAAATATCGGGTACTCAAAGTACCGACATTCAAAAAATCCGGATTAAAACATATACCACTTTTTTAAATTATTCAAACTTTTTAATACTCGAATACCCAAATATCCAAATTTAAACACCCTATTTTCAGCTATTTCATATTTATAACCAACGTCTACAGACTACATGGAACGAAAATTAGGAGAAAAATTATATTCAGAAAAAAAATTGAGAAAAATTATTTTAATGCACAACAAAATAAAGCGATCTGGACCATCCAGCAAATCAAAATGTTGATATCCGTTGGATGATATCTGAAAAATAGTCGTTCGTGTAACGAACGGGTAACCGAATCATAATCCCCAAAATAGGCAAGAAAACAAAACGGAAATTCCAACGTCTAAATCACCTGATCATCCCACTATAACGGGACGACAGGGATTCGTACCTAAACTTCGGTGCAAGTGTTATATACACCAAACTCTCCCCGCCAATTTTTCGGCTCGAAATTGTTATTTTCTTTTTTTTTTATTTGATTTGATTTTGAACCGTTTCTTCTTCCTCTTCCTTTTGTTTTTCAATTCAATTGAAGTATTTAAATAATTAACGCATTTAGCTTCATTTTTCGTTCTCGATTTGGTGTTATTTTCGGTCCAAAAAATGGATGATTTCGAGATGCGAAGCGATTTCGATTTCGAGATGCCTAGTGATTTTGATTTCAAGGTGCTGAGCCTCATCGACGTTTCTGCTGAAGATGATTGCCTCATCGATCCGCCTTTCATCGATTCTATAAGCCCTCGTTCATCAGGTTTTTCAGTGTTATTTTTCGATTCCATAGGCATTTTATCGGGAAAAATACATTTGCTTTTGTTTGTTTTTCTTCTAATGATCATGTTTTATAAATCCGGTGATCGCGTGTTTCTTTCTTCACTATATGAAGAATTAGATCCAGAAAAATCATTGATGTTAAGCTCATTTGCATGTTCCATTGCTTCGTGTTAAACTATTTCATATTTTTTTTTTCTATTCTGAAAGCAATTTCTCATTATCATTTGCTACTCTTTCGACAATTTCTCATCAGCATTACGTAATTTTAGGGCTGATTTTCGAATTTCTTTTTGCATATTAAATATGAAAGTTAATCTCATTTTGCCGTTGCAAAACCTTTTTTTTTTGTTTTTGTCTTGCCTCTTGACAAATTGGATTTTGTGTGCTGTCCAGGGAAGGGGGATGAAAACAGACCTGTTAGGTTTAGTTTGGATCCCGGCGATTTAGAAATCTCATCAGGCTTTTTCGAAGAAGCTAGAGAGTTAGAGGAACCACCAGGTTCTTTGCAACAAGACAAGACGAGAAAACATAGAAAAAATAATTTACGCAAAAATTTTACATGGGATAATGCTTTCTTTGCTAGTACAGGTACAATTTCATCGATTTTATATGCAGTTAGCGAGTTATGATTTTAAATGTCTTGTTTTGATATGTTTTGGTAATTTTTAAAGGTTTTCTCGAGTCAGAGGAGTGGCCTGGCATGCCGGGAGGCAATGAGAATGGTGAAATATACAGATTGTCTGGGATTCAAGAGGATGTAAACGGATCTTTTGAATCATTATTGGCTTTGGAATTTGATAGTGAAACTCTGATATTGGAAGATCCTGAAGTTGATTTGTTTGAGGATATAAGAGCTTCAGTCCAGAAATTTAGCAGAACTCACAGCACTGCAAATCTTAGTGGCAAAAAGGCATTCACCACTCAAGATAAGGTGTACCAAGAAATGTCTGCCATTTACAAATTAAGTACTCGTAACTTTCGCTGTGTTATCTGCTAACATTTTCTTATTTTGTTATTTCTGATGAAACAGAAAGCAGCCCCAAATAAGCCAAACATTGGTCTGCAAGATATTGGGAAAACATCAAAACAGGTTTCTGTTCTATCACATATATCCCCTGTTGTAGTCGAGATGGAAATAATTTTACTGAACAAATGTTCAAAGAGGCTAGGAGAAATTAATTCGATTGTGTTGTTGTAGAGATTCATACTTCATAGAAAACAATTTTGTAAGGCTGTAGCCTGTAGTCGGTCAATTATAGCAACTGCTGATTATATAATACATAATTGCTATTTACTACCATCTACCACTGCAAACTATTAATTTTTTTGTCCTAACTTACCGGTACAGTCTGTTACTAGAAGTGGAGAATCAACTCCATCTCCTCATAAGCTGCCAAAGGGACTAAGCCGAGTTGGTGCCATTTCCACTGCACCAATCAGGCCCAGAAGGCTTTCCTTGGGTGATAAGTGTGTTAAAATGGAAAAGTATGCAAAAAGTGTGACTGGTAATTCAAACTACTATTTGTTTGTATTGGCTTCACCGTGGTAGAAGTGTTCTTGCTCAAGTTTTCTACTTCACTAACACTCCATTTATTTCAATGGTTAGGTAGAGGGATCACTGTATCAAAGACTCCTGCTTCGGGCAGTTCGAGAACTTTTGTGCCTAGGTCACTATCTACCACTTCTTGCGCATCCCCAGCCTCCGGCACAACGGAGCTGATAAATTATTGTACCTTGCTTGAAAGTTGTGCCAGTATTTTATCGGAGAGAATTGAAAAGTCTTCTATGAATTCGATTAAACAAAAAAATGACTTCAGAAAAGTTAACCCTTCCTCTGACTACAGTATCAGCAACCCTTGCAAAAATATACTGAAAGGTAAAAATCAAGCAGGAAGCTTGAAGCTCTCAACTTCTTTGAAGTCTTCAACCAAGCTCTCTTCCAGTATATCTCCTGCTAGTTCTATTGGTATAGAGTCCTCAGAGTCCCTATCATCAATCTCTGCTGCTAACCAAAGGTCTAACATCGTAAAAGCTAGCCTTGGTACTGGCTTCCACAAGGGACTTGCTACAAATTGTAATGCCCACCAAGATATGGATTCCGAGAACCAACCTACCGGCCAGTGCTCAGTGGAAGCTGGTGTTGAGGTTACTGGTGTGATCGATGAAAGTGTACATAAAGTTTCAGCAGAAACTAGTGGGCATCTTCTTCCTGCTTCGATGAAGCCCTCCAGCATTCGATTGCGATCAACAAAAGATGGCTTCTTCGATGGGGTTAGTCCTTTTCATAAATTGTAGTCTTTAAATGTTTTTAAGAATAAACAAACAGAGATTTTCATATAAGAACCTTCAGCAAGAAAGAGAGAACCTGTCTAAAGACTATTCTTTAATGAAATCTAAATGAAAAAAAAAAACTGCCTCCTTATTTTTTGTTTAGCTCAATTTTGCTTTAATGATGAATGCACAGGTAAGATCATCAGGTTGCAGTCCAAAAGGGAATATGTCATCTCATCCTGGTGTCCCTAGTGGCTCTCCTAAAAGTGGAGCCAATGGCGCTAGTCCTACTGCAAGCTCAATTAGGACAAAGATGGGAAAGCTTCAACCTGTTAGAACCCTAACTACTATCCGGAGCCCCAACTTAGATGTTAAGCAAACTTCCTCCCTTGTAAGATCTAGACCTTCCCTGACTAATCAAAAGCCTTCAAATGCTGCAACGAAGGTATCTACTGCTCCTAGAAACCCCAAAAGCAGCCCTCACTCATCTCCGAAATTTCACAATAAATCCTCTCCTAGAGCTGGTAGAGAAAGTTTCTCAAAGGTCCAGGGTGCTCGCATAAAGGATACAAAGATTGTTCCTATTGATGGACTACCTCAGACTGCTAATTTAACTTCGGAGTTTGATGTGCAACTCACCATCGCATTGGAAGAAGCTGCTGAAAAAAAGACGAACAGTCTACCATGCTTTAAGACTAATACGCTTTCCCTCCTTAACATCAATCAAGACGATGCTCCTGTCAGAAACAGTGGTACTGTGGAAGTGGATATAAATTCAGACACTCCTAAAGCATGCATTTCTGACTATCATTTCGATCATGGCCAAAAGGAGCTTACGAACGGTTTGTCAAACCCCACTCCTTGTCCAGTGTCATCTGAAATTACTTGTGGCTCAAGGAAACCCTTCTCGGCCAAGGATTCTTTTTACAATATTGATGCACCAATAGAAGGTTTACCAGGAACAGCACTGGCAGTAGACAAAACTACCGTATCACTGATTGCAGAGAACGTCACACCCGAGAGCAACTAAGGAATGTGCTAAAAAAACCAGTTCAGTTTTTTCATCCTACCTTGGCATGAAACTCTCCCAATTATTCTTGTTGGGAAGTTCTATACAAAAAGCGTTGTAGATTCTATAATACACTCTTGTAGCTCCGGAGAATTTTGTACTCTTTTCCGGCAAAGAAGGGTTCCGGACTGAAATTCCTCCAAGCCAGAATATGATATTCTACTTTTGAGTAGATAATGTCTTGTTGAAGGCGTCTCATAGATTTTCAGGTATGAAGTATGAACTTGAAACTAAAGTCATCTAAGGATTTACTCCCATGATACCATTTTTGTTCAAACATATTAATTAATTATTATGCAATGAGAGCTTCACAAATTTTTAATGAAGTTTGGCCAATTATCCCACGTTATTCGTGGACCGGCTCGCCGCGTTATTCATGATCTTTAACCAATAAAAACCACTCATTCTACTATTAATCATTCATGTCGTTAAACAAACTTTTAAAAATATATTTTTTAAATGACAGAAAAAATAAACAAAAATTCATTGGTTGAAAAAATATGACTTAAAAGCAAGTAAAGTGAGTGATTATACATAGATAAGATTAGCTAATGTGATAAGTTAAGCTCATGATATAATTTCTTCAAATTTACACATAAATTTGTATTTTATAGTAAATTTAATATTAAATTTACGAAAAATCGCAAGTCATCGTTTATGATTGCAACCAATAAGATATATTCACATTATTTTAACTTCTAAACAATCACTCACTTTTTATTGACATGAATAGACCATATCTATTAAGATCACAGATGATATGATAATTCAAAATCAAGTTTGCATATATAAGATTCTTAATCTTAAACTCTAAACTTCATACCCTAAATTTTAAACACTAGGCTTTATATTCTATAATTAAAATATTAAACCTAAACCTTAAAATTTAAACTATAAGTTCAACCCTTATATCAAAAAATTTTGGATTAACTTATTTTAATGATTCGAGCTTTGGAGCACTCCGATAAAATAAAAGTCAAATGGGGATATAGGAATAGTATGGAACTGCACTAAAATCTTCTGATCAAAAGCCAAAACCGAAAATTCGATACAATGAGGTCCATAAGATTAACAAAAACAAGTCCAGAAAACAACCATAATGCTATCAGTTATACGTAGAACCAGTAAAAGATCATAAAAAGCCATTCTCACCATTCCAAACTTAGGATCTAGGCTTCTCCTTCTTCTCCTTGAAGAGTGCCAAGAGGGAAACACCAGAGACCTTCACAACCTTGAATCGGACACCAGGAATATCACCGACAGCATGACCCTTTCGTCCAAATCCGGCAATCAGCACCTCATCCTACATCAATATGTAATTAATTATCAAAAGAGTGACGGTAAAGACAATACTCAAAACGATTTCAGTTAAAGAGTACTCACATTCTCTTCGATGTAGTTTAAGCAACCATCGTTAGGAACGAATGCAGCAATCTTCTTGCCGTTCTTGATCAACTGAACTCTAGCACACTTCCTGATAGCAGAGTTCGGCTGCTTGGCCTCAATACCACTGCATGTTCCAATGCCATCAGTTTGTTTGAATTAGTGTTAAATCAAATAAACAAAGGATACAGAGTTAATTACATCTTCTCAAGGACAATTCCTTTTGCATGGGAAGAACCAGCAAATGGCTTCTTCCATTCGTTTCCAAGGTTAGACTTCTTGTATGCCTTATCGGCCCATCTCTGCCTCCGGCGATGGGTCCTAAGCTTGCGACCAGCTCCCATACCACGTGTTTTCCTACAAGATTACATATTTAAGCCATTTAAGGCACAATTTCAAACAAGCTTTGTTCACTACTGTTCTTCTGGAATTCTCCTAAATCCCAAAACCCAAAACAAAACAGACATTTCTACAATTAGACAGCCCGAATAGTTGCTCAAAATCAGTACTTAAAACCATGTGCTAGAAACCCTAAAACAGCAATGAAAATTTCAACTTTTGGAACATCTAAAATTGACATTAGGAGCTGCAAAAAATACCTATTTTCCCTTCCCATCTAATTCAACTTCCATCCCGAACAAAGAATGATATGAAGAGACTAAAAGAACTAAAACCCACATTTTAGAAACAAAAAATTCTCACGAAAAACCATTCCTTTCATTGAATAGGGAAGAACAGCTTAGATACTTCAAAAAATGGAATATCAACAAGCAACGAGTAAACAAAACCGTCGATTTGAGGTTGAACTAAGAACAAGAAAACATACCCCATGTTGATCGAGAGAGATTGTTCCTAATGGAATGAAGGTTTTGAGAGATTTGGAGGCGAAGACAATAAAGAAGTAGCAGCAGCGACGAGTTTTAAACCGAGAAGATCCTAACCCTAACAAATGATGCGGCCGAATAACATTGTAAGTAGAAACTACATAAGTGGGCTATAGTATTGGCCCAATAAAAGAATATATATAATTATTTAAATTATTATGATTTTTAACGAATTATATAAAATTAGAGTTTAATGATTTAGGATTTTAGAGTGAAATTTTAATTTTAATTTTTAAGGAAGGATTGTATATTTTTTCAGATATTATATATTAAAATATAATATTTATGTAATTATACAGTTTTTTTGTGTAATTATATAAAATATTATAATATTTGCTACGATGTATGTAACTGGGTGGTTATTGTGTAATAATTTATTTATTATATTAAATATTTTTTTTAATAAATTAAATAATATGATAATATTTTATGTAAGGTTTAATATATAAAATAAAATTATATAAAAATATCAGTAAATATGTCAAAATGATAATCATCTGTTAAAGAATATAAAACATTTTTGTATTTTTTTAAATATATATATTTTTATTTTCTAATTATTGTTTAAAAATATTGAAATAATTATTTTTTTATGATTTTTAAAATTCAATAAAAATCAATATAATTTAGTGATTTTATATATTTGGGTAATAGCACATAAATTTATGGGTACTAAATATATAATTAACTCCAAAAATTAATATAATTAATATATTTAGATTTAAAAATGTGTTAAATATATATTTATATAAATATACTTAATTTTTAAAATTTTATATCTAAACTATATTACTTTACTAGTTAATAGATTTATTGTTGTTCTTTAAAGTCACGAATTTAAGCTTCATTATTTATAGTATAATGATTAAAGGATCAATATTTAATGATTGATTCTATATACCACAAGAGATATTATTCGTAATTACTGTAAATTTTGTTTATTTAAAAATTCATTTTGATCTGACTAGGATTTTATGCCCATAAAAAAAATATTAAATGACCTTATTTACTACGTATCTTAATTAATCAAGATCATTCATTTATGTCTTATATGTAATTAGTGAGTGAATAATGACGTGGTGTACGCCTAATAATTTTGTATTTGAATGGAGTTTAGATTTAAACAGGATTGATTTCGGATATGGTTAAGACTGTAACTGTGATTCGAATTTTAAGCATTTTATCTCGTTAAAACGATTCCACTCCGCTTTGCCTATTCTTGAAAACCAGGGTAAATCTCTGTAACAAAATCCTTTCATCACAGTCTGTAATTTTTATTTCTTCTACAAAAACAACATTTCATTTCCCTCGGAGGAGCTGATTAGTCGTTGTTTTTTAAATTTTCTTGGCGTTTGCATCCATAAACGCCTCAAGATGATCTGGTTCAGAAGATATGATCCACGAAAACCGCAAAACCATTGGAGTCTGAACAGTGTAAAGCATTTGGAAATGGCTAAGCTCTGCCACTTTCTGGGTAAAATTTTCTTCTTCTTTTATTTCGGTTCAATTTTTTCGATTCGAGATGAATTCGAATAAAATGAATATGATTTCGGATCTGTTTAGTCTGAGGAATTATGTTGAAAGATGATATTCAGCAAGCTCAATCTAACTTTTTCTGGGGAAAAACGGCCAATTTGAAATAGAAAATTGTAAAATAGATAGATAATGGAGGGTGAAAGTGGACGTTAATAGTTTAAGGAGTTTCGTGTTATTTCGCAGAAGTATTAAGGGTGTTACAGTCAAAGCGAGGGGATAATATCGAAAATCCCTTTAACGGCTGCTGTGAGATGTGGAATGTGAGCCTTTGGATTGTGTTTAATCCGACGGTTAGAAAAGAAACCCTAGCTAAAAGTAAGCTGAGAGCTTGGCTACTTAAGCTTAAGGAGGCAGCTGCTCTCCTCCTCTTTCGCTAGCACCTTACGTTCTCTTCTGCTGCTACGAGGGGAGCTCTAGGTTAAGCGAATCTCAAAGACTTCATTCTTTTGTTTACAGGTACCGATCCTTTCTTAATTATCATTTCATGTTTATTTTGTTACCTTTTTTTTTTGAAAGAAAATCGGTTCTTAATGATTACTAGCTGATGTAAGAGTTCATTTCCTTGATGTGGTTTGCTTTTTTTAAGAAGGTATTTTAGTTTCCTCTCTGATTTTTTCATAGCTAAATCATTCTGATTTGATCTTGCTCACATGATTTGATTTGATTTGATTTTTTTGTGTATTATCGGATCTGATTCATATGTTTTTAGATTTTTTGAATTTGTTTTTGTTTAGAGTTGTGTGATTTTAAAACTCTAAAATATATTGCGAGAAAATAGTTCGGATCTACCGAAGGAAATACAGCCTGAGGGAAATTTGTTAGCAAAGATCATCAAAATGATTGTGGATCATCATCTCTTAGGCTTATTTGTTTTTAATCGGAAGGGAGATGTTAAGATCCAGTAGCTGTAGTTAAGTGGAAAGAAATCCATTTTTGTGGTGAATCTGGGCTCGAATCCCAGCGGCTACTCCTTATGGACGATGAATCTGTTTAAGCTTTGCGTTTGTAATCTTAAGTTCTATTATTCTTCGTAAACTCTTTACTATGATTGTATGTTAGATTTGATTTTCTTATTCTATGTTCTTGATGTCTAATTTGTCTTGTGGTTAGTAAAGTGGAAATATATTCGAGTTTTGATTTGTCTTATGAATATGTTGTTGATTTTGTTTCTATCAGTTTCAAAATGGGTAAAGAAAAGATTCACATCAACATTGTGGTCATTGGCCATGTCGATTCTGGGAAGTCCACCACCACCGGACATTTGATCTACAAGCTTGGTGGTATTGACAAGCGTGTGATCGAGAGGTTCGAGAAAGAGGCTGCTGAGATGAACAAAAGATCGTTCAAGTATGCCTGGGTGCTTGACAAGCTTAAGGCTGAACGTGAACGTGGTATTACAATTGATATTGCCTTGTGGAAGTTCGAGACCACCAAATACTACTGCACTGTTATTGATGCCCCTGGACACCGTGACTTTATCAAGAACATGATTACTGGTACCTCACAGGCTGACTGTGCTGTTCTCATTATTGACTCAACCACCGGTGGTTTTGAAGCCGGTATCTCCAAGGATGGTCAGACCCGTGAGCATGCTCTGCTTGCGTTTACCCTTGGTGTCAAGCAGATGATTTGCTGCTGCAACAAGGTGAGGATTGGAACTTGTTTGTATTTATTATTAACTTGTATCTATTGTCAATGTATATAACTTGTTTATATGACTGAACTGAACTGATTTTTTGATTGTCGTTTGGTTTAGATGGATGCCACAACTCCAAAGTACTCCAAGGCAAGGTATGATGAAATTGTTAAGGAAGTCTCGTCTTATCTTAAGAAGGTTGGTTACAATCCGGATAAAATCCCATTCGTCCCTATCTCTGGTTTTGAGGGTGACAACATGATTGAGAGGTCAACCAACCTTGACTGGTACAAGGGTCCCACCCTCCTTGAGGCTCTTGACCAGATCAATGAGCCCAAGAGGCCCTCAGACAAGCCACTCCGTCTCCCACTCCAGGATGTCTACAAGATTGGTGGTATTGGAACTGTTCCCGTTGGTCGTGTTGAGACTGGTGTCCTTAAGCCTGGTATGGTTGTGACTTTTGGTCCCACTGGTTTGACCACTGAAGTTAAGTCTGTCGAGATGCACCATGAATCCCTCCCGGAGGCTCTCCCTGGTGACAATGTTGGCTTCAATGTCAAGAACGTTGCTGTCAAGGATCTCAAGCGTGGTTTCGTTGCTTCAAACTCAAAGGATGATCCTGCCAAGGAAGCAGCCAACTTCACTTCTCAGGTCATCATCATGAACCACCCTGGTCAGATCGGAAATGGATACGCTCCAGTCCTTGATTGCCACACTTCGCACATCGCCGTCAAATTTGCTGAACTGTTGACCAAGATAGACAGACGATCTGGTAAGGAGCTTGAGAAGGAACCTAAGTTCTTGAAGAACGGAGACGCAGGAATGGTGAAGATGATTCCAACCAAGCCCATGGTTGTTGAAACTTTCTCCGAATACCCACCACTTGGACGTTTTGCCGTCCGTGATATGCGTCAAACCGTGGCTGTTGGTGTCATCAAGAGTGTTGAGAAGAAGGACCCAACCGGTGCCAAGGTCACCAAGTCTGCTGCTAAGAAGAAATGAGCCGATGCATTTGGTAGATGGTGTTACCATTTTTGCCTTAATTTCTATTTAAGTCTTTACTATTTATGTGGCATTTGGCGTTTTGGACAATTTCAATATGCTTTATCTTGTTGTGTTTCAGACTTCAATTAAGTGTCGGGTTTTTCTTGCATGTAGACGTGTTTATGAACTGTGGTTTAATCGCTTTTAAACATTTACAGTTTGATATTTATGTCTTATTTTTACCATGTTTGCCATAGTACAATCAATTTTTGAAAGCCAGCTATAGCTCTGCATATACCATTTTTTTGTTGATGGATAATTTTATTTAATTTTAGTTTTCATTGTCAAATAAATATTTAAATTATATATTTTAGATATTGTTTAATGTATATTTTGAGTTAAATAGATGTATAATATTTTTAATATTATTTTAATAGATATTCGTCATTAATGTCCGTTTAATTTCTAACATTATTCGATAAGTATAATTATCTTAAATTTTAAAATTATATTTAAAATAGATAAAATAAAATAATTTTAAATTGGTATCTAAATTAAAAAAGTTGAATACTCAAATCCTTAAAATTTTAGGCATAAAGATAATTTTAACCACGTTTATAGCTTTTGTTGTTTTGGTCCTTATTTTTTTTTGGATAAATTTAACCCTTAACCTATATCTTTTTGACAAATAGCTTATTTTTTAACTAGCTTAATGACTGAACCGTTAAAAATTTAACGATAATATATATATGGAATATAATTTTAAATGATATGGAATGTAACCTATCAAATATATATATATATATATATATATATGAAATATAATTTTATTCTAATATAAAAATATAAAACAATTAAAATTCAAATAAAATATTAAAAATTAATTAATTCTAAAATAAAATATTATTAAACATTCTTAATCTAACTACGATAAAATCAAAATTATATTCGAATTGTGTTTATATTTTTATTTTAAAATTTGTAATCATAGTGTATTGTAATTATTTTTTATTTGAGATGTATGAACAAATAAAAAATAACGGGAATAATATTATATAAATAAAATATCATAAACTAATATAATATTTTATTTTTTATTATATAACAAATATTTCAAATGTCAAATTCTAGACAATAATTTAAATAATACAAAATCCATCACATTTAATCTTAAATATTACATGCAATAAACCAAATTCACGGGAAAAAGGTTTTCATGAGACAATTGTGTGACAATAATTATGTAGAAATTTTAAAAAATATGTTATTTATTTTTTAATTTTAAAATATAATAAAAAATATAAACACAATTCAAATAAGATTTTGATTTTATCGTAGTTAGGGTCAAAAATGTTTTATAATTTTTATTTTAGAATTAATTAATTTTTAATATTTTATTTGAATTTTAATTGTTTTATATTTTATATTAGAATAAAATTATATTCCATATATCTATATATATGTATTTGATAGGTTACATTCCATGTCATTTAAAATTATATTCCATATATATCATCGTTAAATTTTTAACGGTCCAGTCATCAAGCTAGTTAAAAAATAAGCTATTTGTCAAAAAGATATAGGTTAAGGGCTAAATTTATCCAAAAAAAAAGAATAAGGGTCAAAACGACAAAAACTGTAAACGTTAAGGGTTAAAATTATCTTTATGCCAAAATTTTAAAATCTAACTACTCTTATTGGCATTGATTATGTTTTCAGTAACGGAATATAGTGTCTTCATTTTTATAAATGACCGCACATCGTTCATAGTTGGTATGTCATGAATGTAAATCATTCGAATGAATTATTTGATAATTTTGTACACGATGTTAGACAATTTTCGTTAGCGTGATAAAGTAAATAATTGTGATTATCTGACAACAGATATGATGGATGGTGGTGTGATAATCGATGATGAAATTATTTTAAATCGTTAATTGGAGTTTAGGTGTTATAGATTTCAAATTTAAGGGATAGTTATTTTATTTTATTATTTTTATTTAATTTAAAATATAATTTCATAATTTTAAATAGTTAATACATGCCATATAACGATGATAATTAATGGATGTTAACAATAAATACTTACTTGAATAATGTTACAAATATTAAATACTTATTTGATTCGAAACATAAATGTAAATTTTTATCTAAAAATATTATAATTTAAATATTTGCACGAATCATCTAACCTCATCGATTAAAGGAACGATTGTTGTTTTTGGAGGATGGGATCACATATACTATTATTATGACCGTAGTTAAAAAAAAAAAAAACCATTTCTCTGTCTTTTAAATCTCCCCCCTCCGTTTTCAAATAATCCAGAGGATGGGGTCTGGTGAGAGATCAAAGAAGAGAGTTCAGCTATGGAAGAAAGCCAGCGTTCATTTCTCCTTATGTTTCGTGATGGGGGGTTTCACAGGCTTTGCTCCAACCGGAAAAGATTCCATTTTTTCTACACGTGTTGTTGCTACAGATGATAAATCACAGACTTCACGTCAGCCTGTGAACCAGTCAGTAACAGCGGTGGTACATATCAGTAACGTTAGCCTTAGTTTGAGAGCTGAAACACCGGTTCCAGCTCCGGCAAAGTCTAACGAGCTAGAGAGTTTAAAACAAGTGGAAAATGTTGTTCACGAAGTCAAACTGTTGTCCGGGAGACTGTTAATTGTTGTTACACCGACCAGCAGGAAAGATCAGTTTCAAGGTGTGTTCTTGAGGAGGTTAGTGGATACCATACGCCTGGTTCCTCAACCATTGTTGTGGATCGTGGTCGATGGGCAATCGGATTCGAACGAGGTATGGGAAATACTTCGGAAAACAGGCATTATGTATAGGCATTTGGTGTCTAAGGAGAATTTCACAGACACAGAAGCTGAGCTAAATCGTCAACGGAATGTTGCATTGAAGCACATTGAGCAACACAAGCTGAGCGGGATAGTTCATTTTGCTGGACTTTCTAATGTTTACGATCTCGATTTCTTCGAACAACTCAGACGAATCGAGTATGTAAACATGCAAATTTCAAACTACCTGTAGGACATACATGATATTTGATGTGTTCGTACAAGTTTGTCGATGTGCAGGGTGTTTGGAACTTGGCCACTGGCGTTACTATCAGCAAACAAGAGAAATGTTGTGATCGAAGGACCGGTTTGCGGTTCGTCACAAGTTATAGGATGGCATCTGAGGAAGATGAAGAATAACCAGACAGAGACAGTTACAGTTACAGTTACAGTTACAGTTACAGATACAGATACCGAAGCCGAGACGAAGCCTTCCATTCATATATCAAGCTTTGCATTCAACAGTTCAATCCTTTGGGACCCTGAGAGATGGGGTCGTCCTATGTCGGGACAAGGCACTTCCCAGGTAACCAAATGAGACCCTTTGTCCTAGATATTACAGAAACCTTAAACAATGTTTCTAATTTCTTGTATTTCATGTGTTGGCTTCAGAATTCACTCAAATTTGTGAAGCAAATTGTGCTAGAAGATGAGACAAAGTTGAAGAGTATTGCACCAGAAGAGTGCTCCAAAATCATGCTTTGGAGTCTTCAGTTTCCTATTGGAGTTGTGCCAAGAGAGATGGTCAAAACTTACTCATTGTTTGATGTAATTAATCAAAGATAAAATGAAATACTTGGAGCATAAATTTCCCATTTTCATGTATTTTTTTATCTTTAATTAGTGTTAATAACATTTGCACTATGCACGAACCATTTAGCCTCATCGGTTGAGCACCAGTAATTTAAAAGGTTGAGATTTTTATTTTAAACTTAATTTTAAAAAGTTATATTTTAATTATATAAAAATTTTAAATTAAAAAGATAAATTATCTTTAATTTTATTTTAATATCAAGTTTATTATTTGCAATACAACTATAATTCACTTGCAAGTCCTGCCCTCCCAGTTGTACTAATATTAGTCACTGTTCACATAACGGCAATCCTTTCTGATCTCGCCTTCATCTCCCGTAAGTGGATTATTCTCTGATAACAGCACCACAGCTCTGGCAAACTGGTCATGGAAATAACCATTATCAGCAGCCATTTTCTCCACAAAAGTTGAAGTAATCGGATCAGAAGTCAGTTGCTGGTCAATCATCAGCAAACCCTTGTGCTTCAACAAGTTCTTGTAGTACATATTGTCCAGAATCATCGGCGTCTCACGGTCGTTTCTCGAGTACAACACTGCCTCCGGATCGGGGTCGGGTGACGGACACCTCCCTTTAAGGTACTCGGCATAGTCGGGGTCCAATGTCGGATCGACCGTGGGGTGGAGTCTGTGTACTAAGTTCACACAATGTACTCGACCAACAGAGTGAGCTCCTAATAAAGCTACCGTGCCTTGGGTGTCGATGCCGATGGATTGAAACCGAGAAAGCACCGATTGTATCGAATCGTTATGGTTGGGGATGCTGTTTTCGACCTCCGAAAGGTAACTTCCCTTGCTATCTTTCCGACCGGTTTTCATCTCAATGCGTGGTCCTCCGAGCTGTAACATGGGAGTTTAAACGTAATATTATGAAACTATTTTATTTTATGTCTTGAATTTTGTTTAGTGCAATTATGTACCAAGACAATGCCATCTCTAGCAGACAGAGAGACGATATCAGCACAGGAAACTGTCATTGGACACTCTGCTTCAACAGCATCTTTGATTGTCTTGACATACTTGAAATTTCTCATCCCGAAACTCCGATCTGATTTTTGTTCCGATTCGATACCGTTCACCGTCTCTAACAACAGCGACGCATCACATGACTGTAACAGAAAAACAGTTATATTATATCATGTCATATCCCGACTCTTGGTTCTCGTTAAAGTATTCATGTCCGACACATATCCCGACTAGTTACATACCTTAACTATGCAGTCATGGAAGAGATTTCGAACCCAAGAAACAGCTGTGTTTCCATGTTTGTTGTAGAGCTTGATCACCTGTTGTTTGATGATCTCTTCAGCATTTGGGCAACTATGAGCATAGTAGTTCAACTGGAGATCACTTTTGGCTGCAAAGAAAGACAGGACCAGTTGACATCATTCAGATGTGCCCAAATTGTTAAAATTCTACTGACATGATATAGAAAAACATAGAAATGAAATGAAATGAAACAGACCAGAGTAAAACTGTAGGAATAATGGTAATAACAGAAAGATAAAGCTGGTGCAGCAATGGCGGCTCCTGATAGCCATGGCTGATGGCTGATCTATCAGGTTATCTATATAGTGTTGCTTAAAACTTTGGGGTGATACAACTCAAAGACAGACCCCAAGCCTTTATATACAGTAGCCGACAACGACGGATCTAAAAATATATATAAATGCGAATAAAAATTAAAATAAATTTCAAAATAAAAAAATTATAAAATATTAAAACTTTTAAAATTCTAAAGTAAACTCGTACTCACTCTCGATTACATGTGTATCCGCGGCTAAAAATCGAAAAAGACAGGTCCTTCATCGGGATGCCTCCATCCACTCCGCCACTTTCTTTGACATTTTGGCCACCTCTATGATCTTCACGAGCGCGGTCGCGCCCGCTATTAAGCAACAACCAAGCTTGTTTTCTTCGCTATTAGCTGGATATCAGTAGACAAAAAATGTCAAGGTAAATTATCTAGGCACTCAGTTTTTTAAAAAGATATTATTTTTAAAATTATATTTTTTAGAAGAAAACATCGTAACAAAAATAATTAAAATTTTAGTATCTATAATACAAATTCAGTAATTATTGATATAATTTACCAAATTATAATTCATTGTTTATTTGTTCACATCGACTTTAATTATAATAAAAAAAGATAATTGATCATGAACATGTATGTTGATGGTCCAACCCAACTACTATAATTTAGAACTATATATTATAAGGATAGTTGCGTGTACCATTGTTTATAAATATCTAAATCTTGGATTCATATAATAGTGATTAAGGATAATGTATTTTATTTATATGATTTGAGTTTAAATAATTTATTTATATAATATGTATACAACGTGCGTATTATTGGGTGAGACGTTTTATTAAGATTTGGAGTGATTCTAATTTTTGTAATAAGAGGTTTTATTTCGATATTATTTTGGGTGTTTTTTTTTATTTAGTTTGAAGATTTTTAATAAAGTTTAGATTATATTTATTATATAATTTTTGGTGTTAGAAAATAATTATGTTAACTTTTAATAAAAAATATAAAAAATAATTTAATAATTATTTCTTCGGTATTTATGACCTCACTCTGACTAATTCAGATCGATCCGCGTCACACATCTAGTTTTGGTGGATGAGTCTTCCAACATGAATTTTCTACATACACAATATTTCAAACCTGAGACATACTTAAGCGAAAGTCGAAACCAAACTGCTTATCGCTTGGACCCACTTCTATTTATATACATGTTATACGTGAGATGTTTACGTATTTAAGTAGTGATTTTTAATTATTTTGTTTAAATATTATATAAAAATATGATCTAAAAAATAGAAAAACATTTAATGTAGAGATTTAATAGAATTAGCCTCCTTCACTAGATTTTCGTGGGATGTTGGTCATGTATTGGCTAGAAATTATTACTGCCACTGGTTGTTTTATTTCTATAACAAAAGGAATACCAACTATATGGATCATGTAGGGTTTCACTTGAAAAAAAAGGGAGAAATGGTTGGTTTTGGTGAATACAAAAATAAAGTAATTAAAGGAGTGGTTCTGATTAAGAGAGAGATTTTGTTTATAATTTATGAAATAAGCGATTGATAATGATCGATTAATAAATAATTTTAAAGCGATATGATTTGAAGGTTTGTTAAGAGATATTAGAGGTAAATATTTAATTAAATCGAATCAAATTAAAAAATTTTAAGTTTAAAGGACAGAGTTTACGAGTTAAAGGGGTTCGATCTCTACCGATCGTTGTTGTTTATGTACTAAATGAAAATAAAAAAATTAAAATATATTGTTTCTTCTTAATATTTTTTTCTCGCCAATCAATTTAAAAAATATATATATTTTAATTTTTTTTACAATAAATTCTTAATTTCGTCCCTGTACAACACAACAAGGATCTGCAACTGCAACCTGAGCTTCATTTGTCAGTTGCCATGCATCATCTCATAGGCGGAGTCATACCTACAAATAGACACCCTAAAATTTTAAAAAATTATATTTTTTATATAATTTGTATATAAAAAATTAAAAATATGTATAATTGACACTCTTTTATAAATAGTTTGACACCATTTCATAAATAATTAATTCTTTTTAAATATCGTTCAAAAAAATGACACTCCTTAAAAAAAATTCTAGAATATCATTGTTGCTGTCAAAATGTTGAACATCTCAGGTCTTGAATCCCATGATCATCAACTCTACAAAAAATAAAACCAGATGCAACAGATTGTATCAGCATGATTTCAAGTTAATCTATAAGGAAGAAGAGGTTGATATTATTTTGCGCCTGGTTTCATGTTTTCGACGTCTGCAACCACTAGTCTATATATGGAAATGGAAAAGAGAGAAAACAGTGGCAAGATCCCATGTTGGTGTGGTTTCAAGAGAGTGAATAGCTGAATTTGCAGTCGCCAGTATCGAGTTTACTCAGACTTTCACTTGCTTTCTTCTGGTTTTGAATACAATATTAATAAGCCCTTGCAAATTTTATATTACATATATATATATTCTTATATATATAGTATTCAACTTCAAACTCACCTGAGATTGACATTTTCAAAAGAATTAAGCATAGTGGGCATTTGGTCTAGTGGTATGATTCTCGGTTAGGGTGCGAGAGGTCCCGAGTTCAATTCTCGCTTTTATTTTTCGTGTACATGAAGGTTGGGTTATATTAAATTGGCAGAAATGCCTGCTTTACTGTTGTCCTAAAATAACTGGACTAATCAGTGATGACTTAATCTCAGTCCAATGTTCAAACCAAATGGCCATGGTAACCCTGAGGAAGAACAGGATTTCTACCAGAAACGAATTCATGCTGAAGTCCACAGACCTCAAGAGAAGCATTTGTAGCATGACTACAACTGAGTCCTAACAAGGTTGGATTGAAGATCCAGTGCTGGACGGCTTTACAACCCGATCCCATTGCATGTACTGATGATCCATGTTCGGTTTCTCTTGCCAAAAGTCTGAAGGTAGAGGAGTATTAGATGAACTTCCAGCACCAGCATATCTGCTTCAACCACCCCTCTCACAGACTGAAGGAACTCATAGGCTTTTTCTCTTCTGAGGTCCTCTTACACTGCACATTATGAGATCAACAAACCCACAATTCCATGGAAAGTCAGCCCATCATAATTGGAAGAAGATGCAAGTTGCATGCAGTTCTCAAGGTCAGCAGCATATGTTCTAGCCTTCCAGGCATAGATGCATGGATGCAGAAAAAGATCATGCGATCAAGCTGAAGTGTTTAAACTAAGATTAGAGTTTAAAATTTAATTTTTAAGTATGTTTTAGAGTGAGGGACTATTACATGGATGGGGGACTATAATGTCTGACTGTGTCTATTCTAAAAATGAACCTCCATACTTGGTTATCCACCGCTTCCGCCTCCATACTTGGTAATTACTCGACTCCGCAAGTATGGAGGCGGAAGTGCGGATATAACCATGCCAAATCCACCTTAGTTTTCCTGTCACGACCCAGATGCGAGAACAACAAGGAATTTGGTACACTTAAACTCATTCGTTGATCATGTTTTGGCATTATTTTGGGACAGTTGGTCCCTACAACTTGTTGGATACCCAGCTCTTGAGATCCACTAAAGAACAGGAAACAATGAGTTTCCAATCAATCGGGAAAAAAGGTAGGATCTTTTTGAAGAAAGGAATCCAAAATTTAAATGGTACATATGACAAGAGAGCATTTAGCAAGTGGGGATGGTAAATAAGATGGTTAACACTTTTAAATATTCATGATTTCTCGATTTTAATACGACCGTACAATAAAAATATTATGATTTATGTAAAAAAGTCTTTAAAACGTCAAAGAAATTTACGATCTACGACTATTTGACTTTATATTTTAACATTTATTCAAAGTATTTATTTATGTTCAGCTCAGTGACGGATCCATGCTTTGAATAGGGTAGGCCTGTGCACACTCTGAACTTTTTTAAGTTCACATATTTACCCTTAATTTTCTTAATTTTTATGAATTAATCATTCAGTTTGTGTAATATTTAAGATTTGTACCCATCTTGAGATTTCGAAATCATATATGCCTACCTCAAATAAATTTTTAGATCTACCACTGGTTCGGACCATCTCCTTCGTGACTATCACATATTTCTATTTTTTTTTCTCTAATATTATATTTTTCTACCAAAATGGTCATGCAATAAACTTTTGAGGTCAGTACAAAATATAATTTAGGTCACAATTTCTAACTATAATTATAACCCTACAAAGAATATGTAATAAAAAATGTGAATATATTGTTATATTTATGTAAAACAAATTATTAAGGTGTCAAAAATTTATATATATATATATATATATATATATATATAACACTGAGAAAATAACATAATCCCAACAATAATACCAAAACTTTTTATTACAGATTTTTGCACTGTTGGTTTGATAGTATATAAATCAACAAATTTATGACAATGAGATCTTGTTTGTCTAAAGGGAAAATGTGTCGAAAAGGAAAAGGAAAAGGCAAGAAAAAAAATAGTGTGTCGGTTAGGGCAGATCTATTATTAAGAATAATTGTCATCAATAAAATATTTTTTTAGTAAAACCAAGGTGTACAAATGGGCAAATAATCTAGTGTTTGGTCTGTTTTCTTGCACTCCCTGTTGCTTTACGGGTGTCTTTTGTTCATAATCCACTTGCTGGTTCTTCAGTTTTATGATATGATGTCCCCAATTATTGGCTTTTATTTAGGAGATAATTAGTTAGTTAAAATGATTAATCTTTCATGACAATATCTTAATAATGATGATCATTAATTATGTAATTTTATATAAACTATCTTGATTTAGTGGTTAAAAAAAATTATTTTTAAAGATTATATGTTCGAGAATCAAATATTATAGTACAGTGATTAATCGATCAATATTTAATGATTGAGAGTATAATTTAAGAAGAGATACTACTGTACTACTGTGACTGCTAAAAAAACTATACAATTTTTTTTGTCAATTATCAACTCTGTAAATACTAATGATACGTGTTAACAATGGCAGATATAAAAAACATCGAGAGTGGATACAAATAAAATTTAAAAAATTTTCGATAAGTACAACACAACTCATAAATATTAAAAAAATAAGAATTAACTTAAAATTTTTAAAAAATTAAAGATAAATGTATAAACTTCAAAAAAATTAGGGTGGGCTTACCCTATAAGTGCATCTGCCACTACATGTTAATAAGGGTCGAGTGTAATGATAAGACATATTATTTTTTAAAGAGAATATTCAGATTCCATATTTAGAGATAATATTATTGAGAGCAAAAAAAATATTACCAATCAAGCCAATATAAATAAAAATTTATTTAATATAACTCATATATAATTTCAAAATTTTAAAATCTTCGATAATTTATATCTATATTATAATAAGGCATAAAGATAATTTTCACCCTTAACGTTTATAATTTTTATCATTTTGGCCCTATTCTTTTTTGGGGATAAATTTAGCCCTTGATCTATGTCTTTTTAACAAATAACTCATTTTTTAATTATCATGATAACTGAACAGTTAAAAATTTAATAATAATAATAACATGTCATATATATGTGATAATATGTTTTAAATGGTATATAGTCTAACCTATTAAATATATACATATATATAGATATAATTTTATTCCAGTATAAAATATAAAATAATTAAAATTTAAATAAAATATTAAAAATTAATTAAATCCAAAACAAAAATTTACTAAATATTCTCAACCCTAACTAAAATATCTTTATAAAACCCTAAAACTCTAATTCAGATTAAAACTAGGCATAAAGATAATTTTAACCCCTAACGTTTATAGTTTTTGTCATTTAAAATTATATTCTATATATATCATCGTTAAATTTTTAATGGTCCAATCATCAAGCTAGTTAAAAAATAAACTATTTGTCAAAAAGATATAGGTTAAAGGCTAAATTTATCAAAAAAAAGAATAAGAGCCAAAACGACAAAAACTATAAACGTTAAGGGTTAAAATTATCTTTATGCCTCATAATAAAACTGAAATATGTTCTGAAAAATTAAATTTAAGATTATTATCTCGTATACTTACAGTAAAAATTTCAGTTTTCACAAATGGGTTAGTTAGGAATAAATGTTATGTGTTCAGATTGAATAATATAAATTTTTAGGGTTTATTATTAAAAATTAGAATTTAGTATTTGAATTTAGGTTTAAGATTTTAGATTTAAAATTTAACTTTAATTAAATATATTGGTATAAAAAATAAATTTTTACTTCGTTTATGTATAGAATACTGTCCTTAGATTTTTATGTTTCGTGAAAAATATAAACCATAAAAATCTAAGTTTAAATTTATTTTTAATATTAATTTATTCCGCGCGTTTTAACCAAAATAATTGAGAAATATAATATATTTTCTTCTTCTTTTGGTTATTTTTTAAAGCAATTGAAAATGATTTGTAGGATTTTCCTAAAAGATAATTTTTAATTTTAATTTAGATCTTAATTTTTATTTTATTTTTTTTATTTATGATCATTATATTCTAGAATGAGACCTAGTTATGTTTGGGGAATTGTTTTTTTAATTTAATTAATTAATAAAAATATATTTACACACTAAATAATACATGTATTTTCGTATTATTTGATATATTATGCTTGAATATGCATTCATTCATGATTTGATATTAAAATATTTTTATATTTATAATTTATAATCGGATTATATCTCTTAAATATTATATCTTTAATTGTTTTAAAGTATAATCCTGAGATGAACGGGGCTGGCTATGAGGGGAGTATTCTGAACAGCTGCTCAGAGCCCCGATTAGTCTAAACCTCTAAATTTAATTATTTATATTTTAAATTTTTTATTTTTTATAATTTATTTAAATAAATAAATTTAATAATTAAAATTAGTTTTTTAAATATATAAATAAATAAACCTAATAATAAAAATAATATGTTTGAAATACTAAATTAATTCTGATGTTATTTTTTATATCTAACACTAAAAAAATAATTTTAAGCACTAACCCTAAATTTTAAACATTACATCAATACATTAAACTTTGACCTTAATTCATAATTCTAAATTTTAAACTTATTTTTTATTATTGGTGCATAAATAAAGCACTAAAAAAAAGATAAAAAAAATTTGTTTTTGTTCAGGTCCCCAAAAATTTCTGAGACAACCTTGAAGATGAATAGAATATAATTTTTAAGATGATAAAAAAATATTAAAATTATACATTTTGTGAGATTTATTAATTGATTAAGTAATTAAGAATGTTTTATATTATTTTATTTTGCATGATTCGAGTCTTAAGATTTATAAAAGTTCACAATGATAAAAAAAACAAATAAAGGATATTATAATATTTCCTCGATTTTTTTAAATCAATTATAACGGTTACAGTAGTATTTGTTTTAGAATACACTCTCAACCATCGAACATTAACCACTCAATCATTTTACTACAATATTAGTGTTGAACCCGTAACCGAAAAACAATTATTTTATTAACCATTAAAGTAAGATGATTCGTAATCTTCGAGTTTAGCTAGCTAACAATGGTTCCAGTGAATCAATGGACCTCGCCTACATCAAGGTTTCCCTTTCATCGTCTAGGACGATAAACGATGAATCCTAGGACTGGCTTCGGTTTAATTCTCAGGAATAATTTTAAGAAAATGTTACTGTTTTTTTTTTACTAAGAACAAAAATATCACTTTACGTCGTTAAAAAACCTTCCTAACTTAAATGGAAAAAAAGTATGTTTGACAGCAAAATATACATATCAAGACTAAAGTAATTCGATGTGAGAGGAACGACAAAAACGATGATAAGAGGAACGACCGTGTCACGCCGAAACAATGGTTGAGTCTGATCAAGAACATCATCCAAGATTATACGATTGAAATGTCTATTTTTCAATAATTTAACCATACAATCTACGACCATATTAATACATTATATGTTTTTTATCGGTTTAAAAATCACTATAATTTTATTAAGTTCTAATATATAATAAACATTTTACACTTTTTTACTCAAAATATAATCTTTATAAAAACATATATATTTCAAATTAAGTGTCATGTGCGTGAAGATTTCCATGTTCTCTTGGAAGATAACTACGACATGACCCTCAGTTTATTCTATAGTAATTTTCTTACAAATAATAGTTGATTACTTAAGTCAATTTTGGCATGCACCGACACCTCCAAGCAAGCAACAAAAATCGAATGCATAATTAGCCAAAAACATGTCTTTTGCAGTATTTTTTTTAGTTCTTTCTCGACGTTTTAAAGCGTCCTTTGAAAAAAAAAAATTGGTGTTAGACAAAACGCCGTCAAAAAATGTCATCTAATTGAGCGCCATAATAATTGGCGACGTTTTATACACACAAACGTCAATCAACATGTGTCGCAGTATTGTAACGTAAACGACAGTAATATGAGTAATACACAGTGACGTTTTCTGCTACAAACGTCACTAAATATGCATAGATATGTAGGCGTTTTACTTAAAAACACTGGCAAACGTTATAAGACTACACAAAACTTTCTAAATTTTTTAACCAATCCTACGTGCACGTGAGTATAAATCTTCTATCTCTTAATCGTATCTCTACTTTAGATTAGTGGGTTTGTGATTTAAGGTTTAAAGTTAGGGTGTGGTTAGAATTTAAAGAATTAGAAATAAATGTATTTTTTAAGGTGTGGAGTTTAGAGTTTATAGTGTAAAAAAATAAAATTAGGATTTAAAATTTATTTTTCTAAGATTTTTCAATAAGAAATATAAAAGGAGGTAGACTATAAACACGATTTTTACCCTGTACATGTATATTTTATATCATTTACCCCTAATACATGTCCATGGATTTAAAGCGTAGAATATGAAATAGTTGAGACTAGCTTAATTGAAATCAGCTCGGATAAAGACAATAGTATTTATTCATATTTTTTTATATAAATAAAATTGATCTATATACATTATTTTTTATATTTATTTTATAATTTATATCAAAATTTATAACTGAAACATATGTTTAGCTGAACCAAGTCAATTTAATTATTAATTTATAAGTGATATTAGTAACTAGTTAGCTGCCTCACTTTTTTCTCCTTAGGCATGCATGCTTTTCGACATACGGCACCGTTTTCCCTAGATCGTAGAGTAGAGTACTCTGGTAGGTCTCCCACTCTCGTTGCTAGTTCTTAAACAAGAAGTTTGAACTTTGAAGTCAACAACTTCCTAATAAATTTTATTTATAAGTTATAGTATTTTATATAAATAATATTCCATAAGCTACTAATTAATTGTAATTTATATGTTTTATAATAAATATTTTTTAATAAAATTTTAGGTTAAATTTTTTATATAATAATTTAAATTTTTTAAATAAGTATCAATATTTACAGAATAAGTTCTAATACTTATAAAATAAAATATAAAAAGTGACCTAATTTATTATAAGAAATTTAACATTTTAAAATTTTAGAAAAATATTAAAATTTATTATATTTTAATCAATGATTTAAAAAACATTTTCAATCGCGTTTATCATGTTTGCAGACATAACGGTCATGAATTTTTATATAATTCACACAACTTATTATAATTTTTTTAAATAATAGTATAATAACATAAATAATATATTGATATTGTCGTGATCGTTATAATGAGTAGATACTTTTTTGAACAAGCTAATAATAATTACAGTAGTATATGTTCTAAAATATAATCTTCATCATTTGACATTAATCGCTTAATCACTTTGTTGACATCGCTGATTCTAAACCCGTGACCTTTAAGAACAACAATCATTTTTTAACCACTTGGACTAGAGAGCTCGTGCAAAGTAGATATTTTTTTAAATACTTAATTTTAACTATAAATTTGTTGTAGATTAGACTCGTTTTGTGATTATGTTAATAAACAAAATAATAAATAAATAAATAAATAGAAGTACATATATCAGTGGCACTGGCATCAACCTTGCCTGATGATTGACTACTTTTGGGCTGGTGCCGGTGCAGCATCGGAATCACACTTTCCTAATCTGGGGCCCTCGGACCAGACAGGTATCACGGACCGTCCCATCACCCATCTCCCTAATTTGGATATTTTACTTTTTAATTCAGCCTTAAACTACACAACATACATTTAGATGAATGTTTTTAAAAGTAATATACTTTATTAATTTTTAAAATAATTTAATATTCTTAATAGTTTATATTTAAGTTTTTTATATTATTATATTTATATTTTTATCATTTATCGCACTTCATATTATTATTTTTTAGTTTGATAAACAATTATAACAACACGATAAATATAATCACTTTACTACTGGCAATTAATAGATTAATAAAACATATACATTATAAATTTAATGTAACTTGCTAGTAAACATAATTATTTTACTAATAAATGGTTAAATATAATAAATTAAATATATTAATTTTTAAATTATAACCAAATTAGTAGAATGTATATATTTTAAGAACAAAATTTATTATTAAATCAAGCCTTTTATTTCAATTTTAATAGCAAAAATACATAATTATCATAAAATTTTAATTAAATGATAAAACTATTATTTTTAAAAGAAATAACATATTCATCACTAAAGTTATAATTAAGTGACTTATAGTGTATTTTACCCTTTATTCATTCATGTCTTCCTTTCTTATCTTTTCTCCAATTTCATCCTCCGTTTGGTCTTAACTTTTAATTATGATTTAATCATTTCAGTGTAAAGGCAACTACTTTTTTAACCCCCTCCATCAACTCAAACCACTAGACAAAATAATATAATAACCCACAAATAATAGAGATTATTAGATAAATTTTACTTATCACGTTATTCATCGTCTAAATAATTAAAATCGTTTATTTTTAAATAATTATCTAATAATTATCTATCCATTAATTATATATAAAAAAAGATAATAATTTATCTTAAAAAATTTAAAATGAACGATTTTAATTATTTAAGACCACAAATCACGTGATAACCTAATAATTTTTCTACAAATCAATACTTATTAGTACTATTAAAATATTAAGAAATTACTGCTACTGCTACATGGAGCTTTGAACTGAAAAGGCTACGACAAGAGGACACACGAAAACCTATGCATTTGTCAACTGGTTATTCAAAAGCATCAGCTTGCTGTCTTGCAGACACATTTGCAAACTGCAGTAATCCTGCGGTTTGGGTATGAAAGAGAAAAGAAAAGGGTATGGCCCATATAAAATCAATGGCTGACCGACCTTGTCGATAGGGTAAAGATCAAAATCAAAAAGGAGAATGATGATGGACCAACACTATAAAGAAAGAAGGAGACGAAGGAGTCTTAGAATATGATATATATGTTCTCTTTAGTTATCATGTTTTTTGGTGTTTTGTAATCAAACAAGGAATTAAGAACCAGGTCTCTGTAAGAACTAAGAAGTGTCCGAAAGTTTTTTGTTTTAAGGTTTAGTACTAATATAAGTTGTGCTGTTCTTTGTTTGTTTGGCAGTGTGTTGAATATATATTATTACCAAAGATTTATCTGCTTGTGTTTGGAGAAATCTTTGTTTTCTACTGTGTTTTTAGCCTTTTGAAAGCTTGTTGTTTTCGGAATTTAGCTGCAAAATATATTAGAAAACAAAGAAGAACGAAAGAAATTATGTCTGGTGAAGCTTTCTCTATCTCTTCTGGTTCAATAGGAGGGTTCATTCAAGACCAAAACAATGCAAACCCTAACCCTAATGCTAACCAGAAGCCTGTTAAGAAGAAGAGAAATCTCCCAGGAACACCAGGTAAGCTTACTTAAATCGATTCTTCTTTCTCCTTTTGATAGTAATAGTGTAATACCCTTTTCTCAGTTGCAGTAATTAATGGTGTTCTTCTGTTTTTGGTGGGTCTTCATAGATCCAGATGCTGAAGTTATTGCTTTATCTCCCAAAACGCTTATGGCTACCAACAGATTCGTCTGCGAAATATGCAAGAAAGGTTTCCAAAGAGACCAGAACTTGCAGCTTCATCGCAGGGGTCATAATCTTCCATGGAAGCTAAGGCAAAGAACCAACAAAGAAGTTCGCAAGAAGGTTTATATTTGCCCCGAGAAAACCTGCGTTCACCATGATCCATCCAGAGCTCTTGGCGACCTCACCGGGATTAAGAAACACTTCAGCAGGAAACATGGGGAGAAGAAGTGGAAGTGCGAGAAATGTTCAAAGAAATACGCTGTTCAATCCGACTGGAAAGCTCACTCTAAAACTTGTGGTACTAGAGAGTACAAGTGTGACTGTGGGACACTATTTTCCAGGTTTTGTTCATAATCTTTTTATGTTTCTGGTTATTTAATTTCATTGCAAAACTAATGATTAGGTAATAAATAAGTGCTTGTGTTTCTGAATTTGGGTATGTTTTAATTCAAACAGAAAAGACAGCTTCATCACGCATAGAGCCTTTTGTGATGCTTTAGCTGAAGAAAGTGCAAGGTTTACCTCTGTTGCACCCACAACCCTAAATTTCAGAAACGACACCATGAATCTGCCTCATGGATTTTCTGGACATGGAATGCCTCAATTTCCTTCTGGTTTTTCTCAAGACTTCTCAGCCATGCCTGCAGGAGGTAATCAACTGCTCAATTTTCTTCCTGAAAATCCCTTGTGCTTGCTGTGACCAATTATTTGTGTTATTGAATTTGTCAGGCTCGGGTTTTCCTGAGATGATTCAAATGGCTCCAGGCCATCTCTTTGGTTCATCGTCTTCACACTTTCCAGGGTTTGACTTTGAAACCAGTGGTGCAACTCCAACTGCAACTACATCAAACCCCAATCTTTCCTTATCGCCATTGCTAAAAGAAGAAGGTGGGGACGAAGGCAACATGATGGAAAACGAAACCCTTTCCTCTCTCTATTCCGATTCTCAATCCAAGCCTGCCGCTTCACCAATGTCGGCGACCGCACTCTTGCAGAAAGCAGCTCAGATTGGTTCAACGACAACCAATCCATCGTTCTTCGGGAACAGTTTCGGTGTAATGAGCAGCTCATCTTTCTCCTCGCACACGGCTACTAATTTCATGGCATCGAGCAGTAACGCACCAATGAGTGCAACAACAAGCAACAATCTCGACAAGCTCATGTTACAGACGGTAGGCAAACCAGGTTCGAATTTGAACTCGAACTCATTCGATCAAAGCTTGACTAGGGACTTCCTCGGGATGAGCAACGACCAATCTGTTCGGCCATTTTTACCCCAAGAACTAGCCAAATATGCATTAATCGGTTCAACCATGGGTCTCAGTCAATTCACCAGCAGCAACCACTGAGCTCAGCTACCTTTCAAATACCGTTACATGATTACAATATATACATATAAAAAATGTGGACCGACTTTGGATTCTGGGTGTAAAAACTAAAAAGGCACTGCAAAAACCAAAGCCCCAGAAAATAAGAACAGTAACTTGGTCTTGTGAATGACCAGTGGAACTGTCGAGGTGGTCCCGATTCCATGTTTGAAATGACCAAACAATGAGCCAACTCCGAGTCATGCATGTCTCCCTTTGTTGTTTTGTTCCATGTCTCGACTCTCTTATCGTTTTTTATCACTGTTTTATTAATATTATTATTTGTTTTTCTTTGCTTGTCGTAGTTAATTATACATATTTTAGGATTAATTAATTAATTTCCTCTCTCCCTTAGTCCGTTTTTTTCTAAATTGAACAGCTAAAGTGTTTAGTTGACTGCTCGTCAACGCTGGTAGGTATAGGGATTAGGAGAGAGATGGAAAATTATTAATTAATTAAGTAGTAGTGTTTACCTGTTAATTAATTTAAAGCTTGTTCCTTTCATTAATCAAAAAATCTTTAAAGCTTATTTTGAACCGTTAATTTTGTTCAAACATGTACATTTATTAATTTTAGGTACATAAAAGACTAGACTTTTTAACCGTAAATATTTTTTTATTTATATTCTAGATTTATGATTGTCCCTCCCAATAATATCATATCTAAAGTTACATCTTTTGTTGTTGTGATGGTAAGAAACGCTCATTCACCAGTAACAATCACCCTAAACAGTTCACGTTTGGTTCTAAATACTCGTTTATCAACTAATTTTCTTCCCCAAACCTAGATTTAAGACTTCAACGGTAAACAGAATTTAAAATCTTTCTTAAAATACAATTTGTTTTACGACTTCATCTCACACTTATTCACGGAAAACACCGTTAATATCCCCTAGTCACACTTATTGATTTCTCTAAAAATAATTCAACATTTTTATTCGAATATATAATATTAATATCATATTTATGTGTAATGTTTAGAGAAGTATATTTAACATAATAATAATATATTAATATTATTATTTTTCATTGTTTAGGATTGTACTAATAAATTAGTTCCAGTGGAAGGTAGCTGGGCAATGGCCATATTGGATGGAAGTAGGAAGAATCTAGGGGCTGCAAAGGTAGTCCTTAGTGTAATGAGAAATGTGGCGAAACTATGTGTATATATAATTTTTATGCACTGCCAGACAATGTTTTTTCTTTCTTTCTTTATATCATTATTGCAGTGAAATTATTTATAAGTATTCTTTTGGTATAATTATTTATATTATTTTAATATTTGTATGATTTTTTCTATTTATTTTCAAAGTAGAGATAATTTCATGATGCATATCTAATTAAGCTGTTAAGTCCCACATTCATGTACAATTTTTAGTAATTTGAGAGTCCATTCATTTAACTGGAAAAGGTTTAAAAATGTGGGTAATATTTGAATCTCACATTCTGTATTTATAAGTGGCATGCTAAATTTAATATTATATTTAATTAAATATCTGAGATTTGATTGAATACTGTCTGCTATAAAATTTAAATTTTAAATTAGACTTTTATTGCCCTTACTTTCGGCCTATAAATAAGTGATTCGCTTCTATTTTTTAATGGTCAGTTAGAAAAGCATTTTGCTTTCTTAATTTGTGAAATACGTGTTGGTTTTCGGAGGATAACTACTTAAAGAAACGATTACACACATCATGCCGAATTTGTTAGGATGAGTGTACAACGGGCGTCGAACACCGTTGAACAACACTAACGTTGAACACCGCTGGACATTATTAAACTAATTAATAAAGTTTAAAAATCTCAAGGACTCAACAGATAATTATTAATTATATGTTGAGTTTATCACTCTTTTATTAATTATATATCGTGTCCTTAAGATTTTTAATTTTTATTAATTAATTTAATAATGTTCAATAGTATTCAATATTAGTAATGTTAAACAATGTTCGACGTCTGTAAAATTTTCCTTGTTTCTAACGGTTTATTTTATTTATTATTTCTTAATATATAGTCTCTTGGATTCCAATACTCAGTCTAGGGCACTGTTTTTCCTTGTTTTGAAACTGGGAAATATATTGGGCAATACTTTAGAGAATCACTAGGGAGGAGGCCAAGGCCTTGGGCAGGTGTCTAGACTGAAGCCAGGGATCGGTGTGGCTACGAAGTGCACAAAAAGAGAGACATCCCACACCTGGGATATTGTTTAATAATGAAGAAAGTGGAGTTAAATTGCAGGGTTTGAAAATGAATGGATTTAACCTTTTTATTGGTACTTGTGGCCACCAGCTTTTGGGGACCTGCAGGGAGGCTCACCAGACCACCTTAAAGCTATGTCTTTGAAGCTTTTAGAACCTCTATTCTATTAGTTTTGAATAAAGATCGATATCCGAAGATTTTAACTCGTAAACCTTAAATATAAAACTCTAAATTTTAATAAATTTGTGTAAACTGAATAATGCTTTTTGAATAAACAGTTTTGTAATCTATGGCAATTGGCACAAATAGACCTTTAGCTTAGGCTTTTGGAATTTGGAGTTCATGGGTCATTTTAATCAACAAAGTCAACCAAAGTACGAAAATATTTTTTAATTTAGTTATCGATATTTAATTTATTAATTGATTATCAAATCGAATTTTTTAGAATAAATTTTTTTCTTGGCAAATTATGAATGAGGTACCAGTGTACCTCTAGCCATCAAAAGACTTATGAGGATTGCAATAAAAAAAACTCCTTCTTTGGTCTGTTTGTTTCTTTTACTGTAAGCAAGTGTTGGGTTTAGGTAGAGATGGTACGGGTCAGGTCGGGTTGGATTTTCGGTTCATCTGAACCTGACCCGAATATATATACCCTAAATCCAATTTTGATCCAAATATATTTTTTAAAATCCGATTTAATTTGACCTGAAAATAAATATCTTAAATCTGATTTCGCCCGATTTATAAAAAATTTTAAGGACTAAATTGTTTGGTTGGGCTAGTTGGGATTTTCTTGGATAATTGTTTTCTAGAACCGGAAGAGAAACCTTTGAATAGTCAATTGGTCATTTTGTTCTTAGTGATATGATTTGCTGCCATCTTGAGTGGACGAAAGAAAGACTTCTTATGTAGAAAAAGTGTTGACCTTTGTCATGTGCGAAATTGCTATGTATGGAACTAGGAAAGACTTCTTGGCATGTAAAAAGATTATCAATTTGAGATCCTAATTGTGAAAAAATTATTAGATAATGCTCACCATGTAATTCATGGTACTATCCTCTTTTCCACATGTAAAATTGTAAAGGGATGAATCTCGAGAATAACGTATGAGGGGCGAGCCGAGACCGTATAATAATCTCTCATGAGGTCTAATAATTTCCTCATTTTTGTTCATGACCCTTCTCTCTTTGGCATTGGTCTATTGGATAGTTCAGCTTGATGAACAATTTCTATTTCATTCGTACTTTAAAAATGTACTATAGTTTAAAAAATGAACTGAGAAGAACCTGCTTGCAAGCATGAAAGTGATTTGGAAAAGAACTTTCTCAATTGCATCAGGCTCATAGTGCTTTGGAAACAGCTTTCAGTCTCTTTGATTCTGCAGAGTATACAAAAGGTTTGGAATACCTGGATGAAGTTGTGCTAGTTTTTTCACCAGCATGCTCAAAGGTTGCACTTGCTTTAAATTTGTTTTCCTTTATTTTTCCCGGAGCTATAGAAATATATATAATACCTGTCTTGCTTCATTTGTTTTGCAGGCTAAGATCCTCAAGGTGAAGTTGCTGTTAGCAGCGGAAGACTATTCTAGTGTCATATCAGAAACTGGATTTATTCTCAAGGAAGATGAGAACAATCTTGAGGCTTTACTCCTTCGTGGTCGAGCATTCTACTATTTAGCAGACCCTGATGTCGCCCAAAGGTTTGTCTGGCAAAAGAGTAGATGTTATTGGGGGAGTCTTATGTATCAAGGTTAGGGGTGAGTATTCAATCGAGTCGAGTCGAGTCGAGTCAAATATTTCGAGTTATTCGAGTTAACAAGTCACATTTTACAACTTAAACTTTATTTGAAATTTTTTCGGTTCGAGTCGAGTTTAAGAAATTCGAGTCGAATTGAGTCAAGTTTCGAGTTCCTATAAATATTTAATTATAATTATTTATCATGTTATAGTATGATTTAATTCCAATTTAGACGATTTTCTCTAATCATATAAGATATACATGTATATTTTTTGTAATATGTAACAATATTTTTTTATATTTTTATATATCAATGTATATATATCATATAAAATTGAGAGATTCGTCTTAAACTTTAAAATTATTCCTTTAATTACTAAAAATTTCGAGTTATTCGAGTTTTCATTTTATAACTCAAACTTTATTTAAAATTTTTTCGAGTTGAGTCGAGTCTATAAAATTTTGAGTCGAGTCAAAACGAGTCGAGTATTTCTGCATCGAGTCTAGTCGAGTTATTCGATTTTCTCGAGTCAATTCGAGTTTTGTTCACCCCTAATTAGGGTTACAGTATGGTTAGATTGGTAGACAAGTTTCGATGCTTAACACCAACCTCAAATGTTATTATAAGTGACAAGTATCAATACTCAGAGTCAAGTTTCGATACTTAACTATCAACCTAAAATGTTCGTGCTTTGTAACATTTCGGTTGGTGCCGCACCGTAACCGTACTGTAACGCACCCTAGACTCACCGGTTGTTATTGGGCCACTAAAGGAATGGGGATTTATTAAATGCATGATCATTTCGGCATTACCAGAAAGGTCTACGCCTTGATCCAGAGCACAGTGAACTGAAGAAAGCATATTTTGGATTGAAAAATTTATTGAAGAAAACTAAAAGTGTAGGTCTACTAAACATCTTTTTATTCTGCCTCTGCTCCTTCTCTTGTTTGATATCTGTGTAGCATGGTTGTTCGGTATCAGCCCTACTTTATGAAACAACCTTTCAAGTTGTCATCTACTATATTCCTTAATTTTATTGACATATTTGGACTCATGGTATCTTGTTTAGGCGGAAGATAACTTAAACAAGGGTAAACTGCGCCTTGCAGTTGAAGACTATAAAGCGTCACTTGCATTGGATCCGCATCATCTTGCTCATAATGTGCATCTTCACCTTGGATTATGTAAGGTCTTGGTTAAGCTTGGCAGAGGGAAGGATGCTTTAAGTAGTTGCTCTGAGGCGCTTCACATTGATGAGGAACTTCTTGAAGCTTTAGTACAGGTCCGCTGCAGATTCGATTCACTTTGTACAATTGTTTACCACAGTTGGCCAAACGTAATGCCATAATTCTTGAACCATGTTTGCATTGTTTAGAGGGGAGAGGCTAAACTTTTAACAGAGGATTGGGAAGGTGCTGTAGAGGATCTGAAATCAGCTGCTGAAAAATCTCCTCAGGTTAGTCAAAATATTAAATTTGGGTGATAATTTTCCATACTGAAGTTTCTTCTCCAAAGAGCTAAATAGCTGCTTGTTTTGCAGGATATGAATATTCGTGAAGCACTTATGAGAGCGGAGAAAGCTTGGAAGATGGGCAAACACAAAGACTGGTACAAAATTCTGGGAGTTTCAAAGACTGCTTCAGTTGTCGAGATAAAACATGCATACATTGCTCTGCAATGGCACCCTGATAAGAATGTTGATAATAGGGAAGAAGCCGAGTCACAGTTCCGAGAAATTGCTGCTGCATATGAGGTCTGAATCCGAACTATTGATATTCACCAGACATTAACTTCAACTTTGCTGATTTATATACTTTTCAATCAATGCCATTCATTATTCTAGAGATCAAATGAATGAAATGCTAATAACATATTGCATCTTATAGGTTCTTGGGGATGATGAAAAGAGAGCAAAGTATGACAGAGGAGAAGACATTGAAGACATGGGAATGGGAGGTGGCGGTGGTGGTGGCGGACAACAGTTCACATTTACATTTGATGGAGGATTTCCAAATGTATAAAGCTTACATTATTCAATCTGGAGCCTTAACACCAATATGACCTTGCCTGGCTATGGCTGACATCTTTCTTCAGTATGTAACTTTTATACCACCAAAACTGGGGTTTGGCTTCTTACCTGAAGAATTTAAATCCCCTTCATCATTTCTTTTTTAAAATTTGTATCAGTTGATGATGATGGGAAATTGAAGAGCTTTGATTTGAATTATTTATTTGATTTGCTTTTCCAAATCTCCAAGACTACTACTTTCCCCTCCATTGATACACAAGCAAGAATCTTTATTTAAAGCCCAAACTTTAACAAAATGTAAGAAAACATCTCCCCGTTGCCATTTTTCTCTGCAATCTCATCTTGTCTGTCTCCTCAAACCCTTTCTCTGTTATTGCTTCAAAGCCAGGATAGCCTTCTCATCTATCCTCCATCCCATCTCCACCGTACACTGCGTTGATTTTCCTCTTCTGCCTTATAGTCAAACTCTTAACCCCATCAAATCAAAGCTCGAAGAAACGAGAATGAAGCAAAAAGCCAGATTACAGACCCCGATCAGTGTATACTGAGTCACTTATCATAAGCTGCAACCACTAAGGATCCCTCCCCCTCCTCTTAGCTCCGTTCTTTGATCCCTACAGGCTATTGCCATTGAAGAACATGAAGAGAAGTCTTTCGTTTTGGGGTTTTTAATTTGTGTGTGTGTGTTGTTAAGTAAGAAGATTGGAATTTGAGAGGAAAAGAGAACCCTAGAGTGTCATGATCAGATTGTGTTATCGAATGTATGATTAATAGGCGGCATGATCAACACGGTTAACGGTATGATTTCTACACCGTCTTCATCTGCGAACGCTCAATCGTCGGGTTTGAAGACTTATTTTAAAACCCCGGAAGGTCGATATAAACTTCACTACGAAAAGACTCACCCTTCTAGTCTTCTTCACTACGCTCATGGCAAGACTGTTACTCGGGTAAGTTTAAATTTGTAGGGATATAATCAAGATCCATTCTTTCTAATTTCACATTAAGTAGGTCTTATTTGTAGTATGAAATTTCATTTTGGTGTTTTTGTACTTAAAATCTATAATTAGGTAATAACATTACCAATATATTGGTAAAAATAGGGTTTTGACATGTATCCATTTGTTGGAATCACAGTGAATGGACAGATTTTGTTAGGTTACTTTTAATGCTCAATTTGAGCATTGTTGGTTTAAAGATTGAATATTAAGGAACTTAAATTAAAGCCCATATTTTGAAATTTAAATTACAAGTGCTATGTTTCAATATTGGTTTTCTAGGTTACCCTTGCACATCTAAGGACAAGCCAGTTCCATCAACCCCAACAGGTTCATCGTTCAGTTTCAGTGCCAGCACTGGGGTAAAATTAGCAGCTGCAAGGTGGCTAGGCTCTGGGAATGGCAGTCGTGCACTTAGCTTTGTTGGAGGGAATGGTGGGAGTAAAAGTAGCAGTAGTGCCAGTAGGATTGGGTCACTAGGTGCTTCAAGTTCAAGCAATTCATTGACTAATACAAATTTTGATGGAAAAGGAACTTATTTAATCACAAATTCTGGTGATGCTATTTTTATAAGTGATTTGAATTCTCAGGATAAGATAACATAGAATTTGACTTGTTAAGATATTTGATGAATTGAAAGAGTTTTACATGGAACAATTTTAAAAATGTTGGTGTTTAATGTAGGATCCGATAAAGTCTATCCATTTCAGCAATTCAAATCCTGTTTGCCATGCTTTTGATCAGGATGCCAAAGATGGGCACGATTTGCTCATTGGGTTGAACTCTGGTGATGGTAATCATTTTTCTGATCGGCAATTTTGATTCCAAGGTTTAAACTCTGCAATTTTGATTCCATGATTTGCTCATTGGGTTGAACTCTGTTTCATCATTGTAGTTTACTCAGTGTCACTGAGACAGCAGTTGCAGGATGTTGGAAAGAAACTTGTTGGGGCACAACATTACAATAAAGATGGTTCTGTCAATAACAAGCAAGATTTGAGGTTGCTATATCTTCTATATATTTTTTGACATTTTTGAAGTTTGACTTTTCGACCTTTCCCCCCTGCCAAGTTATTTTTTAAGTTTCCTTGTTCAGAATGTTCTGTTTTACGTTTTCCTGCATGGTGATTCTTGTAGACTAGACTGGTTGTAATACCCAATGGCTTGGTTGCAGGATAGTTTTCCATGACATCTTAGATAGCTTAGTTTTTCTTTCAGATGATGCTTATGTAGCTTACTCCATGAAACAACTATAAAAGTATCTTTCTGTTGAAAACACATTTGCTATTTTACAAGTGCAATATCGCATTTTTGATCAATCGTTAATATAATTTTCCATCCACCTTTGAGACCTTGCTGTAGAGTGCTTCATTTGCTTTCTCTTTGACCTTCATATTCAATCGGTATGTATAAGGTATCAATGTTTTCCTCTTAAATTCAGCAACCGAGTTGGTCTCTCCTTGAATTGATTGTTAACTTGTTAGCAATATTCAACATGTAATTTATCTTCTTCATGTGCTTCCCTTAGGATAATAGAAGGGGACTACCTCCTTTGGTGACTAATTGCTGTTTATCTTCAATATTAACCGGATATATTGTAGTCCCCTTCTGTTTGAATAATGATTGTTGTTTCCAACGGTCGATGTACTAGTGTCACATGGGTTCCTGGGGGTGATGGTACTTTTGTTGTTGCTCATGCTGATGGAAATATCTCTGTGTATGAAAAGGCAAGTTTACAATAATTAGAGGGCTTTTTCATCTGTGAACTTACAGATTTCACGATGTTCCATGCAATATGTTGTTTTTTAGCTTTTCTTTTCCCCTCTCTAGAACAAGGATACTGCTGGCGATTCTTCATTCTCAGTTATAAAAGACCAAACTCAATTTTCTGTATCGCATGCACGTTACAGTAAGGTACTAATCAGTGTTCATTTTTAGAATTTTGACTTTCTCATTTGTGTATGCTTCCTGAAATTGGTATTCCTTACCTTAAAACTATTATCTAAAACCAAGGCCATTAACGTCATATAATCTGTATGGTTCTAGTAGGTATTGTCTTGCTTATACCTTAATTTTTGCTGAGGTATACATGACCTAGATTCTGAAAAAATAGTGATTGACACTCAAATTTCTTAGACAGCTGCAATTAGTCCTAATTTTGTCCATGTTTTTTTATTTATTATTATCTTTTTCTAAGAGGTGCAAATAATTGGCATATTTGTCAAGGGTCGATTAATAGCATTGCTTTCTCCTTTGATGGGGTTTACTTGGCCACTATTGGAAGAGATGGTATTAATTTAAATTCACACAGTTTACATTTTCTGGTCATTTTCTTTTCTAGTTTGTTTGAACTTCAAATTCTCTCTTTTAATACGCTGACTGCAGGCTATCTCCGAGTATTTGATTATTCAAAAGAACAACTCGTATGTGGTGGCAAAAGCTATTATAGTGCTGTACTATGTTGTGTTTGGAGGTGCTCTGCTTTTGTTGTTTAACTTTTTAAAACTGTGGCTGTCTATCTAAAGCATACTGTGTTTTCAATTTGTCATGCCCCGTTCCTTTTACAGTTTGTCAAGAGGGACACATAAAAATCTGGATGAGACCAGGCCTTGCAGAAAGCTAATCAAGCAACACTGAGGCATTGAGGCATTGTTAAGTACCAGCTCCAAGGACAAGTTATTACTTTCCAACAAGATCAGTGCTCCTAGCTTCAAGCAATGACCAGACCATCACGAAGATTCAAGACTAAAAGAAAGGTCGGTTTTTTCTGCCGAAGTTGCATTTCTATTAGCTGGTTCATCTCTTCTTTTAACCTGTTGGTTTTTGCAAGTGCAACTGTGGGAACCGAATTGAATTGCAATGAGATGAACCTCCTGAATCCATTGTATATTCAAGGACAAAAATTACCATTGACAGCACATACAGAGATGTGGAGGACGAAAGAACCTCCATTCTAAAACTACAAACGGCTATTCCTAGAATATTTGACACTGACAGGAATAACAACATGAAGTTTCTTCTTTAAGATTTGTATTCTTAGGTACATTTGAGTTACTATTATTTATTATTGACGATGCATCATTGCCATTAAGATTATATAATTTTGTTAATTCATTGAGAAACCGATGTTGAACATGCGGATAGTTTCATGCACATATAGTTTCATGAGTTAGGTGTCTGGATTTACACAAGTTTTACCTGGAATTTAGGGAAATCATGTTCTGATTACTATGAATCTAACTGTTTCTTCATTACCATATAAAAAGTAATAGATTATGAAAGAAAATTTTACATTCCAGGAATTCATTCATTGTATGCAGTAGCATGATTGTTATAGCTACCTGTTTGATTATTGTCTTTACGATTTTGCAAATAGTTTTGTAAAAGATCAGAGAAAGGAAAAACTGAAGCTGTTGTTTCTAGTTTTTACCATGTGCCTTCAGGGAAGAACGGTCGTGTCCCGGGGCTCTGAAAGGAAAATGACACATTCTTTTCCGGGATCATTTGCATCGACACTGTTATCCACTGATCTTCCAATCCTGTATATTTCTTGCAGCACATGCCTCATCCCATTCACCCACAGTATCTGTTTCACTACCCTAGTGTGGTATTCACCCTTCTCCTTCTCAAACACTGCCTCGGTGATCTGGGAATTCATGGCTCCCAACACTTGATCGGCGGGCAATGCCTCAGCTTTCACTGTCAGAGAAACCAATCCCTGTGCAGATGGCTGTCTGAACTTCTGTCCCTGACCTTGCTCGAAAGGCACGGTAACAGGCGGTAGAATACTTTCCTTCCTTGGTGTTAGATTGCAGTCTTCACCTTCTTTTGCGAAGAAAATAACAGTCATCCTGTTTGCTGGGCAAAGCCAACACTGCATCTTGTTTAGATCTATATCAGAACACAACAGGATTACTAGAACACAATATCACCATCATTTTAGTTTTCAGGTTTAATCACTGTCAGACCCCATACAGACTAGGGTGACTTAATGCTTAAGTTATCTTTTTGACAACAATCACCACATCAATTATATGGATAGAGTTAAATTCTAATCAAAAGGAACTCATATTCGTAGCTGCAACCAGTGATTCTCATTGACAACAAAATTTGGAAGTTTATCCGAAAAGATGGAATTTTTATACCTTCGTTATAGTAACTGTCTTTTGATGTTCAATATACGGTACCGAGGGTGGAGGTGGCATCATCGGTCCATAAACATTAGCTGGTTTAAAAGGCGATGATGCTGAAAATCTAACATTCCAATAAATTTTCCGACTAAATTACTAACTTGTGGACTTTATGTGTGGAAACCATGCAGGCATGGGAACTATACAGGGCTAACAGGATTCTGCAATTAGTGGATCCTATAGTGAGTACAAACTATACCCCAAAGAAGACGTGGTTCGATTCATCAAGGTCGGTCTCCTTTGCGTTCAAGAGCCCAGCTCCGAACAGAAATGCAACAGCCCTGAAAATGCTGAGTAATGATGTCAACATCAAAAGAGTTCAGATTTCACAACTCGGTCTCGTTGCTGATCTGATGAACATCAAGTTGGGATAGAAGATAACGTTCCCGGTTCCACAGCCTCTACTCTAAAGCCTCAAATTTGGAAAGCACCCCAACTCTCCTTTGTTCATGTTCTTGACTTTGCTGGCTGACTGGCTCTATTCTTTTTTAGGGAAACCAATGATTGTCTGTCGACGACACCAAAACACTTCGAATACAGTCCTGAAAATACTGTACAAAGAAAGAAGAAAGCCATACTAGAGATATAGCACTTCCCGACAACTATTTTTCATTGTTTTTTTTCAGATCAAAATAAACATATGACAGTTTGCTATAGATTGAAACATCAAACCTCTCATTCTGCAGAAGCAAAAGTAAAGATTTTTTACCTGTAGCCTTTAGCTTATATGATAGAAATTAGATTCAAACACACTATCTTCTTCCTTGATGAAGATGGCATTAAGCATGCATGGTTCCTCGCATGCCATCCATGAAGGCCACCAAACTCTTGATAGACTTTGCGAATGGCATACAGGGAGCCAGGCATGCAAATATGCATTTAATATACCACAAGCATGAATCATATATAGATGTGAAAATGAGTAGATGCATGACATATACGTCGGTTCAATACTGAACCATGATGATATATGGATGTCAAAATGAGTAGATGCATGGATATATATCTGTACACATACTTGAGAAATGTTGGAGAAAATGAACAAACACTGTTGATGTGTAGAAATTGCAGTATGGAAAGGAGGGAAATGAGATGTGTATATATAGTGAAGAATAGAAAGAACATCTTGGATAAACTTATAATCAATCATAATCAAGTTGGCTTCAAGGTGACTTTGCCCCTCATAACTCCCCTTGCTTTTAAGTTGTCAGTGAGGATTTAGGAATCTATCTCTAAACACATGATCAAGCCATATAAGGCCACCTTTTCCTACTTTTTCTCTCTAAAAACACACACTTAATCCCTGTGTTTATGAAGAGTAAGAATGAAGCTGTTTGGTTGGAGAGAAAAAGAAAAGGATGGTAGGAAAAGTGGGTCGTTCTGTGAGGCCTTTTATTGTTTGGTGTATCTTCTTCTTCTCTCTTTTTCCATAAAGCAAAGGCTGAGTTGCAATTCTGAAACCGATTTGTCTGCAAGTGGTTGGATGAAATAGATTCCCATACCTACACACCCTGGTGTTGAAACCATTGTCCCATCTTCTCTGCAGCTTTCCCTACCCATTTGGTAAACAGTGGGGCCAAACGTCGACCACAAGCAATAGTCCCAAAAAGAATATGGTTCCAACTTCTCCAGTTTGGTTCCATGATTGATGAACCGAGTTCCCCCAATTGCTAGTTTCATAGCTGCTACTGGAAAAGGCTGCAAAAGTTTCAATTCTTCAAGAAGACTGTGTACATAAACATGAAGGGGTGCATGAATTGTAGAGTTTGAAACTTGAAAGCAAGAACAAGTACTCTGACAATTAAAAATATATATGTTTTGGGGTTGTTGTTGCCAGAAGTGAGAGGAGTAGCACTTGTGCCAAGACTTGGCTTGACCCTTTGTGTTTGGCTTCACCTTGGACTACAGATTCTTATCATTCGAACTAAGGGCGGTATAAAGATTTTGGGGCCCTCTGCAATTTATTAAAATGTATTCCTTAGAAGCAATTGTTTATAACTTTCACTAGTTCTAAAAATGTGACCCTTAGAAGTAATTGTCATTTTTAAGGCCCATGTGCGGTCGTTTTTACTACGTTTGTCTAGAACATTACTAATTCTATAGAAACAATAGGAATAAAAATAATCAATAAGATTCTAGAATCAATTAACACATTTAGGACATAATTATAACGTAGAATTTCGAGATTAATATCATCTAATAAATGTAGTTTATCAAAATTTTAGGTCTCTTTTTTAGGGGACCTGTGCGGTCGCTCCTATCGTGCGTGTCCAGAATCTCACTTATTCGAACTCAAAATTTCTTAGGAAATTAAAAAGGTAATTTTAAACACCAAGTTATCACTGTTTACGAAGTAATCTTAACTAATAAATGTCGTGTGCAATGATAACGCATATTGTTTTCTTAAGGAAAGGATTCAGGTTCAAATTTTATAGGAGACATTATTAAGAGAGAGTCACGAATCCAGAACATATACCACCATAGAATGAACATATTTAATTTAAAAAGAATTTTTTATCGAAAAACTATTTTATTTTTAGGTTCGTTCCCTCTGACATAAAATTGTAAGTTGACAAGTTCATACCATAATCGAATACTTTTATTTCCATCCAAGAAAGCTAAGTTCACCATCAAGCACTCTTATTAAGCAAAAATAAATGAATCTTCTTCATTTTGTGGATATTGAAGTAATACATTACATCTGATTCTCATGTACAAGAAATTGTTTTACAGTTGCCAAGGACCAATGCATTTTGCTAATCTTCTTCATTTGAGTTTTATTATTTATGTAATTTCGTAATTATATATTAATTTATATTAACTATCACGCCATCAATTATTAATTTTTAACGGTTTTTATTATAATTTTTAAATCGTGTGATTAAATTGTAATTTATGATAGTCCGAAAATACAAAAGATAATTAAAACATAATCGAGATATTTACATGGATATTAGGGTTTTTGGATAGATGCATAATTGTATGTTAAAAATGATAAATTTATAATTTTTTTCTGAAAATTAAAATAAAATTTCAGTAAAGATATATATAAAAAAAATTACTTTTTAAAATTATATAAAATTAAATTTTTTAGAGGGCGACTCCTTCCTTGTCGATCTATGTCTCTAAGTACATGAATTGTCATATAGAAGCCAAGCCGTTCGGGTGGTAGATCCATGGTCCAGGATAAGGAGTGACCCAAACAGTCTAAAAGGGGACTCTGGACATTAGGGGTAAGTATTTGATCGAGTCGAATTAAATCGAGTCAAAAAAATTTTAGTTATTCGAGTTGACGAGTCATATTTTATGACTCAAACTTTATTTAAAATTTTTCGGTTCGAGTTGAGTTTTTGAGTTTCTATAACTATTTAATTGTAATTATTTATCATGTCATAGTATGATTTAATTCTAATTTAAACGATTTTCTTTAATCATATATATATATATATATATTTTCATATGTAGCAATATTTTTTTATATTTTTGATATTAATGTATATATATATCATAAAAAAAGATAGACTCATCTCAAACTTAAAAATTAATTCTTTAATTACTAAAAATTTTGAGTTATTTGAATTTATATTTTACAACTCAAAATTTATTTAAAAAATTTTCGAATCGAATCGAGTCTATAAAATTTTGAATCAAATATTTTTACCTTGAATCGAAACGAGTTATTCAATTTTTTCGAGTCGAATTTTATTCGGCCCTAATGGTCGGTCGCCGTGGAAGAAGATTTTGCTTGGAATTCACCCCAGATTTTGGTTGCTTTTAAAAATAATTTTTAATATAATTACGATATTAAATTTACTAATTAATCAATCTAAATTAAATATTATAAAATTTTATTATAAAAATGATATTAAACTAAATTTATTTATAATATTTAAAATTTTAATATTATTTAAAAATTTAACGATCCGTCGTACGAGACTAAAGAATAGTTTGACTCTTCTTAAAATATTAACTATAATCCCCTTGGTTTTCAATGCACTTTTATCGTTGTATACATTCCTTTGTTTGGCAATGTTGTAGGCAGCTGTAGGTGCTACCATTATTCGGTTTTAACCGAATTAATCGATCAAATAAAAATTATTTCGATTAATTTAATTAGTTAATTTTTGATAAATTTATTTAATGATTATTTTTTAAAAAAAAAATTATTAATGGTTAATTCAGTTTAAAAAATATTATATATATTATATATATTTTTAGTTATTTAATTTTTAAAAAATTATAAAATATTTATTAAATTAGCATAAAATAAAAGTTTAGTGACTAAAAAATTATTTTAGTATAATTTAGTAACTTAATATATAATTTAACAAAAATTTTAATAAATTTTGCTTAATTAACCGAAACAATTACGAATTTAATTTAAAAAATTTAGTTCGGTTAACAATTAATATTTTAAATTTTTTAATTAATTCGGTTTTAGTTAATTCAGTTCGGCTACCGACCCGGGATGTTATCAAGCGGCCGGAAAAAGTGAAATAGCACAAGGAATCAAAACCATATAGTAATAATATTATTTCTTTTTGTTTTTTTCATGATTGGTAAAGAGTTTGGCGATTGATCGAAATATCAAAAGAATTATCGTTTCTTTAAAAGAATATAATTTTTTTTGTTTTTAAAATTCTATAAATTTATAAATCCGTCCTCTAAGATAAAATTCTGCATGGTAACGGTCGGATAAAATTTTATAAATTTATAAATCAACTTATTATAGTTAGAAACTGTAGCTATAGATTTCTTCCTTCGTTCACCAAAAAAAAGTATGAATTATGACCATACATTTGAATCCAAAAAAGAAGTGAAGAATATAATATCTTTGCTACTAAAATCTTGAAGAAATCCAAGTGGCAGCATTCTTCTTCAATATCATCGTACAAGAAGCTGCATATTTCTTAGATCCATCCTTCAAGCTCCATTAAGTTTATATTCTATATATATAGTGGTGTTGCAATACAATAGACATAAGCATAAAGTCCCAGGCTAGCTTCATAGAGCTGGAATTGTGGACGGTGGTTCATGGATACATGGTTCAGACCCCTTCTTTCTTGACCAAGGCCAAGCATTCATATTCATGTTGTACTTGTGCTCTAACAGCATCTTTCTTCTTCTTTTGGTACACAAAGACTCCCACTCCAATAGCACAAGCACCAACCAGGACACAGGCCACTGCACCGTTGGCTCGGTTCCAAGAATCCTCCGCTTCATATGGCTCCAGGGTCTCATCTTCGGCACTGTAGTTGGATGGCAAGACTGTTGGAGCAGAATCATTAGGAGTTGATTGATTGATGGGGTCTAACTCGGGGTACGAAAGTGCCTTGGATGGTGCAGGAACAGCAGCGATCGCTAGGGAGCTGTAGTCATTAAGTTGAGGTACATTTTCAGGATTTTCGGATGCCGTGTTGGAAGGTGGAGGAGACTGGTTTTCTTGAGTGAAACTTCCTCCATCCGAGGTTTCAAAACCCGGGGTGTCGATGTATGCAGGGGAAAGAGTAGGAGGAGGAGAAGAAGGAACCAATGTATTCTCTTGAGAAACAATATTTCCTTCCTCTGCAGCAGGAGGATCGGCCATGGAAAGAGGGATCGGGGCATTCTCCCTCGAGAGACCATCCATATCTCCGGTGTCAAGGACCGAATTATCATCACTCAAACCAGGAAAAGAAGGAGAAGGAGAAGGAGAAGGAGAAGTATTGATATTGTCATCAGCACCTTTGGTTTCAATAGTAGGATCAGCCTTGACATATGGTGAAGATGCCAGCTCCTGATCAAAGAGAGTTTCCTCACCTTCGGTTTGAAGATCAGTTGGCACATTCGAATTCGAAAGAGTGAAAACATTCTCTTCCGGAAGTGCTCCATCGGGACTGTTGGCACTCGGAGGAACCGAAAGATCCGATTCCGACGAAGCCGATATGATTTGCAACTCAGCTGAATCAGTAGAAATACTATTGTTTCCTAACAATGAAATCACTAACAACAAATATAAACATACTTTGGACATGTTTGTGATCCTTCTTCAAGTATTGTTCCAAGATATGCAATGGAACTCTTTAATTTCTCCAGTTTCAAACACCAGATTATATAAAGTTTAGTTGCAGGAAGACTTTGCTTGTTCATCCTTGAATGAATAGACTAGTTTATGTGATTATCATCAACAAATCATGCTTGAATGTCTTGTCATTTGCCATTAATGAGAAAGGTTGTAATGATTCATATCCTTAATGCATGTTCTTGTTGTAATGAATTTCCTCATACAGAGAAAGGTGACATGAGACAATGAGGAAAGAGACACCTTAATACATGAAAAAAATAGGAAAGCTTGACATGTTATGGTATTTAAAAAAAAAAAATTTGCACGAGCCCTCTAGCCTAAGTGCTTAAAGAAACGATTATTGTTTCTAAATAAGATTACGGGTTGTAGAACAGATACTACTATAATATCACTATTAGCTTGTTCAAAAAAGAAAAAAAAAAACATTTGCTTAAAAGATGGTAGAAATGTAATAATATTAAGTAGGCTTAATATAGTTTTTGACCCCTAAATTATATTTATTTTCTTAATTTGTTTCTTAAACTTTTTGATCATTGTGTCCCTAAATTTTACGAAATTAAACTGAAATCATTCTTATTTAGAGGATAACTTGAGAAGATTAAAAATTTTAAAGTTATAATTATATTCAATATTTTAAATAATTAATTTTTATAAAATATATATTTAAAAACTTTATGACCAGAGTTTTTAAAATATATTTTTAACAATAATAAATTATAAATAATTATGAGTTAAAGTTTAAAAAGTAAAAAAAAAAATCAATAATATATATTTTTCTTGAGACTTGAACTTGAATTTCTTAAAGATAAATATATTTTTTATTATTTATAAATAAATGTTAAATTTTAATATTTTATTTTACTTACTTTAACCTGTTTAATGGTAAAATATACAAGTGAAAATAAACAAATCAAATCTTATTATTAATATTTCTAATCGTGTTTTCTTTTTAATTTCTGTATAATTCCTTAAAAATTTATTTTCAGTCCTGATAAGTTTTAATTTTTTGGTTTCATCCTTGATTATCAAAATATAGTAAAAAGCTCCTCTCCTGTTCATGTTAGCTCATTCATTCTCAATGTAAGAGGTAGTTTCTTAATAGGTTTATGAACCTAATTTCCCTTAATTTAAGTACGGAGTTAGGATTTAATATTGGGAGGGGCAAACGTCTATTAAACCTTTAAACTAAAAATTTAGCAGGACAAAATCTCTATTCAATTAATATTTAAACTAAAAGAGACCAAAAGTGTAATTATACTAAAAATTTTGGGATGGGCAACAGTCTACCCCTGCACAGCTTTGTCCCTGCACCTAACATCAAGTTACCAGCTTGAAATCATGTCCAAGCTCTTGATTTTCCTGGTTTTAATCAGACAACATTGATTGAATGGACAAGTATGGCTATTTCACCACATTTATAAGGATACAGAGGTCAGATTTCTGTCCAAATATTAGACAAAAGATGTGAATTGAAATAAAACTCATTTAAATAAAGTACTTAATTTTATAAAATTTTCTAGCATCACTTAGACAAACACACCACGACAAGGAAATAAAAAAGGAAAGAAAACAGGCAAGGACGATGATGATGATGGGGCACATTGAAAACAAGCACCACACCATCTTCCATGGCAACCCCCATTTTTGTTTTCCTTGAATGAACTTGTGGCTGCAGACTTGTTGCTGAAATTACATGGCAGAGCTGCTCCTGAAGGATCCCAGAGCTTTAACAGCGCCTGCTCTTAGGATAAACTGGTGATAGATTGCAGCAATGGCTGCTCCAATGAATGGACCAACCCAGAAAATCCACTGCAACAATTCCAAGCATTCAAAATGATTGCTTAAATGGCTAAGCATCATAATTTTTGGGGAAAAATAGTATCAACTGGAACTAGTTTATGCTTCTTACCTGGTCATCCCATGGTTTGTCCTGGTTCAAGATAACTGCTGCTCCGAAACTACGAGCAGGGTTGATCCCGGTTCCGGTGATCGGAATCGTTGCCAAGTGAACCATGAACACGGCAAATCCAATAGGGAGTGGTGCCAAGACCTTAAATTAGAATATAGAATAAGAAATATGGCTATATGAGTGCTGCCTAAGAACATAGTAAGAACTTGAGAAAATTTGAAGGCATTTGCTGATTAATTGAGGCAATACCGGGACATGGGAGTCTCTAGCATTCCTCTTGGGATCAGTTGCAGAGAAAACAGTGTAGACAAGAACAAAGGTACCGATGATTTCGGCTCCCAAACCGGTTCCGGTGCTATATCCATCGGCGAGACTGTTGGCTCCTCCTCCATATTGATTGTAATAAGACTTTTGGAATGCCTTGACCAACCCACATCCACAAATGGCTCCCAAGCATTGAGCAGCCATGTAAAATATGGCTCGAACCAAGGACACCTTCCTAGCCAGGAAAAGCCCGAAGGTCACTGCTGGGTTGATGTGTCCTCCTGCATACATATTTAAGACCTAAACCGGTAAACCCTGAGAACATATAAAAATATACCCTTTTTTCATGATGTGAAGAGGGTTTGAAAACACTTACCAGATATACCAGCAGTGCAGTAAACAAGGATAAAGATCATGCCACCGAAAGCCCAAGCGATGCCGAGTATGCCAACACCGCCACAATCGTCACCACCCTTGGTCGTGTCAACTTGGCTATTGTATCCGATCACCGTCAAGACAGTGATGTATAGAAACAATAGCGTGGCAATGAACTCTGCTATGACGGCCCTATAGAATGACCACTTTGTTAGCTCCTCTGCGTCCACCAATGGAGCCGGTGGAGGATCATGATAGTCCTTGGCCTGGAACTCGCCACCAACCTCAATGTCCTTACCCATAATTTCTATGGAAATTCAATGCCTAAGTAATAAAAAAAAAGATGATTAGAACTTGAGAGAGATGTGAAACTATTTGTCTGTATGTTAAGTATGGGGGAGTGAAGATGATGATGTGTATATATACACACACGTAGGGTGATAGCGAGAGATAAAGCGAGAAAGAATGTCATGTCTGAAAAAAGATATAATATTAAATCTCAAATATATAAATAAAATTATATCATAAAACAACTCACCATAAATTTGTTGTGTTTTTTCATGGACTTTGATTCTTCGTCTCCCTCGTTGGTTCTATTTTTGAATTCATTGTAAAAGAAAATAAGTTCGGGAGTCGGGGACCGTCTGATCTGATGAAAACCAGAAAAAGGAGAAAGAAATAGAAGTTCGTCTAATCAGAGCCGTTGATGATAAGTGGTTAATATATAGCCACGTGTATTTGTTCTGATGTACAGCTAGAATCACATGGAAATTGGTGTGTTTGGATGACTAGAAAGGTTGTACCGACTAACTACTATTGATTTCGGCATCACCGTCCATTTTAACACTGTCCCACTCACCACCGCCGTTGATTAGTTCAACCACTCTTATCCTGCCACGTTGTATTCTAGACCCACAGCCGCCACAATCATTGGCATATTTGTTTGTTTCTTTACTTTTTAAAATGTGGTATAAATAATTTAACGATAAAATTAAAATATTTTAAAGTTTGTCATTAATTTAAAATAATTATTATAGTTTAAAATAAGACTTAAATATTTAATGTTTATTTATTAATTTAAAGTTAAAATTACAAATTAAAAAAATAAGAATTAATTTAAAATGAACGTTGTAATTTTAGAATATGAGTAGGGATGGGCATGAAATCCGAACCCGATGGGTTTTAATCCGAACCGATTTGATCAGGTCAGATTTTTTGATGAAAATTTAAGGTCGGGTTTAGGATGGAAAAAATTTGATCTGATCTGAGACTAATAATGTAATTTTTCCATTTATATTTTAGGGATTTTTACAATAATGACTCCTCTTTATATATTTTTTATGCAATTAGATCACTAAAAATAATTTTTTACAATTAGGTCACTAAAATTAAATATTTTTATAATTAAATCCTTAAATTTTATTTTTTTACAGTTTAGACCCTAAAATTTTAATTTTTTTAATGATTCGGTCGGGTCGGGTCGGGTCAGATTTTAAAGCTTAAAAATCGGGTCAATCGAATTTTTTTACCCTAAACCCGGGTCAAATCGGGTGACGGGTGGATGGTATGATTTTTCGAGTCGGGTGTGGGTAAGCCAAAAATCCGACACGTGCTCATCCTTAAATATGCGATACAAATAAATTTAGAAAATGATTTTCTATTATCATTAAAAAACAATTGAAAATGAGATTTGAATATTTAAATTTTTTTATTTATTTTTAGAAAAATAATATTTTTTTCATAAACTATAAAATATATTTAGAAAGTTAATATATCTACTCTTTATGATATCTCTCTTGTGATTGAATTGGTATAGGAAGTTGATTAAAAACTAAATCTATTGAAAATTATAAAATAAAATAATATTTAGAAGTTAAAAGTATTTTTTTTCAATATTCCTGTGATGAAAAATACTTTAAAAAAATAAAATTTTCAACTTTTTTTTTTACAAAAACAGTTTTAAAACAAAAGTATCATTTTATCTCTATTTATATAATCAATTCTTTTATAATTTAATTTTTTTTTATCTATTTAATTAAACATGAATAATAATAATAATAATAAATATTATTTGATCAAAATAATATCTAATTTAGACGAAGTTAGAAAATTTATTTTAAATATTATATTTTAAAATTAAAAGGAATTATTTAAGTAAAATTAAATAATATGTTTTACTTTTTTTAAAGGGTGTTATTATCCATTTAAAATTCTATTAATTTTATATTTATTATTATTAATATCAAATTTAGGTTAAATAGGGTATTTTTATCTTTGATTTTGATAAAAAAAATAATTTAACCTCTCGTTAAAAAGTACATCTAATTAAATCTTTCTGTTCATAAATTATATTAAATTAACTCCTTAACGGATATTGACGATTACAATACTGACACGGGTGCTAAATAAGTTGAGCAGTTTGTGAGTTGTTTGAGTTTAATTCGGTTAAAATTTAATAAATACTTGACTTAGATTAGTTCGATTCGAACTCGAATTCGACTTGATACCTTAACGAGTCTAATCGAGTAAAATCTAACTCGACTCGATAAGGTCGCGAGCAGCTCGTTAATGTTTTAAAATATTTTTAATAATTACGTTAAAATAATTTCATCCAAAAAATAAATTTAAATAATAATTATTAATGTGTGAATTGTTACTTTAATTTTAATGTGTTAGTTTTGTGTATTTATAGAATATTAGTTTTGAATTTAGACTTTAAAAATGTTTTATACACATTTTTTGATATTTTTGGTTAAATTTGTTAATTTAAGTTAATATTAAGCCTCATATGGTATTATTAAATTTTACTTTTAGTTAAAAATAAGAAAAGTTTTTTAACGAGCTTAACGAGTAACAAATTGAGCTTAACGAGCAACGAGTCGAGTTGAGCTTAACGAGCAACGAGTCGAGTTGAGCTTAATGAGCAACGAGTCGAGTTGAGCAACAAAATATTTTAACGAGCATGAGTCGAACACAATTTTAACAAGCTTAACAAGCAATGAGTCGAGTCGAACAACAAATTTTTTTAATGAACACGAATCGAACAATATTTAATTCGCGATCGACTCGCTCGATAAGCCCTGAAAATGACAATTAATGATATTAATGGGACAGTTCAAATACATTAAAAATGATAAAATAATAAAATTTAAATATCTAATATTTATGCATAGTTGATTAATAGTTTAATTTTATATTTTATAAAAAAAATATAATTTTACACTGTAAATTGTTAATACTGTTTTTCCTAAAATATTATATCATGAAAAAAAATCTTTTGTCTATACTAGCAAACTGAATAATAATAATAATAATAATAATAATAATAATAATAATAATAATAATAATAATAATAATAATAATAATAATAATTAAAAGAGACAGCGCCTATATTGGGATTAGAATAGGCTTTTTTAATGGTTGGGATTTGGGCTTCGGAAATGACATTTCTTTAAAAGAAATTGAGCGGCCCAACAATTGATGGGATCCAACACATAGATTAGGACCATACTTGTATACATCTCATCATAATAAACTTTTAACAAGTATAAAATTTGAATCGAATAAAAATATATTTTTATTTTATTCGATAAATTTTTTTAATCATTCTAATTTAATTTTAAATTATATAAATTCGACTCGACTAAAAAATATAAATAAAGTTTGAGTTATAAAATAAAAATTCAAATAACTCGAAATTTTTAGTAATCAGTGGATTAATTTTTAAGTTCGAGTTGAATCCTTTAATTTTTCCTGATATATATACACCAATTTAAAAATATATAAAGAAATATATGTACATATAAAAAATGATGAAATGTCTATGTATATTTATATGATTAAAGAAAGTTATTTAAGTTGGAATCAAATTATACTATAACATAATAAATAATTATAATTAAATTTATATAAAAATTTGAAAACTCGACTCAAATTTTACAAACTCAATACGAGTAAAAAAAATTCAAATAAAGTTAGAATTGTAAAACATGACACTTCAACTCGAATAACTCGAATTTTTTTACTCGAGTCGATCAAACGTACACTCCTAATAAATATAAATATATTTCAATTGACATATCGTTAATACAATATATAAGAGACGTAGGATTAAGCATGATTAAACTCTCGATATCCTCTTATTTTTAGACAAGAAGTGATCTAGATAGTATAAAAATTGTGCATTGAATATTAAAAAATAACTTTAAATTATTGCATTTGTAAAGTTTACAAATTTAAATCCTAAATGAAGTAAAATTTAATAGGGTCAAGAGAGAAATAAAAAAACTATCTTTAATTTAAATAAGCATCAAAGTAGAAGGAATACAAAAATCTTTCTCCTTTTGTGTTTATGTCAAATTTCCACATCTTTCCCACCCTACCAATTTGTTAAAGAATCTCTAGACATGCCACATGCATCCTTTAAGTCACCCAAGGAACTCCATTATGAGACACTAAACTACATTTACAAAGATAAAGAAAATGGGGCCTTTGCTTATAAAGAAGAGATTATATTATGATTTTTTCCCCACGTCATCTGTGATATATGTAATTAGGTTCGTTTATCTTTAAGTGATTATCGATAACTACCAACTTACCTATTGCAAGTAAAGGTGGCGGCAAACGGGTTCAGTTTGGGTTTATTTGTATTCGGTTTAAATTCGGTTCGGGTTGGTTCAGATTTTAATTCGGTTATATGATAATTCGGGTCAATTCAGATATTGGATCGATGATTCGGGTCAATATCGGATCGACTATTTTTGGATCGGGTCAATATCATATTGGATATTTTCGAGTCGGATCACGTCATCTGTAGTATATGTAATTAGATTCGTTAAACTTTAAGTAACTATCCGATAACTACCAACTCACCTCTTACGAGTAAGAATGAGGTGATAATTCACCTTAAAAATTTTGAGATGGATGAATCTGGTTAGTTGAAACTACGAATAACATGGTGAAAGAATTCATGATATAATTTCTCCTTATAAAGGGGTTTTTCTAAGATAAAGATGGATTCTATTAATATTCAAAGGGGAAATAATCTTGAAGAAAATAAAATATATATGATCTTATAATATCATTATTAATTAGGCTATTGTATTTCTTTGTCCCATTACTATTTGAAACAATATTAGAAATATATTTTAGTTCAACATATATGCATGCATGTCTAGGTTTTTTTTTCCTTAACTTTTAAGCGTTGGGATTCCTTTGTATTATTGGGTTTAATTTATATCCACAAGCATTATTTCTCCATTATTTAAGGTTTGATTTTCATGGCAAATTCAATAAAGTTGAAAGTTTTTTTATATCGGCAAGTATGATTTTTATTAAAAAAATAAATTATATAAAAAATCACTATTAAGTATTTCATTAAAAACTCCCTTAAATCTAATCAGAAAAAATATAACACCTGAAAAATGACTACTATCGAATCTAATTCGACCACTGTAAAATAAAGCGTCAGCAATGGCACAAACCCCTGCTTCGTTGAAATCCAAACACCAAGAGAACCAAAAAATAATACAATGATATTGTTCGAATGGTCACGCAAAACACCATTACAATTTACTCGTCCCGGTTTATCTTTAGCCGAAACATCAACTTTAAACTTTAAACTATTAAAGGTTAAATCTTTCATACGAATATGATAATTTATATTTATTAAGACTTTAGGTTTTGATTAGATGTTTTTAATCTATAAATTCATAATACGTTTGAATTTAACCTCACAGTGCGTACTAAGAGCTGAAAAAAATAATCAAGTTACAAAGTTTCTTCTTTTTAATTATTTTAATTTAAAATTATATTAATTTTATTTTTATATAATATATAATTTCAAGATATTTAAGGGTGGTTCTCCCGTGTTTTGATACCTAAAAATATATCTTATCAATAAATATTAAGTATAATAATAAAAATATATTAAACTTTTATGGGAAAGATCTTTTGTCGATAGATATTAAGTTTAATGATAAAGTAAAATGATATAGATCAAGCTAATTTCGGTAAAATAAATAAATAAATTATGTTAGCTTAAGCAATACTTAAACATATATCGATAGCAGAGATCCACTGATATCAACCATGAGCTTGGCTTACTATATCAACTATAGTCCCATCCAATTATAACCGTCCACTTCATCATTATCTTTCAAGTCATTTTTTTCAACCAATGAATCGTCATTCATTTTTTTCATGTCGAAAAATATAATTTCTGAAAATTATATTAATGACATGAATGATTAGTAGTAGAATGGATGATTTTTATTGATTAGAGACCACGACTGACCTGATAAACCGGGCTTATGATATAATCTGAATTTGCTTTCATTTAAAACAATTTAACATAATTTTTTCCTCCAAGTGTCCAAAGTAATTTTGGATGAAACAAAGCTTACACCGTCCTTGGTTGTCCATTTCAAAGGACTTTTGTCCTCTAAATTGCAATGATTTCAACGTTTTAACTTTTATCGATGGATTTTACCTTAAAAATTAAATTTACCCACACTCAATAAGTATGTGGAAAAGAGATCGATTTAACCCAACAACAAAAACAACAAGAAAAAGGTTTATTAACAATTGTTGTCCTCAAACTTCTTAAAAGTGGCATTTTAGTCTTTTAAAAAAATTATATATTTTAACATTCGAACTTTTATTTTTCCCGACCCGCGATGTTTCTTGCGTTTCATCAGTTTTATTATTAGTTATTACTTTTATAATTTTATTTTTGTTTATATGTAAAAGTTTAAATCATGTGGATCAAAAATATTACGAGAATTTACTTTTAAAACAGATATAAATCAATGTTTTCTTAAAAAAGAAGATAAATATGAAGGATAAATTTTTATTTGATATGTTTCATTCAGTTAAATAATTTTAGTTAGATATATATTTAATTGAATTTATATGTTCTATTGATAATTTATATTATCGATACATCAAATATAAATTTTATTATATATAATAACATTTTATAAAAATGTGTAGATTTAATAACACTTTATAAATTTTAACAGATAATATATATATAATTTCATTATATATATTTGATAATGTGCAGGACACGGACCAGAATGAAAATTGTTAGAAGGTAGTTAAATTACTAGATCAAATCCTAATAGGCATAAAGATGAGTTTAATTTTTAATATTTTAATTTTTATTATTTTGGTCTTTATTTTGTTTTTAGAATAAATTTAATTTTTATTGTATATTTTTTTAACAAATATCTTATTTTTTAATTAATATGATGATTTGGTTGTTAAAAATTTAATGATAATAATATGTTATTTATATGTAGAATGAGGTTTAAGAATTGAGAATGTTCAATACTCTTTTATTTTAGATTTTATTATTTTTTAATATTTTATTTAAATTTTAATTGTTTTATATTTTATGTTAGAATAAATTATATTTTACATGTATATATTTTCATTATCGTTAAAAATTTTACGAAGATGACATGACATGTATATGTAGAATGAGGTTAGATGCAATGTTATTTAAAATATATTACCATATGTATATGACATGTCATTATCGTTAAATTTTTAATCGTTTAGTCATCATGTTAATTAAAAACTAAAATATTTATAAAAAGACATAGATTAGGGGTTAAATTTCTAAAAAAAAATTAAAGATTAAAATGATAAAAATTATAATAATTAATATTTAAATTTATCTTTATACCTATAAATAATGATTTATTTATCTTAATAAAATTAAAATTTAAAATCCAGATGAGTTATTAAAGATCAATTAATTTTTTAATTTGTATTTAAAATAATATTTAAAATACATGTATATCATGGGACTTCAATTATAAAATATTATCCATCTGTGTAAAATTTTAACATTTTCCCGCTCTCTCCACGTCAATCATTTGTTCTTTGCTTCCCCATGTCGATGCCACGTGCTTGTTCTTTTTTGTCGTGTCTTGCCACGTCATCCACGCATCACGACAAATAGTTAAAAAGGATAATGTACAGTAGATGACGTGTCAGGATATGGACGCTCAGATATTTTTTCTTACAATAATTAAACGTAAGATGGGTGTGTGGGGTCCATGCCTTTCCGTTCCGGTTTTGTGCAGTTGGTTCACTGAAAGCGTGTGTAATAAATCGTAGCTAATGGATGATTAATGCAGCTCTCCCATTGGCCCACACTTTTTATCCGGTTGGTCCGATCCAATTGGATAAGTCTCTTCAACCCCTTGTGGGACCAACTCCAACATATTTATCTGTTACGTGTCATTTTGAGACATCTAAATTATTAATATTATATTTAAAAGATATAAAATTAAAAATAGCATAAATATTTAATTAAATAGTTATTTTTATAGTAATTTAATTTTTAATTTTTATTTTAGATTAGAATAATTTTTATAGATAAAAATTGTTAGAATCTGACGATAAATAATTTAAAATGACATGATAAAATAATAAGTTAACAGAAAAATATTTTTATTTTATATTATTTTATAAAATTATATTTTAATGATATGAAATTTTTTCAAGGCATCATATTTGTTTATATAATATTTTTATATCAATATATTATAATATAAGTTTATTATATAATTGTAAGTCATTTAATGTTAATTGACTAACAAATCTTATTTGTATATGAGTCATTTTAACTTAAAATAAAATATTAAAGGTTAAATTATTTTAAAAAATAACTAAATTAATTATTTAGTCAAACGTTGAGATTTTATTTTTCTTTATTCATATTTAAAACATTATTGGACCATAGTTTTAAACCTGGAGAAATTAAATATTTAGTTTTTAAAAAAATCATATTAAATAATTAATTTAATTCATTCACAAAAAATAATATAAATTTTATCTTTTAAACAACTAATCATATATACTTTATTCTTTAAATAACGTTAATTATTATTGTACCGACTAGCATGAATAAAATTATAAATTTATTATATGGATCTATAATACGATTGATAAATGAACCGAACAATCATATGATTGATATTAAAAATAAAAATATATATTAACAAATAAAAGAATTTTGAAAAGCTTTTCATCCTACTTTCTCTTTATGATCTTAATTTATATTAAATTTTGTCAAAATATTAATTTTTTATTTCTATTAATATTTGATGAGGATAATTCATTAATTTGAAATATTTTTCTCCTTAATTGAGAGGACCAATAGGACTTATTTTATATTTTCACATATATTTTTTTAATTCATACATAATTTTCAATAGTATTTTTATTTTTATTATTTTCAAATATCATAGAAAAACTCAATTAAACATTTGAATTCCATAGAAAACTCAAATTTTCCCGCTAACTTTCAAAATAATTATTTAATTAAATATTATTTTTTAAAACTTTGTGCTTAAACATAAATACACGTGCTTACCATTAAATTAAAATTCAAGTGTATTTTAAAATATTCAAATGTGATAAAACACTGCTAAATAAATATTGATTCGCTAATAATGTTGGAGGATCACGATTATTTTTCACTTCTAATTAAATTTATTATAAATCCATATTTATTGTAGGTGTAAAAATCCATACATTGACAATGAATCATAAGAAAAACATTTATCGTAAAATTTAATGATTATATATATTTTAAATATTAATTATAGTAATGATGTTTTTAATAAAGATAAGATCAAGTTATATAATAGATAATTCTTAAAATTATATATATTTTTTGGATCGTTATACGATTAAAACAGATGATTCAAATTAACAATTGATTATGTAAAGATTATTACTTGAAAAAACGTAAAAAGTGAATATGAATTATCCATTTCAGTCATCCAACGATCTAAAAACATGTAAAACTTAAAACATTTTAGACTACGTAACTTGATTCTATCTCTTTTTAATATATTTGTTTAACAATATATAAAAGGATACGATCCATTTACGTATTGTAGTAGTTTTTAAATTTTGTGAAGTATTAGATGAGTAAAATGAATGTTTGAGATTGTCAGTGAAATATATGAAAATTATTATTTGATAAAAAAATAAAAATACTTTCTACTCATTTAATGATCCAAAAATATATATAAAACTACGAGTTTTATACAAATCTTTTCATTATACAAATTTATAATAATATTAATATATAATGAGATATTGAGATGAAACACATACTCTTAATTCATAAATTTGTTTATTGGGATTGGATATTAGATCATGGATGGATCTAGAATAATTTTTGAAAGTGAACACAAGTTAAAATATTTTTAGTAGGTATAAGTCTAAAAATCTCTAAATTTCAGGGTGAACACAAATTATAAAATCTAAGGACTAATTCATAAAAATTACAAAAATTAAAGTCAAATATATAAACTTTAAAAAGTTTAGGGTGGATACAGGACCACTCAAACACACATGTGACTCTACCATTGCACATTACACTAGATCTTCTAAGCAAGGTTAAAATTTTAATTTTTTATATTATGAATCGAGTAAACTAAGTTGAAGGATCGTTCTTATAATGAGTCTATATAATACTTGATTCAGATTAATCAATTAATAAATTTGATATCGATAATTAAAAATATAAGAATCCAAAATTGACTGATTGATCTAATAATAAAAAAATACTCATATTACCCTATTTTATATGTATTCGAATTTCGGTATGAAAAAATTTAATTTTTATTTAATAAAAAAATATATCGGAATCCCCCCAATGGGTGAAGTGCACGGGTGGCTCTTGAGGAAGCATGCATAGGAAAATCTTCACCTATTTTTCTTAACTAATGTTTTTTCCCATGAAAAGGAGAGAACTTATCCACTACACCAGTATAAAAATGGAAGACGATCAACAACCATAGCTCCCGACCCAAAGAAAAAACAGATCAAAGCAAGCAAAATAATAGAAAAACAGGACCGACAGACCCAACAGTTCTTCTTCCATAAACTGTTTCTGTTTTTATATTCTGTGCTGTTTCCTTCTCTGTTTCTTGTTTGTTTTTTGTTTTTTGGGTTTCAAAAATGGCATCAAGGAAGATGCTTTTCGGTTCAAAACCAAGGTATATCTACCCAACCATGGATTTTGACAACAACCCTTCATTCGATCTCTTCGAGTTCGACGAGGTTGATGTATGGAGCAATCCGACCGATCAAGCCACGACCAACAACATGGAAACCAAGAAGCCATTGCCCAGTTCTCGAGCTTCGTCCAAGAAAGTTTTCAAAACCATGGAGATTCAGATCAGTGAGAACAATAAACACAGGACTGTCAAACTAGCAGCTGCTTCAGCTTCATTGCCGGTCAACATCCCGGACTGGTCCAAGATTCTCAAAGCAGAATACAGAGAACATGGGAAGACCGATGAAGACATCGGCGGCGAAGACGAAGACGGTGATCGAGACGGAAGGGTTCCGCCACATGAGTACTTGGCTAGAAGGAGAGGGGCTTCGTTCTCGGTCCATGAAGGAATCGGAAGGACATTGAAAGGAAGAGACTTGCGTCGTGTTAGGAATGCTGTCTGGAAAAAAACAGGTTTTGAAGATTAACCCAAGAAAAAACATACGAACACAACATCAAACACAAATCCCAGGTTTAATTTTGATCTCTTCTTTCCCTTTTTCAGACCAAGAACTGGCAAACTTTTAATTGCCATATCCATATATCTATATATACATAATCTGTTCTCTGATTTCCAGTGTTTTGAGATTCATCAGAGGATTTCTGTTCTGTTTTTCTGAGACATAATGTACCTATTCAACTCTGAGATTGTTAGCAGATCTCAATGATAATGTCTTGTTTTTCATATAAATTATGTCTGATGTTTGATTTGAACTCCATTGAAATGGTGGTGGTTGTTCAGACAGTAACAGGGGAGCTAAGATCAATGCTTTAAGTTAAATGGTTCAAACAAATGACAAAGCTATCATCATCATCTTCTTCTTCTTACATAATCCAAGGTTGAAATTATTTGTTTTTATGGTTTGATGTCAACAAAGTTTATTTCTTTATCTCATCTTAAATTAATGTCCCTGTCATGATGATGTGGTGATACTTGGTAAAGTAGTATATAATTTTAATTACAATGTAAAATTGACAACAATAATTATTAAAAGATAAGACATAATCAAGATAGATAAATGGGTGTTAGAAAAAATAATCATCTCTCTTAAAATTTTTGATTTTTATATAATTTATGTATTTTTTATTAAAAAATTAAATTTATAAATTTACCCTTTAAATTTTTAATATAACTCATTATCAATTTGTATTCTCCGACATAAATTATACGTTCATCTATGAATCTAATTTTACTAATCACTTATTAATTTAGTAGAATAAAATACTAGGTCCAGCAAGTAAAGTTATAATTAAATAAAATAAATTGATCCAAAAAAGTTGCTTCTTTAATAAACGAAGGAAAAATCTTTGTCACTTAATCATACATTCTTTTACATCTCACTTTAAAAAATACTTAAAATTAAATTATAAATCATAAACTTAATTTTCACGTTCTAAACCCTACACCCTAAAAATCCACTTATAGTTTCGTAAATACTAAACACAACCCCTAACTTTAAACCTTAAACTCATTATTTTAAAATAAAATATCAAAAAAACATAATAAAATACAGACGATTTCCGCCCGTAACAAACCTATGTAATCCAAAACCCTTTAAACACAATTTTGTAACAAAGAAAAAAAAAATTAAACCACCTTATTTCAAGGTTTATGAAAGCTAGAAAGTGAGGGGTTGGCAAGTTTTAACATTTAATCAAAGTTTTTTACTTAATCTTGAAGGAAAGAGAAAAAGGAAATAAATTTTAATTACTCAAATATTTTTTTTTCCAAATCTAGACTTGTTTAAACCAAGAGAAAGAAGAAACCTCTCTACCTCTAGGACTAAAATCTTATTTATTACCATCAGTTGGGCTCATCCTAGAAAAAAAAGATGGCTGCACCTAAAGCATCAAACAAGCAGCGCCTGCTTGGTTTCAAACCCATTGTTTTTTGGGGGGTTCTTTTTCCTTAATTTCTTGGTTGTAATTATGATAATTAATGTAAGAATGTGGATATCATGGTGAAACATGTTTAGAAATAAATTTTAAAAATATATCATGAGTCCGTTTGTTTTAGTGAAAATTGTTTCCAAAAAATTAATTCTGGAAAATAAACTACATCTTTTAAAAAACTAATTACGAAAACTATTTTCAAGTGTTTGGATAAAACCGTTTCCATGTATGCTACTAAGATAACTTGTTTTGACAATATGGATGCTTTCCTCTGTAGCTCTCATGAGAAGACCATCAACATGCTCCATAGCTTGGATGAACGTGTATCATCTTTAGAGCATAATATGCGTGACATTCGTAGTCATCTTTTCCCGCCTTCTCCGCCTCATGATGTACCGGATGTTTAGATTTCATGCATACTTTTATGACTATATTATGATCTTTTGAGACTTACTTTGATATGCCTTGAACTATAAGTTTTATCTACTTTGTTAAAACTTTATTTTGGATTTGGTTTGGATCATTTTGTTAACTTATATGGTGAATTATGTTTATGTTAAGTTGACATGAATGATATGTTGAAATGAATTTATGATCCATGATCAATGCTATGAGTTTTGAATGCTATAAATGCTATATTGTGATGAATGATATGTTTATGATATATGCAGTGTGAATTTATGCTATATATTTTGCATGCTATGGTAAAATAAATGCTATGTTATGGATTATATTATGACCTATGCTCTAATGGTATTTGTTCCTTTTTGTAGTATTTTATTCTTTTCGCTATAACAAAAAGGGGGAGAGATTTCAAACAATTTGTTTTGTCTTTAAAAATGTCTTTAAAACTCATGTTTCTCAAAAATTTATGAAGACATTTATTAAGGGGACCTTAAATGGGATTTCCAGAATTTGAAAATTTTCTCAAAAACAAATTTTTACAAAAGATTTTGTTATGTCAGAAAGGGAGAGATTGTTAGACTTATTTTGATATAACTTGAAATAAATTTTCAGGACTAATTTGTAAAAATTTGTAAAATATTTTTCTCGAAATAAATCTTTCAAAAACTCGATTTAAAGTTGTCAAAATAGTTTATAAAATGTTTGATTTTTTATCTGTATCGAACATATTTTTAAAAGTCAACAAAATGGTCAAAACTATTTTTTCAAAGCTAAAATCTCGAAACCTTGCTGAAAGGTTTTGAAACTTTTAGGACAGAATGACCTATTTTTGAAACTCTGGCAAAGGTTTCAAAACCTTCATAAAGGTTTTGAAACGTTCAACCTGTAACGGCTAGTTTTATTTAAAATCCTTAAAGGTTTCGGAACCTCTAGTAAAGGTTTCGAAACTTCTGTGCAAGTGAGCATTAAATGTTCAATCTTAATGACAATTAACGGCTCCAAAGCACTCCTAACAGCTACAAACGGTTAGAAACAATTAAGAGCATACAAAAGAGGTCTGAAAATAACATTGGAACAACAAGAAAGCCTATCCAAACATTCAAGCATTCAAAGATTCAAGTTGTGCATTATTTCCAACCTTTCTTACAAAACACACACACACTAGCGTGTTCTTCATTTGTAATCTTTTTACTAGTGTTTAATTGGGTGTGTGAGAGAGCTTAATTTGTGCAAACATCTACATTGTGAGGATTTTCTAGTTTACTTCTTTGTACTAAAATTTGGGGATTGATTCAATAGACTTTGAGGCATAAGTCTATTGAATTGTGTAAAGTTACTCCTTATCCTTAAAGGAAAGACAAATTAGTGAATTTGTGGAAAATCCTTTGTGTGATCACTATGGTAGTGGATGTAGACTTCATTGAGGAAGTTGAACAACTCTAAATCACCTTGTAATTTCCTACCTTTACAATTAGTATCCATCAAATTTTAAAAATCCAATTCACCCCCCTCTTGGTATTTTTTGATCGATTGCAACACTCAACAAAATATAAATAAAATAAAATATTAAAATATAAATATAAATAAATATTAAAATATAAATAAATAAATTAAAATATAATTAGATTGAAATATTAAAATATAAATAAATTAGAATATTTCTTCATTTGTAAAGAGAACAAAAGGAAGGAAAAAACTTACCAAGAATGAATGGGTAAGTCATTTTACATAGAAATAAGGAGTTTTTTTTCTATGGATGAGTCTACTACGTGCGTCGAACACCGCTGAACATCATTAACATTGAACATTGCTGAACACCATTAAATTAATTAATAAAGATGAAAAATCATAAGGACTCAATATATAATTATTAGTTATTTAAAATAAATTTCTAGTTAAATTATTTTTCATAGAAAAACTACCAAATTGATCATTCAACTATCATTATTTTTCTGTGTTGGTCACCCACTAAATTTTTAATAATAATTTTAACCAATATTTTATTTTATTATCATTTTGATCATCGTCTATTAAATATTTAATAAAAATCATGACATGATATGATTTATAATAATTCTAGTCTATAAAATTATTACACTATATCAATTTAATCCTAATAATAATTAATTAATTAAATATTTAAATTAAACCTTAAAATTTTCATTTTTTTCTTCTAAATTTTAATAAAGTTTAACTTATAACTACTTTTTCTATAAAAACCAGTTTAAAAATTGAGGAATCGTAAAGATAACTAAAATCCTTAAAGGATTTAGAGGCATAGGAGTGTGGAGAGGTGACTTTATTCCAACAAAAAAGATAAAAAAATAAAGAAATACGAATAAAATGAGTGTTTTATCACCCAAACATATTTCACAAAACCAATTTAGAATATGTTTTCTTTCTTCTGTCAACAATCCTTCATTTTTAGGTCATAAACTAATCTTCGAATTTTATATTTTTTTATAAAAAATAGAGCTCAAATTGACCCGACCCGTCAAATATTATTTTCTATCTATTTTTTTATACCCATTAAACCAAGTCCACCCCTTTTCCTGAAGTCTTTTCATTTGTTTTTTAGAGGAGAAAAATCCCCTTTAAATTCATGATCTGTTTTTCCCTTTAATTTGAGTTTTTGGGTAGTGAACTTTGAGTATTTTTTTAATCAAAACAATGGTGGTTTCTTCAATTCTTTTCGGTGTTAAATGAGAGGTTTGTTGATCAATTCTTATTCATCATCCTCGTTTTTTTTTCGGACTTATTCTCTTTCTCAATAGCAAATGAAGGCCTTTTTTCAAATTTTATCGTTTGAAGAAAGGTTTAGTTCAGAGAATTGATGGAGTTAGATGTAAAATTATTCAATTCAACACCATTAATGAAGACAAAAGAATCATTCTCTTCGAGGCTTTTCGCTCTTCGTTCTTGAACAACTCAAGACTTTCGTAACTGATAATATGTTTACCTTTAGTTTCTGCTAAATTTTTCTTTTTTTTTTCTTTTTTTTATTTTAACAGAACGTTTACCTTAGTTTTTGTATTTTTTAACTTATAAAATATTTTTTTTAAAAAATAAATAGTAAGATACGAAGAAGATAATATTCTATTATTATATTTTTAACACTTAAAATTAAGTGTTTTTCAAAGTAGTGTTGTGGAGAAGAAGAAAATAGATGAGAAATTTGGAGTTTAATCCAAGTATTTGATAAGTTACTTTTAATTAGGATTAAACTAATATAATATCACAATTTTAAGAATTAAAATTGTTATTAAACTTTGTCATGGTACAATTTTATTAAATATTTAATGACTGGTGACCAAAACGATAATGAAATAAAATGCTAATGTCGATTTTGATAAAAAAAAATAATTAGGTGCCCAAAACAAAAAGGGTTGATAGCTGGATAACCACTAATATAGTTTTCCCTCTAAAAAATAATTTAGTTAAAACTTTAATTCAAATAATTATTAATTATACGTTGATTCCTTTAAATTTTTAAACTTTATTAATGAAATTAATAGTGTTTAGCGGCGTTCAACATTAACAATCTTCGACGCCCGTTGTAGAATTTTCTTTTTCTATTGACTGTAATTGATTTTCCTTTGACTTTTTCATTTTTTATGAACCAAACAACAAAAAGTTAAGAAAATATTTTTCGTAAAATCATTTACACGAAACAAACAGACCCTAAGTGAATTTTCATTTGTTGGAAATGAATTTTATAATCTAATTAATATTAATATATACAAAATATTTATAACTAATAAATTATTCAAATAAATATTGGATATAATTACATCCTTAATATCATTTTGTTTGTTCAATTAATCGGACATCTATAAATTATTACTTAAATTTTCCAAATATTTTGGGTAAACTGTAACAAAGGTCACTTAATTATGTGTATAATTATATTTTGGTCATCTAATTATTGAAAGTTACATTTAGGTCACTCATTTATGGGTAAGGTTACATTTAGGTCACCTAATTATTAAAGGTTACATTTGGGTCATTCAATCATAAGGTTACATTTAGGTCACTCTTCATATTTAAAAAAAAAAGTTTATCAATTTGTGTATTAGATTAATTAATGATTTCAAATGAAGTATTCTAATGTTAACAAGGGTATACACGTGATTTAGAAAAAAAAATGACTAAATTGATGTAGTTTTTCAAATATGAAGAGTGATCCAAATGTAACCTTACCTATAATTGAGTGATCTAAATGTAACATTTAACAATTGAGTGACCCAAATGTAACTTTCAAAACTTAGGTGACCCAAATATAACTATACCCATAAATAAATGACTTCCATTACGGTTTACCCAATATTTTCATACAATTAATTAATATAATTTATTAATCAAATCAACTAATATAATTCGCTATCAGTAAAACGTCAATAAATCCAATGTTTTCCTTCAAAACTTGTGCTTTGTTGCTTTATACTTTACCCTTCCAAGTTTCAGGTTTCCACCATTCTTTTTTTTGGAAAGTTTCCAACCATTCACCATGTACAAGATAGGGTTGAAGTTTGAAGTTTTGTACAAGTTAAAACGACAAGAGACAATCTTGAACAAGAAACATTGTTCATAGACAATAAGTCTATGTCAAAAATAGTTGCAGCCAATTAATTGATTCGATTGGAATGTAAGATTTTTTTTAAAACTAATTAAACGGAAAGTTTTAGGGTGAGATAAGATAAAATGAGATTAAAATAGCGTGAAATTAAAATTATTATAAAAATTATAAGAATTTCGGTATTAATTTTTCGGTATATAACGAATTTCGTAAAAAAAAATTGAAACGATAAACTTTTGATGCATATCGATTTTCTTAAAAATATAAGAATTCGATATATAACAGAAAGTTGGTACTAAAATTAAATGATTTTTATAATAATTTTGATTTTATCTTATTTTAATCCGTCTCACATTAAAAATCATGATTAAATATTAGTTAATCAAATTTATTTTCATTAAATTGATTAATCAAATCAATTGAAAACCATAATTAGAGCTTTCATTTCATTGATTTAACTTTCTGTCTCTTGCTTTTGAAAGATTATATTATAGGTAAGTTATATCATGTATCTATGAGATCAATCATTAAAAATTATCAATTTTTTATGTCATATTTTTTTTCAAGTGAATCTTCACTTGAAAAAAATTATTTTTAAAATAGATTAACATTAGATATGAGTGAAGATTCACTTAAAAAAATATAACATAAAAAAATAATAAAATATAAAATATGAGTGAAGATTCAACCCTAGAATTTTAGGGTAATTTGTATTGTGTCACCTATAAGTGTACCATGATTCTGTATTAGGATTCCGAAATTGTTAATTATACAAATTGTTTAGGGTAATTTGTAATGCCTCACATTCAACCCTAGAGCTTTAGGGCAATATGTCACCTAATTATGTACCTTAATCTTAACACTCGAATTTGCGACATGTATGGATCATCTTATCTCAATGATCAAGGGAATAATTATTATTTTTAAAGGTCATGAGTTCGATCACTAATATTACAACACAGTGATTGAACGATCAATGTTCAATAGTTAAGAGTATATTCTAAAACACATACTACTATAATCACGTTAATTGATTTAAAAAATAATCTCTAACATATAAATCTATTAAAATAATTTATATAAGTAAACATTTAAATTTTTATATTTATAATTTTTTTCTTTTACCATCTTCCATATATTTTTAATCAACTAACCCAATTTCTAATTTTATATGTGCCTCTAGGAGTGTAGTCATCCCTGCCTCTTATCCTCTAGGAGAAAAGTCTTCCCTACGAGGAGGAGGTCGCGAGTTTAATTTACCTCATATATATATTATCACGCCTGATAAGAATGAGATCATTAATTTCATATCGGAAAAAAAAAAGATTTGATATATAAACGGTAGCACTATGCATCTTATTAAGATATTAATCACAAGAGCAGAAGCACGTCACGAAATTGAAGGAGATTTTAGGAGAACAGCCTCGTGATAATATGCGCACTCCAACGCCCTTGGATATCTTTGTTGCTCTTTCCATGGACTGCAGGCGATGATATCTGTCATTTTATGCACACTGATAAAGTCTTGCATGTGAATTGATGTACTCACCAACTCGTATCAGGGAGTTGAACGGGAAGTTACATACGTATCAACAATGGTGTATTAGGGGATTACATTGTAAGCATTAGATTGGCATCTACTGGTTACATCTGGGGCTGAAATTTTGCCTTGCTAGCAGTTGCTGTTGCACTGAGTCTGGAAAGGATGCCTGCTAGTTCTGCTGTGCCAGGGCTATTGTTAGATGTACCCTCCTTTGCTAGCTAGCTTCGAAAAAACAGGCTAAATGGTTCGCTTCATCTCGGAAAACCATGTTTAGTTAAAGAAGTTGCTAATGTCCTGCTGAATGTATTCTGATGGGGAGCAAATCCTCCCAGGATATTCAATTAACATGGGTTGCTCACAAAGTTGAGTGGGGAGTGCATTTGCCCTGATGAGTCTCCTTGGAGCAAGCATCATGCCTCACAAATTTTATTTTCATTCTTTTATTGTTCAGGTATCTCTTATTGGACTGTATACAAATTAGTGCACCTTATCTATTTCATGATTGCAATTCAAATGGTTCTATATTCTGTGATTCATTGCCAATTTTCTGAAACTTTTGTTTTCGTGTTCACAGAAGCATCAGGCACCACTAGGGGCTGTCGAACCGGCTCTCCTGCATACCCGGTAACGAACATCCCTAGCGAAAGGGTTGTCGAACCGGCTCGCCTGCGTACCCGGTAACGAACACGCCTAGTGAAGGGGCTGTCGAACTGGATCTCCTACTGAAGGTTCCAACAACAGTCCCAATACCAGCTTCTCGCAACTCACAACTTCTGTTGTCAGTTTGCCCTCCTGGTTCCTGCATGTTGAGCTGTCCGATTCTGAAAGACAGCTCATGATGCTCGTGCTCACTTCTCACCATGGTATTAAATTACGGTTGTGGTCAGTGTCGCGATCGCGATGCGATTGCGGTGTCACAAGTATAAAAAAAATCACAATCATTATAAAATATTATAAATATACATATTAATATATTTTAATATTATAACACTAATACGTTAATTTATATATTTTATTTATTTTTAAAAAATAAAATTATAATTTATAGATAAAAAATTATTAAAAATATCGAGAATATAAACATTATAAAGGTAAATAATAGATAAAAATACTTATATTCTAATAAATAACGTACATATGAATAATATCATATTAAAAAACACAAACATGTTGAATAGTATAATATTTTAATTCTAAAATTTTATTTTATATAATTTAAAAAGAAAAAAAAACATATATATATATATATATATATATAAACTCAATTTCCATCAAAATAAATGGTGTGGAGGTCTAGAGTATCTTTAATTCTATCAATGCTTTAGTTTCGATCATTTTTTATTTTATATAAAAAAACATCATATTGTGAGCATCATTAGTAAAAGATATATGATATATTAAATGAATATCAAATAATACATAATTTGAATGCACTGATATAAAATTATAATATTGGTATATGTCAATCCTGAAAAAAAAATAATACGACAAAAATAAAAGTAATAAAGTTAAATTAATTTTTTAAATAAAAAAATCACCACTATATTTTAAAAAAGATAAACATTTTATATAATTTTTATTTATGTTTTATAGATTAATAAAGTTTTTAAACCGATAAGATAATTGATTTAATAATCGATGTTACCACATCGGTGTAATTGATTATTAAATTTAAAAAAAATCGAGTATTTTATTTACAAAATTTTATATTTTAAATTATTTGAGAGTTTGTTACGGTGTTACGGTATTGCGGCGCAATATATAATATATTACGACATTATGTAATGGTTTTATAACGAAAAAATCGTAATACGGTATTTATATTACGTTGCATCAATATTGCGTCGCGGTGACCTCAAAAAGGGTATGTTGCGGACGCAATTTTTGATACTATGCTTCTCACAATAACTGTCAAAACTGTGGCTCCAGAATATCAAACTATAGCTTGAATTTTGAATTTTGAATTTTGAATTTTAGAGTTTAAGGTTTAAATTATGGGTTATTATTTCGGTTAAAAATAGTCTCTCTGTTTATGGTGTATCATTCATGTTTTTTTGAAAAATATTTAGAAAATTGAGTTCTTAATCATAAACCTTATTTTCTATGTCTTAAACCTTACCCCTAATTCTTTAAATTTTAACCATAACCCCTAATCTTAAATCCTAAACCCTAAACTCTAAACCTCTAAATTAAAATAGAGGCATGAAAAAATGCATGAATAAAGGTAAATAATTTCTACCTATTACTTCATGCAAACGATGAAAAAAATATACTTTATAAAATTAACATTGGAATAATTATAAATCATTTAAAACGTAAATATTTAAATTTTAAATTAAACTTTGAAATTGTAAATTAAATTTATTTTTAAAATATTTTTTAAAAAATATATATACGAGAGATAAAAGTTTAACAAAATAGTTTTTATATATGCGTATAAAATAGTTTTTTAAATAAATATATTCTAAAGACAAAGTTCAACAAAATAAAAGGCATTAGAATTAATTATAGTGGTCCTGAATGAGAACCAGTTTTGGCAGCATATCCATTTTATGTTATATGGTAGCCACGAAATTTTTAAGGTAAATACCTTAGAGAGAGAGAGAAATTGTATCATGGACTCGGCCACCACGTTATCTATGGTCTCATCCAATTATAACTATCTGCTTCACCATTAATTTTCAATTTATTTTTTTCGACCAATGAATTTCACTCATAATTTTTATGTTATTTTAAAAATATAATTTCTAAAAATTATATTAATTATAAGGTTGATTAGTGGTGGAATGAGTGATTTTCGTTAGTTAGGGACCACGGCTGACGTGATAGGCCGAGCCTATGATATAATCTCTAATATATAACAAATGAATATAAATGAGGATAAATGTTTAATCAAATTAAATTTAATAAAAAATTAAATTATTTGAGTTGAACTGTCATGTAAACCCCTAGATTTCCCATATCCGAGTGTCGGGTTAACCCGTGGTGTTGGGCCTCGGTTTTGGGTTCGGGTTTGTGTAGTTTGGGCCTTGTTGGGCCATAGGCTTGTTGGGTTGAGAGTTGGGCTTTGGTTGTGGGGGCATTTTTGTAAATGTCTAAAGGAGAAGACAAGAAAGATGGGGTTTTAATTCTCTTGCAGAGAATGACTTCATCTTTTCTCTATTTTCTTCATCCTCCACCATCTTTGAAGCAAGGAAAGAGAAGAATAAAGGTAAGATCTTTCGAGTTTTGTGTTACAATCTCGTTTTGGTGTTAGAGGAAGTTTTGTAGGGTAGTCAAGGATCTTTAAAACAATGTAAGAATGGATAGTTTGGGTGGACGTAAGGTTTTGGTGGGGGGTTAAGGTATAATCCGAGAATGAGGTTTTAGAAGTTGTCTTTATGTTTTCTCGATGTTTTTAAGAGTTAGAGATACCCAAAGATGAGTCTAAGTGTTGGTTTAACCTCTCCCTTGTAGAGAAACAAGTGGAGGATCCATCTTTAAGCTTGGGAAGGTGAAAGCTTGTGTGGAAGATAAGCTCGAGTTTATTGTTGTTGTAGCTCAAGGTTGGTACTCCTAACTCTCCTATTCATCATCCCTATCATGGTAGAATGCGTTTCATGTAAATACATGTATGTGTGCTTTGTTGCATGAGCTTGATTAACTGTAATTGTGATTTTCGTACTAATGAGATTAAGGATTGAAAAATGGTGTTAAAACACTCTAAACATCAATAATAATGATTTGAAATGCCTTAAGGTTTGATTGGGTTAATGTTGAGTTGATCGATCTTGAAAGATGGCCAAGAGGGGGGTGAATTGGCAATTAAAACTTTGGTGGAAGATTTTTCGGGGAAAAATGGAAAAATGAAGAACACAAGAATTATAGTGGTTCAAGCTTCGGAACAAGCTCTACATCCACTACCTTAGCTCCCACTAAGGATTTTGAAACCAATTCACTAAAAAATTTGACTTTTTTCTCGGTTCAAAGGATAATTGTTACAATTCGAATCAATTCTTCTACCCAAGAATTGATTCAACCTCACAAGATTGAGATAAAAGAAAGATGGGCAAATAAGTTTCTCTCACAAGATTGATAAACCCCAAATACAAAAACACTCTTCCCAAATTGAATTACAAGTAATCAAAATGAAGTACACAAGTTGGGAGTCAAGAGTATACAATGAAGTGCTTTGAGTTAGATTTTTGTATGCTTGTATATTGCTTGAGGTTCAATAGTCCTTAATGCTGTTGAAAATGCTTCATTTTATACCCTCTCAATGATTTTTAACCGTTGTGGTTGTTGAGAATGTAAATGATAAGTGCTCAACTCACTATCACTTTCTACACTTTTCATGGGCATTAATCATCAATTTTATACCTACTTGGACCAATGCATATACTTAATATGATATATTTAGGGATTATGCTATTAAAGATAATATTTATATAAAAGACATACTTTACTGCATTTTTATGTCTGTGCAGAAAAAAGTATTGCCGTGAAAGTAAACTGAGGTCAAGGCAGGACCTGATGCAGAGGCAGCAGAAGATAAGTAGCAACATGACAGGTAAATTGAGGAGAAAAATAAGAAGAACGTTGCTGGACAAGAAGACCAAGGATCGGAGCTGAATAGCCTAAAGAAAGCCCAAAGACAAGGCCACGCGGGAAAACCTTCTAGAAGAATTAAACTTAGAAATATTTGACCTATGTACATAACTTGTTCCCTACTCCAAGTTGTATTCTGCTTAGGAAAGGTTTACCCTAGGCCAAGACTATATAAGGCATAGTTGTCCAATGGAAGAGGAGAGCCAAATTGAGAGAGTTCACCCTAGGAATCATTGTTATTCTTCTTTCCATTATGTTCTAAGCTTTCTTAGGGTTTAGGTGAAGGTTATTGAGTATTAATGAGAAGAGATTGCATCTTCTCACTAATGGAAAAAAGATAATGGATGTTGAACCATTATCTTCTCACTAATAGAAAGATACTGTCGAGTTCTCACTAATACTGCCGAGTTCAGATACTGCCGAGTTCTCTGCTGGGGCAGTGTTCTCATGATCAGTTTGGTCAGCATCCAAGTCCTCTTTTCATTAGTGAGAAGATAATGGTTCTAGGTATTAGATTCCAAACTAAAGAGACCCTGGACGAAATGAGAACACCATCACCTTTCCCACAAAGGTTGAAAAAGCAAAAAAAAGGACCATCAATTCAAAAAATTTCTATACATCTTAAAGCAAGTCCACATCAAATTACCTTTTATTGAGGCAATTGAACAAATGTCTAATTCTGCTAAGTTCTTGAAAGACATTGTGTCTAAGAGAAAAAGGCTAGGTAAGTTTAAAATAGTGGCTGCTACAGAAGGATACATGGCAATGCTACACAATCGCATGCCACCTAAATTAAAGGATCCTATATGCTTTACCATACCTTGTGCGATAGGTAACCATTATGAAGGAAAGACCCTATGTGACTTAGGAGCGAGCATCAACTTAATGCCTAAGTCTGTCTTCCAAAAGCTTGGAATTGGAAGGGCAAAACCCACAATTGTGATGCTCCAACTTGCCGATCGATCATATGTGCACCTCGAAGGAAAAATTGAGGATATATTGGTAAGAGTAGAAAAATTTATTTTTCTTACTGATTTTCTTGTCCTTGATTGTGAAGCAGATGATAATGCACCGATCATCCTTGGGAGATCTTTCCTTGCTACTGGAAGAACGTTAATTGATGTGGAAAAAGGAGAGTTGACTATGAAGATTAATGATCAACAAGTCAAACTCAATGTTTTCTAAATCCTAAAAAGACATGATGATCCAGAAGAATGTTAGATATTGGACGATAAAGATACAATTAGTACAATACCCTGCCTCGGTAGTAATCTTAACGATAAACCACAAATCTGCCTTGGTAGTACAATTGATGACTGCTACAGCAGTATCTTGAACAATGGAGAAACACCAGACAATGAAGAAGCTAACTGGAAAACACATCTTCCAGGTAAATATTTCGAACCTTTAGATTACCCAGGTAAGAATGAAAAATCTATAAAGGAACCCTTAGTCACTGAATTAAAATCCTTACCTGAAAAATTGAAATATACTTATTTGGGAGCCAACCATATAATGCCCGTAATTATTTCTTCTAAGTTGCAGACAAAACAGGAACAAAGCTTGATCGAGATGTTGCGACAGCACAAGAAGGCAAATGGGTGGTCAATTGATGATTTGAAGGGAATAAGCTCGGCAGTATGTATACATAAAATCCTTTTGGAGGAAAACCATAAACCTACTGTTGAGGCCCAAAGGAGACTTAACCATGCCATGAAGGAGGTAGTATGTCAAGAAATAATCAAATGGCTTGATGCTGGAATCATCTACCCTATTTTTGATTGCGCATGGGTAAGCCCGGTATAATATGTACCCAAGAAAGGTGGTATGATTGTCATAACCAACGAGAACAACGATTTGATCCCAACCAGGACTGTGACCAGTTAGAGGGTTTGTATGTATTATCGCAAGTTGAATAAGGCAACAAAGAATGATCATTTCCCTTTACCCTTTATTGATGAAATGCTTGATAGACTTGTTGGTAAACCTTATAAATGTTTCCTTGATGGTTATTCAAGATATAATCAGATTGCCATTGATCCAGAAGACCAAACAAAAACCATCTTCACTTGCCCATATAGAACATATGCATTTAGAATAATGTCGTTCGGCCTCTATAATACCCCGACAACCTTTCAGAGATGCATGATGACAATTTTTTATGACATGATAGAGGACTTTATAGAGATATTCATGAATGATTTTTTATTCTTTGGAGACAACTTTGATCACTGCCTCGGCAATTTAAAGAAAGTGTTGCAAAGATGTGAGAAATCCAACTTAGTCCTCAATTGGGAAAAATGTCACTTTATGGTAAATGAAGGCATAGTATTGGGCCACAAAATATCATCACAAGGAATCAAAGTTGATAAAGCCAAGATTGATGTGATAAAGAATTTGCCTTCACCAATTTCTGTAAAAGGAGTTCGAAGCTTCTTGGGCCATGCAGGTTTTTATAGAAGGTTTATTTCTAACTTTTTCTAAAATTTTTAAACCTCTTTGTAACCTACTTGAACAAGACAGAAAATTTGAATTCGACAAGGAATGTACTGAAGCATTCGAAGCCCTCAAGGAGAAGTTGATCACTGCACCAATAGTGGTCCCACCAGATTGGTCCCTTCTCTTCGAATTAATGTGTGATGCAAGTGATCATGTTTTCGGGGCAACACTTGGGCAGAGAAAGAACAACTTGTTTCATGTCATTTACTATGCTAGTAAAACACTCAATGATGCTCAAATCAATTACATCATAACAGAGAAGGAATTACTAGCAGTAGTATTTGCTTTTGACAAATTCTGATCATATCTTATCGGAACAAAAGTGATTGTCCATACTGACCACTCGGTAATTAAGTACCTATTCTCGGAAAATGATGTCAAACCAAGACTGATTAGATGGATCCTTCTTTTACAAGAATTTGATGTGGAAATCAAGGATAGAAAAGGTACAGAGAATTAGGTAGTCGATCACCTCTCTAGACCGGAGAACAAAGATAATAACAATGCACTGGAAGAAATACAAGATGCCTTCCCAGATGAGCAAATACTGTATATCGCGGCAACTGCCGAAGACACTGCTGAGACAGCAACTACAGCAGTATATGACCGTGCGGCTGAGGCATTAACTAAATATATCTCAGTAACCTTAACAGAAGATCTTGCTGCAGTAACAACCACTCCCTAGTATGCTGATCTAGTTAATTATTTAGCTAGTGGTGTTATCCCTTATAATCTTAACTATAACAAAAAGAAGAGGTTTCAGTATAATGCAAATCATTATTTCTGAGATGACCCTCTTTTGTTTAAGCAATGTGCAGATCAGGTTATAAGAAGATGTGTTCCGGAAGATGAACAACAAGAAGTGCTTCGGCATTGTCATAATTCACCTAGTGGAAGAAATTTTGGAGGAAACAGAACAGCAACTAAAGTGCTTCAGTCAGGCCTTTATTGGCCCACGCTCTTCAAAGATGTCCAACTTTATTGTAAGAATTGTGACCGATGCCAAAGAACGGGCAATATCTCTAGGCGCAATGAAATGCCATAAAAAACATACTTGTGTCTTTATTTTTATTTTCTTTTACAGAGAAAGAAGACAAAAGAAGACATATTAAGTAAATCAATCCTTGTGGAGACGATGCTTGATACTTATCACTTTATTACTTGACGACGTGTTCACTTGCACTAAAATTGCGTATATCTAGCACGCATCAGTAAATAAAGTCGTTGAGACTTCATCTTCCCATCATAAATACACTCTGCAACAGACGGTATCGAAACACGAAGAACCTGTTTCAAAACAGACCAAAATAGAAAGAGTCATTGTGCATTTAATACAAGGGGTATCGATACATGCTTCGATACCTTTATGAAACTGTAAAGGTAGGTATCGAACCATATTTCGGAATAGGCTAACCATCATTCAAAGTCTTAATTGCTACCAAAGATCGACCCATTTAATGCTAAAATAGTCATTGGGGTTTAAGGAGTGTATTGATACTAGTATCGATACTTGGAGTCATAATTTTGAATATTTTTAAAATTAATTAAAATACTCAAATTGGTTCGATACGTGGTTTGAAACAGGTGTTGATAGTGAAGAAAAGGTATGTTTCGATACTTGTTTTTGGTTTCAAGAACAATGCTTTAAAACCCAGGTCGGTACTGATACCTGTTCTTAGGGTATCGATACCCTCGGGTAAAAACACTTAGAAAATTCATTTCAAAGTTTTTGGTTTGACTTGAAATCAAAGTTTGACTTAGGGACTTAAAAATTTATTGCAAAATAGTCCTTATACATAATTGTTATATCAAAAACAATTTTAGTTTTACAATTAAGTTTGAGGGTTGATCCTTAGAAATTTCAGGTGAAACTTATAGGTTCGTGCAGGGGTATCGATACACGGGCAACCGGTATCGATACCCTTGAGTGGAAAATAGGCTTTGAAGGAGGGGGTATCGAACCATGGTTCGATACCAAACCCTCCTGTGGCATTTTGCATCGATACCTGTATCGAAGCAGTTCTTCCCCTTTTGTTGACTTTTGAATTGGTCAAAGGATATCGATGCTAGTATCGATACCCATGTTTCGAAACCCTCTTTGGGTGGGCATCGATGCAGGGTGTTTCGATACCCCATATAAGTATCGATACCCTATGTATTTTGGCCAAGTTTGAGTAGAGTTTTGGGGCTTGGTGATGTTAATAAAGGGTTCCTCTAATCTAAAAGTTGTGAAACTAATTATCGAACTAGGATTGATAACTATAACCCGAAAGACTTAAGTATGATAAGCCTTAATATATCTTATTGTGGTAAGATCCTAGGTGGATCGCTTGTATGGTTCGAGTCTTTGTATGTTGGAAATCCGGATATCTATAAGTGTTGCAACACGTCAAAGGTTATCGATGTAACATTCTGAGTGATAATTTGACTACCATCCTGAATGTAGGATCCCGATGCTGTATGGATATGGGCCTCATTCGAAGATACTCGATGCGACATTCCGAGTGTGGGATTTGGAGGATCTCGATGTTGTATGGACGCGGGCCTTAATCCCGGATGTAAGATCCCGATGTTGTGTGGACACGGGCCTCATCCTTAAGTATGGGATCTCGATGTTGTGTGGACGCGGGCCCTACTCGTAGTGTAGGATCCTGATGTTGTATGGACGCGGGCCCTACTCGTAGTGTAGGATATCGATGCTGTGTGAACGCGGGCCTCACTACCTTATTTGATCTGGTTGATTTGTATATGTTGTGTGCGATAATATACATTTCATTATGCCATGTGTTGGGCAAGCATGCTAGACCATCATATCATGCACGAGATTTATATGTCATGCTTTACTGCTTTTGATATGCATGATGTTGGTCGAGTTCGGTGTATCCATTGAGCTTTTATGGCTCAACGTTCGAAATGTGTTTTCGTGCGTAGGTTTGGATCTCAGCATCGATCGTGTTGTTAGAGAGTACACCTATTAGATGTAGTGGGCATAGTACTGTGTCGAACCCTATATATAATTTGTAACTCTGTTTATTTAAATTTGGGTCGAATATTTTAAATGATTTATAATATTTGGAGATCCGGTTACCTTATATCATTTTGGGCTTTGTTTTAATTTAAAAAGATTTTGTGGATCGAATTTAGACTTGATTTGATTTTGTTATTGGGCTTGAAACCGAAATTTTGAAATACAGATTTTGGGCCGGAGGCCCAATGTGACATCCGGGTCGGGGTGTTACATGTCATTTTTATAACTTAAATTTTAATTTTTTTAAATCGATTTCTTAAGTTTTCATATAAATTAAATTATAATTATTTATTATATTATAGTACGATTTAAATAAGATTCTTTAATTATATAAGATATGCATATATATATTTATATTTTTATGTGGTATATATTTATTTTCATTTTTATATAGGTATACATATATATTAAGAGAAAATAAGGGATTTATCAAATCGAGTTTATAACATTTTGAGTTAATTTTTTCGTCTTAAAATAAAATTAAAAATAATTTATTTTTAAATAAATCAAATCAAATTTTACTCACTCTTAAATATAAATATCAAATATAAACTTCTAAAAATAAAAAATCGTAAACCCACTTATTATGTGCTTTTTTAGATAGTTTTACAGTAAAAAATAAATGTCTAAAGTATATTATTTTTTATTTTATGTGTATAAAGTTTATTTTAATTAAAATAAATATTTAAAATTTTATTTTATTTGTTTTAGGTGTCTACAATTTTAAAAAATGACATAAACCATTATTTTGATACTTAATTTATTTTTGAAACTTATTTTAAATTAAAATATTAATTTAAGATATCTATTTTAATCAAAATAAACTTTAAATATTTGTCTTTATTAAAAAATTAAATATATATCTTAATTAAAATAAACTATAAATATCTAAAATAAAACGATATAGTTTAATGGTGTTTATTGTTTAATAATATCCAATATTAGTAGTGCTCAACAACAATGGTGTAGGGATGGGCACGGAACCCGAACCTGACGGGTTCTGACCCGACTCGATCCGATCGGGTCAGATTTTTTGATGAAAAATTTGGTTTTGGGTCGGGTTTTTTCAAGGTTGATTTCGGGTCGGGTCGGATCGGATTCAGTTTTAAGATGGGAAAATCTGACCCGACCCGGGACTAATAGTGTAATTTTTCATATATATTTTAGAGATATTTGCAATAATGACCCCTCTCTCTATATATATTTTATACAATTAGATTACTAAAATTATTTTTTTTACAATTAGGTCACTGTAATTAAATATTTTTACAATTAGATCCCTAAATTTTATTTTTTTACAGATTAGTCCCTAAAATTTTAATTTTTTTAATGATTCGGGTCGGGTCGAATTTTAAAGCTTAAAAATCAGATCGGATCGGATCGGTTTTTTACCCTAAACCCGGGTCGGGTCTGGTGGCGGGTGGAGTATGATTTTTCAGGTCAGGTGTGGGTGGGCCGAAAACCCGACCCGACCCATACCCATCCCTATAGTGGTGGATCCATGCTTTGAGTTGGGTGGGCCCGTGTCACCCTAAACTTTTTTAAATTTAATTATTTATTCTTAATTTTTTTAACTTTGTAAATTAATACTTAAGTTCTTATAATATTTAAGTTTTATGTCTATACTAAAATTTTAAAATTTCATATATATTTATCTTCAAATAAATATTTGAATCCATCACTGCTCAACAATGTTCAATTAAAATTTTTCTATAGTTTCATCTCTTATTTTATGTTAAAGCTTTTTAAGATCTAGCTTTGCAGCCACTACCTACTTCCCTGTCACATGATCCACATCTTCCAAACCTACCTCTTTAAATAAATAAATAAATGTTATATAAAATACCTAGCACCTAGAAAAACGTGTTGGAATAAAAAACCAATTATGGAATGACTTTTCAACAACTTTCTTTAAAAATCCATTTTTATCAGAAATGATTAAATTAAATATTTATAGTGAAAAGTAAAGATTGATTTGAATTTGTGATTAAAAAAACATAAAAAAATAAAATATCATTGTATTTTATGTATTCTAGTTCTTGATAAATTATAATTTTAATCTTAATTTTATCTAAAAGAAAAGAAAACTCTAAAATAGAATAAAAAAATATTTTAATACATAAATCGACACCATTTTTCACTTTAAAATTATTTATATAACAAGTAATTTATTTTTTTTAATAAGTTAATAATAATTACAGCAATATCTGTTTTAGAATATAATATTTATCATTTGATGTTGATCGCTCAATCATTCTACTGCCATAATTGGTGCTCGAACCCGTAACCTCTAAGAATAACAACTATTCTTTTAACCACTTGGACTACAGAACTCACGCATAATTTTATTTTAATTATACTTCTAACTTAAAACTTTATCCCGATTTATCTAAATCGATTCGATACAATTTAAATGATTTCTTGTCGTTAAAACATGTGGTTGATGATGAATGTCATATGTACCACATGCTTCATTTATTTATTACATGATTTAGTGTTATGGACCCTGACTTCGGAGGGATGATAATGTCTGGCACTAGGCTCTAAAGCCAAGGGTCCCCCCACCCCGTGGTAGGTTAAATATCAGGTCTGAAATTAAACTCTTATTTTTTATTTTTTTAAATAAACAATATATGCCAATATCTACCTGGATTATTTTAATTAATTTATATATCAATTTGTGAAATTAAATTTTAAAATGAGATGACAAAATATATAAATGATGGAATTATTACCACCTACATTGTTAGTTGAAATATAAAACTTTTATTTTAATTTATAATTTTCTTCTTTAAATTGATTAGGTATGAAATATGAATCCTACTATTTATCAAAAAATATATATACTAATCCTAATAAACTATATTTAAAAGTCAATTATATTTATTATAACGATGCATAAGCTAAATAATTTTCATCGACGAAGTTAATCAAAGTAATAAGCAGTATGGTTCTGTTTAAATAATTCTTGAGTTTAAGATATTGTATATGCAAAAAACTCTATCGACAAACTAATAAGCAATTCGGGACTTAAATATAATTTTATGGTTCAGATAATTCATTTAATATAAGTTAGAATATGTATTTTCGGATTAGATCAAATCTATTTTGAATATATGATATTTTTATCAATAAAATAATTATTTGTATCTGATTTAAAAATAAATATATTAAAATTTTAAATTTTTAGAACAGGTATTTGATTATTTTTGAATTACTAGTAGTAAACTTAAGTTAGAAAAAAAAAAAAAAACTAACAATAAATAATGATAATAATAACAACTATAAATTAATAATATTGGTAATGAAAATGATAAAAAAGATAAAAATAAAATAATCATAATAAATAAAATAGTATATTATATAATAATGATAATTATAATAATAATAAAAACTAACCACCAAGAAAATAATATTTATTTTTATAATAATAGAAATAAAAGTATAATAACAATAAATATAAAATGTAATAAATAAATGGGAAAAAATAAGGGAAAATAAGTATAAACATGTCTATAGATCAAATTGAGTAAAAATAGAATTTGAAAGGGTAATCTTAATATATATTTTTTCTTCATATTTTAGGATAATCTTTATATTTTAATAAAATTTAAGAATCATATATATTTTAATTAGTTTTAAAGAGATTATAAAATAATATTTTATAAAAAAATATTTTTAATAACGTTTATATTTTACAGACATAACATTTTAAATATAAATCTTTTAATATAAATATTATCTATTTTTCGATAAATATCGATTCGAAAATATAAACTTACCCTCACAAAATACCATCCAAAAAAATCCTTGAAAATTAATCGAAAAATCTAAGCCACACATGGACGACATTGACAAGTTGATTAAAATAAAATACGGCACCGTTTAGAAAACTGCCAATAAAAAATCTCACCAACCACACAAACCTTTTCTAACCTAATACGCAAAAATTAAAATAAATTTATATTCGAATCATGACATGTTTAAAATTTTTGATTTCTTTTTAACTGATAAAGTTATCTTTTGTTACCAATAAAATTAAATAAAGACAAAATAAATAATAATTTTTAAAGAGAACAGAAAACAAAACAAACGAACAGACAAATCTTAAACGACTTCTCCACCAATAACCACAGAAAAAGAACGACAACAATAGAAAACGGAGTGGGAAGTCGGTCCCAAGGAAATATCGAAAAAAATGATATATAATGTTCTGACACAAAGGACTTTAAAATCAAATTCGAGAGATAAACCATCAACGATCCTTATGAGCTAAGGCTTCAATTACAGGTGGAGCTTATACTGATATGATTATAAGATATTTTCTGTTTAATTTTTTAATTATATAATAACGCATTCACCGTATACATATAATGTTCGAATATTAAATTTGAATCATTTAAATAAAATATATCATCTTTTATTACTGAATACTGTACGAGTTCAAAATCTTCGATATATCCTTAATTATAATAAAATATTATTATAATATCCACTCATAAAGTACTCTGTCTAGATCTACCAATCTAAGTCTAAAATCTGTTGGTCTGTAATTTAAGATCTCTGGGATCCAACACTTTCTTCTTGTTTTACTTAAATGAAAGAATCTTGCCTTGATATTTGATACAGAATATATGTCTGGACAGTTTGAAAAAATAAAATAAAAATTAATTCTCACCTAATTCAAAATAATAATAATAATAATAACACACCCAAAAAATATAATTGATTAATTACAATCTCTAATCTCCTTATTTTACTTTTAATTTTATTTTTCCTTTGAGATATAATAATAATTTTTTATTTTGTTATAAAAAAATATCACGAGCTCGTGAATTTGCCGGAGAGGAATATGAGAAATTCACTGTTAATTAATCTAGAACTTATGATCTAAGAAAAGTAAAAATGTCGACCGAGAGTTTTTAACCATTTGTTCTAAAAATTAATGCTAGAAAGACATTTTTAAGATAATTTCAAATTGAATTTAAAAAGGAGATAAATTTATAAATAAATATTAAAAAATTAATCAACAATAGTGATTATAATAGTATCTGTTTTAGAGTATATTCTCAATTATTAGTCATTAGATATTGATCGATCAATTACTGTACTGATATTACTAATGCTCGAACCTGTGATTTTCAGAAATAACAGTTCCTTTAATCATTAAAACAAAACGATTTATATATTTTTTAAAAAAAATTAAATACGATACAAATAAAAATAAAAAATCTTCAAAAAAATTATCTCTCTCCACCATATAACTTCGTCACTGAACGAGGGGTACTTCGTTATTTATCTACAATTTTTTTTTCCATCCTAATACTGCTCAAATATTAAATTATTAGTCAACAAAGGTTAATGTTTTAGATTTTTTTAATTTTAAATTTTAAATTTTATATTGCTTAACAAATTCAAGTTTATAAATTATATTACATTAATTAACTGTCTCAGTTTTGACTGTATTAATTGTTGAATTACGAATTATTTCGTTAATTGTAATGATTGGTTTTAATTATTAATTTATATAATGATTGATTTTTACTGTATATAAACATAACTTTACCATAAATGAAAGCTGTAATTTTTTAAAAAAATAGTCTATAATAAGCTGATTATGACTTTTAATTCATGTGTCAATGTCTACCGAGCAGAATATTTAATATTCGAATAAAAAAATAAAATAAAATATATTATAAATAAAGAAGTATAAAAGGTCAAAGATGTTACAATATTAGGTGTTAGTTACATTTGCACACATGAAAATTAACTCGAGAATGACTGTATTTTATGTATTAATAATAAAAAAAATTATTCTATAATCTAACTTAATTTAAGGATTAAAAATTTAGATTAGAATTTAAAAATTAAAAATTATAATTATAATTTTAAAACTAAAAGTTTAAATTATAATTTAAAAAAATAAAAGTTTAAGTTATAATTTTAAAAATAAAAATTTAAATTATATTTAAAAATAAAACTTTAAATTTTAGTATTTAAAATTTAAATTTTTGGATTAAAATTTTAAATTTTTAAGGTTTTTTAAACATAGTTTTAAAACTTAAATATGGGAAAAGTTTATATATTTTATGAGATAGATATATAATGTTTTATTTGCTTATAATAAATGTCTAAAATTTTATTATGTTAGCGTTTTAAGGTAATAATATTTAAAAGATTTAACCGATCATAGATTCACATATAACTTTAAACCCAAAATTGACACTATTATTGTGTCTTGTTGAACCTTACTATTATTATCGTCGAAGACCATTGTTTACTTTTCTCCGTCACCCATCGTCATTTATAGATCAAAGGAGAACCAATCAAACGTCTAATGACGAACGCGAAAACCTTTAATCTTTCGGTATCCAATTGACACGTTTTTCGCCAATTATCGATGATAAGTGGGAATTAATAGGCAGTGGCTCCTGCAACAACAGTGGTGGAATCTGATGAGATTATCGATGGTTGTAATAACATTAATTTTTGGATTTTAAAATTTTAAGAATTTAAGATTTTTTTTTGAAGACTTTAAGAGTTTCATATTAAAAAAAAACTCAATTTTTATATAAAAACACGTGTTAAATTATGATTAGATAATAAATTTATTTTAATAATATTATCTCACAAAATAAAATTATAAACACTTATTTAAAAAAAATATAATTTAAATATTTATTTTTAAGTTAAGTCTTAAATCTTTAATAAAAAAATATAAAAAATACTTAAATTGTATTATAAAAACTATAAAAATTTGAAGAGTAAGCTTATCCAAGCATCACTCACCCAACTATCCGGGGAGGGCAGGAGCAATCGTCCTTCACCCCGAAATTTTTTTATTATTTTTATTATTTTTATTTAAATTTTTTTAAAAAATATATTTTATATGAATTTATCTCTCTAATTTTAAATATTTATATTTTTACCCTCTCAATCTTAAATTATAATTCCATCTCTATCGATATTGACTAAATTATACAGTGTATATCCATGAGAAAAATAGTGTAGACTAGACTCTACAGCAAGAACGAAGGAAACCGGCATTGCAAGGGACTGGGAACTCTAATGAACAATCAACAAAGCAGTTACGGTCTTTTCGTATGCTCTTTTTTTTTACGTTTATATACTAAAAATTTAAGCTTGAATTTAATATTTAAAATTAAAATTTAAGATTCTAATTTTTAAAAATTAAGATAGAAATATATTTTTAAAGTATATAGTGTAATTTTTTTAATATTTAATCATGAAAAAATACTGCAAAAGAGTTTTTGTCCGAACGTACAAGCTTTTGTCCTTGTAAATTTTGGCATCTTTTGCATTGTTCCTAGTTGTTCAATCTTGAATACAATTCTAATCAAATAATTGACTCATCTTCTCTTGTATGATGCATTATTTGGAAAAAAAAATAGACATGTCTTGTTAATCACGTTATTTATAATTTATTTTAATAATAAATTTATATTTTATTTTTTAAAAGTAAATATTTATCTTTTTACAAGATATATATTTTTTTATATATATCATTAAACAAATGAATCTTATTAGATGAAATGATAAATGATGCGATGAACTGAGACTATATAATTTATGAGAATTTTAATTTAATTTTTTTATTTGAGTTAGGAATATTTACTATTAATAGAAATAATTCATTCTTTTATTATATGTGTAATATTCTTTTATTATTTGTACCCATTGGGCATGGATTGGTGGGGAGACTATAAGGTTTGAAGGGTCTGCATGAGAGCATTTGCTCGTCCATTCCCACCAACCACACCCTCAGCCACCATCACTTTCCTCAGTCAAATCTAACCCATGACCATTGGATCATTTCGGAATCAACGGCATCCCTTTGATCTCAACAAACACAGACACCATCCTCCGTCTTCCCTGTTAGCGCCATGGCCACCCACTCATGCTTACCTATCAACGAACTCATTTCCTGACCCTTTCCTTCATCCTCCCTCTTCTCTATTTAAACCACCTTTCTCATACCATTTCTCCTCAGGAAACGAAAGGAAAACAACTCTACCGAGCAATTTCCCTCTCAAATTCCTCTAAACAAAACACATTCATAAGCTAACAACTTTCGATTCTTCTCTGGGTCAGTCTTTTTTTAGTTTCTTCTTTCTGTCATGGAGACGATCATTCAGAATGGTAAACAAAACGGGTCTTTGGAGAGCTTTTGCACAGCTTCAAAGGGTGGTGGTGGTGGCGCCGCCGTTGATCCTTTGAACTGGGGTGTGGCGGCAGAGTCGCTCAAGGGAAGTCATTTGGATGAAGTGAAACGCATGGTGGCGGAATTTAGGAACCCGATGGTGAAGCTCGGTGGTGAGACCTTGACCATTTCTCAAGTTGCGGCTATTGCTACACGTGACTTGGGTGTCAAGGTTGAGCTTTCCGAGGACGCAAGGGCTGGCGTTAAGGCCAGTGCTGATTGGGTCCTTGATGGCATGAACAAAGGCACTGACAGCTACGGCGTCACCACTGGTTTTGGTGCTACTTCACACCGAAGAACCAAGCAAGGAGCTGCCCTTCAAAAAGAACTCATTAGGTGAGTTAAATAACTTTTTACGATTTGACTCAGTGCCGTACGTGAAAGCGCTCCAAACTGATGGGCTGAGACGCTGAGTTATAAACGAGTTACTATTATTGAGATCTGTTATAATGAGATGTTTACGTGACATTATTATTTTTGGGAAGAGTATGAACAGAATTTAGTATTCCAATGTTGATAAGGCTGGTATTAGAAACAAGTAATTAAATCTGTTTGTTGTTGTTGCAGGTTCTTGAATGCTGGGATCTTTGGCCATGGAACCGACTCATGCCACACACTTCCTCACTCGGCAACCAGAGCAGCTATGCTTGTTCGGATCAACACCCTGCTCCAGGGATACTCTGGCATCAGATTTGAGATTTTGGAAGCTATTACAAAACTTCTCAACAACAATATTACCCCATGCTTGCCCCTTCGTGGCACAATTACTGCATCTGGTGATCTTGTTCCTCTTTCCTACATCGCTGGATTACTCACTGGCAGGCCTAATTCAAAGGCTGTCGGACCGAACGGGGAAGCCCTTGATGCTGAGGAAGCCTTCCGTGCAGCTGGTATTGATTCCGGCTTCTTTGTGTTGCAGCCTAAAGAGGGTCTTGCTTTAGTCAATGGCACTGCAGTTGGTTCAGGCATGGCTTCCATGGTTCTTTTTGAAGCTAACATTCTTGCTGTTCTGTCAGAAGTACTTTCAGCAATTTTTGCTGAAGTGATGAATGGTAAACCCGAATTCACCGATCATTTGACACATAAATTGAAGCACCATCCGGGACAGATTGAGGCAGCTGCTATAATGGAACACATACTTGAGGGGAGTTCTTATGTTAAAGCGGCTAAGAAGTTGCATGAAATGGATCCCCTGCAGAAACCGAAACAGGATCGGTATGCTCTTAGGACTTCTCCGCAATGGCTTGGTCCTCAGATTGAAGTGATCAGATTCTCCACCAAATCGATCGAGAGAGAGATTAACTCCGTCAATGATAACCCTTTGATCGATGTTTCGAGGAACAAGGCATTACATGGTGGCAACTTCCAAGGTACCCCGATCGGAGTCTCGATGGACAATGCTCGTTTAGCAATTGCAGCTATTGGGAAACTAATGTTTGCTCAATTCTCCGAACTCGTCAATGATTTCTACAACAATGGTCTCCCATCAAACCTCTCCGGCGGTAGAAACCCCAGTCTGGACTATGGTTTCAAAGGTGCTGAAATCGCAATGGCTTCCTATTGTTCCGAGCTCCAATACCTGGCTAATCCGGTCACCACACATGTTCAAAGTGCTGAGCAACACAACCAAGATGTGAACTCCTTGGGACTAATCTCCTCAAGGAAAACTGCTGAGGCTGTTGACATCTTGAAACTTATGTCTTCTACATACTTGGTAGCCCTCTGCCAAGCCATTGATCTGAGGCATTTGGAAGAAAACTTGAGGAACACGGTAAAGAACGCTGTGAGCCAGATAGCGAAGAAAACCCTCACTACCGGTGCCAACGGTGAACTTCACCCTTCAAGATTCTGCGAGAAAGATCTACTCAAAGCTGTGGATCGCGAATACGTATTCGCCTACATCGATGATCCCTGCAGTGCTACCTATCCACTGAGGCAAGTGCTCGTCGAGCATGCATTAACCAACGGCGAAAACGAGAAGAATGCAAGCACTTCAATCTTCCAAAAGATTTCCGCTTTTGAGGAAGAACTGAAGTCTGTTCTGCCAAAGGAAGTTGAGAGTGCCAGGGCCTCAGTCGAGAATGGAAATCCGGCAATCGGCAACAAGATCAAGGAGTGCAGATCGTATCCATTGTACAAATTTGTGAGGGAAGAGCTTGGAACAGGGTTGCTGAGTGGTGAAAACTTGATCTCCCCGGGTGAGGAGTTTGACAAGGTGTTCACGGCCATGTGCCAAGGGAAGATCATTGATCCCATGATGGAATGTCTCCAGGAATGGAATGGTGCACCGATTCCCATATGCTAGTTTGCTTCTTTTTTCATTTCTAATCTTTTGAAATTGTTTATCTTTGATGCTTGAAGTTCCTTGTAAAACAAGTTAATTAATCATATGTTTATTTCAGAATTCACTTGTAAAAGAAGGTGATGCTTGACAAATAATTGTGAATTGTGACGCTACCACGTGTGTCAATTCGAATATCATGCATACATATGATATGTGCACGTTCTTAAAAAATTAAATAAATATTATTTCGTAATCACACTAACGTTTTAAAAAATAATTAAAAATACCTGTAAGATTTATCTTTCTATTCATGTAAGTTTAATTTTAAAAAAATATTTATTTCATAATGCCTTTTATTTTTATCTATTATAGTTAAGATAAGCATAGGTATAAGTTTGATGAATAGTAAACGAATATAAATATAAAATATTATGTTCATAGGTGATGAATTTAAGACATTAATTGCACTATATTCACCTGCATTCACTCGTTCCATCTGTGGACGTTAATGTTTGTTTGTCGGACAATATAAATATAAAATAGATATAAAGATAATTTTAATCCTTGATGTTTATAATTTTTATCATTTTGACCTTTATCTTTTTTTTGATAAATTTAGCCCTTAACTTATATATTTTTGACAAATAACTTATTTTTTAACTACCATGATAATGGATCGTTAAAAACTTAACGATGATGACATGTCATATGCATATGATAATATATTTTAAATGACAATTTATTTAATCTATGAAATATATATATATATATAATATAATTTTATTCTAATATAAAATATAAAACAATTAAAATTCAAATAAAATATTAAAAAATTAATTAATTCTAAAATAAAATGTTACTAAACATTCTCAACCCTAACCACGATAGAATCAAAGTCCTATCTTAAAAAATATGAATACAGTTCGAAATTAATTAATTTTTTTAAGATAAAATTTTGATTTTATCGTAGTTAGGGTTGAGAATGTTTAGTAACATTTTATTTTAAAATTAATTAATTTTTTAATATTTTATTTGAATTTTAATTATTTTATATTTTATATTAGAATAAAATTATATTTCATATATATATATATATTTGATAGGTTAGATGTCATGCTATTTAAAATATATTATCATATGCATATGACATATCATCATTGTTAGATTTTTAACGGTCCAATTATCATGATAGTTAAAAAATATGTTATTTATCAAAAAAATATAGGTTAAGGGCTAAATTTATCCCCAAAAAATAAGAACCAAAACGATAAAAATTATAAACGTTAAAGATTAAAATTATCTTTATGCTTATAAAATATTATGTTCGATATTAGTGTTTGTTTGTCATACAAATACAAGAAAGTGCGAGCATGTATGAATTAAATCGTGGTATCCAATTATATAATAAAGGTAGGTATAAATTTAAAAATATATTTAAACATGTATAAATTTTAAAAATTATATTCACTGTAAATAATAAAATAATATTAAAAATATAACACAAATTAAAGAATACTATTATAAATTATATATTTTATAACATTTTAATTGGGTTGAATTAAATGAAATGAGAGTGGGACGTGGATTTCTTTGAGCCCTGTAAGTTTGCAGAGTGACTGAATGGTTCACAAATCCCTTGGGCCTGACTCACTAAATGTACGTACAGTTAATAAATAAGAATGATTAATATTAATCGAATTTATTGAGTGATCTTAATAATAAAAAATAATATTATTTTTATTATATATAAAAATATTATATAATTACATCAAAATATTAAAATAATATAACCAAATATTAAAAGTTGGTAAAACTCGATTTAGTTCAAAAAATTGAATGTTTTAATTTGATTTAAAATTTTATAAATTTATTTTGAAAAAATAAATAAAATTTGATTTGTAAAATAAAATTTCAAATAACTAGAATAATTTGAACTTTCTAGTAATTAGAAGATCAAATTTTAAATTTGAGTCGGACCTTTCAAATTTATCTAATATATATACCATGTATGAAAAATATAAAGAAATATATATGTATTTTATCTATACCATATATGAAAAAAATATGAAAAAACATATATGTGTACTGCATAAGGATATAAAAAAAAATTTGTATTATAATATTATAAATAATTAGAATTAAATTTGTATAAAGGTTCAAAAATTCAATTTTGATCGAATTAAAAAATAATCATAAAATAAATCTCTAAAATTTAATAAATTTAAAATTTTTTTTATCTAATTCGATCGAAAGCTTACTCGTACCAAAAATAATTTTTGATATTGAGGGGAAAGACATTTTTCTAGTATCATACACGCTTTGGGTTTGTCTTTTTCTCTTAAGCTTTTACTTGTCTTATTTGGGCTCACCATAACATTTGGTCAAGTAGAGCTAAATATAAATATGAGTTTAGAGATTTTTTTTTATTTTTTTTATTTTTTAAAATATATTATTAATTTAATACTTAAAATTTAAAATATATAAAAATATTTAAGTTTTAATTAAAATTAGAAATTAAATATTCATATTAAAAACTTAGGGTAAGCGTTCAGTTAGGGAAGATAATAGGATGGAATGAGTTTTTGACATATTCGAATCAATTCAAATATAAAAAATTAGATAACATTTTAAATATATAAGAAATTATATAATTATTTCGTGTCAAATTAAATACTTTTAATCTTAGATTATATCTTACACGATCCATTTATATATATATTAGAAAGATAAAAAAATAGATTTAAACCTTAAAAATGATATTATTAAAAAAAAATAATTTCATACCTCGAACATGAATTGTAATTAAGTCGAACATACATACAACCATATAAACAAAATAAAAAGCAACCCATATGCATTTCAACCATAAATTTTAGTATCAAAAAGGTTTTGTAAAGGTTTTTAAGTATGTTTTCTCGATAAAAACTCAAGAACTCAATATAAATCGTTAATTGTGTATTGAATTTTTTTTAAAAATTAATCTTTATTGATTGATTTAATATTACTCAACGATACTTATTATTTAGTGTTAATGATGTTTAACGGTATTCGACGGAAGTTATAGACTCATATTAATTTTTATTATAAAATATATTGTTTTTAATTCAAATTGAAATTTTAGTAGTTTAAGATTGAGGTGGCATTGTTTAATTGGTTCAATATTAAAACATATTACATAGAAATTTAGATTAAAGAGTCTGTCCTCACTTTCCACAATTCTGAACAAATCAATTAGCTTTAAAAATTTGATCTTTATTTAACACAAGCTCCAAAAAAGTGTTTTCTTTGCCCACCCGCACACAACATCAATGGCGACGCAACTCCTCAGACGACGACTCACTCAGATCCTTTCCCATGGAAGCCCTAACCCTACTTCTCACATCTCTGTAGCCAGACCCTTCTCTTCGGACACAGAAACCATCCGAGCCACGCTCTTTCCCGGCGATGGCATCGGTCCCGAGATCGCCGAGTCCGTCAAACAGGTCCCCGCTCTCTCTCTCTCTATATATATTTTTAGTTTTTATAAATTTCAGTTGCATCGAATTTTCGATTGTAAATTCTTGATTTTTTTTTTCGATTCTTCTTTTACTTCATGTATTTGCATCCATGAATTGAATCCCAAGTGTTAAAAAAAGAAATTGCTTTGGAGAGTTTTTGATTTAGGCACAATATGAATTGAATCGTAAGTGTTAAAAGAATTAAATTTTGCTTTGGAAGGGTTTTGATTTAGGCACAAACTTTCAATTACAAACAGTCAATTTAGGCACAAACATATATATGTATGTATATGAAAAATTCGTTATTAAGATCAATTTTTATGTACTTTCTGTTAAATTTTGGTTGAAACTGAATAATTTTATTTGATTTAGGTTTTTAAAACTGCTGAAGTGCCAATTGAATGGGAAGAACATTATGTTGGAGACCAAGTTGATCCAAGAACTCAAAGTTTTCTAACTTGGGAAAGCCTAGAGTCTGTAAGAAGGAATCGGGTAGGCTTGAAAGGTCCAATGGCTACTCCTATTGGTAAAGGTCATCGGTCTTTGAACCTCACTCTTAGGAAAGAACTTAATCTGTATGCCAATGTCCGGCCGTGTTATAGTCTCCCGGGTTATAAGACTCGATACGATGATGTGAATCTCATCACTATTCGGGAAAACACCGAAGGCGAGTACAGTGGACTGGAACATCAAGTAAGTTTTTTTTTTTTTGTAGTTTATGTACAGTTTGATAAATGGGGTGTTCTCTATGAATTACTGTTCTTTTGCTTTGGATCTAGGTGGTGAGAGGTGTGGTTGAAAGTCTCAAGATTATTACACGTCAGGCAAGCTTAAGGGTGGCTGAATATGCTTTTCATTATGCCAAGACCCATGGACGACAGAGAGTGTCTGCTATTCATAAAGCCAATATTATGCAGAAAACAGACGGTCTTTTTCTTAAGGTCTGTCAATTCAAATGCCTAATTTTATAGTTCATTAATTTCCCAGAGCACTGTTTGTTAAGTTTGGCTTACTTGTCTTTTTCAGTGCTGTCGTGAAGTTGCAGAGAAATACCCTGAGATAACTTATGAGGAAGTAGTCATTGACAACTGTTGTATGATGGTATGTTAGATTTCCTCCTGTAAACATTATACTGCTTTCCTTTTCACACTGGACGGGAGGGTTAGAGCCTAGAGGTCAGATTTTGAATCAGCTACTATATGTTCATGTTGACCCAGTTGAAATTCGGATCCTTTTGATTCGAGTCTTGGGTCAAGTTTAGGTCTTCATATTCAGGTCTATCTTGGATCTTGGGTCGGGTAAATTTATTTGGATACCGAGTTTGGGTGAAGTTTGTCAAGTCTACTGTAGACTATATTTTACTGCCCGTATTACTTATGAAAAATGGCAAAATGGAGTGCATTTCATCTAACATTGAAGTTAAAACTGATGTCCAACTAATTACTTTTTTTTTGTCCATTTGCAGCTTGTGAAGAATCCAGCTCTTTTTGATGTATTGGTGATGCCTAACCTCTATGGTGATATTATCAGTGACCTTTGTGCTGGATTGATTGGGGGCTTGGGCTTAACACCAAGGTAACTATGTCTACCGCATCATCATAGGATAGGATATATACATCACGATGATTTTACGAATATATAGGAATGGTAGTAGGTTGGATTATATGTATTTTTTGAATTACTCTAATGCACATCCTCAAATCTGTCTAAAAATTCAAATTCGTTTTCTATCCACAAATTACCATGAGTATTACCATCCAAATCCGAATTAAATTTTATCATTTGTCCGATATCTGAATCCAAAATGTTGAATTTGAAATTTTAAATATGTCGTTAATATCTGAATCTGCAGAAGTTTTGGATTTTTTTGGATGACTAAGGTTCGAATCCCTTTAGAAACAAATATATCCTCTATTTGTAATATAAAGTCAGATTTGCATATCCACAATCCACATCCGCATAAGTAATGTGGATTTGGATAATGGATATCCAAGAGTGTCTATCTGCATCCACCCTGGATGGTAATTTTAACATCCAATTCTAAAAAAACAGATCAGTTATCTGTGGATGTTTGAATCCTTAATTTAAATTGCCATTCCTAACAACATATACTCTTTGTGCAGTTGCAATATTGGTGAGGGAGGAATAGCGCTTGCCGAAGCTGTTCATGGTTCAGCACCTGATATTGCTGGAAAGGTCAGTCTTCAAATCTATCTTCTAATTGAGTGTCATTTTGCATATGCGAAGAACAACTGTGAAAAATAAAGTATGACGGTACGTTTAGAGATTGTCAATCCTGTTGTGTTTTAGTGGACACAGAAAATCTTAATAGTTGAGAGTTGAGCTGCATGTCTTGAGATTGATCATTAAGGTATGCCAAGGTCTACAAAGGTGCAACTGTATGCACATTATGCTAATTGTAAAGCTGTCTAATATTTTCAAATCTTTGATGTCATTGGTGATTTTGGAGCTTCATTGCAAGTTTGATCTATGTTACTCGGACCTGGATATTAGACTTAAATGCGGGTTTGCATCCCATATGGGTATGATTAGATTTTTCTTAGTTTTTTCATGTATTTAGAGGATCCTTGAAAGTCATATCTCCATTTAAATTTGTCTGACTCGAGTGTTGGACATTGATACTAAAAGAAAAATTGAAAAGTTCGAACAACATAGCGACGTTTGATTATTAGAGCTTATATTCTTTTGGTTTTCCAAGTGTTTAGTATTTATGGTAGCTTGGAGTAGGAAAAAGAAGGCCAAATTATCACGTTTGCTTTTGTTAATGTTATGGTAGAATATCATATGGCAACAGCTAATTATTTGTATTGTTGATGTTATTTAGAATATGGCAAATCCAACTGCTTTACTATTGAGTTCGGTCTCCATGTTGCGCCACTTAAATCTCCACGACAAGGCCGATCGGATTCAGGATGCCATTCTCAACACAATCGCAGAGGGAAAATACAGAACTGCTGACCTCGGTGGCAAATCGACGACAACGGATTTTACGAAGGCCATTTGTGACCACCTTTAAAGTTCTTTTCGAAGCATTTCTAGTTTTGCATTGGATTTCCCCAGCTTAAATGTTGTCTTCTCTGAATCAAGAGGAATAAGATCACATCAACGATGATGGTAATGGAGCTCATCTTCTCAACTCCCTATCTTCAGCCATGAAAAACACATGGCATCATTTATATTCGTTAAACATCGTTCAATCGACTTTGTTATTTGTATTCGAATGCCATCTTTTAAGAATGCCGGTAGAAACCGAATGAATTATATCTTGGACTTTATATTTCTCAACTGCATCAATAATATTCTTTCTTTTTCGCACATCATATTGTATTTGAGTTGCATATTTAAATCATTCGAACCAAAGTTGTATATATATTAGCTTGGGTTTTCATTCAAATTCTGCAGATTATCATATTCACCAACTATTCAAAGACAAAGTAAAATATGTATGTATGCATGCATGCATGTGTACCATCTATTATGCATGCATCTATACCATCTATTTCGTTTACTTTGAGGGACCTTAAAAAAGATAAAACTCAACTCCCATACTTTTGTTTTGTCAATAAATTCAACTATATAGTATTTGTTTAATATAAATTATAATGGATGTGTAGGCTTAAATACTTGAAAAAAAATGTAGGAGAAAGAAAAATCTTAGTTTGGTCGAAGCTAAACAGTGATTTCAATGTCCACCAACCCCATAGATGAAAAAATTATTGACAGATTTTTTAATTATTATTTTAATATCAAACATATTTTTCATTAAATTATACTAAAATATTATTTTAATTATTATTTTTTAAAAAATTATAAAATAATTATTAAATCTATTACCTTTATATAATTTTAATCACTATATTATAATAATAATAAATTTTAATAAATTTGATAAATATTTTATAAATTTAATATTTTTTGTAATAATATAGAAAGTATTTGATAACTCCTAGAAAAAAATTAATGATTATTTTATAATATTTAAAAGTTTAGAGACTACTTTAACCATTATTTTGTCAGATAATGGCCATTTGAGCTACTGGGTTGGTAAGATGGGGACGCCCTGAGGCCTATAAACATGGGATAAGGCCAACCATTTTTACCGTAAGGAGATCTGAATATCACCTACTATCTCACTTTTCTTCTCTCTCTCACCAAACCTCCACCGACAACTCTTCGAAGAAATGGCATACGAAGGGATTCTCTTGGGGATGGGCAATCCTCTCCTTGATATTTCGGCAGTCGTGGATGAGGAGTTCTTGAAAAAGTATGCTTTTTTCAACGTTTGATTTTCTGGGGGGCTTGGGTTTGATTCTTTTTGTGGAATCTGATTTGGGTTTTGTTTTGTTTTTGGTTTCAGATACGATATCAAGTTGAACAATGCAATTTTAGCTGAGGAGAAGCACGTTCCCATGTAAGAAAAAAAGAAAAAAAAATGATTTTTTTACTATAAACCAATATTAATTGTAGCCGTGGTTGTTGTTTATGATGATTTTAATTTATCTATAAACGCTTGCTTCACCTGACATCCGTGCGTCTGTACCTGGGCTTATTGGATCTGCTAGATCTAAGTTCTATTCACTTCCATCCTTTGATTGATATGTTCGTTCAATCCATTTATCTCCTCCGACTGTTGATTTACTTGTTTTGCTAGTTATTGTGCATATAGACTAATTATTATGGTTGATCTATGTGAAGATTTGATTGGTTGGTTCCTTTGCAATTTAGTAGTAACTTAGTAAGACTAAAACACCTTTTATTTAGGATAAATTTGAACCTAGACCGAAGGTTTTGAATTGTGGTTTGGTTGCACCTGCTGACAAATGACATCCAATGTTTAGGGAGAATACGACTTTTCTTATGGAGATCTTGAACCAGTTCTCCTAAGTATAGGTCATATATTTTGTGACACTTCAGAAAGATGGAGCTTTTAGTGTCTTGCTTGCGCTTTTAGTTTCAAAATGATGTGCTGTTGGTTGAGAAGTTGGTTTTTATGTATGATGTGATTATCAACATTATACGATTTCCGCCTTCTGACTAGGTGAATCATTCCTGTTTATAAGTGTTGTATGCACTGTTTTAATGTCTCTCTGTGACAGGTATGAAGAAATGGCTGCCAAATCCAATGTAGAGTATATTGCTGGAGGTAATGCATGATTTGCATTGGAATCTGAAATTTTTCTACCAGAACATGGTGGCCAATAATGATTTTCCTCAAATTTTGTTTTGTACAGGTGCTACTCAAAATTCAATCAAAGTTGCACAGGTATATCATGGTGCTTCTTATATTGGTTGGAACTTTGGGAAAAAGCGTTCATCACCGTAGACTAAATTTGTTTTGTCTTATGCAGTGGATGCTTCAAATTCCTGGTGCAACCGGTTACATGGGTTGCATTGGGAAGGACAAGTTTGGGGAGGAAATGAAGAAGAACTCCAAAGCTGCTGGTGTTAATGTGAGCCTTTCTCCTTTCTAAACCATTTTGAATAACCTCTAAAAATTGAAAAGAAAAGTGGGGAAAATGAAAAAAAAAAAGAGAGCTTTATACTATATAGAGATTGATATATATTATTTCAAATAATTTTAAGTATTATAGATTAAGATCTCTTGCTATGCCCATTTACCATCCTGTTTCTGGATGCATATTTATTTTGAGGTGCAACTTTGCATTTCTTGGAACTGAGAATAAGTATTGTTGTTGTGTAATCATGTTAATTCAGGTTCATTATCTTGAGGATGAGTCTACGCCAACAGGAACTTGTGCTGTTTGTGTTGTGGGTGGTGAAAGGTACGTTTGACAATAACCTTCCTTGTTTCTTATGTGCATCCATTTTAATAATTGTCCATGTGCCTGATGAGTGTGATGTTAGAAAGCATCTTTTTTATATGCCAGAATAGAAATATTTATACTTGTATCTATCTGTAGGTCACTCATTGCAAATCTATCAGCTGCTAACTGCTACAAGTCTGAGCATTTGAAGAAGCCGGAGAATTGGGCCTTGGGTACTCATTTTCTTTTTCTTTTGGTTGGACTATATCACTATACATTGATGAAACTTGCTCATTGGAGAAAATCCAATAAGAATAATTGAAATAAACAGCTGTTGCTTTTCGGGACTAACTTGTTTGTTAATATTTTTTTGCAGTTGAGAAGGCCAAATACTTTTATATTGCTGGATTTTTTCTTACTGTTTCTCCAGATTCCATACAGCTTGTAGCTGAACATGCAGCTGCAAAGAACAAGGTACTTTATATCATGCATGGCTGAAATCCCTCTTTATGGAAGTTCACTGGCTTGGTTGTCTGACTTATTTATTCTTTCTGCAGGTGTTTACAATGAATCTTTCTGCTCCATTCATTTGCGAGTTTTTCAAGGACGCACAAGTGAAATATCTACCGTAAGAACTATCATGTTTGTTCTACCATGGGAATTGACATTCATGTACTGAAAGTAACTCTCTGGATTTATTGTCTATCAGATATGTGGACTTCGTTTTTGGCAATGAAACGGAGGCTAGAACCTTCTCAAAGGTTCATGGCTGGGAGGTAATAGGCTGCTAAATATAAGATGCTATTATCGGTTTGAAGTGGATTATGTTTGGTATTTGATCTGTTTGGGCTGGTTTTGTCTTCCAGACTGATGATGTTGCAGAGATTGCCCTGAAGATTTCACAGTGGCCAAAAGCATCTGGAACATATAAGAGGATTACTGTCATAACTCAGGGTGCAGATCCAGTAGTTGTTGCCGAGGATGGGAAAGTGAAGCAGTTCCCTGTTATATTGTTACCCAAGGAAAAACTTGTTGATACAAACGGTGCAGGTATGTAACTTTTCCCTTTCACTTCCAAGATTTGACAATTGTAAATCCTAAAGTGAGATTACCATATTTGATACATGCCCTCCCAAATGGAGAGTGGATGAAAATGGCATTATTTAGTTATGATTAATTCCAATTAGGCATATTTGGCATATTCAGCTATAGGAGTGGATGTTAACAATTAAAAGCATTTTTTTTGCAGGTGATGCATTCGTTGGAGGTTTTCTTTCACAGTTGGTTCAGCAGAAGCCCATTGAAGATTGCGTAAAAGCTGGTTGCTATGCCTCCAATGTTATCATCCAAAGGTCCGGCTGCACCTATCCAGAAAAGCCTGAATTTAAATAAGCCACTCCACTTCATTGGTCTCCCTTCCCATGTTGTTTTCAAGGTTTTTCATTGTTGAGAACCATCTTGCTAGCGTTTGATATTTGAGTTTTGCATTTTTTCTTTTGTCTTTGGACTACTGATCATTTCCATGGCTGCATCCTCAAACGGGATATTGAGAGAATTGATGTATGAGAATAACATTTTTATCTCTATTAATGATATTTAGTGGCAAAAGAAACAAGTGTTTGATTTCATAAGCAGATGAGGAGCTTGTGTCGAATGCATTTGTGTTACATTATTGTTCCATGGGCTTGCATTATTAATGCCTTGTTAGTGGTTCCTACTTGAGCCATGCATGGTGGAATGGTTTAACATTTTTTCAATTGAATTAACATTAATAAGCTAAAGAATTTATGTTCACAAAATTCTATCCAGTATACTACACATTGACATTCTCGGTTGGACATTTCTAGAATGAATTCCTAAAGACACAGAAACAGTCTTCGATCCGTCCGAGAGCTGGCACATCGAACAACATCGAGGAAGAGGCTTTCATCACACGGAATGCAGGGTTTGGAGTGATTGTTGAAATCATATTCATCCCTAGCTTGATCCACCAATGCCTTGACTAGTGGATGCTTGAGCAAGGTGATTTTTATCACAAACCTCATGTACTTCTCCCCAACATACACTGCCAAGTGACCCTTGGGCACATCTCGAGGGACCGAGCTTCCTTTGTGCACAGAATTCAGCCACTGATAACAGCACTCACAGCTGCTACAAGGTATGACAATACTCCCCATCTTCCTGCATTTTATGAAGCATGCATTTAGAAACTTCCCTTTCATTGTCTCCCAAGGAAATTAGTACTGATATGCAAAATCTAGATAGACAATAGACAGAACAGGTGGTGATGAAACAGATGAAGTAAAACATAGGGTTTTATAGCAGCTGGATAGGTAAAAGAGACAATCTTTGTATGGAGCATTAATGGTATGGTGAGTTCGGATTGAAAGTGTTGGTAAATTTATATGGTTGCCATCCTTTGTATCTTATACGAAAGTGTACGAACATGCATCTCATGATACTAAAAGTTAAACAAAAATATTGCTTTCTAGGCCATATAGGAATAGTGTGTGAATGAGAGTGAGAGAGAGAGGGGCGTGGGAATGGTGCTTTGATCAGTGATCTTTCCAAGTTCTCAAAGGTAAGACCCCACAGGTTGAGAGTGTGGAAAAGATAAGATATGAAAGATGGATGCGATAAGCTTCTTGGGCAAAGTCCGATTTTAGAGGTGTTCAAATGATTAATTTGGTAGGTGGTCGGAATCAATTAAATAATTAAATTACTTCATTCATAATAATATAATTTAAACTTTAAAAGTGTTTAAAAAATCTAATGCTTCATCCTACTAGTTTAATATATAATTTATTTTTTACTATCATATTACAAGGAGATCATTGTTTTTATGTAAAATAATTATTTATATATTAAATCACAATAATTTATGTAAAAAAATAATTGAATTAAAATAATTTTCATTTAAGTTGTCATACGTAAATTGTCAGTAGTAGTATCCTGTAAAATAGAAGTGTCTTTCCTTTGCTATGATTGTAGAGTCGAGATGTCTGATAAATACAAGTTTGAATATACTTTATTTTAATAATCCTTACTTATGAGAGGTGAATTTATTTTACTTTAAATTAGAATTGGACTTGTAACTTGGATGAAAAATGTGTTAATCGAGAGTTTTTGACCACCTGTTTTAGGGGTAAATCTTATCGTGTTTTCATTCATGTTTCCTGTTGAAAATTTTTAAAAAATTAAATTTTAAACCTTAACCCTTATTTTTTATATCCTAAACCCTACGCCTTAGAAAATATATCTTACCCCTAACTCTAAACCATAACCTCTAACTTTAAACTCTCTAATTTGAAGCGGAGACACGAATGAAAGTATGGTACATGCGATTTCCACCCCTCCTTTAGACGATAGGAGATAAGAGAATGGGGTAAAACTTGAAACTTTATGTGAATGAACTTTAAGCGGAAGAGAGGTGCAGGTTGTAGGTGGTGACAAAAGTGTACAGAAAGAAGGCGTGGGATCAAACCAATCACATTCACATTCAGTACTCCAAGGTGTTTGAAGGGGGCTCAGCTTAGCTCAGTCCTCACTGGCTCAGTTGATCAACACAATTTTAAACACAGGATGAGTTTGGTCAATTGGTGAATGGTGGAAACATCAAACCACGTCCATATTATGAGATGGAGCTGGCTGCCTATAGCCTTGGCCTTGGCCTCCACAATCATATGATGGGATTTTCCACGTTTTTCTTTTTCTACACCTTCAGCCGGTTTGTACTAAAATGGGAGAACGCCGGTTTCTAATGGCGAGGTGCAGGTGATTGGTGCATTTCTTGCATGTTCTTTCCGATTGCATGCACAACATACTTAATGTAGATGCACAGCCGACATTCGAGTCGACTTTCACGGCTGAAAAACAAGAAATCTTATTTGTTTTGGTCTAAATCCCCAATAATTTTTTAAACATCTAAGTCTAAAAATAAATTTAAAGAACAATATATACCCAAATTTATCATTTTTTTCAGTTCCATGCACGTGCATTCTTCTGTTTCTCTTAGTTGTACTGTCAAGATTAACGGATACAAGTAACAAACGAATCATTTAGTTAATTGAAAATAAAAATAAATAAATAAATATTTTGAGTTTTGGGTTACTCAAAGATCAAGGGTTTCCTTAAGATAATCTAAACGGTTAAGACCTTATTATTTGACGAAAGGAAACCTCCTCGAGCAAAAATTATATCATGGGTCAGTCCCACCACGTGTTCATAGGATCGACCAATGATAACTACCCACTTCATCAACTTTTTCATGTCATATTTTTTTTCCAGGTGAATCTTCACTTTAAAAATTAAAAAATAATGAGGTGGATGATTATCATTGGTCGGTTCCATGAATAACGTAGTGGGACTGACTCATGATATAATTTCTCCTCTTCGAGTGATTTCATGCATTTGAGAAAGATTTTCAATAATCCAACCTGTGACCTTCCTCAAATGCATAGACTGACTACAAAGAAAACCATAAATTTCTATTACACCGTTTCTATATTGCCTTTCAACTTTTAGGGTGAATTCATTTTAGTCATTATATTTTTAAAATATTTGATAATATTATTTAATTTTTAATTTATATTCGATACAATTTTTACTGTCATCATCCGTTAAAAGTTATCGGTAATTTTTATTTTCCTTTAATAAGAATAATAAACTACAATAATTATCACTCAACTTTTTTCTCACTCTTATTTTGATTACTAGAGTTTAAAAATATTAATTAAATAACTTAACTTTTGAATAGTTTATATTTTAGTCACTCTCAAATGACATGTTTATACAAATAAAAAATATTTGATAAATCTTAAAAAAGTATTTTGATTAATTTGTAATTTTAGATTATTCAATTCTCGATCTTACATTTTATCAATTAAATCATATAATCTATTAACTAATTAATAAAATATTTAATCATTAAAATATTTTTACATTGATTATTAAAATATCAAATTTGATAATATGATAAATTTAATAATTATTTGGTTATGATAAAGTGTAAAAACAACTAGAAAGCAAAAAAATGAAAGTCCACACCTATTAATCTTATATTGAGTCAAAACTTTTTAACAAAATCAAAAAAGTATCAAAATTATTAGATTATAAAATATTATAATATATAAAATATAGAAATATTATATATAATAAATAATATTGTTTAATTAATTTTGCTTAAAATTATAAATTATATTTGAATAAAAATAATTTATTTTAAAAAATTGTATCAAAATCGGATTTGATTAACCTTTTAAAAATATTTTGATTAATTATTAATTTTAGACATTTTTGATTAATTATTAATTTCAGATTGTTGAATTCGTAATCTTTTATTGTACCAATTAAATCAAATGATTAGACTATTTAATTTCAATAATATTTTTTAATTTGTTTATTAAAATATGAAATATAGTAAACTTAATAAGAAAAAAATAAAAATCATTTTCTAGATTTTTTTAATTATGTCATTTGAGCGTAACCAAAATATGAACAATTTAAAAGATCAAGTTAATAAATTAAAAAATTTTAAACTTTAATAACTAAAATAGAAATGAAAAAATTGAATGATGATTCTTGTAGTTTACTACTTTTTATTAAGAGAAAATAAGTTGAAGGTAACAACAAAAATCGTATCAAATATAAATTAAATATTAAATAATTGGCATAAAGATAAATTTAACTTTTAATATTTATAATTTTTATTATTTTGATCTTCATTCTTTATTTGGGATAAATTTAGCTGAGTTAAGTCTTTTTAAAAATATCTCATTTTTTAACTATCATGATGATCACACAGTTAAAAATTTAATGATAATGACATATACTAAACATGTGATAATATATTTTAAATGATATAACATTTAACCTATAAAATATAATTTTATTCTAATATAAAATATAAAATAATTAAAATTTAAATAAAATATTAAAACTTAATTAATCTAAAATATTTTGGCTATTAAACCTTAAATAAATTTATTACTCTAATTTTTTATAATTTTGAGGGTTTTTATATTTAATTAAAATTCAAAACATAAAACCTCAAATTTACTACTTTTAATTTAGATTAAACACTAAAATACCTAAATTCTAAACTAAAATAACAAAAACCCAATTGATTAGTATCAAAATCTCTTACCTTTGATTTATCGATAGCAATATTTATAAAATTCTTCCTTTTCAGATCGTGTTTATATTTTTAGATAAGATTTCGATTCTATTTTAGTTATGGTTGAGAATTTTTAGTATATGTTTATTTTAGATTTAATTAATTTTTAATATTTTATTTGAATTTTAATTATTTTATATTTTATATTAGAATAAAATTATATTTTACGTGTATGTATTTGATAGATTAGATATCATGTCATTTAAAATATATTATTATATGTTATCTTCGTTAAATTTTTAATGGTCCATTCATTATGTTAGTTAAAAAATGAGATATTTGTCAAAAAGACATAGGTTAAGAGCTAAATTTATCTCAAAAAATGAATAAAGGTCAAAATGATAAAAATTCTAAACGTTGAGGGTTAAAATTATCTTTATGTCTAAATAATTTTATCGAATATAATTTAAAAATTAAAGGAATAAAGATAATTTTAACTCTTAACGTTTATAATTTTTATTATTTTGGCCCTTATCTTTTTTGGGATAAATTTAACCCTTAATCTATATCTTTTTGACAAATGTCTTATTTTTTTAACTAACATAACGATTAAACCGTTAAAAATTTAAAGATATTAACATGTCATATATGTGTGATAATATATTTTAAATAAAATGGCATTTAGCCTCATTCTACATATATAACATGTCATTATCGTTAAATTTTTTACGATAATGATAAATATATACATGTAAAATAAAATTTTATTTTAACATAAAATATAAAACAATTAAAATTTAAATAAAATATTAAAAATTAATTAAATCTAAAATAAAAGTCTATTAAGCATTCTTAAATCTCAAATATCATTCTACATGTACATGACATTATTATCGTTAATTTTTTAACTATCTAATCATCATGTTAGTTAAAAAATGAGATATTTGTTAAAAAGATATAGATTAAGGGTTAAATTTATCCCAGATAAAATGAGGGTCAAAATAATAAAAATTATAAACTTTAAAGGTTAAAATTATTTTTATGCCAAAATTAAATAACTTTATTAAATATTTTTAAAATCTAGGCATAAAGATAATTTTAACCCTTAACGTTTATAGTTTTTATCATTTTGGCCCTTATTCTTTTTTGGGATAAATTTAGCCCTTAACCTATATTTTTTTGACAAATAGCTTATTTTTTAACTAGCTTGATGATTGGACCGTTAAAAAGTTAACGATGATACGTATATATGGAATATAATTTTAAGTGACATGGCATGTAACCTATCAAATGCATATATATATATATATATATATATGAAATATAATTTTATTCCAATATAAAATAAAAAAAATTGAAATTCAAATAAAATATTAAAAAATAATTAATTCTAAAATAAAAAATTATTAAACATAACTACGATAGCATAAGATTTTGATTTTATTGTAGTTAGGGTTAAGAATATTTAATAATCTTTTATTTTAGAATTAATTAAGTGTTTATATTTTTTAAGACGAGATTTTGATTATATCGTAGTTAGGGTTAAGAATGTTTAATAATTTTTTATTTTAAAATTAATTAATTTTTAATAGTTTATTTGAATTTGATTTTTTTTATATTTTATTTTGGAATAAAATTATATTCCATATATATATATATTTGATAGGTTACATTTTATGCCATTTAAAATTATATTCTATATACATATATCATCATTAAATTTTTAACGGTTCAGTCATCAAACTAGTTAAAAAATAAGATATTTTTCAAAAAGATGTAGGTTAAGGGCTAAATTTATCTCAAAAAAAGAATAAAGGCCAAAACGATAAAAACTGTAAACGTTAAGGGTTAAAATTATCTTTATGCCTAAAATCCAATACCTAAAATAAATCTACCCTAAAAAATTTATTAATCATTTATATAATTTACCTTAAAAAATAAATAAACTTATACAAATGTTCGAATTTAACGACCGCGTTGACTCGGATGACTCTAGCTAATCAATCCATGCCATCGTAAGTATCACGGAACATGAATTTTCTTCTCTCTTTCCTTGTTAAACGCTAAAACAATAATTCTCCTTTGTTTTGTATTCTCATTTTCAAACGATTCGTTCACACCAACTACTTTCCCTTCAATTCAGTGAATTTGCATTAAATTTTCTGTGGGGTTTTATTTGTTTTTGTGATTTTGCTTTTTCTTTGAACTGAATTTTGGTTGGTCGTATGACTTGTTGCCCCTGCTGCTCAGCTGCCGTATTCAGACTTCTTTTTATAGAATTCAACACTGTTCTTCTGCAAATTCTAAGCCTTTTTAGTGTTTTTTGAGGAGTTGTACTAATGGTTTGTTCTTAAAATCCTTAAAGTTGGGAGCTTTTTCATGTTCGATAGCCGAATTTCTGTCTTTCAAAACAGGATAATTGAAGGTGAGAGATCAAAGGCAACTTTCTTCAATTCCGTTTCGTTTGCCTTTACATGTCTGGACTGTTGATTATGGTCCAGAAAAGGTAGTTTTTGGTTGTTCGTAAAAGTGCTTTAAAGCTTAGGATGTGGGATTCCTTGGAATTATTAGAATTTAGAATCTTCAGTTCTTTACTTGCCTTTTCATTATGTCTTATATTGATTTCTGCATTTTCAACTCTTTACCAAGGATCTTTGCGAATTTGAGTTTTTATTAGAATTTTGTGTTCATCATGGAACTTGAGGTATAGTTTTTCTTCTGCAGAAATGAACTTTGTTCTTATATTTAGCTCTTGACTCTTTGCAGGTTGTGTTGATAATCTTTGTTTTGCTTGATCATATCTATCTCTTTGTTCATCTGGATTTGCATGGTGGGATTCTTTTTGTGTCTAATTCTTTGAGGGCTATGAAGTGCTTCACATTCCCCAATTGGTATAAAAAAGATGAACCAAAGACCCCAAGATCAGTTTCGAATCTTTCTATGAATTTTACAGGCACTACTGGTCCTGAAATAGCACGGTCTGGATCTGAATTAAATTCTCAGAATGACTCAGGCGTCAGCACAGAGTCCATGGGGCGGTCCACTTTTCCTAGCATGTCTCAAAGACCTAGCAATCTAAGAGTATTTACAGTTTCTGAGCTTAAATCTGCCACCAAGAACTTTAGTCGCTCTTTCATGCTCGGAGAGGGTGGATTTGGGTGTGTTTACAAGGGTTCCCTCAAGAGTCCTGAAGATTCGTCTCAAAAGATTGAAGTAGCAGTGAAACAGCTTGGTAAAAGGGGGTTGCAGGCAAGGTTCCTTCACTTAAAAACATATTGAAAGTTCCTCTTCTGAATTATTCTTCCTTCTATGTGTTCAACTTTTGAAATGCCATATGTAGAGTGGCATAATTTAAGTCGTTACCGTGGAGACTTTCAATATCATATGCATATCCATGTGTCTAAGTCCTATAGAAAACTGGTTCCATCCTGTTTATTGTATTTCTGGTGATCTTCCTTGTTGACAAAATCTGCAGGGTTAATCCAAATCCACTGAATTCAACTCGATGGAAGTGTACGTTTTTCCTGAAACTATTGATTTCATAAGTCAGATGCTTGTACTACTGCATTTGGATATGTTTTCCTTGTTTATGGACTCTATTTATTGCCTATGTTACATGCATTGTTTTCATTAGCTCTGATGTTTCTACTACTTCATTTGGATATACTTTTCCTTGTTTATGGAGTCTATTTAATCCCTATGTTGCATGCATTGATTTCATTAGCTTGATGTTTGTACTACTTCGTTTGGATATATTTCTCCCGGTTTATGGACTCTATTTAACGACTAAGCTGCATGCGCGCAAATTGCTGTAATAATATAATGCCTCTTGTGACTTTGAGCTGAGAACCAGTAACTCTTGTAAATTTAACATCCCACCTTTTAATTTTCAGGGGCATAAAGAGTGGGTGACTGAAGTCAATGTCCTTGGTGTGGTTGAGCATCCGAATCTCGTAAAGCTAGTGGGCTATTGTGCTGAAGATGATGAAAGAGGAATCCAAAGGCTTTTGATATATGAATATATGCCCAATAGAACTGTGGAAAACCATTTATCTTCCCGGTCAGAGACAACTCTTTCCTGGGCGATGCGATTGAAAATAGCCCAAGATGCAGCTCGTGGGTTAGCATACCTACATGAAGGAATGGATTTCCAGGTATGATGTTTTTTAAGTTCTCATTTCAGATATCATCCGTATTGCGTTGTACTTATTAAATTTCTTTCCTTGAAATCACCTTCCAAGGAGAAGTTCATTGTTGTTGCAACCAAAAAATTATTACAGAAAATTTCCGGACCATTTTGTATGATATCAATATAGGTTTACTTATCATATATCATTACAGATCATCTTCAGGGACTTTAAATCATCTAATATCCTTCTAGACGAGCAATGGAATGCAAAACTATCAGACTTTGGATTAGCCAGGTTGGGTCCTTCAGAAGGATTAACTCATGTCTCGACAGCGGTATGTTCAGGCAAACTGCCCTACTTGAAGTGCACCCTTTTAGTCTGTGTTCATTTTGAATTTTCTTTTCATCTCTAGCAGGTATCTTAAAGGTTAAAAAGTTTCTAATTTTCATGAATCAAATGGTATTCGATCAGTTTCGATGTCATATTATCAATCTTCTTATGCATCAAACTGGTGATATTCGACAGGTTGTTGGAACAATGGGATATGCAGCTCCTGAATACATTCAGACTGGACGATTGACATCTAAGATTGATGTGTGGAGCTATGGAGTCTTCCTCTATGAACTCATTACCGGCCGACGTCCCATAGACAAATACCGCCCCAAGAATGAGCAAAAACTCTTGCAATGGGTAAAGCCATACCTATCTGATAGGAAATTCCAGTTGATATTGGACCCTAGACTGAAAGGGAAATACCAACTCAAGTCAGCCTATAGACTTGCGGTTGTGGCCAACAGATGCTTAGTCAGAAACCCAAAGTCACGCCCTAAGATGAGCGAGGTGCTGGAAATGGTTAGCCGGATTGTGGAGGCAGCCGGATCCGGAACTCCCGAACCACCATTGAAGGATGCCTCAACAGAAACTGCTAGGGAACGTAAAAGAAGGGTCATAGATTTCAGAAGTGGTGAAAAGTTTGTTTGGTCATGGACTCCAAAGCTCGTAAGAACATGCTAACAGCAGGTAACTTCAAGGCAGAGCATTTTCATTTGGTTAGATTATGTATGCATCAGCCATATATGCTCGTCTACCGAAACGGACGATATTCATCTTAAAAGATACGAGTTTAAATTATTTTGTGTATAAAGTATATACACGTTGTCAAAGGTTAAGATTATTATTATTATTTTAGAATAATTCATATTTATAATATTATTTGATTATGTTTATTGGAATTTTCACGTTGCAATTGAAATAATTAAATTAATGGCTTAAGGGTCTAATAAGCTCTTAAACTTTTACAAAAAAATCAATTCAGCCTTTAAACTTTTTTAACACCCAATTAAACCCTCAAATTCAAGGAAAAAAAATTAATTTGATCATTTTACCAACTTTAACCTTTTTTTATTTTTTATTTTTAACACATTTACAACAAAACAACATTACTTTTTCGTTTTTAGGAATTTTTAAAATTATATAAAAATCATGAAAAAATATTTTTAAAATATAAAAAAATAATTTCAAAATTTAATTTAAAATGGTAAATAATATTTTTTTTTAAAAAAATTAAATATTACTTTACAATTATAAAAAATATTTTTATAATTTTAAATAATTTAAAAATTCCAATATTTTTTTATAAATTTTTTAGATTTTTTTTATATATTTTTAAAATTTTAAATTTTTTTAAAAACGATAAATGGTATTATCTTGTCGCGACAAGTGTTAAAAAATTATAAAAACACATTAAAGTTAACGGTCATAGTTGATCAAAGGGCCAAATTAATTTTTTTTTCTTGCATTTGAGGGTTTAATTGAATGCAAAAAAGTTTAAGGGCTTAATTGATTTTTTACAATAATTTAAGGACTAAATTAGTTTTTTTAGCGAGTTTGAGAACTTTATTGAGTATAAAAAAATTTAAAAACTTAATTGATTTTTTCACAAAAATTTAAAGGCTTATTAAACTATTAAGCCTAAATTAATTAACCAGGCGAATTGTTGGACTTTTTGGTCGTTAAATTGAATTTCTACGTTGATGGCGGATTCGGTAAAATTGTATTCGAAAGAAAGGTCAAAACCGTCATTTCAGTCACGCAATCACAGCCGTAGACCTCGTAACTTGTCTCATCTATAACCCTTCGTTCCTCATACTGTTCGGTTCAAGTCAAAAACTAAATTATTCGCCATGGATTCCTAAAGAATTTTTAAAATATAAAAAATTAAATAAAAACAAATCAAAGGAAAATCACGTCTCGTTTGAGTGGCTGATCCAACGGTTAAAACGGGTGTCCGTAAGCGGATAGAATTCTGCAACTAAAGCAATACGACGAGAGATTATATCATAGGTCCGTTCGTTTTTGGTCCCTGATCAATAATATAATTTTTAGAAATTATATTTTTTAAATGATATGAAAAAATTAATTGAAGATTCATTTATTGAAAAAAATAACTTGAAAGAGAGTGATAAAGTAGGTGAATATAATCGGATGAGACCATGACTGATGTGGTAAGTCAGATCCATGATATAATTTCTCCAATATGATAGTGTTATCATCTATTAATCCATTATGGTTATTATTTTGTATAACGTAATAAGAGAATATAAATATGTCTTAAATGCTAATCTTTAGACTTAAGACCTTTAATTTTAGTATTAAATCATCATTTTAAATCTTAAAACTTAAACCACTAAACTCTAAGAAAAATAAGCTAAACTAAACTTAAAGTTTAGGGTTTAAGGTTTGATTTTAGTGTATTAAGGCTAGGAATTTAGGTTTTAATTTTTATAACTTAAAGGGTTGTGTAAATATTTTTAATAGTTTGTATATCAAAATATAACTCTAACTAAACTTTTAAATCTTAAATTAAAACGCTTACGAAAAATAATTTTTTTTACCGTCGGTGCATGGAATATTTTCAGGCATGCAGATGGAGGCAGCGCAGCTGTTGCCGAATGATATTGCAGAGTCAGGATATTGTGGTAAATGAGGTGATAGTTCATACACTTCTACCTGATTATTGCAGAAAAGGGACGATGGATGATGCTTTGAGGTTAGTGGCTGCTATGATGGAGAAGAAAGGTTTCAAGCCCAATGTATTTTCTTACAACATACTGGCTAGTGGGATGAGTAGATTGAAACAACATGAGGAAGCAAAGAGATGGTTGCTCATGATGATAGAAAATCAGTTTGAGCCACAGCCCATGTACCTGATCAAAGAGTTTACAGGCAGAGTCCGAATCCCAAGAGAAGAATTCAAGTCAAAGTTCATTAACAAAGACAATTTTTACATGGAAAATACAGTACTGTTGCTGCATTTCTTCTCCAATTTAAGGAAAAACAAGTCCTATATCTAATTGTTGCTACCAACCAGTTTCCTTATAATTATGCAGACTAAAGCCCTGCCTCTAGTGCCATTGGTAACTTCCATCACGAAGCTCCTGTGGAGTTTACACATCGCAAAAGTAGACGTCTGTAGGAACTAGGACCGAGTATGTAGATCTTGACTCCGACAGGATGCAACCAACAGTGCAAGTCTTAGGCCTACAATCAAATTTGAAGTAATCATGATAAATAACATGTACCTTCATCATTTCTTTGCCACTTTGGACTCAAATAGCTTAATCGATGCAATACTCTATCATTCTTCTTATCAGAATATTCCCTGGTTTATCATTGGATTACACGGCTGCGTCGACAATGGCCAGAGAGATTCGAATGGAAACAGAATGTTTTGCTGCAACTTTCAATTTTAAAAACAAAGGTGTTCACTTTGGGTGGCAGGTTTATGTCACTTCATTGGGAAGAATATGAACATGTATGATGAAGCTTGTGGCTTTAAGAGATGGTAATCTTCTTGCAGAACAACTCAACATTCGTTATCTTCATGTTGAATCAGACTCCATGGCCGTCCGGATTGACTTCAAGGGGTTTTTAACGAGGCCGTCTATTACTTTTCAAAAAAAACTCCATGGCAGTGTTGCATGCTTTAAATAATATAAACTCTAACAACGTCCTTATTGAACCTATTCTAAATGATTGCAGGATGCTTTAAACGATATAAACTCTAACAAAGTGATTATTTTTACAATAAATAAATTGTTTCATTTAACGTTAGAGGAACTAATTTGAACCAATCTTTGTAATAGATGGACTAATTGATATACTCCCAATACAAGAGGTACTAGGGAAGTACTTTAACCAGGTTAATTGCTGCATAGTTTAATTATATTTTAACTCCTGACCTTAAAGTTCAATTGTCAGTATGGCCGAGTGGTCTAAAGCGCCAGACTCAAGTTCTGGTCTTCGAGAGAGGGCGTGGGTTCAAATCCCACTTCTGACATGGATTATTTTTTTATTATGCTTTTGGTGGGTGATCCGAGTCAGAATGTTTGCAATTTTTTTTATTTCCCTATTTTTTTATAAATTTTGATAATTTTTTTATATATTATTTTTATCGTCTGATACACTACACTTTTATCATCTAATATTTACAATTTTTAAAAATATATATCTTCATTTTTTAAGATCTTGTAAAAAATTTTAAAAAAAATTGTTTGAGAAGATGTTTTTAAATGTCAAATTAGTAATATAATTAAAATATAGGTTAATTATATTAAAAATGAGAAATTAATTAAATTCTATTAATATGAATTTCTATCTAAAACAATCATAATTAGTAGTTAATCTAACAAACACTTTGATAAAGCTAGGCAAATTAAGCTTGTTAAATATACGGTTATGATTGCGAGTTTAGGATTTGAAGTTTAACTGATAAGATGTATGATTTAAAGTTTAGGGTTAGTCATATATGTGTTAAATTATGATTTTTATTTTAAACTAGTCTTCAAGCTTTTAAATATTTTAATTTCATCTTTAAAACTATGATTTTCATTATAAATTGGTCATAAAGCTTTTGAATGTTTCATTTTCATCCCTAAAATATGTCACTCATTCTAATTGGTCCTTAAAATTTGTGAATATTCTAATTTCATCTTTAAATTATCGTTTATATCACATCGTATTATTACATAATACACATAAATATTTCATGACAATTAACAATCTTTATTACGATTATATTAATATGATTAGTATATATTGATAATTTAGGGATAAAATTAGAATATTCAAAAGTTTAAGGACCAATTTAAAATGAGAGCCGCAATTTAAGGATGAAACTAAAATACTCAAAAATTTGGAGGACCAATTTAAAATAAATGTTATAATTTAAAAACGTACAGTATAACTAGTTATAGGCTTCAAAAATTTGGAGGACCAATTTAAAATAAATGTTATAATAGAGGATTCAAAAGTTTCTTCTAATTTATTATTTTATACGGATTATATTTTTTATATAGAATTATTTTATATGGATTATAGATATATATAGATGGGTATATTTATATATTCACAATGAATCAAACAATTATTTTTATTTAAATCTCGGTCGTGCCTTAGTTTAGGTACAGTTGCTATTGTAATATCTGTATTTAATTATGTTTAAGCTAACAAAATCCTTTGATTTAAGGGATTGTAGATTTTAATAATTTAGAGTAAATTATACAGATAGTTACCGTATTGTGGGGTCTAAATCAAAATGACTATTATATTTTAAAACGCATCAAATATACCAGTTAACTATTAAAATGGTATCAATATAGCCATTATCCGTTAAAAATTAATTGACTGATGACGTGACAGTTAAAAATAAATTAGAATAATTACATATTTATTTTTTATTATTCATAATTTTTGTAATTTAGTTTTAATTTTATTATAATAAAATAATATAATTATTTAATTTATTATTTAATAATTTAATTATCATTTTTAATTTAATTAAAAAAAATAATATTATATTATATATGTGAATGTAGAAGAATAAAGGTAAACGAACCCTAAATATATATTAGTACATCATTTTTAAAGTTGAACTTGGTCTAGTTTAATTCCCCTTAACTGCAAAAGCGCAAATTTTGCATTTTCTTCTCTAATAAGGTAATAACACGTGATATCACATAATTAAATAATTATATTATTTTATTATAATAAAATTAGGATTGAATTAAAAAATGTATGAATAACAGAGAGTAAATATATAATTATTTCAATTTATTTTTAACATGACGCGTTTTAAAGCATAGTGGTCATTTCGATATCAACCTCATAATATGGTGATTATCTGTGTAATTTATTCAATAATTTAAATATTGTATTAAAAATAAATAGATTTATTATTAAATTATTTATCGGATAAAGTATTAAAACATTTTAAATGATTTTTTAAATATAAATCATGATATTAAAATATAGATTCTTGTGTTAATAAATTAAATACCGATGTATAAAATGGTTTTTAATAAGAATAATGTTAAAAGGAGAAGCCGGATTCTGAGTAATGAAAAGATATGCTTTAACTTTTAATTAAAAGCTGCCTATCATTAGTCATTAGAATAGACATTCAGAATAAAAACAAACAGATGAAGGAGAGATCGAGTCATCTTGTCTCTGTCTGACTCAGTTCTTTCTACTTGGCCATTTGAACTTTGGCAGTCGATCATGGCCGATCCAAGGATACGGCAGTGAAGGGGCGAGTTGGTTGGAATAGAATTCCTCTATTTTTTTTAAAAGGATAAAAGAGTGCAAACAAATTAGGCATAGGATTAGCCAGCAATGGCAAATGATATCCTCAGATATCTCGATGTATCCCTCCCAAGCTTCCAAGTTGCTAGGAACTATAAACAAACCTTTTGAAACATGCGAAAGGGCAAAGTTCATTGTTTTTAAAATGAGTTCTTGTCTTCTTCAGCCTGGCATGCAAATTGCAAAGGATTATCTGAATGTAATTGGTTTAAACCAGATTGGAATATGCTCTAATACTGTGAAACCACATTGGAACATCTAGAAATCCTTATATAAGCAAGCACCAACACCAGACTTAAACACTACCATAACAAATTAACCTAGTTAATCATGGCCATGGGTGAAACCGAGAACGAACCAGGAAGCTCCATGCATGGAGTTTCAGCAAAAGAACAAACCTTTGCTTTCTCAGTTGCTTCACCCAAAATTCCAACAGACCCCACTGCGAAATTCGCACTACCCGTTGATTCTGAGCACAAAGCCAAGGTCTTCAACCTTTTATCGTGTGCCAAGCCCCATATGGTCACTTTCCATCTCTCTTGGCTCTCGTTTTTCACTTGCTTTGTCTCCACTTTCGCAGCGGCTCCTCTCGTCCCCATCATCCGGGACAATTTGAACCTCACGAAAAACGATATCGGCAACGCAGGCATAGCTTCAGTCTCCGGAAGCATCTTCTCTAGGCTTGTAATGGGAGCAGTATGTGACATGCTAGGTCCCCGTTACGGTTGTGCTTTTCTCATCATGTTATCGGCCCCAACAGTGTTTTGTATGTCGTTTGTTTCGTCCGCAGGAGGGTATATAGCTGTGAGGTTCATGATTGGTTTCTCACTCGCAACATTTGTGTCATGCCAGTATTGGATGAGTACTATGTTTAATGGAAAAATCATCGGACTCGTCAATGGGACTGCGGCCGGATGGGGAAACATGGGGGGTGGGGTAACTCAGCTTCTTATGCCACTCGTTTTCGAGTTGATCAAGCGAGCCGGTGCAACTCCGTTTACTGCTTGGAGAATTGCATTTTTCATACCAGGATGGTTACATGTGATCATGGGGATTTTGGTGTTGACATTAGGCCAAGATTTGCCTGATGGGAACCTTAGTACTTTACAAAAGAAAGGAGACGTTCCAAAGGACAAGTTCTCTAAGGCAAGCATGCCATTAGCCGTCACGTTTTCATTTCTTTTTTCTATTGGCAATTAGTTTTCATTTCTTTTTTCTATTGGCAATTAGGGGTTTAATTTAACTTATGGTTTCTGTTGTTTAATTAGGTCCTATGGTATGCCATCACGAACTACAGAACATGGATCTTTGTTCTTCTCTATGGAATGTCTTTAGGTGTTGAATTAACCACTGATAATGTCATTGCAGAGTATTTCTTTGACAGGTTCAATCTTGTGTTGTCCCTTTTATCTTTTCGAATTCGAATATAAGAAGTGAATATCGACATGTCCTCTGTTTTCCATATAGGTTCAATCTCAAGCTCCGTACTGCCGGCACAATAGCGGCCACCTTTGGCATGGCAAACATTTTCGCACGCCCCATGGGTGGATTCTTGTCCGATATAGCTGCGCGTCGGTTCGGCATGCGCGGCCGTCTCTGGAACCTGTACATCCTCCAAACACTAGGAGGCATATTTTGCATTTGTCTCGGTCGAGCCAATTCTCTCGACCTTTCCATTGTCTCCATGATCCTCTTCTCCATCGGTGCACAAGCCGCTTGCGGAGCTACCTTTGGGATCATCCCATTCATCTCTCGACGATCCCTTGGTGTCATCTCGGGCCTAACCGGTGCCGGAGGGAATTTCGGGTCCGGTTTAACCCAACTGTTATTCTTTACGAGCTCAAACTACTCGACCGCGACGGGGATTTTCTACATGGGAATCATGATCGTGGCATGCACTTTGCCTGTGACACTAGTGCATTTTCCACAATGGGGGAGCATGTTGTTGCCTGCCTCAAAGCATGGCGAGAAATGCAGTGAAGAGTACTATTATGGAGCCGAGTGGAATGATGAGGAAAAGGAGAAAGGGTTACACAATGGAAGCCTCAAGTTCGCTGAGAATAGCCGGTCCGAGCGAGGTCGAAGGGTCGCTTCTGCAACATCACCTCCGACTTCAACACCCGAAGATGTGTAGATATGTTCATTTTGTTTAATACTCAGAAGGTTTGAAACTTGAACTGTGCCTTGTATAGTACATCAATATCAAGTTTGTGCAAAGTGCTTGAAACTGAAATAATGGAAAACTGTTTTAAGATATTTGGGGCTTTGTGCCTTAATCTAAGAGGGCTTGCTAATTGTATTAGACAAATAATTGTTGGACTTAACCTTTCTCAATCCAGCTCGAATTCGATCGACATAACAAAAAAAATGTCGGTATCTTAAATTAATCGAATGTCAAATCAGTCGAAAAGTCACTTTTTTATAAATTTGGAGGGACCAGGGGCCTTCCCATTGTCTACTTGGGTCTGTCACTGCCTGTACCCTCTTTTCTGCATTGCAACTGTTAGCCTCTATCTCAGCTTTACGGCCTTGTTTGGCCTCTATACGGATATATGTTCAGGGCACTGTTAAAATTAAGCTGGCAAGTGGAACAAATGACGTTACAGATATTTCAGCCATTGAAAACACAGTGACTGACAGCTTACAAAGAAGAAGACATGTTCTCCACTGTGATTCAAGCATGTTCTGTTATCATCAATCCATCACTTTTATGGCAAGAAAAAAAAACACTTCCTTCTGCCACTTCCCCCGGTTCTTAGGGAGAAAGATGCCCTTTTGCTTGCATCTGATCAGCTGAAATACTATCAATAAGGGAAATACTGTTCCTACTGTTTTGAGTTATATTATTGTAACATGCATTGATTGATTGATCTGTATCGCGTACACAATCTTTCGAATATACAAGAAAGAACGTAAAATTTATACTCGTATTAAACACGGACCGTATTCATTTTTGTTTTCCATATGCAGGTTGCCATGGCTAAAGTCCATACCTTACAAAAAGGAGCCCAACCCAGAATTAATCCACAACATTTCAATTCCAAAAAAAGTAGTATCTCTCCTTTCTCTATATAAATAGCACTGATTTCTCATTCAACACTTACATGTAGCAGTGCCAATACCACCACCAGTCCATTCAAGCAGCTAAAAGCAAGAGAGAAGGTTGTGAAATTAGATAGAGCTCGAATATATTTCTATGGCGGACAAAGAAAACGAGACGAGATTTGTTAGTAACAAGGACACCGGGTGCGAACCGTGTAGATCGTTCGGTGAAAAATGCAGTCATTTGGTGAAGAAGCAGCGAGCCAAATTCTACATCCTCCGACGATGCATAGCAATGCTCGTCTGCTGGCGTGACCGTGGCGAGCCGTAGAAAAAGGCCGGATCGGTTTCGATCTCATAGTCTCTACTTGTATAGGAGTACTACTGTAATTAAGAAGATTGAAGTACTTCTGATTAGGTTTTAGTATCATTGTAGGTCATCATCAATTTTCAAGGATAAGTGAAATTTACATATATGGTGTCACATAATAAAAGTATGGATCTGTTTGAGTTTTTCTTGAAATATGGTGCAAAGTAGAGGAAAATCTGAGTTTCCATCAAATTCTGTGGACATCACATAGGTGAGTTCAGTTCTGCAACATCATGTAACTTGTTTCCTACTGATATCTAATCTGTTTCACCATGTGATTTCTTCGGATCGAGTTTTACAGTGGTCTAATATAAAAACGACCCTCCCAATTCAAAATTTTCTTTTTATAATATCAAGATTCGAACCACCTAAGGTAGCTGTTAACTTCTTCTTGGAGTTTTACTGATCTGATATTTCCCTCCACTTAGCAGCAGAGTGTTTCTCTTTTCCCTCCACTTCTTCACTGGAAAATCCTCATTGGTTGAAGAGAGAATAAAGAGGGACATTTGAAATTCTACTTTCCCAGATCTCAAAATCTTTGCTTTTTTTTTTTCCTGTCAATCGAATCAATCATTAAACTAAACTAAACTTATGTTTTTCCTCTGTTAGTGTAACATGTATGTCTGAATTGGACATAATTGATGTGGAAACTGGAAAGTGGATCCGTAACGTGGTGCATGTAAAAGTTTAAATACAGATCATGTAGCAGTGGGATAGTGCTTCCATGGAAAGAGCAGTCTCCTGTATCACAGACAAATGTCATTTTCGACATGTCTCGTTACGAACAAAAATCATATATTTATTTTTAATGTCTTTATATATGTAATGATATTAAAAAATTAAATTTTATATAAAATTTAGATTTTAACGCTAAGCTAATCACTATTTTAGTCTTAATTTGGAAGTATAAGTGTAATTCAGGGTCACCATTAGAAATGTATAAAATATATTTAGGGTCCGTTCATCAACCCGTTTGAAACCAGATTTTTACGCAACGTCTTATTCTACAGCAAAGCTAAAAAAAATGCAGTAAGAGAACAACCGTTTACGACACAAAATTCTCCAAATCACAGTAACAACGCAACTTTAAGAAACCCGTTCAACAATACTTCTGTTATCAATTCCAAAACGCTCGTTTCAAACGGATTGCCGAACGGAGCCTTACTATGATGAAAGGGGGGCAGGAGATGATGTGTGTGGGTCAATAGACTTGTCAGCAGACAGCTAGAATCTTTAGGGCAAATAAATAAAAATGAAATTTAAAGTAAATATTTAGCTTGCATCAACTGATGGAGTTATTCTAGTGTAATTAAAAGTTGTAAGTTTGTATTTTTTTATAAAAAAATTATTAGTTTCATTAACGAGAAAATATATAAAATTACAATAGGGTTTATAAATTATTATTGTAAATTAAATATATAATTTAATTTTTTTAAAGTTAACTATTTTATATCAGTTAAGAACTATAAATAAAAAGGTTATAATGCTATTCAAATATTAAATTAAAAAATAGATACGAAAAATCAGAACTGAACACTATAATAAACTTGTAAAGTATAAATTATGTATTTAAATTCAAACCGAAATTCCATAATAAATAGAATTAAAAATTAAATTTAAATTTATAAAAAAGTATTTTTATCCTTATACTCTTATCAAACTCGATAGAATTGCCTTACATTTTTAGAGTAGGAAAGGTAGAGAAAATACCCCAAACCAATATTCGAGTTTCAGGCGCTACGATACTAGAAAAATCCTTACTATATTCATAATAAATAATAATAAAAAAAAAACTCTAATGATTTTCAACAAAAGGTACCCCACCTGAAAAATTCTTACATTTTTAACTACCGTGATAACTAGACTGTTAAAAATCTAACAATGATGACATGTCATGTGCATATGATAATATATTTTAAATAACATGGCATCTAACCTATCAAATACATATATATGTAAAATATAATTTTATTCTAATATAAAAAATAAAATAATTAAAATTTAAATAAAATTTTAAAAATTAATTATTTTTAAAATAAAAGGTTGCTAAACATTCTCAACCCTGACTACGATAGAATCTAAGTCTTATCTTAAAAAAAATATGAACACAGTTCGAAATTAATTAATTTTTTTAAGTAACATTTTGATTCTATCGTAATTAGGGTTGAAAATGTTTAATAGCATTTTATTTTAGAATTAATTAATTTTTTAATATTTTATTTGAATTTTAATTGTTTTATATTTTATATTAGAATAAAATTATATTTTATATATATATATATATACGTATTTGATAGGTTAGATGCCATGTTATTTAAAATATATTATCATATGCATATGACATGTCATCATTGTTAGATTTTTAACGGTCCAGTTATCATGATAGTTAAAAAACAAGCTATTTGTCAGAAAGATATAGGTTAAAGGCTAAATTTATCTAAAAAAAAATAAGGGCCAAAACGATAAAAATTATAAACGTTAAGGGTTAAAATTATCTTTATGCCTAATATAAACTACTCTTAAAATTTTTACAAATCATCAATTAACCTAGTAAAATAATATAATAGATCTCTTAAATAAGACTAGATATTTTGAATTTAACATTATAATAAAACAAAATAAATTAAAAAAATCATCCTAGAATAAATCTTTATAATATTCGATCTAAATTAGTTAACCAATATTTTAAATATCAATATTAATAAAAAAAAAAAGCTATAAGTAAATTTTTTATCTTTCCTTCCCTCTAGTTAATCTATAATACAAGCACGAAACAACTTGTCTTAGTGATTAAAAAAATATTTATTTTTAAAGGTTACGGGTTTGAACGAGCAAAAATCTTCTGTCTTTTTTTGCCTCTTTTTACGCCCCTTTGAAAATTTACTAAAAAATTAAATTTTAAACCCTAACCTTATTTTTATATCCTAAACCCTATACCCAAAAATTACACCCTAAACCTAATTACCAAACCCCTAACCAAAACCCCTAAACTAAAATCCTAAACCCTTTAATTTAAAGTAAAGGCATAAATGGAAGCATGGGAAAGGGTAGACAATTTGCACCCGATTTGAACACCAGTAATACAATACAAGTACAGTAGTTGAACGACCAACATCTAAAGATCAAGCGTATATTTTCAAATAGATACTATCATAACCAATTAAAAAAATCTACTTTAATAAAAAAGCCCTTGTATTGGTTACCCCCTCGTGCGTCCCTCCCTGTCCCACTTTCCCTGCCTGTTTCTACTTCATAGTGCTGCATTTTGTTGTCATCAAATTCAATTCTCGTCACCTACTTTCCCTGACAGTGTCATATCCCAGCTTTCACCCCACAAGAAATGAGTTGTTTTCATACACAAGTAATACTATATTGTGTTCATGTGCATATGTTTTTCAACGTTCATGTCTGAATGTGAAACAAATAATCTGGAGTCATGATACCAGACCAGTCAAAGTTGTGTGCACGGGAGATATGGTTTTGAAGACAGGATTGGGTCCTGACCAGGCTCATAGCTGAGCTTAGAAAGATGGGGTTTGGTTTTGGATATGGAGATCCTACACGAAGGAGGAGACACGACAAGGTTGCAGAGGCAGGCAACACGTGCATGTCTGACAACGTTGAAATATAGAGGGGAGGATTATTAGTACCAATTACAAGACAACTTTAGAGGTCAAGTCAATGGAAGCAATTATATATGTATCTAACCCTGCCGACCAGAGTCGGTAAACGGATAATTTAGTTCGGTTTTAATTATTTTAAATTTGATTTTAGTTTAAATATTAGGTTGAATTAATATAATTATAATTAATACTACGGAAGAATTTTATTTCACATTTAGTATAAAAATACTCTATAAAATGTCTTTATAACATTGCTTGAGTAGATTGTTGTGTTCCTTTCATTCCTCTTTCAATTTTCACTATGCATCGACCTAACCCAGTAAAGGATGGTAGATTTAGTATGAGTTTAATCACCATTTTCCCACGTGGGTTTTGCCTCCTGGAAAGTGGTCAAGTCTAATCAAAAACTCACCTCCACTCACAATGGATGGGATTACAAGTTCTTGACTTCAGTTCAAGCAACACCCGCTGATCCTGTTCCAAACATACAAGCATGGGCAAACTTATCTGAGAATCGAGAACCAAGAATCGAACTGGTTTTTTTGAACCGAAATCTGAATCGAAACTAAAATTGATGATTTAGCGTGATCCGAGACCCGAATCAAAATTGAAACCGATCCGAATTCTAGAAGAACCGATATTGACCTGTAACCGATTTGACTCGAACCAAAAACAACCCAAAATTAACTTGCTAAAAACGATCTCAATCGAATATCAATCCAATTTTAACCCAATAATTGAGTCAAAGTGAATGAATAATATATTTTTACTATTGTTTATTTTTTAATAATATGATAAATAATTAAATAATATATATTTTATTATCTTTTTGTATTATAATAATACTAATTAATCACTACATCTGATAATAATTTAATTTTTAATATTATATTTCCTTCTTTAAAATCAATTTATTTTTTGTTAAAATTTGGGGTGTTATAAAAATGACCAAAATGTTATTAATGAATTCATGTATTTACAAAAATGGCATTATCCCTTAAATTACCAATACTGACTTTACTCGAATAAAAGCTAAGGCAAAAATTTTCAAAATAAAAAAGATATATTTTTACAAGAATATATGATTAATTCTATATATAATATAGACGATTATATTTATACTTAAGTCCAACTCAAACCAAATTAACCTGAAAATTTAAAGATTGACCCGGCCCGACCCGATCCGAATAACCTGACATGGACTCGACCCGAAAACAATCAATCCGATATTGACCCGAATCATCGTTCGAATATTCGAACCGAATCAAATTATCATATAACCGAATTAAAAACAAAATCGAAACCAGAACCGATCCGAACCAAATCTAAACTGAATGCAAACAAACCCAAAATGAACCATACCGAAACAATCCAAACCGAAATCAAACCGAATGACCCGTTTACCACCTCTACATGCAACACCGATCGGGATGGAGTAGAAGTGCCGAGGGTGTAATCGTACCTTTAAAATTTTCAAATTTTATATATTTTTTATATTTTTATTAATAATCTAGTTTTATATCTCTTGAACTCTTATAATTTCGCACTCCATGTATTTCAAACAAACAACACTAATCGTATCTCAATGGTGAAAAGAATAATTATTATTTTAGAAGTTACGAGTTTGAACATCAATAATACAGTGAACGATATCTACTAATTGAAAGTATACTTTAAAATATATATCGTATGTAACACTCCGATCCGGATGTCACATTGGGCCTCCGGCCCTAAACCCATATTTTAAAATTTCGGCTTCAAGCCCAAAATTAAAATCAATTAAGTCCAAATATGATACGAATAAAATCCATTTAATTTAGAACAAAAGCCTAAAATAGTTTAAAGAGATCGGAGCTCCAAATTACTACAAACCCATTGAAAATATTTGACCCAATTAAAATAACAGAGTTACAAAAATACATATAGGTCTAACAGAGTACTAGCCCACTACATCTATCATTGTACCCTGACACAAAGTCGATGCTGAAATCTAAACCTCGATGGTGCTCCACGGGACCTACTTCACCTAACCTACGCACGAAAACACATTTCGAACGCGGAGTCACACAAGCTCGGTAGATACGCCAAACTCGGCCAACATCATGCATATCAAAAAGCAGTAAAGCATGACATATAAATCTCGTGCATGATATGACGGTCTAGCATGCTTGCCTAACACATGACATAAATGAGATGTATATTATCGCATACAACATATACAAATCAATCAAAACATACAAGGTAGTGAGGCCTGCGTCCACACAGCATCGGGATCCTACACTACGAGTAGGTCCCGCGTCCACACAGCATCAGGATCTCATACTCAAGGATAAGGCCCGCGTCCGTACAGCATCGGGATTCTACATCCGGGATTGAGGCCCGCGTCCATACAGCATCGGGATCCTCCAAATCCCATACTCGAAATATCATATCGAGTATCTTCGAATGAGGCCCGCGTCCACACAGTATCGGGATCCTACACTTGGGATAATCATTAAATCATCATCCGGAATGTTACATTGGATGGCCTTCGGCGTGTTGCAACACTTATGGATATCCGGATTTTCAACACTCAAGGACTCAAACCCCACAAATGATCCACCTAGAATCTATCACAACAAGACATATTAAACTTCATCATACTTAAGTCTTTCGGGTTTATGATTATTAACCTTAGTTCGATAATTTATTTCGTAGCTTTTAGATTCAAGTAATTATTTACTAAGAACCACCGAGCCCCAAAACTCTACCCATCTTGGCCAAAATACACAGGGGTATCGATACCCTTAGGTAGGGTATCGAAATACCCTGTATCGATACCCACCCAAAGAGGGTATCGAAACACATAGGTATCGATACCAGTATCGATACTGTTGACCCATTTTAAAAGTCAATAAAAGAAAAGGGACCGTTTCGATACAGGTATCGATACAAAAAGTTTCTGGAAACCCTCGGTATTGAACCATGGTTCGATACCCTTGCTCCTTAAGCCTAAGTTCCTCTCAGGGGTATCGATACCGGTGGCCCGTGTATCGATACTCCCTTCACGAACCTCTAAGTTTCACCTGAAAATTTCTAAGGATCAACCCCCAAACTTAACCAAATCGAACCTAAGGCATTTCAAAACATTATTACTGATGTTTAGAGTGTTTTAACACCATTTTCCAGTCTTTTAACTCATTAACACTAATTTCACCGTTAAATTTACATGTAATGCAATCTACCATGAAATGCATAAAGATTAAAAAAGTTGGGAATACCAACCTCAGCAAGCACAGCAACCAAACCCGAACTTACTCTCCCAAGTTTTTTCCTTGCCCAAACTTGATAATGGATCTCCAACTTTTTTCTCTACAAGAAAGGGATTAAAAAACCAACTCTTAGACACTTCTATGGATGTTTCTAACTCTTAAAAACATCATGAAAACCATAGAAACAACCCTCCAAACTTCAATCCCGGATTTCTCACACACCCTCTCTTTTTCACCAAACCAAACAACTCATACCTTGTTTTGTAGATCAAGAACAACTCTAAAACTTACCTTTCTGACACGAAACGTGATTCTTCAGCAAAACCAACAAGATCCAACCTTTACTTACCTCTCTCTTGCTACCAAGATGAAGGAGATGGGAAGAAAAGAGAAGATGTGATGATCTCACTACAGGCCAACTCTCCCCCCTAAACCCATCTCATACAACTTGTGCATTTACAAGAATGCTCCCACTAACCAAGGCCCAACTCTCAACCCAACAACACTCAAGTCCAAACAAGTCAAAGACCCAACAACCGGCCTAACAACAAAAACTCGAGGCCCCAAACCACTAAACTTGAGACCAAAACCAAAACCCATAACTCTCGGATTAACCTGACACTCGGATCCGAATCCGGGTCGTTATAACTCTCCCTTCCTTAAAGAAAATTTCGTCCTCGAAATTTACCTAGGGGAAACAAGTGTGAAAAGAGCAACCTCATACGGTCCTATAAACCTTGGACTTAACTTGCCTTTCCTTCAAAAACGGATGATCTATTTCCACGAAAATACTTTCAAGAACACTTTTCTTCTACCTCATACTCTATTTCTGTCAGTTTCAAATCTGCATACGATTTTTGCCTATCTGAAGCTGTCTTTAACTGATCACAAGTCAACTTCAATTTCTCAGTAGTCTCCTTAAGCATAACTGACATCAATATCAATTCTAACATGCTTCAACCCAACAAAACAAAGTTATGTACTTTCTGCCATTCAAAGCCTCATACGGAACCATCTAAATACTCGACTGATAACTGTTGTTATACACAAACTCAACCAACGGTAGGTGCTTCTCTCAAGTATTCTGAAAATCAATGGTGCAACATCGTAGAGTATTCTCAAGAATTTGAATCACTCTCTCTGACTACCCATCCGATTGAGGATGATATGAAGTACTGAAATTCAAACGGCTACCCCAAAGCACTATACAAACATTCCCAAAATCTAGCTGTGAATCTCAAATATCTATCAGACCCAATCGATTTCTGTATATTATGCAGTTTTACAATCCCACTGACATACAATTTTACCAAATTACCTAACAAGTAAGTCGTATGAGCAACAATAAAATGAGCACACTTCATGAAGCGATCAACTATAACCCAAGTTGATGTTCTTCTTTCAACGGCTGTAATAAACCAGACGGAAACTAATATTCTGCTTTAACTCTCTAACAAACCATATACTTACTCACATAGTCGGTAACATCTCTCTTCAGACCAAGCCAGAAATATTCATCCTACAAACCACGGTATATCTTTGTACTACCTGAACATGTAGCAAAAAGACTATTGTACGTTTTGATCAGAATCATACATCTTCAATCACTGTCATTCAACATAATTACTTTGTCTCTGAAACACAGTACACCATTATCTCTAAACTATACTCTGTAGATCATCCTTCGATTATATCTTGTACGTGAGGTACCAAAGATCTATCTGACAACTATTTCTCTCTGACCAACTGACTCAAAGTAGTTCTAACCTGAAGCCCGGCTACCAAGCCATCATCATCCGATAAGTTCAATCTAAAAAACATAACTCTCAACTCAACGGTTGCTTCCCTACTCAAGTATTTGCCACTACATTGACTTTACCCGGATTTTACTAAATCTTGAGGTCATAGTCCTTCAATAACTCAAGCCCTCTATGCTGCCTCGAATTCAACTCTTTCTAAGTCATCAGATACTTCAAACTCTTGTGATCTGTGTACACTACGCATCTCTCACCATAAAAGTAATGCTTTCAGGCCTTCAAGGACAACACAACTATTGTTGGCTCTATATTAGGGGTCGAAAAATTTTGCTTTTGGTTCTTCAACTGTTTTAAAGCATAAGCTATAACTCTTCCGTCTTTCATAGCACATAACCTAACTCTACATACGAAGCATCACTATAGATCATATACTCTTTCCCTAACACTAGCTGTATCAAAATCAGCACATTTGTCAAAACTTCTTTCAGTTTTTCAAAGGCTTGTTGTCTTGCATCTGACCACTCAAACTGAACATTCTTCTGAAGTAATTTAGTCAAAGGGACCGCCATCTTTAAACATCCATTCACAAACCCCTTATAGTAACTTGATAAGCTTAGAAAACTACGAATCTTTATGACAGACTTCGGTTGCTTCCAACTCACAATCGCTTCTATCCTCTCAGGATCTACCTTAATCCCTTCAGCTGACATTACATGTCCTAAGGTAACAATTTCTCTAATCCAAAACTCCCACTTGCTTAACTTGGCATACAACTGATGATCCAACAAAGTCTGCAATACTAGCCTCAAGTTTCTGTCAGGGTCTTCCTTCGTACGTGAGTACACTAATATGTCATCAATGAACATAACTACAAACTGATACAAGTGCTCGCAGAAAATTCTGTTCACTATGTCCATGAAAAACAACTGGTGCACTAGTTAACTCGAAAGGTATAACTAGAAACTCATAGTGACCATACCTTGTACAGAAAACTATCCTCAACATCTCTCTTTTACCTTTAACTGATAGTACTCTGATCTCAAGTCTATCTTAAAAAAAAACACGATAGCACCTCTAAGCTGATCAAACATATCATCAATTCTCAGTAGCGGATATTTGTTCTTCACTGTCAAGTAATTCAACTGTCTGTAGTCGATGTACATCTTCATACTATTGTCTTTCTTCTTCACAAACAACACGGGTGTGCCTTAAGGTGAAGAACTCGATCGGATAAAAACCTTTATCTAATAGTTCTTGCTACCGAGTCTTCAACTTTTTCAGTTCTTTCGGTGTCATACGATACGGAGCAATCAAAAAAGAAATAGAATCTAAACATGTCTTCATGGCAACTCAACCTCTCTGTCAGATGGTGAACCAGACAACTCTTTTGGAGACACACTCGAAAGAAAATCACACAGTGTTCTGATATCCTGCAGTCTAACTTCTTTCATGTTCGGGTTCACCATATATGCTAGGTACGCCTCACATCCCAACTCAACAAACCTCTGAGCCTCTAGAGTCGAAACAACATTCAATAAGAACTTCACATTCTCACTTACAACCACCATCTCGTGTTCTTCTGCTAGCCTCAAATAAATTCTCTTGGCCTCAAAGTCTATCCTAGCCCTAGGCTTTACCAGTCAGTCCATACCAAAAATCACATCACAACCGTAGAATGACAATTCCATCAGGTCAACTGGGAACACATACCTCTGAACCATCAATGGACATCGTCTATACATCTTTCTGACCACTGCGGTATCTCTGAAGAATCAATAACACTAACACCTATATCTAGTGTCTCACAAGGTATATCCAACATCCTAGCATGCTTACTCAGAAAACATTATCGGTGGGTTAGCTGTCAGATAGGTCCGGATCTCTTCCCTTAAACCTCTCAGAAACCTTTTACACTTCATCTTCCCGGTAGCTATCAACTCGGGTGCATGTCTACTCAACTGTAGGAACTTCTGTTCGTACTCAAAGACCGTACGATTATCTTGCACAAGAAGGGTAAACTGATCTCTCAACTGACCGATGTAAATCTCGCCCACATACTTTTTCTTAAACTCATCCAAAAAGTCGTCTCATGTCGGCTGATCAGAATACTATTTCATCTCAATTGTTTCCCCATCACTATCTCGCATTACCCTTTAAAGGCGACAATACACATGACTGCCCTTCCTCTTATCTCAACCTTATCTGTCTCAAGATCCAACGAGTATCATGAAGCCACTGATCCGCCCTCACAGGATTATCATAGCCAGAACCCAAGAAATCTGTAGCACCCTACTTGCGAACTCTCTCGATAGGTGCCTCACTTGGGGTAGGTGTATGCCTCGGAATAACCTTCATTATCCGATCCAAAACACGATACAAATGGGCGAAATAATTCGCCCCTTGCCTAACCCTTCCTCAAACTTGCCCACACCACGCACAAACAACAACAACAACAAACATGAGTGCATCATCAAAATTTCAGCTTTAAGAAAGGTACGCTATTGACTTGTGGGTCGTACTTGTCTAACACCTATACAACACACTAGACTTCTCCGGGGACTTCCTAGAACCGACTCAACCTAAGCTCTGATACCACTAAATGTAACACCACGACCTGGATGTCACATTGGGTCTTCGGCCCAAAACCCATATTTTAAAATTTCGGCTTCAAAATTAAAATTACTTAAGTCCAAATATGATACGAATAAAATTCATTTAATTTAGAACAAAAGCCCAAAATAGTTTAAAGAAATCGGAACTCCAAATTACTACAAACCTATTGAAAATATTTGACCCAATTAAAATAATGGAGTTACAAAAATACATATTTCTGACAGAGTACTAGCCCACTACATCTACCACTATACCCTGACACAAAGTCGATGCTGAAATCCAAACCTCGATGGTGCTCCACAGGACCTACTTCACCTAACCTACACACGAAAACATATTTCGAATACAGAGTCACACAAGCTCAGTAGATACGCCAAACTCGGCCAACATCATGCATATCAAAAGCAGTAAAGCATGGCATATAAATCCCGTGCATGATATGACGGTCTAGCATGCTTGCCTAACCCATGGCATAAATAAGATGTATATTATCGCATACAGCATATACAAATCAATCAAAACACACAAGGTAGTGAGGCCTACATACACACAGCATTGGGATCCTACACTACGAGTAGGTCTCATGTCCACACAGCATGGGGATCCCATACTCAAGGTTGAGGCCCGCGTCCACACAGTATCGGGATCCCATACTCAAGGATGAGGCCCACGTCCATACAGCATCGGGATCTTACATCCAGAATTGAGGCCCGCGTCCACACAGCATCGGGATCCTCCAAATCCCATACTCGGAATATCACATCGAGTATCTTCGAATGAGGCTCGCGTCCATACAACATCGGGATTCTACACTCGGGATAGTCGTCAAATCATCATCCGGAATGTTACATCGGATGGCCTTCGGCGTGTTGCAACACTTATGGATATCCGGATTTCCAACACTCAAGGACTCAAACCCCACAAATGATCCACCTAGGATCTATCACAACAAGACATATTAAACTTCATCATACTTAAGTCTTTCGGGTTTATGATTATCAACCTTAGTTCGATAATTTATTTTGTAGCTTTTAGATTAAAGTAATTATTTACTAAGAACCACCGAGCCCCAAAACTCTACCCAGGGGTATCGATACCCTTAGGTAGGGTATCGAAACACCCTGTATCGATACCCACCCAAAGAGGGTATCGAAATACATAGGTATCGATATCAGTATCGATACCGTTGACCCATTTTAAAAGTCAACAAAAGGGAAAGGGCCGTTTCGATACATGTATCGATACAAAAAGTTTCTGGAAACCCTCGGTATCGAACCATGGTTCGATACCCTTGCTCCTTAAGCCTAAGTTTCTCTCAGAGGTATCGATACCGGTGGCCCGTGTATTGATACTCCCTTCACGAACCTCTAAGTTTCACCTGAAAATTTCTAAGGATCAACCCCAAACTTAACCAAATCGAATCTAAGGCATTTCAAAACATTATTATTGATGTTTAGAGTGTTTTAACACTATTTTCCAGTCTTTTAACTCATTAACACTAATTTCACCATTAAAGCACCCAAAGCTCAAAACCAAGCAATCATGTCCAAAATTTACATGTAATGCAATCTACCATGAAATGCATGAAGACTAAAAAAGTTGGGAGTACCAACCTCAGCAAGCACAACATCCAAACCTGAACTCACTCTCCTAAGCTTTTTTCTTACCCAAACTTGATAATGAATCTCCAACTTCTTTCTCTACAAGAAAGGGATTAAAAAACCAACTCTTAGACACTTCTATGGATGTTTTTAACTCTTAAAAACATCATGAAAACCATAGAAACAACCCTCCAAACTTCAATATCGGATTCTCCACACACCCTCTCTTTTTCACCAAACCAAACAACTCATACCTTGTTTTGTAGATCAAGAACAACTCTAAAACTTACCTTTCTGACACGAAAGGTGATTCTTCAGCAAAACCAACAAGATCCAACCTTTACTTACCTCTTTCTTGCTACCAAGATGAAGGAGATAGGAAGAAAAGAGAAGATGTGATGATCTCACTGCAGGCCAACTCTCCCCCCTAAACCCATCTCATACAACTTGTGCATTTACAAGAATGCCCCCACTAACCAAGGCCCAACTCTCAACCTAACAACACTCAAGTCCAAACAAGTCAAAGACCTAACAACCGGTCCAACAAAACAAACTCGAAGCCCAAACCCACTAAACTTGAGACCGAACGATCCGAATCCGGGTCGTTACATCGTAACTATTACAACTAATTAAAAATAACATACAAAGTAATTATTTTATATCAGTATTCAATGTAAGAGTGTGACAGAGAGGTAGAAGTCCAATTAAACTGCTAACAAATGAAAGCAATCAAATGTTTGTCAGTGCAACAATCAACGACTAAAGTTTGAATAGAAAGGTGTAATTCTGACAGAGCTCAGAATGACAGGACAACACTTTAATGAATTTTTTTCTTCCTCCCCAAGGAAGAAGCGAAAAATAATCAATGCATTTTGATATAGCTAGTTGAATTTTAAAAAATAACAATCGAATCGTATTTAAAATTAATTCTACTTTCAAATAGCTTAAAATTTCTCAAAGGGATTTAAAAAGCTGTTTTATGAACTCCCAAAGGGGTTGAAGGAGATTCCAAATCCATGCAGTCCAATATAATATACTACGTTATATTTAAAAAAAAACATAAAACTGTCTTGGGGTAATTTAACTGTAGAGGTCGTCTTCATCAGCTCCTTCAGCAGAAGCTGCAAAAGGGTCAGATGCTGCAGGCCTGGAACCAGTTTCAGCAAATCGAAATTCACTTCCAAACCCTCTAGACTGCTGCAGGGTTTGAGCAAACGCCTGGTATTTGCGGATGTCGGCATCACTCACACTCCTGCGTGCAAACTTCATAGATTCCTCAAAATGAGCTGGCTTGATTTCTGCTACTTCATCTTCAACATCTTCCTCCATAGCTTCAGGGTTCTCACTTCTCCTCCTTTCTCTCTCGATATCCTAAGAATATAAAAGATGTATCATGTTACAAACTCAAATTTCAATATCCAGGGAGGAGAAAATGGCATGATCATACCTTTTCAATGTTTTCTCTGATAGCATATTTACATGCACGCTGGCAAATTTCTGTGATATCAGCCCCACTGAAGCCTTGAGTGTACTTGGCAAGGGCTCTTAAATCAACCTCTTTAGCTATTGGTGATTTCCTCAAGCAAGCCTTGAAGATCTGATGGCGAGAATCCTCATCTGGGAGGGGAATGTATATCAATTGATCAAGACGACCCGGTCGCAAAAGGGCGGGATCAATAATGTCGGGTCGATTTGTGGCTCCAATGATGAAAACGGTTTTCTTGGCAGACATACCATCCATCTCAGTTAGAAGTTGGTTCAAAACCCTATCAGCAGCACCGCCTGCATCACCTACACTGCTTCCTCTCTACCAATTGTACAACATAAATATCAATTATATGATGTGCAAGCCAAATAACACCAACTGTATAGACAAACATAATTCCATTGCTAGAATAGTCCCATGCGGCACAAACAGAAACCCATGTTGCGAACTGCTAAAAGCTAATCTGTAAAGAAAAAAGAATTGATAGTCTTGGAAATACCTGGGTGGCAATTGAATCGAGTTCATCAAAGAACAAGACACAAGGAGCAGACCCACGAGCCTTGTCGAAAATTTCTCGAACATTGGCCTCACTCTCTCCAAACCACATTGTAAGTAATTCTGGACCCTTGACACTAATGAAGTTTGCTTGACACTCGTTGGCAATAGCTTTGGCCAAAAGAGTTTTCCCACATCCAGGAGGGCCATAGAACAGAACTCCCTTTGAGGGTGACATGCCAAACTTCTCAAACTTCTCGGGATGCTCCACCGGATATTGAACAGTCTGATTACAAAATAACAAATTAATCCCATATTTAAAAAAAAGAAAAGGTAAAAAACGAGAGGAAAAAACAAGTAAACAATATTACCTCTTGAAGCTCCCTTTTAACATTCTCGAGACCTCCAATATCTTCCCAACTTACATTGGGTACTTCAACAACCTGACCAAGTATAAGAAAAACATAAGATCCGAAACAAAACTAACCAGAAAAAAACATAACCAGCAAAGAAGCCGTACATCACTAGAAGTATCTTGGTTATACTTACAGTTTCACGCAATGCTGATGGATTGCTAGTTCCAAGAGCAGTTGCAAAGTGCTCATTGCTGACTGCCATGGAATTGAGTATCTCTGCATCTATTGACTCATCTTCCAAGTCAATCACATCCATCTTCTCCCTGATGCACTGTAATGCTGCCTCAGTACAGAGAGCTGCAAGATCAGCACCAACATAACCATGTGTGTCCTTGGCAATTCTTTCTAGATCAACCTGGCATTAAGTCAAGAAAATATGTTAAGATTCACTAGCTCCATTTTATACAGGAAAGTTGCACAAAAGTTTTAATAAAAAAGCCTTTTGAGATTACATCTTCGGCCAGCTTCATGTTCTTTGTGTGGATACGAAGCACTTCAAGACGGCCAACTTCATCAGGCACGCCAATATCAATCTCCCTATCAAACCGGCCAAACCTTCTGAGAGCTGGATCAATGCTATTGGGACGATTTGTGGCCCCAATAACAATAACATGTGCACGGGATTTAAGACCATCCATCAATGTGAGAAGCTGAGAGACGATTCTCCTCTCAACTTCACCATGGGTCTTCTCTCTCTTGGGAGCAATGGAATCAATTTCATCAATGAATATAATAGAGGGTGCATTCTTCTCTGCTTCCTCGAATGCTTTTCTGAGATTGCTTTCACTCTCTCCAGCCAGTTTTGACATGATCTCAGGACCATTGATGCAGAAAAAGAAAGCACCGGTTTCATTTGCAACAGCACGAGCAATCAAAGTCTTTCCAGATCCAGGAGGTCCATAGAGCAAAATTCCTTTTGGTGGCTTCACACCTATCGACTTAAAGAGCTGTGGATGCCTTAGCGGAAGCTCAACTAATTCCCGAATCTGAGCCATCTGTTTTCTCACTCCACCAACATCATCATAACCTACCTCATCTAATCTATTCTCATCCTCTCTCCTGACAGGCTCTCCCTCACAGAATATCTCAGTATCAGGTGCAACCACACAGTACTCAGCAGGGTCAGTCTCAATAACCTTGAATTCTACACTTCTCATTCCACCTCTCACAAGGAAAAGATCACCCTTCCTCACCGGACGGTATGCTTCCAGAAAGTAAGCTGTAAATGCAAAATGACAGTATTCAGTATATTGGAAAACAGAGTGAATAATTCAACCCTAAACCCAGTGTATAATTATGTTAAGAGGCATTTTTTATCAGCAAATGATAAGTGATATAGGAGATTGGTCATAATGAAGACTATCACCAGACATATAATCAAACCACTGAGTCACATGTATCATGTATGAGGGTATCATCACCTCGGATGCACAGATAAAGAGACTAACAACAGAGAAAAGGCAGCCAAATAAGTTACTTTAAAAAAAAAAGAAAAAGAAAAAAAAGAAAGACAAACCCCGAGAAAGAGTTTCAGGTAAGCAAAACTATCATACATAAAGGATGAGAGACCATACTGTATATAGGTTGGGAATAAAGATGTGGGATAAACTCACGCTTAAGGTAAGCATCAAAGAGATTTCCAGTGACCCCTTCAATTGTATCATCCACAGGCAAGATGTGCACACGTTTTCCATACTTAACATCAGGACATTGATGCACAGAGACAACATCACCAAGCCTAACCCTCAAGTTCGACCTGACAACCTTATTCATCCTAATCTTTGGTTCATCACACGTGTCATCGGCAAGAGCAATGCAGATAGTATCTTTCCTCTTTTTTCCCTGTGGACCAAAGAATAGGGCATGGGGAAATATTAACAAAGATATAAGGTAAAAGACACTGAAAATTGAAATTATACGAAGAATTACAATTCAATGACTATTCATGCCACATAAAAAAGACAAGTTTCAAAAAATCAAAGCAATGTCCTCTAAAGTAATGTTGCATATTCCACAATAAAGATGCAATCTTTGCTGACAAAATTTTCAAATTATCAGAGTTAAACTAAAACTATTACCAACCTACCACAAGAGTGACACGAATTGATGATCAATAAAACAGCATAAAAAACCCAGGAGATCAATCAAGATAAAGTCCCAAATTTCAAACAACTTACTGACCCAAACCCTAAAACGCAAAAGAGAGCTAACAAAAACAAATACCCACTAAGCAACAAAAAAACAATAAAAGGGGATTCATGAAAAAAGCCAAATCTGAGTAGAAACCTTGATCAGGATAGTGTCGCCGCGGAAAAGCTGGAGCTTTTCCATTGCATCAGGATGAAGAGAAACAACAGAGTTATCATCGTTGATTGCCTCGTCCACAACAAGTCGGTTCGCTGCCTTCTTTCTTTCCAAGATGGCTGTACTAAAATCCCTCTTAGTCCCCTTCCTGTAAACACACAAAACCTGAATCAGATTAAATAAACCCGGAACAAACCCATCAAAGAAAAAAGGGGAGAAAAGATCAGAGTACTTACGAGTCAGATGATTCAGCTTGGTTAGACATGTTTTCCCCCCTGCAAAACTCAATAATCAAACAGAAAAAATAAGGTTGGGATTTGGTCAGGTATGTGGGATCAGAGTTTCCCTTTATAAGGAAGAATAAAGGGAAACTCTGTTTTCTTGTTGGGAAAGATAAGGCTATTTTGGTCAGGTTGCTAATATTCAAGAATAATATAAAAATTAAATAAACATATAATATTTCAAAAAATATTTATATAAATAAATAGTCTAACTCTAACGTGTATAATACTTTTAAACCGAAATTAGAAAAACAATATTTTAATATATGAATAATTATAATATAATTATAATAAAATTAATTTAATGAAATAAAGTCTGAGGAATAATGAAATAGACTTTGTATTCATATTGAATTACACTTAATATTTTAGATTGATTATCATTTAATTAATATTATAATCATATAATAATTAAAATTATTTTTTAACAATATAAATAGTTGAATTAGCATTGGAAAAAAAGCTTTTAATATCATTTGACATGTGTGGTTTTCCTGAGAAAAAAAAAGTTGATTTTTCATTATTATTTATACTTAATCGTCGTTAAAAAGTATTAATCAATAAAAAAATATATGCGTCATATTTTTTATTTTATAATTTCTTTTTATTACTTTTGTTTTTAACAATTTAAAATATATTTTTTTAAAATAATCGTTAATTCTTAAGCCTTAAATCCTCAAATTATCAGTCATATCTTCATCGATTATCGTTGTCAACCTTACTTTTTAATCTTCAAACTTAATTAACTATTTTCTTAATATGGCATCGTCAAAAACTGGTGAACGACTTATCATTCGAACAAAAATGATAAATATTAAAAAATCGTTAAATTAACGCATCGTCTAATGATTTTCGACAATAATATGTTGAAAAAAATTATCTAAATAGGTTTGATAGATGATAATAACAATAAAAATTTTGAGATACATATTTTGTATTTTTTAGAGTTTAGAGACTGATTTGAAATTTTTTAAAGTTTTAAAGTTTTTTTTAAAATTAAAATAAATTAATATTTCTGTTGCATGTATAATTCTAATTAGATAATGATTTTTTAAACAGTTTTTATCAAATAAATACCTAAAATTATAATGATTAAAATTTTAAATATATAATTTTATAAAAAAATATTTAAGGTATTTAAAATTTAAAAATATATTTTAAACATTTAACTTTTGTTTAGATCAAATAAATTATTTTTTTTTTCAGAAGTTCATACGGCGCCGTTTCTTTCAGAATCAAGATTTTATTTGAGCAGAGTCCTTAAATCAAAATAAATTAAAAATTTAAATTTTTTATTTGAGCAGAGTGATAATAAAAAAAGTACCCAAAAATTGTGCTTTCCGTCGGCTTTTAGGTTGTGAATTTGTGAATCGACATCGTCAACGATGGGATTAGGTTTCATAATCGGCGTCTTTGGAGTTCTATTCCTCTTCCACGCAGCTTATTCCACGATTCAGTGTAAATTTCTTATAACTTTAGATTCATCTCTGATATGATTTGATCGGTTAAGTTTTGATTTTTTTTTTATTGATTTCCAGATAGGGGGCTATTGAAGATTATGGAGGAGGAGTTTTCTGGTCCACCCATGAATGTAGGTTTGATTTGATTTGATTTTGTTAATATTTTTGTTCTTTAAATCTAAAGTAAATAAATTGATCTGGAAAGTGCAGGTTGTTTTGGAGTTGCTTCTAGGGTTTGTTTTCTGTGTATCGGCTGCCCTAACCGTGCCCGGGAATTTTCTCTCCATACATCCTGATTCTGAGGAGAATAGGTATGCGGAAACAATATGTATTTGTTTCGGTTCTCATTGTGGGAATACAAATTAGGTAACATGGAATATAAAGGCTTCATTTTGCATTAGGGGGTCAAATTAGGATATCTGAAGTTGTTTCTGTTTTTATTCATAGATCATTGGGGGGAAGGAGTCATACCTAAGACGAAGGGAACTTCTGGGTGCTAGTAAATGTTACTTGGATTCTTAATTTCCCCCCTATAGTGTCTATGACATCCATACTGTTAAACACTTTTTCGTTCATGCTCGTGTGTTGTTGTATGATCCTCTAAATATGTTAAAACATATCTGTTTATCCGGTACTTGCCTTTTAGTCTGTGTTGTAACTTGTATGTGGATGAAGCTGTTGTGCACTAAAAAGAAGGGAACCTTTCTTAGTAGTTTATTGTTAATCATCTATATGTTGAGATAGGGAGATAGGGAGTGAGTGACAAACTAAACTGAAATTGATGTCCATGATCGTGTTCAGACTGTCTTTGGCATCTGTTTATTTCAAACAAGCTAGGTTCCCCAATGATGGTGTACTAGTATTCCATATAATAACCTTTATCCATTTTCAGTGTCTAATCTAATATTTGTACCTAGTGATTTTGATTGAATGATGATTGGTATTCACAAGGGTGAGTCATCTTCTCCTATTTTACATGGACTGATGACATAGAAGGTCTTAGTGTGTTTTGAGTTTTGATCTTTGAGTATTATCTCTCGAGGATTTCACTCAACACTCTTGGTGTGAATATTCATCAATTTCACATGTAGTGATAAGCCGTAGAAGGTCTTAGTGCGTTTAATCTGTGTGTGTTGAATCTTTAGAATTCCACTCAACACTTCCCTCCTAGGAAATATACAATCAGCTATAACCTTTGAATAAGGAGCTCAATGAGAATCCGATCAAATTGGTTTTGACTAATCGTTCTATTTAATACTGCAAAATTCTATGTAATAAAACTGTATGCTTCTTTGCATTTTAATAGCTAGATAGTAGATAATATACTTGCTCTTTTTAACCTCTCAGCTACATGCCCTCATGCATATTGGCTAATCAATCTTTTCGATTTTGGGGCATCTTCATTATTTTGCTTTGTAGAAAAAGTGTAGTAATGAAATTTATCATCTTTCATATGTAGCTCTAATTCAGTTTATAGGAAATGTCAAACTCAAAGCAACTATTGCTTTATTGTTGTACAATTATTATATTGCTCTCTGATATCAAGAAGTATAATCTGGAATGCAGAATTGTTTCTTTACCAGCAAGCTTGGACTTCATGATATTCAATCACAGAGCCAAAGCACTTCCTTCAGAAATCGATATGAAGCTGAAGCATTAAGATTAAAGAAACTTCATGGTGCTAAGATTAAGGAGATCACCATCGTTGGCGAGTCTGCTGAACTTTAGAGTAGAGAGCCTATGTCTCAGGTCATTATTGTTGGTTTTCCGATGTGGTGGTGTTTTTGACCATCCACCACCACTGCAACTAAAATTTGGATTTTGGCTTTCTTCTTTGTTTTTATGTTATTTTGCCTGACATGTCGTTGAACCTAGTTTTCAGCTCGAATCAATATCAGGGCAAGCAGTTCAATATATTTGTCTTCTTTACGTTTTCCGATATTAAATTTTTAATGTAAATGTCGATATTCAAACTCGTATAAAGTATAAAAAATGAGTATACTTAATCACTCAATCGATTAAAGTATCTAAGTGGCTGGTGTATTCTTTTGTATCCAATTATCTCGTGGTTTTGAATCATGAATTGAGCTCAGCATGGCAAGTTGGCAACTCCTTCCAGCCATTTTGTATGTGGTCCTCGTGTCACGTCCTACTTGCTGCCATATACCATCATGGTATATGACATATACCATAATGTCCCATTAACACATTTCATAATATGGTATATGACAACTGATTTCCCGACCAAATGTCATAACTTGAAGTGAAATTAGAAGTTAGGGTTGAAATTTAGCCTAATACAATTAAGAATTTAGGTTTTTATTTATAAATCTTAAAAATTAATTTAAAATTTAAGTTATAATCACATATATCCTTAAATTTAAAATTCATATACTTAAACGGTTGTGTTATAGCACAGTATTTGAATATCAATATCTAATGATTGAGAGTATACTCTAGAACAGATACTACTTTTAACACTATATCTAATTAAAATAAATAAATAAACAAATACAAAATTAAACACCACTCTCGCGAGTATGGTTTTACATTATACTCGCTTTCGTTTTGGGCTTAGAAGCCTGGCCCAAAACTATATTTGCCATATTCAAGAACTGTTATAATTTATTTCACCCTAAACCTGAAAAAGATAAGAGCTTGGCTTGTGGTTGTGAGAGTGGTGAAGAAAAGACTGAAGCTTTTTGGACATGGAGAAGTACTTTGGAAACGCGTATGGAGGTGACCCTGGAGTGCCCCATGCGGGTCCCGACCGGTTCGTGAATATATGGATAGGGTCCGCTGCTTTCTCTGTACTCACCTGGTTCAACCCTTACATGTGGCAGCTCTCAAACCAATTCAAGTAATTTTGGTTCAACCCTTTTCAGTTTTCTCTCTTCAAACTCTATTGTTTCATATTTTCTGTTAGTTTTGATTCTTTTATAATGTTTGTTTGAAATTTCATATGCAAGCTGTGGTTTTTATGTTTGATGGAACCATGCGTTTCATTTAGGGTTTATGTGAATTAGATCGCCTTTGAAGTTAATGAAATATAGTTCAAATTCATTTGCTTTAGAAGTCTGGGGTTTATTTTCCCTTTTGTGTTTAATTTCTACGTTTTGTTGAGTTGAGTGTATCTATTGACTGTTCAAGACATATATAATTCATTGCTTTCATTCATCTTATGTTGTTGTTTGATTGGATTAGCATGGTGCAATGGGGTTGGATTGTGGCATTTCTTCCCTTTTGAATTTTAATATCTCAATTTCCCAGTTTTTGAGCAGGTTTCAAAATGAACAGCTTATGCTTTTATAGCTTTGTTGGCAGCATCATTTTAGCAAGTTGCCTTTGTGCAAATTGCTCTTCCTTTTGGAATTTATAGCCATTTCCATACCAATTCGAGTTAGATAAGTTTTGTTTATTGGCGTGTTTTTCGAAAAGTTCATTTCGGTTTGCCTGAATTCATCTCCTCCTTTGGTTCTCATGCTTTTTCTTAGTAACTTTGGTTCACTTCAGGGCAATTGCAATACACATTTAATTTGTTCATTAGTTAAGACACATTTCACCAAACATCCTTGTATGGATGCAAATGATTTGGTTTTTGTCATGTAACCTGCTTATATTGTTGTTAGTCTTAGCCAACATGGATATTTGATTAATCTATCTAAAGAAATCTAGTGCGCTAGATTTGCATGTCCAGAGTTTTTATTTGATTTAATAATTTGGGATACGTCTTGCAGTTGGCATGACAAAGCAATGATATTCGAACACTACCATTGGAAGAAAGCAAAGGCAAAGAATCAACCATACAAGTTCAAGGTGTGTTTTCTGTTATCATTTATGGACAAACTTTCTTAAAAATTTTCATGCAAAGTCATTCTAAAGTCCTTACCTGAAACCAACATAAAAAGTTCTCGTGAAAACTTCTATTTTGTTGTCTTTTCAGTGGAATGAGTACATGGACAAGGATCACAGGGACTCATACTACTACAACTGGCCTGTCTACTTTCCTTAGTTCTTTTGTGAAGGCTTGCTCTTTGATATTTAGTTTGCACAAATGTTACTTCACCTACCGAAAAGTTTGTCCATCTTTATTGCTTTGTCCCATCTTCCTGACTCATTGTGCTGTTTTAGTTCCCCCTTTCATATATTGAGTAAAAAGCAGGATCTTTTGTCAATCTTTGTCGTGTTTAGATGCTGTTGAGTGAAATCTGCTAATCATGGGAAACAGGGTTAGATGGATTGTGGTCTGCTAATCATTGTCTTATTTATCTATATCATTGAACTCCAAACTTTTTGCATCACTCAACTTGTCACCTAACTTTCTCAACGTTTGCAGAATTCCAGGGTAAAAAGGGGGAGAGGGGGATCAGATGTTAACATGTAAACTAGCAGTAAAAGTACAACACTGACAATATAGTTACATGATACCTTAAAATTTTGAGAGTATGAAACTTACGTTGCCAAATTATGAACTCTACCAGGCATGTTTGAATGCTAGAGGTTATATGTATTCCCTGATATTTGAATAAAAGCTAGAGGTTATCTATAATGAAATCATATATGATGGGATCTATCTATTCATCAATCCGTGGACGGAGCCAGAATTTAGTATTGGGAGTCAAAATATAAATGTAGTATTGGGAGTCAAAATATAAATGTTTGAAAGTAAGAGGAAATTCATAAATGGTTTATTTAAAAAAAAATTAAATAGGAGTATAAAGGTAAAAATAATTTTTCAGAAACGATCATCTCTCCCACCTTTACATAGTTCGTCCTTGCATTCATCCATCCATTTTTATATGTGTACACTATGTACATAAATAAACTAAATCAATTATTTTTCATAAGCTATCAGCTTTCTACGCTAGTTTCCAATGTTGTATAATATCCAGTAATTCTTAAGGTCGACAAGGAAGACAAAGAACCCCCTTTTTGCTGGAATCCATATTCTTCATGAGTCGGCTCCAGTAGACTGAGGAGTGCCGGGTTTGTTAAGTTGCCTAGTTCAATGACATATCTCTATGTTTCATTCCCCTTCACTGCTAAGGCTGTAAAATATCCTTCCTTAACATCATTTGGTAACTTAACCTGGTTCAGAGTTGGCCCCCTTATTGCTGAGACATTGAATCCCTTTCGTAGCCTATGAAAGAATGGTGCAAACATCACTAAAACCTAGTTTGCTTCTTGTTATGTTCTTGATATGAACATTTTAGTGGACATTTTTGTATGCTCTTTTGCCTTGTCTGCAAGTAAATTTATATTACCAAAGGCTAATTTGTATGAAGTAGCGTGAAGCCACTTATAACAACATAACTGCGTATGATTAATGTTGGAAAATATTCATTTTAAGTAATGTTGTGAACCGAAGTTGGATAATATTCCTTTTAAGTAATGTTGTGAACCGAAGTTGGATAATATTCCTTTTAAGTAATGTTGTGGAGCCACACGATTTCATACTGTTCTCAACACGGATATCCATTTTCAAAGCGTTTCTCTTGATTTTGACTTATCTTTCTACAGGATATTGCAGATAAAGTGGGACTAGATTTAGTGTTTCTTCATGAAACTAAACCCTTTAAATGATTTGAAAATTTGGTGCTTAACTGAACCATAAATTGATTGATTAAGTATCAGGCCATTAGCAATATAGTTTGATTATTTTCTTAAAATAGTGAGGCATCCTTTATATCTACCATGAATCTGCAGTCAGATTTTTAAGCACTGATATGGATGAGTGGATAAGAACGACATTTTGAGAGGGCTGCGCCATTGAACCATATCTTTCATGCTACTAGATGCATGTCATTTTTTTAACCTGAATCAAATACCAATGTTTCGTATTTCCTATTCCAATTTTTTATCTGCTTAATCCTACTTTGTCTGAAACATGACCTCCATTGATTGAATGTGGATGGAGAAAAAATCTGTGCGCCTACAATGAACGGCTAATCGGCTATGGTTGATACAATGTCGGCAATGAGGTAGAAACGACGCCTTTAGATCGTCTTCAAATTGCTGGTAAGTTTCACCAGTCTGTATACCAATCCCCATGAAAGTTTTCAAGCAAGAGTTGTTATTTAAAACTGCTAGACTGTTAAAAGGGCCAGACTTGCTGACCAAGAAGCTAAAAGTTTTTACAGACATTATTCTACAAATCTGAACCCGGAGGTATTGCTTCATTTCTACTTCTAGTTTATCTTTCTTAACATAGTCTTGAAAGTTGCATTGCCCTATACTTTGATTATTACTCACCACTACGCAAAAACATGAAGAAGCACTGTTTGGTATTCACAGTGTCCCAACGCTTGTCTGATAGTTGGGAAACAAAGAGATAATTGAGTTATGTCGAGTACATGGGACCATAGGTTCGGGTTTTAAAAATGACAGGAGCTAAGAATTTCTTGATTTATCTACATCCTCAAGTTCTCAACTTCATGTATCACTCGCCTTGTCACCTTTCTCTGTAGTCTGTCCTTGTCTGCAACACCTTAGTGTAAAATATGCAAATCATTGTAGTCCTTTCGAACCCGAATCCAAATAGAGGTGATTGATTTACTAGCCGAAAAAGCTTTATTTACTGATTAACTCAAAATTTCACAGTTTTTCCAGCCGACTGTGTGTGAGTTGTAACCATGGAAAATTAAGAACTATACAAATTGCTGATTTGTACTGTTCTTTTAGTGGTGTTTTTTGTATGCTCTGTGTGCCTTGTCTGCAAGTAAATTTATCTTACCTAAGGCAGGCTATCTTGTATCAAGTGGTGTGGAGCCACTTACAAGTTATAACAGCATACCTGCGTATGTCTTGTTTTTTGTCCAATTCGTCAACTTGAGTACGGTTACACGGATTAACAGATACGGAATTCTGATCTGGTAATGTGTTCATCTCGCTTTCGCCTTATCTTTTTACCACCTTATTTGGAGCTGGTGGGACTAAAGAACATACTGAATTGAACTCGTTTTCTCCCCTTTTCTGTCCCTTTTTGATGAAATCCCACATAAAGCAATAAAATTCTTCCCATAGTATGGCACATTGATACTTATCACAGAGAAACTGTAGGAAAAGTGGCTAACTAGAAACTGGTATAGGTTACATATATACAGTTAAACAGAGCTGCTACATGCTATCGGGACGGTGTTGACAGCTTCAGCAATGGTTGAACTCTACTTCGTTATTAACAAAATTACCAAACTGAGCTACGAATTCAAACCCAAATTAAATGATCTAATACACAAAATCATTTTTAATGGCTTATGTTACTGAAAAAGTACAGTACTCCTTCAAGTATAAAGGACAAAGCAGAGTCTATTCGCAGCTATCCAGTTTGGTGCTATTTTCCCTTCACTTTCTCAAATATAGATCAAGAACGTTACATCAATATTAAGTTTGTTCAGGATTGCTTAATATGATTATAATATGCATCATAATGCATGTAAAATGTAATTACCACTTTGCAAAAACATTAAGGGGTTTGCATGGTTGAAAATATACAAATCTAAAATCCAAGAGAGATATGTTGAGTTGAACAAGGACTCCAAAAAATTACATGAAATCTGTTATTTATCTTACTAGTAGCTTTCTAGTATGGCAGCATTACATATATCCCAACGTTCATTGCTAGCATGATTCCTTTGCTGTGTTTTAGAATCTCCTGCAGTTCGCGAGGCCGACAAGGGAGAGAAAGAACCCCTTTCTGCCGGAATCCATATTCTTCCCGAGCTCGATCGAGTAGACTTACAAATTCAGGATTTGTTAGGTGGTCTAACTCAATAACAAACCTCTGCATTTCTTTTCCCTTCACTGCAAAGACAGTGAAAAATCCTTCCTTAACATCATCGGTACTTCTTTACCGACACTCATGTCTTTGTCGAATTTGGGATGGTTGAGTGTCAGAGATGCGCGATATGCTGAACTCGAGAATCCCTTTCGTAGTTTTTGGAAGAAAGGCTTGAACATTATTAAACTTCTTTTGCTCTCTGCCATGTTCTTGATAGATAACTTCTCAGTGAACTTATTTGTTTCTTTGAAATCTATGCTTCTTTATGCCATACTTGGAGAGTATTTATACTCTTTTGCCAATAGATGATTGAAATTTCTAACTAATGCTGTGGAGCCACACGGTATTATACTCGGTGTTTCTTGATTTCGCCTATCTTTCTACAGGATATTGTGGATAAAGTGGGACTATATTCAGTGTTCCTTGGCAACAATAAGCTTAACATGCATTGTTAATAAAGGTCTTAATTAAAACTAGTTTTTGAATAAATAGAAATGTTAGAACATTGTTTGGTTAAAAGTACTTAATTCTTGTTTCTGCAATTATCTAAGTGTTTGTTATGTAGGAATGCATGCATTATTCGATTCATAGAGTTCCAATCTGTTGGTAATTCCTTTTCTCTTATTAAATAGTAGGCCCTCTAATGCATCTACCAAGAATCTGCAGTCACTTAGATTTTAAGCACTGCTACAAATGAGACGATGTAACTGGATAAGAGTGCCAGCCATGGAGGCCTACGCAGTTGCGCCATCTCTATAGTCCTCATTCCTCTTACCATACCAGATGCATTTCCTCACGAGGGATAGTTGTGTTCCCACATGCTATTTTCTCTTTTAGAGGCAAAATTTTTAAAGTTCTGTATTTTAGATTCTAAAATTATGCAACTCTTATTGGCTGTCAACTTTTTTCATAAGTTATATGGAAAACTGATATAAGACTACGGTCGATGAGAGTTCGTATATATTTATGTCACTGCTATGCAAGGCTGTTAAGTGCAAAACTTTGTTGGAATTGAGTGCAGAACGTGGGGATAACCCACCTTCTCAATCCACCTCTTCAATGTGGTTCGTGGACAGTTTGTGGCTCCAAAACGTGAGAGTTAGGGGCATAAATGGTAATCGGTGTTGGTTTTTGATGGGGAACCATCACTATAAATACCAACATAGCCTAAGGTCCCTAAGCATAAAAAAAAACAAAAATTCACATATTCTATCTAGTGAGCTTTTGAGTGCTTAGAAGATCTTGGCGGTTCTAATTATTTTGTAGCCGAGTTTTTATATTTTTACGGTGGTCCGACGTGTTACCACGGTGGTTCGAGGTGTTAGACGGTGGAGCTACCATATCTCAATTTGGCATAAGGTTTTGAGAATGGCTGGAGGTATTTATTTCGATCCTTTTTCGCTGCGTTTATGCTCGTTTATTACTTACATTAGGTATGCGAGCCATGTTAAATCTCTGCCTTGTCATGTTTAATTTTTCTCAAAATTTAAATATGTCATTTTGATCTTTAAATTCTGAAATTTTGAGAAAAATTATGTTGTAGAAATTTTATAAGATTAATTTCTAAAATTTATTAATTTATTTTTTACTTAAATAAATTTTAGAAATTAATATATAATATGTGCCTAAATTAAGATATGTTATAACTTAGTTATATACATAATTAGGTACATAAAACTTTAGTACTTATTGCATAAAGCTTTAGCAATAAAACTATAGAATATGTCTAGAGATCTATATAATTTATTTAATTAGAGAATTAGCCACAACAACTTTAATTAAATAAAAATTATAATAAGGATCTCATAAGGACTAAACATAAAACGTTGCATAATGAAAAAGCAACACTTTAAATAAAGTTTAGGATTAATATCTAGCTAAGTGATTTTAATAATTTTATTTAGTTAAAAACTAGCCACAACATCTTTAGTTAAATAAAATTACTAAGGTTAAAAATCACATAAAGAAAGCTTAGATATTAAATCCCTTAACATTAAGGTAAAAATTATTAGATGAATTTTTATAATTACCCATAGGAGTTATAAAAATAAATTTAATAATTTTTATATAAAAGATAGAAAATATTCTATCAAAATGAATCTAATCGAATTAAAAATTTAGCCCACAAGCAATTTTATGTCACTAGATTCATTATTTCTATAATTTACATTGGTAAATTATAGCTTATGTTATGCCTCAAATTTATATTAAGCATGTATTTCAATTTATTTTGCAACATTATTACATGTGAATATCTTTGATAATAGAGTAGATATCCCTGAATTAACAAGTGAGAACTTTAAGTTCTGGAAGGAAGGTATTCTTCTGCAATTAGGGTGTATGGATATTGACTATGTTATAAAAAATCTGAACCACATATAAGTGACACCAGCAATCAGGCTGATCTTGCTCTATATGAAAAGTGGGAGCGATCCAATCGCTTAAGTATTATGTTCATTAAGAGCAAGGTTCCTGCTGATGTTCGTGGCTCAATTGAGCATTATGAGAATGTCCAAGAGCTTTTAAAGGCTATAGAGAAACAATTTCAGACATCTCAAAAGTCATTAGCCAATACCTTAATTATGAAGTTCACATCTCTAAGGCTCACTACGGTGAGAGGTGTGTGTGAACACATCAATAAGATGCGTGATTTGGCAGCTCGACTTAAGGCACTTGAGGTTGAAATGTCTGAATCTTTCCTAGTGCACTATATATTAAACACTCTTTCTCCTCAATACGGGCCACTTAAGATCTCTTATAACACACATAAGGATAAATGGTCTATTGATGATCTTTTGACCATGTGTCATCAAGAAGAGGGTAGGCTCGTACTAGAGATGGGAGAGAGTGCACTGACGGTTACTTAAGGAAAGCATTCAGTCCAAGCCAAGCAAAAGGGGAAAGCTAAAATGCAACCCCAAGCTGACATCAAGAAAGAGTCCACGTGTTTTTTCTGTAAAAAGAAGGGACACATGAAGAAGGACTGTGTCAAGTATAAGGGCTGGCTTGAAAAGAAAGGTAAATCAATCTCACTCGTTTGTTTTGAGTCAAATATGGTTGATGTTAATTATAACACATGGTGGATTGATTCTGGTTCTACAATCCATGTCTCAAATTCCTTACAGTGATTAAAAAACCTGAGGAAACCAGTGGGAGCTGAGCGATACATCTATTCAGGAAACAATATGCAATCGCATGTGAAAGCTATTGGGACCTGTGAATTAGTGCTTAGTAGTGGATTTGTTTTAATTTTAGAAAAGACTTTTTACATTCCTAGTTTTTCAAGAAATTTGATTTCTGTTTCAAGACTCGTACCCTTGGGGTATTGTTTTAATTTCTCGAATGTTGGTTTCAATTTATTTTATAAATCTGAAATTATTGGAAATGGAATTTTATGCGATGGTCTTTACCCTATTGATTTACAAAATAATGTCACTCATAATGTTATGCACATTCAAACTGGTACTAAGCGTTGTGTTATAAATGAAGATTCCTCTACTTTATGGCATCGGAGATTATGTCATATCTCCATTGAAAGGATTAAAAGATTAGTAAATTATGGGATACTCAATGTCTTGGATTTTACTGATTTTGATACTTGTATAGACTGCATTAAGGGTAAGCAGACTAACAAGTCAAAGAAAGGTGCCAAGAGGAGTTCGACCATATTGGAAATCATCCATTCTGATATCTATTGCCCATATATGAATGTGCAAGGTCAGCAATACTCCATCACTTTCATAGATGATTACTCACGATATATGTATCTCTACATGCTTCATCATAAAAGTGAAGCGTTAGAAGCCTTTAAGGTTTTCAAGGCTGAAGTAGAGAAACAATGCGGTAAGCAAATAAAGATTGTGAGGACAGATAGAGGTGGTGAATATTATGGTAGATACACAGAAGATGGACAAGCACATGGGTCATTTGCGAAGTTTCTTCAAGACAACGGTATAGTTGTCCAATATACCATGCCAGGCTCGCCTGATCAAAATGATGTTGCGAAAAGAAGAAACCGAACTTTAATGGACATGGTGCGAAGTATGCTTAGTAGCTCTAAGCTACCTAAGTCTTTGTGGGTTGAAGCTCTCAAGACGGCTGCGTATATATTAAACCGTGTTCCAACCAAAGTTGTCTCAAAGACACCTTTTGAGTTATTCAAAGGTTGGAAACCGAGTTTGCGATATATGCGCGCATGGGGATACCCGTCTGAAGTGAGAATTTATAACCCACTAGAAAAAAAAACTAGACCCAAGGACTATTAGTGGGTATTTCATTGGATATGCCGAAAAGTCCAAAGGTTACAGATTCTATTATCCATCTAATAACACTAGAATTATGGAATCAAGAAATGCAAAATTTCTTAAGAATGACTCGATCAGTGAAAGTGATCTGTCTCAGGATTCAATACCCGTAGATCAACCATCCACTTCAAGTGAGAGATTGGTTATCATATATAACACCCCTCAAGCTCAATCAGGTGTTGAACAACCAATCAATAAAGTTCCACAAACTGCTGAAAACACTCTAATGGATCAAGTTGTTCAAGAAATTCCAGAAATTATTGAACAACCAGTTGAACAATATGATCCACAAGAGAATGTTGATTCAACATTAAGAAGATCTATTAGAGAAAGAAAATCAGCAATTTCTAGTGATTATTTTGTGTATTTACAAGAATCTGACTATAATGTTGGAGCTGAAAATGACCCTGAGTCATTTTCAAGTGCCATGAGCTGCAATGAGTCACAATTATGGTATGATGCTATAAAGGATGAGATGAATTCTATGAAGAGCAACAAAGTTTAAGATCTTATACCATTGTCTGATGGTGTAAAAGTCATTAGATGTAAATGGGTCTTCAAAACAAAAAGAGACTCAAAAGGTAACATAGAAAGATATAAAGCAAGACTCGTTGCTAAAGGATTCACTCAGCGAGAAGGAATCGTTACACTAAGACTTTTAGTCCAGTATCTAAGAAAGATTCCTTACGCATTTTATTAGCATTAGTAGCTCAATTTGATCTTGAGTTACAACAAATGGATGTGAAAACTGCATTTTTTAACGGTGATCTAGAGGAAGAGGTATACATGAAACAACTTAAAGGATTTTCCTCTAGTGTTGGTGATCACTTAGTTTGCAAGTTAAAGAAATCCATATATGGATTGAAACAAGTCTCCCGACAGTGGTATTTAAAATTCCATGAAGTTATCTCTTCATTTGGTTTTGTTGAGAATATCATGGATCAATGTATATACCAGAAGGTTAGTGGGAGTAAAATTTGTTTCCTTATCCTATATGTGGATGGCATTTTACTTGCAACGGATGATAGGGGTATGCTACATGAGGTGAAACAATTTCTTTCTAAAATCTTTGATATGAAAGATATGGATGATGCATCTTGTATCATTGGCATTAAGATTCATCGTGATAGACATAAAGGTGCCATAGGTCTATCTCAAGAAACCTATATCAATAAAGTTTTAGAAAGGTTTCGGATGAAAGATTGTTCACCTAGTGTTGCTCCTATCGTGAAGGGCGATAAGTTCAATTTGAACCAATGTCCGAAGAACGAATTTGAGAAGAAGCAAATGAGAAACATTCCATATGCTTCTGCTATTGGAAGCCTAATGTATGCAAAAGTTTGTACAAGACCTGGCATTGCATTTGCCGTTGGGATGTTGGAAAGATATCAGAGTAATCCGGGTATAGACCACTGGAAAGCTGCAAAGAAGGTTTTGAGATACCTCAAAGGGATAAAAAAAATACATGCTTACATATAGACGATCCGACCATTTGGAGGTGATTGGTTATTCCGATTCAGACTTTGTTGGTTGTGTTGATTCACGTAAATCAACATCAGGTTACATATTTATGTTTGCCAGTGGAGCTATATCTTGGAGGACCATTAAGCAGACTTTGACTGCTACTTCCACTATGGAGGCCGAGTTCGTTTCATGTTTTGAGGCTACCTCACATGGAATATGGTTAAAGAGTTTCATTTCTGGGCTTAGACTTGTGGACTCAACCGCTAGGCCATTAAGGATATATTGTGACAATTTAATTGTTGTCTTTAGGGCTAAAAACAATAGAAGTAGAAGTTGAAGTAAACACATCGACATTAAGTATCTAGCCATAAGGGAACGTGTTAAGGAAAAGAAAGTGGTCATTGAGCACATTAACACTGAGCAGATGTTAGCTGATCCTTTGACTAAGGGCATGCCACCACATAAATATAAGGATCATGTTATCACTATGGGACTTGTTCCTACTTTGTAATTTTTCATTGTAAGAACAATTCAGTTGAAACTCTAAATAAAGTTTGATATTTCTCATTTATGTTGTGTACACATTAAGTTAATTGTTTCGAGAAATATCACTAAAGTTTGGATCTAGAATAAACATTGGGTTTATTCATTAAGTATATGGGCTAAAGTGTTAAGACTTAATGTATTGTGATACATGGAAGATACAACTCAATCATTAGAGGAAATATCGCCATGATTCATACATTATGTTTTAACTTTAAGTTTACATAGACAACACGAACCAAGTGGGAGAATGTTGGAATTGAGTGCAGAACATGGGGATAACCCACGTTCTCAATCCACCTCTTCAATGTGGTTCGTGGACAGTTTGCCGCTCCAAAACGTGGGAGTTAAAGGGGCATAAATGGTAATCGGTGTTAGTTTTTGATGGGGAACCATCATTATAAATACCAACCTAACCTAAGGTCCCTAAGCATAAAAAAAATTCACACATTTCATCTAGTGAGATTTTGAGTGCTTAGAAGATCTTGGCGGTTCTAATTATTTTGTAGCCGAGTTCTATATTTTCATGGTGGTCTGATGTGTTACCACGGTGGTTCGAGGTGTTAGACGGTGGAGCTACCATATCTCAATTTGGCATAAGGTTTTGATAATGGCTGGAGGTATTTATTTCGATCATTTTCCGCTGCATTTATGCTCGTTTATTACTTACAAACTTATCATCAAGAAGATGAGTCTCTTCATACTTATGATTGTACAAATCTAACCTGATATCTATATTGGAAACTGAAATGTTATCATGTAAGGCTCTTGCAACTGGTTTTAGTGTTACCATCAATAATTTTGTATGTATTAAAACATTGGCCATGACTCATAACCATCAAGAAGTACCATTTTGTACTGCTGTTCGAGATGTCCCTACGGTTGTGGAAGAAAACGAATACAGATTGACAATAGTATATTCATATGCGAAATATATCTATATATTCTTTTGAATTGTCCCTTGCTGCATACTAAGTTCACTATGTCAAGAGAAAGTATGAAATGCATAAACATCACCAAACCTGTAATTCAATCAAGAACTATTGAATTGTACAAGGAACTCCACATAATTAAATGGAATCAATTATTTGTCCTAGGCTATTAACTTTCTAGGCTAGTTTCCAATGTTGTAGAATATCCTGTAATTCTTAAGATCGACAAGGAAGAAATACAACTCCTTTTTGCTGGAATCCGTATTCTTCCCGAGCCAGTTCGAGTAGACTGAGGAAAACCGGGATCATTATGTTGTCTAGTGCAATGACATATCTGTGTTTCCTTTCCCTTCACTGCAACAACAATAAAATATCCTTCCCTAACATCATCTGGTACTGCTGGTGTAGCCACCTCTAGTCCTCCATCAAACTCAACCCGGTTGAAAGCTGGTCCTCTAGATACTGAGACCCAAAGACCCTTTCGTAGTTTTCGAAAGAATGGTCTAAACATCACTAAACCCACCTTTGCTTCCTAATATATCCTTGATATGAATCTTTTAGTGAAACTGCTATGAGTTCCTTTGGAATTTATGCTCTTTTTGCCTAGCCTGTAAGGAAATATATACTGTGGAGCGAATTACAAGAGCATAACAACATATGATTTGTATTTTGTCTGATTCGACAACTTGTGTACAGTTACACGGATTAGCAGACACGGAATACTGATCTGGTAATATGTTAATCTCACTTTCTCGACGTATCTTTTCTCTGTCATATTTGGAGCTGGTGGGACTAAAGTACATAGTGAATCGTATACTGTTGTTCTTTCCTTTTCTTTCTCGTTTTAATGAAATTGTACATGTTAAGCTTTTCTCTTTCCTTCAATAAAGTCTATTCCTATTGAGCAATCACAGAGGTTTTGGTCGAATGGACAAATTCTTTCCCGGGGGACGCAACTTGGAAACTTCTGCATCAGCTAAAGCTGCAATTTTCTGATTTCAATCCTTGAGGTCAAGGATTGGTTTTAAGGGGGCAGCATTGTAAGGAACTTCTGAAGATAGTCGTTGGAGAGTCGTTTAGTTTTATCTGTTTTATTTCTGTTATTTTATTTTAATTTGTTATTAATGTTTAATGATACGGTGCGTATTAAGGAGGAGTCCTGCATGGCAAAAACGCTATCGTTTCTTAGAAAAGGGGTATTATCTGTACCGAAGAATCCTAGTCTTCTTTATGGAATATGATATGAGAATTTTCTGTCTTTTCTCCCGTTTCTTCTGAAAACTCAGTCTTCCTCAATCTTCTTCTTCTGTTTATTTTCTATTGATTCGATTTAGTGTCTTACATTGGTACATTACAGAGCAACTTCTGGCAAAGTGGCTAACTAAACTGGTTTGAGGTTGCAACGGAAACTTACATTCTTATTAACATGAATAATGTTACAAGTTCTTTAGCAACAAGTTCTTTTACAGGAATCTAAATAGATTAAGAATATTACATCAAGTCTGTCTAGCATATGAATAGTGATGATTCTAACTGATAATAGTACAACAGTCAGCTAATACAAGCAAGAAGAATCTTAACCTAATTTGCTATACCAGAATACAGGAATAGTTTAACAGTATCCATAACTGCACCAAGAAACCAACAATTGTCAATATATCAGGGTATTGTGGTTTCTTCTAAAACTTCTCCAACTCTTGAGGTTGATAAGGGAGGATAAGGACTCCTTCCTGTTTGAATCTATATTCTTCTTTAACTTGCTCTAACAGCTCTAAGAATTCTGAGTTTTTCAAATACCTTATCTCCAAGTAAACCTCTTCTTTTCTCCACCTTTGAATGATATAACTGTAAAATGACATTCCTTCACATCTTTTGGCACCATATTTGGTTCTTCTAAATCTTCATCAAACTCAAAAAATTGTGATCAGACATTGGTGACAGTAAGACTGAGATGAGTCTTAACAACTTTTTGGTTAAATTTTTAAACATCATAAGCCTTGCATGGGGTTTTCCCTACTTCTGAGTTGCCACAGACATTTCCACAATATAATTTAGAGTACTAATTTAAAACATAAAAGCTTATTAGATTTTTGTTTTTGTGATAAAATTGGAGATCTCATAAAAAAATTTGTAACAAATGAAAGAAGGCGGGTAAACTATCCAAGTGATAGTATGGTTGGCAACTTGCTACCAAGTATGATTCAATGCAATCATTGACAGTCTTTTCAAACAAGGAAAATAATGGAAGTATTTGCAGGAGCTAGCATTTTATTCAACAAGGTTACACTACATTAATCATAAAAGATAACATAGCTTTCCAGTATGGTGCAAAAGGACTCGACAGACAAAAGGTCACGACTAACACAACAACATATGACTACTGAAAAATTGCAAATCTGAGACCCAAGCAAGACATGTTCATTGGTATAAGAAATCTTTTATATATCCTCCTGGTAGCTTTCCAGTATGGTATCCCAGCTTTCATTGCAGACGTTTTCTTTATTGTGTTCTAGAATCTCCTCTAGTTCATGAGGCTGACAAGGGAGAGAAAAAACCCATTTCTGGTGAGATCCGTATTCATCCCGAGCCTGATCCAGTAGGCATAGGAATTCAGGGTTTGTTAAATGGTCTAATTCAATGACAAACCTTTGTGTTTCTCTTCCCATCCCTGTTGTGACCGCAAAACACCCTTCCTTAACGTCACCTGGCACTGCTTTACCAACACTCATGTCTTCGTCAAATGTGGACTGGTTGAGTGTTGGAAACAAGCTGTCTGGTGAACTCAAGAAACATTTTCATAGCTTCTCAAAGAAAGGGAGGGACATCATCAAACCTCTTTTTCTTTCTGCCATCTTCTTGATTAACAACTTCTCAGTAAGGTAATGAGTTTCTTTGAAATCTATACACCATTTTAGCCAGATTTGAAGGTATTTATATTGTTCTGTGAATCGAAGTTGGATAATATTCCTTTTGTTGAGTTAGATGACTATTATGTTGATATCTTTTTTTTTTTTTTAAATCAACATGTTATTTTGTACACTTATATGTCAGTGTTTGATGATTGATTTGGCTGAAAATCTTTTGTGTGCAAGTCACTTATGTAGCAGGTTAATAGAAATGATTTGTAGTAGGTGTGTTTGGTAGAAACTTGTTAGATTATAATGTAAAAGTTTCTGCTGTAATGAAATGAATTGATTTCCTGCATAGGAAAACTTCTTCAGTCTTTCTTTCATTTTCTCTCATTTTAGTTTTAAGTTTATGAACTTTGAGAGCTAGGATCCAAAAATTGGTATTAGAGCTGTAATCTTTGAGGGCCTAAAATATTTGTTGTTGTTCTTGAGACTTTACAGACATAGGTTTCTGGTATGAAATATTTGTTGTTGTTCTTGAGAGTTTACCAACATAGGTTTCTGGTTTCGTTGTTGTTGTTCTCATGTCGTCAGCCAACTTTTCTCCTCCACCACCTCCTGTCTTTGCTGGAGAAAATTATCATATTTGGGCAGTGAAGATGAAGACTTACCTGCAAGATTATGATCTGTGAGAAGTTGTTGAGACGGATAGAGATCCACCAGCTTTGAGAGTTAATCCTATGCTTGCTCAAATAAGGCAACACAGTGAAAAGTGTGCCAAGAAACACAAAGCCATGTCTTGCCTTCAGAATGGAGTTTCTGACGTGATTTTCACCAGGATTATGGCTTGTGAGACTCCAAAGCAAGCTTGGGACAAGCTGAAAGAGGAGTTTATGGGGTCTGGGAAGACAAGGCAGCAGCAATTTATAAACTTAAGAAGGGATTTCGAGAATTTGAAGATGAAAGAAAGTGAGACTGTCAAGCAGTATTCGAACAGAATAATGGCTATTGTTAATAGCATTAGGCTGCTTGGAGATGAATTTAGTGACAAAAGAATTGTGAAGAAGGTAATTACAATCCTTCCAGAAAAATATGAGTCCAAGATCTCTTCTCTTGAAGACTCGAGAGATCTTTCCAGCATCTCTTTGACTGAGTTGATAAATGCACTCTATGCTCAAGAGCAAAGGAGAGCAAGCAGACAAGAGGAACACTCATAGGCTACATTTCAGATGAAGAGTAATCAGAGAGCAAGCTCTTCAAACAACAAAGGAAGGAAGAACTGGAATGACAGAAGAGAGAAGCAAAGAAGAGACAAAGACAATGCCAAGGATGGTGAAAAAAAGAAATATCCACCTTGTGCACATTGTAAAAAAACTACTCACTTGGAGAAGTATTGTTGGTTCAGACCAGACATACAATGTAGATCCTGCAAGTAAGTTGGTCACATGGAAAAAGTTTGCAAGAACAAAGGCTAACAGCAACAAAATGCACAAGCTCAAGCTGCTGATGGAAATAAATCCAAGGAGGAGCAAATGTTCATTGCATCGTGCTATGCAATCAGCAACAAAACCAAAGAAAATTGGTTAATAGACAGTGGTTGTACAAACCACATGGCCTCAGATGAGAGTATGTTCAAGAACATTGATAGAACCAGTATTTCACGGGTCAAAATAGGCAATGGACAGTTTATTGAAGCAAAAGGAAAAGGAGATGTATTTGCCAACACTCCAACAGGTACTAAAATAGTTTCCGATGTCTTATTTATTCCTGATATTGATCAGAACCTACTTAGTGTTGGTCAATTGTTAGAAAGGAATTATTCAATTATCTTCAAGAACAAAAATTACTTGATAATTGATCTGTTTGGCTGCGAACTTGTGTTTGTTGCTATGAATGAAAGAAGTTTCGTTTTAGATTAGAATAGTGTAGCTTCAAATGCCTATGATGGTATAGTTGATGAAACTAGCTTGTGGCACAAAAGATTGGGACATGTGAATTACAATTAGGGGTATTCAATCGGTCGATTCGGTTAACCGAACGAACCGAACTTTCAAAATTTCATTAACCGATTTCTTTTCATATTAACCGTTAATCGAACCAAATTTTTTTCAAAAATTTTAACCGAACCGAAAAAGTTCGGTTAATTCGGTCGGTTTTCGAATTAACCGAACTTTTACATAGTTTTTTAATTTTAAAACAGCAGTAGCCAGTAAGCATTCCATTAAATAATCTACATGCATAAAATATCCATACAATGATAATTTTACCTTTAGACATAAAACAATAAAGAAAGAGAAATCTAAGATGATCTATACTTCAAGTATTACTGATTAAACAAACAACAAAATTCAGATAAACACATTATAACCAAATCAAACTGAGCAATCATAAATCAATCTGTCTTCATTCTTCAAAATTCTTCATCTTCATCCATTGAGTAAATCTTCACAAAAAATCTTCATTTGTATTATCCTTAAAAATATATAATATTTCAATAAAATCAGAAATGAATAAATAAAAAAGCCGATCATATATAATTATAATATACACTAAAGGACTAAAATACATACCCTTTTTTAAACTCACACTCATAATATCTCAGCTTATGAACTTATAAATTGAGAGCAGGATCCAAAGCATTCCAAGACGAATCTAAAAAATTAAATGAGTAAAAGTTAATTTTAATGTGATGCACTACACAAAAATAATTTTACTTATAAATAAATATAGTAACATACCAGTATCAATCTTGTCAAGCTCTTGAATTTGTTCTTCAATCTGCTTAATTTCTTCTTTTGTTGATGAATTTCGAATAAAATCCTGAGTACACACAAGGGCTTGTACCATTTTTGGAGTTAAAGAACTCCTAAATTGATCCAAAACACGTCCTTCGGTACTAAATGCAGATTCTGAAGCTACAGTAAAAAGTGGTATAGCTAACACATCTTTGGCCATCTTTGAAAGAGCTAGAAATCTGGGACTATTGACTTTCCACCATAACAAAATATCAAATCCATCATCATGATTTTCAGTAGTCTCTCCTAAATATTTGTCCAATTCAGATATTTGATCTTTACCACCATTTTCAATAACACGCCTTTTATATAAATCTTTCATCCTTCTTTTCACTTTTTGTTGTGGATCATTTGTAAAAATAGTTTTCTCCCGACTTGAATGACCATAATCACCAAAAACTCTAGGCTTGTACTCATCAAACAATTCAAACAAACTATTCTTCAACTTTTGCATCACTTTAGAAGATTTTTCAGAATCATACATTTCACTAAGTACAAATTCTAGATAATTCAATTTATGTCTAGGATATAAAACACAAGCAACAAATACAAGTATATTCATCTTATCAATGTCACCCCAGTATTTATCATATTTATCTTTCATCTTCTTGGCCATAACACTAAAATCAATATCAACACTTGATTGAGCATCTCGTAATAAGATATCAATTTCAGTAAGCTCATCAAAAAAATTATTAGAAGTAACATAAGAAGATCTTGAAACTCTCAAAGTAACCTCATAAAAGTGTTCCAAAAAATCTCTCAAGGTTCTAACACTACTCCAATCTTCTGCAGTTGGCCAACCCTCTCCTAACTCAAGTTCAGCTCTAAATTTTATATCTTGTTCCTCAAATCTTTCAAAAGCTCTTTCAAAATTTTGAGCAATGTCTAACATTAAATATGTTGAATTTCATCTAGTACAAACATCAAGACACAATATCTTTTTGATGTCTATTTTTTCTACTTCAACACACTCCATAAATTTTTTCAATCTAGCTGGATAGTGTCTCACATATCTCACAACTCCTCTAACACGTGCAACAGATTTGTTCATTTCTTTCAAGCCTTCAACAACAATTAAATTAACAATGTGTGTCATGCATCTCATATGAAGGTATTTACCGTTTGCAATGCAACCTCCTCGAGGACTAAATTTTTTTCTTAAATAACTAATAGCAACATCATTAGAACTTGCATTATCAACAGTGACAATAAATATTTTATCAATCCCCCAACTCAACAAACAATTTTCAATCATCATCCCAATAGCATCTCCTTTATGACTAGAAATTGGACAGAAATTAATAATTTTCTTATTCAATTTTCAATTACTATCAATGAAGTGAACTATTAGACACATATAGTTGATTCTTTGCAAAGAAGTTCATGTGTCGGTAGTCAAACAAACTCTAGAGCAAGAACTTTTCAAACACTGTTTTAGCTTAACTCTTTCATCTAAGTACAACTGATAAACATCCCTAGTAATAGTGAGTCGAGAAGGAATTCGAAACCTAGGGCATGTCACAGACATAAATTTTCTAAAACCTTCACTCTCAACAAATTTAAAAGGCAATTCACCAACCACAATCATTTGAGCTAAAGCATTTCTAGTTGTTTCTTGATCAAATTTCCAAGTGGTAATGTGTCTCATTTCACCTTCAGTACCCTTACTAGATAAAACCAACTGACTTTGATCATTATTGTTAACAATATTGGTAGGGTTCTTTCTACATTGTTTCTTGTGATACTTCAATGATCCTGTTTCATTTTTTTTACATCACAACAAAATTCTTTATCACAGTAATTGCATCTACCCTTACTTTGACCATTACTACTAATAAATTTAGTAAAATGAGACCACACTTCTGACCTTGGAGTGATAGGTTTTCGTTTAACAGCTCTTGTATTGTTGTTTTGACTTGATGCTCCAGCAGTATCAGTTGAATTTCCAGAATCAGTCAAAGAGGGCGAAACATTATCCTCAACAGATGCTTCTATATTGGACATCTATCAAAAAAAATATAAACAATGAATAATACAGTATGAATTTAATATATTCTATAATTTAAATACTTTAATAATCTTACTATTTATTCTAAAAATTACATAAAAATAATAAAAATATGTTCAAAATAAAAAATAAATTAATAATTAAAACTTAGTAAGAGAATGAAGATAATAACACAACAAAGATTGAGTTAAGATGTTAAAAATTAAAAAAAAAATCAATCATAAATTGTAAACCCTAAATGAGTATAAGAAATTACCTTCTTAATGGAACAAGTGAAGATGTTCTACGATTTAGTGAACAACAAGCCTTAAAACTATGAAAATTAAGAAAATATAACATAAAAGATTTTCGATTGTATTGAGAAAATTCAGAACAAGGGATAGGGTTAAGAACAGAAAAGTATCAAAGAGTTGGGAATGAAGAGTTGAAAATAAAAAAGTTACCGACGTTTGGGGTTCTGTTTCTTTTATTAGATTTTTTTATTTTTAAGAAATAAAAATCATTTAAGTAAATTGGATATAATTTGTTGGGTTAAAAAATAGTTTCTTAATGGGTCTGAGGTTGTTTTTTTCTTGAAAGTAAATGGGTCTGAGGTTGGGATAGATCTATATTGGGCTAAGGTTAAGAAATATAGAATATATTAATTATATAATAAATTCGGTTAATTCAGTTAATTCGGTTAATTAACCTCTTTCAAACCGAATTAACCGATAACCAAAATTTTAAAAAAAATTAACTGTTAACCGACCGAACATAAAATTAACCGATCGATTAACCGAAAAAAACTTTGGTTCGGTCGATTAATTCGATTAACCGAAAATTTGAACACCCCTAATTACAATACACTTTGTCATTTGTAAAAAAGTGATCTTGTTTTAAACTTGCCGAAAGTTGTTGAGCATAATGAGACGTGTGAAGTGTGTCAATTTGGGAAGCAAAGCAGGCTGCCATTTCCAGTGAATAAAGCTTAAAGAGCAACGGATAAATTGCATCTTGTTCATACCGATGTGTGTGGGCCTATGAAGACATTGTCACTTAATGGAAGCAAGTATTTTATTCTGCTCATTGATGATTGTACCAGATTCTACTGGGTTTACTTCTTAAAGCAAGAGTCAGAGGTTGCATAAGTTTTCTAGAAGTTCAAAGTGTTCGTGGAAAATCAGTCTAGTTGTAAGCTGAAGATTATTAGATCCGACAATGGGACAGAATACACATCTGACAAGTTTGAAAAGTTTTATGAAGTTGCTGGAATTGAACACTAATTGACAAACACTTACACCCCTCAGCAAAATGGGGTTAGTGAAAGAAAAAATAGAACCGTGATGGAGATGGCGAGATGTCTTCTGTTTGAAAGAAATTTGCCAAAAAAATTCTGGGTAGAAGCCGTAAACACATCAGTGTATCTGCTAAATAGGCTGCCAACTAAAGCTGTGAAAGAAAAAAACCATTTCAAGCTTGGTTCGGATTCAAACCTTCAATGTTTCATTTAAGGGTGTTTGGATGCATATGCTCATATTCTAGAAACTAAAAGAGACAAGCTGGAGAAGAAGTCCCAACTTGAAATCTTTATTGGTTACAGCAGTAAAAAGAAAGGGTATAGGATTTTTTATCCTTATACTGACAAGATGCTTGTAAGCAGAGATGTTAAGTTCTGCGAGTATGCTTTTTGGAACTGGAGCAAATGTGAAGTTGAACTTTCTAAGGAAATTCAGATTGAAGCTGACATGTCTCGAGAACAAGTTGAAGATGAAAATGGCTTTGAAGAATCTGATGATGATCATCCTGTTTGAGGCACTCGACCACTTTCTGATGTTTATGAAAGATGCAATATAGCGGTCTTTGAACCTACTAATTTTGAGGAGGCGATCAACTCAGAAGATTGGAAGAAGGCCATGCAAAATGAGATGTCCATGATTCAAAAAAATCAGACTTGGGTGTTGGTCGATAGGCCAATTCAAAAGAAGGTAATAGGTGTGAAATGGGTGTTTAGAACGAAACTAAATGCTGATGGTTCTATCAATCGACTTAAAGCAAGACTTGTGGTGAAGGGATATGCTCAGCAATTTGGAGTGGATTATTCTGAAACTTTTACACCAGTAGCAAGGTTAGACACCGTTAGACTGTTGCTAGCTTTAGAAGCACAATTGGAATGAAAAATCCACCAGCTTGATGTTAAATCTACATTCTTGAATGGTTTCCTAAAGGAAGAAATCTACATTGAGCAGCCATTTGGTTTTATTGTCGAGGGGAATGAAGCAAAAGTCTACCGCCTCAAGAAGGCTCTTTATGGTCTGAAGCAAGCACCAAGGGCCTGGTACGAGAGGATTGACACTCACCTATTGAAGCTCGGTTTTGAAAGAAGTGTGAGTGAGCCTACTCTATATGTGAAGAAGTCAAAAGAAAAAACTTCATTGATAGTATACTTGCATGTTGATGATCTCTTGGTGACTAGAAGTAGTAAAAACATGCTGCTGGAGTTTAAAAAATAAATGGAAAGCGAGTTTGAAATATCGGATCTTGGTGAAATGACCTACTTTCTTGGGATGGAAGTTCAACAATCCCAATAAGGCACTTTCATAAGTCAACAAAGCTTTTCATTGAATATTTTGAAGAAGTTTTGCATGGAGAATTGCAAGCATGTTACTACTCCCATTGCTCAAGGTGAAAAACTTAGCAGTAAAGAAGACTTTGAAAGAGTTGATGAGAAAAGCTACAGAAGTCTCATTGGATGCTTGTTGTGTCTAATAGCAACCAGACCGGATATCATGTTTGTTGCAAGTTTACTATCAAGATTTATGCATTGTTGCAATGTCTCTCACTTCAAGGCAGCAAAACGAGTATTGAGATATATAAAAGGCACTTCCGATTTTGGTGTATGGTTCAAGAAGGCTGAAAAATTGAGTTTTGTTGGATATACAGACAGTGATTGGGCTGGATCAATTGATGATATGAAAAGCACTTCTGGGTACTTTTTTACACTTGGCTCTGGTGTTTTTTCATGGAGTTCCAGGAAGCAAGAAACAATTGCTCAATCAACAGCAGAAGCCGAATATATTGTTACCGCTGCTACTGTTAACCAAGCCATTTGGCTAAGAAAGTTGTTGTCTGATTTGAATCTGATGCAAGAGGAAGCAACAGAGATATTTTGTGATAATCAATCTGCTGTTGCAATTGCAAAGAATCTCGTCTTTCATGGCAAAACAAAGCATTTCAAGATAAAGTTTTATTTTGTGCGAGAAATGGAGCAGAACAATGAAGTTACACTGGTTCATTGCAGTTCTAAAAATCAATTGGCAGACATTCTTACTAAGCCTCTCAGCAAGGTCAGATTTGAAGATTTAAGGATGTAAATCGGCGTTCACAGCAAAGTAGCCAAGGAGGAGTGTTGAGTTAGATGACTACTATGCTGATATCTTTTATTTTGTTTAGATCAACATGTTATTTTGTACACTGATATGTCAGTGTTTGATGATTGATTTGGCTGAAAATCTTTTGTGTACAAGTCACTTATGTAGCAAGTTAATAGAAATGATTTGTAGTAGGTGTGTTTGGTAGAAACTTGCTGGATTATAATGTAAAAGTTTCTGCTGCAATGAAATGAACTGATTTCCCGCATAGAAAAACTTCTTCAGTCTTTCTTTCAGTTTCTCTCGTTTTAGTCTCAAGTTTATGAATTTTGAGAGCTAGAAATCCAAAACCTTTTAAGTAATGTTGTGGAGCCACACGGACACGATTTCATACTGTTCTCAACACGAGTATTCATTTTCAAAGTGTTTTTCTACAGGATATTGCAGATAAAGTGGGACTAGATTTAGTATTTCTTCAAGCAAAAGTTGTTCTTTAAAACTGCTAGACTGTTAAAAGGGCCAAACTTGTTGATCAAGAAGCTAAAAATTTCTACAGACTACGATTCTACAAATCTGAACCCGATGGTATATATTGCTTCATTTCTACTTCTGGTTTTTCTTTCTTAATCTAATCTTGAAAGTTGCATTGCCCTATACTTTGATTATTACTCACCACTACGCAAAAACATGAAGAAGCACTGTTTGGTATTCACAGTGTCCCTACGCTTGTCTGATAGTTGGGAAACAAAGAGATAATTGAGTTATGTCGAGTACATGGGACCATAGGTTCGGGTTTTAAAAATGACAGGAGCTAAGAATTTCTTGATTTATCTACATCCTCACATTCCCAACTTTTTGTATCACTCGCCTTGTCACCTTTCTCTGTAGTTTGTCCTTGTCTGCAACATCTTAGTGTAACATATGCAACTCATTATAGTCCTTTCGAACACGAATGCAAAAGAGATGGTTGATTTCCTAACTGAAAAAGCTTTATCTACTGATTAACTCAAAATTTTATAGTTTTTCAGCAGACCGTGTGTGAGTTGTAATAACCATACTAATTGTTGATTTGTATTGTTTTTTTTTTTTTATGTAAAAAACTGGCCTTTTGCAGAGTGGATATAGATATTTGCATGCTCTTACAAGCCATATAATTTAGAGTGGATTGCCCCTTTTGAAATACAGATCAGTGATATTTTATTACTGAGGCAGGCTAGATTGCCAGTGGTGGTTCAGATGATGTCGGTAGTAGCCAGTAAGTAACATTTATTGCAACCACAATTTCCCAGTTTTCTGAAACCACTGGCGGATTTACTGTATCTTTTCATGGATCATAAGGTTCAACGTATATGAACTCGCCCAGCAACCAGTTGTCTTTGTTTTTGTATGGATTTTTCATTAAAATTTTGCATGCAATGTCTTTATTTTGTACAGAACCTTTGCAATAAATCTGAAAAATAGGTAGTTAAAAGTGATATTTGTTGTGAACCATTGAGTAATTCCAACGTAGTCTATACGGTACGTGTTTTTAATATTTAAGAGTAAAGATTAAGGGTGATTAACGAGTTGAGCAGCTCGTGAGCTGCTCGAATTCAGATCGGTCAAAACTCGATAAATATTTGATTCGGGTTAATTCAATTCAAACTTGACTCGATACCTTAACGAGTTGAATCGAACAAAGTTTAACGTGATTAGATAAGTTCGCGAACAACTCATTAATTTTTTAAAAATATTTTTTAGTAATTACTTTAAAATAATTTTATTCCAAAAATAAATCTAAATAATAATTATTAATGTGTGAATTGTTACTTTAATTTTATTATGCTAGTTTGGTGTATTTATGGATTGTTACTTTTAAATTTAAACTTTAAAAATATTTTATATACTCTTTTAATATTTTTAGTTAAATACGTTAATTTATGTTAATATTAAGCCTCATATGATATTATAAAATTTTATTTTTAGTTAAAAATAAGGTAGTTTTTTTAATGAGTTTAACAAGTAACAAGTCGAGCTTAACGAGCAATGAGTCGAGCTGAGCAACAAAATATTTTAACAAGCACGAGTCGAGAAACAAAATATTTTATCGAGCACGAGTCGAGCACAATTTTAACGAGCTTAATGAGCATCGACTCAGGTCGAGCAATAATTTTTTTTTAACAAGTGCAAGTCGAGCAATGCCCAACTCGCGATCGACTCGCTCGATAAACACCATTAATAAAAACATATATTAGTATATAATCTCATCAGAACAATAAAAAAGAAATCTTATAATTTTATATTTTAAATGATTATATAAATCTTATAATTTTATAATTTAAATAATATTAATATATACTGTCACACTTGAGAAGAGATAATAAATATTAATTTTACGTCAAAAAAAATATATCTTAAAAACTATAATAGTAACATTACACATTATCGAACATAATTTTTAGCGAAAGAATAATAATCTCGTAACAATAATCTTTAGCCCAAACATTACGAACTTCAATAAGTTGTGAGCCCAAGAAAGGGATTTTGTGTACCAAAACAACTTGGGCCGGATTAATCCAATTATAAAAGCCTTGAAACACTCTTCAAACCTTTATTTTCTGACCCTAAATTCCTTTTTGTGAACCCAAGTTGGATTCCGGCTGCTGATTGAAGACCTCTCATAGGTTTCAACCCATCTCTTTGTATTGGAGGGAATTTTTTGTAGTATTTGTTTATTTTATTAATATTTTGATAATATATATTTTGTATATAAATTTGATTTTTAATTTTTTTAAGATAATTATATTATTTTTTAATAAAATTATTTAAAGAATTTTATTTATATATCGGTATCTCGTTAAATCAAATATAATCCAAGGACGATGAAATTTTTTTATAATATTATATTGTTAAAAACTTGAAATTAATACTTTAGTTACGTTAACCGGACATTGGAAAAATTATATTATGGGTAAATTTTACCATGAGTCTATGAGATCAACCATTAAAAATCTTTCGTCACATCAATTTTTCTGTCATTTTTTTAAGTGAATTTTTTATTGAAAAAATTATTTCTAAAATAAATTAACAGCAAATATGAATAAAGATTTACTTAAAAATATGATATAAAAAATGATATGATTGATAATTTTAATAGTTAGTTTCATAGATGATATAGTAATATTTACCCATGATTTGGATTTTTTTTTCTCAAAATGTATTCCTTTTTGTCTTCATGTTTTTTTGTACAAATTTCAAAGCTTATCCAAAAATCCTGAGGAAGACAACCCTAAGAATCCAACCAAAGATCGTGTCCTGTTTTCTCCTCTTATTCAAAGCTTTGACTTTGTTACCCCAAGAGTTGAATATTTAGCCACAAGGTTAGACCACACAGAAATTCAACCGGACTGCACGTGGGGGAGAAAAAAAGACCAATTCTAATCAACCCGGTCTTTAGGCAAGAAAACAACGTTTAGGAGAGAAATTATATTATGGGTAATTCTTGACACCACGTATTTATAAGATCAATCATTAAAAATTATTTATCTCGATAATTGTTTCATATCATATTTTTTTGCAAGTAAATTTTTACTTAAAAAAATTATTTTAAAATTAATTAACAGTAAATATGAATAAATATTCACTTAAAAATATATCACATAAAAAAAATAATAAAATTAATAATTTTTAATAATTTGTCTCATTGATAACATATGAGACTTACTCATAATATAATTTCTCTGTTTAAAAACTCTAATTTCTAATGAATATAGTCTGTCGAGATGTCCATTTTAAAGTCATAGGTTTTATGTTTACTGAGAACATTTTTTTTCTTTTATTAAAGTTTTTATTTTTCTTCCCACTAAATAAGATTAAAATTATAATTATTTTAAAAAAACTAAATTCTAAGCTTTTTTTATTAATTTTTTATATACCCACTAATTAGGCTTTTTTTTAATCAATTAAAATGTTACAATAGTATCTATTTTAGAGTATACTTTCAATCATTAGACATTAATCGTTCAATCATTATATTAATATTACTGGTGTTCGAACCCGTGATCGTTAAAAACAGTAACCGTTTCTTTAACCGCCTAATAATTTTTATATACTCCTCTTGCGATTAATAAGATGTGAACTTTTTTATTTTATGGGTCATTGACAAACGTTAATATTTTAGTATAAAACGTTCTAGAATTGTACTATTTCCCCCTAATTCAATTCACAATGAATCAGAAAATCAAATTGTGAAGGGTCAAATGTTGAATTTGCAATTTATTAAAAATAGAAAAAAATAATAAATAAAAAATAAAACTTTGAGGGGGGAGTAGGAGAAAATGGGTAATTACATTAAGTGGATATGTGTAGCTGACGTGGAATGGGACCTAATCATGTTTGGGAGAGATTATTAGGTGAAGATTGTTCACCACGTCATCTATGGTCCAAGCAATCAGGACTGTTGATCTTTAAATAACCAATTAATAACTATCACTCACTAAGTACATGTAGGAAAGAAGTGATGATTCATTTAAAAAAAAATTGAGATCAACGATCCTAATTGCTTGAGACCACGGATGACGTGGTAAACAGGATTCACCTAATATTTTTTTCATGTCTAGTGGCTAATTTTTCCCATTTCACCTCCCTTGATGTCAAATCTAGGATTATGATATCAAATTATGTAATTAGAAACATCATTATGTCTAAATAATGTTGGAATATTCCTTAAATCCAAACCCTTTTCAAAACCATTATATAGGTCATGTATGCATGAGAAACACGCATAGATGATGGACCATGATGCTGGTGATCATTTATCATACATGTGCTACTATGTTTACAATATGTTTATATTTGTTTTACTCAATTTTTTAAAATTAATTAAAATTTATAAAAAAAAATAAAAATAACTATTAGTTTGTAATAATTTTAGTGGGACAATTAAGGTTTACGTAAGCTGTTTTTTTTCTTTTTCAAGAAATTAATAAAGTTTTGTGTTATGTGTCACCATTTTTGTCCCTTTTAAGTCTTCCAAATTGGTGCGATCAGGTGATGTTTGGCCTGCCTAACCACCCCTCCTTCAACACCATTTCTGTCATGTTTGCTTGTTCCATGCTTTACTAATATAAAACCAGTAGTATGCAGTCCAGGGATGAGTCTGGTAGTAAAAAAACTATTAGACATGATTTAAGTGGAGATTTTTTAAGGTTATGTTTTGGTTTAGTTGATATCGGGAAATAACCCAAAACGAGATCAAAACTTTATTTGATAATCAGTGAACACGAATTAAAAACAAAAGTCACAAGAATCACGGTATAAACACCAAAAACTAATAAAATAACCATAAAATCGTGTCATTAAGTAGAGACGTGAGAAAATATATCATAAAAACAAAAGAAAGTATCACAATATATACGAAAAAAAATTATCGTCAGTCGATAACTGATATCAAGATTAATACCTTCGTTAATTAAGTGATTATTATAAATATTTTTCTACTTAAATAAAATAACACAATTAAAAAAATAAAGTATACAATATAGTAATTGTGACGTAAGGGTTACAAAATTTTAATACGTTAATTAATTGTGTTGTGAAGGATTATGTGTAAGAACAAAACATGGCTGTGGTGTGTCATTAGGTAGTGATCTCATATCACATGTCCTAATCCTACCAAAAGCAATATTATTGGCATGATTCATATGGCATCAACCATGACATATGGGATGACGTGTTTCTACACTTAAAACACTCGACTCTATTATTCTCAGATTAATATTCGATCGAATTAAATTAATCATTAAAATATTTATTTTTTTTTAAATTAATTTTCGATCGAGTCGAATTAAATTAATCGTTAAAAATGTTTTGAACTGCTTGGAATTCCAAAAGCTCTCATCATGAAAATAAAACCTTATAAGTACAAATAAAAGGAAATAATTAAAATAAAACCAATTTAGCTGATCTGGAATATCCAATAAAACTTATTTTTAATTACTTCAAAACTTTTCCTTCCCGAAAAAGAATTAAAATAAAATAAATAAATTAAAAAGGTGTTGATCTAATCACTGGACCCCACTAATATAAACCAAACCAGACAGGCACTAATAATGTCAGCAACAAATGAAACATTAAATTAAATCAACCACCACAACACGTGGCAGTCTCTTATCAGATATATAATTAAAAATATAATGAAATTCAATTTATATTCCATTTTGAAAAATACAACGTACAAAGAAACAATAAAAGAACCGATGACCGTCCGGCTACCGGCAACGGCAGGTTCATCCTAAAAAAATCTAAACTTTCCGATGGTTCCGAAATCCTAACTATTTTCCGATGACATTGTCCCTTTCTATGAGTCTATACATTTACCTTCTTCTACCTTGAAAGGTCTGCTACTTACTTTTCTCCGATCACCCACCGTCGATTTCCCTCCTCACATAACCGAGCAGGCGTTGGGATTTTCATCGCTAAACATCTGCGGCGCGTGAAGTGGATGCCGCGGGTCCACCATATACCCTTGATTAACGTAACCAGGATGAGACATGTACCCTTGATTCATGTATCCGTACGGCGGATTCTGATATCCTTCCACCACGTAACTAGAACTCGGACCACCGTACACGTTTCCATCCGCCCAATACATTGGCTGTGGAGGATAACCGTACCCATGATACTCCATCTTGCTCACTTCCATCTTCGTTTCACCACCGCCTTCCTTCTTCTCCCCCCCGGGTGCAGCAACTTCTTTACTTTTCTCTTTCTTTTCACCGCCGGCATCCTTCTTTTCACCACCGGCATCTTTTTTCTCACCACCGTCGTCTTTCTTAGGCGGAACCACGTCGACGCTTCGTTTCAACTTCTCCTTGAGATAAGGAACGAGGTCTTTTAAGTCGATTGTGCCCTTTACTGTCACTAAATCTTTAGCTCCATCAACGCTCACCGATTCAACTCCTGTTTCAATTAATTAAACACCATTCCATCATCAAAAGCTATTAATTTAAACTTAATTCAAATTAATCATAATTAATTAACTAAATTACCATGTACTTTCAAGATAATTTTTCGCATTTTGTGAATGCAGCCATCGCAATGTGTTCTAATCTTCAAAACCACTGTACTCTGTAAATCAAAACATAAATTAATCAAATTTAATTCGCTAAACTCAAACTGGTCAAACCCAGATTTCAAATCTTCAAACCAGTATTCTATTTCTGTGTAAATTTACCTCTTTCGGTGGTTTTTTCTCTTCTTTTTTCTCCTCGGGTTTCTTCTCCGCGTTGGTTTTTTTGTCACCACCACCGCCAGCGGCGGCATCTTTCTTAGGCTGAGGGGAAATCAGGTCGACTTTCTTCTTTGTTTTCTCGGCGAGCCTATCCCTGATTTGGTTCGGATCCACGTTACCAATCACCGTCAACTTGTTGGCTCCACAATCAGTTTTCACATCTTCCACACCTTCAACCAAGAAAAATTCCGTGTTAGGGATTATTATTTTAATCATCCATACCCAATTGTCACTGTTCTAATCAATTACCTTCATAATGTTTAATCGAGCGTTTAATCTTCTTGGCACAACCCTCGCAATGCATATCAATCTTGTAGACGGCGGTAACCTTGCCGCTATCTTTCTTATCGCCGGCATCTGCGGTGGGCTTCTTCTCGGCTTCAGGCTTAGCTCCTTTCTGCTGTAAAACAAGAAACACAACTATGAATCAAATCTCAAACCCCCGTAAATCATTGAAGATTTGAAATGTAAAAAACAGAGAGACTGTTGAAGAAAAGATCCAGTTACTAACCTCACCCATTACTTGACTAGAATTTTAAAATGACTAAAAGAAATTAGTTAATGAGAGATCTCAGAAGAATAACGAAAAGCTGTTTGAAGAGGTAAACCAAAGGCAAATGAGTGTGTGTTTATATAGGAGGAGGGAGAGGCGGCTAATAAGTATGGATGTGCTACGATAGGTAAGATTATAAACATATATATAATATATTATATTATTATAAAATATAATATAAAACTAAATAATTAATTATATATTACGTATTATTAATGGGGTTTTAGACAAGTGTAATAGAAGCAAGCGGACAAAGTTTCTTAAAAAAAAAGAGACTCAAAATTTTGATAAACTATATTCATTAAAAGATGTAAATCTCGAAATTCATTATTAAAAAATTTGAAAATACTCTTAAGAAAGATATGTTATAATTGTTAAAACGTTATAATTATTTCTTAAATGTGATAATTGATTATAAAATCTTATTGATTATTCTTATTACTATTATTTTTATAGACCCAATAAAATTCTAGACAGATATAATAAAAACATCCGTAAAGAACCCCTAAAAAGAACAAATTACTTCTAAGATTTATATTTTTGGAACTAATAAAAGTTATGAATAATTACTTCTATAAATCAGATTTAATATCTTACACATAACCCCTAAAATCTTTTAACTACACCTACATATTACAAATATTAAATTATTATAAAATTAAAAATATAAATATCATAAATCATATGTAATTTAATTAGGGTCAAAATTATAAATATTAATAAATTATTTTTAATACTCAGTTTATATATTCTTCCAAGATATTAGTTAATTTGTTATCTCCTTTCTTTATTAAAAAATTGTGTGTAAGAGATAATCTGTCTAAAGATAAACTCTTTAAAAAGTCTACACCAATGAATTTAAATATAATTTTACAAATTTAATCTTTCTTTTTTAATAATTTAACATATATATTTTAAATTTATATTCATATTAAATATATTTTAGTTGTAATATATTAAAGTCATTTTCTTAAATTAAATTGAAAGATGGTCTTGTTTTTGTTTCGCCGTCGTATTAGACTGATGGGTGTGGGGAAACAACCAATCCATATTCTACATTTCAGCTTGATGTCTGTGGATCGAAAATACTATAATACCCCTTGAATATTATATTTAATATATCATGCGTGGGTAATTTAGGGATTTTTGACATGCGTTTCACTCTTGGGAACGCTATTGAACTTAGGGTGAGCAAAACTCGACTCGAAAAAATCGATTAACTCGATTCGACTTGAGGTAAAAAATACTCGACTCATTTTGATTCGACTCAAAATTTCATAAACTCGACTCGACTCGAAAAAAATTCAAATAAAGTTCGAGTTGTAAAATAGAAATTCGAATAACTCGAATAACTCGAAATTTTTAATAATTAAATGATTAATTTTTAAGTTTAGGACGAGTCTATCAATTTTTTATGATATATATACATTGATATATAAAAATATAAAGAAATATCGTTACATAAGAAAAAAAATATATAGATAAATATCTTATATGATTATAGAAAGTCATTTAAATTAAAATCAAATCATACTATAATATGATAAATAATTACAAATAAATATTTATAGGAACTCGAAAACTCAACTCGATTCGACTCGACTCGAACCAAAAAATTTTCAAATAAAGTTTGAGTTGTAAAATATGACTCGTAAACTCGAATAACTCAAAATTTTTTGACTCGACTCGACCGAATACTCATCCCTAATTGAACGAGTACAAATTGTCTGTCTCTTTTTTATGTCTCTATTTGTGTTTCCGTTTTAAGTTAAAGAGTTTAAGGTTTAAAGTTTAGAAAATTAGGGGTATGATGTATTTTTTAAGGGTAAGATTTATGCTTTAGTATATAAAAAAATAGGTTTAAAATTTGATTTTTCGAACTAAGGGATTTTTACTTATACTGAATTGTTGGTGGATGATTTATTTGAAAGTCCGGCTTTTAAGTTCTACCGTTTGTTCTTTCTAATGTTTGATTTTATTTCTGACCCTTTATCAAAAGAATGTGATTTCGAAATAACACAAAATGAGCAACGTAAACAAGTGCAATGACGAGGATTCGAGGAAGCTTATAGTTTTTGAATTCATTACTGTTATTATAATAATCTTTTTTCTAAAATATATCCATTACGGTTATTATAATAATTATTGTATTATAATAAGTCTATAATTTTTAAAAATAATTATTTTTTAACTATTGAGATAAGATGATTCATACAGAAATCTTATATTCGAGGAGGTTAAGATGGGGAATGTCAATTACACAACATAATTGTTGTCGAGGGCTTCAAAATTTTGAAGGTGACCGCATTACTATTGTTCTTATTTTTGAGTTTGGATAGATTTGGTTTGACTCGTTAAGGTCTTAAGTAAAATTTGAGCCTGAATCGAGTTTTGAAACAAGATTTGATTGAGTCGAATCTAAATAACTCGTGAGCTGGTCAGGTTCATTATTATCCCTACAGCCCCACCCAACTCGTTCCCGCCATTTTTTTTGAACCAGACAATCCGAGTGAAAGAACAAGGTTAGAAGGTGTCCTGTCCCACTGCTTGTGTTTGTCCGTTTTAACCCTCATCACGGCTACGAACGAACCTTCCCTCGAAAGATCCTACACCTCTGCTTTGTTAACAAGGAATTCATAGAACAAGAAACAAGAAACAGGCAACAAAACAAAATGTCGTCTTCATTCTCTAACAGCTTTGACTTTCCTACGGGGGAATCTAAAAGGAATTCAGGACTCGTTCTTGAATTAGTGGGGGCGTATTTCACGTTCAGAAAACAACATCTTTTGTTTTATCAAAGAATAAAATAATTATAAAATGAATATCTTGTACGATAATATACTATTATTTATATGTATCAAAAGTTACGGATTTAAGTATCAATATTATACGATAAATATTAACAAATATACTATTATCAGTTTTATAATTATAATTATAATTAGATAGTTAAATAGAAATTAAATTTATATATCAAAATGTATCTTAGCCGTACAATTATTAAAAGTCGAAAACAATATTTATACAATAATGTTTTTTGAGCTTCTTAAATTAAGAAAAAATAATAATATAGTACTTTAACTATCGAAAATCATTATTGATTGCATGTAATTAATACGATGATAATTGATGATATAATAATTCACTGTAAATTATAACATGATACGTGAATTTATTTGATTTTTAAACAAATTTAAGATATGTTTGATCTTTAAACAAAACATAAATAATACTTAATATACTAAATTTATTAAAATATTTTTTTTAAAAAAATAACATTAATGGTAACTAAAAATAAATACAATATCAAAAGTTTCAAAAAATTAAATATAAAATAGAAACCACAGATGAAAGACTATAAACGGTAAAAAATAAAAATTAAAAAAATATAAAATAAGTTTAATAATTAAAAATGTGTCCAAACTATACACGTAATTCACTGTTAATACTTAAATTATAATTTTTTAAATAAATATTTAAAATTTTATTTTGATCGTTTTAAACGTCTGACTATTAACTATCGTTATTAATTATTATATTTTTTTCAATCAATTATATTTACCCCTTTATATAAACCTTTATCCTAAGTTCTATTCTAACTAGAATAACTAATTCTTTAAGGAATAAAACTGTTTGGTTTTTAAAGTACGGCTGGACTGGGCCTTAGGAACCAACAAACTCGACCTCTGAGTGTGCAGCAGAATTATTTACGTTTAACTTGATTAAGCTTGATTTAAGTTCGAATTTAATTTAAATTTTTATCGAGTTGAATTGAATCATTTGATACCCGATTCAAAAACCTCACAAGATAATCGAGAAATATTATATATTATGTTTTTAAATTTTTTAAAATTAAAGTGAACTAAAATGTATGTTGTTAGATAATAATAATAATATTCAAATCTTCAACAACTCTAATTCGAGTCGATTAATATTTAACTTGAGTTTAATTTAACTTGAACTCAACTTAAATTATTATCAAACTTAAAACTAGATTCGAACTTAATTTAACTCGAATTATTCACGAATCAAATTCAGCTTAAAACAAAACCACATTGAGAGGCTGTTGAGGTTACAATCAAATCAAATAATTTTACCGTCAAAAATATATTTTAATGATATATTAAAATTTAAATTTATATAAGTAATATATTATAAACATGTTTAATCGTTCAATTAATTAATGAATTTTTAACAACCAATGTAACACCCGACCCAGATGTCACAGTGGGCCTCCGGTCCAAAACTCATATTTCAAAATTTCCTTTTAAAGTCCAATAATAAAAATCATGTAAGGTCCAAAACCAATTTCATAGTCCACTTAAATTAAAACAAACCCAAAATAATTCAAGTAAATCGGAGCTCCAAAATATTTTACAGACCATTTAAAAACATCCGAATCAATAAAAATAACAGAGTTACAATACTTATAGGGTTCAACATAGTACTAAGCCCACTACATCTAATAACTGTACTCTGACAATACGATCGATGTTGAAAGTCCAAACCTTGATGGTGCTTCACGAAACCCGCTTCACCTAACATACGCACGAAAACAGATTTCGAACGCTGAGTCACACAAGCTCAGTGGATACGCCGAACTCGACCAACATCATGCATATCAAAGCAGTAAAGCATGACATATAAATCACATGCATGGTATGATGGTCTAGCATGCTTGCCTACCACATGGCATAAATGAATGTATACTATCGCACACAACATATACAATCATATAAGTCAACACACAAGAACGAGACCTGCGTCCACACAGCATCGGGATCCTACACTAAGGATTGAGGCCGCCCTTAAATCCTATTCTCGGAATGTTACATCGGACATCTTCAAACGAGGCCGCCCAACGTTCAGAAAGGGGTGGAGGCCGCCCAACCAACCCCATGCTCAGAATGTTACAACGAACATCTTCGAGTGAGGCCACCCAACACTCGGTATAAAAGACTTTAATCATCACCTGACATGTTACATCGGATGGCCTTCAACGTGTTGCAACACTTATGGATATCCGGATTTCCAACACAAAGGACTTAAACCATACAAACGATCCACCTAGGATCTATCACAACAAGACATATTAATCCTTATCATACTTAAGTCTTTCGGGGTTACGATTATCAATCTTAGTTTGATGTTTCATTCTATAGCTTTAAGATTAAAGTATTTATTTATTAAGATCACCAAAACCCTAAATTCTACCTAACTTAGCCAAAACACACAGGGGTATCGATACCCTTAAGTAGGGTATCGGAACACCCTATATCGATACCCACCCAAAGAGGGTATCGAAACACACAAGTATCGATACCAGTATCGATACCACTTGACCAAAGTCAAAGTCAACAAAAAGGAAGAACCCGACTCGATACAGGCATCGATACAAAAAGTTTCTGGAATCCTCGGTATCGAAACAAGGTTCGGTACCCCTAAACAACAAGCCAAAATGCTCTAATGGGTATCGATATCGGTAGCCCGAGTATCGATACCCCCAACACTAAGGATGAGTCTACACTTAGAAATTTTAGAGTTTCACCCTCAACCTCCCCTAAACGACTCCAACGTTTTCCTACTCATTTCTAAGTGTATTTAGGATGTTTTAACGTCAATTTCCAACCTTTAAACACATAAACTCGGATTTCACCATTAGTGACCCATTTCAAGCAAACCAAGCAAGACAACACACATACATGTTTTCTTTATATGCTATGCACTCTAACATGAATGGATGATGAAGAAAGAGTTGGGAGTACCAACCTTAGCAAGCAACAACAACAAACTCGAGCTCCTCTTCCACACAAGCTTTCACCTTCCCAAGCTTGAAGATGGGTCCTCCACTTGTTTCTCTACAAGGGAGAAGTTAAGCCAACTCTTAGACACGTCCAAGGATATCTATAACTCTTAAAAATATCAAGAAAACATAAAAACACCCCTCAAAGCTTTATTCCTGGATTTTCCCTCACACCTCTCTTCTTCACCAAACCAAACCACTTTTACCTTAGATTATAGATCCTTCAAAGCTCTACAACATCCTCTCTACCAAGAAAACGAGATTCTGAGCTAAACCCTTAAAAATCCAAACTTTACTTACCTCTTTTCTTGCTACCAAGATGAGTGAGATGGGGAAGGAAAAGAAGAAGAAAAGATGATCTCACTCCTGCAGACACTCTAAAACCCCTCCATCTTCAACTTATTTAGCATTTACCAAAATACCCTCCCACTAAAACCTCAAACCCAAAACCACAAAAGCCTACAACCAAACCAGCCTTAAAGCCTAAAGCCCAACAACTTAAGGCCCAAAACCAAGCCCAAACCCACGGGTTAACCCGACACTCAGATACAGTAAACCCGAGTCATTACAACTCTCCCCTCCTTAAAGAAAATTTCATCCTCGAAATTTACCTGACAAGAAGAGATAAGGGTACTGAGCTCTCAAATCCTTCTCTGCCACCCACGTGGCCTCTTCGATTCCATGATTCCTCCACAAAACTTTTACCAAAGGTATACTCTTTTTCCAAAGTTCTTTGACTCCTCTATCAACGATTCCGATGGGTCTCTCCTCATAAGTCAAATCCATATTGACTTCGATTTCCTCAAGCTGAACCACATGTGAGGGATCGGAACGGTAACGTCTCAACATAGACACGTGGAACACATCATGTACATGTGCCAACTCCGGAGGCAAAGCTAGCCGATAAGCTACCGGTCCAACCCTCTGAAGCACCTCATACGGCCCGATATACCTTGGACTCAACTTTCCCTTCTGGCCAAACCGAATGTTACTCTTCCATGGTGATACCTTGAGAAATACCTTCTCACCAAGCTCATACTCGATGTACTTACGCTTCTTATCCGCATAAGCCTTCTGCCTGTCAAAAGTCGCTTGTAACCTCTCCTTGATGATATAAACTTTCTCCTCAGTTTTCTTAACAAGTTCCGAACCCACTATCTTCCTCTCATTGAGCTCTGTCCAACACAAAGATGTCCTACACCTGCGCCCGTACAAGGCCTCAAAAGGAGTCATCCTGATACTCGACTGATAACTGTTGTTGTAAGCAAACTTCAGCAACGGTAACTGCTCCTCCCAACTACGAGCAAAGTCTACCGCACAACACCGAAGCATATCCTCCAAGATCTGAATAACTCTCTCAGACTGTCCGTCGGTCTGAGGATGAAAAGCTGTACTGAAGTGTAACTTGGTGTCTAGATCCTCGTGGATAAACCTCCACAACCTCGCTGTGAACCTCGAATCTCTATCCGATATGATCGATGAAGGTACACCATGCAACCTCACGATCTCCTTGATGTACAATTGAGCCAACTTTTCCAAGCTGAAATTCATCCTCACAGGTAAGAAGTGAGCTGACTTGGTCAATCGGTCAACTATGACCCATATAGCATCATGCTTCCTCAATGTCATCGGTATCCATTGACAAAGTCCATGGTCACACGATCCCACTTCCACTTGAAATCTGGATAGGATGAAGCAAACCTGAAGGAACCTGATGTTCCGCTTTCACTTGCTGATATGCCAAACATCTTATCATAAACTCTGACACATCTCTCTTCATGCACAGACACCAAAAGAAAGGACGAAGATCCTGATAAATCTTGTTACTACCCGGATGAACAGAAAACGGACTATGGTGAGAACATACAACCGACCCTGAAAGTACAAGAAATCACCGTCTCGTACTTCAAAGTCTAACGATTCACCTCTTTGAACAGCCTCTAATTGAGCTACTAACTGCTCGTTTAACACCTGTGCTCTCTTTATCTCCTAAACAAGCGTGGGCTTCACATGCAACTCAGCCAAAAGACCTTCGTCATCGGTCATCCTCAATCGAGCAAACAAAGCTCTCAAGTCCGACATGGACTTTCTACTCAAGGCATCGGCGACCATATTCGCCTTGCCAGGATGATACTCTATGACATAGTCATAGTCCTTTAACAACTCTATCCACCGAAGCTGTCTCAGATTCAACACTTTCTAGGTAAATAGATACTTCAAACTCTTGTGGTCGGTGTAGATGTAACATTTCTCCCCATAGAGATTGTATCGATCTAAAAAATCCATGATTAATTAAATTTGTTAAAAATATTCTTTTGGGGTTGGAAAACATTTCCGATGTGTTATTTTGAAATGAATGTCTTCCACGTGGGGTTTTTGGTTAAAATAAGGATTTTGTAAAATTGGAGTCGCCATCGGCTGTTTAGGTAGATCGGATACCATAAAACCAGAGATTTTAAAGTTTAGGGTTCGGGAGTCGGTTACGGATAGGGAAGGATTAACACCCCCACACCGCCTAAAAATTGGTACTTTATTTAATTACCGCTTCATTAATATTAAATTTTCTGGGCTAATTTGACGATCGAATTAATTTTTAATTAAATGTGCGCATTTATTTTAAAGCACCTAAACCCGAAGGTAAGCGTCTGAACCACCACCACTACACTGGAGTTGGCCTCGCTTACGACTGAATTTAGGGGCCCGCATTAATTAATTAAGGTAAACATGCAATCTTAAACATGACAAATAAATTAAAAACATTATATAAAAATACATAAAAGCATAAATATTAATCTAACAAATAAAATATTAAATTAAAACATACCTAATATTAAACAATAAATTAATAAACAACTATTTTCATTAAAAATATTCAAAATACAAAAATAAAAAGAAATAGAAATTATACCTAAAAATACGAACGACTAACTCCGATAAACTCCCCACCAAGATCTACCACGATCCCTCCAAAATTTTTAACTAGATCAAATCTTAAAAGTAAGACTCGATCGAACCACCCAAAATTTGGGGAGAGCTAAGCTCTTAAATTAGGATCATAGGGTACTACCCTCACCCAATTGGTTCTTCTCCCAAAAGGCTCTCCATCCCCTCCTTTTATAGGCAATGAGAGAGGGGAAAGTCATATTTCCCACCAATGTGAGATTCTAATCCTACATCACTTTTCCTTTTCCTTTTCTTCTTCTCCTTTCTCTTTTTATTTTTTTCCCTTTTTTCTTCTATTTTTATTAATAATATTACTACTACAATAATACTACAAATATTAAAATTTGATAAAAAATGAGTGATTACAGTTGCCCCTCTTTGCTTGTTCTTGTGAAATGAGAACTAAGCAAAGATAAAAAAAACACTCATTTTTTACTGACTTCTCAGTCGGTGGTCTTGGAATGATGTGTTTTTCTAAAACTCTTCACCTTCCTTGACCGACTCTTCAGGCTCGTAAATTCCTTCTGTATCGAACTTGCCTACCTTCTGGTTTTGAAGTTGCAGGTCACTCCTATATATGACCATTCGTCTTGAGCAGATCTTGAAAAACAAAAGCTCTTCCTATATAGAACTTTCATCTCTAGATCCCAAGCTAAGGTTTCTTCTATATAAAACCTTCACCCTAAAGTCTTGAGTTACGTACCCCTCCTATATGGAACTTTCACTCAAAGACTATGACGAAGATAGAGATTCCTCCTATATGAAACTCCAAATCTTCCACGCTGTCGGTCTCTCCTATATAAAACCTTTCGCGTCATGACGGATCTTGTAGACTAAGGTCCCTCCTATATAGAACTCTTACTTCTAGATCCGGAGTTAGGGTTTCTCCTATATGAAACCTTTCACTCTAAAGTCTCGAGTTGCGTGCCTCTCCTATATGAAGTTTCAATCTCAGAGACAAAAACGAAGATGAGGGTCCCTCCTCTATAGAACTCCTCACTTTAGTGCTGTCGGTCTCTCATATATAAAACCATCAGATCGTGGATGAACTTTTCCACTGGTAGCTCTTTTTGTATAGAGCTTCGAGTTTTTTGTGTTTGGTGTGTGCAAGTTATTTCTGTATAGAACTGCTTCAAATTCTTTCTGTGGAACTTGATCATGTTGGTACCTTTTGTATGGAACCTTCATCTGTCAATCTTCTTTCATTTCGGGACTCACGTCAAGTGTCTTTTAATCTTCATTTTGAATCGGGACTCACGCCTTCATAGACTGTCAATCTTCAATCTTTTGGGATTCACGCCAACAAAGACTGCCAAAAATCTTTTTCTTCGGGACTCACGCTAAGAAGGCTGCCAATGCTTTCTTTGAATCGGGACTCATACCGAGAAGGTTGTCAATGTTTTCTCTGAATCGAGACTCACATCTATAGAGACTGCCAAAAAATCTGTTGCTCTGGGACTCATGCCAAAGTGGCTGCCAATCTTTTTTCTGAATCGGGACTCATGCCGGGAAGGCTGCTAATATTTTCTCTGAATCGGGACTCACGTTTATATAGACTGCCAAAAAATCTATTTCTTCAGGACTAACGTCAGGAAAGCTACCAATGTTTCCTCTGAATCGGGACTCACGTCTATAGAGACTGCCAATCTTCTTTTTAAATCGGGACTCATACCTTAAAAGGCTGCCAAAAAATCTTTTTCTTCGGGACTCATGCCAGAGTGGTTGTTAATCTTCTTCGAATCGAGACTCACATCTAGCAGCTGCCAATCTTCTTTCTAAAAACATATGGGGTTTCTGGATTGCCCCAATGTCTTGATCTTTGTATCTGGTTCCTCTTTCGTTTTGGAGACACATTCACTATCTGCCAAGTTTCGTCTCGAGAATGTTTTTCTTTTTTCTTTTTTCTTCTTTTCTTTTTCTTCTTCTTTTTGTGATGCCTCGGTTTCTGTGACCTGCTAGACTTAGCTCTTGGTCTGCTCAGTTTTTTCTTTCTCTATACTCTCGTTTAATTGTCGGGCTCAAATTCCCGTGCTCAGTTTAGTTTTTTCTTATTCTCTTCTTCTTCTTCTTCTTCTTTCTTTCTTTCTTTCTTTCTTTTCTTTTCTTTTACCTCGAGAGATGACTCGGTTCTATCCGTCTGGATATCAGAATAGACTTATCACAGGCGATGTTGAAAATTTGAAGGATTGATCTTTCTAGTCCAATCTTTCTTATTTTCCTTCTTTCTATTGGAAGATGATATTCGAATTAGCGTTTATGGAGGGTGCAAAGATGCACAAAATCCTTGTTGGGGTCATCTTTCTTGATTACTATTTGTTTTTGTTTTTCTGTAAGACGATTGTTTATCAAAAAGAATGATGTATGAACATTTTCATTATGCATGCGTGTATGATGTATGTTTGGGATATACATGTGCAACCTATCTGTGGGTATGCATTGATACATGAGGTTCTGTTCTCTGTTTCAAAAAGGTTGGTGCCCCGATCCTCATTCGGTTGACCATGTAGGCTTCGTTAAATAAACTTTGTCAATCATCATGACACCTCTGGTCATATCAGATTCGAGCGTTGATTCTGTCATTTCGTGGACAATGATGCCTCGTTTGTATTCTTTATATTCTCTTCTGGATCAGTATAATGGTTGATCAAACGTCTTTATGTCCTGACTTCTTTTCTATATTTGTCGGGGTACCTCAATGTAGGCCGACTCTCATTTTTCTTAAAAAAATGATTTTATTTGTATGTATTTCTGATGCAAGAAAGATTTAAAATGTATGTAATTTGGAAGTTTATTGCAAAAAAGCATTTAAAACATATTTGCCTTCTTGAATATCAAATGCAATGACATATTTGCCCCAATCTGGCAAAATTCAACTCTAATGAAGAGCATATTTAGAGGATCCTCGACTATTACAGGGATATAGGAAGATGTATAGTCTCTTCTAGACTTATCGGGCTTTCAAAAGGAATAATCATTTCCCTAATGGCTACCCTTTTTCATGTGGAACTTATTATCTCACCTTCTCAACCTGTCCAATCCTTCCCTCATTTGGGTGTCGATCAGGCACTTCGGAGTTCGACGTTCTTTGAAGCAAGGTTAACCTTTGGGCGAAAGTGTGGTTTGAAGATAATCTCATTTAGTTTGGATGTCCCTGAATGATCAGAATGATCTTACCAATTTTAGATCCATGATCGATGTATAAATATTTTCATTACCTTTTCTGGGGAAATCAATTCATCACAGTCCTTTGTTTCGAGGATAATGATGGAGCAAACAACAATACCCTGAATTACTCGGCATAGTCATGATTTGAAAATCTTACCATCACTCATAAAGTTAAAGCTTCAGCGGAGTGCCCCAGGATTACCGCACTCTTATTCGGATGTGCCTATTACCAGGATCTGAATATTGGAGTGCTTTTTAAAAGAAAATTTTCTCATCTCATCTCGTTTCATCTCATCTCGTTTCATTTCATTTCAGTCTTTGTCTCCTCTTTCTCTCTCTCTCTTTTTTACCATGTCATTGCTTTTAGTTGTCTCTTTTAATGGTTTCTTGATCTTTACACTTAATATATTTGACCTTATCTCTTTTAAGGAATATCATTCGTCATCTCATTCAAGGAAGTCCTGAGAAGGTCTTCAGGGGATAGAGGATTCAAGGTCGACTCCCGATTCAAGGATCTTGAACAAGTGCCTGAGAAGGAGTTTTCCTAAAAATGAGAACTACCCATTGCTATTCACTCATATTGTTATTCTGTTGGCCCAAGTAGACTAGTAGAGACTCTCATTTGCAATATCCCCGTGACATTCAGTCTCTTCTAAATATGCAAAACTTTATAGTCGATCTTTGAAATTGAAGCAAAGATATTACCGCATCTAAAATTCAAGATCTGATGTGTAATGATATGTACATATATGTTCAAAAATGTTTGATTTTGTGTACATAGAAGAGCAAAGGTAACTCCTAAAAATTAATTTTCAAAGAATTAAAGAATGTAAACCGTTTAATTGGTAAAAACTTAATTCTTAAATGCATGCCCTTACAAATTGTCCCTACTACCTTCTGGGCTCAAAGTAGTAAATTGGACTTCATTTCACAAAATGATTAAATATTAAAATTGGAGAGTCAGAACCTCCCACCACCAAAATTCATCTTGGTTGGTCTTTAATCCCCAGATCATAACCTCGATCAAGTCTCTATTCTTCAAACTTCAAAACACCAGTATCGATTAAATTCTGCACGAGCTTCTTGAAGTAATGACAATTCTCAATAGAATAACCTGAAATGTCTTCATGATACTCACAATGTGCAACAGTGTTGTACCATGCAGGGAATAGAGGCTCGAGGGGTGTAAGGATATAAGACCGTACAAGACCTGTCTCGTATAGTTGAGAATAGAGCTCGCTGTATGAAACTGGAAGAGGAGTGAAGGTTGCTCTATCTTGCCCCTTACTAGAGCTTTTTTCTCCTTTTTGCATTCTCCCGGTCGTAGGGTAATTGAAGGTCCCAGTAGCATTCACTTCACCTTCATTCTTTTTATCGTACCCTTGGGGCTTGTCACCATTATTGATCCTCCCACTCTTGAGGGCTATCTCTAGAGATTCACCGATTCTGATGAGATTGACAAAATTCTGGGTAGTATGATGGATGAGACGATCATACAAAGATCCTTTCAGCGAATTAATGAACATCGGTGTGATCTCATTTTCAGGGATAGGTGGTTCAATCTGAGCAGCCATCTCCCTCCATCGTTGAGCGTATTAACGCAGGCTCTCGTTGGACCTTTGCCCCAAACCTTCAAGCATGATGCGGCTGGGTGCCATGTCTGTTACATGTTTGTACTGTTGTAAAAAAGCTTTGGATAAGTCTTTCCATGACCTGATGTTCTCGTGACTAAGCCGAGCGTACCATCGGATTGCGAATCCGGTCAGACTGTCCTGAAAGCAATGTATTAAAATTTTCTCATCTTTGATGAAAACAGCCATCTTACGATAGTACATTGTGAGGTGTGCAAAAAGGCCCGATGTTCCATCATACTTATTGAATTCTGGACTTTTGAATTTCGGGGGTAAGATCAAATCGGGTACGAGACTTAGCTTACTAGCATCGTTCTCTGTCCCCTTTTGAGTCTGAATGGTCTTGAACCTTTCTTCCATCAGGCGGAACTTCAATTCCCACTTCTCTTCAACATCATGTCTGATTTTCTCGATCAGATTTAGGTCAGGGATCTCTTCCTCACAAAGCCTTTCAACATCTATAGGCTGGCTTCCGAGAACTTGAACTGGTTGTTTAGCAGATACTCTGGCAGGGTTTGCATCATTTGGTGCGACGAATTGAACCATATGATGAGAGGTATCTTCATTTGGTTCAGAGGTCTCTTCATTTCTCATTTTTTTCTTTCCCGCGATTTTTGCCTAGTAGTGCCGTAAGCTCGGATAAAATGGACTCTTGAGACTGAGCAATCTGTGCACTCATACTCTGTTCAATATCCCCAAGATGATCCTCTAAGTGTTTCTGACCTCTTTCCAGATTGGTCACACGGTCTTCCATTCTTTTCTTTCGATTGTATGTGAAATTATAATACGGTGTGACCAATGTTTTAAAAAGCACTGTCATAATATGCATATAGTTAGATGATGTCAAAATGGTTAAATGCATGTCTGATGCATATACGGATGCCAATGATGCAAAATGTATGCGGGTTAAAGGTATTGACCCCTATTGGTAATCACCATACTGGATTACTTTCACGGAAAATAGAGGGTCCATTACAAAATTAGGGGAAACTAATCTTATACACAAGTACTAGACCTAATTCCTATTCCCTATGGCCCTAAGTTGCTTGCTTGACATAGGAATCTCTGTTGCATCATGTGTTTCGGTCTCCTCGATTGACCTGGTCACGTTTCTAATTATCCTTCTGAACTTTAATCCTCGAGAATCATATGGCATTGGTCTGTGTCAAATATTGCCTGAGCAACCTTGTAGTGTCGGTGTTGCTGATCATCTCTGATAATCTCGAACGATGACCTTGATCCTTGTGAAGTAGGTCGGTAAGGTATCGATCTTTTGTTCTTCGTTTTTGCTGTCTAAAAAATACTTCTTCATTGATGTACTTGAGAAATTGGTCAATTACCTTTTTTGATTGGCTATTTATATCTGAATCTGACTCGTCCTCAGGATGGAGAGATAGTATCGATTTTGATTCTGACTCGGTCTTCGAATGGTGAGACAATATTGTTTTGTGCCTCTGATAACCCTTTTAATTAAACCTTGGTTTCTGTTACCTTCTTCATGCTCTCTTAGAACCTCGGACTAACATTTTGATGTAGACCCGGATAAACGCATGATCATAACCTAGTATTGACGTTCGGTAGACTGCTGTCTTAGGCTCTTCGATTATCCTATAATCGGTGTTTGATGAAAGGGGTCTGATGGATAGTGACCTTGTCAAATCTTATCCCTTAATCAGTATCTCTGATCGGTTTCTAACACTAGAGTTGAGGGTTTTAGATACCTCTCTTCCATTATGAATGTTTCCTTTGTAGGATGAACCACTCGAATCAATACCCTCGATGCAATGCAAGATGTGATGATGCATGCAGAAAAGAAAACAAAAATATGAAAAAAAACATGTTAGTACCGGGTAGAAATAGTAAATGCAAAAATAAATTCTGAAAAAATGTTCAAAGTAAACAGAGAAAGACAACCCTAGATATCTCGTCTAGTTCACCTAGGGTATCCGCATGGCTCTAATGAAGTGGATAATCTAGTTCTCTACATGCAGTGTTGGTGCTAAAAGGGGACCCGAATTGTCCGAGCTATCCTCTACTAAGAGTAGCAAGGCCCCCGATCATCACCCATTATAGGCTCATTTTGACCGGATTCAATTCAGGGGGACCCGTTCGCTTATGCCCATACGAAGGAACGATATCCTCACGAAAGCATAAGGTAGTGGAGCCCTGAAGGTACTTCGGCTAGGGCCCATACGGGAGAACGATATCTCCACGAAAGCATTAGCCTTTTCCCCCACTTAAAGGGACGAGTTTATATGTCATTTTTAAATGCGGAAAAATAAAAAACGTAAATTTAATTGAAAATTAATTTAATCGTCACTTTAGCCCGGAATCTTTAATATTAATAAAGTGGTAATTAATTTAAAAAGCTTGATTCACTTCTTTTTGCTTATAAAAACAAAATTTTTTATCCCCAGTGGAGTCGGCATCTGTATCGATCTAAAAAATCCACGATTAATTAAATTCGTTAAAAATATTCTTTTGGGGTTGGAAAACATTTCCGATGTATTATTTTCAAATGAATGTCTTCCACGTGGGGTTTTCGGTTAAAATAATGATTTTGTAAAATTGGAGTCGCCACCGACCGTTTAGGTAGACCGAACACCATAAAACCAGAGATTTTAAAGTTTGGGGTTCGGAAGTCGGTTACGGATGGGGAAGGATTAGCACCCCCACACCGCCCAAAAATTGGTACTTTATTTAATTACCGCTTCATTAATATTAAATTTTCCGGACTAATTTGATGATCGAATTAATTTTTAATTAAATGTGTGCATTTATTTTAAAGCAGCTAAACCCGAAGGTAAGCGTCCGAACCACCACCACTACACTGGAGTTGGCCTCGCTTACGACCGAATTTAGAGGCCCACATTAATTAATTAAGGTAAACATACAATCTTAAACATGACAAATAAATTAAAAACATTATATAAAAATACATAAAAGCATAAATATTAATCTAACAAATAAAATATTAAATTAAAACATACCTAATATTAAACAATAAATTAATAAACAACTATTTTCATTAAAAATATTCAAAATACAAAAATAAAAAGAAATAGAAATTATACCTAAAAATACGAACGACTAACTTCGATAAACTCCTCACCAAGATCTACCACGATCCCTCGAAAATTTTTAACTAGATCAAATCTTAAAAATAAGACTCGATCGAACCACCTAAAATTTGGGGAGAGCTAAGCTCTCAAATTAGGATCATAGGGTACTACCCTCACCCAATTGGTTCTTCTCCCAAAAGGCTCTCCATACCCTCCTTTTATAGGCAATGAGAGAGGGGAAAGTCATGTTTCCCACCAATATGGGATTCTAATCCTACATCACTTTTCCTTTTCTTCTTCTTCTCCTTTCTCTTTTCATTTTTTTCCTTTTTTCTTCTATTTTTATTAATAATATTACTACTACAATAATACTACAAATATTAAAATTTGATAAAAAATGAGTGATTACAGAGATAATGCCTTCATATCTTCAAAGCGAAGATAACTGCTGCAAGCTCAAGATCATGTGTAGGATAGTTCCTCTCATTGAGTTTCAACTGCCTCGAGGCGTAAGCAACCACCTTACCCTCTTGCATAAGCACACAACCTAACCAATTGAAGGAAGCATCACTAAACACCACATAATCTTTTCCCGGTTCCGATTGCGTCAAGACCGGTGCCTCGGTCAGATAAGCTTTTAACTGCTCAAAACTCTATTGTCTTCTCTCGTTCCACACAAACGAAACTCCCTTCTGAAGCAACTTGGTCAAAGGTGCTGCTATGATCGAAAAACCCTTAGCTTCTCGGTAGGTCAAACCCTAAACCTGCTCAAGGGACTTAGCACTGACAGCTAACTCAGAAAACACTGTAGGTGTTCTAGCAGTAAAATAAGTCTGGATCTCCTTCTTAAGACCTCTCAAGAACCTCTTGCACCTTATCTTCTCGGTAGCAACAAGCTCCGGGGTATACCGGCTCAACTGAAGGAACTCCTACTCATAAGCGAAGACCGAACAGTTCCTCTGGACTAGATGGGTAAATCGCTCCCTTAGGGTATCGATGTGAGTCTCGCCCATATACTTGCTCTCGAACTCCTCAAGAAAGTCCTCCCACTTAGGACGATAGGGATACCAACCCTGCTCAACAGTCTCCAACCACTCTCTCGCGTTGCCCTTGAGAAGAGATAACACATACGATAGCTTATCCTCTAACCTCAACCTCATATGCCTCATGATCTATCTCGTATCATGCAGCCACTGATCTGCTTGTACGGGGTTATCCTGTCCCGTGCCAAAGAAGTCAACAGTACCCTGTCTCTGCACCCTCTCAACCGGTGCCTCACGAGGCGTAGAAAACGGCCTCGGTATAGCTCTCACTATCCTGCGCAGAGTACGATTCAATTGAGCAAAGTAGTTGGCCCCTTGACCAACTGTATCATCCGATGACACCTCCTCATCGGGCTCATACTCAAAGTCGGAGTCTCCTCCTCGAGAACCCCGACTCTCCTCCTGATCTCTCACGCGTCTAGGCATACTGAGCAACCTCTACACAACAACCATAAACGGGATTACACTATCGAAATTTCAGCTTTAAGAGAAGTACTATATCGACTCGTGGGCAAGTACTAGTCTAACACTTATATAACACACTAGACTCCCCCGGAGACTCTTAGAACTGACTCAACCTGGGCTCTGATACCACTAAATGTAACACCCGACCCGGATGTCACAGTAGGCCTCCGGCCCAAAACCCACATTTCAAAATTTCCTTTTAAAGTCCAATAATAAAAATCACGTAAGGTCCAAAACCAATTTCATAGTCCACTTAAATTAAAACAAACCCAAAATAATTCAAATAAATCAGAGCTCCAAAATATTTTACAGACCATTTAAAAACATTCGACCCAATAAAAATAATAGAGTTACAATACATATAGGGTTCAACATAGTACTAAGCCCACTACTTCTAATAACTGTACTCTGACAATACGATCGATGCTGAAAGTCCAAACCTTGATGGTGCTTCACGAAACTCGCTTCACCTAACATACGCACGAAAATAGATTTCGAACGTTGAGCCACACAAGCTCAGTGGATACGCCGAACTCGACCAACATCATGCATATCAAAGCAGTAAAGCATGGCACATAAATCACATGCATGGTATGATGGTCTAGCATACTTGCCTACCACATGGCATAAATGAATGTATACTATCGCACACAGTATATACAATCATATAAGTCAACACACAAGAGAGAGGCCCGCGTCCACACAGGGTATCGATACCCTTGAACAACAAGCTAAAATGCTCTAATGGGTATCGATACCGGTAGCCTGAGTATCGATACCCCCAGCACTAAGGACGGGTCTGCACTTAGAAATTCTAGAGTTTCACCCCCAAACCTCTCCTAAACGACTTCAACATTTTCCTACTCATTTATAAGTGTATTTAGGATGTTTTAACATCAATTTTCAACCCTTAAACACATAAACTCAGATTTCACCATTAGTGACCCATTTCAAGCAAACCAAGCAAGACAACACACATACATGTTTTCTCTATATACTATGCACTCTACCATGAATGGATGATGAAGAAAGAGTTGGGAATACCAACCTTAGCAAGCAACAACAACAAACTCGAGCTCCTCTTCCACACAAGCTTTCACCTTCCCAAGCTTGAAGATGGGTCCTCCACTTGTTTCTCTACAAGGAAGAAGTTAAGCCAACTCTTAGACACGTTCAAGGATATCTATAACTCTTAGAATATCAAGAACACATAAAAACAACCCTTAAAGCTTCATTCCTGGATTTTCCCTCACACCTTTCTTCTTCACCAAACCAAACCACTTTTACCTTAGATTATAGATCCTCCAAAGCTCTACAACATCCTCTCTACCAAGAAAACGAGATTTTGAGCTAAACCCTTAAAAACCCAAACTTTACTTACCTCTTTTCTTGCTACCAAGATGAGGGAGATGGGGAAGGAAACGAAGAAGAAAAGATGATCTCGCTCCTGCAGACACTCTAAAACCCCTCCATCTTCAACTTATTTGGCATTTACTAAAATGCTCTCCCACTAAAACCTCAAGCCCAAAACCACAAAAGCCTACAACCAAACCAACCCTAAAGCCTAAGGCCCAACAACCTAAGGCCCAAAACCAAGCCCAAAACCACGGGTTAACCCAACACTCGAATATAGTAAACCCGGGTCGTTACAACCTATTTGATTATAGGGATTTTTATTTTTTTTTAAATAATTTTTTTTAAAAATAATAATTCGAGTTAGAAACTTACGAGAGTTTGAAAATTTTCCAATTGATCAGAAACGATGACATATAGATACTAAATGTGCTTTTCAACGCCTAAAATTTTTAGTTTTTAGTTTTTTTAATAAATATTTTTAAATAAAACTAACTACTTTCAATTATTTATATTATCAATTTTTTATATTTTAAAATTAATATTTAAAGGCATAAAGATAATTTTAACCCTTAACGTTTACGGTTTTTGTCGTTTTGACCCTTATTCTTTTTTTTGGATAAATTTAGCCCTTAACCTATATCTTTTTGACAAATATCTTATTTTTTAACTAGATTGATAACTAGACCGTTAAAAATTTAACGATGATACATATATATAGAGAGAGAGAATATAATTTTAAGTGACATGGTATGTAACCTATCAAATGCATATATATAAAATATAATTTTATTCCAATATAAAATATAAAACAATTAAAATTGAAATAAAATATTAAAAATTAATTAATTCTAAAATATAAGATTATTAAACATTCTTAACCCTAACAACGATAAAATCAAAATCTTATTCGAATTGTGTTTATATTTTTTAAGATAGATTTTAATTCTATCGTAGTTAGGGTTAAGAATATTTAATATTTTTTTATTATTTTAGAATTAATTCATTTTTAATATTTTATTTGAATTTTAATTGTTTTATATTTTATATTGGAGTAAAATTATATTCTATATATATATATATGTATTTGATATGTTACATTCCATATCATTTAAAATTATATTCCATATATATCATCGTTAAATTTTTAACGGTCCAGTCATCAAGCTAGTTAAAAAATAAGATATTTGTCAAAAAAATATAGGTTAAGGGCTAAATTTATCCCCCAAAAGAATAAGGGCCAAAACGATAAAAACTATAAAAGTTAAGGGTTAAAATTATCTTTATGCCTATTTAAAATAAAAACTTATTTACTTAGAGTTCAAAAAGTTTTAGGTCCCTAACAGACAATTTTGATAAGTTCGGGCAGTCTAAAGCCCATTCATGTGGCCTGGTACTGGGCCGGTTGAACCCTATATTTTGAAAGCTAACTCAAACCCAAATGGCGAACGGTAAAAACAAATTGGATAAATTACACCGTAAGTCACTAAGTTATAGGTTTAGTAATAAACATATCATTCTTTTTCTAAATTTAACAATTCAATCATTTGATTATAGGTTTAAGAAAAACAAACCACACTTCTTTTAAAGTAATAATTCAATCACTCGATCGATTATAAATTTAAAAACAAATATATTAATTAAAATTTCGTGACAAACAAATCATTCTATCATTAAAATTAAAACAAGGGACTGTGGTTCAAATTTTCTCCCATGCACAACAGCATAGATTACACAATTTAGCATGAAAATACCTTTTACCAGTTCCAAGACAGGGACCCGAGTTGACCCCACTTGGTTACTTCCAACATCCATGTAGGAAAAAGAAGAAAAAGTAAGGAGAAGCTTCAGACTTTGGTGCTTGTCCCTGTCTTATCTTGGTTTCTGGTTAAAAATGAAGAGGAACAGAAAACGACCAAATACTGGAAAATTCAGCCATGTGCCCCAATCTGATGTGTTCAATCCTGGTGAATCGACAGTATCAAAGTGCTCTATGTTTCAATCATTCCAAACCCCTTTTTCTAGCACCATGCTTGCCGTGAAGCAGAAGTTTCCTACAGAACTGCAACACTTTTGTCTGAATCAAGTTGTTCACTTTAGAGTCCTTCAACTCTGGTAAGATCCTAACTCTGGTTAGGCCTTGGATCCCTTGACTCACTTTGGGCACATGCAGATGCAGGAAAGACAATACTTTGGTTTGGTCAACTGTTGGTGAAGAATACTAGGTAAAATTTAGCACCCTTTAGGATTTACTTAAAAACTTAAAAAGCTGTGTTAGTAGGAGATTCATCGATTAGTCGACTGATAATAATGTTTATAAGAAATTATATTATGTATCATATTCATCACATCATTCGTAGTCTAAATAATTAGGTCCGTTCATCTTTAAGTAACTACTAATAATTATCACTTACTAATTATACGTAGGAAAGATATGATGATTTACCTTAAAAAAATAAAATGAATGAATCTGATTGGTTGGAACCACAGATAATGTGTTGAAAATAGTTCATTCTATAATTTAGGCTTAAGGGTCTAATAAGCCCTTAAACTTTTGAAAAAAAAACAATTAAGCCCTTAAATTTATTTTACACTCAAATAAGCCCTCAAACTCAAAAGAAAAATCAATTCAACCCTTAAACTTTTTTTAACACTCAATTAAACCCTTAAATTCAAGAAAAAAAATCAACATGACCCTTTTACCAACTTTAACCGTTAACTTTAGCTTTTTTTTAAAAAAAAATTAACACGTGTTGCAATAAAATAATACTACTTTTTTATTTTTAGGAATTTTTAAATTTATTTTTTAAAATTATATAAAAATCATGAAAAAATATTTTTAAAATATAAAAAATAATTTTGAAATTTAATTTAAAATAATAAATAATATTTTTTAAAAAGATTTAAAATAATAAATAAAAATATTATTTTACAATTATAAAAAATATTTTTATATTTTAAAATAATTTAAAAATTTTTAAGTTTTTTTATAAAGTTTTTAGATTTTTTATATATTTTAAAATTTAAAATTTCTTAAAAACGATAAGTGACATTATCTTGTCGCAATAAGTGTCAAAATTAAAAAAAAAAACGTTAAAGTTAACGGTCATAGTTGATCAATGGGCCAAATTAATTTTTTTTCTTGAGTTTGAGGGTTTAATTGAATGCAATGAAAGTTTAAGGGCTTAATTGATTTTTTACAACAGTTTAAGGGCTATATTAATTTTTTTAATGAGTTTGAGGGCTTTATTGAGTGAAAAAAAAGTTTAAGAACTTAACTAATTTTTTGTAAAAATTTAAGAGCTTATTGAACCCTTAAGCCTATAATTTATAGATGCTTATGATGTTTTTTACATAAATTTAAAAATTTTAATATTTATTTTAAAAATATAATTATCTTTACTTAAAATAATTATATTCAAAGAAGACAGTGAAGGTTAGAAAATTTAAAACTCTATTGTTAGAAGATAAAATCATAAAATATTAATTTAAATATAGAAATTGAACATATAGAATCTATGTTTCAATATAAATTAAACAGAAAAATATTTTTTTAATTTTCAATTTAAATTAAGATTTTATAACCTAATTTTCCATAAAAGAATCAAGACTTTGGTATTTAGAAATCGACTTTTTTCATGAAGTAGTTTATTTATTTATTTTTTGTTTTTAATTATTTTATTCACATATATATTAAAAATTAAAATTTCCCTCTTTCCCACAATCTTCATTCATCCAAAGCTCTTCAAGCCTAGAAGTTGAATCCCCTTCGGCTCTATATGCCATAATAAAAATTCCCATCTTTCATCTCTTCCATTTTTCTATTATTTTATTGCTACGATACATAGTTTAGAAGCTACTGTTACAGATTATCCTCTTAATTTTTCGTAATTTCCAGAACCCAGTTTTCATTAAGGTCAGTTAATTTCTGGGTTTCTATCAAAACCCTCAATTTTTCATTCAATTTTTAATTTTGATTTCTGGGTTTGATTTGTTTAGGTATGGTAAGTGGTAGTAACCATATTCAAAACCATAACCACCGTGAAAATGGGGAGAAAAACCCAACTAAGGGAGGAGCTTCTAGGTCGTGTGGCACCACCGTTTCCGGTCAATCCGTTTCGACCAGTGGTAGTGTTGGCTCTCCCTCCAGCCGGAGCGAGCAAGCTATGGCTACTCCAGCCAGTGAGAATACTTTCTTAAGATTGAACCATCTCGATATTCACGGGGATGATGCTGGATCTCAAGGTGCTGTTGGGTGAGTGTTTCTTTCCTTTTGGGATGCCCTTTTAGCTTGAATTTGGGTTGATTCTGTTTAATTCTTGATTCAATGGTGGTTTTTTTGAAGAAATCTCTTGAATTTTACGATATACATTTGTATTTGTTTATGCCTGAATTGGTAAATCTTATCAGATTATGCTATAATCCAACATTGTTTGTGGGCCAAATGGAAAAGATTGTTTGAATTCGTGAATGTTATTACATTTAGGTTGTCTGTGGCGCTTTACCTTGGACTACTAACAAAATATGCTGATGTTGCCTGCCCATACTATGTTATTATAATGCTAGGATATTCCATGAATTTAATTGATTGCCAATCTCGTTTGCAGTAGTAAAAAGAAGAAGAGATTTCAACGTGCAGTAGGAGGTGATAAGAGTGGCAGGGGACTCCGCCAATTTAGCATGAAAGGTTTTGTTCTCTTTTTGTTACCTTTGAAAGTTTGTGATTTGTGGTTAATGACAGATTGCATTGTATGCTCAATCAGATATTCTTTCCTGTGGAAATGTACTACATGTGCTTTTTATTTTTGCCATGGACATTTTGGATGTGTTAACAGTTGTGGCTAAACTGATATCTTGTTTGAATTGCCTTTGGTTTCATCCAGTTTGTGAAAAAGTGGAAAGCAAGGGAAGAACCACATACAATGAGGTTAGGTGGTTTCAGAAAGTTATTCTTTTCTTTATGTTTGATTTTTCTTAATGGTTTGCACTTTGCATTAGTGTTTATTGTTGTGTTTATATGATATATCTATTCTGGAAAAGTGAACTGAATTGCCCCAAACTCATTTTTTGTGTTATATGGCGTATGCGACGGCATAATATTTTTTTCTTTGATACTGTAATAAGGGACTAGGTATTTAGATTGTTGGGTAATCATGATCCAAACTAGTTGTTTTTGGCAGTTTCTTTTTGTGGGTCAGGGGTTGCATGCCTTAACTCTTCATTACTAGATTATGATATTAAGATATGGAACTTTTGCTATATCATACCAAAATCACCTTGTAGAACGTTTTTAATGTATATATGATATATCAATGAAGAGTAGACCTGACAACTTGTTCCCATGGCGATTCCCTTTTCATCAACCTAGTGTTCTACTCTGATTTCTTACTGATCTATTGTGACAAGCATATCTCTTGATTAAGTAGTTTGTCATTTTTAAGCTTCAACAAAGTTCCAGTTGGATGCATAATTCTTTTACCCTTTCAAACTTTCAAGCAGAATGATACTGTTTCTTTACACCATACATTAACGTGATTCATAAATGCAAGTTTTCCTTCTCATGCTAGTGAGCTTGCACTTGTATATATGAAGTTGTGCCTTCCTTCCTAACAGTTCAATGGTTTGGAGAATTACTACATTGTCTGCTTAAGGGAGTTGCAAGTTTCACTGTTTCTCTCCCGACTTGGCAACGTTCATTGGTTGTTCCATATTTTACTTATAAATGGCTTACTTTATAAGCCCATGGCTTTATCTGAGAGTGAAAGTGATTCCAGGTAGCAGATGAACTTGTAGCTGAATTTGCTGATCCTGGCAATGGTGTAGCACCAACAGATCAGGTTTGCAAATCTTATTTCAGGCCAATATCATATTCCTTGTTGTGCATGCTTTTTTCTTTTACTCTAAAAGAGTGAAATTAATGATAACGACTCTCTTTTTTCTTTTAATCTATCAGCAGCAATATGATGAGAAAAACATCCGCCGTAGGGTTTATGATGCCCTGAATGTTCTAATGGCAATGGATATAATATCCAAGGACAAAAAAGAAATACAGTGGAAGGGACTTCCTCGCACTAGCGTTGGTGATATCGAAGAATTAAAGGTGACAATACAGCTCCGTTTGTGCGTCTTTTATGTTAAGTGAGTTTGATGTGCAATATTATTAAGGATCTAACATCAAGCTTAACGAGTTTTTCAAATGTAAAAAAAAACAAAACAGACTGAACGGCTTGGACTGAGAAGCAGGATAGATAAAAAGGCTGCCTATTTGCATGAATTGGAGGAACAGGTAAGAATAGCACACATTTCTAATTTCACATGTTTGTAAAATTGCTTTCTGCTTTCAATTAAGTTCAGAGTTGTATTTTTTTCATTCATCAAGTTGCTGCGTGTAGGCAGAGAGCTGTTTGAGGACATTAATATCCACTTGGTTGTCAGCATTTGATCATGTACTTGTTTTGCTTCTCAGTTTGTAGGTCTTCAGAATTTGATACAACGAAATGAGAAACTATACAGCTCAGGGAATGCTTCCAGCGGGGGTGTGGCTTTACCTTTTATCCTGGTGCAGGTTTGTTATCTTCCAAATATCTCATTTTCTTGAGTGTTGCTAATATGATATTACTGAGCATCAAGACATACTCAACAGAAACAAAGTGTGTTTTTATGGTTATTTGAAATCTTCCTGCCTTATTTCTCTTCTTGCCATCTTGACATTGTAGACACGCCCTCATGCAACTGTTGAGGTAGAAATATCGGAAGATATGCAGCTGGTGCATTTTGACTTTAATAGGTAAGTTTTGTAAGCTATAATCATAACTTAGTGTAGGACAAGTCTGTGCTCATGTTTTGATGGTAAACCATGGAATGCCAAAGACAAAGAAAGGACCTAGATAGGGGTAAAATTCTACAGTTGATAGCATCCTACTGACCAAGTGCTCGAATCATCTTTTGATTCTTTGCTTGCCATATTGTCCTTCCTTTTCATCTTATGTTCGTTTTTTACAGCACCCCATTTGAGCTCCATGATGATAACTATGTTCTGAAGGCAATGAAATTCCGCGACAGACCACAGAATGATGAAGTGGCACACAATTTTTCTGTGGATGGTGAAGGTTCTAGCATGTCCACAATGCATCAACAACAGATCCTTCCCCAAGTAGAAGCACACCGGGTAGGCCTCCTACATCCCCACCCCTTTCCGGAATACTGAAAGCGTGTGTTAAGCATGAACATTAATCCAATTGTACATTGTGTAAAGTAACTTGCCAGAAGAGTGCCCTGTAAGATCATCTTCACCCCTAATATGATACTCCGGGGTGAGCCCGAGTAGCCAGCCTCTTTGCTTCAAGGCTTTTGAAGGGGGATCTTTGCTGGCATATCTTCAGTTTACAGCTTCATAATTTGCTCATGTATTTGTTCTATTCAATTTCCCCTTGTTCTTACCCCTACTGTAGCAGAAATCAGCTTATGCTATATAGAGATTGTTCTCTGCATGAAGAATCATATAGAATGAACTAGTTTTCAAACATTCTTTTTGCTCTATTATTTTGTTGGGAATTTCAAATACTTAACCCAAAACTTTCCAATTCATTGTAACAAGGCACACATTTGAATGATTTGGGTGTTTATTATTTAGGATGAGAATTAATGGTAGAAAATATTTTCAAATCTTTTTAGCTGAAATGGAGCATAAGAATAGAGACAGAGACAGAGAACAACAAGTTAAGCAAAACTATACCAGTAAAAGGAAGAACAGAGCAAGTTGCAGAGTAAATGCCACAATTTGTATCCGTAAAAGGCTAAAATCTACGGTAAACAAACCTGCAAAACAATCCCAATTGTGTCAAAAGAAGAAAGAAACAGAGTAACCCTCTATACCAATTCCCTTTTCAAGGTCCTATACGCACTCAAAGCTCGAAATCTTCGTCTCTAAGAGCGAGCTGTGCAGCCTCTTCATCTTCTTCCTCAAAAATGAAGTACTCATTCTTCTCCACCGGTCTAAACATGTAAGAGATCATCAAATAGAATGCCAAACTCGCAGTCTCCTCAGCTGCATTGCTAACCCATTGATACTTGTAAGCTGCAATCGTCCTCAAAGCAAACACCACGATTCTCGTAAAATACAGATACCCAATCACCACAATGTAGAACTGCCTAAACAGAGTCAGTTTTGCCAAGTTCCTTGCTGCCTTTCCATCCGTTTTCGATGTTTCTCTCAACGAACGAATCGACCAAACAATTGGGAAAATGATGGCGCAACAGCAGATGATATCAACCAGCAAGAACACCTGATTCCACGTAGCCCAATTTTTAATAAAAGGTCCGGTTTCTCCGATCACAACCGACGCAATGTTAGCTAAAACTTGAAGCGGTATCACGATCATCAACACCTTCTTTTCCCTTTCTTGCAAGAATGGCTTCAAAAACGACCAACCGGTGCCGATCAAAACAATAACGGTGAATAACAAAATGACTCGAATACACTGAAAAATGTAGAACAAAACATCCCAACCGTGAGGGGTCCCGGTAACCTTAACGTAATGCTTATCTTCGGCGGCGCAGATCAGATTCAAAGCTTTGAATAACAGCAACCCTGCCATTAATAAATGGATACGGTGTACGGATCGTTTGTTAGTATAACAAACGAAGACCCAGTAACCTAAGAAGGCTAAGTAGAGAATTGAGAAGATGGTGTAAAGCGAAGGTAGCTGCGTTTGGCCGGCGGAGAGGTAATCTTTCGAATCGTCCCTGTCGAGGTTGTAGATTTCGGTACGGACGTCCATCGAGACGCGCGTTTCGGGGGCGCAGTTGGAGAAGAAAAGGGAGTATTCATTAGGTGAAGAGACAGGGTACGAGTGGTTGAAACGCGAGAGGGGAGGCGGTGAGAGGTCGCTGAAGGTGAAGAGGTGTTGGATATAGTGGGAGTCGAGGACGCAAAAGTGGGGATTCTGTTGGATCTCGAGGAGGACTTGGAGGAGAGATTCTTCGGATAAGAGGAAGAAGCCGAGGCGGGAAGGGGAAGGGTTGGGGGCGTTAGCGGAGGAAGAGACGGATACGGAGGAGACGGAGATGGTGACGTGACCGGTGTGAGTAAAACCAAACTTTTCGAAGAGGATCATAGATCGGGGGTCGGATTTGATGGTTAGAGTCTTAATCTCGGCCGTGGTGGACCAGACGATTGAGAGGATGAAGACGAGAAGGATTGCGGCGGTTTTCGCCATTTTCGGGAGGCTTAGGCGTGGTGGTGGTGAATTGAAAGAGGAAAGTTGTTAAATTTTCACCAGGGGAATCAGCTCAGATGTCATTTTGTTTTTGTGTGTTGGATGTGATTTTTGAACTCGAACCGGCTGGGTTGCCCCAGTCGAGGGATTTCGACGTAGGATTACGCCCCTGCAACGAGGGGAGTGGGATTAAAGACCTTGCGAGGTATTCGTGTTCGATTTGGTTAAAACTCGATTCGAGTTAGTTCGATTCGGGATTAGGTTCAGTTCGAGATTTTAATGAGTCGAGTCTACCTAAACTCGATTCAAAAAGTTCGTGAATAAATTTAAAATAATTATATTATATATATGCTATATATACATTAAAAGTAATTTTTTAAAAAAATAATAAAATAAAATAGGAGAAATCCACTAAAAAATTAATTAAAATAAATTAAGTTATTTTTTTTTTCTTTCTCAATATTAAATTTTATTTCGTTATTGGTTATGAAAAGAGTTTTTAAGAGATCTTATGTTTTATGGAAAAATTTCCAGCACATCCTTCCATATTTGGTTTATCCGTATCATGTTAGCGTATGCTATGCAAGCATCACATTCTTGGTATTGTTGCCATGTATGGTAAGCAAAGCATCATCTTCAATATGTGTTGCCAAAAATGCAAAGACATCTACGAGCGAGTGACTGATACTTGTGAGGTCAGGTGCAGAAACAGACGCATGGTCGAGAAGCAGCGTCACTACTTGGCTTGTTTCTGTAAAGCCCCACATGCTTCTGCCTCACATCACATGGATCACACTATGCTTCGGTAACTCAAGTGAAAGAACACCCAAACTCCGTTGTAGCCACAAAATGTACATCTCCCCAACTTCTCAGCCTTTGGTATCCAAAAGGCATTCATTTATCTGCATTTGCACCTGCACCTCTCCCAGGCTTCAAGCGTCAACCAGGACGAGCCATATCATAAGAATGAAGAATCTCCATGGGATAAGGTGCAGGTACTGGTGCAGACAAATGGCCTCTTGGTTTTTGCCTCATCTTTCAGTAATTTGATGCACAGACAATTTATCTTGATTTGCCATACACGTTTCCTATCTGAGGTAAAGATACTAATTATATACATGCATAGTGTTTACAATTAGTCTGCATATATTTGTATATTTACACTGGAAGAAGATGCTGTTTATCATTCTTAAAAAACTATTCCATGGACTTCTTGTAGACCTTGATTAAAGTTAAAGGAGGATTTTCTTGTTGAAGTTCTACTTATTGTATGCTGAACTAAAATCTCTACTTAAGAAAACATCCTTCTTAATTTGCAGGTTTGTAATTAAAAATGAGCACTAGTTTGCCAAGGTTCAGAGCTTGCCCTCTATGGGTAGAAGGTTTTTTTTATTGAGAGAGGAATTATTGCAAACACAAGCGAAGCTATAATGAATATAATAATTATATTCTAAACACTAAATACATGACCCTTAAATTATAAAATTTTAAATCTCTAAATCTAATATATATAACCCGAAACCATAAATCATAAATTCCTAAAATATAAAACCTTAAACCCTAACTATAAATCCCTAAAGACAAAAATATAAAACTTTAAACATAAAATCCTTACAATTTAGAGTAACTATTAAACTCTAAACCTTCCCCTCCTAATCCACCATGATTGCAAGCAGCAAACAAATCTGTATACAAGTCCACCAAAGCAGTCCTAAGAGTAACATTCAAATTCAAAAATGTTGTTAACTATATAATCATGAGCTTTTTCACCTAATTTTATAGCAATACACTAAAAATTAGGGGTGTTCAAAATTATCCAACACGACGATCCGAAACAAAAATAACAGGTAATTATCGGAAAAATTACCCGACCGGGGCGGGTACCCAACCCGAGAATTAGTGGGTCAGGCTTGGGTCAAAAAATTTTTAATTTTCGTGTATACGGCCTGACTAGTTTTATTATTTATATTTTTAATTTTAAATTATATTTTTATTTTAGATTTCTTTAATATTTATACATAAAATTAAATTTAAATCTCTAAATTAATTTTATGTTTGTGTTATATATTTTTAATTTTTAAAATTTCTAAATATATTTTTATTAATTTACTAATACCGAAAGAAAAACGAGATTAATACTTTCAACGTTATTTTAGTGATAAAATTTAATAAATATAGATATTTATATACATCCAAATATTCTAAAATCAACTTTAAATCACTCATTTTTATATTTGGTTATGTATTATAATTTTTTAAAATTTATATGTTTAATATATATATATTTTAATTTTAAAATAAAAAATTAAAAAATAATAATTATGAACCGGGTACCCGGGTTTTACGGGTACCCGATAACAAATATTTGATTTAAATGGGCCGGAACACGTGTCAAATTTTATAACCCAAAAGAACCGGGTACCCGATAATGAACACCCCCACTAACAATCACGTACTATTTTGTCTCCGTAGTTAAGGAAATGTGTTGTTTTGGAAATCACAAGTTCAAGTTTCAGCATTGCATTACAGTGATTGAACAATCAATATCTAATGGATGAGAGTATACTTTAGAACAAATAGGAAGGGTGACTCAATCATAAACTTACTCATAATTGAATGACTCAAATATAACCTTTAATAATCGGGTGACTCAAATATAACTTTATCTATAAATAAATAATCTAAATATAACTTTTAATAATTAGATGATCTAATATAATATTATTCATAATTGAGTGATCTTTATTATAATTTATCCTAAAATTTTCCCCGAAGATTTAGTATAATTCGACGATTAAAATATAAAAGATACGGAACCTGAGATTGCTATCCTTAACTATTTAATAACTTTGGGTGAATTTTGAGAAATTATATCACGAACCATTTTTATTATATTATCTGTGGTTTACGTAATTAGGTTCGTTTATCTATAAATAACTACACGATGATCACCCACTCACCTATTATAAATAGAGATAATGATTTATCTAAAAAAAACATAAGATAGATAAATTTGCTTACTTGAGACCACAGATGATATAATAAACTTAGTAAATAATATATAGTATATTTAACATAATATTTCATGTTAAATATACAATATATTTAATTATTTGATCGTATGTAATACGATAAAATCTCAATATGATGATTATAATATAATTTTAAAAAAACTTTTGATTACGTGTGAAATCACTTAAATAATATATTTTTGAAGTGTACATATAAATCTCATATAAAATGTGTCCAATTAAATTGACCCAACAAGCTAAGAAATAAATTTGATCCTTCTAGAAAATTGTCGGCATTTTTTAATGTTTGGACTGTTGGTTTCTTCTGAGAATTCAGAATTTTATGATATTTGTTGGAAAAAAGGGTTAGCTGACTTTATCGTTTATGGAAGATTTCAATGAAAATTCAAACTTTTTGGTTATTTCCTCACTATTTTTTATTTTTCTTTGATATAAAATTAAATAATTTATTAAAAAATGGAGTTGAAATATTCAGGGTTATTCTGTTCAGACAATTTGAAAAAAGAAGAGTATATCAAACTGAATGGTTTTGTGCGTGCAAATCGTCTATTTTTTTCTCGTGTTTTTATTTACGTTTTCGTTTTCAATTAAAGGGTTAAAGTTTAGGTTTAAGGTTAGGGGTTTTGGCTAGGGTTTAAGGAATTAGAGGTAAGGTGTATTTTTTAGGGTATAAGGTTTAGCATTTATGATATAAAAAATAAAGGTTAGAGTTTAAAATTTATTTTTTTAAAATTTTCAAATGAGGCAGGAAGGAAGTATGATAAAGAGTCAGAAGATTTTTAACTGTCTCAGGTATCGACAAAAAATTTTACATACTTATATTTATGATTTAAAAATCTGAATCTAAATAATATTAAAAAATTAAAATGATAATAACAAAATATTTAAAAGGTTTAATAGTTTTTTTTCTTTTAAATTATGTTTATTTTTAATTTATCCTCTAAATTATTTTTAATCAGTTTTACTTTTTAAATTCTACATTGTTAAATTATCTCTTAAATTATATCAGGTTTTTAAAGTTGTCCATCAAGAACGGTTTTAGTCTAATTTTATAAATTTAATTGACAAATGAGTCAACAAAATTTAAGTAATAAATTGAAAAAATATATTATTTAGAGGGAAAGTATATTAAATCTATTAAAAATATGATGGTAAAAAAAATATATTTTTAATGATTTAAATTTTGTAATCGTCATCGTTAAAACTCAAAGTAATTGCATGTTATAAACGTGTTCACACAAATATAAACATCAACCTCAATTGTTATAATCTAATTTTTAAGAGTAAACTGCATCGGAAGTCACTTAATTATAAGTATGGTTATATTTGAGTCATTTAATTATTATAAGTTACGTTTGTGTCACTTAATCATGGGTAAGGTTACATTTAAGTTCCTCAATTAATAAATATTATATTTAGATCACTCAATTATAGGTAAAGCTACATTGTGGTGACTTTTCATTATTTTAAAAAAAGTTTATCAATTATTGTATTAGATTAATTAATGATTTTAAATGAAATACTCTGATATTAATAAGGGTGTATAAGTGATTTAGAAGAAAAACGATTAAATTGTTATATTTTTTTAAATATGAAAGGCAACCCAAATGTAACCTTTACTAATTGAGTTACTCGAATGTAACCTGAATCATAAATGAATGACCCAAATGTAACTTATAGTAATTGAATAACTCAAATGTAACTCTATCCATTTAAATGACTTCCAGTGTATTGTGTCTATACAATCAGATCCGTTCATTTTTAAGTAACTATTTGATAACTATTCACTCGCCTATTACAAATAGAAAAGAGATAAGGTCAAATCTTTGATGATTCCATCATACATGATTGAGTTGCGAAAACTTCTAGATAGGTATCTTACATCTGAACGAATTTTTCTGGTTAAAAAATCTCTTTCTTCATTTTAAAAAATATGAGATAAATGAATCTGATTAACTGAAACAATAAATGACGTAATGAAAAGGATTCGCAATATATTTCTCCTTCCGAGATGTATATACCTTGTACTGTGGCGTTGGACCAAAGACATGCCTATTAAATGTAACAAAACAACAAAGATTTGAAACATGTTTAGACACAAATAGGTGGGGTAATTTTCCTTCTATACTTTAATTACAACAATTTAAAGTATAAGACAAAATTTACGGATAATTAGTTGGTTTAGTAGGTCAAGACACTAATTTTTTAAATAAATTTAAAACTTCTAATCGTGATACTATAAATGAAATAAATCGGATTAAAAAAATCATCTTTATAATAAACTTTACAATACTCTATTCGAACGAGTCATCGAATTAATTAGTCATTTATAGTTATAAAAAAGGTTAGGAGACTTGAATTTTGATTCAGGCTCACTAACAAACACCCCAGAGCAAATAATGACTAAAATTTTCCACCAAATATATTAAACTTTCATGGATCATTAGGTGCCCTTGCCTTGACCATTTTGTACACACCACTAGAAACAAAACATTCCTAGGAACCCTCCCCCAATTGTTCTTTTTAAAAGTCTTTAAAAATAAACAATGCCTATATCTGACAAACAAAACCCCATTAAATCTAGCCTGTTTGGCATAAAAGAAAATGAAGGAAAATGTCAAGGGATTCATTTTCTCAGTATTTTATAGTTTGTTTTTCTGTTTTCTCATGGGGAGGAGAATCGACCAAAACCATTGGCCAATACAATTGGATCAACCCTGAGGCAGCATTTTCTTGATCAGATCATATGATTCTGGAGATCAATGTACACACAGATATAATGGGATTTTTTGGGTTTGATCATGTTGCCAGAGTTTAGTGTTTAGGTTTAATAATTAAGAAATGTAATTACTGAAACACAATATTTTTAGGGATATAATTAAATATATTTATTAAAAAATCAAAGAAATAATAATAATAATTTTTAAAAAAAATTTTATTGATAACTTTTAAGATCGTCAACAATATAAATCATTTGCCTCTTTCTCATGCCTCACTCTATGTCTCCTTTGAAAATTTTCTAAAAAAATCAATTTTTAACCCTAATCCTTATTTTCTATATCTAAATCCTAAATCCTACACCCTAAAATTACACCTTACCCCTAATTTCCTAAACCCTAACCACAACCCCTAACCTTGAATCCTAAACCCTAAACCCTAAACCATAGACTTCTAATTTAAAACAAAGACATAAAAAGAGACATGAGAAAGAGATATATGATTTTCATCCTGATATGGCCACAATTAACGAGTGCAAATCGTTTACCTCTTTTCCATGCCTTTATTTGTGCCTCCGTTTTAAATTAGAGGGTTTAGGGTGTAGATTTAGGATTTTAGGTTAGGGATTATGGTTAGGGTATAATAAATTAGGGGTATAATATATTTTTTAGGATGTAAGGTCTAGAGTTTAAGATATAAAAAAATAAGAGTTAAGGTTTAAAATTTAATTTTTTAAAAAAATTTAACAAGAGACATAGATAAAAATATAATAAAAAGATAAAAAAATTATACTCTCAATTAACATAATAATTTAAGTCCTTAATTTAATATATATAATTGAAAACGAAGGCTAAGTGGGATTAACTTCAAGTCATTTTTCTAACTCGAGGGATAATATCCACGATCCAATGTCCAGAACCATTGGGGGTGAATACCTTCAAACTTAATCAAGGAAAATTAATTAAATATTGGATTAAGTACGTTTGTTAGCTTAGTTTTCAAGTTAATGGTCCTTGAAAAGATGATGGCTTCGCTCTAGTTTCCATGGAATTTAATGTTTCATTTCCCAAAAAGAAATACACAAAGAAAAACAAATCTAAATCCCTTCAAATCCATCTGATTTTACACCCAGTCAAACGCAGATCAATAGTACACAACTTTTTCATCTGCCTTGTTTTCATCAAAAACAAAGCTGTTGCAGCTACTTGTTGTACTGATCAGCTGCTTGATTTCCTCAATCACAGAATCCAGAGGTGTTTCAGTTTCACCCCACAATCCGTTGGGTGATTTCTGATGATCAGACCATCCACCATCAGCACCATGATCACCGTTTGATGCCATGATCAGCTTCTGTCCTTCATCAGCAACTTCACTGTAGAAATGATCATAACTGTGAACCCCTACTGGTTGACGATGATCAGCTTCTTTGCTGTTGCCACTGGTTTGAATATTGCTGCAACTCCGATCAGAAGAGCTACAACAACTAGAGAAACCATTACTATCATGCAGCTGATAATGCTGGACTTGGACTGGACCTAATAAACTCTCCTGGTGCTGGGGTTGAAGAATTGATGCAGCAGTCAGACAAGAAGTCCCGTTGTTTGAGAAAGATGTGGCCGGTGTTTGGTAGGTGTTGCTGCTGCAATTATAGAGTAATGTTTCTGGAGGTAAAACTGAGAAGGTGGCATGGTGAATCTGATTCTGATGAGATAATAGTTTCTTCTTCAGCTTTGTGTTCCAGTAGTTCTTGATATCATTATCAGTCCTGCCTGGCAACTGAGCTGCTATAATTGACCACCTGTTGCAGGCTTGCAGCCCATGATGTGAGTCGATGGACACAATCAGAGAAAATTGATCTAAAAAAGTTAGTACCTGCTCCCAATGCTTGCAAAGAGAGTGCAGATGATCCTATCTTCCTCATCAGAGAATCCTCCATGTTTAATATTAGGTCTGAGATAGTTAAGCCATCTTAGTCTGCAACTTTTCCCACATCTCCTCAGACCTAAACACAAAACAAACACACATTCAACACCATAACTAACAACTGCTGAGTCAAGACCCTTAATTTTACCAGCTTTTTGGGGAAGAGCAATCCAGTTTCCCACGGTCGTTCCATTTTTCTCCATGTAGTCTTTCAGCTGTGCATCTTCTTCAGGTGACCAAGGCCCTTTCTTGACCTTAGCCTTGTCGCAACAAGGAGTCCTTCCCATGTTCAGAGGTTTGCAGGAAACTTTGTTTCAAAAACTACGGTGGTGAAGTGAAAGGTGACCGTGGCTGATGGCTATGGTGTACAAAACATGAGTCAAGAGACGGGGCTTGTAATTTGAATCATGTTGTGTTGTTCATTATATGAGAGAAGGTTCCATCATAAACTAGTTGAGGCAAATGTACTAGGCCTTACTCTCTTTCTTCCTTTACTCGACAGAATCCAAAGTCTGCTGGATTGTATTCAGATTAAAGTAAAAATTATAAAAGTTTAGTACGTAAAATTAGATTATTAATAGAAAATACGAATAAAATATATAAAAAAATTTTAAAAATTTTAAAGGATGCTACTGTACCCTCCAGTATCCTTCTAGTTCACCTCTGACCGTAGTATTCACCAACAATGAATTCTTTATTTGTACCGGTTAAAGGGCAAACCTTTTCATCTTAAACAATATACCTATTTTTCCTTTTAAATGTGCAAGCCTTGTTTTATAATATAAAATAAAAAATTAATACCGAAAATTATCCGTTAAAAACCAACCATGAAAAAATTAATCATTAAAAATTTTAATTTCAGACATAAATATAATTTTATAACCTTGAATATCAATACTTGAAAATAGATACCCACTAAATCGTCAACATAAATATTTATAATTTTAATGTTTAAAATTTAAAATTTTAAATCTACTAATTTAGATTTAAAATAAATAAACTATATAAAATAAATTTTACACATGTGTAAAAAAATAATTCTATTATTAAATGGAATTACATTATTATCTTCATTCAAATTTCAATTGTGGTTTTAAGTTTTTTTATTTTTGTATTACTTCATTGTCAAAATATTTTTTTATCCTTTACTCCTATTAATTTTAATCCATATTTTACACGATTTTTCATGGAATAATTTAATATATGTGTACCTTTCAAATTCATAGACTAATTTATTATTTAACTTGTATTATATAATTAATGAGATTGGACCTCTCTGTATATAATTAAAGTACTAAACCATGAAATATACATGATGTATTTTATTCATAAATTTGAAGATAAAATCTGGGGTTAGATATGATATATAAATTTTATATAAAAGATGTATTGGCATGTAACTTTCTTGGTATAGCATGTTTTTAATTATTTTTATTATGGGTTTAAAAGGGTATTTTTATTTATATAATAATTTTAATTCAGTACTGATATTTTTAGTTTTTAAAACTTATAACTTTATCTATTTTTATAATTTTATTAATTTAGTTTAAACTCGTTAATTGTATTAATTTCGTCTTTTGATTATTATTGACTACCAAAACTGTTATCACAAAATTTTTTTATCGTATCAAACACAATCATTAAATAATTAATTATATATGAATTAATATGTTTATATGTTATTTTTTAAATAAATTAATATCCTTCAATTATACGATGATGGGTCAATTTTGATAACGAGATAATATAATTTAATAATAAAAATAAAGTCTAAAGATATATAAATAGTTTTATGTGTGTTTTTCTTTTCATTTGTTAAATATCACATTGAAAAAAAATTATGTTAGACAAATCATTAATTTTAAATTTAAAAGTAAAAAAGAAAATATCCGATTGGGTCAAACACAAATTTGACTAAGTAGGGGATAGTGAAATAAAACCTTGCAGGGCATAATTATGAATGTCGAAAAAGATAAAAAGAAAAAACTCGATTCGATTAAAAAATTAAATTTTTTAATTTGATATAATATAAAAATTTAAATTATTATAATTTAATTTTAAAATTTTATAAATTTGATTCAATTTAAAAGAATTTAAATAAAATTTAAATTATAAAATAAAATTTTGAATAATTTAAAATTTCTAATAATTAATAAATTATTTTTTTAAGTAGATACAAATACAATTTTTAACTAAGGTAATCAAATAAGAAACAATTAACTAATAATAGGATTCAATGTCAATAAAGATGTAATTTTTAACTATGGTAATTAGGGGTGAGTAAAACTCGACTCAAACAAATTAAATAACTCAATTCGAGACGAAAATGATTGACTCGTTTTGATTTGATTTAAAATTTTAAAAACTCGAATAACTCGATTCGAGACGAAAATGATTGACTTGTTTTGACTCGATTCGAAATTTTAAAAACTCGAATAACTCAAAAAAATTTAATAAAGTTTGAATTGTAAAATGAAAATTCGAATAACTCGAATTTTTTTAGTGATTAGAAGATTTACTTTACGAGCCCCTCAAATTTTTATAATATATATATTGATATATAAAATTATTAAAAAACATTACTACACATGAAGAAATATATACATAGCTTATATGATTAGTGAAAGTTATATAAATTATAATCAAATCGTACTATAACATAATAAATAATTATAATTAAATCTTTATAAGAACTCGAAACTTAATTATACTCGAATTTTTTTAACTCGACTCAAAAATTTTTTGAATAAAAGTTTGAATAATAAAATTAGACTCGTCAACTGGAATAACTCAAAACTTTTTAACTCAACTCGATCGAACACTTACCACTAATAATAAATAAAAAAATATTTTATAATTTTTTCTTCAAACATTAAAAATTAAAAAATAATTACAATCAATAAATTTCCACCTGTTTCCATCTCTTGGGCCAAACTTCACAATTTTCAAACTTTCATTAATTATTTTCATAAAGTGTTACTGACGTTGACCGACTTTATTGTTGCTGCCTGCTGGTAATATGTGTCTTAACTCTTACATAGACGGTTGAACGGATCAAAATTAAAAGTAATATTGTTTTATTTTATTATTTAAATATTATTTAACATAATTGAACACTTAATTATTTCAAATTTATATCAAGTATAATATTTATAAGAATTTTCATAAATTGAATAATCATATACATTAATATTGAATAATTGTAAAAATGAAATAAATAAATAATTATTTAATTAAATTGTATTAAAACCACAATAGTTGCAATGAATAATTATAATCTATATATAATTTTAATGACACTCTTTTTTCTCTAATTAAAATAAATTTTTTTTAACGATACTCATATCATCGTTTTTTTAATAATATAGTTTTAATATTAATAAACTTATATACAATTAAATTTTATAATTTGAACTTAATATATAAAAAATAAATAATTAAATACTAAAAGAAGGAGATATATAAAATTCAATTAGAGTGGTAGATAATTGGCTTGGAACTTCCGCAAGTATAATGATAACATCCCAATTTTTTTTAGAAATTATAATTTTTATAATTTATAATATAAAAATTAAATATATAATTATTATTTTTATAAATAATTAATTATTTTAATAAAAATGATACTTTTAAATACTCTCTCTGTCTTGAAAATAGTGTCCTTTATTGATTTTTTGGGTCAAACTTTTTAAACTTTGACTATTGATTATTTAAAATTTATTATTGATAAAAATATAAAAAAAATATTTCAAAACCTCTAATCGAGTAGATTTTAAATATATATTTTATAAATTTTAATTATTTAAAATATTTAATATAATTATAGTTAAAGTTTAAAAAAATTGACTTTCAAAAAATCAATAAAGGACATTATTTGTGGGACGGAGAAAGTAATTAACATGGATAGTAACGTATTATCTTTTGAATCAATTAAAATTAGACGAAAAATCGAATTTTTAAAATTGTAATAATAAGAGATATCATTTTAGTCTTCTTTGACATTAAATTTAATACTTATTCCTAAGAAACACATTATATAAAAATTAAGTTATCTATTGAACCATTTTGAATTAAGATCAAATTAAAAGAATATATAAATTTTTAGGTTAAAATTATTATTATAACATAATATTATTCTAATTTTAATAATTTATTATAAAATTTTAATTGATCGATACGTTTGTTTCTAAATCTATAATTAAGTGAATAAAATATTATTATCCTCTAACTCTCCTTTAATTTCCTCCATAATCTGAAGAAAGATCATTTTCATAAAAGCAAAGAAATGACTTTTCATTAAAGTAAAATATTATAATTTTTTTATTGAATGAAGATTATATTTTTATATCGGAATTCAAACTCATATAAGATGGGGTAGGATGAGCATTCTTGATCACTAGACCAATCAGTGAATCTCAATTATTATAAATCTTTTAATACATTGAATGATAGTCATAAAATTGTTTGTCTAAATTGATTAAATTAAAAATTATACAATAATGGTAAAAATTAAAAGTTTTCGTAAATGTATTAATTTTAAGGCTTAGTATTTAGTTTAAGATATAGGATTTAGCTGTTTAAAATTTAGGTACAATTACAATTTAAGGTTTAGGGATAAAATTTAGAGTTTAAATTTTAAGGTAATATGTTGAGAATTTACGTTTTTTCTACTAACCTTAAATTATAACCTTAAACTATAAATTTCAAACACTATCCTTAAACCCTAAATTATACACCTTAAATTAAACCTCTAAACCCTAAAACTATACACTTATAAAAAATTTAGATTTTATCGTCAGTGTATCAAATAATTACTCTTAAATTAATTATCAATTATTTTTATTTTAATTAGTTTCGGTGCTTTTGTGAATATGAAAAACATATACGCTCTCAAAATTCAACTGATTTTGATCTCCGATTATAAGTTGAAACTCCCAATAAATTAAGTAGACTCTGTAGGTCCAATGAACTGGCTTGAATATTGACCAAATGCACAGATCCTGGTCCTGGTGCATCAACAAATATGGCAACTTAGCTCATAGATTAGCATGAGCTATGGTGGCTCAATTAATTCTTCAAGACTTAAAGAGCAGTCAGGTTCAGGCTTCGACCCATCTTTTCTGGCAACAAAACATATAGCCCAAGACCAAACCATCATATTGCTCAAGGAGTGCATGGCCATCTCTCCAAGAAACCCGAGGAAATTGGGGCTGGTGACCAAGGTCACATGTTTGGTTATGCCACGGATGAAACCCCCGAGTTGATGCCTCTAGGCTCTAACCCATGTGCTTGCAACCAAGATTGGTGTTTAGGAGGGACGGTTCAAAGATTTTAAGGGTCTTATTCAATTAATTAAAACGTGACCTTTAGAAGTAGTTGTTTATGACCTCAATTAGTTCTAAAAATGTGGCCTTTAAAAGAGATTGTACTTTTTAGGGGCCCTTGTAAAGTCGCTTTTGTTGTGTCCGTCCAAAATGTCATTGGTCTTATAGTAACAATATTAATACGAATAAACAATAAGTTTATATAATCAATTATCACATCTAAGAAACAATTATAACATTTTAGTAATTATAACTCATTTATTTTAAAATCATTTAAAAATTTTTAAATGAATTTTAAGATTAACATCATCTAATGAATATGATTTATCAAAATTTTTGAGACCCTTTCTTTTAAGGAGCCATGTGCGATCATTTTTATTGCGCATGTCCAAAACCTTCACCGGTGTCAGACTCATCGAAGTGAGAAAGAACAAGACATGTCCATGGTTGAAACCTGATGGTAAGACCCAAGTGACTGTTGAGTATAGACCAAGTGACTATTGAGTATAGAAATGATGGTGGACAACGACGGATTTAAAAATTTATTTGAGGGTGAGTATATGTGAAATTTTGAAATTTTATGATAGACACAAAACTTAAATATTATAAAATTTTAAAATTAATTTATAAAAATTAAAAATAAATATGTAAATTTTAAAAAGTTTAAGTAGACATAATCCGTCATGTTCAAAACATGGATCCGTCACGATAGTGGAGCCATGGTTCCTATCCGTATTCACGCTGTTCTTATTTCAACCCAACACGAGACTGTCACCAATGAAAAGATTGCAGCGGACTTTTAATCTTTAATCAAATTGAGCTAACCGTTAAAAATTAACAAATTTTAGATAATTATTCATTTTAATATCAAAAATTTTAAAAAAAATGTTGCAATGAACATTTCCTAAGGGATTAAAAACGATTTTTAATATTATGTATATGGCAAATTTTCATATATTTTTCTAAAATTTATAATTTAAATATTATTTTTGGATTTCTTATTTTTATAAAAAAATAAAATTAATGGATATTAAGAGTAAATTTTAAAAAAATATATTTTAAAAATATAATTTTTAAAAAAATCATATATAACTAAGAAATCTAAAATGCATAATAGTAATATACTTAAAAGTTAAAAATTTTAAAAATTAAAGGAAAATATATATTATTTTATCTAAATAAAATTTAGTCATGCATCTCAAAACCAAATTTTATTATAGTTACTAATTCATTGAATCGTTAATTTATATAATTTTTTAATTTAATCAAATTTTTAATTAAAAATTTAAAAAGTTGGGATCAAATAATTTTGTGAATGAAAAATAGGAGTGTTTAATAACAAAAACTTAATCTATTTTTTTTAAAAATAATGTAGCATATAAAAATAAATAAAATAATTAAATTTTTTTAACAAGTCATATCACAAAAGTTCAATGTCATTGTTTAAATTTATGTAATTAAAAAAATAAATATAAATAGATATTTTCATCTATTACCCAAGTACTACTCGATCGAACTTGTACTTCAAAATATATTAAAAATGCTTTTAAATATGATTTTTTTTTCAAAATAATATATTTATTATAATATCTCAAAAATTATATTTAGTTGAATTGACTCTAAACAATAAATTTAAAAACACTCTAAAGGCTGATGCAAGAAAATCCAACTTTAAATATTTTTTGAGAATAAAATAAAAAATGTTATTTATAATCGAATTTAGTTAAATTTAACTTTTAAAATATCATAACAAATATAATATTTTAAAAATAAAATAATTATATTTTTAGAGAAAAACCTAAAACCATATTTGAGTATTTTTTTTAAGTGCAAATTTAATTTATAAAATTATTTAATTTAGTCTTTTAAAAGATATTGAAAACTGGAATCCAACTATCCTAACTACGTCAGATCAGATCCATGCATTTTTTGTTTGTTATATTTATTACCGACAAAACAGTTGTTGTGCACAGGGGGTGATATCAAGCTGAGTGGAGCTCGAGTCGGGTCAGGTTCGGTTTAATTTGGAAACATGTATATTTGGGTTCGGATTGGTTTGGGGTTCGTTGAGTTTTAAATTTTAAGTTCGAGCTTGGCTCAAAAAAGTATTACTGAGTTTGGTTCGGGTTCAAAACTCGTCAGGTTTAGCTCGAAATAAATACTTTTTTATATTATTATGTTTTATTATTTATTTGTAATTTATTTTTATTTATTATTTGTAGTTTTGTAAATTTATTTTAGTTGATAATATTTAATTTATTTTATTTAATTTATTTTTAGCGGATTTATTCTTAATTATTTTATTATTTTTCTTTGCTAAAAAATTATTTTAATATATATAATTATTCTGAGCCTGTTCACGAGTTTTTCGAGCCGAGGCTGGGTATGCTCGGTTTGGCTCGTTTAAATCCTGAATCGAACCCGATTCGAATCGAGCTCACTTGAATTAAGCTTTGACCGAACTGAGCCCGAATAGCTCACGAGCTGTCCAGACTCAATATCACCGCTAGTTGTGTATGTCAAAGTTTTGGTCTACGAAGGAAGCAACCATCTACCGAGCAAATTACAATTTAGAGAATCCATATAGGCTAAAAAATGTATGTATCTAATCGTATCTTTATAAGTATTTTTTTTTTAAATTAATAAATTTAGAGTTTAGAATTGGCATAAAGATACTTTTCACCCTTAACGTTTGTAATTTTTGTCATTTTGGCCCTTATTTTTTTTTTTGGATAAATTTAGTCCTTAACCTATGTCTTTTTAACAAATAACTCATTTTTTAACTACCATGATAACTGAACTGTTAAAAATTTAATAATGATAACTTGTCATATATATGTGATACTAATATATTTTAAATGACATAGAATCTAACCTATTAAACATATACATATATATAATATAATTTTATTCCAGTATAAAATATAAAATAATTAAAATTTAAATAAAATATTAAAATTTAATTAAATCCAAAACAAAAAATTAATAAATATTCTTAACCCTAACTAAACTAAAATATCTTTATAAAACCCTAAAAATCTGATTTAGATTAAAACTAAAATACCTAAATTCTAAACTAAAATAATAATAATCCAATTGATTATTATCAAAATCATTTATCTTTGATCCACCGGTAACAAACTCTACAAAACTCTTTCTTTTCAGATTATGTTCATACATTTTTAGATAAAATTTTGATTACTATAGTTAAGGTTGAAAATATTTAGTAGCCTTTTTATTTTAGATTTAATTATTTTTTAATGAATAAAAAATTTTTAATTTTTAATATTTCATTTGAATTTGAATTGTTTTATATTTTTAGATTAGAATAAAATTATAGTCTATATATATGTATATGTTTAATAGGTTAGATTCTATGTCATTTTAAATATATTATCACATATATATGACAAGTTATCATTATTGAATTTTTAACGGTTCAGTTATCATGGTAGTTAAAAAATGAGTTATTTGTTAAAAAAACATAGGTTAAGTGCTAAATTTATCCCAAAAAAAGAATAAGGGCCAAAATGACAAAAATTATAAACGTTAAGGGTGAAAATTATCTTTATACCTTTAGAATTTATGATTAAAAATTGTTATTATAGTTCAGAAAATTAAAAATATGACATATTTTTTAGGGTATAATGTTTATGTTTTAGGATGTAAAAGATTAAGGTCAGAGTTTAGAATTTAATATTTTAAAAATTTTAAGTAAGAGTATAAAAGAATACACGATTAGGGGCATAAGATTTCTACTCACGTATAAGTTAATGTAAGAACAAATATTTTTTTTATTTTATATATTTAGGGATGAGCACGGGTCGGATCGGGTTGAATTTTTGACCCACTGAAAACTTGACCCGAATACAAACATCTTAAACCCGAATCCGATCAGAACAAAAAATTTTCTTTAAAAAATTTTGTAGTTTGAAAATAATATTTGTCATTTGAAAATTTATCAGAAAAATATCATTTGAAAAAAAAAGGAAAATAAAGCAGTGGATTGCTGTGGTTTTCATTGACAGAGAGATGCATAATAACATGAAGACTTGCTGGAAAAAAGACATCACTATAATAAAGGAGCAGCAGTAGACTTCTGGTTTTTATTCATTTTATTGTATTAAAGCTATATATATATTGAGATATAAAATGTAAAAAAATTAAATAATTTTTTATTTAAATCATATAATTTAAAATCAAAATTCTTAAACTTTTAATTACAAAATCTAAATTTTAAAATCTACTACCCAAATTCTTAAATTTTAAATTTAACAAATTTATAAATTTTAATTTATTTAATTTATGTATCAAAAAATTTTCGTATCGAGATGAAAATTTTGTAGTCTGAAGAAGTGAATTAGAAAATTTCAGAAATAATAGCATCTGAAAGGATCAAACGGTTCATGTTTAATCAAATCTAACACATGACCCCAGAATATATAGCTCATGTCCCACTTCATTGAACCACTTTCATATGTTAAAAGAAGGTGAAAAAATTACCCCATTACTCGAGAGATTATGTCATAGATTCGATTCGTCACGTTAGCCGAAATTTTTAACTAATAAAGAAAAATAAATGAAGATTAATTGGTTAAAAAATTAACTTGAACGATAACAGTAAAATGGATGATTATAATTGGATGAAACCATTACTAATGTAATAAGCTAAACCGATGATATAATTTCTCTCATTACCCTCACATTTTCGTTCACAAATTTGACCTGAGATCAGAAGATGACCCACACTGAAAGAAACCCTCTTTCAGACAAGGGATGGGGAAAACACACAACACAAGGCATCTGAGTTTATGTAACAATGTGAGACACTGGTCCATGTAGCTTTCAATGAGAAGAAAAATAGCACAAGAATGATCCTGTTGTTGATGGGGGTAAAGAGAAAACACATTTAATAGACACCCATCAACCCTTTCTCCAGTTTATCTTCTTTTCTTAGCTTGTTTCCAACCATGAAAAGCCAAGCAAACAGGGTTTATCAAAAAGAATGGGAAGCAAAATAGTTGGGGTTTGGGGGAAACAAATCTGTATGTACTTTGGAATCCTACTATTGGCTCGAGTAAATTAGATGATGATATTTATCTTCGTTCGATTATTTATGTGTATAAAATATGTATATGTTTTGAACACATAAATAAATGGATAAACGTTCATTTAGAGTTAAATTTATCGTTGTTTGAGATTGTTGTGACCGATAAACGGGACTTCGATTCATCACCATCTTCCTCCCTGACCCAATGTTACCCCACTCTCTTCTTTTTAATTAATCAAACTGTACTGCCAATGCCATACTCTTCCTACATTTACACCTTGTCCCGGTGCTTTCTCTCTCTCACAAGTCACAAATCACACACCACCATTTATACACTCCCAATCATTCTACCCTTCCCCCCACCAAGTTTTCTTCCTCTCTCTATCTTCTTGGCTTTCCTTCTTCACCATGGCTATCTTCCTCTCTTTTCTTCTCATTCTATTGTTTCCTTCAGCCAATGCGGGCTGGCCACCTTCTCCTGGTTACTGGCCAAGCTCCAAGTTCAGGCCTATGAGCTTTTACAAAGGGTTTCGAAATCTTTGGGGTCCTGGTCATCAAAGTGTAGACCAAAACGCCTTAACAATCTGGCTTGACAGAACTTCAGGTCCTTTATAACATTTCCTTACATCAATCTGGTATTTCATATTTGTTTCCTTATGTGGTTGCTTGGTATTTGGTTTCCAGGCAGTGGGTTCAAGTCAGTTAAGCCTTTTCGTTCTGGTTACTTTGGAGCCTCTATCAAAGTGCAACCTGGTTACACAGCTGGGGTCATAACAGCTTTCTATGTAAGAAATTGAACTAAACTTAATCATTTCAACTTCAATTCTTTGTAAATGCACAGATTCTAATTCGAAATCAAACAAATGGCAGCTATCAAACAATGAAGCTCACCCAGGGTTCCATGATGAAGTGGACATAGAGTTCCTTGGAACCACATTTGGGAAGCCCTACACTCTGCAAACAAATGTGTATATCAGAGGGAGTGGAGATGGGAAAATCATTGGCAGGGAAATGAAGTTCCATCTTTGGTTCGATCCAACTAAAGACTTTCACCACTATGCCATTCTTTGGAGTCCTAGAGAGATCATGTAAGTACACATATACATATACATACATATATATGATAAATAAACCAGACAATGCTGAAATGTTGGTCAAAACTAAACTTCACCCTTAGTTAATATTGACATAAGGATGACTGTCAGCCATATTATAATGTCCAATAACAGGATCACTGTAATAAATGTGTTGGAATTGATTGGGAAGAAAGGGGTAGGTGGGAGGATGTGGACTTGTCTCTGTTTGCTATAAAAGTATTGTTCCCTTTTCAGATTTATTAATTTAGAACATGAATGGTGAACATCTGGGGATTTTGTATTCATTTGCAATGAAGTTTACACGTTTTATTTGTCTAAAATGTATATATTTAGTGATTTTTTTATGATATTTATATATCAGATTCTTAGTAGATGATGTGCCCATAAGGAGGTATCCTAGGAAGAGTTCTGCAACATTTCCTTTAAGGCCAATGTGGGTGTATGGTTCAATATGGGATGCTTCATCATGGGCAACTGAAGATGGGAAATACAAAGCGGATTACAGATACCAACCATTTGTTGCAAAGTATACCAACTTCAAAGCAGGCGGTTGCAGTGCCTATGCGCCGGGTTGGTGCAGGCCTGTCTCGGCCTCGCCTTCCCGGTCTGGAGGACTAACCAGGCAGCAACGAAGATCGATGAGATGGGTTCAAAGATACCATATGGTCTATAACTATTGCAAGGACCCCAAAAGGAACCATGCCTTAACCCCAGAGTGTTGGACCAAGTGAATGATCTTAGTCACAGCTCAATCACTTTTGCTTTTTTACTCCTCCATGTGAAAGATTTTTACTATTTATCCACTTGTTTTCATGGTGTTGAGATGGACCCCACTTTGCCAACAATACTAATGCAAGGCTCCAAAAGAGAGAATTTCTGTATCATAATAGTTTCGGACAGTAGTTATACCACTATATAGTAACCGTTATTACAATATGGTATCCAAGAACAACATGAAAGAAAAAAAATCCCAGAAAAAGAAAAAACCAGTAGTAATAATGCAGTTGCACATGATAAAAGGCAGACAGTGCACCCCAAGTCGAATCATATTTGGACTTTTTGTTGTTTAACCTGTCTGTTTCTTTTCTCCCCTTCGGAAAGTTATTGAGTTTCAGTCCAGACCTGGTTTCTGCAAACTGCCACTCCCAGAAGGCAGAAGCACCTGTGTGATAGTTTTCCATGTTATATTGCAGCAGCTTCATTACTAAGACGGCTCATGGTTATGGATAATTATTGTGATTCTTTGTATATTGCTGAAAGAGGAAATAGTGGAGATGCTGATTGAATAGCAAACACTGTCCGAGCAGGTTCTTCATCTGCTAACTGACCATCTGTTATTCGTCATGGCCGGAGGATCTTGTTGTAATTTGCTGGGTGGAAATCGTTTATCTTTCTTTTTATGTCTTTTTTTATACCTTCGTTTTAAATTAAAAAGTTTAGAATTTAGAGCTGAGAGTTAAATTTGTGATTAGGGTTAAATGAATTAAAGGTAGAGTGTAGGATTTAGTGTATAAAAGATAAGGGTTAGAGTTTAAAATTTAATTTTTTAAAAATTTTCAACATGAAACATAAAAAGACACGATAAAAGAATAAAAGTTTTTTACTTAATTCGCTGCATTCGTTAATAAAGTTCATTTATGCTTTATAAAAAATAAAAATTAAAAATTAAAATTCTAATTAGATTGATACAAGTAATAAATGAATTGATTTCATTTAAATAGCTTAATTTTATTATTATTATTTTTAGTATATTACTCAGTTTATAATATTAAAATTTAAATTTTTAATTTTATTTAAAATATCTTATTAATATTTTATCTTGCGAGTAGTTGTGTCTTTCTTCTTTTGGCATTTAGAAATAGGGATGGTAGACGAGTACAACTTTACCGATTCTGCATCGCACATGCACTAGTACCAATTGGAGTGGGTGGGTACAAGTTTGGTGGGTAGTGGGCGGGTGTGGATGTAAAATGTCATACCCATCATGAGTAGTGGGTAGTTGATGGATTTAAGACCTTACTCGCACTATATCCATCCGCTTCGTATCCCCGCCATATGAATTTTAAATCATTTGTATTTGTAGACTTTGATTATGCCTTTTATTATGGTATTTTATGTACTAAGATATTAATTCACTTAAAAATCTATGTTAATTCTTAAGTTTGTAGATTTCGAACTCAATTAATTTAGTTTGAAAAACTGATGATATGATCATGCTTGAATTAATCAGATTAAAAATTTATAATGTATGGATAAGTAAAATTTATAAAAATGTAAATATGTTTTAGCTAAGTTAACTATAAGTAGTAAAAATGTGTTCTAGTTAAATTAGTTATCGTTAATTAGTTAGATGTAATTATATATATATATATATGTTATATATACACTTAATCAATCAATAAAGAATATAGTTTTCTGTAGGTATGTACAAACGAAGACATTTTAAGTAGTGGGTTTGAGGATGGATTTAAAAATATACCCGCGTTGGCGGGTGTAGATTTTAAAATTATACCTTTCATAGGTGATAGATAGGTGATGAATATAAAAATTATATATATATATAGATATAAAAAAAAAATATCCGTACCCATCCCACCCATTTATCATCCTATTTCGTAATCATTATAAATTCTTAGAGGGATACTAGCATCGATGATGATGGCTCTAGAATTGCTGAGAGGTGAGAAATAGACTTTCTTCAACATCATAATTCATAATGGTCAGGATATCCAACGTCTCTCAGATTAAGTCTTGAGCACATTTGAATATTGATATAGTTTTAAAAAATATTTTAATATTAGATTAAATTGTTATTTTAATTTTTATTTTTAAATAATTTAATATTTTATTTTGGGTTAAATAATTTTTTATAAATAAAAATTATTAATAGATCAATAATAAATAATTTTAAATGATATGATAAATTTATATAATACATATCGTAATAGTAATATCATATAAATAAAAATGTTAATTTTATAGATGTCGTATCAATAAATAAATAATTTTATAAAATTATATAAAACATAAAATAATTTTAAAGATGTCACATCATATAATTAGATTGTCAATAAAAAATATAAAAATATAAAATATAAAAAATTTAATATTTTTAGGGTGCAGTAACATTCCCAGGTCCGTCCATAATTGGTTTGTTAAGGAAAATGAGAGCCACGGAGAAGAAAAAAAGGAGTGTGAGCAATTCAATTAAGTGTTTTTTTTTTTTTGGATTTATTGTCGGACGGAGTTAAAATTTAAGAATAAAAAAACAAAACATAACTTTTAAAAGACGGAAGACAAATTCGTGATTATACTATTTTTTAAAAATATATATAAAGGATCATAATATACATATTATTATAATTAATATATTACTTTAATAATTTAGTTAGTCCATCGTTAGACTATTAACAATGTCTAACCGTTTATTATTATTTTTTAAAAGATTTAAATTTTAATATTTATTCTATTTTTTAAAAGGTTTAGTGATCAAAATAATCAGTTTGATATAGTTAGTGGCCATTTTTAAATTTCTGAAAAAAAAATAAAATCAGAATAAAATGAATTAAAGAAATAAAGTCAGCCAAACAAAGCCTAGTAAATCCAACGACTAAATCACATAGTTCATGAACAAGATCAGATTCTTGGCTTCCAAATTAATCTAAAAATCCAATCTTTAGTTCTCTTCCGGACAAGAACAAAGAGATTGCAAGAGACCCAAGAAAGATGCTGGCGAAGCGAATGGCTCAAACCATCTCCTACATAACTGGTTCTCAACTCCTTCCGCTTAAACGCCTTCCGAATATCGCCATTATAGATGTCAGGTTCAGTTTTCCCCCCTCTTTTTCTTGGTTAATTCACTTATTTTCATGTAAATTTCTATTTTTTGGGTTATCTGGGAAGAGATTTAATCTGGGTTTTCTTTTTTTATGTGGGAATTTGCCTATAAAGGGATGATGAAAGGAGTTATGATGGGCATATAGCTGGGTCCTTGCACTATGCCAGTGGCGGTTTCAATGATAAGATCTCCGATCTTATTCAAGATGTCAAAGGAAAAGATACTCTTGTTTTTCATTGTGCTTTAAGCCAGGTACTTTCTTCTTCATCTTCTTCTGGGTGTTTACCTTCTTGATCTGTCTGAGTTATTGAATCTATTGTTCTTAGATGTAAGAAAGATTGATGGTTTTGAGATCCAATATTTGACATTAATTTTTTAATCATGGTTTGATAGTTCAAGGATTTCTGGATTAGAATTTGAAAGGTAGTTTAGTTTAGAAGCATTTAACACACAGATGTGCTTTGGGATGATTGCAAGGGTGGGCTGAAGGGCCTATGCTATGCTTTTTTCTGGAAAATAGTATTTGATATGCCTTCGGTACATTGAGAGATTCATATTGGTGTATTGAGATAGATGTTTATTGTGAATGCAAATTGCCTGTCCTGAATCCATAGCTTGGTCTTATATATTGTCCTACAAGTGAACATTTAAGATTGCTTACCGTAGTCGAGATGCAGCTCTGTGACACACTGACTCTTTTGGACCAACACTTGCTGTTTAGAGTATGCTATGTAAACTGGAACACGAATGGAGTGGCTCATTGGACTTTAACTTGTAATTTCCCTGTTTGTTTTGGAACTTAGATAAACGATGCGGTATATAGTTAATATATGATTATCCTTTCCTCAAAAGAGAAAGATTGCTTACCCTAGTGCTTACCTTCTTCAGGATGATAATGTCAGGTCTAGATTAATGTTTAAGGCTTGGATTGCGATAATGGACATTCCTTCTACCCGGGAAGTATGTGTTTCTATTGAGCAAAGTCTCATAGGTGAATAGGAGGTTTGTCCACATGGACCATAAAACCGATGTGTGAATTAAGGTAGACTTTGAAATATATATTCTGTGAGATTATATATATAGTATTGGTAGGAATTTGAGTTAGGATCTATTACTTAGAGATAATTTTAGTAGAATTAAAAGTCTTAAGTTAATAGGATTAAAAGCCTAAAGTAATTAGGACTTCTAATCCTATTCAAAGTCTTATTCTAAAGCCTATAAAAAGGCATTAGCTTGTGTAAACAAAATCATTCATTCAACGACAAAAAATCAATTATGTTTCTTCTTCCGTTTCACAAAAAGCTTAAATTTTCTTTTTTCTTTTTTCAACATTATTTTATTTTTCCACTAAGTTGGAAGTTGATTTTCTACATGGTATCAGTCTAATATCGATCCTAGTCCGAATTCTTAATGGGATTCCTTTCGACAACCTCTGAGATGTTACCCACAACAAAACAAACGGTTGAATTAGAGTTTTTTCAAGCAATTCCAGGTTCGACAGTAACCTGTGAAACAAATTTAGTTCTCGTGGAGGATAAAGGCATACAAAATATTTGTTCTCCTACTGCACTCTTTTCTTCTAAAGGTACATTAATATGGATCATCGACTCTGGAGCATCTGATCACATGACTGGTAACAGAGAATTATTCCTTAATTTTTTAAATTCATCTTCTAAAAGTTCTATTAAAACAGTCGATGGCTCTTTTTCTCCTATCAAAGGAAGTGGCTTCATCCTTATTAATGATAACTTGTTGCTTGAAGATGTTCTATTTGTGCCTAATCTTGCTTGCAATCTTATCTCTGTTAGTAAACTCTCCAAGAATTTGAAGTGTTCATTACAGTTTACTGAATCTGGTTGTTTTTTATAGGCAACGAATTCGAGGAAAATGCTTGGCAATGCTAGCTTACAAAATGGTCTTTATGTCCTTTTCGGTAATCAACCAACTGCCATACCAAATACTTCTTGTTCCTTTACTTCTTTAGGACAAATTGATAATATAATGTTATGGCATTTTAGGTTAGGGCATCTTAATTTCCATTATCTTGCTAAATTATTCCCTAAATTGTTTGTTAATAAAAATCCAAGTTCTTTTAAATGCCATATATGTCCTCTTGCTAAACAGACAAAAGCATCTTATTTACCATCTTTCTACAAACCATCTCACCCTTTTTCATTGATTCATAGTGATGTTTGGGGTCCTTCTCGAGTGAAGAATGTAACTGGTAGTAGGTGGTTTGTCACTTTCATTGATGACCATAGTAGAATAACTTGAATATATTTGTTAAAGGATAAATCTAAAGTAGCCTCTGTTTTTGAGAAATTTTATCATATGGTAGAAACCCAATTTGGATGTAAAATTCAGATATTCAAATCTGATAATGGAAGTGAATATTTTACCAAGTCATTGGGAGAATTTTTTAACAAAAAAGGGATTTTGCAAATAAGCACTTGTGTGGATACACCACAACAAAATGGGGTTGCAGAAAGAAAAAATAGACATTTGTTAGAGGTTACTAGGTCTTTGATGTTCGCCAGTAACACTCCTAAGTATTTGTGGGGCGAGGCTTTATTAACTGCGACCTATCTCATTAATCGAATGCCTAGTAAGGTTTTGCAACATAGAACACCTAGAGCTGTTTTTTAGAGTGTTACCCAAATTTTAAACCATTGTCATCTATTCTTCCTTTTAAAGTTTTTGGTTGCACTGTGTTTGTAAAAGATTCTGCTCTCTCTATGTCAAAACTAGACCCTAGATCTTTGAAGTGTGTCTTGGTAGGGTATTCTTCACTTAAGAAGGGCTACAAATGTTACCATCCTCCTTCTCAAAATTTTTTTATTTCAATGGATCTCACCTTTTTTGAACATGAACCTTATTTCCACTCGACTGAAAATCAAGGGGAGAATAGTGATATTTTTTAGCCTCTCAGAAATCAGGTTTATTCTTCAGATTTATTTATTAATAATCCTTTGTCATTTGAACCTGATAACTCTTTCACTTCTACACCTACAACTCTTCATCCTTCACCTATTGTTACTACTCCTCAATTCTCACCTAAACCTCCCTCACAAACTCCTCAACCCTCTAAGCAATTGAAAGTTTACACCAGAAAACAGAAAACTATTCCAGAGACTGTTTTGCAATCTGGCACTTGTCAAGAATTGGACTTGAGTTCAGTTGCCAATGAGAATGATGAAGATAATGTTCTAACTGAGATTCCTTCCTCGTTACCTGGGTTGATGATTTACCAATTGCTGAAAGGAAAGGGATAAGAGAATGTACAAAGCATCCCATTCAGAGGTATGTTGCTTATGGTAATCTAATGTCATCTTTCAAGGCTTTTACAGCATGCTTAGATAAAGAACAAATACCTGACACTATTGAGGAGGCTCTAAATGATTCTAAGTGGAGAAGAGCTGTTGAAGAGGAGATTGAAGCACTTGAAAAGAATAATACTTGGACCATTATAGATTTTCCGCAGGGCAAGAAACCAGTTGGATGCAAGTGGGTGTTCTCCATAAAATACAACTCTGATGGTAGTATACAAAGGTATAAAGCAAGATTGGTAGCCAAAGGTTTTACTCAAACCTATGGAATTGATTATAATGAGACTTTTGCTCCTGTAGCTAAGCTAAATACAATTAGAGTTCTCTTAAGTTTGGCAGTAAAAAAAGACTGGATGCTGCATCAACTTGACATTAAAAATGCTTTTCTTAATGGAAAATTAGAAGAAGAAGTGTACATGAGAGTACCTTCGGGTTTGAAGTCGATAAAAGGTGATCAGAAAGTTTGTAGACTTAATAAATCCATCTATGGTTTGAAACAGTCGCCTAGAGCCTGGTTTGACAGATTTACCAAGGTAATTTTGAAAGCTGGATATAAACAATCCTTAGCAGATCACACACTCTTCATTAAGATAACCTCTAACAATAAAAGGGTTATTTTAATAGTGTATGTGGACGACATAATTCTGACAGGTGATGATGAGGAAGAGATAAGTCACCTGAAAAGGTTATTAAATACAGAGTTTGAAACAAAAGACCTAGGAAAACTCAGATACTTTATAGGCATGGAGGTTGCTAAGTCGAGCAAAGGTTTAATAATAAATCAAAGAAAATATGTTCTTGATTTACTTAATGAAACTGGGATGCTAGGATGCAAACCGGTTGATACTCCCATGGAAGCAGGATTAAAATTTAGTAAAGATGACTCAAGTCATAAAGTTGATAAGGGTAAATTTCAAAGGTTAGTGGGAAAGTTAATTTATTTATCATTAACCAGACCAGATATTGCCTTTCCAGTTAATGTTATCAGTCAACACATGACTGATCCAAGGGAAGATCACATGGAAGCTGCAATTAGAATTTTGAGATACTTGAAAGGGACACCAAGGCATGGACTGCTATTTAAAAAGACTCAAGAAAGTTCTATTCAGATTTTTTCAGATTCAAGCTGGGCAGGTGAACTGACAGAAAGAAGATCAACTAGTGGTTATTGTTCCTTTGTTTGAGGAAATCTAGTGACTTGGAGAAGTAAGAAACAAACAGTTGTATCTAGAAGCAGCGCTAAAGCAGAATATAGGGCTTTAGCATTGGGAATGTGTGAAGGAATTTGGTTATTAAAGCTACTGAAAGAGCTAGATGTGAACCAAGAGGAAAAGTTCGAGATTTTTTGTGATAATCAGTCTACCATACAAATTGCTCGAAATCCAGTTCATCATGATAGGACGAAACATGTAGAGATTGATAGACATTTTATCTCAGAAAAGATTACTAATGGGACAGCTTCTTTATCCTATGTTCCTACAGAAGAACAAGTGACAGACGTGTTTACAAAAACATTACCAAAAGCTTCATTCGACAAGTTTCTATTCAAGTTGGGAATATATAATATATATTCTCCAACTTGAGGGGAGTGTGAGATTATATATATAGTATTGGTAGGAATTTGAGTTAGGATCTATTACTTAGAGATAATTTTAGTAGAATTAAAAGTCTTAAGTTAATAGGATTAGAAGCCTAAAGTAATTAGGACTTCTAATCCTATTCAAAGTCTTATTCTAAAGCCTATAAAAAGGCATTAGCTTGTGTAAACAAAATCATTCATTCAACGACAGAAAATCAATTATGTTTCTTCTTCCGTTTCACAAAAAGCTTAAATTTTTTTTTTTCAACATTATTTTATTTTTCCACTAAGTTAGAAGTTGATTTTCTACATATTCAAGTCTGAAACCTCACTCCCCGCAAAGACTTATAATCCGTTCGGTGCGTGCATTGTCATGGTTCCTTTGGAAAATAATTTTGCTCTCTAGAGTCTGGACTGATCTTTATAACTGCTGCTTTAGTTTATCCAACAGTTAAGTAGCCAGAAGAACCAGCTAAACACCATTAACTGAAGCAACTTTCGAAGTTTATTACAAGTCTGGTCATTTCATCAACTCTGTTGTTCTTTTTGCTTTCTTCGCATACAGTTAGTCATTCCTAGAAGACGATCTGAAATTGCTTTTGAACTTACATGCTTGGTTTTGATCCCTTGACTGAGATTTATCATAATATGACAGTATAAATATTGCAAGATCATACAAACTGGTCTGCATCATGAATTCAAATTATTATCTTATTCTCAATCGATAATGGTTCCTTTTGATGAACATAGATCAGTTCAATCGCTGAATATGGTGTTGATGCAGGTTCGTGGCCCAACTTGTGCACGGAGGTTAGCCTATCATCTAGAGGACTTGAAGGAGGATACTGGAATTAAGAACATTTTGGTTCTGGAGCGCGGTTTCAATGGCTGGGAAGCTTCTGGTCGACCTGTTTGCCGCTGCACCGACATCCGTTGCAAGGGCGAGAGTGCATAGCCATGGATTAGAACTCCTTGTCTGATAAGGAAGTGGAAGTGAAATCATACATATATCATCTACTTGATTGCAGTTTCTTCTTAATGATTATGTTTAATGGAGAGAAATATTACTGATTTGGTTTGTACCAAACTTGTTTTCACTTCTCTCTGTGTCCACTGTTTAATGTACCTTTTACCATGAATAAAAATATATAAAAATAATATAAAATAATTTATAATATTATTTTAATTAATAATTCGAGTTTTTAGGGATATTTCTATTCTTATCACATTCTTTCCTCATTAAATTGGTCCGTCCAATTGATCTCCGGAACTTCACCACTGTTTGACGTGTTGGCCACATTCCGGCAGTCCGCCTTTTCTGACGGTTCTTTTTGAATTTTCGATCAATTACCGGTGACAATGAACGAATCATTTCCTGATAATTAAAAAGAATAAGGGAGGAATCTTACGGAAATCCCCATTCCCCTTTAATATAAAAGTATATGTATTTCCTTATCAATTGGCTGAAGTTTATGTTTTTATTATTTGGGAGTCAAGATGTTGAAGAAGATTATCAAAGGAAGCAAGAAGTTTTCCAAATCGGATTCAACGGTAAGGGATGCCGGCTCACATCTACCAGGTTCCGGTAATAATGTGGTCGTCAACCATGCTTCCTGGTCTTGACAGGGCGCACCGAACACTAATTCCGGCAACCCTGTGGTCTCACTCCCACCCCCTATGACCACCCCCTTGCCTTTACTAAGAGACGCCCCAGTTTCAGAGAGACAATACCTATTCATGCGGAGATTGCAGATATGTTGCTTCCAATTCGATTTCAACGATGTGTTACAATCGGCCCGAGAAAAGGAAATTATTTACTCAATCCGGGTGTAGCAAAATCACTGAGATATGTCAGGAAGAGATGATTAAAATGATCGGAATCACTGAGATAAGCCGAAACCTATCGGCATGTACCATCGGCAGTTGTCTTATTTTATTATACAGTTTGTCGAGAAGGAAGTTATCTATATATTTAAATTTTTTAAAAATTGATTTATTTTTAAATTTATCTTAGATTTTCTGATTGTTGTGGATAAACGGTTGTTAGAGTTAAACGTAATTAATGGTTGTTTAAATGAAATAAATGAGAGTTTTGACTTAAATATTGTTGTTTAAGTTTTTTTTTTCAATAATACAATATTTCTCATTTTATTTTCAACAATAGATTTACCATAACAAATTAGAAATCAGGTAGATTACAATTCGATTTTGAATATTATTTTACTTAAAAAAAATCAGTACTGTTTAAAGTCGGATTGAAATCCATTTATTTTCAAAGCGTAAAACATTGTTTAAAGTCGGACTATAGTCTATCTGATTTTTTATTACTATAATAAAATATTTGATCGTTAAAAATAATTTAAAAGAAACCCTATTGTTGAAAATAATAAAAATAATATTTTAGTAATTCCATCTGATCAAACTAGTAATCTTATCATAATATTAATTATCATTTAAAAAATAGAATTCAACGCACGTTTAACTTGTAAAACCGATTCAAACATTTATAATATAAATAATATCTTAATTATTTTTAAGAGTGTAAAACAAAAAAAAAATACTTTAGAGATTGTCTTAAAACATCTAAGATATCTGTAATGATGGTGGATAATATTCAAAATTCACTATAAATATTATATTAACTGTAATACCCGAATTTTATCCGGATTCGAATATAAAATAAGGTCGTAAGTAAATATTAAATATATATAATATAAATAAATAAATAAAAATATATATATAAATAAAATAATAATATAAGATAAGGTTGGTATTCGGTTACTAGATGAAGAGGTTTTCGGTAGTTGGTTTTCATTTTAAGGGGGGTTAATGTTGGTTTCCAGGAAATGGGGGACCATTTTTTCGGCGGGGAGAGGGATGATCAATTTTGAACCACTTTCGGCATGGAAATTGGAGACCAATTTTTTTGCATGGACAGTGGTTATCGGAATGGAATTCGGTGGTTGGCTTGGGGAGGCAAACCGAAAAAGGAAAGGAGTGATCTGCAGGGGGAGAGCATCCACGCAAGAAAGCCATGATGGATGTGAATGTTGATTTGGTCCACAAGATAGGTGCTTCCATGGCCGGTCCTTCTTGAAGGAACACCAATAATCATCTTTCTCTAGTTCTTGACAATCTTTGTATCAAACACTTGAATTTATTAGATGGAGGTCAGAAGCTTGATATATCCTGGACCTGGAGTATGAAAGTTGTAGGCATTTCCACACTGAGAAACAAGGCCGAAAGATAAAGTTTTTATTTTATTATTAATTACATTTATTTATTTATAATATTTTTTTTAATATTTTAATTAATTATTTTATATATTTGTATGTATATTTTTAAAGTCATATAAAATATTTGTTTAGGAAATCACTTAATTTCACTTAGATTAATTAAATTAGAGCCTCTTTAGGATTAGTCACTTTAATTAAATAATTAATTAAATAGGGAGATAATTTAGTAACGATGGCGTTTTAATCTTATACCTTGGATACACTAAGTGGTTAGTACTATGAAATGGCATTATGTTGACCAAGAGTGTACTTCGGTATCGTATTCGGCGCGTCATCGAAACGTAGAAAATGATAAATATTTTAGGGTTAGAATTTAATAAAATTAATTAGGTAAAGATTAGTAACACCAGTAGAATTATTAATTTTGTTTGGTGTCGAGATGGTAGTATCCATGCATTCAGATGTTTATCATAATACACCCGGTAAAATTAATAATTTAATAGGGTTTAAATATTTAAATTGATGGAGCCTTTTTAGGTTAGAACTTAAAATTGACAAGATAATAACCGATCATGCATTTTAAAACCTTTTGGGTCAAAATTTATATTTCTTTAAATACGAGTCAAGGTTTCCTATTATAGGACGACTTATTCAAAGCTCGTATTTAAAAGATATGTATCTTTTTATCCAAAAGGATATTTTATTCGAGTGATATTTATTTGCCAATAACGAATTAAATTAATATTATTATTCGAAATACCGAAATGCCACGTGTAATTAAAAGGTACCGATTTTCGGGCGCTCGTAAGGGTCGTCCTTACGCGTAACCGACTCCCGAACCCAAATATTTTCAAAATGAATCTCTGGTTTATTTTATGGTGTCTGGCCTACCAAAGTGGCCGGTGGCGACTCCAAATTAATTTCAAAATTCAAATATTTTCAATAAAATTTAGTTTTTCCATAATTAAAAGCAATTAAATCAATTTTTATAAAATTCATTCGCCAGGCTATTTTTCAAACATTTCGGTTTTAAAATGGTCGCGACATTAACAAACTTGAAAAAACACTTATTACGAACAACATCACGAAGGAAAAAGAATAAACATCTTAATAATCATTAATCATACATATTTTAATAATTTTTAAAATTATGAGAACTTAAAATATGATTATCTATTTTAAAATTAAATATATTAAAATATTAAAATACTTTTTAGAATGCATATTGCGTTTTCTTACTCCCTAATTTTTTCCCATTTTTCTTTATAAAATTTTTAAAATAGTTTATTTATAAATTTAATCTTTCATTTTTAAATATTTATATTTTATTATTTAACTTTAAATTCTGATTTTGTCTCGAACAAAACCACGTGTGAACAGAATAAACTGTTCCAACCTCCAACTACTCGTCCGGTCGGCAATCTCGGCCTATTCATATTGAGCCTTGTATAAGAATATTTTAGTCCGAATCATTGTTTTTAATAATAAAAACAATTACTTTTATTAAAATTTTAAATATAAAATAATTTTAATATTCCATTGCATTGAAATAGTAAAATTAATAATTGTTTGTTTAATACGTAAGACATTCCTCTTGTAATTTGCATGAAAACCGAACACACTTGACAACAAAAGACAGAAACCATACAAAACAGGTGAAACTTAACAACCATGGAGGACTGTGTTACCAAGAAATTCTCAGATTCTAACCAGACAAGTAATCAATAATTTTAACTACAAGAAAACCCTAGAATTACCAAACAGGTTTGTTGAATTAGACTGAAAAAATATCAAATTTATTAAACCCGAAATCCGACCGATATTCGATAAATAACGTTTTGAGCTAAAATTAATAGCTTGAATCATCTTTAAAAGTTTGGTCGGTCAAATCTGTTAATTTAGATGTTTAGGGTGAAACTTCTCAATTTAAAAAATTTATTTTTATAAAATCAACTACTACAACCTACAAATTAAATAGATTAATATTATCGACTAATATAATTAATTATCTGCTAATTGTCAGACAAATTTTATATGGTTGACCAAGATGGCTATAGACTTTCTAATGAGTTGAAAATCCAAGTCAAATTTATTTAATTTTAGTTAAGACAATTATAATAAAGTAAACGATATAACGCATTAAAAACAATAATGGGTACTGTTTTTTTTTTTGAATGATTCAACGTCGGGCTCATCACCTTTATAAGTCTTCCAATTGGTGTTCGTCCTCATTGCCTTTTTTACTTTCTTTCAAGCATTTTAGGCGACCAAATCAATAATGTCTAAGCAACTACACTTTGTGTTAATCCCTCTAATGGCACAAGGTCATATGATTCCGATGGTTGACATGGCTCGGATTCTGGCAGAGCGAGGGGTGATCGTAAGCTTGATCACCACTCCCGATAATGCGTCGAGATTCAACACTGTCGTCCACCGAGCTTCCGAATCGGGGCTTCCGATACGGCTGGTGAAGATCCCATTTCCGTGCCGAGAAGTGGGGTTCCCTATCGGATGCGAAAATCTCGACACTTTATCTTCCAGGGACCTACTGAAAAGTTTCTACAATGCACTTGATATGTGGCGGGAACCATTGGAACAAGTCCTGGAACAGGAAAATCCGCCACCGAGCTGCATAATATCAGACAAGTGTCTTTCCTGGACATCAGAAACGGCTCAAAAGTTCAATGTTCCGAGGATTGTTTTTCACGGGATGGGCTGCTTCTCATTGTTGAGTTCTCACAATGTGAAGCTACATAAGGCTCATCTTTCCGTTGCATCGGATTCGGAGTCGTTTCCGATTCCGGGACTGCCACAAAAGGTTGAGATAACAAGGGCTCAACTTCCAGGATCCTTTGTAAGTTTGCCAGACCTAGACGACACACGCAACAAGATGCACGAGGCTGAAATGAATGCTTATGGAGTTGTGGTAAACAGCTTCAATGAACTAGAACATGGATGTGTTACCGAGTACCAGAAGGCTATACAGAAGAAGGTTTGGGCCATTGGACCAGTTTCTTTATGCAACAGATCAAACTCGGACAAGTTTGAACGTGGAAACAAAGCATCCATCGACGAGCAGACATGCTTGAAATGGCTCGACTCAATGAAACCAAGGTCAGTTATTTACGCTTGTTTAGGTAGCCTATGCCGTCTAGTTTCGTCCCAGTTGAAAGAACTGGGGTTGGGTCTAGAAGCATCACAGCATCCGTTCATTTGGGTAGTCAAAACAGGTAATCAACGAGCTAATGATGAGTTAGAGCAATGGTTTTCAGAGCACAACTTCGAGGAGAGAATCAAAGGGAGGGGACTTCTGATCAAGGGGTGGGCTCCCCAGGTTCTCATTTTATCCCACCCTGCAATCCGAGGGTTCTTAACTCACTGTGGCTGGAACTCAACTTTAGAAGGCATATGCTCGGGCGTGCCGATGCTAACATGGCCTCAATTCTCGGAACAGTTCTTTAATGAGAAACTGATTGTTGAAGTTCTAAAGATAGGTGTTGGGGTCGGGGTTAAGGTCCCTGTTAGATGGGGTGAAGAAGAGAAACTGGGGGTGCTGGTTAAGAAAGAAGAGATTGAGGAAGCCATTGATATGTTGATGAATGGCGGAGAAGAAGGCGAAGAGAGGAGAATCAGAGCCCGAGGACTTGCGGAAATGGCGAGAAAAGCAGTTGAGGATGGAGGATCGTCTACTCTCAATATGTCACTCTTGGTGCAAGACATTTTGAATCATCTTAATCAGCGCCAGCAAAATTGATTGAATTATTAAATTCAAACAACCACTTAAAAGAGGGGGAAAAAATGACGAAAGACAAAAGATATATATCAAAAGATAGAGAAAAATGTATCACAAATATAAAATTATTAAATTTAAAAATTAATAAATAAAAAATAAAAAAAATATCATGAGTCATGACAATCGGTATTAAAATTGATATTGTCGTTGGCCACGTAGAAATTAAAAAGAAAAACTTTGACGAGGCTAGAGGAAAATATGGAGTCTTGAATGTTATTGAACCATGTCATGGATTGGACCATGTCATGAATTGATATATCATAATTATGTGTAATTTTTCATATTTGTCTGCTTTATTAGTTTTATTTGATAATTGTATATTATTGAGTTTTTAAAGTTTAATATCCCACTTTTATCTTACTTCATGTTAGAAGATTTTGAACTATTAGTATTGGAAGAGAAGTTATATCATGAATCTTTTTTATTATACCATCCGTGATCTCAATCAATCAGATTCATTCATTTCATATTTTTTAAGGTGAATCATCATCTCCTACTTGTAAAAGTGAGTTGGTAATTAGTAGTTGTTAGACGATTACTTAAAAATAAACGAACCTGATTATATGAATCATATATGACGTGATAAAAAAGATCCATGATACAATCTCTCGTGTCGAAGACCTTAACTTCCGAAATTTCAGCATCTCTTTGAGTCCGTAAATTTGATATCATATTTTGTAGTTCATGTATAATATTACACTTTAGAACTCTACCTTATGTAAACATGTCTAATTAATCATCTCTTTATAAATTAACATGTTTTATGTTTTATTATTATTATTATTTAAGTAATTCAAAGTGATAATGGTCGAAAAAATAATTAAAGAAAATCTAAACTTTATTATCTTATTTAGATACAAGCTTATAATTTTCATTATTTTTTAATCCTTATCTAAATAAGTATAAATTTCCATATACAAATTTATATAAACTCGTTAAATCTGAGGTTTAGAATTCATATTTATAGTTTATATCGCAATGTATAAAATTTAAGCTTATAGTTGGTGGGGTCTAGACAGATATAATAAAAACGATCGTACAAGGGTTCCTATAAAAGAGGGTTTTAAAATTTTGATAAACTACGTTCATTAGATGAAGTTAATCTCGAAATTCATTGAAAATTTTAGAAATGGTTATTAGAAAAGATGAGTTAGAATTGTTAAAACGTTATAATCATTTCTTAAATACGACAATTGATTATAGAATCTTATTGATTATAACTATTACTAGGGGTGATAATGAGTTTGGCCGGCTCGCAAGCTACTCGGGCTCAGATTCGGCTCGGGATTTAAACGAGTCAAGCCGAGCTTACCCAAGCTCGACTCGAAAAGCTCGTGAACAGGCTCAGAATAATTATATATAAACATATATATACATTAAAAATAATTGTTTAGCAAAGAAAAATAATAAAAAATTGAGAGTAAATCCACTAAAAATAAATTAAATTAAATATTATCAACTAAAACAAATTTACAAAACTATAAATAAAAAATAAAAAATAAACTATAAATAAATAAATAATAAAAATAATATAGAAAATTATACATTTCAAGCCAAATCGAGCCAAACCTGAACCGAGCTTGACGAGCTTTGAGTCCGAGCCGAGCCCAATAATATTATTTTCGAGCCGAGCCCAAATATGCCGGTCAGGCTCGATTCGGCTCGGCTCGTTATCACCCTACCTATTATTGTTGCTTTCGTAGAACTAGTAAGGTTTTAGACATGCACAATAAAAACAATTGCACAGGAACCCCTAAAAAGGACACTTGTTTCTAAGGGCTACAATTTTATAACTAATGAGGGTTATGAACAATTACTTTTAATAGTCATATTTTAATAAATTGTATAAGGCCTCAAAATCTTTAAACCGCCACTACTTATAGTTTAGGTTTTCGATTTAAGATTTTAAACAAGGCATGATATCAAAATAAAATTAACATGTCTAACAGTACAGGTGACACCTTGAGTTCTGTTTACAACTTCATAAATAATGGACCCAACAAAGCAGAATAAGATAGTAATCTGCCAAGACGATGCCGCCGATTGGACCCAACAACGCACAGTAGCCCACTAGCCATGTATATACAAAGTTCTCACTTGACTTTAGCAGTCTCCATGGCTGACAGACAAGCAATGCGGTTAGCAGAGCCCCTTTTCTGAATGTGAAGTTTGAAAGGCTTAGATTGACCAATGCATTTGCCCGGGCAACAATGTTTGCTGCAATGTTGGTTGTGATGGTGGCTAGGCTTATTCCAAGAATGGCTAAGATCATTGTTGTGATGGTGCCAAGACAGGGAAAGAGGTTCCATATTTGGTGCCAGGGTGACCCATGAGGACTAGTGGGAATAACAAGATCATATTGGCATTTGGCAGCAACAACAGTGGCAATCCCTTGCCACCAAACCATCCTAAGATCAACAAGACTACCAGCCATGTAATATGATGGCACACCAACAGCAAGACCAATCCAAAGACTGGCCATTTCCCACCAGTGGAAGTTCCTTTGAGTAGGGGTTGTTAGCTTGAGATCGTCATTGGCGAGAGTTGGGTCGGGTCCAAATGATATATTCGATTGTGGGAAGCCTTGGTTTCGGCAGTTTTGACAGCTGAGAATAAAAAAGTGGGCAGTGGGGGCAAGCCTTGAGAATCATGGACAGTGAAGAGAAAGGTGGGGATGGAAGGTGAACCATGCAGAACTGGGTTAAGCTGACTTGTTCATTAAGGTTTAGCCTTCTTTCTATAGGGTGTTTCAGGAGTCTTGCGCTCAGCGTTAGTCTCAACATTTGGAAACAAAACTCTAACTCGACTCAAATTTTATAAACTCAACTCAAATCGAAAAAATTTAAATAAAATTTAAGTTATAAAATATAATACGTCAATTGAAATAACTTAAATTTTTTTTATTCAACTCAAATCGAATATTACTCTTAAAGTTAACTACTAATAATTTTACTAGATTAACTCAAAGAATTAAAATAAAATTTAAATTAATAAAATAAAATGTTTTAACTTAATTAACTAAAAAAATACTCGATTATCGAATATTCATATCCTACCGATGAGTCCCTATAATCTACATACGGAGGTGTCTATCCGTACCTTAACAATAACCATACGAAGGAATCAGACACCAAGTAAATGACACACAGGTTTCAGACCCATTTGTGTCAGATTCCAAATACCTAGGATTGTCTTAAACAATCTCAAGTAAAAAAAAAAAATGGGAGAGGAATAAATCCCAGAATAAATAAATAAATTATTAGATAAATTTAATTGATCACGTTATATATTTTTTTTTAAAAAATATGTTTATTTTAAATTATTTTTTAAACAACTATATTTACTCCTCCTTTTAATATGAAAAACTAAAAAAATTATCTTAAAAAATAAGATTTATGAACTTTATTAGGTATGATCACGAATTACGTAATAAGTCATATTCATCTATTTTTTTAAAATGACCGTCAAATCGTCAAAACTATTTTTTAAAAAATAACAATAAAATAATTTAAATAAATAATTTTTAAAAATATTAAAATCATCATTGGTCAATTTTAGTAGATCAGATACTATAAAAATAAATAAAAATTTTAAAATTAAAATTCAAAAATTAATTACATGTGAAGCAGGATTATCCCCTTAAAAATGTCTGATACCAGTAATTTTAATTTTATATGTTATTTTAAAATTTTTGAATAATAATTCAAATTTACTTTAATTATTAACTGAATTTATGTTCAAAATTAAATTTTTTTATAAATAAATATATTTTTACAATCTTCCAACCGTCATCAATTACTATGTTGTTTCCGCACAAACCTTAAAAATAAAGTATTATTATCATTACATAGCATACATTAATCTTGTCGCAAGTTGTTTCGATATTTAACAAAAAAAAATAAGTGTAGTTAAAAGAGAAGAAAGTAAAAACAAAAACATATTACTGCAAGATTATAATCTACTATTTCAGTATAGTAAATGAAATGAACTATTAGAATGAATGTAGTGTACAGGGAGAGGTAAATCCATACAAACTATACTGATTCGTTTAGTTTGGTGCAGTCTAAATTATTATCTATGGCAGGAGCGGAATTTTAGGAGCCATGAGAGACAACCCAGAACAGCCTGGGATGTTTATACTCGTATAAAAAATGATATTCATTCTCGAATTATTGGATGTAATAGATTAAAAAATCTAGACAGTTCTATAGCTTTTAAATGGTGTTTTTGTTAGAAAATATATTTGTATAGAAATTTGGAGGTATACATCTTACATAGTTATTGTATGACAGTTTATTGGATAAATAAAGTTCAATTTATCAAAAAATAAAAATAAAAAAAAGCATATATCCATTCAACAACCATATAGAAATGAAATTAGAAATGTTAAAAAAATTTAACAAAACATCAAAAGAAAAAAATAATTTGATTAATTAGTCGTATGCATTACATGAATTAAACAAATAAAAGGAGTTTTGTTCCTTTTATGTAAACTGCCCATGTGATTGATGGACCCATCAAAACTATAAAAACAAAAACTCCAACCAAAGACTTTGTTTTGCTTTTTTATAACCACTTAATAATGTATATCTTTCGATTATGTAATAATTGAGTAAACGTGAATGATTGGTTGATCAGAACTTACCACTTATTTACAGTCCTTTTTCTCAGATCTCGGGTTTAAGATTCAGTAATGACATCCTTTCCCGATCCTTACATTATTGACATTTCTTCCCCAACATATAGAGAGGGATTTGTTGTAAAAAAGTGACCAATCCCAAAAGCCAATACTTTACTTGATCCCCTTTTGTTTTTTAGGACTCCCCCCTTAACCAAATAATGATACCCTACAACCCCTTTGGTTAGGACAATTGGACAAATTTAAAGACACCCTTTAGTTTACTTGCTTTTTTTTCGAACCCGGAAAAATATGAACATATACTATTATATAACCGGACATGTATGTTAAAAAAATAATGTACTTATTTCTTTTAGGACCCGAAAGGTGCGCGATGAGGGATTCCTTTTCTTCTCCTTGCATTTGAAGGAGGTGTGGGAGGCGTGGGAAGATAAATGTCTTGTGGTGAGCCTTCACGCAATTCTTCTTCTTCCTTTGACATGCCTTCTCTTCGGGTTCTATCCACCAACAACACCTCATTCTTTGCCTCCAAGCTTAAACTTGCATTCCCATTCCTCCTTACTCCTACAAGCTAAGTTCACATTAAAAATGGGGTTTAAATTTTTTAGTTAAAAGTAAAGCAAAATTCATGCAGATAATGGTATCAAACAATGTGGAGCAACATGTATGTTAGTATGTTAGTAGGCAATTATGTATGTTATGCACATTGTGATGTTGATAATGATGATGAATGGGGTGGTGGTTCTGATTGTCACATCTAGAAAGAGACAAAGAGCATTAATTTCACATCGAAAAGGAAAATAAGTGTCTTAAGATATATATGCAGTGGTGTTGCATATCTTATCAGATATTTTTTAGAAGAGGGTAATAGTTTCGTGACATGACATGATAGTGATGCTTTTATTGTATGTGTTGAACAATTAATTTACCTTGCATCCCAAAGAACAAAACCGAAATGGGTCCAAGAGGCTTCTCCCACAGATTTCACAGATATGAGCTACGCCTTTCCCAGATTTTGGTTGAGGCCGCTCGTTCAAGAACAGAACCCTGGCACTGTTTATTACATAAGTTTGAACCCCACTGATATCCAACACCTTTTGAATCTCTGTAACTCTTACTACATCATGGTAAGAAGATCTCCTTATCTGGAAAAAAACCAAACCAGAAAACATGTTTTAGATTATATATGAATTATGATATCTACCAGAAGATGAAGAAGAAAATATGCTGGTTTCCATAGATTGAATTTACCTGAATCACTTGATGATCTTTGTGTCTAGACGAGCGGCAATAGAAGCAAAATGCGTCTCCTTTACAGTCCAAACAATACATGTTGCATTCACCCCTAGCTGCATCTCCATGTGTTCTGCAGACTGTGAAAAAGGCTGCGCTTAGCAATGATTCTAGCCATGGCGGCACCGGCATTGTTGTCTTCCTCGAGAAAACCAAGGTGGGGGGGGAGAATATTGGTGGGTTACGGCAATGGCGCCATTACCATTGTTAATCAAAGCTAAGCAATGGAATTCTTAAGATCAGAAGCCAATGAAAGAGAAAGAAAGGGGGGATTTGCAACTTAGACTTCAACCAACAAAGCGAACGCCTGAACTAAGGGACAAGGCTCATAAACAAATGCGGGGAAGGAGTTTGGACGGCGGAGATCAGTGGTGGTGGCTGAAATTTATGCAGAGCCGTTGGATGGATGGGTTTTGGAGTTTACGCTACTTTTGATTCTTTCTTTTGCGTCACAATAATAAATATTATATTTATTATTTTTAGTATTTATTGTATTTAGTAAAATTAAATATCCAGTTGTTTAGAAAAGGATAAACGATATCACTTAATTATGAGTATGATTATATTTGAGTTATTTAATTATTAAAAGTAATATTTAGATCATTAATTTATGGTAATATTATATTTGGGTAACCCAATTATTAAAGGTTATATTTGGGTCATTGATTTATGGTAATATTATATTTGGGTAACCCAATTATTAAAGGTTATATTTGGGTCACTCAATTATAAGTAAAGTTATATTTAGGTCATTTTTTATATTTAAAAAAAGTTTATCAATCCATGTATTAGATTAATTAATAATTTCAAATGAAGTATTTTAATGTTAACAAGGGTATACAAGTGATTTAAAAGAAAAAACGATTAAATTGATATATTTTTTCAAATATGAAGAGTGACTCAGATGTAACCTTACTTATACTTGAGTGACCCAAATATAACCTTTAATAATTGAGTGACTCAAATATAACTTTTAATAATTAGATAATCCAAATATAACTATACTCATAATTAAGTAACGTTTATTGCAATTTTAAAAAAAAATATAAATCTATGCGGATAGTTTGAGGATTGGCCGGCGACACAGTGGCAGCTTTTGGGTGGGTTGCAACTTGCACCACAAATATATATTATAAGGAAAATGTCTTTACGGATTTATAATTAAATTGTTTATATATTATGCAATTAATTAAAGTCTAAACATTTAGAAAATGACAATTTAAGATTAAAAAAAGAGATTCATAATCTTCATAATTAGAATGTAATGCCGATCACTACGGGTTAGAATCGTATTTTTTCAGCAAGGTAATAATTTATTTAAATAATTTAAAAAAATTATAAGATATATTATATTTATATTTTTAAATAAAATAAACGTACATTATATATTATTAAATTACTTAAATTTATATCATTTTGAGATGAACATCATTCTTTTTTTTATCAAGATTATTCGTTGGTTTTTCAGCATTATAATAATTAAATTCCATCTATTTATCATATGAAATTAAATTTCGATATAATTAAAAAGCTACCATGTAATTATATTTGGATGTAATGCTTTAGTCAATATTTCTATTAAAATTAGTAATTTGACTCTTTTTGAAAGGTTGTGACTTTTTTCAAAAGTTGAAGGCTAATTTGACAAAAGATGTAAACATCGGGGGCCAAATGTATCATTATGCCAAAAATTCCTAACTACTTTCTTAATCTTGTGAGAGAGAGAAAATTACTTGAGAAAGGTAGGTATGGCTTACGATGGGAAATGAAACGGATGCGAATTGTGTGCTAAAACGTGATCCAAAACTTTATGCCTAAACAAACAAGTTATGATGAAGAAAAAGAAAAATGGGAAAACTTTCCAACAAATTAACATGTCTTAATCACTTATCAACAAATGTTTTTTTTTCGGTTTTACAAAGTTTTACTCTAATTAATTCAGATCGATCAATATCGTACATTTAAGTAATATTGTATTGTTTATCATTTGAATTAATCTCGCTGGTTAACGGGGATGAAGCTACTTATATTGTAGGGGGAACTTTGCCCCTCCTAAATTTTTTGGTATAATGACATTTCAAGTCCCTATTAGTTTAAATAGTAATAAAATAAGATTTTTGCACCTCCTAATTTTTAGATTTAAAAGCTTAATAGACCTTTGTCCCTCCCTGTGAGTTAACAAATAATTTTCTTGATGATTATTGTCAATGTCGCTATCTCAATTTATTTACTATTTCCCCCTCAAAATTAATTCAATAATAAACGGGCGAAGTACATCAATATTTACTAAATTATAAGAAAACAATTATTTTAATTATTGATTTTTTTAAAATTATAAAATTATCATTAAATTTATTAAATTGTTATAAAATTAGATTTTTTTAGAATTATAGATTCTTTTCTTAAAAAATATATAAAGAAAAGAGATGGGGATACCTTTGTGTAGGAATCAAAGCTGGCAACATGGGAATATGAATTATGGTATGCTCTTTTTAGTTGTAAAACCATAATTAATTAATATAAACCGTCATTTTAATTTGCATGTTATCATGGATGATCATCCAATCATAAAATATTCCATGTTACCCTAAGAATCTAGAGTTTAATTATTATTTTAATTATATACTATGAGTTGCTCATCATACCATATGAACCCACATGTCATGTCACTACTCTTCAATGTTTGTTGAAAGGTTTTGATTGAGTTTAATTTTAAACTCAAATAGGGACAGAGTCAGGATTGAGGTTAAAGGGGCAAAACATAAATATTTAAAAGATGGAGGATAAATCTATAAAAAATAATTTTTAAAAGAATTTAAATAAAAAAATAAAAAAATAGAGTGGGGGCGATTGTCCCTCCCTACTGCCATATATTTTCGTCCTTAAACTCAAATATCTAAATGCAAATGGCAAAAGATTATTGTCAAAATTGCCTATAAGTTGATGACCTTAGAACTACCAAGAGAGTGACTTTGATGGGGGACACTTGAGTTATGTAAGAAAGGTAATGTATATTTATACATATTGATATTCTTTTACCTAATATCAGATTTATTTAATGAACAGAGACATACATAAAATTTACAATGTTTAAAAATAAAAATAGAATTTAATAAAATATATAATTTTATATAAATTTTAAATTTTTAAGGGGACATCTACTCTCTCTATTCCCTATATCAATCTCAAAAGCATTAATTATATACTAATGTCCTGTTTAGCATTGTTTTTGAATCTAGCTTTTGGCTCCAAAAGCTGGTTTGAGATCAAAATCAATGTTAAACGGGTAGCTTTTGAGAAAAAACTACGTTTGAAAAGTATTTTTCAACCCAAACGTAAAAACTAAAATTTTTAGTTTTTACGGTAGGAAAAGTGCTTTTGAGAGCCAAATTAAAAATTTAACCTTCATTTACTATTGTTTTATTTATAATTTATAAGTTTATAATTCTTATACAAATATAATTAATAAAATATTATTAATTTAAAAATTATATATATTAATTAAAATATTTTAAATTTATTATATTTTTATAGAATACATATAATTATTACAAATATATATTAATAAAAATATTTTTTATATTTTTATGATATTTTATATATTATAACATTAAAAAATTAGATATCGTTTATAAATATAACTTACAATATTATGTCTAAAATGGTTATTTATCTTATTTAAATCACTTTTTGACAGCAATGTTAAACACTTAAAATCTCAAATCTAAAACTTCATATGCACTTCTATAAAAAACTTTTAAAAATACTTTTTCGCCGCACATTTTAAAAACAATGTTAAACTAACCTTAAAACATTAAACATTCTAGTAGAATATTAAACATTAAACACATTAGGCTCTACCATAGACAAATCATTTTTTTGTATTACCATAATATTTATTTATTAGGTGATTAATTTAAATAATTAAATTAGATATCGTAAAAGTTTACTATATGACGATTTTGTTCTTAGTTTTTTTTATATATAAAATCAAAATCAAATATCTAACTTTACTTAAGAGATCGAGTATCTCATCACATTAGTTAAGTTAAATTGATCGTTGATTTATAAAAAAATTATATTTGAAACTGGAAAATTATATTGTTAAAAAACTGTTATAAAGTATAAACATAAATTATAACATACACATAAGAAATGGTTTTTTCTAAAAAAAAAAAAGATAACCTAAAAAATTGATTGTATCATTTTTCTTGCAAAAACTATAATAATTTTGGTATAAACTTTTTGGTGTATATCAAAATTCTTAAATTTTTTATAAGAAATTTGATATGTACCAAAATTCTTATATTTTTTTATAAGAAATCTGGTATTTTTATAAAAAATTTGGTATATATTGAAAAGTTTATACAAAAATTCTTACAACTTTTATTAAAAAACGATACAACCATTTTTAAATCGTTTTTAAGGTCGGCGTTCCCTAAAATTACCCCATAAAAATACCCAAAATTTGTTTTATGTTATTTTTATTTTCTAACACTAAAAATAATATAAAGTTCGATAAATAATTAACACCTTCTTTTAAATTATTTTTATTGGTTATGATCCCATCAATTTAAATTTATAATTACATCCTAATATCAAAGTATTATTTCTAATTTATCAATTTGCAGCAGTAATCAAGTCTGTTCCTATTTGTTAATTTTCTTTAAAACGTACTTTTATTTATGATATAATGATAATTTTAGTTGTTAATATTTTAAAATTTTTAATTTTTTTTAATAAATATCACCGAATTTTTATTAAATTTATAGAAAAATCATCATTACGTCGTATCTAAGAAATAAAATAATTGGAGTAAACAATCAAAAAAATCATACAATTCAAAAACAATAATTTTTTTTATGGAGATAAGCATGCCAACAAAATTCAGAGGCTTCTTAAATCTCTTTGTCTATGTCCAAACGAGACGCATAAAGAAGGAAGAAGAAGTTGTACGCGATCCAAACTGTCATGCAAAAAGTATCATTACCCAACACTGATTTCATTGGCAAACAAACCATCAAACGAGTGGGGATAAATCTATTCAAGTGACCACCCATAAAAACAGAAATCAAAAACTAGCGTCGATTGAATCTCTGTGTGAATAACAAACGATCGCTAAGGTATGTTGAAACATGCCAGAAAGACAAATGAATCAAAACACAAAATAAAATAAAAAAATATGTCATAAAGATAGAAGAATAACGTGTCATAAGGATAGAAAAAACGTGCTATAGAAACATAGATTCTTATTAAGATTAAAAATAAAAATAAAGAACATAATAAATTCGGTGGTCGACAATCAATACTAAGATTGATTGTCGACCACCGATTAAAAAGATTGAATAAAGTGAAAAACAACTAAAAAAAATTTTTGAGAGAAAAATAAACAACCGCTAGGGTTTTTACAGTAATAATATAAGAGAATTGGTCAATTTTTTGAAAGAAAACTGCTCACACCTAATTTATTCTCTCTTTAAATAAACATTATTATTATCATAAATAAATATTATTAATAATAAATATTATAATCGAAAATACAATATTTGGTTTGGCTTGATTTATTATTATTACTATTATTATTATTATTATTATTATTATTATTATTTCCAGCAACTAACATGTTAGAGTGGTTCGAATGTTTACATCCCTAGGTACTTAGGTGGGGGTATGCCCAAAATTGACACATTACTTGAACATGTTTTAGATTTGTCTAAGAAAGAATTAGATTTTGTTTTTTAATGTTTTTAAAAAATTAGTTTTGGGTTAATTTTTAAAATTAAAATAATATAGAATATATAATTTTTAGAGTTAAAAATATTTGTTTAGTTTCGTTTAAAAAATTAAAAATTTTAACTTCCAATTTTTTATTTTTTAAATAAAATTACTTATTTATCTTGTTTATAATATCAATTCTTTTATATTTTTAAAAATATATCTAAAATAAATATTTTATCCGTTGAAAAACACTTTTAACAATAAATTAAAAAATATTTAAAATCAAATAATTTTAAAATTATTTTTATCGAAAATAATACGAAAATTTATCCTTAATTTATAATTTTAATATCACAGTATATGATAAACTGCAAATATATGTAGCAATGCAATGGTTTGAATTTTGTCGGCAACCAATAGGCCCTAAAATTATGCCCACTTTTATATTGAGGCCCATATTTTTATCAATGGACCTTTACAAGAGAAACATTTTTTATTATATAATTTGATTTAAATAATTTTCAATTTAACAATAAAAATATATTATTAAATATTATTATCATGATTAAATTTTTTAATGTTTATCGATAATTTATAACGTATAATAAGTGAATGATATTTTTTAATAGTTCGTAAATTTAATGTTTGTTTTATAATTTTTAAAAGTTTAGTGATTAAAAATATCATCTTCACATACTTTAATGACTATTTATAAAATTTACCTAAAATTTTATAATAAATTTTGATTAATTTAAAAATTAGTCGAATTAACCATTTTTTAATTCAATTAAAAAAATTATAAAAAACTTGGTTCGTTTAATAGTTAAAATGAGAAAATTTTGATTTATTGATTTTGAGTAATTTGATTCAGTCGGTTAATCGAACTACTCGATTGAACACCCTAATATCTCAACCCTTTTTTTTTTCTATTTTCAATATCAGATTTTGAATCTCTAACCTTACTTAAGAGACCTAATATCTCATCCTATTAGACCAACTGGTTGCTGGTGGTAAGAGTTTAAAATTATAATTTTTTGCGTTAGTTATTAAAAAAAATTTGATAAAATATCATAAAATTACAAGTGTATAAATTCGTACACCGACAATAAATCAAATAAAAACACACTTTGTAAATGATAAAATATGTTTTAAATTCTTAACGAGTCGAGTCTGAAATTATTCGCAATCTAGACCGGAACATAATTGACTCTAAGCTTGACTTCCGACAAATATTTGTAATTACCTCATGAAACTACAAATATTTCACCTGAATTATTTTTTTTTAATTGATAATAATGGTTAAATTTTATTGAATAAAGAATAAATACTCAAAATTACAAGAAAATTATACAAATAATAATAAATTAATCAAAGTATTTTCTTAAAATTATCATAATGCTCAAATTAGCTACTTATAAATAAAATAAGACCAAATAAAAAATATGGTAAAAAATTTAAGTTAATAACTCAAACAAATTATATATATAAACAACTAAAATTATTAGTGATAAAGGATGAACAATATTAACACAAACATAAAAATACATAAAAAATTTCACACGTTGACAAATTGATATTATTATAACTCAATCGTGATTTATCTTCTATAATTACGAATGACAATCAATATTCAATATAAAATATTAAAGCAATAATAAATTAAAAAATTGACGTAATAAATATAATCTAGAAAAATACTGGGTAATTGTAAACAAACACCCAACTAGATCGAATATCTGATTTGAGAATAATTAAATCAAGTTTAGGCTAATTTTTAATTAACGGGTATTCGATCGAATAATTTTAATATATAATTTAAAATATATTTTTATTTTAAATTTTTTAATATTTTTGTCTAAAATTAAATTTAAATCTTTAAATTAGTTCCTACATTTTTGTTATATACATTTAAGCTTTAAAATTTTTAAATATATTTTTATTAATTTCCTAATATAAAAAGAAAAAATGAGATTAATATTTTTTTATATTATTTTAATAATAAATTTGCATATACATGAATATTCTAAAATTAACTTTAAAGTACTGTTTTTTTATATTTGGTCATGTATTATAAATTTTCAAAATTTATGCTTTTAATGTATGTGTGTTTTATTTTAAAATAAAAAATAAAAAAAATTATGAACCGGGCAATTGTTTTCCTATTAGTCGGATATACAAATCGGATATTCAATTTAAATGAATCGAGACACGAACTAAAAAATAGGTATTCGAAAGAACTAGGTTCAATGATGAATACCCCTAATAAATATGTTATGAATATGTACCAAATAATCAAACAAACAATAAGACAAGAAAAATAAATTAATTAATAACAAATATACAAATAAAACAATAATAAGAAAACTAGAATAAACAAAGCTAATAAATGCCAACCCCAAGAGAATTAATTACGAAAACAGCCTAACAACATAAATTCTAGTTCCTTATGGTTATATATGTGTCTTAATGGAATAAGTTTCTTAAATTCTCACATACGTCGGTTTGGTTCTAGATAACGATATATAAATTTATTTTATTATCTATTAAAATAATAAAAACTTTAATTTTAAATTATTATAAATTTATGAATTAGATTCGGTTTAAAGGAAAACACAATCTATAACGTAAAGAGTTTTGTTACGTGTCAAAAGACGTGAATTTTAATAGTAAATTAACCCATGAAAGGCTTTTCACGTGGGTATGTGACGTTTCATTATCATTGAAGGGGGATGGATCGGGTAGAAAGTTCGATAATTATGATACAACACATGTCAGTGACTTTTTACCAATTAAATAAATAATTAATATAATATCACAACTTATCGTAACCCACTTAATCAAAGTAATATCTTCAAGAAAGAATAAATTAACTAAGATCGACTTAAATTTCAATTACTTCCATCGATAAAAAAATAATTAAGATCAACTTATGGTCTCCAACAGAGTTGTTATGTTACAGTGAACTTTAAAAAAACTCATTATCTTTAAAAATAAAATTTGGAGTCGTCGCCGATTATTTAGATTAAATATATCAAACACTAAAAAAAAAAACTCATTAAAACATAAGTTCAGAAGTTGGTTACATATAAAAAAAAGATTAACGCTCTTATAACACTCGAAATCAGTACCAAATCATACATTGCTCTTATTGACTAAGGTCATTAAAATTTAAATTAAATTTAATTAAATATTTTTAATTTAATAAAACTTTAATTAAATGGGCTTTAACACGCGGGGTTTAAATTAATTGACCATTTAATTAATAAAGATGACTTTATATTCGGACTATAGATTAAATTAAATACAAACCTAATAAAATCTAAAGATTCAATCTAATCTAAACTAACTTAAAACCAGAGGTTAAGGTCTAAAAAAACTATATCCCAATATTACATGATTTAAAAAATAATAAAAAATTGGCATCAATTATTTTTTTCGTACTTGTTTATAATTTGTTAAAATTCTTTCGAATTTATTTTAGTGCATTTTCTGACATTTCTAATAGAATCGTGAGCCGCACGCGCGAATAGAGAAATTAAGTCGTTTATATTTATTTAATCTGGACCGTTAAATCTAATCTTATCTAACAATTCTGGAGCAACTGCGCAATAAAAGAGAGTATTGGATTAATGTTTCTAGATTGGTCTTAAGTGGGCCAATTGAGCCGATTAATAATATATTTATAGTAGTTTTTAAATTATAAGTGTAAATGAACTATTAATTATTATTTATTTAATTGTTTAGAATATTTTAATAATAATAACTATGCTAATAAAATAAATAAAAGAATATTTCATATAAAATTAATAATTATAATTATCCTTCTTTATTCATTCAATAGAACGAAGGTAAAAATATTATAAAAAACAGTTAAATTCATTATTATATTTCGTATATTTTAATATTTTTATCTGAAGTAATAGGCTTGCGTCAGTTAGGGGCGTAAATTATTTTTATTAACCGAATTAATTGATCGAACTAAAATTATTTTGATTAATTTTTGATAAATTTAATTAATTTTAAAAAAAATGATTATATATTCGGTTCAAAATCGATGAATTAGTTGAATTAACCAAATTTATTATATATTAAATATTATATATATTATATACATTTATTTTTAGTCGAATTAACTTTTTATATTATAAAATTGTTATCATTTTTTTATTAATTTAGTATAAAATAAAATTTTAATAACTAAAAAATTATTTTAGCATAATTTAGTGACCTATTATGTAATTTAACTAAAATTTATAATAAATTTTGGTTAACTCGGTTAATTCGGCTAATTAACCGAAATAATTTCGTTTTAGTTAATTCAGTTAAAAGTAGTTCAGTTCGGTTAACAATTAAAAATTTAAATTTTTTAATTAATTCAATTTTAGTTAATTCAGTTCAATCATCGACCCAATTGACCGAATGTATACACTAACTCAGTTAAATAACGTGTCCATTACTAATTGTCACGTTTCTTCGGTCCATAATTGCAAAAAAACAAAACCCTTTTATTAGAGAAATTATTGGGTTTTTCAATAATATTATTGGAGAATTTTTTTAAAATATTAAATTAATTAGATTATTTTTTATAATATAATGAAGGATGAGTTTATCATGTACGACGAATATTGCTAAACACCATTAACGATGAACATCGCTGAACATTATTAGACTAATTGATAAAAATTATATATTTTAGGGACTTAAAATATAATTACTAATTACTTAAAAAATTACTTAAATTTTTATATACATTAAAATTTTGATTTTATAAACTACATATTTAGTACCTCACCTATTTTTATATTTCTATTTTAATACTTAAATTAGTTATTTTAGCAAAATAGTACCTAATGTTACATATTATTTTTATTTTGGTACCTTGATTGTTAAAAACAAATGAAAATAGTGACATTGATTGGCCAAATAATAGTTCTAGTCTCTAAAAATTATACAATTTATCAACTTAGTCTAAATATTATCAATTTAAAGATTATTTTTAATTTTTAGACTAAAATTATAAATTTATTATTTATTTTTAATAAAATTAAGAAACTATATACTTTGATTAAATATTTTATATGAAAAATAAATTTTTTTGCCGCTAGTTTTTGACATATCGATAAATCATAAAAAGAATCATGATCATAATAAAATATCGATCTTCACTACGAAAAATGCTCGTTTATACTCGTTATATGAATGTTAAATTATTAAAAAGATAAACAAAGTGTTATAAAAACGTACTAAAATTATCATTAAAATAAACAAATAAAACAACCGTAATAACACTTTCTCACTTTAATCTTTATTCATTTGTAGGTAAAAACTTAATTAGTTAGAATAAATGTACGAGAATATAATCTTGGTACAAAATAATATATTAGTATGTACCCACCTAACTTAGTCTTTAAATATAATCTTTGTATATTATTTAATATTTATATTTGTACAGATTTTATATTCACAATAACTTGGTTTTTTAACAATATAATCACAATTATTCAATTTTCTTTTTATCATTTAACTAATTATTTATAAAAAAATAATAATAAATAATAATTTTTATAAACATATATTAATTTGTAATAGTTTTTAGATTATTAAAAAGAAATAAATAATAATATTTTAACAAAAGATTAATTTAAAAAATATTACCTCACATTATGATGTTCAACATGACATTAAATTAATTTCGGTCTTAGACGCTTATAAAAAATTAATTTAATTTAGAATTAGGTATTATTTTGTTAAAAAACTAGTTTGAGTATCAAAATAAAAATATAGAAATAGGTGAAGTACTAAATATGTAGTTTATCCTTATTAAAAAATAAAAAAATTATATAAAAAATAATTTAATTAAAAAATTTAAATAATTATTAATTACATGTTAAGTTCTTAAAATTTTTAATCTTTATTAATTAATTTAATAGTATTTAACGGTATTTAACGCTAGTGATGTTCAGCGGTATTCATCGCCCGTTATAAAATTTTCCTATAATGAATCATTGTTTAAATTAAATATTAGATTTCTTTTAACTTATTTTTAAACAATTATTTAATAAAATAATAAATATTGTTTAAAGATGGAGGAAAAATATATCGTCTTTAAACAATAATATTTTTATTTTTTAATACGAGCTGCAGACCACGTATAAAAAAATACAAAAATTTTACTGTTTAAAGACGGATTGAAACACTGTTTGACGACGGATTGAAAATAATCCGACTTCTGATATGAACAGTGATTCACCATATTATGAAAATTTAATTTAATTGGTTCAATAATTTTTTTTAAAAAAAATCTCTAACAATATTATTGGAAAAGCTCTGAAATTATTACATGTCTTATCATATATTTATAATTTTATTTAATATAAAAATATTATATACATTATATAATTTCTGATTTAAATAGTGATTCATTATACTATGAAAAGAAATTTGATTAGTTTAATATTTTTGAAAAAAAAAACAATATTATTGGAAAAACTCCGAAATTGTTACATGTCTTATCGTATATTTGTAATTTTATTTAGGCATAAAGATAATTTTCACCCTTAACGTTTATAATTTTTGTTATTTTGACCCCTATTCTTTTTTTGGGTTAAATTTAGCCCTTGATCTATGTTTTTTTAACAAATAACTCATTTTTTAACTATTATGATAACTGAACCGTTAAAAATTTAATAATGGTAACATATCATATATATATATATATATGTGATAATATATTTTAAATGACATATAATCTAAACTATTAAATATATACATATATAGAATATAATTTTATTCCAGTATAAAATATAAAAAATTTAAATTTAAATAAAATATTAAAAATTAATTAAATACAAAACAAAAATTTACTAAATATTCTCAACCCTAACTAAACTAAAATATCTTTATAAAACCCTAAAACTCCGATTTAGATTAAAACTAAAATACTTAAATTCAAAATTAAAATAATAAAAATCCAATTGATTATTATCAAAAAATTTTATCTTTGATTCACCGGTAACAAATTATACAAAACACTTTCTTCTCAAATTATGTCCATAGCTTTTTAGATAAAATTTTGATTTTACTATAGTTAAAGTTGAAAATATTTAGTAGCCTTTTATTTTAGATTTAATTAATTTTTAATAAATAAATAATAATAATTTTTAATATTTTATTTAAATTTTAATTGTTTTATATTTTTAGATTGGAATAAAACTATATTCCGCATTTATGTATTTGATACACTAGATGTTAAGTCATTTAAAATATATTATCACATATATATATGATATGATACCATTATTAAATTTTTAACGGTTTAGTTATCATAGTAGTTAAAAAATGAGTTATTTGTTAAAAAAACATAGATCAAGGGCTAAATTTATTCAAAAAAAGAATAGGGTCCAAAATGACAAAAATTATAAACGTTAAGGGTGAAAACTATCTTTATGTCTTTTATTTAATATTTGTTTAATAAATAAAAAATATATTATATTATATTATATTATATTATATTTTATTGTATTATATAAATAGGTCTTTCCCGGGGCCAACTGACTCAGAGAACGCATTTTCGTTTATCATCTAATTTCCCAGGAAAATTGAAAGACAATGGAGGCTCTCCGCCTTACGCCTCCTCAGCCGCTCCTCCTCCGCCACAAAGAGAGGGTCCCACAAACTTCCTTCTTTGCCCCCCACATTTCAAAGAAAGGTAACCTCGACCTGCCTTGGATCACAGCCGCCTTGTCAAAACCGACGGCTGAGATCTCTTCTCCGGCTGTTAACTCTATTGAAAACTCTGTCCTTTCGTCGTCTACGTCGAGCTTCGCAGCCGCTCCTTCCGCTCCGAGGAAGAAGGTGGCGAGTAATTCCCTTCAGTATCCGTCAGGATACCTAGGTGCGTCACCGGAACGTTCGATGAGTGAAGGAAATGATGACGTAATAAATGCGATGGAGTATTTAACAAATATATTGTCGTCCAAGGTTTACGATGTGGCGATCGAGTCACCGTTACAGTTGGCGACTAAGCTCTCGGAACGATTGGGCAATCAAGTTTGGCTCAAGAGAGAAGATTTACAGGCTGTAAGAAATATATATATTAGTATAATTTTTGTTTTTAGTTTATATCTCTTTAAATGTGATGACTTTTATTGGCTGTCATTTCATTTCTAATGATATTTGTTTCTATGATGGTTGGGGTTTTGGCAGTTTAGGACTTTTCATAGTTCATACTCTATGCTTTTGCTTTACTTTTATTGAGTTGGACAGAGTTTTTCTTTTCTTTTTCCAGCTTGCATATAGTTCTTCCTGTTTTTGATTTATGTACTCTGAGATACTGCATTTTTTTTTGTGATATTCACATGAATTTTAGTTGGATTTTTGTTTTTTGTTTTTCATTGGTGTTTGTTAATGAATTGCCAGGACGGATACTCTTTAACTTTTGTAGTTGAATATAAACTTGAAAGAGGAACTTTGGCATGTTTTTGGGGTGTATTCTTTTTCATATTCATTCAGAAGAATTCCTTACAAATTTGATGTATCAAATTTTCAGGTTTTCTCTTTTAAGCTTCGTGGAGCCTATAATATGATGGCAAAGCTTCCCAAAGAACAATTAGAAACAGGGGTTATTTGCTCATCAGCAGGAAATCATGCCCAAGGGGTTGCATTGTCTGCCAAGGCACTCGGATGCAATGCTATTATTGCTATGCCTGTTACCACGCCAGAAATTAAGGTACCTTTTTTTGTGATTTTCTTGAATTGATTATTTTGCTTACAAGATTTCTAAATTTGAGTGGGGGTTTCTTTTTTTGTAGTGGCAATCTGTTGAGAGGTTGGGTGCAACCGTTGTTCTTGTTGGAGATTCTTATGATGAGGCGCAAGCATATGCTAAGAAAAGGGCTAAAGAGGAAGGTTACACATTTATACCCCCGTTTGACCACCCTGACGTTATTATTGGACAAGGCACTGTTGGGATGGAGATTGTGCGCCAAACACAAGTCCCGTTGCATGCAATCTTTGTACCTGTTGGTGGTGGTGGGCTTATAGCAGGCATTGCTGCTTATGTAAAGAGGGTTTTCCCAGAGGTATGCTGTTTTGTCTTATAAACATTGTCTATTTCATTATGCTGGAGTTTGCATAGTTCTTAGTAGCTGACAAGTGCATGCCACATATTATCCTTGATTTCTTTCCTTGTTCATACCTCTTGAGTGTTGAATCATCATATTTAGTTCCAATACACAAAGTTTAGTTTTTTTGTTTGTTTGTTAAAACTGATCCTTGGGATATAGTTGCTGCTTGCTATATAGACTTGCTTTAATCATCTAATTTTCAATTCTGTGGCAGCTTATTTCTTTTCTGGGATCCCCTGTTGACATAGCTTATTTAAATTTCTTTTCTTTTTGTTTGCTTTTGTCTGAAACTACATTGAGTGAGCTAGTTGCTTGTGACATGACATAATTCATACAGGTGAAAATTATTGGGGTGGAGCCTTTTGATGCAAATGCAATGGCATTGTCGCTGCATCATGGTGAACGAGTGATTCTGGACCAGGTTGGAGGCTTTGCAGATGGAGTAGCTGTTAAGGAGGTTGGTGAAGAAACATTCCGCATATGTAGGGAATTGGTGGATGGTGTTGTTCTTGTTAGCCGCGATGCTATTTGTGCCTCTATAAAGGTATGATCTTTCATGTTTCAGATTTTGCATTGATTCACTTAGGCTGATTCTTTTTTCTCCTCTGAATTGTTAAAATACTGGACATCACATTCAAACTTTACTTTGGTTGTACTCTTATTGTCTGTACTTATATACTACAGTTTTGAACTAAGCAAACAATCAAAAAGATGGCATGAAATTAAATAAATGTTTAATTTGAAACAAACTGTCAAATTTCTAGTTCAATTGTGTCTTTGGTTGACTTGGATTCTACCTGTAGTATTTTAGGAAATGCCTTTGGCTCATATAAAGGTAAACAAGCTCTGGTTTCTCTCAAATTTTGGGTGTTTGAGTTGAATTTTAGATGCAGTTTGCCGGTGTGCTATTGTCCATTTGGGAAAAGCAAGTGGCTCTGTCTAATATATAGTTTGTACTCGTTTTTATCTCTTCAGTGTTGACTACTGTATTTCTTTTCTGCTAGACACCGGATGAACTTCATCGAATTAACCCATGGCTCTTTGGATGCTTAGGGATTTACATCTTGTTTGTGCTGCAGGATATGTTTGAAGAGAAGAGGAGCATTCTTGAACCAGCAGGTGCCCTAGCCCTTGCAGGAGCCGAAGCATATTGTAAATATTACGGGTTTAAAGGGAAGAATGTTGTAGCAATAACTAGTGGTGCAAACATGAATTTTGATAAGCTTAGAGTGGTTACTGAACTGGCTAATGTGGGTAGACAACAGGAGGCAGTGCTTGCAACTGTTTTGCCGGAGGAGCCTGGAAGCTTCAAACAATTTTGTGAACTGGTATTTCTCTGCAATTTTTAAAATTCTAACCTTTGTACAAATTATCAATTTTGTCCATTTGCATTGCTAAGTAATCAGTTGAAATAACCATTAAATCATGGCATTAACAGGTGGGGCCTATGAATATCACCGAATTCAAATATAGATGTAGTTCCAATAAAGCTGTAGTTTTGTACAGGTCAGTTATCACTCTGTTTAAGTTTTCTAACAAAATACAAAAAGATCATGCATGTTTAGAATAGCTCATTTCCATGGCTATCTTTCATATTGTTTGCAGTGTTGGTGTTCACACGGTTTCCGAACTTGAAGCATTGAAGCAGAGGATGGAATCTTCTCAATTTAGAACGTTCAATCTTACAGCAAGTGATTTGGTTAAAGATCACTTGCGGTATTTGGTAATTATCATCATCTTTTCTTGTCCAGTTTACCTGATTTTGGCACTGGTGAATGTGCAGCCTTCATGAATTCTCTCCATTCATCTCATTCAGATGGGAGGCAGATCAGATGTTGAAAATGAGCTTCTATGCCGGTTTACTTTCCCGGAGAGGCCTGGTGCTCTGATGAAGTTCTTAGACACTTTCAGTCCACGTTGGAATATCAGTTTGTTCCATTATCGTGGTCAGGTTAGCATCATCTAAAGACCCTTTTTTCTAACTTCCTTTTTATTTAAGCAACTGTCAATCCTGATGTCTTCCATCACACAGGGCGAAACCGGAGCAAATGTTCTGGTTGGAATTCAAGTCTCAAAGAGTGAGGAGGAAGAGTTTGCCTGCTGTGCTGATATCCTCGGATACGACTACGTAGTCGTAAACGATGACAAGAATTTTCAACTTTTGATGCATTGATCAGATTTAGTTCCAACATTATGACATGAAGTAGTAGGTGGTAGCCATGGAATAGCAGGTGATGTCCACATTCCTCAATTCATTTTTTTAATTTATGGGGTTCCAATAATTGTGGTTAGGGTTTGGGTTGCAGTTGCCATGTTAGATGACTAGTTTTCCATGCCACGTACCATTTACTTTTATATGTATGATAAATTTTAAAATTACTTTTTTGTAATAAAAAGTATTGTGCAAATTGACTTTTAAAATTTAACTTTGGACTTTTGAACTAGTGATAAAGTCTAATATAATTTATTTAACTTTAGTTCGAGTATGTGTCTTATTAAAAAGCTAAAAAAATCATACAAATATTAACTTGTAATTACTTTAGCATATTAAAGAATTTAAACTTTTGGATATAAATTTATCAAAATGTTAGTATTTAATTAAATATCAAAACTATAATTAATTTAATTGGATTCAAAATGAACTTAATAAACTTGAAGGACCAATTTGAAAAGGTTCCAAACTCATTAAGGAATATGATGTTAACCTATAGGTTAAAACCAAACGAAAACACTCTCCAAAATCTGAGTGATGGGTAATTCATCGTACAAATATAAAAAATATATGGTTATTTTTATTTTTAGAATTTATATTTTTCATATTATTGAGTATATTATATAAAATTAAATATTTGTTATAAAAAATATATGAGAGGGGTTTACGGTTTAAATTGTATTTTAAAATTTTAATAATTTTGTAATAATTGAAATTAAGACATGACCCCTCTAATTTTTATGGTTAATTAACTTTGTCCCGCTATTTTCTTTTTCATTTTGGAATGCAATAAGATTCCACTTTTTCTAAATGCACTATAATTACAATATCACAATAGATTTGTTCCATTTTTTAAATGTTTAGATTTTGTCCTGCAAAATTTATTTTTTTCATTTTGATCCCAAAATAAGAAAAATTGTCCGATAGTTGCTGGCAGCTTCTAGCGACTCTCCCCATTATGATCGGTGATGGATCTAAAAAAATATTTGAGGATAAATACACGTAAAATTTTAAAATTTCAAGATAAATATAACTCATAAATATTTAAAAATTTAAGAATTAACTCATAAAATTTTAAAAAAATAAAGACGAACGTGTAAACTTTAAAATTTTAAGGTGAACCTCTGTCACCCTATGCATAACCCGCATCCGTCACTGATTATAATACGATACCAATTTAAATATTATAAAATATAAAATATTATATTTTATAATATTTTTAATTTATTAATTAATTTTTTGACTTCGAGTATCTATATTTGTCAATTTTAAAAGATTTTAGATACTGATTTAAAATATAATTAAAAATACAATATATTAGGTTTATAAATAATATTTTAAGTTGTTTATTTTACAACCTGATGTACGTTAGACACCTCGTGAAATTTGTGTTCAACTGTCGGCGACTCCCCTTCCTACTATAAAAAAAATCGTAAATAGTTTTTAATGGGGTCATTTTTTAATATAATTGAACAATGAACTAAATTAAATTAAGTTAATACCCGATTAATACTCAATTTAAACTACTAAAAATCGAATTAGTTGTCGATTGAACTAAATTTAGATTTAATTAAAAATAGTAATTTAATTAGCAACAAATTTAAAAATATTTTTTGTTATATACTTTATATTTTTAAACTTTAGGTTTATCCTTTCCGTTGAGCTTACAATACGGGTGTTTATTATCGGGTACTCGATTTTTGAGTACCAGAAAAATTGAGTACCCGGTTCTTTCGGGTCATAAAAATTCGATTCGTATCCCGGTCTATTTAAATTTGATATTTGTTATCGGGTAGCCGTAAAATTCGAGTACCCGGCTAATCGGGTAACGAGTACCCGATTCACAATTATTATTTTTTATTTATTTATTTTAAAATTAAAAAAATTATATATTAAACCTACAAATTTTATAATACATAACCAAATATAAAAATAAGCGATTTAAAATTAATTTTAAAATATTTAAATATATATAAACATCTATATTTATTAAATTTTATTACTAAAATAATGTTAAAAAGTTTTAATCTCGTTTTTTTATATATAATGAGCAATCGTTGGGATTAAAGTTAAAAATATATTAGTTATATATTAAAATTTTAGTTAAGTTAATTAATTGATTTCGAACAAACCAAATAATAACTAAATTTTAGGAAAAGTTAATAATAATATCAATTAGATAATTAATCAAATTGAATTTTAATTAATTTATTTAATTTTAATTGAATATAAACAACCTTAATAATAATTTTAATTAAAATATTAATTAAATTAAGTTTTTTTACATTTAAAATGCCAAAAAAATTACAATATTTACAAAAAAAAAACCTTCAAATTATAAATGGATACTTCTTTTGAAAATATAAATGGAGTTTTTTTTTCAGAAATAGATTGTAAGTGAAGCGACACGTGGAAGATGAGCGGACAGGTGGAAACATTGGTAATGAAAAACAAAATTACAAGTAGCATCCAATACATTTAAAAAAATAGATAAGTTATATGGATGACTCTATTAACGATGAACATTATTGAATATTGTTAAATTAATTAACAAAAATAAAAATTTTAAGGTTATATATTTTAATTTTTTTAAAATAATTTATTTAAATTATTTTTAATTTAAAAATAAAAAATATTAAATCCAAAACTTAAAACTCTAAACTCAAGTTAAAAATACTAAACATTACATCCTAAAATCTAAAACACTAAATCATAAACTCTAAACCCTAAAACAATAAAACTTTAAATCATAAAAATATAACCATAACCTAAACCCTAAATTAGAAATTTTGAAACTCTAAAAAATATAAACCTTAAACTTAAAACCCAAAATTAGTTTAAGATTTAGATATAAAGTTTTTGGTTATTTTAGGGTTTAGGATTTTAGGGTTTAGATTTAGTGTTTATGATTTAATATTTTAGGGTTTTGGATTTAGAATTTAGAATTTTGTTTAGGGTTTAGAGTTTAAAATTTTTTATTTTTAAAATTAATTAAATATATATTTTATTCAATTATTTAAAAAATAAAATAATATATATATAAAATAATTTAATAAAAAAATTATTTTAAATAATTTATAATTATATGTCGAGTCTTTAAATTTTTTTAAATTTTATTAATTAGTTTAATAATATTTAACGGTATTTATAATTAGCGATGTTCGACACCCGTTATAGAATTTTCTTAATTTCTATTCAATATATTATTTATATATCAATCAATTAGATTTATTTTATTAAAATAATAATAATTATTTTTATCTATAATTAATAAGTAAATAAATATTAAATAATTATTTGAAAATAAACAAATTTAATTATTTAAATTACGAAATACGTGGAAGTTAATCGAATAATTTTTTTCCATTCCCCCGCTTAATAACAATAACACACGTCTTTGTCTCATCAGCATGACGGGAGACACGTGTCAAATCATCACCTGACAATTAACACGTGTCAGCTCATCAATGAGGGTACTCTCCCTTCTACGTGTCATGCTTCCAGAATTGTAGCATATTGTTATATTATACCGATCCCATGTAGAAGTTTCATACAGACAGTGCCTTTGTTCTTTTATTGTTCCAGTGAGTTCGTGTTTGAGATTTGAAGGTTCAGTCATGGCGACAATGCAAGAGAAGGAGAGAAAAGCAGAGGCGGCGGTAAGGCGAGCTGCGGAGGATCTTAGGGATATTAACCGTGGAACAGAAAATGAAGAGAGAATTGTTTACAAGGAAGATTGGGATCGATCGTCACAGCAAAAGAGGCCCGGAGAAAGTGTTATGTATAAGGAGGAATGGGAAACTTCACCACCGCAGCAGCAGGAGCAGAGGCCCGGAGTAATCGGGACCGTGTTGAGGGCGGTGCAAGGGACATACGAGCATGCCAAAGAAGCCATCGTCGGTAAGAGCCACGAGGCGGCGGATTTTACTAGGGAAGGAGTGTATGGAGGTGGAGGGAACACATGGGGTGCGACTGAAGAAGATTATGCAACTCTGAGAGCCAAGGAAACCACCGACGAAGGTGCACGGGAGGCATCTCGAAAAGCAAAGGGAACTGCTGGTGAGTACAGAGACTATGTAGCCGAGAAAGCAAACGAGGGTGCTGATACTACCCGGAAAGCAAAGGAGACAGGAGACTCGGCAGCAGGTAAAGCTTCCGAGTATACGAATTATGCTGCCCAGAAGGGGAAGGAAGCAAGAGACGCTACAGCGCAGAAGGCATCCGAGTATACGGACTACGCAGCACAAAAAGCTAAGGATGCAAAGGATACTACAATGGGAAAAGCAGCCGAGTACAAGGACTATGCTGCGGACAAAGCCAAGGAAGCAAAAGATACGACCGCACAAAAGACTTCGGAATATACAGATTATGCCGCACAGAAAGCAAAGGATGCGAAGGATGTCACGATGGAAAAAGCGTCTGAATATAAGGACAATGCAGCCGAGAAAGCCAAGGAAGCGAAGGATATGACAGCGGAGAAGGCTAGAGAAGGAAAAGATTACACCGCTGAGAAAGCCAAGGAAGGTAAAGATACTACTGTTGGTAAGCTTGGGGAGTTGAAAGATTCTGCTGCTGATGCTGCTAAGAGGGCCATTGATTTCCTCACCGGAAAAACGGAAGAAACGAAGCAGAAGTCAGAAACTGCAGAAAAGACCAAGGTGATGACTGATTTACCTTTATTTATTCCAACTTTTGATTTCGTATTGAAATTGTACTCGATGTTGCTTAATTTTTTAAAGGAAAAGATGAGTGAAACAACGGATTCAACACGACAGAAAATGGAAGATATGAAGCTGAGAGATGATGAAGGGGGAAGGATTTACAGTGATGCTGCGAGACGCCAAGGCCGTGAAGGGTGTACGGAGACGATAGTGGTTAAAGTTGAAGAATCCCCGGCTGGAGCGTTTGATGCTACCATGAAATCATCTGATCGAACTTTATGACGTTGGGCGTGTTGACCAGGAAGGGGGTATACGTGATCGATCGAGCAAAACTATAATCTGATTAGTGATTTCAGACAAAACTCGGCACATACCTTGGTATGGGTGGAATATTAATGTTACCTTTTTATTAATGCACGTACTTTGGTATGTCTTTTCTAAATAAAAAATGTATTCAACAAAAAAAAATCATGCTTTACCTTTAAAATTACCTTTAAAATTATTTAAAAACCTTGGGTCTGGGCTTGGGGTTCACATGGCCCATTTAAGTAAGGGTAAACTCACAGGCTTTGTACCACGCAACGGCCCACTCTTAGATGGTAATTTTGCTATTTTAACACAACCTAAATATACATTACCTCCGTCGCTAGGGTTGACAGGGATTCCACAGCTGAAATCAAATCAGCAGCTGTCGCAGCCATGGTTCTCAAGTACGTTCTCCATCTCTTCCTCTTTATTTTTTCCTTAAAATCACGAGTCGATGAACTGATCCTGAAACAACATTCGTTTTCGGTTGTTTGTTTTGATTTTAGTTGGCATTAAGCGAGGAATCCAACTTTAAGTACAAATATGTTTTAAATTTTCATTTCCTAATTTCTTGCCAAATTGCTCGTAGAAAATTTAGTTGATATACGGCCATCTATCAGATTCGTTCGTTCTGATTCTCAGGTGAACTCCAATTCATTTCTGATTTGAAGTGATTGATAGTATGTTTATTTAACTGTCAGTAAACTGTGATCTTCATCAATTTTAGGTGTTCCTGATTTCCAATTCAAAATGCAAGAGGTACTTCCACAACCGTCTGAAGCCATCCAAACTCACATGGACAGCCATGTATAGGAAGCAACATAAGAAGGTGAGTGTTAGCATTGTTAGGCAAAATTATTTAAATAACTTTTTTTTATTATTTAAATTCAAAAATATATCTATAATGACAAATCTATATCCTTGTCAGGACACATAAGAAAAAATTATTTTTTACACAAAGCGATTTCATAAATCCTTCTGTGTAGGAAGCGACTTTCGGCTGATTTGGTATCTCTTACCACATAAGTCATTAATTATAATGTGGACGAGAAGTCGCTCTGACAGAGCGACTTTCTTAGGTTTCAAAAGCGTAAAACCCTAGATTCAAAAAATCCTGTGCACAGAGCAATTTCTGCGTAATTTGAATCGTTTTCACAAAAAAGTCGTTCTGTACGCAAAGCGATTTCTTTTGAAATTGAATTGTTTCTAAAGATCATTTTGTAAAAATGATTCAAATTACGCAGAAACCGCTCACTTGCTTATGTGGTAAGGGATGTCAAATCAGCCGAAAGTCGCTTCCTGCGCAGAACGATTTATGAAATCGCTTTGTGTAGGAAGCGATTTCTTCCTACCTGTCCTGACAGGTATAGATTTGTCATTAAAGTTGAAAAAGGTATATTTTTGAATTTAAATAATAAAAAAGGGTTATTTAAATAATTTTGCCGCATTGTTAACACAATTTTATTGTTTAATTTGGAAATCCTACGTACTATTGGCAAAATCGTGTTTATCGGAATCGAAAATTGGATCATATTACTAAATATTGATGTTTGGCATCTCATTTTATCATTAGATGATTAGCAAGGTGAGACTAAAGTAATCATTTTCATTCCAAATGCATATAAATTTAGGACATTGCCCAAGAGGCTGTGAAGAAGAGAAGACGTGCCACAAAGAAGCCTTACTCCAGATCCATCGTTGGTGCTACCTTAGAAGTTATCCAGAAGAAGAGGACCGAGAAACCCGAAGTTCGTGATGCCGTCAGGGAGGCTGCTCTCCGGTGTGTGGCTTTCTTCATTTCAAATTGCTGATTTTGATATGTAATAGGTTTGTTTATTGAGTTGTCTGTCTGTTTCACCTGTGGTTCAGAGAAATCAAGGAAAGGATCAAGAAAACCAAGGATGAGAAGAAGGTGAAGAAAGCAGAAGTGGTAGCAAAGCAACAGAAATCGCAGGGCAAGGGCAACTTTCCCAAGGGTGGCGCACCGAAAGGCCCCAAGCTTGGTGGTGGTGGTGGAAAGCGATGAGCTTGTTCCTACCTAGGCCTAAACAGAAGGTATTCACATGGACTGAATGGCGACATTGCCCTTAACTTTTTTGCTTTTATTCTTTCATCCTGTACCTTGAACTTCAAGTAATTTTATGGGTTTCGGCCCTTTTTTCAACCAACATACTCGAAACAGAACAAATTTTTTATGAGCAAACAAACACGAATATAAATATGTTCGATTCATTTATATTTGCACAAAATAACTCCCACTTATTACACAGTACAATAAGTTAGAATGTTAATTGTAGATATAGTTGTCTATCCGTCCAATGTTATACGCATCAGCTAGGGGTGATAATGAACCTGGCCAGCTCGCAAATTATTCGGGTTTTGTTCGGTCATGAGCTTTGACTCGGGTTCGATTTAAGATTTAAATGAATGGAGTAAGCTCGGCTCGAAAAGTTCGTGAAAAGGCTCGGAATATATATAAACATACATATCATATATATATTAAAAATGATTTGTTTAGCAAAAAAAAATAATAATAAAATAATTAAAAGTAAATCTATTAAAAATAAATAAAATTAAATAAATTAAATATTATCAAATAAAAATAAATATTATCAATTAAAATAAATTTATAAAATTATAAATAATAAATAAATAAATAATAAAAATAATATAGAAAATTTTGACTCGAACTTGACGAGTTTTGTGCTCGAACTTGAAATTCTGAGTTCGATTCGAGGCTCGCCGAACTCGGATATGTTTGTTTCTAAATTAAGCTCAAATATATCTATCTCTGAACTCGGATTCGGCTCGATTCGTTATCACCTTGTGCAGCATCATTATGTATACTTGTCTAGTTATAGTTTGTTTCCTTCTATCATATGAAACCATCATTATGTATACTTGTCTAGCTATAGTTTGTTTCCTTCTATCATATGAAACGAGTTTTGGAGTTGAGGGTTACTGTTCTTTTAAAATATATTGTTATTTTTAATTATTTATTTTGGTTTAGTGATGTTATATTTTATGTGCACCAGGTCCAACAGAAATTATATTATTGGTAAGTTTTATCACGTGTTTATGAGATTACCCATTAAAAATTATCTATCTCATATTTTTTTATGTTATATGTTTTTGCAAGTGAACTTCACTTTGAATTTTTTTTAAAAATAAATTAACATTAAATATTTTTTAAAATAAATTAACGTTATATATGAGTGAAGATTTACTTGGAAAAATATGACATAAAAATGATAAAATGAATAATTTTTAGTGGTTCGTCTCATGGATGACGTATTAAGACTTATTCATAATATAATTTCTCCAAGGTCCAAATGTTATGAGTTCAAATCTTCTTCAAATTTGTTTTTATTTCCTTTATTTTTCACCAAAATCATAACATTTAATAGTTTATATTATCAACCTTTAATCAAAAATTAAATTTAACTTATTTGATAAAATTAAAAGATAAACGTTCTACATAAAACTAGTACATAATTAAGTGATATGTGTTCAAATTCCCCTCAAACTCGTTTTCCCTTTACTTTGGAGGTTTGGAAGGAAATCACTAATCATGGAAAAGACAATGTCAATGAAATGGATTATCCCTAGGGTGGGGATTGAAAGAGGAATATCAAAAAAATTGTTGGGATTTGAATAGATGAGAGGAAGAATAATTGAAAATTTTATTCGAAAAATTTTATCACCTAAATTCAAATATGAGTTAGGGCAAGGATTGTTGTATCCGAATTTTGGAGATTATCTAATTGTAATCGTATAAAAAATTATAGAGATCCAAAAATATGTGTAAAGGTTTTTGATATTTTATAATATTTTATTTCATATTGCGTATTTTTTAATATTTATATTTGATGCAAGTTGGTTTTAAAACACTGACAATAAACAAGGAATTTAGGTTAATAATCAGGTTAGAAAAAAAAAAATAAAGATATTGAGTGTGTTGAAAAATATTTAGAGGAATAAATCAAAAAATTAATGTTTATCGGACCTTGTCACCTGTGAATGACGAAATTTAAGAAAACCTTTAGATTAAAACTAATATTTAGAGGAAAATCAGTGTTCATCCTGAATTTTTTAAAGTTCATATATTTGACTTTGATTCGTTAAATTTTTATAAATTAATCTTTAAGCTTTTTAAATTTTTATAATTTGTGTTCCCTTAAAAAATATTTTTATTGTATACACCTCGTAAATAATTTTGGATCCATCACGGGCATGAATCTCGTCATTTACAGATGACGAGGTCCAAAAAAATTATTTCTTTTGACTTATTCCTTATTTAAGATAAAATTTATTACCTAATATTGTTTAAACCCCATTACTATCTTAGTTTTCCCGCGTGGAAATCATCTATCTCTTTTCCATGCATCCTTTGAAAATTAGACGTTTAGGTTCAGGGTTTAAGGTTAAGAATTATGGTTAGGGTTTAGAAAATTAGGGATATGATTTATTTTTTAAGTTGTAGAGTTTAGGATATAAAAAACAAGTGTTAGGGTTAAAATTTTAATTTTTTAGAAAAAATTTTCAAATAAAATATGAAAGAAGCATGAAAAAAAAGGTCGATGATTTTTATCCGCAATAAACTATATAATTATATATTACTCTATTAAGAATTAAAATAAACATATTTAATTTTATTACTTTTTATCAAAAATATGATTTCATTAAAAAAAATCACATATAAAAATTATTTTTATAGATCTCACTAAAATATTCTTAATTATAGTTGGAAGAAAAAAAATACCTATAAAAATAACTTAAATAACATATCTTTGGTAAAATTATACGTAATTTATATAAATGAATGTGTACTTTTCCTTTTCTTAAGAAATGTCAGCTTTTTAATAATCATGCAAAAGTAGTTGAAGCTCTTGATCCAAGACATTGCAGCTTTTTCGGCTTCTTTAAATCTTAACATTAACCCACATGTTTTTTCAATGTCATGTCTGCAACAAAGACCGTAGAATAATATTACTACAACATCTTCCTCCTCTTAATCTAGCTAGCTGATCAGGGACCTAAAAGAACTTGTAAAACTAGATAAACCCTAAATTTGATGCTCTAATGGAGGATAACCGTGGCTGATTATTGACAAGTTGGTAAGCTTGTCTATTTAGGGATAAGAAGGGAGTTGTGCAGGACCCCAGTAAGGAGAAGACACTGGATTATACTCCTCCATGTTGAAAACATATTTGCATTCGGCCACCGGTTCTACCGTTGGCTTGTTCGAGCTGCGAATCGAGGTGTTTTCGATGGTGTCTTCACCCGAGATTTCAGTGTTCCTTGTCGCCTGCTCTATCAGCATGCCTTTCAATTTCATGACCTGCATCAGGAAGTGTCATGAGTTTTGTACGAGGAGTCAGTGTTCTGAAAAATATATATACATGCATGGACATGGACATGTCCACAGGAGACAGGGTTAACCTCATCTTGGAGCTTCTGTTTCTCCCTGGAGACAACATCGTAGTCATGTTTTAGGGTATCGTATAAGCGCTCAAGCTGCTTGGTTTTCCATCTAGCACGTCTGTTTTGAAACCAGACAGCGATTTGTCTTGGTTGGAGCCCAAGTTCCCTGGAAAGTTTCATTTTCCTGTCGGGGTCAAGCTTGATTTCTTCCTGGAAACTCCTCTCTAACGAATCCAACTGATCACTTGTCAAAGGCTTCTTCTTCTCTTGGTTCTTGTCCATAGCCGGAACCAACCCCCCATGAACAGCTCCACCTAGTACTCGATGCTTCATCTCCATACCTTGGAACACAAAGCAAACATCATATAAACAAGTACAGAACTATATGTTTAGTTTCATGGGAGTTGAATCTACATGTTACCTGGATATGTATCACAGTTGTAGTTGTAAAGGAAGTTCAGAGAAGGTTGTGGTCGGGAAACAAAGGTTTTGAATGTCCCATTCCAATCCATTTTTGACTCAGACCGTCTCTCTCCTTTGTCTTGAAATATAAGATAAAGCAAAAGTGTGCGTTACTGAAGCGTGGCAAAAGACGTTGTCTCTTTTGTGTTTTGGGGTGCAACAAAGTTTGATGTGTGAATTTAAAGGGAGAAAGAGATCTGAGACTGTTGTCGGTTTATTACCACAAGTGAGAGACAAAGAAAATGGAAAATTGCAATCACTGGTCTGCTCTACATCTGGTCCCAGGAACCTTTATCAAACTGTTTGGTGCAAATTGTCTGCCCATTTCCTATACATCTATCTGTATCTTTACTTTAAATTAAGGGTTTAGGATATAAAGTTTAAGGTTAGAGATAATGATTAGGGTTTAAAAAATTAAGGGTACGGTATATATTTTAAGATATAAGGTTTAGGGTAAAAAAAATAAAAATTAAGGTTTAAAATTTAATTTTTTTAAAAAACTTAACTGGATACACTAAAAGATGTATGTGAAAGATGTAGAGGATTTTTTTTTTCTCTCACAAACTATCATTATGCCTCACACAGTCTTCACCACATAATGTGATAGATTTGTGGGTAAAATGCTCAGATGGTCATGCATGTTTTAGGTTATTTTCATTTCTGTCACTTAAAAAAAAATCCTCGGTTTCGTAACGATAAATTATTTGTTTAATCACCCGAGCACTAAACTGTTAAAGGCCGGTTTAGAATTATTTTTAAAAAGTATGATAAAAAATAATTTTAAAAATCAGTTATTGTTTAAATGAATGATAATTTTAAAAAATTGATGAAGATAAACGGTGATAGTGTATTTTATATAAAAAAAAATATTTTTCAAAAGTTAGGTCGTAAGTGATTTGATTTTATTTTTTAAAATATCAAAATATTATTTAAAGACGATAAATATTCTTATCATCTTCAATTTTACTATAATAAATACAATATTTTATGAAAATAATATGGTTTGTGGCATATCTATGAGGGAAAATAGATACAATATATTTGTGTAATTTTCTCAATTTTTATCTATTTATTGAATAATCTAAATAAATATTTATTAAGTCGAGTCATAGAGCAATCAAATTTTCTCATCAAACTTTTATTATTTTTATATTTATACAACTATGTGAAATATACAAACCGTTTGTTTCTGTATTGTGCCTTCTGTAGTGTTCTTACTTTAAAATAATAGGTTTAGAATTTAAAATTTAAAGTTAAAAGTTGTGATTGTAATTTAGAGAATTAAGAGTTTAAATTTAAGAATCGCGTAAATATAATTTATACAAAAATATTATTCAAAATCGAATTATAAGTGATTGTAATTTTTTTAACAGATTACTGCCTGAAACTTTTTTCTTTTTGCACAGTTTTTACTTAGGGAGAGAAGAAATTTTTTTGGTCCTATTGGATTTTAAACTCACAATTTTAAAATAAATTTATCGATTTAAAAATTTTAGTCACATATTCTAGAAATTATTGAGATACGTAACTTTCTAAATAACAATAATTTCAGTTAAATTAATATTCTATCAACTATGTTATTTGTTTATATATACAGAGGCGGAACATCCCGAGGTTTTACGGGGATGTAACTGTACCAACTTGTTAGGTTCAGCGATAATAATATATTATTCTTATTTGTTTAAAAATATAAAATTAAGGGTAAACTACTAAAGTGACCATCCAACTAGTTGGGGATACTTATTTTGATCACACAACTAACGAATTCGTCGATCAGACCATTCAATTTTTAAACCTACCTATTTGGGTTATCGCCGTTAAAATTTTAACGGAAAAGATTAACGGCGGTGATGTGACAGTTGATTGAAATTTATAAAATTACACATTTAATCCCTCTAATTTATTTATTCAATCAATTTGATTATATTTTTAATTAAATTAAATAAAATTAACTATCCAATCAAATTAGGACATGTGTCTTGCTTATTTTTAATTTTTATTTATTAAATTTTAATAAACCAATCGTATGGTGACATGTGTCACCTTTCGATGGGTCTTAAAGAATGAAAAAAAGTAAAATTAAAGAACTGCTTGCGGAGAATTAAACCAGCAACTTGGAGGTGAAATGGGAGTGCTCCAGCCATTACTCCACACTCATTTTAGTGTTAAGTAACACTGACATAATTTATTAAATTATTTCTTTCCCGGTGAAATTAAAGAGATCTGACATACTAAAGAGTATTGAGATAATTTTGATTAGAATAAAAATATTTATATAATAAATATTCAAATAAAAAAATTTGTATAATAATTATAAATATTCGAATAATTCAATTAAAAAATTTGGATTTTAAATATTTGAATAAAAAATCCGGATATTCAAAAAAATTAAATAATAAATATACAATTAAAAATATTCGTATGATAAATATTTGAATAAAAATATTTAAATAAAAAAATTATGAATAAAAATCATAAATATTTTTATTCGTATATTTTTATTAAAAATCATAAATATTTTTATTTGTATATTTTTATTCTTATATATAAGAATAGAAAAAATATTTTTATTCAAACTTTTGAATAAAAATCATAAATATTCAAATAATTCAAATATTTTTATTCAAATATTTATCATACGAACATTTTTATTTATATATTTATTATTCAAATGTTTTTTCAAATATCTAAAATTTTTATTTAAATATTTAAAATCCAAATATTTTAATTGAATATTTTTAATAAATTATTCGAATATTTATAATTTTTATACGAAGATTTATTATACGAAATTTTTTATTTGAATCAAAATTATGTCAGATCCCTTCAGTTTCAGGAACGAAATGGTTAAATTAATTATGACAGTGCTGCTTGACATTAAAATTAGTGTGGCGTAATGGCCGGTGCACTCCCAATTCTCCATTAAGTTGCAGTTTTAACTCCCCCGCAAGTATTTCTTCCATTTTACTTTCTTTTATCTTTTAAGGCCAATCAAAAGGTGACACATGTCACCATACAATTGGTTTATTAGATTTAATAAATAAAAATAAAAATAAATAAAATATGTGTCCTAATTTGATTGGATAGTTAATTTTATTTAATTTAATTAAAAATATGATCAAATTAATTGAATAAATAAATTAGAAAGATTAAATGTGTAATTTTATAAACTTTAATCAACTGCCACGTCACCGCCGTTAACCTTTCCCGTTAGATTTTTAATGGCGGTGACCCAAATAGGTAGGATTTAAAAGTTGAGTGGTTTGATTGACGAGTTCGTTAATTGGGTGGCCAAAATAGGTATCCCTAATTAGTTGGGTGATCACTGAAGTAGTTTACCCTAAAATCAATGATATAATTTTTAATTTTTTTTAAAAAAAAATATACATATTCACCCAAAAATTTTAATATCATTATGATCTCCTCCGTTACGATATGTATGCATCTAGTCACCTATACTATTAGAGTAAAAATCTTCTACTTCTTTATCATGTTTTAATTCATGATTCCTGTTAAAAAATTTTAAAAAATAAAATTTTAAATCCTAACCCTTATTTTCTACATCTTAAACCTTAAATCTTAATCCTAAAAAATACACCATACTCATAATTCTTTAAACCTTAATCACAATCCGTAACTTTAAACTTTAAACCTTAAACTCTCTTATTTGAAGTAAAGACACGAATAAAAATATAAGAAATAAAAATATAAGAAAAAAGCCGACAATTTCTACCTTATTATCATCATCAGCTAAGAGAGCGGGATGGCAGCATAGAAAAATGAAGAGGTTATGTAATCGAAGCTGGATGTACAAAATGAATTCAACAAACATTTAATGGACCACCGGTTAACTGTGCTGATAGAGTGCCTTTTAGCGCATGTAGGATCCAATTATGTCCTAAGTTTCTTAGCCCAAATCCCAATGCACCCAACCATACCTCCTGGACAAGAATTGTAGTTGCAGTAGGTATATATTTATTGTCTAAACATACTGAAAAGCCCAAACAAGTCCTTAGGATTGGGTCATGGACAAGGAGGTGTATGCTAAATTCAAACACTTGAAGACCTCTTTAAACCATTACAGCAACTATGCACTCGGACTGCAAGTCATTGGTCATGCGGTTGGGAGTTGGGGATGCTAATAAATGCTCAACTATGCACTCAGTAAGGCCTTAACAAACAAGTGAGACAGAAATAAACCCCTGGATCCTAGGTATTATGTTTGAAGTAGCCTAACAACGTATGGAACAGCTAGTGGTCCTGAATACCAACCGAGTAGGTTGGCCACCAATCTGGAACACCATGAACCGCTGCCTCTGTCAGCCTCCTAGCCATTTAAATGACAACGTAGGATACTGCACAGATGCCTAAAGCCATTTCCATACCCACATGATAAACCAACCACCAATCTGTCAACCATCAATATGGTATTTATGGATGCAAGCTAGTAGCTACCATCAAGGGACAGTTTCAAACATAAATGAAACATCAAAACCTGCTGGCTCAAGTTCTATGGAATTCAAACTGCAAACAAACAACAAAACACCCCAAGACTTTAAAAGAGGACAAAAGGGTGAAGTTCATGGTTTCCACTAGCACTGCAACTTACTTCATGATTGTCTTATAACAACTTTAGAAGTAAGAACCAACCAGTTATGACAACATATTCACATATCAAAACCAGACCGCATTTACAGAAACAAGCCAATTCAAACCATGAGTAGGACCAGGTTCCAGAATTTCATTTTCTTCGGTCAATTTTCTAATACCATATGCAAATGGTCAAGGAAAAGCAAGGGTATGCAAATAAGTCAACATATTGAAAGCAAGGTATACATGCAAAGTTGAAGTCAGAGTTGTAACTAAAACTAGATGAGAACAGTGAATCCATTTACGATACAACACGTAAACAACTGCAGACCAAGCCATACTCGTAGAGAAGCCACACATTCCATAATTTATACCAACTTTCATGATAGTATAACTGCTGAAAATAATTCAACAAATATTGCAACAGTAAAAGTTCATAGAGACCAGATAGAGCAAACAATGCTTCTCCTACCACCATGAACCTTTGAGGCATAAAGAAACAATAAAGGCAAAAATACTGTGTTGATAGGGATATAAGGGAGAAATTAGATTACTTCATTTGCGTCAAAATTAAATTACAAAAATTTTAACACAGCTTTTGGTGATAACGAGATGATAAACAGGCATAATCCCTTAATTTTAGGTGCAAAGGTGTAAAAAAGGAAACAAAACTGGATCAAATACATGGTTGTGAAACGCACGTAACCATAGAGGACACATACCTACTCCAAGAACCAATTAAGACGAAATCCTCTAACACAACAACTGCCTTTAGAAGTATAAGCTGTACGTGAAACCCCGCATGGTATTTCCGGGGATCATTGATGACAACAATAACTCCGATATGTTTCTTGCTATTTCAGAGTCGCTCTTCTTTTACGCTCTTTTAGGCCAGTGGGAATAATAAATACAGAATCTACACAAAGCCCTCCTTTAGAATGTGTGCAATCTATCTGTTTCAAAGAAAACCTGACTTCCGTTGTTGGTTCTGAGCCGCTGACCATAAATTCCCCTACATTGTAGACTATCCAATATCCACGCTTATGGTTTCCATTTTCATAATCTTGTTCAGTATCGTCTAAATAGTGCTCACATGATGCTAGCTGACCATCAGAAGTAGACAACTCAAATTTCACAGGCTTTATGTCCCAACCATGGGTGTGCTCGAAACTAGACACACGTCTTCCCAACCTTTTGGAAAATCTTCCAAGGTGAAGCCTGAATGAGAGACTATAGTTGTCAGCTGGAAGAGGGAACTTTACTACTCCATCTACTTCAAACCACCATATTTGCTGCAAATACGCCACAATATGGAATCTGGCAGAACAGCAACATAGAGAATATTTATTAAATTTATTAAGAAAGAAAGATGAAGCGAGGGGAAATTGTGGAAAGATCATGTTAGCCACTGGCCAATGCAACTGGAAAATAATTTGTCGAACGGCATAAAAATCTGAAGATCTCTACAGCAATAAAGATATTCCACGTTTACACTCATCATAGAAAAGTAAAAAGGTTCAATAATATTTTCATAAATAAGAACTATAAAGTTCTCATAGGTAGAATAGAATCAATAATATCCTTTCAGAACATTTTGTTCAACTAGTGAAATACCATGAAGAAAGATTGAATTCAGTACATAAGATCAAAATTGAGGGCAATTTTAAATCAACATAACGCAAATACATGCCTTCAATACATTGGAAATCTATCACCCTAAACAAGTTGAATACAGCAATCACTCAAACAGAATGCAACACATATACTTCTGAGATAAAGATGACCATTGAAATCAGATCAACTCTCTACCAGTAAACAGAAAAATACATTCATCGATAGGACGAGATTTATTACCACCTTGATGATTCTGATCAACACAGAAAAATATATATGCTTATTTACAGCATCAATGGATAAATCATCACTTGGAAGAAAGAAACTTAAAATCAGCCTGCCTTATCACAACCGTAGGCAATATAGTTAGAATATAAGAAAGTCAATTTAAAAATCATAGTTGTAGGGAGGTTTTTTAATGAAGCACGTGTCATTGTCCCATAATGTATGATTTTATCAATCTAATTATACTACCCATCTTTCAAAAAAAAGATGATAGTAGATTTTTTTAATATATAAAAATACAAGAAGATTAATAATAAGAAAATCAAAGCTATTTTCTAAGTCAACATTTTTAACTTTGTCTTGTTAATTAAGAACAGGAAGAAATTATAAGATTGAATGTCTAGTGTTGTATATGACAACCTTCAATAAGTCAGTCACATAGTTGAACATGGCAGAAAAGGTTCAATTAATGGCTCCTAAATCCCAAATTTTGCACGTGAATGTTTTTAACATCTGGCATACCATACTAACTTCTACCGTATAAAAAGGGAAGCAAACCTAAAAGGGCGGGGAAAATCAGTATGGGTATGCAACAAAAACAAAATTCAAGTCTACCCGGCTTGGGGGACCATAATCCCATTTCCTGAGGGCAAAATCTTATAATTAAATAGATTGAAATACAATATCCTGTAGAGAAAAACAAAGCTTTAAACATGTATCATATGAAAGATTACTCTAGAATGGTAATTATGATAAGTGCTAAGCAACCAATGGTTTATATACCACTTGCATAATATATTATCATCTAAAGGCAAGCACAAACTTCTGCGGACAAGATTAATTTTCAAAAAGGAAGAAAGTAGTCTACAGAAGTAGAGACAGATAGGGAAGTGGTTAGTTATTTGTTTCACTGTATAGGCAACAGACCAATGCAAATTACTAACTCTTATCCTGCCCAGAATCTAAAGGGAAAATTAGTTCCAGCACAAAAGCAACCTTACATGCAGAGCATGTAAAGGGAGATAGAAATTGAAAATTTAACATATTAGCATCTTATCTTTCCTTATAAACCTCTTGAAGAATCCAGCCCATAAAATATCCCAACTAGATTAACAATGTGCCAACGAATACAAGATTAAGTAAAAGATCACATCATCATCATCTCAACGTTAACAACGAATAAGAACCAAAGATGCAAACTTTTAAAGATTTCTCTCTTTCTATATAGTAGCATTTGAATTAAGAAAAACATCAACAAACAATAAAGCCTAGAATGTCACAGTTAAGTAGCACCCAAATGCATTTCCTTCCACCAAAAGTTAAATGAGCCATGCAATTGATAATAGAATCTACCAAATATCACATCCAACAAATATGTATCTCAACCCATCAATATTACTTCCATCTTTTGCTTCATCAAGTTATCAATACAGAACTCTAACAAGATGGTTAAAAAAACATATCAGAAACATTTCAAGAATCCATATTAAGTCAACGTCAAAAACCAATAAATTCTACTAGTGATTTCAGCATTGACATAAATATCCAACCTAGATTCTTCTGTAGAAACCCAATTCCAATATCTCCGGTCATCGATTCCGGTTATTGCCATCCCTTTTGCAGATATTGCCATGCATACCCTCCCGGTAACTCTGTCCAGCCATACTTCCTACATCATTAATCGTCGCTTATTCATGTCATGTCATTATTAACCTCAAAATAAAGTACTAAGGCAAAAGAAAAGGGAAAACATTAAAAGAAAAAAAATGCACCCGAAAAAAAATTAAGTGAAAAAAAATTACAAAAGCTTATAGAAACATTCATAAACCCTCATGTTCAATCCTTCCCAAACAAATACGCAAGTAAAAACAACCAAATGAACCCAAAACTCAAAGAGCCAGAAACAAATATTTAAAGTAATAATCAAATTAACCAAAAAGGGAAGAACAACTTAAACCAGAGGTCAAGAACCCACCTTATTTCCATCTTCGAAAGGTATGGGGCGAGAGAGAAGGGCAAAAATATCTTTTTTGGACAAATTCTGGTACCTTTCTGGTGGCACTAAATCCAGCAGATCTTGATAATTTCTGGGTAATTTCATTTCCCAAACAGAATCCGAAGACGCAGCCCCTCTAAACGCTCTATTCAACCTTGCGAGATTGCAAATCTCCGGCGGCGTCAAGTAAGTGAAGACGCAGGCCACGCAACTCTCCGGTATATCCCCTAATCCCGGAACCATTGGCGTCCCATTGATTCCTTCCGTCAAGTTGGATAGAGACGCACCCATCGAACCCTTTTCTCTTCCCTTCTTCTCCTATTTTTGCCTTTCGCTATATATAATTTTGAAGTGTTTTCTGTTTTTTTGGTTAAATTAAGTTGGTGGGAAGAGTGAGGAAGAAAGAGGTCTCCTTTTTCATGTCTTGACATATTTTATAATTGCAAATATCATTTTACCCGTAACCCGGGAATTTTATTATTCGACCCGGACTAAAATATTTCCAAGTTGTATTGCTTTTAATTTAAGTTTTTAAATAGGTATTTAAACTATTTATTTTAATTAAATGTTTAAATTATTTTTTGGGTAATTATCATCGTTAAAAGGATTTATGTCATTATTTTAAAAAATCTAAAATTATATTCAAAATAAATAAAAATATATCTTAAAATTTTTAAATATTCTCAAAATGATCCCAAAATTTATAAATTTTAAATTTTATCATTCTCGTCGTTGTTGTCATTGACTAAATGAAGTGTCCTTCCAACACTGATCAACACACACGTTATTTGTTGTATGTTCTGTTGTTTGTCATGAATCATTCAATAATTTAGACATATCGCACGATGTTGATAGATTTTCGATGACGAAATGGTGAGAAAATAATGTTGAGGTTCCGGTGACTGATGTGATAAACCATGGCTTGATAATAAATGACTAATTTAACCTAAATTGGGATTTAAGTTTAGAAAAATTAAAGATTTTAAAATTTAGAGTTGTTTTGTGAAATCTGAAAAAATAGATATTTTATATATTAAATGATTTTATTTATTTTTTATATTTTTTAATTTTTAATAAACAATGAAAATAAAAAAAAACTCTAAATGAGTTAAAGAATAAAATATTAAATATTTAATTAATAAAAAAATTAAACACGTAATTGAAAAAATAATTAGACATTTGTTTAATAATTAAATTTAATTTAAATCTCATTTTATCACTATATTATTTTCTACGTGGAGAATTGAAGTTCAATTTTTTTAATAAAATATATATTTTTAAATATAACTTATAAAAGTAACACGTACTTTAATAAAAAAAATGTCTCTCTTTTCATTAAGACTTTTAGGGTATGTCTAAATAAAGCCTCCACCCCGTTTCAACCACACATCTTAATTTGGACCAAACATAGTACTACTTGACCCGGACCGTCATAGCCCGGAAGCCATGGGATTTTTCCATGGAATTTCCTTCACAGACCACAACCAAACCAGGCTGACGCTGTTGAAAATGATGGGAAGGAAACAAAAACAGAATAAATATCTGTAGAAAGGTCCTATCCATCAACTTGATTCAGCCAAATATTCTTTTCAAAGTATTTTTTGGTTTGGATAAACAAAACTCAACTCGATTTGAAAAAACCAAATAATTTAATTCGATTCAAGGTGAAAATACTTGATTTGTTTTGATTCGATTTAAAACTTTATACATCGACTCAATTCGAAAAAAAAAGTTAATTAAAATTTGAGTTGTAAAATGAAAATTCGAATAACTCAGAATTTTTAGTAATTAATAGGGATGTTAGCGGGTCGGTCAAGTCGTTTTTTTGGCCGTCCCGTACCGACCTCAATATTTTTTTTATCTCCGACCCGGTATTATAAACCATAACCCAACCCCGACCATACACCAATATTTTAATAAAAAACGAATAAAATCGACCCGCCCCGAAAAAAATAAAAAAATATTATATATTATATATAAAAATATAATATATATTGGGCCGGGTCGGATCAAAAAAATTTCAACCTAAACTCAACTCAAAACCCAACTTTATTTTTTAATCACTCGACCCGACCTGAACCTGATTTTTTAAATAAAAAAACTCACTCGATCGAGTTAGGTCAGGTCAAGACCCGACGGGGACAGGTCAAAAGACCATCCCTAGTAATTAAAGAATTTATTTTAAGTTTGAGATAAGTCTCTTAATTTTTTATGATATATAGATATAGATTTATGAAAATATTAAGAAATATATATATACATATCTTGTATGATTAGAGAAAGTCGTTTAAATTAAAATTAAATTGTACTATATCATGAAAAATAATTAAAATTAAATTTTTATAAGATCCCGAAAATTCAACTCGACTCGAATTTTTTAAACTCAACTTGAATCGAAAAATATCAAATAAAGTTTGAATGATAAAATATGAGTCGTAAACTCGAATAACTTAAAATTTTTAATTTGACTCGATCGAATACTCACCGCTAATCTTACCTCACTTTATAATGAAATAATCAAAAAAATTACATATTTAAAATCATATTTTTATTAAAGTTAAATTTTGATATTCATCAAATTTTAACAAAATAATACTCAATACTTAATTTATTTCTAGTTTGATATCTTAATTTTAAAAATTTACGGCATAGTAACTATAAAAAAGGTTATCACATTATTTTATTTTTTATTTAAAATATTACATTAATTAAAATCATAAAAAGATTTAAAACTATATAAAAGAGAAAAAATGATATAATTATTTATAAAATGTGAGTTTTTTTTTCTTCTAGTTTATATATTATATGCATTTTTTTCTTATAATTATCATAATATTAGTTTTTTTAATAACGAAATATTAAAATAAAAACAAATTAATAACATTAGATGCTAATTTTAATTTAATTTCTTCAAAATTTTGAAAGTTTATATGAAAGATTAATTTTAAATATTTTAATTAAATTATTTGAAATTTTAATTCGATCTTTTAATTTTTCATCTAATAATAATTTTAATTTTTATAAATTTAAATATTAAATAAATTAAATTTTATTTTTCAATTAAATAATTTGAAATTAAATTTATTTTTCAATTAAATAATTTGAAATTAAATTTTATTTTTCAATTAAATAATTTTATTTTATTTTTAATTTAAATTTTATTTTTCAATTAAATTTTTATTTTAAATAGTAAATAAATTTATTTTTTTTAAATGATAAATTTAAATATTAAATAAATTGTTATTATTTAAAAATTAAATAATTTGATCTTTTCTAGCATCTTATTCTAACTTTACCCCTCTCACAAAAAATTATATCATCGACCTTTTTACCACGCCATTTAACTAACGGTGACTTTAGTATACTTCCAATCATTGAACATTAATCGGTCAATTTCTCTATTAGTATTACTGGTGCTCGAACCCATGACCTCTACGAAAAACAATCGTTCCTTTAACCGTTGAGTCTAGATGACTCGTATAATTATCTATCTATTTTTTATATATAATTAATACGTAAGTAATTATTAGATAGTTACTTAAAGATGAACGAACCTGATTGTTTGAACCGATAAACTTAAATCAAACCGTATAAAATTGTAATATCTTTGGGTTGAAATTTTTTAGTTCGTTGGCCCGGGTTTGGGTGGGTATATATTTGGAATTTGGTATGGTTTTAATTTATTTATTTTTGGGTTAGAAATTTGGGATGTATTATATGAATTTGGCGGGGTTATATATTGGGTTTGATCTAAATTGTGTATTAAATAAAAATTATATAAATCCATTTAATTAATGTCTTTTAAGTATTAAACCCGAAAACTGAAATAATTAATTGATTAAATCAGATCGATCGAATATTTAAATTAATTAAAAATTATTAATTTATATGTTTCATTATTTTGGTTTATTTGGTTTTAATCGATTTTTTTCCATGTACTTAATTATAATTCCATATATATCATCAAAATACACTCTTAAATTTTAAATAATAAAAATTTAAAGGTAAAATTATAATTTTAAGAGGATACAATTTTTTTTAATATAAATTGTTACACATTAATGATTCATTATTTATTAAAAATTAAATATGATGACAAAAAAATAATTCTTTTATTGGTATATAAGCCATTTTGGCAAGCTTGTTTTGAACATTTCCGTGGTTTTTTTTAAGTAGTAATCTAACCAACCGCTTAGAAGCCGAAACCATGGGCTGCCACAGCTGTCCCCGAGAAGTACACACTTTCCCGACCTAAACAAAACCGGCTGCTCCGCTCTCTGTATGCAACCAATTGCCTTATAAATCGCTCGTCACCATTGGTATCTCTTTAACCAATTACACCCTTTCTTTTCCTTCTAATTTCCGAGGGTTTTGAAGGAAAAAGTTGTCAGCTTTATGTTCCTGTTGATTGTTACAGCTCAGTTGCAGACAGTGCTTTAATGGGTATGTCTCTCTTTTTAGTTTCAACACTTTTGTCACTTGCTTGGTAAGAATTGGGGGTAGGGGGTGGGGTAATTGCTGTCCAATGATTCTGGTATTGTAAAAGCTGTGTTTTTTGTTGTTCTGAATGGAAACTAGTGGTTTGAGTGGTGGTGGTGGTGGTGGTGGGTTGTTTTCTGGGATTGGTTCTGGGATGTTAGGCCTTGAAATGCCATTACACCCCCACCATAATCAACAGCAACATCAACAGCAACCTAGGAATCCCCAAACAGCCCAAAACTTGTCTCACTTGCAAAACACCCCACAAATGCTTGGTTTTTCTCAGCATGAAACTGACCACTCACTGCACCAGCAACCGGTTAAACAAGGCTACCCTTTTGGTTCCAAAGCCAAACAACAGTCTTCTCTTAGTGATGAAGATGAGCATGGTTTTAATCTTGATGATGGCTCGGCTGATGCCAAGAGAAAGGTTTCTCCATGGCAAAGGATGAAATGGACTGATAACATGGTTAGGTTGCTTATAACTGCGGTTTATTACATTGGTGATGAAGGTGGGTCGGAAGGGAATGGATCAGATCCTAGTGGCAAGAAAAAGGTTGGTGGATTGTTGCAAAAGAAAGGGAAATGGAAGTCGGTTTCTATGGCTATGATGGAGAAAGGGTTTTATGTTTCACCACAACAATGTGAAGATAAGTTCAATGATTTGAATAAGAGGTATAAGAGGGTTAATGATATTCTTGGTAGGGGGACTGCTTGTAAAGTGGTGGAGAATCAAAGCTTGCTTGATTCCATGGATTTGTCTCCCAAAATGAAGGAGGAAGCTCGGAAATTGTTGAATTCGAAGCACTTGTTTTTCAGGGAAATGTGTGCTTATCATAATAGTTGTGGCCATGGTGCAACGGCTGGGGCTAATCAGTCAGCGGAGGTGGCTACTGAGGTATCTCAGATTCAGCACCAACAGACTCAACAACAGCAATCATGCTTACATTCGTCGGAAGCTGCTCAAACTGTGGGGAATTCAGGGAGAATTGAGACTGAGGCGTCGAAGTTGGCTAAAGTAGGCAGTGAGGACGAGGATGACAATGAAGATGAGGAGGACGAGGATGAAGATGATGATGATGACGATGAAGATGACGAGGCAGTGGACGGTCACTCAAGAGCTCACAATGGACATGGGAAAGAAGATGATGAAGATAGCCACGAAAAGCCTACACATAAAAGGCCAAGAACTGGAGCCAATGCGATGTCAACGACACCATTGATGCAACATTTGAGCTGTGAAGTTATGAATGTGATACATGATGGATCAAAGAGTGCCTGGGAAAAGAAGCATTGGATGAAAATGAGGCTACTACAATTGGAAGAGCAGCAAGTCAGCTACCAATACCAAGCATTCCAGCTGGAGAAGCAAAGGTTCAAATGGGTGAAATTCAGTGGCAAGAAAGAAAGGGAAATGGAAAGAGCAAAGCTCGAGAATGAACAAAGGCGGCTCGAAAACGAGAGAATGGTGCTGCTCCTCAGGCAGAAGGAGGTGGAATTGGTGGATCTTCATCAACCTCAGAGGAGGGATCCATCTAACACATCTGGATGACAAATGTAACATATGAGAAAGTGGGTCATATTAGATTAATGATTTCAGAGTTTTAGATCAGATAAAGATATCATATCCAGTATTGTTCTGTCAAATTTTTGTTATAGAATTTGAATGTTTCTGCTAGCAGGGCATGGAAGTTTTTCATAAGTAATGTTTTGCTTCTAGATTTGGATTTATTTGTTTTATATTTTTATAACCTTTAATAATAATTTCTTAGTCGAATTATGTATAAGAAGTGTTAACTAATTTATTAGTATTTGTTTTATTGCATGTTTTTTCATAGTTCTATGTTTCTTCATTAAAAATGAATAAATATTTGAATTTAATTAACGTGTACAAAAGAAGATAACGTAAAAATCATCTACCTCTTCTTCATGTCTCTATTTATGTCTACACTTTAAATTAGAGGGTTTAGAATTTTAGTTTAGAGGTTTTGGTTAGAATATAAGGAATTAGGGGTAGGGTATATTTTTTAAGTATAGGGTTTAGGATATTAAAAATAAGGGTTAGGGTTCAAAACTTAATTTTTAGTAAATTTATAAATGAGACATAAAAAAAGACACATAAAAAAACATAAGATTTTTACTCTTTTAAAACACCTAAATTCGAGCATCTAAATTGCAACGCATTTTTAATATTATCTTATAATTATATTAAAATATTAAAAAATAATTAATATCCTTTTTTTCAATAATTTTCCACTTGAGAGATTCTAGGAGGCGTTGGATACAAATCTTATGGGTCATTAAGGATAATGTATGTAAGTATGACAACAGCGGGGATAGCTCAGTTGGGAGAGCGTCAGACTGAAGATCTGAAGGTCGCGTGTTCGATCCACGCTCACCGCATTTATTTTTCTTTTCTTCCATCTCGTATTGAGCTTCTTCTATTGGGTAAATAAAAACAAGGCTTTGTTTCAATGGAGTTATATCCATGGCTTTCATTTAATTTGCATGCATAATAGTAAAAAAAAATAAACATTTTGTATAGTAAATAAATACCATTAATAATTTATGTTGCGGACATTATTTTATTATTAAATTAGTCATTTTAAACAAAATTACACTTAATTTAAATTTGGATAATTATGGATTCATCTATTTAAATTATTTTAAATCGTTTTTTAGCCAATAAACAATTTCAAATTATTGATCTTTTATAATTAAATTATATTGAATAAATTTTATTAATCATATAATTAAACGGAATATTTTATTTTATTTTATTTTATTTGACAAGGTTAATTTTTAAAATTATCATTACATCCCTAATAAAGTGTTTAGGATGATAAAATTATAATTTTTTTATTTAAAACTTTTGTTCTAAATTTTAATTAGTATCTTAATTTAATTTAATTTCATGATTTAAATTATTTAAAAATTATAAATATTCATTTGGACCAAAAATTCAAATCCATATACCAATTCAATCCAAGTCATTAAATTTATATATCTAATTGAGCAAAAAAAAAAAATTATATACCTAATTAAAACTTAAAATAAGATTCCAGTACCAACTTTAAATATTAAATTAAATCTTGAAATATAGTTAAGGTGCCAAAATGTATATTTGCTGGTGCTGACCCTTCGCCGTTTTCAAAATTCAGCACCGGAAAGAAAAACAATCCCATGAGAGTAGACAAAAACTGAGCATGTTTAATCTTCGAGCTCGATAATCTTGACGACGGAAGCATCTCCGACCTTCTGGCAAACGACAACTCGGTCGTGTGGCTTTACGACTCCTGAAGCCTTCCCATAGTCCAGAGCAACCTTCAGAACTGACTCGTTACTTGCGCTGGTAGACTCCGCCTGCAAATCGAGATAAGCTAACTAGAAATGTACCAAGTTTCGAGAATGGTGTTTAACTAAGAACATATAGAAGCAGGGATACTTACAGGGTGTCGGGGATCAGCCAGCATAGGGAAAAGACCTCGGACGATGAGGGATTGCCTTGCCTGCCAAGCAATTAGATATAATTTTATTACGATCGATACAGACTTACAACAGAACGTAAGAAATATTCCGACTTTAAGACTTCAGCGACAGAATTTAGGGTACGACTTACGAGTAACTCATCGACACAAATTTAAGTGCTCATAATTAAGACTGGAACAAGGGAATCCATTAGCACTTTACTAACACTACCATAATCAAGGACAGTGTTCACTTAGGGGAATGTTGGGAGACTGTAAGACCAGAAATTGAACTTTTAAGCAGCTTCTTGAACATCCAGGATTCGGGGTAAATGACATACCTCAAATGCCCCAGTGAAGCTCCACTTCAATTGGTTTGTCTTAAGGCGAGGGATGACAACCGAGAGAACTGGCATTGTTGGTCTGTACTTTGCAATCAATCTGGTATATGCAAAGGGAATACATTCAGAAACCACATAAATAGATCCAAGGACTAGATTTTGGCAGGCGAGAATCGTTCAAATTGATCATATAGAAGTGCTATACCTTGCAGCTCTCCCCGACGATGTGAAGCATATAATAACAGATGCCTTTACCTTGATTGCCGCTCGTACCTAAACAGGAAATTCAAGGCGTCAGAACCACAATTGCAGATGCATACTTGATTTACCAATAATTAGAGTTTGTAAAGATCACAACGTTACAATGATAAACATATGCAATCATAACAGCATAAATAAGATAAATAAATACCGCGGAGGAAGCAATGGATTCCAAGTGGGTCATTGGCTCTCCGACATATTTGACTGTTTTCTTGAAATACAAGTCTTGGTTGAAAACCTTCTCCGCCTGTTAAATTTATAATAAAAAAATGAGAAAACTCAGATTGAAAATGCTTAGTAAGATTCCAAGAACAATAAGTGATCCATCTCATTGACATGATGGTAAGTTGATAGATATTTGATGAATAAGCAACAACAAAAATGAAGCCTCTGAATCCGAAAGAAGAGATTACACGATAAAGTCTGTATAGTCTCTCGGAGGGCATCAAGAACATCAATCTCCAAAGTGGGAGCTCCTTATGTCAAAATATTTCAACCATGCACATTTACAAGACATAAAGAGAGTTTACCTCGGCACAAATCCTGCCAACAGTAGAAATGGTTTCAATAGGGTACAATCCACGCAGGGTCTCAGCACCAAGAAGAATAGCATCACTTCCTGCAGCAAAGAAAATGGGTCACTTAAAAAACAGGTTGTAAGTCTTGCATAATGCTGGTGGGTTTTCCTTATTTCAGAGGGTGGGGTGGGGTGGGGGAAACATTAAATAATATAAACAGATTCGTGCCGCAATGGAATCAATTTTAGTTCTAAATCCAAAAAACATAAGAGAATTTTTGTACATAAAAGATCATCACATATAGCATGCAACCATAAATAATTTGAAAATTGTATTAACAAAAAAAGTCCAAAGCAGCAAATGTCCACATCAAAGCATAGTAATATACCATCAAGTACAGCGTTGGCAACATCAGTTGCCTCAGCACGAGTTGGCCTTAAGTTGTCAGTCATACTGTCCACGACACGAGTGACAACCGCAGGCTTTCCAGCCATGTTACACTTATAAAGGGCGGCCTTTTGAAATAAGAACACCTGCAAGGAAAAAAGAATGATTAGCAACAAGCTATTTATATAGAAGAGTTAACATATCTGCTATTTATATAGATGACTTGCATATAAACTTTAAGAGTGGAAAATCATTGCTGGTTCAATTTAAGAGACAGACCTTTTCAGGCGGGAGATCAATGCCCAAATTTCCACGAGAGAGAATGATACCATCTGCTTCTTGTAGGATCTCATCAAAATGGTTTAAGCCCTAAAATTTCAAAATACCATTCAGTAACAAAAAACCTATATATCCATTGTTCTCAGTAAACAAGTGTAATGCACCTCTATGTTCTCAATCTTAGCAAAAATTTGTGTCTGAGAGAGGTCACGCTGCTTTGAAAGGAACTCACGAGCCTACAAAGGGAATACAAGAACAATCAGAGAACTGCAAAAATTTCAACATACCACAAGGATATACAAAAGTGATACTTACATGGCGAACATCTTCTGCATGTCGTGTGTATGATAGAGAGAGGAAGTCAATTTTGTTTTGAACTCCCCAAGAGCTTATAACCTAACATAGGTATCACCAGGTAAGAAAAGGAACTCTGCGGAAATTATAAATGGGAATAATATCAAGGGCATCTCACCTCCTTGTCTTTATCAGAGAGAGTAGGCAACTCAATCCGAATTTGAGAAGCATGCAAAGTGAACAATGCACCAGTTAATGTTGCAGTATTCTTTATCACGCAAACCACATCATTTCCTTGTACCTCACTAACCTGCACACTTTCATTCACAGTTTAGGCTATTGACAATGTGCAGGAATTTTAATCGTAAAATTCAAATTTCCTAACTGACATCAATCAACTACTAATAAGTAGTACAAATCGAGCCTAAAATAAATGCAAACACAGAGATACAGTCATATAGTCGAATTATTAGTTCCTCTTTCCTTACCTCTAGCCATACAGATGTAGTTTCACTCCCAGTAAACAGGTACTGGCCAATAAAAATAGTGTCTCCCTTCGTCACTGCCTGCAATAACCAGACCAACAGGCTTGTCAGAAATCTTCCATCAACAAGAGGACAACCACCACAAGTTTATATTCTTTTGAGCTAAATCCAAAATAAATGAAACTAAATTATCAATATCAAGAATCTATAAGCATTACACCAGCCAAAACAAGCGCCCCCGACACCTAACCAACAACATATAAACACATTGTGCTTTTAAACTCAACCAAAGGGCGTGGAAACAGGGCTCATAAATACTTCCCAGAGCCAACCACCAAATTTTATATACAAAAATGCAGTGCGACTGTGAGGTAAGGCGTTAGCATTAAACCTTTGACAGTCCATCAAAATTGATTGGCAGTATGTTTGAAGATGCTTCTTGTCCTTCATCTGGTGTCAAAACAACAGTATCATCGGCCACAAGAGAAATCGCCGTCTCACTTTTATTAACAACCTGCAACTCAGGGCCCACTGTATCCAACATAACCTGAAATGCAAAAAGCAAATACTAATCACTTTATGGTTTTAAAACGTCACCATCCCCATCAAAGCAATCTGAAAACAATCTGTTCTACGGTAACAAACAAACAACTAACCATGGTTTACCACACTCCAAAATTCAAGAAAAGTCAAATTCCTTCTTCAAGAACAAGAATTGACCGCAAAAGTAAGTCAAGAAAATGATAACATAACATCAAAAGTCAAAACCCAGTTTTTAAAAAGAAAAAACATGACAGTATTTTTTGTGTTTTTCTAAGAACAGAGGATACATTAAGACAGATCGATTTTCTAGTTACAAAGCTAACAAAAATCAATCAAAATATTAAAAACGTACGGCACAAAGCTTTTTCGTTAGCTTAACGGCTGCCTTCAAATTTTCTAAAGTTTCCTGATGATACTCCGGATCATGCCACGAGAAATCGAACCTGGCCACTACAGAAAAAAATAATAATAAAATAAAATAAATATTTCCTCCAATAACACAGTAGTAACTAAAAAGAAGGGAGGCAACGAATACAGTACCAGACATTCCAGCTTTAAGACAACCAGAAATAACATCAACGGATCGAGACCTTGGACCCAAAGTTCCCACTATCTTCGTCATTGCCGAAAAGAAACTCTGAAAAAAAAAACGAATCAGTTTTCAAATCTACCAGGATCCGATCCAATTCCCTGAAAACCCAAAAAGACTTGAAAAAACAAAAATAGAACTTACAGTCTTCGATGGCTCCAGGATTGAAACCATCCTGATTGGTTCTTCCAGAAGCAAATGACTCGAATGCATCTTTTTTCCCGGACTAAAACAGAAAGACTATAAATCTATAATCCCTCTAGGGTTCGTAAAATCTTGAACCGAATAAAAAGCTATTGTTCCAAGCAAAAAAACCCTCCTTTTTATTGAAGAAAACCAGGTTCCTTCCAGCTCGTCTGCTTTGTTATTTAAATTTGGTAATTTTACGAAAGCGTGAGTCTTGGCGAAGGGGTTAGGTTTGAAGTCGCATTACCAGTCGAGGTGATAGCGCGTGATATTTACGTAGGGTTTGGATTGGGTGGATGGAGTGAGAATTATGTTTGGAGAGTGGGAAAGTTGAAGTAATAGAGGCACGTGGTTTTACGGAGCAGCCAATGGTGGAAAGTTGGATTCGCACAAGGGTCAAATCCTATGGGCTTGTCTTTTCTTTTTAATTACTACGCCGTTGCGGGAGGTGTTTGGTGGGACACGTGTTTTCTGTTCGGGAAAATCTAGAAGGAAGACTGGGCCCATTTCACTGTTTGAATGGGCTCTTTACACTGTTTAGGCCCAAACGTATTATTAATTTTTTATTGATTTTACTAACGAGATACGACAACGAACAAGACGAGTTATATTTTCGGTTGTCATTTTATTCAATTTTATATATCTTTTAATATAATTTAATTCAATTTTAATTAATTAAAATATAATTTAATTTTGATTCGATTTGATTAAAATTTATCCTTTTAAAGGCCGTTACATGTCCAAATCCCGGGCCACTGACAGAATTCTGATTAATGAAGCATGTTTCTTTGTCCTTTTCAGGATTACGATGGCTTTCAACTTTACAACTATTTTTTAAACTCTTCTTAAATGTTTAAAACATGTCCGAAAAGATCAAAAAGAAAGTAAAAAAATATCTTAAGAATCAACTAATGAAATAAGAAACATAACGTTAGATTAAAAAAATAAAGATTTAATTATAAAATAAGTATTTAAGTATATTTTTAATATATCTTTTTAATTTCATAGTTAAAATTAATATTTTATGTTTATATTATCATTATTTAATTATTTAAACGTTAAATAATTAAAAATAAACGTGGATACAACTTATTAGTGTCTATCAAGTTTATGTATTATATGGATACAATTTTATGAGTGTAAGTTTGGTGTGTGGTGGGTACACGTGAATGTTAAAAGTTATACCCACCGTAAATAATAAATAGTAAGTAATAAATAATAAATTTAAGATTTTATATGTATTGTATTCAGTTGTATACTAATTACTTGTCATATGATTTTTGGACCATTATGAATTTAGGGATAAATTCACGTACTATTATGTAAATTCTAAAATTTAAAAGGATATGCTTTATATTTTAATCTATTATTATATATTTTCAATTATTTTATTAATTATTTGTAATTAATTTCAAACTTAAACCTTGACATATTTGTTTTAATTAAGTTAGGATCATATTGAGCTAAGAAAAATGGTTTGATGTCTAAAATGAATGCATTACTAATTTTTTTTAAAATAATTAACATTAATGTAAAAGATTTTTTTTTTTATTTTTTAGGGTTTTTAAAGCTATAAATAAGCTTTATTTCTATATAATTTAAGAAAAAAAAGAACACAACAACACATAGCATTGTAGCATTGATGAGAGAAATAACAAGTAAAAGGATACGTTTGATAATTAACAGATTTTTGATAGCAGATTATATTAGTTGACAGTTGATTGTATTAGTTGATTTAATTAACAGATTGTATTAGTTGATTGTATAAAATTATTTAATATAATTAATTAATAGACGATAATTATTTGATCATTTAAACAAGCGAAATGACGTATAAAGATATGATTATATTCGATCTTTGTTTAAATATTTTATTAATTATTAATATTTTTTATCTATTAATATCAATTAGATAATAAAATTATTTTTTTAATATAACGTTATTAAACATATAGGAAGTATCTATATATTAATTTATTATTTATATAATTATTTTTAATAAAATTTAAATATAAACGTATAACAAATAACTTAAATAAGCCCACAACTAAAACTCAATATCCAAATATATAACCATGGGAAAAATAAATAAATGTCAGTATCTTATTTGAGCTTAACTCGATTTAAGTTCAATCCAATTTGAATTCAGTTTGACCCAACCAATAAACGAATCTAATTCATAAAAAAAACAATATTAGCCTATTAATCATGTAATGTATTAAACTCAAATTCATAAACTATATAATATGTTTTTTGGCCCCTACACTTACCAATGTCATTCATTTTGGTACATGAACCTTTTCTTTTTACATTGGTTTGGCACTCAGAATCAATTTCTTATTTTAAGGGACATTAAGACAAGCATAAAGGAAGCATTCAACGTTGTTTCAGGAAATTGGTTGTTGTCTTATGTGATATTTTCCGAGCAAAAAATGTGTTTCGCCGGTGCCGGCAAAGTCTCAAAAGTTTTACTATTGTGTGCTCTCTTGCTCCTACAGACATAATTAAGAGCCACAAGAAGCTCGATAATAGCTGTTTCGGTTTTTTCTCGATTCGCAAAGTGTAGTGTCTGTACCAAGAGTATATTAGATTGGGAAACGATATGTTGTTCCTCGATACTGCGTTCGAAATGCCAACTGTTCATGTTGTGAGCCAGAGGAGCCAACCATCCCAGTGTCTGGACTAGTACCAGACTACATTCTTCAGCAAAGGAAGCACTATTGATGGATGAAGTCAGAGTCTTTGCATCAGACTTCAATCTGGCACGGAGACAGTTTCTTATAGTCGACGGTAACATGTTGTACAAGTCGTCTCTTGAATCGGGGCTGATCATGTGAGGTGCCGAAGCTAGTTTCTCGATCAAGATAATAATGTGTGCATAGTGGAGACTTAACGCGACCTCACCGAGTGTCGATGTAGGAGCATCCAACAAGCGTTTGGTACTGAAAACAGACAATTTGGAATAAATTTTATCGTTTCCGAATAACGACTCCAGCTTCGAGTTGTTTAGCTTGTCGATTTTTATGGTATAAGTACCAATGAACCTGAAAGATCCGGTGCCAATCGTCTTGAAGTTGTCTAGATTCGGAGAGTTACTTCTGATCGACACACATTTTTTAACAGGTCCAACTCCGACAGGACTAGGCCGTTTGGTTTCCAAATACGATCGATTGTCCTGTAACACATTCAACTGATAACCAGAGTTTAGTTGCCTGTCATTGATCTGCTGGAAATGAATATTATGATCGGAAGGATATACTGGTAATGGTATTAGAGCTGAAAACGAATCGTTGCGTGAAAGACGGAGATTACTAATGGATTCGACGTCGTTGTTCCGATTTACAGACACCATTTGGTTGTTTCGGAAGACATGTTTGATTCTCTCGAGTATTGTTAGAAGTGATCTCAACAGAAGCCGGACAATATAATCATATGTCCGAACCCATGGTGACATCTCTCGTAGATTTTTCACTTCTTGTCGCTTCAACACTACTTTCTTTTGAAACTCAAGTAATTTCACCCGGTTACCCCCTTCATTCCTCTGCATCCTCCTATGTGTGCGTTCGATTTCTGCTAGCACTTCCAACTCTCGAGTCAGCTGCATCGTGACCGCAACGTACCTCTCCATCTTCTTCACTTTCCTCTCCATCTTCGTCAATCGATATTCCCACCCGAGCCAATCGAAATTGTTCGAAACTGGATCTCTTATGAAATATTCGAAACAGTGATACACAGGGTCCGTGCATTTCATGCCTAGTCTGGCTACATATGTTGCTAGATTGCCGAAATTCTCTATTATCTCATTCAGTGCAAGATCCATAAGGTAATTTTCGTCCTCCGATACGAGTTTTCGAATTCCGATTGAGTTTGTGATCTGTTCCCTCAACTTCAAGATCTCCCCATCTTCCAAAAAATGCCATAAATTCGCCACCTTAGACATCAAACCGGCAACTTCAAATGACAAGATTCCAAGCACCTTACCAGTACTATCTGAACCACTCTTCATTGGATTCAACCATGAACCACCGAACAACGATTCCATCACCATGTCACGTGCCATCGTCTAATAACCGAGCAAGGATTCTCAAAAGATAACGTAATCCCTGTGAGGGAGAATAAAACAACGGCAAAGATCAGACATACAGACAAACACAGAATCCAAAACAATCAAAACCCAGAACCTATAAGAACAAGAAGAAAACAACGCAATAAGTAAACCAGTAAAAAGGGTGAAGAACTTACAGGTGTAAAAAGCGGAGGAGAAAGGTTACATCCCCGTGAAGCAACGTTGCAGCGAAGAAGAACGATATGGTATGGTTTAGCACACCGAAAAGCTGCGTCCAATTATATTTAGAAGGTGAAGAAGGGATGCTTATAAGCGTGAAAACGATAAAGGAAACGACAAAAAGAGACAGAAAAAATCGAAATCCGCCGCTCGATTTAGAAATGGCAAGGCAAATAGCGGATAGTTTTGTGTTTATGCTGGTGGATATCAAGGAAGATGATGTGAAACTAAGTATTCTTCCTAATAAAATACTGGTATTTAAGGATCTCTTCATTCTGTTTTCTGGTTTGTTTCACGTTAATCTCGAGTGAGCATTGTGAAGAGCATATGCTGTTTGTTTCTTGAGCTTTGGAAATGGATCCATCAACCAGTTTCAATGAACTCCAGGGCCAGACATGAAGGTCTTCTAATGGTTGCAACTTGTTTGTTCCCGGCTATTTCGAATTGCTTTTAAAAAGTAATTTGGAAAATAATTTTAAAATATTATTTTTTAACAATAATAATTTTAGATATTATGTGGTTAAACTAAAATACATTTAAATTTATTAATATTATAAAGAAAGAAAGATAAAATAAAGTTTACATTTCGATATGAATTTATATAATATCCTTAACAACAACAAAAATAATATTTAAATACACTCACATATATTTTAATCTTAAAAATTAGTTTATAAATGGTGTAAATTATCTACTCTTTCGCATACCTCATTCTATGCTTCCGTTTTAAATTGGAGGGTTTAGGGTTTAAGGTTAGGGTTTAGAATATTAGGGATAAGGTGTATTTTTTAGGATATAAGGTTTAGGGTTTAAGATATAGGAAATAAGGGTTAAGATTTAAAGTTATTCTTTTTTAGAAATTTTAATAAGAGACATGAAAGGAGGTATAATAAAAAAGCAAAGAATTTTCATTCGTTCATAAACATGTCTAAAAACGAATTTACACTTGTAAATGAGCTTATTCATAAACATAAATAATCTGAACACATCTATATTTGTGTTTGTTTATTTATTAAACAAACATAAAAATTTTATATACATTTGTTTTAATTTAATAAATAAATATAAACGAATGATTTATCAAACGTTTTATTTATTTACGCCACTATTTATACTCGTTCCCGGTCGTAACACTTTGATGGTCCTCATTCGTGATGCATCCATTATAAATTTATAATACACTCTCGAATATAAAAAGAAAGCAAGAGATAAACAATTCTGTCTGGCCTGCATGTACTCCGGTTGTCCTCATTTGTACATGGGTCGTTTTATTTACATTCCGACAGATCCACCGGCACTGTCAGGACAGTTTTTTAAACTGAATTTCCAACACCCAACCATCCTTAACAATCCATCCAAATCCAAAATCACCATTACCAAGTGTGCAAAGAACCTCTATACAGTTGTTGGATCCTATTCTTGTGACTTCGGCCTCGACAAGGCCTCTTTGATGGAGATGGCCTTGTCAAGTCAGACAAGACTAAAAATGCTATGTGAAGAAAGGCTAGAAAATCCGAATCCACAGCTTGATCCCCTGCCGATTGCGCCACTAGTTTCTCCCTCGAATCAGCCACAGTGTTTTACATCAGGCATCAATACCGCATCTTTTATCAATCAACACGGTGTTTTTACACGTCTTTATAGGATGTGAAAAACTCAATTATCCGGTCTCGATTTTATACACGGTTAGATTCGATAGATTTTTATTTGGAATTGATTTCGGTAGGATCAGAATTTGATTCAAAATTTAGATCTCAGTCGTTACCGGAACCGGATCTTAATTTTTTAGACTCGATATCAAGTGCGTACCCAATAAAATCGGAAACAATATCAAATTCTCAATACTGATATTTTTGCTTTCGATAAATAATGTTCTTTTGTTAATTTTTAGATCAAACTTCTTTTTTATGTATTAATAATAAGAGTATGACTCATTTTAAAACTTTAATTTCTTAACCCTACAATGTTTTAATTTTATTTTTTTAATAATATTATTGATAATTGATTTTTTTTCTTATTGCTCCATTTTTTAATAATAAATTAATTAATTAGGTATTCAATATTGGTACCGATTCTCATTAATTATGGTATTGATTCTTAGAATTTAAGGCTCAATGTAACCGATCGAGATTGATTCTAATTTTCGAAAATTAATAATTACTAAGATCAAAACCAATTTTAATCAAATTAACCGAATACTTATTCTTTTCCACCTCTGCGTCTTTGTATTAGAGATTTTATATATGATTTTTTTTTTAGTATTTTTTTTTTGTTTATTTTATTATATTTTGTTTTTTTCTTGTTTCATTTTAACGTTTTCTTGTTCATGTGTTTTACTATAAATATATAAGAATGCTCATACTTACATGATTTTTTCATAACTTTTATTTTTATATTTTTAAAAATATAAAATTTATTTTATATTTATCGTATTTTTTATCTCGTACATATATCTTTAAAAATTATTATTATTTTGTTTCTATAAGACTATATCTGCATTTGTATCGGTATTAGTACAACATAGTCAATAATTATCAGTAAAATTAACGGATTGATTAAGTATTAAATAATTTGATATTACTTAAATAAATTTTGAATTAGAGACCTTATTTGTGTAGATTTTTTTTTGTTTAAAATTTCATCCACTAAAATTAGATATATGATATAAATCAATTTAAATTAATCAAAATAAAATTTTAAAAAATCGAAATAACAACAATGGAAATAACGATCAGTAAAATAAAAAAAAGGCAAAACAATTTTTACCATAATGTAAGAATGTTAAAGGGATTATTATATTATAAGTTCGATTCGTTACGTCAGTCGTGGTCTCTAATCAAATATAATTTTTAGAAATTATATTTTTAAATGACATAAAAAACTGATTGAAAATTTATTATTTGAAAAAACAATGATCTAAAAGATAATGATAAAGTAAGTGATTATAATTAAAATAAAATAGAGAGATTGAATTTTTTTTCCCATTAAATAAAGTTATTTAAATAATGTATAGAGGAAGTCACAAAAAAATTCCGACGAGTTGAGTTTTTAAGTAATAATAGAATATAAATTTTATGACCCTTTTGATTGTACATTAAAAATAAATTTATAATTAAAATTAAGGGTTTTAAAAAATAAATATATAATATATTTTTAGAATGTATAATTTAAAATTTAAAATTTAAAATTTAAATATAAATTTTAATTTTTTTTAATTTTAAAATATAAGATCATTATAAATAATTAAAAATTTTATATATTTTTTATTCTAAAAATTTTAACACAAACTGTACGAAGAAATTACTTCAATCTGAATCTTTTAGGACGATTTCGTTTCCACTAAAATCATGTGTTCAAATAAGTATTTATTAATTAAATACTATTCTTTTATTTTATTAATAAAAAATACTAAATAATCCCATTTGTTCGTAACGCCACGTGTCAAAGCCCCAGAAGAACAACGTGGCAGACAGAACCTTCCAGCACCACGTCTCGATGCTTCTTTCAAGTACTTTCTAGTATCTGATAGATTCGAACAAGATCCACTTTCTAGTACTTCAGCTTTCTTTATAAAAACCCTAAACTCTAATCCAATATCCAAGATATTTCAGACAAGACAAAAAGAAGTGACCGAGAATGAAGCAATGAAACCAGTCGACAACAAAAAGGATGAAAAGAAATCCCCCGTCGTGTTCCGTGCAGTTAGCCATGACGAAGAGGGTAGAAAGAAACTAGTTGAAAGGGAAGAAGTGCCGTCTCGGAACATAGACACCATTAAGTACATAGAGAGGAAGTCGGAGAACAAAGGGCTATAAAGGATGGACAGGCACCCGACTGACGGGATAGGGATATTAGAATTAAAATATATTCAATACGAATATAAACTCAAGATCTATATGTCAATTCATCAAGAATAATAAAATAAATAAACTGAATGCGGAAGCGTACCTGAATTAATCGATAAAGTTTTTCAGAAGGTTTGATCTTTCAAGAAGTTAGGTTTTCTCTTGCGGCACAACTCTTAGACGGAAAAAAGAGATATGCAAGTTAACCTAATTCTTGGGGACCATAACCCCTTTATATGAGAAATTATTCTATGGACCGGTTCCACCACGTCATCCATAGTCTTTAAGAACAAAAAACAAATCCACGTCATCATTTTTTACACATCATCTGCACACTCATAATTTTAATTTTTAAATCATCTCTCTAAATAAAATATATTAAAATTAAAAAAAAGATAACGTGGATTTGTTTTTAATTAGGGTTTAGGGTTTAGGGTTAGGCTTTAGGGTTTATGGTTTAGGGTTAGGGTTTAGAGTTTAGGAATTAGGGTTAAGGTTTAGGGTTTAGAATAAAAAACAAATCCACGTCATCATTTTTTTAATTTTAATATATTTTATTTAGAGAGATGATTTGAAAATTAAAATTATGAGTGTGTAGATGATGTGTAAAAAATGATGACGTGGATTTGTTTTTTGTTCTTAAGGACCATGGATGACGTGGTGAAACCGGTCCATAGAATAATTTCTCCCTTTATATAGTTGATTTAATAACCAACTAGTAGTTGATTTAATAACCAACTTTGAAGTATTTATAACTCTGCCCCTCATCAAATTATAAATACACCTTATAGTATCTACACTTTTAATTCCATGATAATTTAATACCTATAACACGTGTAACATAATTGGTCACTTAATTACGTGTTAAATTTTATAATAGCAATATACATTATACATATATGCCCACTATTATTGAATTTTAATCCAACAATCTCCCACTTGGGCAACATATGTTTCTTGTCAAATGTATAACCTTATGAGCTCAAAAATTTGCTATCATATAATTGGTATTCTAAAACAATCTCGTCCATCAATTATATTCATATAGGATCAAAGCGGTCTTCATCATATCAATCATGACTGGACCCATCAATGGTAACGTATAAAAACATAATCAAATGACATAGATCAATCATGGATGCGTAACATGGAAATTACATGTAAATGTGAACCGAACATGCCTATTTCCAACTGGTCCTCCAAAACTTTAGTGAGATCAAAATTTACTGAATTCAGAGTCTGCATAAGCAAAAAATAACTTTATTTCTACAGAAATTAACCTTAAACTAAAGTAATCGAAATTGTGTCTAAAACGAATGAGCATTTATCAAAATTACAAACTCTCACTAAAACTGAATATACTTAAATAATATCACACCCATATGAGTAGTGTGCTCATGAAAGACCTAGGGTGATAGTTTCTCAATAAGCGCACAATTATGGAGTTTGTACCAACATGCTCTATAGACACACAAACACTCTGAATTTTCTTTAACAACTAGGAACTAAAATTTTAAAGTGTTCCTATTGTTTATAGAATAAATGATGCATATTTATTGTCACAAAATAACTGAAGTGGTCTTTCTATTCAATCTATAATTAGCAGCTCATGTGACAGAGTCTTTTACATCAATATTCTAGTAGAATCGAAGCCTGTAAACTTGATGATCTCTAACTTACCAGAACTTCAATATGTGAGCATATAAATTTTGTTCTCTAAAGTCATTTCATAACTCTATTTGCTGCTATCTAATAATTCATATTAGATTTACTTAAATATCTGTCTAACATTCTAATAATGTACGCAATATCCAAATGCATACATATTTAAGTATAAATTAGATTCTCAATAAATTATGGAATCTTTTGTATTTTATAAATTTCAAGGTTACTTGTAGGGCACTAAAAAAATATCTTCTTTAGTAATATTAGTGTCACTTGATTTACTCCCACTGAACTTGTAATACATATAATTTTCAACCAAATTTATCTCAAAACCGAATGAGATAATCAATATAAAATTTATAATTTTATTAATGAGAGTTAAACTTAAGCTCATATATGGATATCTTTAATTCACATATCATTAATTTTGTATCATTAGACACAAGTCAATGATTGTACCATATAATTAATTTATTCAATGTTGTCATTAAAAAACACAAGCTTAACATCCATCTTATGTAGCTCAAGATTAAAAGCAATAAGTGTCAAATTATTTTGAAAGAGTCTTTCAGTATAACTTGAGAGAGAGTCTTCACAAAATCAATGTATTCTTTTATAGTATATCCTTTAGATACAAGACATGTCTTATACTTGTCCACATTATCATTTACATCCCTCTTGATTTTAAATATTAATTTACAACCAATTGGTTTGTACCTTAAGGTAATGCGACAACTTCTTAAACTTTATTGTCTTGTATAAAATTATACTCTTTTGAATAACATCAATCCACTTTTGAGAGTTAAAACATTTATGGTTTGATAAAAGAAACTGATCAGGTTGTCTTTTATCATTCCATTATTGTCTTTATTTTCTTGATGAAATACTAAGTAATAATCCTCAATAGTATTTCTCTTTCCTCTCATGGATATCTTTAAAGACACATTTTTTAGGTTGTTTTTTAGGTTGTTGAGTTTGTTCTTCTAAAAAATAATTACCTTATCTTGAACGAGAGTTGTTCAACATTGTTTTGCTGATGTACTTGATTCACTTTTTATTAATGATAGGTATGAAAACTTAAACATCGTGAAAAGTGATAGTAGGAATTAAATTAATATTCAATTCCTCCTTAATAACAATATATCTAACCTTATTCTCCCTCCAAACTCAACATCCTAAAAATGTTATAAATCTCTCATTAAAATAATCTTAATTGTGGGATCATAAAATTTACAGCCCATATATCACTCAAAATAGCCTAAGTAATTGCTTACTTTTGAAGTTTAATTTCTTTACATGTATCCTAGCTTATACAAAAAGAATCAACACTTTATACCTTATTGTTATTCCTTTGGAGCAGGACCCTTAGCAACTTTATTCTAATATATATTTTTTATTGCCCTTATTCTTAGAGACACTAACCAAAGAGCACTAACTGATTGAGTATTTTTATAATTATAATGCTTCAACTTTTCTTCCTCTTTAACACAATGAGAAATAATCTCATTTGAAGTTTATTTTTCCTTTAATAATTATAACTAATTTTGAATTAGTTAAATTGTATAGGAAGCTATACTAAAATTATAAGAACAAACAATTGTTATAAAATTTGATCTTATATGCCTTAAGTTTTGAAGCAATATAATATACTCCCTCACATTTCCTTGATCCTTATACTTAATAGACATCAAGTAAACCAAAAGTGATGTCATGTTAATCTTAAAAAAATTAATATATTTTTTTATCAAGGAAACCCTTAGCATGAATAATTTTTTTAGATTTGTGCTCCTAAAAATTTATAAAATATTTATATGTTATGATCTTTAGACTTGAACGAACTCGTCTCTCAAAATCCTATTTATGGATGCTTACCGCCGTGAGAGGTACAAGTTGTTCTTCACTTAGTGAAAGTTTTATGTTCATACAACCAAATACTATATTTAAGTGTCTTTTCTATTCCTTGAAATTAATTTCACTAAACATAAGTATAAAATGTATTCAACAGATATTATGATAGTAAAAATAAGTCATCTAAAGATAGAACAAAAATAAGTAAATAAGCAAGCTCACATAAATATCTATAAGTAAACAATAAATTCAAAATAATGGCTAGTTCCCCTCAAGATACCAAGCACAACATTAATATTAAGTCTTTGGACAGTAATATTAACTGTAAGCGGTACTCTTATTGTAGCAATCAAACATTGACAATAAACTATGTCAAACAATAGATTGATCTTTGGACTAACGTATTGTTCACATAAAATACCATATACTTATCACACATTTATCACCACAGTTGTCATTGTAATTCGGCAAAATATTAATCGTCATTGTCCGGGGATTATCCACTTTCTAGTACTTCAGCTTTCTTTATAAAAACCCTAAACTCTAATCCAATATCCAAGACATTTCAGACAAGACAAAAAGAAGCGACCGAGAATGAAGCAATGAAACCAGTCGACAACAAAAAGGATGAAAAGAAATCCTCCGTCGTGCTCCGTGCAGTTAGCCACGACGAAGAGGGTAGAAAGAAATTAGTTGAAAGGGAAGAAGCGCCATCTCGAAACATAGACACCATTAAGTACATAGAAAGGAAGTAGGAGAACAAAGGGGTACAGAGGATGGACAAGCACCCGGCTGACGGGATAGGGATCGGTCGGCCGCCTCCGAAGTCGGGTCATGGAGGGAAGTACACGTGGGAAGGACCAGATAGGGTGGCGGAGAACGAGCTGACAGCAATGCTGCCATCAGCCATTGACGAGAAGGATCCTAAGCCTAACTACGTGGATGATGAGGAAGAAGAGAATATTGTGAGGGGAGAAGACGGCGACGTGAGTGAGCTTGTGATCGAAAAAGTGGATGTTTTTTAAGGCTGCCAAGGGCCAGAAAGGTGTGTCTAGAGTTGAGATCGATCCTTTCCTTACGATCCTGTCCTTACCTCCTGGTTTAACTTGATGTTGTGTTTTCCTTTTGTTTGCCTTCACTGGTAACATTACCAACGACAACGTTTCAAGTTCCTTTTGTTTGTAATAAAAAAGTGATATTCTGAAGAATTAGATTCTTTATTTAAAACTCACATAAAATGTGGTTTCTAAAATCTTCCTTAAATCTTATTTTATTTAGTATATAATATTTTTATAAAATAAATTTTTCAAAATATTAGTTATATTTATTTGATAAATAATAAAAATATATCTTTTTTTCAAAATAGGTGATCAAATAGATCAAGTTTTAAACATAAAGGACTTCTAATGAAATTTGTCTTTAAATATACTAATAACTTTAAGCCTCTATATTTATAGCTTTTCCAATTTGATCCCTTCCAATTTATAAATTCTATCAATTTCATCATCATTCTGCAGATACCAAGAGATTCTTGCAATGACTTTGTTCCGGTTATGTTGAACAAGTGATACTTTCTCAAATTTCCGTTACCTGGCTTGCCTTTTTCTTGATTCATTTAGTCGCCAAGGACATAAACGAATCGAATATTTAATAAATTATCTGTGAATTGTTTAACAAAGTGTTTATTTATTAAATGAATGGATATAAATAAAAATTTTTGCATTTAATTGAATGAACGAACATGAATAAGAGATTTGTTGGATTATTTTCATCCATGAATTTAGGGGCGATAATGAGCTTGACCAGTTCGCGAGCTACTTATGCTTGACTCGGTTAAAGCTCAGTTCGAGTGAGCTCGACTTGGGCTCGAGTTCGACTCAGAACCTTAACGAGTTGAACCGAACCTACTCAAGTCCGGCTCGAAAAACTTGTGAACAGGCTAAAAATAATTATATTATATACATACTACATATACGTTAAAAGTATTCTCTTTAACAAAAGAAAAAAACAAAATAAATTAAGTATTTTTTTTAATATTAAATTTCGTTTTTGTTGGTTATTAAAAGAGTTTTTAACGAGATCCTATCTTTTATAAAAAAAATAACAAAATTATTTATTTTGAGTTGAGCCGAGCCGAGCCGAGCCTGACAAACTTCGAGCCCTATAATATTATTTTTGAACCGAACCCGAATCTAAAATTCTAAGTTCGCCGAACCTCGAACCCGAACCAAACTTAATAACACTATTTACGAACCAAGCCGAGCATGACCAAACACGAATTCAACTCGGCTCGTTATCACCCCTATACAAACATTCAGTAATTTATTTATATTTATTTTAGTTTATTCACATATATATTTCTCACCCAGTATCTCTCTCTCTCTCTCATTTTATGATAGATTAAAAGAATATATAAATTGCATTTGCTCTGTCTTTAAAGTTCCACTCTACCGAACATGAGCACCGCTGGATCGTTAAAAGCCAACAGCTAGGTAAGTTATTGCTTTTCTTCTCTTCTCTCGTATTTTTCTTCATTTTATTTGTTTATATTCATTTATTATTTAAAATAAATAAACACAAATAATTTACATTCTTTCACAATCAAATATAAATAAAATTCAAAGTTAAGATTTGATATTAAAATTTAAAAAATTAAATATATTTTTAAAATTTATAATTTAAAATTTAAAATAACGATTTAAAATTTATTTTTTTTTAGCATTGGAGCGTAAAAAACACCGAAAGGACAAGTATTTTTTATTTAGATATAATTTAATTAGGAATAATTAGATTATTAAACTGCCAAAATCTTAAAATCATAGATTGGTACAGAACCGGCTTAATAAGTGGAAAATCAGTTTTAAATTATTTTATTAATTTTTAAGAAAGTTGGTATTTTATTTTTATTTCATTAAATAATTTTTTTCTTTATGTTCAAGGTATTTAATTTTTTTACAGCCGCACACTCTGTCATAAAAATAGCAACAAACAACAACCATTGATGACGATGACAAAGAGCTTATAAAAGGCACTGTCATCTCTCCAATTGATCACACTTTTTTCTTTCTTTAACTTGTTTCAAGTATTCTGCTTCTGTTATTTTCCCGGAAAACAGAAGCAGGAAAAAGAAACATTGTCTTGTTTTTGTTTCAAACAATGTCCTAAATCATTTCTAGCTTACAACCACAATTTCACTCTTGTTCTTGGTTTTCCGTTTGGTCTTTTCTCCCCCTAAACAACAACTAGGAAATGGATCGGCTTCCTGCTACGACAGTTCTTCCCGATGTCTTAATCCAGGGAACAGCTGATGATATCTCCATGCAAATGGCACTGGTTTGGGGTCAAATCAAAGCGCCATTGATCGTACCATTGTTGAGAATCTCTGTTGTCGTTTGTCTGGTCATGTCTTTGATGCTTTTCATGGAGAGGGTTTACATGGGAATCGTCAAATTGTTCGTCAAGCTCATTGGTCGGAAACCAGAGACCATGTACAAATGGGAGCCATTAAAAGATGATGCTGAGTTTGGAAACTCTGTTTATCCTAAGGTTGTGGTTCAAATCCCAATGTACAACGAAAAAGAGGTTTGTTTCTTTTCCATGTTCGTTAACCCGACAACGTTTTTCTTGTTTTCCGATGATTAATTTATATGTAAGAAAATGCAGGTTTATAAGCTCTCCATTGGAGCTGTATGTGGCCTCTCATGGCCTTTGGATCGGATCTTTATTCAAGTGCTTGATGATTCAACAGACAATGCAATTAAGGTGAAGTAAATTGAGTTTTGAGTTTTGTCAATTTTGGGTTGTCTTAAGAGATGACAATATTACCGGTCCTCAACCACGGATCTAGATCTGATCTGACCCGTCCGTGATGAATTTTTTAGTATTAAAATCGGATTTCAAGCTGATCAGATGAGTATATAAAAATTTTAGGGTTAGATTTAGGGATGGACACAGGTCGGTTTGGATCGGATTTTTGACCACCGCACCCGACCCGAAAAATTATATCCTCCACCCGTCACCCAACCCGAGTTTAAGATGAAAAAAATCTGACCCGACCCGACCCGATTTTTAAGCTTTAAAATCCGACCCGACCCAAATCATTTTAAAAAATTAAAATTTTAGGGACTAAACTTTAAAAAAAAAAATTAGGGATCTAATTGTAAAAATATTTAATTTTAGTGATCTAATTGTATAAAAAATATATAAAGAGGATCATTATTATAAATATCCCTAAAATACATATGGAAAAATTACATTATTAGTCACGGGTCGGATTTTTCCACCCTAAACCCGACCCGACCCGAGACCACCCTTGAAAAATACCCAACCCGAACCCGAATTTTTCACCAAAAAATCGGACTCAATCGGACCGGGTCGGGTCGGAACCCGTCGGGTTCGGGTTCCGTGCCCATCCCTAGTTAGATTGAAGTCGAGCTTAGGGTTTACAATATCTGATACGACTTGTATATTTATATATTATATTTAATTTTTTTTAATCATATCAATTTTGATTGAGATTTTATTAAAATAACGGAGAAGAGTAGGATCGAATTATGTCTTTTTGTTATGTCAAGTCAAAGTGAGATATCTTATATTAAAAATTGGAATGTACAAGTTCGGATGTATTAGTTTATTTTTTGAGTCCGGGTCGAAATGGCTAAAAACCCGCCGTCCCGTTGCCATCTCTATTTGTCTCGTTTTCTTGCATGAGAATTAAGTGTTAACATAGGTAAACATGATCCGTAGGCTATGGTGGAGTTAGAGTGCCAAAGATGGGCAAGCAAAGGCATCAACATCATGTATGAAATACGAGACAATAGAACTGGGTACAAAGCAGGGGCTCTAAAAGAAGGCCTGAAACACAGCTATGCTAAACACTGCGATTACGTAGTCATTTTCGACGCCGATTTCCAGCCGGAATCCGATTTCCTTATGCGTACCATTCCTTTCCTTGTTCATAACCCTGAACTAGCTTTGGTTCAAGCTCGTTGGGTATTCGGTAATCCCCTGTCACCAGTTTAATCCCTCTACTAATAGTAGCATTAACAAATGATTATCGAGTTTATATGAATTACAGTGAATGCTGATGAGTGCCTACTGACAAGAATGCAAGAAATGTCGCTGGACTACCATTTCACTGTCGAACAAGAAGTAGGATCTGCCACCCATGCTTTCTTTGGCTTCAATGGTAATGAAATAAATCAACAAAATTAGTACAGATTTCGAGCAAATTGATTGGATTTTTAACTCGAATCCTGTACTGATTAAACTTGTTTAGGAACTGCTGGAGTGTGGAGAATTGCTGCTATAAATGAAGCAGGAGGATGGAAAGATAGAACTACAGTAGAAGACATGGATTTATCAGTTCGGGCTAGTCTGAAAGGCTGGAAATTCCTTTACCTCGGAAGCATACAGGTATTCTAAAATCGAGTTTCGAACATAATCGAGATCGAACACGACATTTTTACAGCTAAATTACTACTTGATTTATTTTGTTTACCAATAAAATGACACAATGTGCTGTGACTACAGGTGAAAAATGAATTGCCTAGTACCTTGAATGCCTTTCGCCACCAGCAGCACCGATGGTCTTGCGGTCCGGCTAACCTTTTCAGGAAAATGGTGAAGGAGATTATTACCAACAAGGTTAGATTGGTAAATTTAGGGAGTTAAAAAGTGTTCAGAAATTTGTTGGCTTTCTGGGTTTTAACCCTTTTCTGGTTAAATTTACTGCAGAGAGTTTCCATACGGAAGAAAGTATATGTAATCTACAGCTTCTTCATTGTCAGAAAGATTGTTGGCCACATTGTTACTTTCATATTTTACTGCATTGTTTTACCTTTAACTTGTCTTGTCCCTGAAGTTGAGGTTCCAAAGTGGGGAGCTGTTTATATTCCTGCTGTGATTACCATTCTCAATGCAGTTGGAACACCAAGGTCTGGTGTTTTTTTCCCTGTTCTTCCCAAATCAATGTTAGAATGAGACATTAGCTGACATATGTCTCTCTTTTCAGGTCAGTTCACTTGTTGTTTTATTGGATCCTCTTTGAAAATGTGATGTCATTGCACCGGACCAAGGCCACCTTCATCGGCCTATTTGAAGCCGGTCGATCGGTAAACGAATGGATCGTCACTGAGAAACTCGGAGTTGCTCTCAAGGCTAAAGCAACCACTAAAGCACCAAGGAAACCTCGTTTCAGGTTTGGGGAAAGGTAATAAAAAAAAGCCTTAATTCCTCATTAAATTTAGCAACTAAATTGTTAGATTCTCATTTCCTTTTGGCAGGCTCCATTTGCTAGAGCTTACTATTTCAGCTTTCCTCCTCTTCTCTGGCTGCTATGATTATGCTTTTGGGAAATACTACTACTTCATATATCTTATCCTGCAATCAATCGCTTTCTTCATCGTCGGAATCGGATACGTTGGCACCATTGTCCCCAACAATTAAAAGCAACGCCGACGTTGTCGTTGGTGTAACTCTTTTCGCTGCTATCGAACGCCCTCGGCTCGATTCTCTAGTTCGACAACTGAATACATGGTGGTTGTAGGGGGATTGTGTTGCAATTTTGTTATGTATAAAAAGACATGATCAAATGGAGGATGAAGGGAAACACATAGATTTGATGTTGTTATGGGCCTATGTCCATGCTTCAGACATAGACACTAAGGAGACACTGGAGTCAGTTTCATGGTTTAGACCCTAACTAGATGTTTGTAGGGATGATTTTAAAGTTCACTGTTTGTAATTGTGGTTCTGTTCGAATCAAGCTATTATTTTCAGTGTTTATTAACCTGAACCCTTCTCAAAAAAATCCTTGAGCCGACAGGACACGCCTTTGCTATCCCTATACAAATTAGGGGCGGACAAGATCGGGTATTCGATCAATTTAAATAGAATTGATCTCAGTTCTGGTTTCGGTAACTATTTGTTCCTGAAAATTAAAATCAGTTTCGATCCCGATCATATTGGATCCTAAATTTTAAGAACCGATCCCGTTACTGGTGAAAACCACTTCCAATATCGGGTATTCGATCAATTTAAATAGAATTGATCTCAGTTCTGGTTTCGGTAACTATTTGTTCCTGAAAATTAAAATCAATTTCGATCCCGATCATATTGGATCCTAAATTTTAAGAACCGATCCCGTTACTGGTGAAAACCACTTCCAATATCGGGTACCGATCAATTAGTTTATTCTTAAAATTTTTTGAGTAATTGGAGAAAAAAATTTTAATCACCAATAATAATATTAAATAATAAAATTAGAATATTATAGGCTTAAAAAATAAAATTTTAAAACTAGTCATAATTATAATATTCAATTCTTTATACATAAAGAGAAAATTTGATAAGAAAAAAAAAACAATACCGAATATTTGATATTGATCACTGTGTCTAAAAAATAAAGATTCAATCTTGATCTCGGTTTATGATCGGAACCTAAATTTTAGATCTAATTCCGGTCTCACCGAAATCAATACCAAATAAAAATCTATCAGGTCTTATCGGATCCGAGATTAAAACCGGATAATCAGATTTTTTGCCCATCCTAATACAAATTACAGAAAAAGAGTGTCATTTCAAGAATAAATCTTTGAAGGTGTTAATTTATTAAAAATACCGTAAATTTTAATCTTATATAAAAGATTTTAAAATTAATTTAGTACTTAAACTGATAATTAAATATTTTTAAAATTAATATTTAAAACTTTTCATGTACATTGTTACGATTCTTAGACTTATAGAAAAGACTTCAAAGTTCAAGATAACCGATGAAAATTAGTTAAATTTAATTAATAACTAAAACTTTTTTATTTTTGATCATTCTTAAATCTTAACTTTATGGAAAAGTTAAATATATTTGATACTTAAATTAAATATTTATTAAATTAATATTTATATTTTTTGTTTTCAAATTAATACATAAATTTAAAATGATGATAGATTTATAAATATATTTGAGAATGAATACAGATAAAATCTTAAAATCTGAACATAAATCTTAAATATTATAAAAATTTAATCACTAATTTATAAAAATTAAAAATTAAAAGAAAAATATATGAATATAAAATTTAGGGTGAGTAGGCCCAACCTCCGTTCAATGTGCATCTGCCGGTGACTAAACATATATTCTTATGTTGTTACTTAAAGAATTTTGGTTCCCGAATTAGTATTTAAACTAAATAGTTTTTAAAATCGATATCAAAATTTATACATTCTATAAATTTTGATCATAATTTAAAACAAACAAATCAATTAAAATTTTTATATTTATAAATTCTATCAATATCGTTTGCTCTTTTTTTTAAACGTTATATTATTTTCTGATATAATAAATATTTAACAATAATTTATTATTTTATTATAAAATACAATTATTCAATTATTATTTTATTCAATATACACGTTCATTTTAACAATATTATAAAATATATTAAATTAATATAATTTTTAAATCTAAAAAGTTAAATTTATAATGTATAATTGTTTTGAGACTATAATTGTTAACAAAAATACTAAAACAATGGATGGAATGTTCAATTGCCGGTTTAAAAAGAAAAAAAAAATAAATCAGCCCAAGTAAAATTACGTTAAAAGTTTAAAAATTATTATAAAAATAAGGCATAAAGATAATTTTAACTCTTAACGTTTGTAACTTTTATCATTTTGATTTTTATTCTATTTTTGTGATAAATTTAGTTTTTAATTTATATCTTTTTGACAAATAAATTATTTTTGGCATAAAGATAATTTTAACCCTTAACGTTCATAGTTTTTATCGTTTTGGCCCTTATTCTTTTTTTGAGATAAATTTAGCCCTTAACCTATATCTTTTTGATAAATGTCTTATTTTTTAATTAGCTTGATGATTGGACCGTTAAAAATTTAACGAATATGGAATATACTTTTAAATGACATGATATGTAACCTATCAAATACACATATATATAGAATATAATTTTATTCCAATATAAAATATAAAACAATTAATATTCAAAAAAATATTAAAAATTAATTAGTTCTAAAATAAAACACAATTCGAATAAGATTTTGATTTTATCGTATTTAGGGTTAAGAATGTTTAATAGCCTTAATAAAAAATATACACACAATTCGAATAGGATTTTGATTCTATCGTAGTTAGAGTTAAGAATATTTAATAGCTTTTTATTTTAGAATTAATTAATTTTTAATATTTTATTTAAATTTTAATTGTTTTATATATTTTATTGAAATAAAATTATATTCTATATATATATTTATATTTGATAGGTTACATATCATGTCATTTAAAAGTATATTCCATATATATGTATCATCATTAAATTTTTAACGGTCCAGTCATCAAGCTAGTTAAAAAATAAGATATTTGTCAAAAAGATATAGGTTAAGGGCTAAATTTATCCCCAAAAAGAATAAGGGCCAAAACGATAAAAACTATAAACGTTAAGGGTTAAAATTATCTTTATGTCATTATTTTTTAAACTACCATAATAATTGGACTGTTAAAAATTTAACGATGATGACATGTCATATGTAATATATTTTAAATGACATGACATTTAACCTATCAAATATATATATATATATATATATGAGAAATATAATTTTATTTCAATATAAAATATAAAACAATTAAAATTCAAATAAAATATTAAAAATTAATTAATTCTAAAATAAAAGGCTACTAAACATTCTCAACCCTAATTATGATAGAATCAAAGTCTTATCTTAAAAAATATGAACACAGTTCAAAATTAATTAATTTTTAAGATAAGATTTTAATTCTATTAGGATTGAGAATATTTAGTAGTATTTTATTTTAGAATTAATTATTTTTTAATATTTTATTTGAATTTTGTTTTTTTATATTTTATATTAGAAAAAAATTATATTTCATATATATACATATATGTATTTAATAGGCTAAATATTATATTATTTAAAATATATTGTCATATACATATGACATGTCATCATTATTAAAATTTTAATGGTTCAGTTATCAGGTAGTTAAAAAAATAAGTTATTTGTCAAAAAAAAATATAGATTAAGAGCTAAACTTATCCAAAAAAAATAAAGACTGAAACGATAAAAATTATAAGCGTTTAAAATTATCTTTATACCTAAAAATAAATAAAAACATTGATAAAATCAGTTGAATTTTTTAAAGTGATTCTCTATTTATAATCAAACTGATGAATGATAATATTTTAATTAAATGGGCTGTAATTATTTTAAGACTCAATTTGGTGCATTTTTTTATTATCTATCTCTATTGGTCATTTAATTTAGATATAATTCAGAAAAAATTAATTATAGAGATAATTTTTAAATTATTTCTTATTCGTTATATTAAGATTTAAATATATGATGTTACTTAAAAAATTAATATATTATTTTATTAAAATAATTAATTATTTGTAGTGCATTTTTTTACTAAAAAACTGCATATTTTTAATTCCAAAATTTTAAATATTTACTCGGATATTTAAAAAAATATATCATAATTTTTTTTATCATATTATTCGTGATCCAGACTAAATAGATTTACCTGAATAATAAATAATTTAAATAATAAATAATTTAAAATTTAATTATAAAAGTAAAATAAAATTCTTACTAAAAAGTCATTTCAAAATTATTGAATAAAAATAAAATAATTAATATGAATTTTAAATTAAATACCTAAACCACTCAGAACGGTCATAAACAGCTAGCTCAAAAGTCAAAGCATAGCCTATGACTTAACGACAATTCCGTGAGAATCACGTGCACTCGCTACAAGAAACAAACAAAGACCCAAAGAAAGACGGACAAAACTCCGTGCTCATCACGTGAGAAAAAGCGCTTGGTTTTGTACTTTTTTTCCTTCTAAACCTAATAAACTCAAAATCCAACGGCTATGTTTTATTTTCGAAATCAACGGCTACCATTAGCCTAATACCCTCCTGATAAACACCCAACTCTGATTGTTCGCCATAAAACTCTCGCGACTAATCTTTAAAGAAGCTTCATTTCTCGTTCTCACACTCTACCCTCGCTTTAGATCTCAGAAAGAAAAGCTCTGATCTGATGGCTGCTACTATCGTTTCCATTAAAGCTAGGCAGATCTTTGACAGCCGTGGGAATCCAACGGTCGAGGTTCGCTTCTTCTTCCTCTATTCTTTCTATTCCATGTTATTGAAATGTTACCGATCTGTGTGTATATGTATCGTCGTCGCTTATTAGTTATTTCACGATTTAGATCCTTTTGCTTTTGGATTGCGCGATCTAACGATTTAAATCGGTCGAGTTTTCTAATCATTTTCCGATGCTTGCATAGAATAAACGTTGTTTCGGTTGTTATTCAGTTATTTTTAGTATTGAAATTTTAAAGAATTTTTTGAATCGAATTTAATGGAGAACTTTATTGAATATGATAGGTTGATGTGGAAACATCGACCGGTAAAAAGGCTAGAGCCGCAGTTCCAAGCGGTGCATCCACTGGTACGTTAATTTATCCAGTATTCGTCTAAATCATTGATTTCAACATCTTTTCAGGAAAAAAAAAATATTATTTGTTTGTTTTGTTGTAGGAATTTATGAGGCTCTTGAATTGAGAGATGGAGGTTCCGATTACCTCGGTAAAGGTGTATCAAAGGTCAGTTATTCACTTATTCTTTCATTTTAGCTTGTGTTTTTACTGACTTTTTTTCTTCAAAAATTGATCTTATTCTCTATTTGTTCTTCTTGAAACATATAGGCTGTTGCTAATGTTAACACCATTATCGGTCCTGCATTGATTGGAAAGGTTTGTCCCTGATTAGTTTTCTTTTATTTTTTGGATCAATTTCCCCTGACTTGTTTTATCCTTTTGATTTGATAGTGCTAATGTTATATCAACGAATGAATAATGGTATTTGTTTGATTTTTTTTGGGATCAGTTGTCCCTGCCATTTTGCTTTTGATTTGATAGTAGCAATGTTTTATCAACAGATAAATAATAATATTGTTTGAATGAACTTTTTATCTTGACATTAGAACTCCTTTTGGTTGATTCTTTGATTTTTGCCTCCATAAAAATTATTAGTATATAATGAAGAATGAACTGATGTAAAAAAATTATCATCAAAAGTTGAAGATAATTGTTTTATATGTCTTAACTACTAAACTAAACAGGGTATCAGACTTTATTTAATTGTGGTGAACTTAACGAAATAAGTCTGGTATTACTTTTTTCTGAAGTGTCTGTTGCCAACTGATTTCTACAGGACCCAACAAAACAAACTGATATTGATAATTTCATGGTTCAACAACTAGACGGAACTCAAAATGAGTGGGGTTGGTGCAAGCAAAAGGTAGCTGGTTCTGGTTCAGTCTTTTATGTCCTTCAATAATTTTTGTTTTGAGTCTTATTAACATCTTCATTTGATGTTGTGTTTCTGTTTTGTTAATCTTTGTTCAGCTTGGTGCAAATGCCATCCTTGCGGTGTCGCTTGCAGTTTGCAAGGCTGGAGCTGAAGTTCTGAACATCCCCCTTTATAAGGTACATTCTGGCTTACAGGTCGTCCTATCTCGTTTTCTGCTATCCTATAACCTTATGTAAGTTCTTGAACATTTAAGAACTCTATCATGTTCATCTCATGATAGAAGATTTCCGCCTCATTTTGCTTGGGTGATTTATTGCAGTTGAAATGAAAAGTGAAAACCTTTTAAGTTCATGTCATTTTAATCTAGTAAACCTACCTTTTGGATGCAGCACATTGCTAACCTAGCTGGTAACAAGAAGTTGGTTCTTCCAGTCCCTGCTTTCAATGTCATCAATGGTGGTTCACATGCAGGAAACAAACTTGCTATGCAGGTATGTATGGATTTTAATATTTCTTTGGGCCTTTTTATGTCACTTGTTGATATTAATGTTCTCATACTTGTGTGTTTGCAGGAGTTCATGATTCTCCCTACAGGGGCATCTTCTTTTAAGGAGGCCATGAAGATGG